>CM063448.1:18111187-19373031 GCA_032191425.1 Lymantria dispar
GGAAGTGGAATCTCTCTTTCCAACTCCTCCTCTTTAATCTTTTCTAATTAAATTTGTTGCGGGTCCCAAGACAATTAAAATCATATCCCGGGACTGCCTGAGGGTCAAACCTCGGTGTCATTTATGGAGACCATTGTGGATCCTGGCTTACAGGAGTTACAATGGTGGGAACGTGTGGTGCGATTAGTCCCATATATACATTATTAAAAATATATATATTTCTTGTGTACGTGTGTATGTCACTGAACTCCTCCTAAAGGGTTGGACCGATGTTGATGAAATTTTTTGTGTGTTCAAGGGGATTCGAGAATGGGTTAGATTCACAATTGGACCCCGTAATTCCCTGTATTTTATTTGAACAGAACAACGTCTGTTGGGTCAGCTAGTATATAACTATAAATGTATTTCATGTGGTGACGGAATAAGAATACAATTCGCCACTCCCTATGTTGCTCGTGGATGTCGTAAATGACGACTAAGCGATATTATACGTATGTAACAATAGATGTTACATTGGCTTGCATAGGCAAGAGACGGCAAACTCGAAATAAAACCCAATACCAACCTATCTGACCAGCGCGGTATAGTAAGGTCAATTTCCCTCCTATTGGGGGGAAGGCTCGGGCCCAATTATGGTTCATATTTAAGCTAAAATAATGAATATGTATTCGTGCATCATTTATAACTGTATTGTAAAAAATTTTTTGACAAGAAGAATATAGAAACATATAGAATATTTGTGATAGATTTTTAATTTGTATATCAATTTAATATTATGGTAACTTGGCGGCGTAACTCACCGCCAGAGTACAAAAGCAATAACTCTATAGATTTTTAAATTTACTCAAGTCATACATCTTCACGATTATAAATGAAAAGATGAAAAGCTTGGGAAATGTCAGAATAGTAAAAAAAAACCTACAAAATAAATGTAGTTTGTAACGGTGGTTTAATAAATAAATTATTAGGAAACTGTACGGTTTGTTTGTATCCACTAAGCTCAGCAACTTCCATCCATCTTGCATCTCAGCTCATACACGTGTCACTGCTGGGCTCCAGCCTCCTTCACAATAGGAGGAAATTACCCTATTTTTACCATAATCGTCAGACGTGTTGGCATAGGGTTATATTTTGCGTCTGATGCCGCCCTAGCAGGGGCGACGGGTGACCGGACCGGGGATATAGTCCGTCACCCGCAGAGAAGCTAACCTCGCGACGGCGACCGACGTCCCGGGAAGGGGACGTCGATGGGAGAGGGTACTCCCTCGGGGTATTCCGTCGGGCCAACCACTGAAGTCAAGGAACTCTGCACCGGTGGTTGGCCCAACGACGAAGGCGACGTGTTGTCGGGTGGGTTACGGGGCCGCGTGCCGCCCTTCTGTCGCCCCGAACAAAGCCGGGCGGCGGATGTGATGACCGTAGCCCAACCCAAAAAAAATTGGGATATTTTTATGTTTTCTGACTCTTGCTTAGATATTCTATGCATATCATATTCCTTATTTGCTTCTTACGACGCCCACGGGCAAGATAGCGGGTGGTGTATTCTGTTCTTACTCCTTCACCACAAGAAAAATCTCAGTAACCAGCCTCAATTACGAGTATTATTGTATCAAATAGCCTGTTTATCGATAAAAGTTACAACCTGTAAAATATAATGCTGCGATAAATAAAAGATAACAGCTGTGCTATAAAACCCTATGTCAAACCACCTAAGCTATTTGACTCCAGGGCAGTGTGAACAAAAGCGAACTTTTTCCTGTAGCCTTAGTTACCTCTTAAAACGTAAGCTGTCTTTCCCCGAAAGCTTCTTCAAAATCGGTCTAGCAGTTTCAAAGATAACCTGGAGTCGACTGAAGCAATGAAGTTAGACGAAATAAAGCAAATCTAATTATTTCATTTATCAGCTATCTAGAAATGTATTGGATTTAAGCTAGAAATTCCATGCGTTGGTTCAGATATCTTATAATAACGACAAGAGGGAAGGTAATCACCTTGAAGGCAAGAGCAATTTCCCTTTGTCAAGCTTTGCCGTCTACAGAGATGTGATTTCACGCTCCGTTTATAGAGCCTCTCAGTCGATATATATTATATGTAGGTAATACTTTAACACAGCTGTCATTTTGTCTATTTCAGAAGTAAAATATTAAAAATTGATTTATCCTCGATAATTTAGTAAGGACATTGATCCTTACCGAATTATTCCTATAGCTATACTTTCTGAATATATGTTCCGTGTGGTGACGGAGTAAGAATGCAATTCACCGCCCCCTCTCTTGCCCGTGGGTGTCGTAAAAAGCGACTTAGAGATGTCTTGTGCATATGCACATATATAATAACTATGCAAAAGAAGGAAAACTCGACATAAAACCCTATACCAACCCGTCTAACGAGCGTGGTCGGTCAATTTCACTCCTAATGTGGAGGGGGCTCGAGTCCAGTAGACGTATATGAGCTGTGATGATGATATAGATATTTGTTGTGTGGCAAATACTATCAACCCTTACATTGCTTGTGGGTGTCGTAAAAGACGACTAAAAACTCAACATCGACTTCAGCCAACTCCAGCTGGTTGGTCAACAATTACATTTCCAAGGAGGTTTGACGTTGATCATAAAACTGCTGTCTGAACATAAAACTATTGTCAAAAGTTTTGCAAAGCACTACGATGATTTCTGATGTCCGCCCGTGACCATGAATCATGTTCACTGCTGCTGGAAAGTGTTCGAAACGTCGGGCAATTAAAAATCAAATACAAACGCGATAAAATCCGTAAAAGGATGTGTAATACTTGAGTAAACATCAGAAATCATTACATAATAATCTTACCATCCATAAAGCTTGCTCTTCTTCAGCAGACGTTGTAAAGATGGGCTCAGTCCTACTGTTGGGCTCAGGCCTCCTCCACAGGGACGAAGGGAAATTAACGAATCCCACGCGGGACAACACTTTGTGCGATCCACAAATTGTTGTTCTGAGTCTGGATGTAATTTGTGTCCGTTAATTGTATGTATGTAAAGTCCCCCGCAATACAAGGATTATTTCCTTAGTGCAGGGTGTTGTCTTAGAAAAAAAAAAAAAAAAAAAATAATAATCTTCCTATTTCACGCTGGTCAAACCTGTTGGAATAGGATTTTGTATCGAGTTTTCAGTCTCTTGCATCGATGTTACCTGTATATATCCCTTAGACGTCTTAAGATAGCCACGGGCAAGAGAAGCGATGCTTAATTGTATTCTTACTCCATAATAATACAGATTTACTTTTAGTAATAGGTATTTTCAAAATCAAGACAGTCTTTGTTTGATTGGATTGTGAAAGAAAATTCAACCACTTTATTTGGCTTTTCTCTAATTCAAGACATCTGTCACAGTATTAGGTACTACTGCAGTGTAAGTATTTGATTTGAGAGTGTGACGTTGTTACCCTTGTATATTTGTAAGCTCTCCGGCGACACGTGGATTTAGTCCTTAGTGGGGTCTTGCCTTCAAGAAAAATATAGTTATTTAGTCTTACTCGTATAATAAAATACCGAATATTAAAAGATTATGGAAACTTACGCTAAAAATGTGATTAGGACAAGGCAGATAAAACGGCAACAGCAAATTCAATAAATTTGCTCTCGAAACCCTGCCACAACTAACAAGATTACAACGTAGCAAGCCTAAAGTCAGTAACACAGTATCAAATTCGATCATACGTCTGGAAAAATTACTGTGAAGGATTTCCTTTTCGGTCGTTGGTTCTTTTTTTATTTTTCGCATATTGGTTTTAAGCTACGTAGTCGTAAAGAGAGATTTAAATATTTAGGTCTCGTTGCAAATTTTTCTCTATTTTACATTCATTTAGATAATTGTCACAAAATGTATCTTGTATAAAGGTTAAATAATTGTATGATATTCTGTCTCGTAGTTGCAAGACTCCTGTATAAATTTTGCTTAGTAATATAATAATTATTTATAGATATTATAAAGGAAAACACGTCGTATTGTTTGATATAAACAAGCAAACTTTAGGCGCATTGTTTAAGCTGTCTGCGATAATTCGCGCCGTTACTTGCAGCTGCGTATTATATGCTTACATTCAACTTTAAGGGAAGTTTGCGCGTCATATGTCGTATTCTATGGAGTATACTGTCGCAATTTCATTCAATCCACTTGAATAATGTATTTCACTGAGCGAACTATTTCGCTGTTGCTATGCATGATTGAACTGAGTTACCGGAAATTGGAGTATACTGACTTCACCTAGTAGGTACTATTCAGTGTAAATATGTGTTTGGTACACACGAGCACAATATCATCGTCTATTTCTATATTACTGGTATTATGCAATAAGCATTTCATACTAATTAAAGAATAAGCAGTGATGGTCCATGTGGTGACCAAAACATCCTATCTTGTCCGTGAGTGGCGTAAAGGACAAGTATTGAATATTAAATCGTCATCATCATCGCAACTCACAGATGTCCCACTGTTGGGCTCGGGCCACCTCCACAACGGGAGGGAATTTGATCTACTATATTATGCTGGTCGGACATGTTGGTATTTTTTTTTTTTTTATGGGTGGGCTATGGTAAGCGCACGCGCGGTCCAGTCCGTCCGGGGCGATGAAAGGACGGCGCGCGGGCCCATAACCCACCCGTACCCATGTCACCTCGTTGTTGGGCCGACCACCGGAGCAGATGTGACTTGTCGTCAGTGATCGGCCTGACGGAATACCCTTTCGGGTAACCTCACCTCTCGACGTCCTGGGACGTCGGTCGCCGTCGCACGGTCAGCCTCTCTGCGGGTGACCGGACATGTTGGTATAGGGTTTCATTTCCAGTTTTCTTTCTCTTGCACAGATGTTATGTCCCATGGTCGTCTTTTACGACATCCAATCCTTTTACAATTATATTCTTACTCCGTCACCACACGGAAATAACCTTTATGCAAGAGAAGGTAAACTTGAAATAAAATCCTATACAAACATGTCTTTCCAGCATGGTATAGTAGTATAGTAGTCAATTTCACGCTTATTGGAGAATTTCCCAAGCAGTGGGACATTTATGAGCTGAAACGACGAAAGAATAAGTGTTATCCCTACCATTTAATCCATTCGGAGTAGATGTTTGTTCGAAAACTAATAATCTAGATTTAAATTTGGCTTATTATATTATTTCATACTGACTGCACAGATGGCATTGTGGTTAAGATACCGACCTACACTGCCAGTATCGCGGGTTGGAATTATGTGAGATCCACAAATTGTTGTTCTGAGTCTGCACGTAATTTGCGTCTGTTAATTATATGTTTGTAAAGTTCCCTGCATTACAAGGATTAACCCTAGCCGAGGCCGCGGGCCCTAGTCGAGGCCGCGGGTGACTTTACCAGAGAGTTAGTCCATCACCCGCCGAGGGGCTGACTGCGCGAGGGAAGAGGGGGGGGGGGGACGTCGATCGAGGAGAGGGTACTCCTCAGGGGTATTCCATCGGGTCGACCACTGACGACAAGTCATCCTGCACCAGTGGTCGGCCCAACGACGAAGGCGACGTGTCACGGGTGGGTAACGGGTGTGCGTGCTTACGCCCCTCTGTCGCCCCGGACGGAGTCGGGCGAGGAGTGCGCCGACCGTAACACACACCCAAAAAAAAAAATACAAGGATTATTGCTTTAGTGCAGTTTGTAGTTTTTAAAAAATAAGCTACAAAGTGAAAGAAGAAAACTAACTCTTATGTAGTGTTCAGAGACTAGTTCTGATCGGCTGATGTAAATAAGTTATTATATAAAGTTATGTTTAATTTTTCACATTCATCATCATTATCGTAGCCCACATACGTCCCACTGTTGGGCTGCGGCCTCCTCCAAAATAGGAGGGAATTTGACCTACTATACTATTCTGGTCAGGTATGTTAGTATAGAGTTTCATTTCGAGTTTTCCTTCTCCTGCACAGATGTTGTGTGCATATTATATCTCATAGTCTTCTTTTACGACATCCACGGGCAAGATAGAGAGTGGTGAATGGTATTCTTACTCCGTCACCACACGGAAATTTCTTACATCACTAGTTATTAATTATAGTGAGACATTTTCCCACATATCTATCAACATCATACACATTAAATTATAAGCACTTTGAGTTACACAGAATATCGAAACTTATCTTGAAATTAAAGTCACATTGTTAGTCTTGCTGGAGAAATCAATTTAACATCAAAAGCCTCTCCATGAAATTCTGTCGGGAATGGGTCGGGAAATGGAACGACTAAGGATAGTTGCTCACAGTAAAATTTATAGCTAGTTATTCAGTGATACAATTGCAAAAAAAAAATCCAGTAGAGACATAGTGGGTGCCGATCGTAAATGAACACTTTTATAAAATCATTATTCTATCACTACTATTGCAAGTATTCCCTTAATATCTTCTTTACTATCTTTCTTATATCTGAAACAATCTATGCTAATATTATAAAGTTTGTTTGTTGGCTCCGAAACTACTGCACCGATTTCAAAAATTCTTTCACCAATGGAAAGCTATAATATCAGGGAGTAACATAGGCTATATTTTATCTCGGTATTACGGGAACTACGTGGGTAAGACGAATGAAACTGAAGCGAAGCGAGGGCAGGTTGCTAGTGTTTTATATTTAGATAAATTTTAGTGTTCTTTATGAAGTACGACGTTGAGTTATTTCCTATAATAATGCGCTTCTACTATCTCTTCCATGAATCCATTAAATTTTACATTCAGGTAAGGAATAAGATTTGCCGTTTAGTGATGGAGCAAGAATACAATTCACCACCCTCTTTCTTGCCCGTGGGTGTCGTAAAAAATCACTAAGAGATTGTAAATAACGAGCATTTTATACTCATATTAAATATTAAAAATAACGTTTTATTATCTTCTATACCATTTTGGTGAACAAATATGACATCTAAACTAATTTGTAGTTTAATTCATCTATCCATCCATCAACCTATAGACGTCCACTGCTGGACATAGGCCTCCCCACAAGAATGCCACTCTGAACAGTCCTGAGCCACTTGTATCCAACGATTCCCTGCGACTTTTAAGATGTCGTCAGTTCACCTAATAGGGGGTCATCCTACGTTGCGTCATCCGGTTCGTGGTCGCCACTCGAGAACCTTTCTTCCCCAACGGTTGTCGGTTCGACGAGCGATAGGGCCTGCCCATTGCCATTTCAACATGCTAATTCTGCGGGTTATGTCGGTTACGCCCGTTCTTCTATTGTAGTTTAATAAATTCGTCTAATTATATTATTATTTACGATTTGATCAACATAGTCTATGTTTTTCTTATTCGTTTCATCATATCACAGCTCATCACACACCCACAGCTGGGCTAGGGCCTTCTCCACGATGGGAAAGAAATTCACCTACTATATCATGCTGGGCAGACGTGTTGGCATAGAGCCTTATTTCGAGTTTTCCTTCTCTTGCATATATGTTATATGCATATTATACCTATTAATCGTCTTTTAAAACATCTAAAGGCAAGAGAGGGGGTGGTGAATTGTATTTTTATTCCATTACCACACGAAAAATTTGTGGATTCATCTTCAATTTTCTGGTTAATCAGAACATAAGAGTATCAACTCTGTGCTTTGAGACTATCATAGTTAATGAGGGCAAATCACAAAGCTGTGTGCAGTCGCATGGACGGCGGAAACCATGGACGACTGTTCATGGTTTACATATCAACTACTTGCTTCACATATCCTAATATATAGTATGCAGATGATGTTTTATGTGATGGATGATAAATGCCGCACAATAAAGAATTAATCCATAGTATAGGCGTATACTTGCCTGTACATGATTGCTCTCAGCTATATCATCACCATTTCAACTCATATACGTCCCACTGTTGCACCTTACTATAACCATGCTCTTCAGATCGGCTGGTATAGGGTTTCGAGTTTTAAACCTTGTTTAAAGAAGGACATATCATAGCGCTCGTGAAACACAGCAGCAGGTAGTTCATTTCAGGGCCTGCATGTACGTGGGAGAAATGAACGCTGGAAATGTACAGTTGAAGACTATAACGTTTCCAGGTGAAATGGATGAACCCTGCGGTGGTATCGAGCTGTACGTTGGTAAAACGATAACGGTGGTACCGAGTTAAACAGTTCCTCAGAGCACTCCCCAGGAAAGAGTCGATAGAGTACACAGAGTGACCCAAAATCATCAAGTCATCACTGATCCAGTGACTCCAATCTGTCTGTAAGATTTGGATCATTAATATGATAACTTCTTTATTACTATGCTATTCTTATCCATATACGCTTATTATTGTGACAGATTACAATAGAGTCTTCCATTTTTATTTGTCAACACAAACTTGATGCAAACTCTCAAGTTCTTCATTTTGACACTTTTATGGCTGTTCATAGTTGGCGACAGATGGCGCATTATTTACAAAATATTTGTGAAACTACATGTTAAAATCATTTTTGTCCAGGTAAAAGTATTTAGATACTAATTTAAATACTAGTTCATTAGTTATTACGATAATCTTAATAGTCAGCTTTATCTACTTTTATAATTCTAGGTCCCATTACGAAAAGTAGTGCCATCTAACGTTGAGTAAATATTTGAACATGACATATTTGAACATGAAATCGTCAAAGGATTTTTCTAGAAAATATTTTAATAAAGTATGAATAAACTTACAAATGAAATGTGATTCCTTTTATAGCATCTGAACGTTTATCGGAGTACTATTTACATGATAAAACACAAAACTTAGTGATTTTCTGCGTAATACAGCAAAAGTACACCAAAAATATAACTGTATCCACAATACGAACACAGGCAGAGTCGACAGCAGACTAATAGGCCACGCCCACTACCTGTTGTTGACATGATGTCGTCAGGACCTAGTTGAGTCACGGTGCACAGTTGCTTAGGCCGTCTCCTCTTTGTATATGCTCCGTGGGTAATTTATATAAAACTAGCTGACCCAACAGACGTTGTTCTGTTCAAATAAAATAAAAGTAATTCTCCTTGAAATCGACAGCAGCGCCACCTACCGGGTCCAATAGCGAATCTAAACTATTCTCGAATCCCCTTGAATACACATAAAAAATTTTATCAACATCGGTCCAGAAGTTTAGGAGGAGTTCAGTGACATACGTACAGAAGAAATATATATAAAAAGAGATAGGCATCATGTAATGACTAAAATCCTTTAAAATTATTCTATTTTTATGAATAAAACTAATTTTACGTAAAATTTAAAATCAGAAACATAAGACATCGTTATTTCCATCTTTATTTTCATGCAAATATAAAGTTGGCAAGGAATTAAACATGTAATTACGGCAAAACGCGAACAAGACTGTTTAAGTTTGTTCGTCTATTTATACCAAACAAACTTTTGTCATTCATCTCATTGCACATTATATTCACATGAAGAACTTGAGAGTTTGCATCAAGTTTGTGTTGACAAATCAAAATGGAAGACTCTATTGTTATCTGTCACAATAATAAGCGTATGGATAAGAATAGCATAGTAATAAAGAAGTTATCATATTAATGATCCAAATCTTACAGACAGATTGAAGTCACTGGATCAGTGATGACTTGATGATTTTGGGTCACTCTGTGTACTCTATCGACTCTTTCCTGGGGAGTGCTCTGAGGAACTGTTTAACTCGGTACCACCGTCATCGTTTTACCAACGAACAGCTCGATACCACCACAGGGTTCATCCATTTCACCTGGAAACGTTATAGTCTTCAACTGTACATTTCCAGCGTTCATTTCTCCCACGTACATGCAGGCTCTGAAATGAACTACCTGCTGCTGTGTTTCTTCTTTAAACAAGGTTTAAAACTCGAAACCCTATACCAGCCGATCTGAAGAGCATGGTTATAGTAAGGTGCAACAGTGGGACGTATATGAGTTGAAATGGTGATGATATAGCTGAGAGCAATCATGTACAGGCAAGTATACGCCTATACTATGGATTAATTCTTTATTGTGCGGCATTTATCATCCATCACATAAAACATCATCTGCATACTATATATTGGGCTTAGAATAATAACGTATAGAAGGATAGTGTCGATACTTCGAACGTTCGAAACATGAATCTAAAAATACTACAAGCACGCAGACGATTACACACATACACACGCACACCACTATACAAATTATGAAATCAAATTTTGTTTTTATTAACATTAATGGTCGAAATAGTTTTAAAAGTAATATTAAAAACCTTTTAATGTCTTTCAAATGGTGACCATTTGAATGCAAAAATCGTTATAATTACCTATTTATTTTTTAAAAGTTGCGTACTTACATGCAGTACAGTGACCTTGTACATAACGAAACGGTGCCGGCGTAAGCTCCATTAGGCTCCAATTGAAATGCTTCACTTTTTATGCGCGAACTTACCTTCTATACGTTTTTGTACTCCTTTTGAATAATTAAAACAGTCAAAAAACAGTTTTTGTTTGAAATAAATTCAAAAACATTTTCATTGATTATATTTTAATTGTAATAGAAAATCACAATTATAAAAATAAAGAGTTTTATCGATAAAAAACTAGGGACTTTATCGTAAGCGTGACAGCACTAGGGACAACTGTCACAGAGATCATCCTATAATTTATGGACTATAGTAATTATGCTAATAGCCGGTAGATAGACATAAAGGAGTGAGTGAGACAGGTTGTAACCCCTCACCCCCTGTAACTGCCACACATTGTTTCATATAAAATATTAATTACAACAGCTCCTCTTTGTACTTACTCCGTGAAATTACCATTCCTTATCTTGTCCATGGATGTCGAAAAAGACGATTAAGGGATATAATACGCATATAACGTCTATGCAAGAGAAGAAAAACTCGAAATAAAAACCCTATACCAACCTGTCTGACCACTCTGACCAGCATGGTATAGTAAGGTCAATTTCCCTCGTATTGTGGAGGAGGCTCGAGCCCAATATTTCAGCTCATATACGTCTCGATATTTGAGCTGATATGATGAATGATGATGAATGATTATATAAATTTGTGTAAAAAAGTGTAAATCATATGTACATCTATGACTGTTGTGTCGTTCAATATCTATTTAGTCTAAGTTGCCTTATATATTTTATCTAAAATTGAAATGCCATTGATAAAAACGGGTATAATATTCTTATAAATGTTGTGATGGATTAGCAATAACCCTTTTTTTTGGGGATGGGTTACGGTCAGCGCACTCCTCGCACCACACCGTCCGGGGCGACAGAGGGGCGTAAGCACGCATACCCGTAACCCACCCGTGACACGTCGCCTTCGTCGTTGGGCCGACCACCGGAGCAGGGTAACTGATTAGCAATACCTCTATCGCTTCGCTTTCTTGCTAGTGTCGCATTCAAGTAAATTATTAGAGTGAAACGTCAATCTTAGTTATTCCCCTGTAATGCTTAGTACTAGATGGAAACTACTGATAACTTTGTTACCAGTCGCCTATTATCTTAAACTTGATTTAAAGCAAAGAGGAGGTGGGTGAAGAGCTAAATTGAATCCCAGAATAATACTTATGTGAAACTTGAAGATAGGTTGGCTTCATAATTTAGAAGTATTTCCATATATTGTCTGGTACAATTTTTGTACATTAGCGTTTAGGGTTAAAAAAATACACTCTAATAGTTCGGACTAACCACAGCTTAATTTTCTTAAGCCATTTAGTAATATGTAGTAAAGTCTGTGTCTTTCTCAAGTATATTTTAGTTCCGTTAATCGACCTGATGACTAATGAGAAACGTGACTATAAGGAATGTGACGTGATATGATGAAGTCACATATATGTATATAAATTTATAACCAAGCTGTTCAGTCATGTCGACTGAACAGCTTTACAAATGTACTTTGCATCGAGCATTAAAATATATGGAGACATATGTATGTACCATAGCTTGTAACGTTATACGTTACATGAACTATGAAATGATAACTAAAATCTAAAATTGTTTACTTTCTTTAATTAAATATTCCCATAATAAATGAAGACGCAAGTATAAATAAATTAGCGTCATTATAAGTACCACTCTTATCGCTTCTATTGTTCTTGTCGATGCCCCGGCGCACCCCGCGCCACCACCGTCTGAACCACAGACAGCCGAGCGCTCTCAAGGCGAAGGTGTGTCAGTACGATCCTTATAAAATTAAATTATATTGTACATGATTGCCGTCAGTTATACCAGTGACGTAATTGCACTTTTATACGAACTTAAAGTTATTTAATTTAGTAAATATTCAACCCCAGCATTGGGTAAGTGGCTTGTAATTTTATTATTGTAATATAGATTCACCTTATAGTATATTTCATTTCACCTTCACTGTTATTTTATGAAATGTTTCGTAGTGTAAGTACTCATTGTAATTAGCTAATTATTATTTCACCGCTTAGTCTTGTCATCTCCTATCTGATCATGATCAACCACGGCAACACAGCTATGCTTTCCCTCGCGCTGTTGCCGTGGGCCATTCATACTTCTGGATTTGGCATTAACGTCAGCTTCATGCACGTTCCAGGGTCCAAGGTCCACGCTAGTCGTATATACCCGTTACAGCGGGTCATTGCCGATTGGATCGCAAGCGGCGGGCCTCGAAGCTCACCTGTGCCTTTACGACGGTTGCTACGGTGGACAGTCCGAGGAGAGTACGGTACTGGAAGGATTGGTGGAATTGGTGTCGGCTCCGAACCCACGACCAACGTGCCCTACCGATTGGTTGGCCGTTTGTGTTAAAAAAATTAATCATTTTTAATAAATAGTTGTGCTCGAACCTGCTTCTTATTCTATCTTTTTTATAGGAACCCTTAAGCAGGAAATTCGGTACAAGCTCTCAATATATATTTCCAAGTACAAGTCTATTCTACATATGCACGTAGAGTATACTTGTATACTTGTCCGGTCACCCGGTACTCGCGCCTACGCCGCCCGAGTTGCCGGTAGTGTTGCCCAAAAAAGTCTTGGTCTTGCGGTCTTGGTCTTGGTCTTGCGAGAAATGCGAGACCGAGACCAAGACCAAGACCGCTTAATTTTTGCAAGACCAAGACCAAGACTGGCCCTGCAAGAGTCTCGCGGTCTTGCAGTTAATTCAAATCACCATTTCAGCTTATATACGGTCGAGCTCGTCTTCTACATAACAGGAGGAAAATCGGCCGTGGCCGGGGAATCGCCACGGTGATCGGCCGTGTTGTTACAGGTCATTCATGTCAAGTTTTCCTTCTCTTGCACCGATGTTATATATTATAGCCCTTAGTCGTGGGTTCGCAGTCGCGGGTAAAATAGGGGGTGATGAATTATATTCTTACTCCGTCACTACACGGCAAGTCAAATCAGTCTTGAGATATCCATCTATTGGCCAATCGATTCCCAATGCTGGTGTTGGCTTTTCAGAATTACTCTTCGGAAAGGCTTAAGGACAAAAATATACGGTATTTTTGTCCTTAAGCGATCTCGTTTAACTTACTTACCGGGTTGTGAGCCATCAGAGCTCACCCATTGACCGCGTTAAGCTGTCAAGGTCATCTGCGACCAACAGCTAAACACACATAAAAAAAAAGACAGAGTACGAATGTAATTCACCACTATCTTACCCGTGGATGTCGTATCAAATCGGATCGGGCAATGGTGTTAGGAACCCATGAAAAAAAATTTAAATAAAAATATCGATTCGTTAATGAATTGAGAGACATGTAAGTTCTCAATTTTGTCATCGTTTTTTCGTGTAAATTGATTAAAATGTATAAAGTAACGATACTAAATCTACAACATATTCGTATTTTGTTAAATGTTCATTAGAATTTGAATAAATCATTGATTACGTTTGCATAAGCAAGACAAACTTCGCTTTAACATAAATCAGCTGATCGGCCGATGACCGTTGATGAGTCGCCTTTGTACCTACGTAACCATTGAAAGGTTCGCGCAAATCTAATACCTATTTATACTGTCGAAATTTTACATGCTTACATATATCGTGTCTATACATACCTACATAATGCATAAAATTTAAGGCATAAACTCTTAGACAGACATTTTTGTAATCACTATAACTTTTACGTTATATTGTTTTTGTGTAATATACATTCTAATTATGATCTATGACCATTGAACAACAACATACACGAACAGTTGCCCCATAACCTGATACACCCTGTGTATATAACATATGTGCAAGAGAAGTGAAACTAGAAAGAAAACCCTATATCAACATGTCTGACCAGCGTGGTATAGTAGATCAATTTTCCTCTTACTGGAAGAAAGCTTAAGCCCAGCAGTGGCACTTTTATGAGCTGTGACGATGACGAAGAATATCATACATTTTACAAGTATTAAAACCATAAAATTTTAAATCAGTTTTATATGTTCTTGAATAAATAATATATTAAGAGCTACATGGATCCAGCGGCCAAAGTATTTATATAGGCAATAGAGCAACAGGTTTTTTCAAGTATCCAGAGTATCAGTAACTAAACTGGAAATACAATAGATACATACCACTTAACTTGAAGGGGAATATAAACAATCGCATTAATTGTAAAAATATCGCATTGATTATAAAATGACATAAAATTTATTGTATCAACTGCCTCGTGTGGTGACGTCTTAAGAAAATAGGGTCGAAAGTCCTGTCATAAGAGTAGTAACACTGTCTAATGGAACACCAGGGGAATAGAAGTGTAATTTTTCCCACTTCGAGCGTGTGCTGCGCCGTGTCCTCGTCGCAATCGCAGTGGTGGCAGGACGGTGTGCTCTCCCTCCTGACGATCTTGTGCAGGTACTTGGTGCAGTAACCATGCCCCGTTAGCACCTGTACCAGTCCGAAAGAAAGAACCCGTGCGTCCGCTCCAACCACTCTATCAGCATCGCCCGGAAGGTACCGAGGCCTCCCCAGCGGGACTGTCCAACGGGCAATGACGTCTCGGCGGGCGTCGATCAGCCAGGTGGCAATCTCTTTGATGGAGACTATGCCGACTCCGACTCGCGTCTCCGACACCCGCTGGTAAAGCTCGGCGAGCATCTCCGCCTCCAGGTCCCACGGGGGAATTCCGGCCAGGAGGCACGCTGCCTCCGTCGTCACCGTGCGGTAACCACGTATGGCCCTGATCGCTATGACCCTCTGTGGTTGCCACAAGAGGGTCCTCAGACGGACGATTAGGGACCCCGTACAGGGCCATCAACCGGATCACCCCCGCGTACAGCCGTCGGCACGTAGCGCTGGGTCCGCCCACATTTGGCATCATCCAAGAAAGGGCGGACGCCGCTAGAACAGTTGCCGCTAGAATAGCTGCAGCTAGGCAGTTAGAACCCTCTCCAGCAGCTTGCCCGCATCATCGAGCAGCATGATGGGCCTGTAGGCCAAGGCCGACTCTGGAGACCGTCCCGGCTTCGGCAGGAGTACCAGCCTCCCCTCCTTCCAGCACCCAGGGAACTGCCCGGAGGCCAAACAAGCGTCGAACGGTCCCCTGAGGCGTGGCTCTGGCCCGGGGCCGGGGGCGGTGGATTTGGCTCGCATACGCGCCACCGCCACCCCAATCTCCGGCTCCGTGATGGGCGGAACATTGTCATCGTCGGCCTCCCGGTCGCTGTCCGGTGAAGTCATGACCGGGAGCGTGTGCTCCGCCCGCTGTGGAAAGAGGTCCTCGACAACTCTGGTGAGGAGGCTGGGCTGGAGAGACTCGGTGATAGCCCACGCGCGGAGCTTGCTCAGCGCCGCGAGATAGGGGCGACACCAGGGGTCACGTTCGAGACTGTCCAGCATTTTCCACCGACTGATGTCCTTGGCGTGACGGACGGCCAGCCTGAAGGCAGACGGCGCACTGCGGTAAGTCTCGGGCAGCTGGCCCTCTCACTCAGCGTCGCGGTGACGCGCTCGGCTGCGGGTGTAGGACCTCCGAGAACGTATGCACGCGGCCCGGAGATCCGCCAACTCTCGGGACCATCAGGGGACCGCTCTCTTCGGGGGCAAATGCCGCATACGGGACATGGCCGCATCGCAGTTAACGCACAGCGAATGCGGCTAGCCTCGGCGTCCACCCCGTCGGCCTGGGGCGGTGAGGACAGCCACGACTGAACAATGGCTGCCTCCGCCAATAGGTCCCGATCTAATCGACCCACAGCCCACCGCGGAAACGCGGGCGCTCCGTCCGCCGTGTGGAGTATGCAGAATACTGAGAAATGGTTTCTCGATACTCTGTACAGGTTTTAGAGAATAATATGTTTGAATAAAATGATGAATTACATCTTTCCGTTCCGTTCCCAATCTATCATCGGACGATTAAATCAACACCAGACTTCCATCCTATCGTGGTATATATCACATTATTCTAAATAAAACGTATTGAACCATATTTTATAATACGTACGACAAAGAAATGAAATACTTTCCAAACATCTGCCTTCCGTCTGATTATAATTTAGTCTTCAAAAGAGTAGTAATGTGAAGACTTTCATAAGGCTATTGTATTTTCTTTTAAGATTGCATTACCATTTTCTATTAGGTGAAATAAAATCAAATATTTGATTATTTTTTATTTAAAAATAATTCAAGTGATTCAGTAAATTAGCTGATAATTAAGTTTTAATTATCAATAAATTACCTTCAAAATCTTTCATTCTTAATTAAGAATTTACTTGTAAAGTTAGAAATATGATATCAAAGAGATTATTTATTATTCAAATTAATTGAATACCATTATACCTTCCTACCTTTTGAAGATACAATAAAATAATTTTTAAACAAAAAATAAACTAACTTCAAACAGTGCCTAAACTAAAAAGCAAAAAATAAATTTACTTCGCACAATGTCATATGTATTTTAATTTAATTAAATAGAAATGATTAAATATTTATTTTATAATTTTGAAGTCGGTGCCAAGTAAATGCTACTACTTAGGTAAGGTAGCGATTCATATATTTTTCTAATACTGTTATAGTTTTGTAGTTGCTTTGATATTTTTAATAATATTGTGTTTACTTAGTGATTTGATACTACAATATAAAGTTGTTGTAGCATTTATTTGGCACCGACTTCAAAATTATAAAATAAATATTTAATAATTTTTATTTAATTAAATTAAAATACATATGACTTTGTGCGAAGTAAATTTAGTTTTTGCTTTTTAGTTTAGGCACTGTTTGAAGTCGGTTTATTTTTTGTTAAAAATTATTTTATTTTACGATTTTAAGTGATGGGTAGACCGAGCAAGAAGGATTCTTCTCGAATGAGGAGATGTCGTTTACTTGAGACAGAAAATGATAGACGAAAACGATTAGACAAAATTTAAAAAAAAGTTAATACGAAGAGAATAAATGAAACGCCAGAGGAGCCCAAAAATAGATTGTCGGCTATGAGAGCTTATACATCAAATAGATTAACTAACGAAAGTCAAGAAGATCGTGACCATCGTTTTTCTTTCTTTGATTCGTGAGCGATTATCAAATGAAACCAAAGAAACCCGTGTTCACCAGTTGAGTTTGATTTATTAAATGCTGTAAATCATTGAGGAATACCCCCAACTGTCTATGGACTCCATCATCCGATCTACTGCAGACTTTCATTATAATCCATATGGGTGCAAAGTTCGCATTAATATAAATGAACTAGCTTTTGCCCGCGGCTTCGCCCGCGTAAAAGTTGGCTTGCATATTTCTTTTTATTGTGTTATTATGTTGATGGAGTAAGAATACAATTCACCACTCCCTATCTTGCCCGAGGATGTTGTAAAAGAAGACTAAGGATATAATACGCATATAACATTTATGCAAGAGAAGTAAAACTCGAAATGAAACCCTATACCAACTTGTCTGACCAGCATGGTATAGTAAGGTCAATTTCCCTCCTATTGGAGGAGGCTCGAGCCCAACAGTGGGACGTATATGGGCTGAAATGATCATGAATAATGATTGGTTTTAGACTTTTACCTTATCTCAGCCCATATATGTTTCTTTGTTTCTCCTCCACTGTGAGAGGGAAATTGACCTTCTATACCACGCTGATTAGGTCTGTTGGCATATGATTTTATGTAGAATTTTCCTTGTTTCGCGTCGATATTATTTGCATAACATTTATTCGTTTTTTTGACAGCCATGGTCAATGGGGTTGGTGAATAACATACTTTTTCCGTTGCCACACAGAAAAGATTTTCACTTATAAATCTTACTGGTCCTAGCTCTTAGTTTCTAAAAGGAAAGAAATCTGATCAACGACTTCATTATTATTTAAAAAATTGCACAATATAGTTTATGGCAATTTTTTGATATTTTCATCGACGTGTATGCCTTCCTCAATCATGTGTGAGATATTCAATATTAGGTAAATTACGTGTCTAAATATAATACTCACAGGAGTGCTAGCTTCAATTATGATCTTGTCAAAAGCTTTTTTTACAGAGTCCTTAGGTAGCAGAAGCCTCTATGGGTAAACTTCATCTAAGTATTCTACCACGACCAAACTCTCGTAAATAGATACATTTTCTTCTATTTCCAACGCCGGCACTTTACCTAAAAGTTATTAATAATATTTATTAACCTTCAAATCTTTATCACGGAAAGAATGAACATCATGCGTAAGCGTTTTAATCATTTTTGAAATTTAAAACTTGAAATATAGCAATAGTGGAATGTTTCGGTATCGGTAAAGTATAATTAAAGCATGTAAGAAAATTTTAAAGATATTTCTATGTTTAGAATTTTGTATAATATTAAGTTTATTAACCAAAAGCACTTTTCGTTGGAAGCCACTCGGGTTTATCCACGAGGTCAATGTTGACAACTTCAAAATCGAGATTTTTAGCAGTAAGCGCGAGTATTGCACGCTGGGCGTAAGGACAAAATTGCATGTTGTAAACTCGTAGTTTGCCATTGTAAGGTGGTAATAGATTACCTGTAAATTAAAATCAAATCTAATTGACGTTAAATTTCCTTTTTTTTTTATTTTAAATACTAGAACGGGCCCGAGTCGCCTCCTAAATACAAATTTAATCTATTATTTTACGCCAGCTGAACGAGCTGGCTTAGGTTTTTATTTCAGTTTTTCTTCACTTATAGTGTTACCCAAATTAGTTGTTTAAGTCACTTGTTTTATATTACTCTCATGGGTAGGGGATATATACTATATTCTTGACCTTACCAGATGAAGCATATTATGTTTAACTTCTGGTAAAAGTATGCTTACATTCTTCAATTGTAATAAAGCACTGTATAATCACAGCTCATTTGCGTGCGGTCAAGCCTACTTCATTCTACTCCACAATAGGAGTGAAATTATGCAGCTACATCATGCTGGTTAGATGTATTGGCATTTCGAGTTTTCCATCTCTTGTGTAAATTTTGTAGGCATATTATATCACTTAGTTGTGTTTTACGACACCCACGGACAAGATAGAGAGTATTCTTACTTTGTCATCACACGGACAAAAGAGCACTTTAGTATGCTTATAAATACAAAGTACTGCCAGGTTTTACTTTTTTATAGGATCATAAAAGCCGGCTAAAGGAGCATTCCACAGCACCACTTTCTTAGAAAGCCTGTTTCTTAGAAACCTTACTTTTATATCAAATAGTAGAGATGCGTAATTACCGTTTCTTTATGATGAACCCAAATTATCATAAATATATAATTATCACAAATATAAAACTAACATTTTGACAAATGTTTACTGTTGTAAGTGATTTTGCTCTTCGTCGACATATTTGCCGGTATAACGTATCATAACTTTTCGGACTACTCGAAAACCTTGAAGAAAGGATACACAATGAATTGCAAAACTAAATTTTACGGTAATAAATGGAGCTTATCATGTAGTTTTGTCTACAAACCGATATAAATAACACAATCAACTAAAACACATACGAGTAGATAAGTAATTACTTTGATTGCTCCAAGGCCTCCAAGTTGTGTAGGTGTTTCATTACTATGTGGGTTATTGATTCGTACTCAATGACTTAAGCAACCTTGAACTTCAACATTATACGCTTGCCTCATAGTCATCATCATCATTTCAGCTCATATACGTCCCACTACTGGGCTCCTCTATAATAGGAGGGAAATTGACCTTACCATACTGGTAAGACAGGTTGATATAGGGTTTAATTTCGAGTTTTCCTTCTCTTGGATAGATGTTATATGCGTATTTTAGCTCTTAGTCGTCTTTTACGACATCCGCGGGCAGGATAGTGATGAATTGTATTCTTACTCGGTCACCACACGTAAAATTGTATTGTAATTGTATTGTACCGAATACAATTAAATTCTATTGTATTCCATTGTGGATTATATAACTATAGTAATTAGGCCACTATAATTTCTTTAATAATGAATTAAATGTCATTTACGTCGAGTGTTATCGGACAGTTCTTTCCGTCGGGTCGACCGCTGAAGTCAAGGAACTTTGCATCGGTGGCCGGTCCAATGATGAAGGCGACATGCTTTATGGATGGGTTACGGGGTCGCGCGCTGCCCCTCTGTCGCCCCAGTCGGCACCGGGCGGCGGGTGCGGCGTAGCCCACGCCAAAAAAAAATCGGACAGTTCTTTGTATGATTTAGATATGGTTACTTTAAGTCTGGGTGTGACTTAAGTATATAAAATGTATATTTATTAAATGGTAGATTTGATAATCTTAATAATGTTTATATTTATATTTCTTGTGTAATTTGGATTTTTTAATTATAAGAGTTATTACCATTTGAATTATAATTGCCTCACTAGGTGGCGATGGCATCGATTTAGCTCACTTATGGTGCCTTAACGTATTTAGGGACAAAATTTGATCTTGTCAAATTGATTTTTACGCGAGGGTACGCCAGCAGGAGCTAGTTCACTATCAAATTACAAAACACTATCTTATTGTAAGAAAAAGATAAATTATGTAAAACGTAACAGGAGTATTGGTTAAGTAGGTATATTGTAACCATTTATAAAATTGGACTAGACGCATAGCGTAGTGGTTAAGATATCGACCAACCGTGGCAGTGTCGTGGGTGCATTTTTACACGCAGGATAATAGGCAATACACAAATTGTTGTTCTGAGTTTGGATATAATTTGTATCTGTTAATTCTATATTGGTAAAGTCATCCAAGGACCAGCCTTCTCCCCAGGCATTAGTTATTATCATTATATATACTAGGATTATTTAAATTTCTGTCAATTAGAACATTTTATCTGGTAACAAATTTTGTGGCTGAGTATAACGTAAAATTGTAAGGGAGACAAGAATTGCTGAAACAATCATAGAAAAAATGACATCTAAAATGTACTAGATCACGTTCACCTCACCGGAAATATGTTTTATTAAAACTAAATGTACTAAATATTGGAAGTTCAATATATATAAATACTAATATACAATTTACAGCATCCATAGTCACAGGCGGACTAAATAAAACGTAGTGTTTTATACTTTTTTTTATACTCTTTAAACGAGGTTTAAGAAGAGTATTTCCTTCACGGTAGGCAGCGGCCTAGCTGTGCCCCTGGTATTGCAAAGGTCCATGTGCAGTAGTTTCACTTACCATCAGGTGTGCTGCTTGCTCGTTTGCCACCGTTGGCAATAAAAAAAAAAAAAACTCTTTGGGACTAAGGAATGTTTCATCCAAATATTTTTTTTTGTTGTATAGAAATATAAGGCTCTAGATTAAAAAGCGGGCAACTGCGGATTGAACTCATTTCATAAGGGTTCTACAGGGCTCACAAATACACCATTGTGTAAAATTGAATGCTATATACTTTATGTATATTTTTTAAAAAGGATATACAATTACCTATATGTAAAGCGAAGAATAATCCGTGTGGTGACGGAATAAAAATAGGTACAATTCACCACTCCCAAGCTATCGTAAGAGTATCGTAAGAGATGACTAAGGGATATAGTCATCATCATCATCATCATTCATCATTTCAGCTCATATACGTCCCACTGTTGGGCTCAAGCCTCCTTCACAATGGAGGGTAGTTGACCTTACTATACCGTGCTGCTTGGAAAGTTTGGTATAGGGTTTTATTTCAAGTTTGCCTTCTCTTGCATAAATGTTATATGCATATTTAATCCCTTAGTTGTCTTTGCTGACATCCACGGGCAAGATAGGGGGTGGTGAATTATATTCTTATTCCGTCACCGCATGTAGTATACATAGAATATACTCGTACTTGCATTCAAAAGCTCTTTTAATAATAATTAACCAAGTCTCAAATTTGCAAACGTTTTTTATATCGCATAATAATGATTTTGATTAATTGCCAATTTATTGACATACACTTTATTTTCTTTAGTTACAAACAGATTTCTATTTGTCATGATATTGCCGATTTTTTTTTCGCTTTTTTCATATTTAAAACTTTCTTTCTGTACATCTGTTTTGTGTGTACTTTTAATTTGAGTTTTCTACAGTAGATTTTGCATTAAGCAGTAAGACACACCAATGACTAATTCGTTATGCCAATCTAAAATCAATCTTCATAATCTCGAACAGAGCATATATAATACTAAGAAATGGCTTCTCGCTGTTCTATAGGTTACAGATTTTGGCGAGTATGTTTTCAATGAAATGATGAATTACATCTCTCAGTTCCGTTCCCAATCCATCATCGGACGATTAGATGAGCGCAAGCTTCTATCCTATCGCTATACATATCACAATTTTCTAAATAAAACGTACTGCGCCATATTTTATTATACGTACGACAAAGATATGAAATACTTTCCTAGCATCAGGGTTTAGTCTGATTATAATTTAGTCTTCAAAAGAGCAGTGAAGTGAAGACTTTTATAAAGATATTGTGTTTTCATTTAAGATCACATTATCATTTTCTGTTATATGAAATAAAACCAAATATTGGATTTTATTTAATTAAAAAATAATTCTAGTGATTCAGTGATGACATCAAACCGCAACCATAATTGCCTGATATTTAAATTTTAATTATCATTAATTACGACTGAAAACCTTCATTCTTAATTAGGAATTTACTTGAAAAGATAAAAATGTGATTTCAAAGAGATTACTTATTATTTCAATTAATTGAATAAAATTATACCTTCCATCCTACCTTTTGAAGATCTAAAATCATCAACAAAATTGAAAAATAATGAAAAGCGACTTTTTTTATTGAAAACTAGCAACCCGCCCTCGCTTCGCTTCGGTTTCAGTCGTCTTACCTGCGTAGTTCCCGTTCCCGTGGGAATACCGGGATAAAATATAGCCTAGTTTACTTCCTGATAGCTTTCCATTGGTGAAAGAATTTTTGAAATCGGTCCAGCCGTTTTGAAGATTACCCGGAACAAACAGACAGACAGACAAAAAAAATATAAAGTGATTTTTAGGCATATGTATAGTGCAAATAACCGTGTGACCATGAAAAAAGTCCATTATTTTGACATTAAAAACAGACACTCCAATTTTTTTTATTGGTACAGATAACCGTTCCTTGAAGAAAGGGACTCTTGCCGCAGGCCATAACGCAATGTAATGTGATGATCACTAATTTTAGCGATTATTATTCTTCAAGCCCTTTCATTTCATATTTTTATTAAGAAATTTGAGTGACGATCATATTGAATTAGATATTTTAAATAAAAATATTTTTACGGATTTTGTCACGTTTGTATTAGGTTTTTAGATTACTGATATTTTGAACACTTCTCAGTGTTAATGGTCAAGGGAGGTCAAGGGAAAACTATATGAAGTGTAAAAATAGTTTTATATTGTATGATACTCCTATAAACCTCAGAAATCAATACGCAAGATTTGATTTTTCAGAGACATCCAGTCACATAGAGATGACAATAAATAAAAACTTGTACAAAGGAAAGATGTTACCTTACACACGCTATTAATTTTTTTTCTCTAGTAAAACCAATTAGAGATTTGGATAAAGTGTTATTTAGTCTATTCGTTCAAAATACAAAAAAGGGGGCCGTCGCTCAGGACGCCTGGCAGATGTGAGACATCAATTATTTTGTACAAGTATATATGCGTAAAAGAACAGAAAACAAAATTCTAAAACAGATTATGGTTTCGTTACACGAATGTACATATCAAAGCGTGGCGTTAACGCCACGCCAACGATCAAGTTCATCCTCGCCTATAGATGTTTCACATCAATAAATTATAGCAAAAACTTAATTTTAAAGGCTAGTTGACAGATAACAAAATACCCCTATTTAAAATGTGGTAAAAGTAACCATTTATTGTAAAAGAGAAATAAAGAACGGCGCTACTTTTTACAAACTCACGGTTTTACGCGATATATAAATTGAAACTGCGAAATTTTCCCCTCTCTTCGTTATTGAAATTGAGTTAAATCTTTTGGAACTAGATTTATTAGGTGAATAAACTTTTAATAGGATAAAACAATGTTTAAACTTCTAAATATACACTTAATTTTGTGAGTTTACGATATTTAGCTGAAGTTTAGTTTTCAGCCTGGCGAAGCCGTAACATATACAAAGAATTTTTGTGCTGAATTTTGTCCTTTGATATGCGTAGATAAGATGATAGTAGTTACTGCATGGAAAAATGATGTTTGCGCAATTGATTAGAAATTTATAATAATAATAAGGGTTGAGAGGAATCTTCATTTTACAGGCATATAAATGATCTAAATAAAATTATGTTACAATTTATATATTAAGTCCGTGGTGGTTAATTTTCATGAAGCAAGTCATAATCAGGTTTTTCTCCAAGCGTATATGACTTATAGAATACCGCAAATACATCTTTCGATATTGCATATTTTTTTACTGTTGGATCTTGCCACATATTATCAATGTATTTCAACTGTAAATAATAAAAATAAAATATTACGATATTGCTGCTGTTTAAAAACTATTACAGAAGAAACCAAATGACAAATATGTTTTTATTTTGTGAAAGTTTAGATTTTTCTGCGAGTAAAATAATGATCATTTATGACTTGAATCAATTCATTTACACTATTTTATTTATAAGTAGTTATTTATTTAATGTGTTCATTCTCAAATAGGAAAAGCTAGATAGCAGATAAGAAAGCAGCAGAAAAGCTAGATATGCCTATTGGACGTTAGCTGTTAGATATACCTCTTTAGGAAGGGGAAATAATGCTAGAATCATCAATGCACATCCTAGTGATGCTTTAGCAAGCTTCTACAGCACCCACGGGAAAGACGGGAAAGTAAAAACTAGTGGTATATTGTATCCTTAACTCTTCCGTTTTTTCATTCGTAATTTTTCAATACGTAATAATCATTGGATAGTTAAGAGTCAGTCAATCTTTTTCCTTGGTGTTACCAGCTATATGGAATTGGAATAAAATAATGACACATTGACTGTTTGATATACCACAATGAGGTTAATAAATTTCAGCATGATCATAGTATAGTATAGGATTATTTCATAGTGTTGCCTACGAATCTCACTCAAAACATTATTGTTAAAATATTTCTGGGGGTATTTAATAGCTACTTAAAATAAGGTTAGTAGCAGTAAAACGTTTGAAGCAACTCTGGAATCATGTTGACCACCACATACATGATAAGTATGAAAAATATATAAATTCCTTCTTAATTTTCTTTTCAGAAACAGCCAATGTGTGCATGGAAAGATTCCTTTTTAGTTTTTCTTCATCTTGGCTCATATAGATCTCAGACTGGGATCGAGTCTCCTCCACAATAGGACTAAAATTGATACCATGCTGGTGACACGGTTTGGTTTTACTTTGAGTTTGCCTCTTGCACAAATATTACATGCATATAATATCCCTTAGCCGTGTTTTGCCCATGGGCAAGATAGGAAGGCATGAATTGTATTCTTATTTCAACACTACATGGACAGTCTTCAACTTCATTGCCTATTTTGGTTTACTATTTCGGAATTATTGATTCTCAGCAAAAAATATTCGAAATATGAAATACTAACTAGTAATTTCTGCTTCTGGTCATCTATTTTAACTCTGTTATCATTATAATTTACTAGTCGTTCGAACCAGGGCCAGATCATATAGTCAACATAGCCTGGCTCTTCTCCACTAAGGAACTTGGTGCCTCGTTGCTGTAGCTGATTTTGTATGAAATCTAAGGCTTTGAAATATGAGTTTATCACTTCTTCATCAATTGTATCTGGCGCTTTCACTAGTTTAAAAAGTAAAGAATGCATCTGAAAATAAATAAATTTTGTTATATTACAGAACAATTGGAGGACTGCAGACGTTTTAAAATTTGCAAGTAACCGTTGTATGTAAGGGGCACAGGACCGTTCCGAGTGGCATTCTCGTGGGGAGGCCGATGTCCAAGAATGGACGTCTATGGGACGATAGATGGTTGAATCGATATTACAGATATTTCATTTGTTTCTTTTCATTCATTAGAGTTTTTATACGACTCACTGCTGGACTTAAGCTTCCTCCGCATTCCGTGGGAAATTGACCGAATACACCACTCTGTTCACACAGGTTGGTAAGAGTTTTATTTCGCGTTCTTTCTTCTCTTACGCAGATGTCATATGCATATAATATCCTTTTGTCGTCGTGGTGAATTGTATTCTTACTCCGTAACCATATTAAATATAATTTATCAGAAAGGTTCATTAAAAATTATATATCGGCCAACAGTCAGTCGTAAAATGTTGCCAATCATTTTCAGCATGCTTATAACCAGACCTTTCCCCTTTATAACTAGAGGACTCTGATTACTGAGAAGACGCCAACAAGGTTATAAGTAGGACAAAAGAATGTTGCTTTGACTTAATCTAGTAATTTAAATGTAGGATTATCATCTCAGCTCACATATATTTCATTGCTGGGTTCGAAACCTTCTCTGTAATGAAAGGAAAATTGAACTAAATTGAACTATGCTTATCGGGTTGTTATAGGATTTGATTTTAAGTTTTCGTTCTTTTGCCTGGATATTATCCCCATATCATACTCCTTATTCGTTTTTTACGACACCCACCGCTGGGCTCGAGCATCTTCCTGGATAGAAGTGAAATTGACCTACTATACCATGTCGAACTGTTTGGTATGGGGTGGTATTTTGAAACTTCCCTTGTCCTTATGATAAGCATGTGTATATAAGACAACTAAGGGATATCCCTTAGTTGCCTTTTACGTCATCGACGGGCATGGTAGGGGATGTTGAATTTGTTCTTACTCAGTCAACACACGGAGCATTATAGGTGCCGGGGTATGTATAGTACCCATTATTGATTTCGAGGCTTCTTTTGTAGTGGATGAATAATTGATGTACGCTGATCAGATTAGTTGGCAAGGAGTTCCACTTGAAGCTTTTCTTCTTTTATAATATTGTTACCTATCTAATAAGTAATTACGTGTCTTAGTAAATTTATACAAAGTCAACAAGAAATAAAATAGTACTTCTACTCTATCACGAAAAATAGGTAAACATTAAAACTATCAAAAGGCGATAATCTATTTTGAATATTAAACAGCTCACAAGAAAAGATAACGTCCTGTACTAAGAATTTATTGTATTGTTTGGCACTTTAGAAACATACAATTTCATTAATTTATTTATTCATCAATCTACCAACGTGGCTCATTGAAAATAGGCCTCCCCAAGAGGGTTTAATGCCATAACCGTCACGATTAAAAGGCGTATTGAGTAGTGTGGCTCGCAGTTAGTATTATAGGTTTTTAAGAAATTGCTCATGATCTAAGTAATTTTGACATCTCCAACGGAAAAGTAAGGTTTGAAGTACTTACGTATGATCATATTGTGTATTTAATCCATTACATTTTACCATTTATTTATTACCAAAAATCCATACAATTGACGCATAAAAATTACACCCAATTTAGTACAATCATTTGTAAATTGCTCAAATCAAAAAATTATCTCCTATACCATACAAATTAAACCCACGCCACTTAGCATGTGTGGTTGGTACATGGACCACTATTCCATCTATGCATTGAGATCTATTGTTAATATTTTCTATATCTATATATTTTGATTGATTTTAGACTTTTACTCCAACTTAGCGCATCCACGTTTCTCTGTTGGGCTCGGCCCTCCTCCATGGAAAGGAAATTAACCTGCAACCTTAGAATAGTAACTTATAGAAGGATAGTGTCGGTACTTCGAGCGATCGAAAACATGAAGCCAAAAATACTACATGTGCGCAAGCGATTACACACGTACACACGCACACCACTATTTAACAACACATTATGAAATCGAATTTTGTTTTTATTAACATAAATCGTCGAAATACTTTTAAAAGTAATGTTAAATACTTTTTTGTTTTTCATATGTGTTGTGACACCATTTGAATGCACAAACCGTTTTAATTTCCTATTTACTTTTTAAGAGTTGCGTAGGTACGTGCAGTACAGTAACCTTGTACATTACGGAACGGTTCCGGCGTAAGCTCCATTAGGCTCCAATTGAAATGTTTAATTTTTTGTGCGCGGACTTACCTTCTATACGTTATTATTCTAAGCCAGCTACATTACGCTAGTTAGACATGATATGATTTTATGTCGAGATTTTCTTCTCTTGCATCGATATTATTTGCATATCAGTTAGTCGTTTTTTACAGCCACGGGCAAGAGTGGGATTGGTTAATATTCTTATTCTGTCGCTACACAGGAAAAATTTTCGTTAGCTATACTTCTTTGTTTCTAAAAATAAATAAGTCTAACTAAGCGATTACATTATTATTTAAATATTGCACAATCATAATTCATGGCAATTTTTTGACATTATAATTATGATCGAGTATGATTTCCTCGAGTATAATTTTTCATGTGGTGACGGAGTAAGAATACAATTCACCACTCCCGTGGATGTCGTAAAAACGACTAAGAGATATTATAATATGCACATAAGATTTGTGGAATAGACGGAAAACTCGAAATGAAACCCTATAACAACATGTCTGACCAGCATGGTATAGTAGATCAAATTCTCTCCCATTGTGGAGGTGGCCCGAGCCCAACAGTGAGACGTATGTGGGTTGCGATGATGATTTCCTCAATCATGTGTGACACGTTCAATATTAGACAAATTACGTCACTAGGCAGAATACTTACAGGACTGCTAGCTTCAATTATAATCTTGTCAAAAGCTTTGTTTACAGAATCCTTAGGTAGCAGAGGCCTCTGTGGGTAAACTTCATCTAAATATTCTACCACGACCAAACTCTCGTAAATAGATACATTTTCTTCTATTTCTAACGCCGGCACTTTACCTATAAGTTATTAATAATATTTATTAACCTTCAAATTTTTATCCCGAAAATAATATGCGTGAGTTTGTTACAGTCACAATTTACTTTCATAACTTGAAATATAGCAATAGTGACAATCTTCATATTTCAGTTTGTAGATAAAGCATAGGTATAATAAAAATTTAAAGATATTTTCTATGAAGACTTTTGAATAATATTAAGTTTACTAACCAAAAGCGCTTTTCTTTGGAAGCCACTCGGGTTTATCCACGAGGTCAATGTTGACAACTTCAAAATCGAGATTTTTAGCAGTAAGCGCGAGTATTGCACGCTGAGCGTAAGGACAGAATCGCATGTTGTAAACCCGCAGTTTGCCATTGTAAGGTGGTAAAGGGTCACCTGTAAATTACAAAACAAAATCAATTGACGGTAAGTTTTCTTTTTTTATCGGATACACTTGCCATTGAAGGCATTAGTCTCCTCCAAGATAGAAATAAATTTGGTCTATTATTTTACGCTAGCTAAACTAGCTGGCATAGGTTTGCAATACCAGTTTTTGTTCCCTTATAGTGCTACCTAAGTCGGTCGTTCAAATTACTTATTTGTTTTATACTAGGTACACCCATCGGCAGCGAAGATATTGTAACACACTGAATTCTTGATCTTACCACATGGAACATATTATGTTTAACTTCTGTTAAAGGCATACATTTATTATATGCAATAAAGCCCATCACAGCCTATTTACGTCCCACTGCTGGGCTCGACCCAACTCTATTAACTACTTAGTCAATAATAGTGATTATGTGGCTGGTCAGATGTATGTGTTGGTAAGTTTCGATAGTTTCATTTCGAGTTTTCCATCTCTTGTATAGATTTTATATGCATATATAAAATATATCTTATTCGTCTTTTACAACATCCATGAGATGAACTGTATTCTTACTTCGCAATTACATGGAATAAGAGCTGTCTAGTATGCAAAGTGCTTCCACATTTTACATTATCTTGGGGTCGCAAAACCGGCTAAGGGAGCATTAAGCGAGTGGATATCAGCACTTTCTTAGAAAGCCTGTACATAGAGTTATTTGTAACAAGTAGGAGAAATACGTAAATAGAGTTTAATCGTGATGAATTCAAATTAACGTATCTCAAATATAAAAATCATCACAAATATAAAACTAACCTTTCGACAAATGTTTGGTGTTGTAATTGATTGTGCCCTTGGTCGACATATTTTCCGGTGTAACGTATCAGCACTTGTCTTACTACTTGAATACCTTGAAGAAATGATATACAATGAATTGCAAAACTAAATCTTAGCATAATAAATGGGGCTTATCGTATAGTTTTGTTCATAAACTGATATAAATAACACAATCAAACAAAACATAGAGATAAGTGATTACTTTGATTTTTTCAAGGTTAATTGTGTAGGTATTTCATTACTAAGTAGGTTATCGACGTTTCCCTATTCGCAATCAAATAAACTTGAGCCACCTTGAACTTCAAAATTTTATGCTTTTCACAATGTAAGTGCTACAATACTCAATACTCACTCTCAATTTTACGCTTTTCATTCCCATTGTCAATCATATAACTATCGTAAGTAGGTGCCCACAGTTTCTATAATAACGAATTAAAAGTTTTCTACGCCGAGTGTTTTGGGACGGTTTTTTGTTTGATCTACACATGGTTACTTTAAATATTGATACTTTAAACTTTAATGCTTGATAATTACTGCCCAAAAACAAGATAATTTGTTAATATAAAAACATTTCCTTTTTGTACTGGTAATGCAGTTGTGTCAAAATGTGGATCAAAATTTAATAACTAATTTTGTAGCGCGTAGATATAAATCTCTGTAATAACGATGACTTGTTGAACGTGGGACATCTTAGTCTGCCCGTGACCATGAATGCTGAAAAGTGTTCGAAAGGTCGGATAATTAAATGTCAAATACACCTCAACACAATTCGTAAAAATAATTATTTTTTGTAAAAAGAAAAAACCGCCTGCAATAATGTAGACAATGTAAAGTAAGAAAAAATATATGTATTTTTTCTTGTGTAATGCATTGCATTTGCAAATGTAAAGCATTGTCATTATTAAAATAAACTATATGTAAAAAAATGAATAAAAAACATTTTATTTAGTTTGATAAGAATCGGCACGCTAAAATAATTGAGTACTAAAATAAAAGCGTGTTACTGTCTTTTTTTTCTGCCGCTAAAGCAGCAGTAAAAAAATGAAAATAGAATAATTTTAAAGGATTTTAGTCATTATATGATTTTATAATATTTAATTTATTTTCATCAATAAATTATTATATTTATCAACGATAATTGAGTTATATACACACTAGTAACCCACTCTCGCTTTGCTTCGGTTTCAGTCGCCTTACCCGCGTAGTGCCCGTTCCCGTGAGAATACTGGGATAAAATATAGCCTATGTTCCTCTCTGATATTATATCTGTCCATTGGTGAAAGAATTTTTGAAATCGGTTCGGTGGTTTAAGCATGAAAGCATAACAAACAAAACAAACTTACTTTTGCATTTATAATATTATAGTAAAGATAGGGATATCTACATCGATGACTGCTGTGTCATTCAACGTGTATTATCAAAGTTTAGCTTATCTTATATATTTTATCTAATATTTAAATGTTATTGCTGATAACGGATATAACATTTCTATAAATGTGGTATTAATATCATCGCCACTTCCCTTTTTCTTTAGTATCACATTTAAATGAATTATTAGAATCAAATGCCGATCTTATGCATTCCCCTGTAATGCTTAGTACTTGGGGAAACCACTGCTAGCTTTGTTACCAGTCACCTTAACCTTGATTTAAGCCTAAGAAGCCTAAGAGTAAATTAAATCCCACCATAACAATTTTAGCCGAGCTGAGGCCGCGGGTGACCGGACCGGGACTTTAGTCCGTCACCCGTAGAGAGGCTGACCGCGCGACGCCAACCCACGTCCCGGGACTGTCGACCTGGGACAGGGACGTCGAGAGGTGAGGGTACTCGAAAGCGTATTCCGTCGGGTCGACCACTGAGGACAAGGAACTCGGCACTGGTGGTCGGTCCAACGACGAAGGCGACATGAATACGGGCGGGTTATTGGCCCGCGCCGTCCTTTTGTCGCCATAGCCCACCCATAAAAAAAAATCATAACACTTTTGTAAAATTCGAACATAACAATTTGGCTTCAAAATTTAGATAATTTCCTTCTATCGTCTGGTACTTCTTTTTTCATTAGCGTTTGAGGATGAGAAAAATACAATCTAATAGTTCGAATTAACCAAAGCTTAATTCCCTTAGAATAATTAGTAATATGTAATATCTTTCCTATTTAAAGTTTGAGTATTTCTCAAATATATTTTAGTTCCATTATTCGACACTTTATTGGTGGTAGGACCACACTGTAGACAGTCTTTTGTCTGCAGTCGCGGGCCGGTCCGTCCGGGGCAGTACCACACTCTCGCAGAAGAGCGACGTTTGAGTAGTAGCAATTTGCTGCTGCACTTCGTTCGGTGAGCGAGAGAGCCGGGAGCCCAACTTTCTGGGTGTGTTTGTGTGTGGCGGGTTTTGGTGAGGCCTGAAACCTGCGGTGGTGAGGTCTTGGTCGGGGTATTGAGCGTGAGGGGCTGGCATGGTGTACAGGGAGACCCGATGGGAATGGTCACCGCCGGCCACCTGCCGGTCAGCAGGGGACCCGAACCCAGGATCATCCTCCCTGGGAGGCTGTCCCACCAACCGGCGAAAATCCCGTTGGGTAGTCGTCGTGCCGGTGTGGGAAACCGGAGTGGACCTCGGCGGCTACATACGGGGGGGCATCGGGGGCCCTTCCGTGCTTCGTGTCAGCTCCTCACAACACTCACTCCTCGACCATGCACTATGCCCTGCCTTTTTTTTTGGTATCACCAAACTCCATTATACACATTCACACTCCCTTCCTCCTCTTCTTAAATTAAAAATCATGGCCAAGAATGTTAAAAAGAGACGATTTTCTACGGCGGTCCCCTTATCCACATTTGATGTGGATTTTTGCAATATCAGGGGTTTACATAGCAATCTCGACGCCGTCCACCATCACCTCGAGACGGCGCGGGCTGCCTTACTCTTTTTAACGGAGACGCAGATAGGTGCTCCGGATGACATTTCGTACCTAAATTACCCCGGCTACGAGTTGGAGCATACCTTCCGTCGTAAAGCCGGGGTGTGCGTATTCATCCGAGGTGATATCTGCTGTCGCCGCCTTCGGGCCCTCGAACATGGTGACTTGTCAATCCTGTGGCTACGCGTAGACTATGGAGGGCTTACCCGCATCTACGCATGCCTCTACAGGTCCCATGGCAGTGATCCGGGGTCAATTCAATTATTTGAGAACGTCCAATGGGGGATTGACGAAATATTGGAGCAGTGTCACACACATCAAAACACAATGTACTTCACAAGTAATACATATTATATTAAATTGTACTAAACATAGTGCGATTGCCAAGTCAAACTATTTATTTAAAACATAAAAGATGTTTAATATTGATATAGTCACTATAAGAAGTTGTTAGGTTAGCTATTTACGTAATAACTTAAGAAGAAAGGTTCCTCAAGCAGGGAATGAATGAGTTAACCGACTTGGAATAACATAGACCTCACCACTTTTTATGGTAGAAGAACTCAGTTGCGAGGCTTGGCATTTTTTTACAAGTTTTGTTTTTGATGGTATCTCATTTCTTTTTCTAAATAGACCTACTTATTTTCCTTACCGGTACCTTCTACTTCTTGAACACCAACAATGCATTTTCTTAGAGCCCACTCTCTGAAAAATGAGACATCTCTCCTTTCAGTTTGAGTCACTTCTACATAAACTAAGCGGGGAGATGTGAAAACAAAGAAATTTTATTGGTTTTCGAAACACATCTTCTCTATTCTCCTCTCCGCTTTGATTGCAATCGAGCCTAATGATGGCGTTCTTTTTTCAGATTAATTTCAGGCAATTTAGTTTGCTTAATACTTTGGAAGATTTCGGTACAATTTCATAAGACATGTCCCACTCTTGCTTTTTCATTAAGTTGATTGACCATTTTACAAGTTATCTTTGAACATAATTATATCTAGGTATCTGTCTACACCTATTATGCCAATCATCATTCAGCCTATCACCGTCTACTATAGAACATAGACCCCCCCTCATGCTTCACCACAAAGTGCGCTACTGTGGCACCTGCATCGAACGATGCTCAAGTGTTGTTACCCTTTGTTGAGAGTTGCCTAAGAGTTGCCATGACAAGAGCTCATTTTTCTTCGCCATATGAGGAATAATGACGAAGTCGCCACGTTTGGTAGGCGGGTTGGTTTCGCAGTGAGATATCATACATTTCCCCGGCGAGACCTGCTGCCCACTCTCCTTCCTGTTGAATCTTTTTTTTTAAATGACAACGCCTTGCACTAAGGGAATAATAACCCTTATATTGTGGGGGACTTTACAAACATATAATTCAACATCGCATCATCATCGCAGCCCTCATATGTCCCACTGTTGGGCTCGGGTCTCCTCCATAATGGGAGGGAATTTAACCCACTATACCATGCTGGTCAGACATGTTGATATAGGGTTTCATTTCGAGTTTTCCTTCTCTTGCACAGATGGTATGTGTATATTATATCCCATAGTCGTCTTATACGATATTCACGGGCAAGATAGAGAGTGATGAATTGTATTCTTACTTCGTCACCATACGGTAGGAACATTTAAATAACCGACACAAAATACATTCAGACTCCGAACAACCATTTGTGGATCGTACAAGGTGTTGTCTTGCATGGGATTCGAACCCGCGACACTAGCACGGTACGTTGGTATCTTAATCACTAAGTCATCTGTGCAGTCTTTAGCCGGTTGTTACGATTCCCATAGAAAAGCAATGATGACGACAAATGTATTTTTATTTTTTACAAAGTTACATTTCATTAACTGCAAATGTAACTTTGTAATCTTATATATTTATATGAGTTTACAAAGTTATTTATGCAGTTAGTGTATCTCGTAACCTGGATTAAAATTACAATGTTTCATAATTTTTCCTTTATTTATACACTAAACACTAATTGTATTCTAAATTTGAAGTTTCTAGGTCTGCTAGAAGTGCCTCTTTAATATTGATGATCGATCAGTCAGCCAGTGAGTGACAAAATTACGAAATTTTGACTAGTTATAATTCTTAAAGTATTGGTTCAAATTGAATGAAATTTGAAATACACAATGTGTATACAAGGCCTGCTGGGATACTAAAAATTCAGATTTATAGCTTTATTAACAACGAAGTTATAGGGGGTCGAAAATGGCCTGAATGCCTTCGAGAAAAGTATGTTACGGCAGTTTTGCGTTTTACCCGACTTTTTTTTTGCTCGACTTGGCGGGGGCACTGCCGTGCCCTCAGATAAAGTTTTGGTATATGTTTTATGACCATTACTCCCGCGTCTATGAACTCTGAAATGTATTCGAAACGTAGGGAAATTAAAAATCAATACATGCGCTATAATCCGTCAAATTAGTTTTATTTGTAGTAACTAATAATCGAGTAAACATCAGAAATCATTATGAGCTTACGATATTTAGGTGAAGTCTAGTTTTCATACAAATACTTTTTGCAATATTTTTTTATGTTTTTAACGCGTAGATTCGCAGTAGTTGTTGCATGAGAAAATTATTGCCTGCGAAATTGGAGTAATAAGGGATCGGAGCAGTATTTATTTTACAGGCATACAAAATATCTATATGTTGTAAATATTGCAATTTATATACACATTGAGACTGTGGTGATTAATTTTCATAAAGCAAGTCATAATTAGGTTTTCTTCCAAGGGTATGTGATTTAAAGAATGCCACATATACATCTTTGGATAATGCATATTTTTTGATTATCGGATCTTGCCACATATTATCAATGTACTCCAACTGAAAATAATAAAAAAATCTTAATACAATATGAGGTACTTAAGTTTAATTTTTTCACAGAAGAAATCAAAAAGCAAATATGTTTTTAGTTTGTGAAAGTTCAGAATTATGTTTCTGGGAGTAAAATAGTGATCATCTATGCTATGAATTAATTACACTTTTTTAGTAAGTTATAAGTAGTTTTTTATTTAATGTTTTCATTCTATAATCTATATCTATACCAATAAATAAAATTGGAGTGTCAGTTTCGCGCGAGTGGTCACAGCGGACGCGCGTGTCTCACCCCGTTCGATCCGCTATTGCGTTATTTACGTGACGAGTGATTACCCACATATTATTATTATTAATAGGGTTCTCCTGGTAACAGGAGGCCCTCAATTAATAATGTACCAAACCTCAACGTCTCATAACCCCCAAGTGTCACAACCATTGAAAATGTCTCAACCAGCACCCAACGCTTCAAGTTATGCCAATGTTACTTCGTCTACATATTTCCCCAAGAAAGATCAAGCCATCATACTGGATTCTATTGACGGAATAACACTCAGGGAGTACCTTGTTTCTCTATCATCTATAACACCAGCAGCATCTATTCGATTCATTTCTAGAATATCGAACGCACGAATATGTATTTATATGGACTCAAAAAAAACAGCAGACAACTTGATAGAAGATAAAAAAACGATAACTATAAAAAACAATGTTCTAGAAATCAAACCACTAATAACAAGAAATAAAAGGATTGTATTATCAAATGTCTGCCCCGTCATACCAAATTACATTATAGAACAAAAATTTGAAGAATTAAATATAAAAATAATGTCTCCAATGACATTTATGAAAATAGGAGTCACAGATCCTGCTTTTACACACATATTAAGTTTTCGAAGACAGCTATATATTAGCCCGGAAGATAACTTACGTCTACCAGAATCATTCCAAATAACATTTGAAGGTACAAACTACTGGATCTATACCTCCACAGATGCACTAAAATGTTTTACTTGCAATACGTTAGGTCATCTAGCAAAAAATTGCCCTCAAAATAATATAGAAAATCAAGAATACCCTCAACAAATAGATACACAAACAAGTAAAGAAATAAATGAAATATTTGATAGAAATGATGACTTAAACGTCAGTAACACCATTTTAAATTCACACGAATTTTCAAGACCAACACAAGCAAACATAAAAGGGATAAAACGAACTCATTCGCCCACTACCACAGAATCGTCAAACGTAGAAATTATTAAACAGCATTCACAAGAAGAAGACTCGGATAAAATGGAGTTTGAAACTGACGACACGGGCAGCATTATTTCACTGGAAGAAGAAATTAATACAAAAACAAAGAAAAAATTGAAGAAGATCGATCCTAGAACTGAAGAAGAAATATGGAAAAATATTCAAGAAGATATCGTAGAATTAAATAATGATAATGTATTCCCTATTAACTTAGATCAATTTATTAGTTTATTAGATAACTCACGTGGAAAACAAAATATAAAAGATTTAGTATACTCATATACACACAATATTAAAGATCTAATTAAAATGTGTAACAAATTACATTGCAAAATGAATAAAAGTTTAAAAAATAGATGCTCACGTTTATCCAGAAAATTACACGAAATGATAGTCCCTGATCCAAATTGTAACAGAGAAACATAAGTATACATACATATACTCAGTTTCATATAAACATATACATAATTGTAGTACAAACTATATTCAATCACTATAATACATACATATTTATTTTTTTTTTTTTATACCACTTACCTTTTATTTTTAATTATTAATAAATATTGTAATTATATTATTGTTAGTATGGATATATTGCAATGGAATGTAAATGGTTACTACAAAAGGTTAGAAAATATCAAATTATTAATAAGTCGCATATGTCCAACTTGCATTTGTTTACAGGAAACGAATTTCTCTTCTAACAATTGCGCTTCTATAGTAGGCTACGAACATTTCTTTAAAAATCGATCACAGAGTAGTAGGGCTAGTGGAGGAGTGGCAATTTTTATTAAATCAAGTACTATTCCGGAGGAGATTACGTTAAACACCAATTTAGAAGTAGTAGCAATAAAGATTAAATTTCCGTTAGCCATTACAATATGCAACATTTATTTACCAAATAGTAATCCTCTCAACAAGCTTGATTTTAATGACCTCATTAATCAGCTTCCAACTCCCTTTATTATCCTAGACGATTTTAATAGTCATCACTTTTATTGGGGCTCAAATAAATTCGATACTAGAGGCAAAACCATAGCAGAATGGCTCGACGAACATGACAGTGTTATTTTACTGAATAATGGACAACCTACTCATTTTGATAGCAACACTGGTCGCACAAGTAATATAGACCTAACTTTAGCTTCACAAAATATAAGATCATATTTTGAATGGAATGCTCTAGATGAACTATATGACAGTGACCACTTCCCAATATCAATTAGATCTCAATTTACTAATAATAATTCATCGAACAATATTAGGTTACCAAAGAAATGGAAATTCGACACAGCAAATTGGGATATGTTCGTTGAAGAAGTGGAATTAAATGTCACTGAACTAACGCCCATTAGTAATACCTCTAATTATGATATCAACGATATTGTCGATAAATTTACAGAAACCATTCTTAAAGCAGCTGAAAAGGCCATACTTAAAACATCGGGCAAATTTAGAAAATATATCTTACCATGGTGGAATGATGACTGTAGAAAAGCGATTAAAGAAACAAAAAAGGCTTTAAAACTATTTAAGCGCTATGCTAGAAACGACCCTAACTCGATATATAAAATTGAATATAAGAAGAAAAGAGCGTTTTACAGAAGACTTATCAAAGAAAATAGAAAGCAATATTGGGAGAATTGGGTATCATCTATTAGTAATAAAACACCAGTTGGCGATATGTGGAAAAAAATACAAAAATTAAACCATTGCAAGTCTAGATATAACAATATTGTACTCGAAAAGCTTGACAGAACCATATACATCTAATCCTGAAGAAATCTCAAATATATTAGCCCATACTTTTGCATCAAACTCTAGCTCAGATAACTATGATAACCATTTTAATGAATATAAAAATAGTCAAGAGAGTATATCAAATCTTGATGTATTCGACAATTGCAATCAAATTAATAACGAAATAACAATGCATGAATTACTATTAGTACTATCTCAAATTAATAACTCTAGTCCAGGACCAGACAATATACCTAACATTATAATTAAATACTTGCCCCCTAAGGTGCTTGAATATTTACTTCAAATATACAATTATATTTTCAAAAAACAAGTACTTCCAAACAGCTGGAAAGAAGCTCTAGTTATACCGATTTTAAAACCAGGAAAAATTTCAAATTTACCAACTAGCTATAGGCCAATATCACTAACATGTAATTTATGTAAAATAATTGAAAAATAATAAGTAAAAGAATCCGGTGGTATACAGAAACTAATAATTACCTATCACCATTCCAATACGGATTCCGCCAATTTCGATCAACATTAGACCATTTAATGAATATTGAAAGCGAAGTACTTGACAGTTTTGCTAACAATAATTTCATTGTAATTGTAGCATTAGACATAGAAAAAGCTTATGAAATGGTTTGGCAACACAGAGTTTTAGAATTACTACAAGGTATTAATATTAAAGGAAATATTCTCGCATTTATTAAAAATTTTTTATCCCACAGAAAAATAAGGGTTAGAGTTAATGACACACTATCAAAAGCTACTCCTATTGAAAATGGTCTACCTCAGGGATCAGTACTTAGTGTAATTTTATTTTTAATGGTTATAAACGACGTCTTTGCATATATTGAAAAACCAGTGAAAGGGTTTCTGTTTGCCGATGATCTAACTATTATTTGTAATGGTAGAACTTTAAAACCGACATTAAAACTAATTCAAAATACGCTAAATAATCTTCAAAGGTGGTCCAATAAAACTGGGTTTAAGTTTTCAAAAACTAAAACAGAATTCATGATTTTATCCAATAAACGAAATAAAAATAAAAACATAAAATTAACATTGAATGGTAATAATATAAAAGAGGTAAAAAATTTAAAAATTTTGGGTCTAATATTTGATAAGAAAATGTCTTGGAATTCACATATAAATAATCTCAAATCTGAGTGCTACAAAAGGTTAAATATAATAAAAATTTTGTCATCAACAACATGGGGGGCTGATAGAAGATGTCTGATGAACACATACCGTGCTCTTATAAGACAAAAAATAGATTATGGCTCTGTAATTTATGATTCAGGCAAGCAACGTACTCTTCATGCATTAGAAAGTATACAAAATACAGCTCTTCGTCTTAGTATAGGTGCATTCAAAACAAGCCCAATTAAAAGTATCTTAGCTGAAGCTAATGAAATGCCCCTGGAATTTCGGAGAAAAGAGCTTGTTATTACATATGCTTTAAATATTTTATCTCAACCTGTAAATCCAACTTACTATAACTATACTAAAACTACAGCGGTAGACACAGAATATGAATTTCAACCTAATTTATCCCAACCATTACGAATCAGAGCAAAAACATATCTAAAGGAACTTAATACTAAAATACCAGAAATGTTCCCAAAGAAATTACTCTCCTCTGGCCCTTGGGAAATCCCTAACTTTCCTATAAATCTTGAGATAGCTAAAAATCTAAAAGCTGATACTCCCTCATATATTTACAAAAACCTATTCAATGAAATAAATAGTAGATATTCTGATTGTAAGACCTTGTACACGGATGGTTCAGTCATAAACGGTAAATCAGGATGCTCAATAGTGTCTGGTAATATTTGTTATCGTTATAGGCTAGGAGATTTCAACACCATTTTCAGTTGTGAAGCAATAGCTATTCTTAAAACATTAGAATTAATACACAATGAAACACATATCAATAATTACATAATATATACAGATTCAAAATCATGTCTAACAGCTCTACAAAATAAAAACAGTAAAAATACTCTTATTATTGAAATAAAACAAAAAATTATAAATCTCATTAATAATGGCTACAAATTTGAAATCATATGGATCCCTAGCCACCAGGGTATTAAAGGTAATGAAAAAGCAGATAGAGAAGCAAAACAAGCAGTAAAGGATAATGAAAATTACAATTACCTTAAATCAACCCCATGTGAGTTACAAAAATACTTTAAATCTAAGATTAGAACTCATTGGGATTCCCATTGGAAGTCGGGAAATACATCAACCTTATTTAATATTAGAAAATCCATTTTTGACGAATCTCCTACATCTTTCGATTCTAGAAAAGATGAAGTTAATATCACCAGGCTTCGCATTGGACACACAAATATGACTCACATCCATCTTATTACTAAAAATGATCATAATAAATGCAAATGTGGACTAAAATTGACTGTAAGCCATTTACTAGTTGAATGTTCAATTTTTGACAAAGAAAAAAGGTTATGTAAAGTACCTAATAATCTTAAGGAATGTTTGAATAAGAACGGGTATGTTCAAACCTTAATGTTTTTGAAAATGATTAATGTTTATAAATTAGTGTAATTTCCTCTGTTTATACCTATTGTACCTATTGTGTTTGTTTATACCTATTGTGGTCGTTAATGACCTTAGATGTTAAAAAGCGACCTAAAATAAATAAATAAAAAAAAAAAAAAAAAAAATTGGAGTGTGAATCTGTTTGTAATGTCAAAATAATAGGATTTTTTCATGCTCACACGGTTATTTGCACGACACCTATGCCTAAAATAGCAATTAAAAAATGTTTGTCTGTCTGTCTGTCTGTTTGTTCCGGGTAATCTTCAAAACGGCTGGACCGATTTCAAAAATTCTTTCACCAATGGAAAGCTATAATATTAGGGCGTAAACTAGGCTATATTATATCCCGGTATTCCCACGGGAACGGGAGCTACGCGGGTAAAACGACTATAACCTATAACCTATAACTGAAGCGAAGCGAGGGCGGATTGCTAGTAGGTAATAATATCGGTAAACCTAACGACTTTTGAATGTGTCGACTGTTTGCTGTTGAATGTTCCCCATCAGGAGAGGGAAATAAAAACAGAATCGCCATTGCATATCTAGGTCCTCTTTTAGCAAGTTTTACAGCACCCATGGGAAAGTAAGAGCTACTGGCAGATTGTAATCTTTTCTCTTCGTCACTCGGGATTTTTTAATACTTAATAATCATTGCATTGTTCTATACCAATAAATAAAATTGGAGTGTCTGTTTGTAATGTCAAAATAATAGGATTTTTTCATGCTCACACGGTTATTTGCACGACATCTATGCCTAAAATAGCAATTAAAAAGTTTTTGTCTGTCTGTCTGTCTGTCTGTCTGTTTGTTCCGGGTAATCTTCAAAACGGCTGGACCGATTTCAAAAATTCTTTCACCAATGGAAAGCTATAATATCAGGGCGTAAACTAGGCTATATTATATCCCGGTATTCCCACGGGAACGGGAACTACGCGGGTAAAACGACTATAACCTATAACCGAAGGGAAGCGAGGGCGGATTGCTAGTAGGTAATAATATCGGTAAACCTAACGACTTTTGAATGTGTCGACTGTTTGCTGTTGAATGTTCCCCATCAGGGGAGGGAAATAAAAACAGAATCGCCATTGCATATCTAGGTCCTCTTTTAGCAAGTTTTATAGCACCCATGGTAAAGTAAGAGCTACTGGCAGATTGTAATCTTTTCTCTTCGTCACTCGGGATTTTTCAATACTTAATAATCATTGCATTGTAAAGAATCAGTCAATTTTTTTTTAGTTTACCAGCTACTAGAAATGAAGAAAATAGTGACACTTCGACTGTATGATAGAGCATAATGAAGTTAATATCAGTTTGAACATTGTATAGTTAGGGCTTATTTCATAGTGCTGCATACGAATATCACTTAAAACAGTTGTTAGAATAATTCTGGAGATATCGAATAGATATTTAAAATAAGTTTATGGGATTTAAACATTTTAAGCAACTCTGGCATCATGTTGACCATCTACGAGTACATGTGACATAAATAAGAACTCCAAGAATGAAAGAAATAAGAACTCCTTTTCTTTCTCAGAAACAGGCGAAGTGTACATTCGCTTATATTTTTTCATCATCTCGGCATATATATCCCACTACTGGGTTCGAACTTTCATAATAGGAGTCAAATTGATATAATACTGCTACAGTCACACTGATAGATGGGTTTGGTATGGGGTTTATTATTATATATATATATATAACACGAAAAATCCTCATCTTCATTGTGTAATCTTCGGGCCGACCATGGAGGACAAGAAACTCGGTACTTATGGTCGGCCCAATGACGAAGGAGAGGAGCTACACCTATGGGGCCGCGCGCCGCCCCTTCGTCGCCCCGAATGGAGCTGGGTGGGGGTCACTGACCACAGCCCATCCAAAAAAAAATCTTCATTACGTATTTTGAATTGCTATTTTGAAATTGTCCGTTCTCAGTAAATGATATTCAAAATACTAACTAGTAATTTATGTTTCTGGACATCCATTTTGATTCTGTTATCATCATAATTTGCTAATCGTTCGAACCAGGGCCAGATCATATAGTCAACATAGCCTGGCTCTTCTCCACTAAGGTACTTGGTGCCTCGTTGCTGTAGCTGATTTTGTATGAAATCTAGGGCTTTAAAATATGATTTTATCAGTTCTTCATCAACAGTTTGCGACTTCACTAGTTTTAGAAGTAAAGAAGGCATCTGGAAATAAATAAATTTTGTTAAATTAAAGATGTGTCGTTTAATTTTTAAAGTAAAACATTTTTTAGTCGCGTTGGGCATCTTTTGGTACAGGAAAATCTTACAGATTCGCGTCACCGACATACTCATGACAGGCGCAAGCGCAGTATGCTGTGCGGCTTAGACAATTTTTGTATGGGTGAAATCTCGTGTGTTCGCGTCACCGACATACATATGGCGGTATATCTGTAGTTATACAGCTGACGTATAGTGCTGTGTATGTCTTATAAACGATATTGAATGGATTTAGTGAAAAGTGCAATGTGTATATACTGTGAATTGTTGAAATAGTGTTTTTGTTTGATTATTATTTGAAACGTTTAATTGAAAAATCATTGTGTAGTATAATAATGAGTACTAAATAAATTTTTAAGATAAAAGAATAAATAACAGAAAATTATTTATATGCATATCTTGCAGAAATAATAGGTAGTGTGTTGTACAATCAACACAAAAACTTGTAGTTAAAAAACCAAATACTTTTCATTGAAGATTTAAAAATAGCAACTGTGTGTTCATAGTTTTAAGATTTCGCTTCTATCGTCAGCCCTCTTTACTGCTTTGTGTTTTTTGTCATTCATGGCAGCAGTTATTCGTCCCACTGCTGGGCTCGGGCTTCCTCCGCAATAGGAGGCAAATTGACCTATTATACCACGTTGATAAGACGAGTTGGTGCAGGGTTTTATTTCGAGTTTTCCTTTTTGTGCAGGCATATTATATGCATATTATATCCCTTTAGTCGTCTTATATCCTATAGAGGGTAGTGATTTGTATTCTTACTCCATCACCACAAAGCTCGTTTAATTTAATGTTGTTTTTTGCAATGGACATAATTTTAAATATACTGTCTATTTAAAATTATATGTCGGGACAAAGGAGAAGGTGTTATATCAGACAACAGTCAGTCGTAAAATTTAGCCAAGCATTTCATGATTTTAACCACACCTTTCACCTTTTCATCTAGAGGACTTTGATTACTGAGAAGACTCTAAACAAGTTATAAGAAGGACATAACAATACCCATTATAAGTATAAATTTGTGAATTAATCTAGTAATTTAATTGTAGGATCCTACTAATATTTAGACGCGTAAGTTTGTGAGTATGTGAGGATGTTTGTTGCACTTTCACGTAAAAACTACTGAATTGCTTCTGATGAAATTTCACAATAACACAGCTTATATATCAGAATAATACATAGGCTATAATTTATCTCAATATTGTCGCGTGAAGGGGGACTATGCGGGTAAACCGCTGGACGCTGCTAGTATTAATATATTTTTTCTTTACAGCTTATCATCACCATTATCATTTCAGCTCATATGTATCCCACTGCTGGGCCTTCTCTATAATTGCAGGCAATTTTGAATTACAATACCATGCTGGTCAGACGTGTTGGCGTACGGTTTTATGTCGAGTTTTCCTTCTCTCGCGTAGTTATATTTGCATATCATTTAGTCGTTTTTTTACGACAGCCACGGGCAAGAGTGTTGTTGGTGACTAGTATTCTTATTTTGTCGCTACACAGAAAATATTTTTAATTCATCATCATCATCACAACTCATATATATCCCACTGCTGGGCTCGGGCCTCTTCCACTATGGCAAATTGACCTACAATACCACGCTGGTTAGACCTGTTAGTATAGGATTTTGTTTCAAGTTTGCCTTCTTTTCCATTGATGTTATATGCATATTGTATCCCTGAGTCTTCTTTTACGACACCCACAGACAAGAGAGTGGGTAGTGTACTGTATTCTTACTCTATCACCACACGAATAGTAACAAGCAAGAAAAATATTACCGGTACTAACTCTTAACCTTCTAAAAAGAAATAAATTTAATTGATGTCACTATTATTTAAAAAATTGCACAGTCATGCCATGAATTATAGCAATATTTAGATATTATTATCGCCAAGCATGCTTTCCTCCATTACATGCGAAATATACAATATTAGATAAAGTACGTAATTAGGCAGAATACTCACAGGACTGCTGGCTTCAATTATGATCTTGTCAAAAGCTTTTTTTACAGAATCCTTAGGTAACAGGGGCCTCTGAGGATAAACTTCATCTAAATATTCTACCACGACTAAACTCTCGTAAATAGATACATTTTCTTCTATTTCCAACGCCGGCACTTTACCTAAAAATTATTAATAATATTTATTAACCTTCAAATCTTTATCCTGGTAAGAATGTTTACCATATTCTGAATAAAAATCGGAGAGAATGAATATGAGGCACATATGTATTAGGCAAATTTCACTTTTACGTCTTGAAATATAGCAATAGTGGAATGGTTGATTATTATTGAATTAAAGCATACAAGAAAATGAAAGATATTTTCTATGTTAATACTTGCACTATATTAAGTTTACTAACCAAAAGCACTTTTCGTTGGAAGCCACTCGGGTTTATCCACGAGGTCGATGTTGATAACTTCAAAATCAAGGTTTTTAGCAATAAGCGCGAGTATAGCACGATGGGCGTAAGGACAGAATCGCATATTGTAAACCCGCAGTTTGCCATTGTAAGGTGGTAATGGGTCACCTGTAAATTAAAATCAAACTTAATTGATGCTAAATTTCCTTTTTTTTAAATTGAAATACTAGAACGGGCACAAGTCTCCTCCTAAATATAAAGTTAGTCTTCCGTCGAGACGACCACCGACGTCAAGGAATTCTGCACTGGTGGTCGGCCCAACGACGAAGGCGACGTGCTATACTGGTGGGTTTCGGGTGGGACACAGAGCCAGGATTGCGCCGACCGTAACCCATCCCAAAAAAAAAGAAAAAAAATTAAGTCTATTATTATATGCTAACTAAACGAGCTGGCATAGGTGTTTTATTTCAGTTTTTCTTCACTTATAGTGTTACCCAAGTTAGTTAAGTCGCGTTAAGTTATAGTGTCCTCGTTGTATTCTTAATCTTCTTCTTCTTTTTTGTCTTGGCAATCAGCTACAAATACGAGCCATTTTTGCCAGTGTCGAGTTATAATTATCTTTTCAAGTTCTCAGTTTCTTCATGTCAGTAATGGTCTGTCAGTAAGTCAAAGTGTCGCCCTCAACAGTGTAATGGCCACTGTTAAGGATATTTTCTGAGAATTTTAGTGGCAATACAAAGGTATGTATAGCAGTTTTATATCATATTCACTACACCTCAGCAGTTCTGTCGCTATATATTACATAAAATGCCATCAAGATTATTTAATATAACACGTTAAAACACTAAGATATTGAATATAATACAAGAACACCACATGACACTTCAGATTCCCGCCTATTCTTAATCTTATCACTTGAAAAATATTATATACTGTTGGGTTCGATCCTACTTCACAATAGAGTAAAATTAAGCTACTATATCACGCTAGTGAGATTGTTTTGGCATATGGTTTTATTTCGAGTTTTTCATCTCTTGCATAGATTTTATACGCATAATATTACGTTTTTAAATTGTGGAATTCTATTCTTACTCCGTCACCACACGGAAAAAGGTAATTTAGTATGCTTATAAATACTATGTGCTTGCAGGTTTTCCTTTTTCAAGAGGTTGTAAAAACCGGTTAAGGGATCATTAAGCGAGTGGGAAGCAGCACCTTCTTAGAAAGCCTGTATGAATTTCAAGCTATTTGTATCAAGTAGTAGAGATACGTAATTACAATTCTTCCGAGATGAATTAAAATATCACAAATTAATGTAAAACTAACCTTTCGACAAATGTTTGGTGTTGTAATTTAATTTGCCTTTGGTCGACATATTTTTCGGTGTAACGTATCAGCACTTGTCTTACTGCTCGAACACCTCGAAGAAAGGATACATAATGAATTGCAAAACTAAATTTCACGATAAGAAATGGAGCTATCTTATAGTTTTGTGTACAAACTGATATACATTACACAATCAACTAAAACATAGATAAGTGATTTCTTTGATTGCTTCAAGATAACTATGTAGGTATTTTATTAATATGTAAGTTATTGATCTATTCGTGATCAGATGGAGATGGAGTTAAGTTGGACGCTATTAAATGGAGTTGACCCAGGTATATGTAAAGCTGAGCGGTGCATGTGAAAATGGTCGCCGTAACTGAGAGGTATTCGCGCTGACGCATAGTCGACACTGAGCTCGGCATATTCAAATTCAAATCACTTATTATGTACTAGCAACCCGCCCTCGCTTACCCACGTAGTTCCCGTTCCCGTGGGAATACCGGAATAAAATATAGCCTAGTTTACGCCCTGATATTATAGCTTTCCATTGATGAAAGAATTTTTGAAATCGGTCCAGCCGTTTTGAAGATTACCCGGAACAAATAGACAGACAGACAAAAATTTTTTAATCTGTATTTTAGGCATAGGTGTCGTGCAAATAACCGTGTGAGCATGAAAAAAGCCATATTTTGACATTACAAACAGACACTCCAATTTTATTTATTGGTATAGATAAACCCCGCGGGGGCACGTACATATTGCCTTTTTTTTACATTTTAACTTAATTTACTTAAATTACTACGCATACGCCATCTCTTCTGAGAGAGATGGTCATGCGTAAAGAATGCATTTATCCCCACCACCAAAACGACCACGAATACTCTAAGCATTGGTAATAATCGTAGCCGTTGCAACATATTATTTTCAAATACTTTCATATAATGCTCATTACTAAGGGGATCGAAAAAAGAAATGTAATTCCTCATATTGAAACGGTAGCCATATTTAATTTGTAATGATATTGAGCATCGCATATTATATTGTCATTTAAACTAAAGGTATGTGTGGTGACGGATTAAGAATACAATTCACCATCCCCTACCATGCCTGTGTATGTCATAAAAGACAACTAAGGGATATAATACGTATATAACATCTATGCAAGAGAAGGCAAACTCGAAATAAAACCCTATACCAACCTGTCTGACTAGCATGGTATAGTAAGGTTAATTTTCCTCCTATTGTGGAGGAGGCTCGAGCCCAACACTGGGACGTATATGAGCTGAAATGATGACGATGAAAACTAAAGGGGTAAAAACACAACACTACAACTGTATCGGACAGCGAGAAATGTATCAAATTTAAAGAGTAAAATGTTATTTAAGACTAGCAACCCGCCCTCGCTTCGCTTCGGTTTCATTCGTCTTAACCGCGTGGTTCCCGTTCCCGTGGGCATACCGGGATAAAATATAGCCTAGTTTACGCCCTAATATTATAGCTTTCGACTGGTGAAAGAATTTTTGAAATTGATCCAGCCGTTTTGAAGATTACTCGGAACAAACAGACAGACAGACAAAAAAAATATAAAGTGTATTTTAGGCATAAGTATAGTGCAAATAACCGTGTGAGCATGAAAAAAAGCCTAATATTTTGACATTACAAACAGACACTCCAATTTTATTTATTGGTATAGACAGACAAATAAACATCGAAATAGGTGAAAGTAAATAAAATTTTGTTGTAAATGAATTTTCTACAGACAAGATACAAGATAAATTCGGCGATGTTGATTTACATTTCTATTTAAACGGAGTTTTAATGGCAAAGAAAACATACTAGTCGTAGAGTAGTTAGGTAAAGTCTATAAATATTGATTTTTATGTAAATATGTATATTCTTTAGCTATAATGTCACCTTAGAGAATTTTGTATAGAAATCCTGCAATCAAAAATATATAAAAGCGTACCTTAAGATTTCAGCGCCTCTATATATGTCTCACGGTTGTTGTTTTATATGGACTTCCACTTTGACCTCTCAAGGGCAATAGGCATATGCTTCTGTTTTAGATAATAAATATAAAAAATCTTTTATTTCCTGCGCATATAAATAACATTATTATAGAGCATTAAATGAATATAAATGTTAGTTTTTTAATTATATTTAAGTTTCACATATTCTTTTTAGATATTATTGTTTAATTATCTTCAACTATCAACACATTTTTTATTATAAACCAATAACGGCACCTAATTTATAATATACTAGCTGACCCAACAGACGTTCTGTTCAAATAAAATAAAAGGAATTCTTGAAATCGACAGCAACGGCACTCCTCGGGTCCAATTGTGAATCTAAACCATTCTCGATTCCTCTTAAGCGCACACAAAAAATTTCATCAACATCAGTCGAGTCGTTTAGGAGGAGTTCCGTGACATGCACATGTACACAAGAAATACCTACTAATATTATAAATGCGAAAGTAAGTTTGTTTGTTTGTTTGTACGCTTTCACGCATAAACCACCGGACTGATTTCAAAAATTCTTTCACCAATGGATAGCTATAATATCACAAAAAACTGCCAGTTTTTTCAAGCAATTAAAAATAAAATATAATGAGAATATGAAGGTGAATTTAGGCAACATTTTTTTTTTTTAAATAAAAATAACACAGTTGGAAAATCGAGCAGTCCCTTAATCTGGGAAGTTCCGTTTCGATCCTTCCTTTACCTTTTTTATTATTTTCCTTTCTTTTTGGTTTTTTATAACTATTTTCATTATTTCACAAATAATTGTTTAGTGTAAATAAATTAAAGAAAAACCTTTTTTAAAAACAAGCTTTTATTATTTGTTAACATAATGGACTTAAAAAGTTAAAAATCCAGGTCCATCATTAGACCCTGGTTACCATATAGTATCAAAGTACTGGTCAAGACGAATCAATTGAGCCCAAACTAAATGGGGTTGCGTCGTTTGATTACGGAGTTCCTATGGCCAGCTTTCAGGTCCATCATCAGATCAGCTCTATGTCACAATAATATTGTATTGGGAAGTGGACAAAATTTAACTAGCAAGATTTGATTACAGACAACGGGACAGGTGAAACTAAATAAAAGCTTGTAAAAAAGGGCAAACTGAGCTAAGCGCGCTTATCCAGGTGCTTATATTTTTGTTTAACGATATAAAAGTTAATTAATCACCATATTATCTTACGTGTAGTGGTAGGACCACACTGTCGACAGTTATCTGTCTACAGCCGTGGGCCGGTCCGTCCGGGGTAGTACCACGCTCTCGCAGAAAATCGACGTCTGAGTAGTAATAATTTGTTACTGCGCTTAGTTCGGTGAGCGAGAGAACCGGCAGCCCAACTTTCTGAGGGTGTTTCCGTGTGGAGAGTTTTGGTGCCCTTGGTATCACCGAGCCTCAATGCACGCATTCACACTCCCTTCACTTTCTTCGCGGTAGGCAGCGGCCTTGTAAAGGTTTATGAGCGGCAGCAACACTTACCATCAGGTGTACTGTTTGCTCGTTTGCCACTGCTTGCAATAAAAAAAAAGGTGTTGTTTAAAAGTTAGGAGTTGTTGATGAAAATAGAAATAAGTCATATCATCATCATCTCAACATGTCTTACTGCTGGGTTCGAAGGAAATTGTTCTACCATACCACGATATTGAGTTGGGTTAGCATAGAGTTATTCCGAGTAGTCCTTCTCTTGCGTAGATATTCAATGCATGTCATTTCACTTAGTCGTCTTTTACCCACGGATAAGAGAGGGTGGTGAAACATTATCATTATATGGAAAACTTTTGTCACTAGTCATTACTGGCCAAGTTGAGTGTCATGGGTTGGAGCCCCACGTGCGACGATACTTTGGGTGAGTATACGCACATTGAATTTCGAAATGATTTTATAGTTTTGAATAATAGAAATTTTAGCCTATGCATATTAATTTATTCTTAAAGAGATAAGCAGTAGATTATATTAACAATAATTAATGTGGTGACTAAGTTAGAATACGGTTCATTAAACTTTATCTTGTCCTTGAGCCTTGTAAAAGACGACTAAGGGATCTGCACACGTATAACATCAATGCAAAATAATCCGTTGATGTTTTATTTTCGTATGGTGACGCAGTAAGAATAGAGTTCATCAAGTCGTCTCTCAACCATGTGTGTCGTAAAAGACGAGTAAGGGATATAATGTGCAGATAATATCTACATAAGAGAAGTAAAATCCGACATAAAACCCTGTGTCAAGGTGTCTGACTAGCGTGGTATAGTAGGTAAATTTTTCTTCCATTGAGATGATGATGATCTATGCAAGAGATGGAAAATTCGAAATGAAACCTTATACCAAAACATCTGACCAGCGTGGTATAGTAGATTAATTTTACTCCTATTCTGGAGTAGACTCGAGCACAGCATTAGGGCGTGAATAAGGGGTGCGAGGCCGGTGGGGTGCGAGGCCGGTTGGGGTGCGAGGCCGGGGCACCTGGGGTGCGAGGCCGGGGCACCTCCACGTGGTGCACCCTGGAAACGTCCATTTGGACGGCCAAGATTCCGGCGGGAGGGGGGGTCTCCGCGTGCCGACTCTGAAGGCAGAGCGCACGGCGGATTTGGCCCGGGGCCAATGGGGCGGATGTGTCTCATGGCACTCCGTCGCCAGGGACGGTTGCGTCACGGCCCGGGGGCGTGACGGGTCGGTCGCTCGCGAGCGGCCAGACCCGGAAGGCCCAAACCGTAATCCTGTGTAGGGGGGTCAGGACCGGGGGTCTGCGGACTGCGGGGAAGAAAACCCCTATAAAAAATCACCCCAATCTCAAGTTTGGCTACTCGGCGAGGAGATGTATGGCTGGTGGGTTAAGAAGCGCGCGCGAAAAAAAAAAAGCGTCCAGTCGTTAGAGTAGTAGTCAAGGAGGACTCAAACTTCCAAACCATGATGGCAGAGGTCAATACTGTAAAGACTTCACCAGAGGGTCCCGGCCAGGCCGGGGAATCCCTTGCTGTGCCGGTGCTTGTGCGCGACGAGGAGTCGCGCCCAAGTTCTGGCACAGTCAGCTCCCAATCGTATGGGTGGGGGGCAATCTCTGCTCCAGCCGTGAGTCCGGCGAAACTTGAGGCTCCCAAAAAAAAAGGCGTAGGAGGCCACCAATAACTCCAGCCACGGAGCGTGCTAAACGGCGCGCGATCCGGCTCAAAAAGGAACGGGAGGCGCAGGAGGCCGCGGAATCCCGCGAGACCAGCGCTCCCAGCGACGAGGGCGGCACAGTGACCGCAGAGCCGTCGCATGATGATGGTAGCACCGCAGGGCCGTCGCGGAAGGAGAACGGCAACAAAAGTGTGTCCCAGGACGAGGGCGGCAATGTCGCAGGACCGTCTAAGGAGGTGAGGAGGAGTGGCAGCCAAACGGAGCTGTCGAGTGACGAGGGCGGATTTACCGCAGAGCCGTCACAGAGCGAGGGCGGCAGCAGGGCCGCGGCGCATGTGTCGGAGACTGACGTGGCGTACGACCTGTCGACGGACGAGGACGACAGTGCCGTTGGGCCGTCGGAGCGACTGGGTACGGCCGCGTCGAAGATGTCGACGGACGAGGGCGGCGGGGCCGCAGTGCCGTCTGGAGTTGAGGGGCCCAGAACGGGCCGGCGAAGTGAGGGGTCCGGAATGAGGAAGAGCAGGTCGTCCGGATCGGATAGATTAGATGGGGAGGATGGTGGGGTCCCCGAGGAGTCCAAGCCGCTTCACGCGGCAAGGGCTCTGACGGCGGCCCTAGATGTTAGGAGGGAGAGGGAGGAGGCCCGCCCCCCAACGAGGGACCGGAAGCGCCCCTTGCAAAAGGGTGGCAGCTCTGTGTCCGACTCGGAGGGGAGCGATTCTACCAGGCCTCCCCCCAAAGTTGCGACCGCGCGCCGAGGGCGCGGGGGTCGGGGAGGTGGTGCGGCGGCGAGACCGGCGACGCCGGGTCCGGCCGGCCGGGAAGGCGAGGTGGCGGCCCTCCAGGCTGCGAACGCCCGCCTCAGCAAGGAGGTCTCCGGCTTGCGGGAACGCAACCGCAGGTTGGAGACGGAGTTGGAGGCGGTGCGGAGGGAGAACCGCGGGTTGGCCAAAGACATGGCTGACCTGCGGTCTCAATTCGAGCGCCTGGTGCCGGCTGCGCTGCCGGCGCCGGCCCCGCCGCCGAAACGGGCTGCGCCAGTGAGGGCGGGCCCGTCGTCCGCGACCGTGGCGCCGGCTGCGCCCGTCGCGGCCGCTGCGCCGGCTACGCCTGTCGTGGCTTCATCGCTGCCTCCTCTCGTCGTGGTCCCTCCGCCGGCTCGTGGCCGCGGGAGACCTCGGAAGGGGGAGGAGCCGCCGCCCGACGAGGTGCACGGCGTGTCGGAGTCGGCGGTACGCGTCATCCTGGCCCGAGTAGGGGTGATGATGGATGCGCGTATCGCCGCCGTAGCGGCCAGGCTCCCGCCTGAGCCGCCCCTCCGGCCGCCGCTCGCCGCGGACAAGGCGAGGCGGCCGCAAGCGCCGGCTCCCACGCCGCTGCCCTGTCAGGGTGGCCGCGTGGTGAGCTACGCTGCGGCCGCGGCCGGGCCCAAGGGGGCCAAGAAGGCCGGCAAGGTGCCGGCTCCCGCCAAGGCCGGGCCACGGCCAGCGCCAGCGGCTGCACCGCAGGCGCCGGTCGGCGAACCCGCGGCTGCGCCTGCTGCGCTCAGCGCTGCTGCCAGGCTCGAACAGGGCTGGCAGGTGGCTGAGCGTAGCAGGAAGGCACGCGGCCAAAAGCGGAGAGCGGCGGCCAAGAGTGCCGCTGTGGCCGCCGCTCCCCAGGCGGGAGCCGGCGGAAAGGGGAAAAGGTCGCGTAGGGGCCTCAAGTCGCCGAAGACGGCTGCGGTGGTAATCACCGTACTGCCTGAGGCGGCTGAGAGGGGCCTAAACTATGAGGCCGTCCTAAGGCGCGCCCGGCGGGAGCTGGACGTCTCCGACATCGGGGGCGTCGAGGCGAGGACCCGCAAGGCCCGGACAGGGGCTCGAATACTCGAGTTCCCTGGGGCCGAGGGCGCGAAGACGGCCGATAGTTTGGCCACGATGCTGAGGGGGCTGTTCGGGCCGGAGGATGGAGTCCGAATCGCCAGGCCCGTCAAGTGCGCAGATATGCGCCTCACGGGTCTGGACGACTCCGTGGCGGTGGAGGACATCCGGGAGGCCATTATGGCGCGTACCGGGTGTGCCTCGGACACCGTCCGGATTGGCACCATCCGCCCTGGTCCGGGCGGCGTCGGTGCTGTCTGGGTGCAGTGCCCAGTGGAGTCGGTCAAGCAATTGGCCGACTCAGGCAGGCTCCTCGTGGGCTGGAGTTCGGCGCGGGTAACCGTGCTGGAGCCCCGGCCTGCGAGGTGTTATAAATGCATGGCGGTCGGGCATACCCGACCGACATGCAGAAACTGCTTTGACTGCAGCGGGCTATGTTTCCGTTGCGGTCAGGCTGGACACCAGGCGGCATCGTGCTCTGCGGTGCCCCACTGCCCCGCGTGTGCGGCGGGCAATAGGCCTGCCAAACACCGCATGGGCTCTGGGGACTGCAGACCCCCGGCATCGGCCCCGAAGGGGCGGGGCGGCCCATCGACCGGGCCAGCCCCCGCTCCGAGCGCGGCCCGATCGCCCGTTAGCGCGGAGGAGGTGACGATGGATACGGACCGTTAATGGACCCCGTATCCATTCGTCTCCTCCAGGCCAATCTCAACCACTCCGCCGGTGCGCAGGACGTGTTCCTGCAAGCCATGGCGGAGTGGTTGATAGGAGTAGCCGTAGTCGCGGAGCCGTACGTGGTGCCCGACCGGATTAACTGGTTGGGTAGCGCCGATGGCACCGTGGCCTCCACGTCGTGGCCTTCGTCGTCTCTGACCCTTAGGGACAGGGGCGTCGGATACGTCGCGGCGGACTGGGGGGAGATTACGCTCTTCGGAGTCTATCTCTCCCCTAACTGGAGTGTGACCGATTTCGAGGCCTTCCTCACCATCATGGAGGCCTCGTTACGGCGACTGGCATCGCGCCAGGTCTTCGTCCTGGGGGACTTTAACGCCAAGTCCGTGGCGTGGGGGTCCCCTAGGACGGATGACCGAGGACGGGCGATCGAGGAGTGGGCGGCGGCACTGGGCCTCTGTTTGCTGAACAGGGGCTCGGTGCATACGTGCGTGCGACAACGGGGCGGGTCGATAGTGGACCTTTCGTTCGCTAGCCCCGAGGTCGCCGCACGCGTGGGGAGCTGGCGCGTCGTGGAGGAGGTGGAGACCTTGTCGGACCACCGGTATATCCGGATGGAGGTCTCCCCTGCAATCCCGACGCCCAGCAGGGGTCACGGGGCGGATGGGCGTCCTGCGTTCCCGCGATGGGCTGTGGGTCGCTTGGACCGGGACCAGCTGGCGGAGACAGCCATCGTATACTCGTGGCTGTCCTCTGCCCACCAGTCGGACGGGGTGGACGCCGAGGCCGCATCCGCAGTGCGTTGACGCAGATCTGCGATGCGGCCATGCCCCGGGTACGGCGTCTGCCCCCGAGGAGGGGTGTCCACTGGTGGTCCCGGGAGCTGGCGGATCTCCGGGCTGCGTGTATCCGCGCTCGGAGGGCCTACACCCGCAGCCGGCGGCGCCATCGCGACGCGGAGCGGGAGGCCGTGCTTTACGAGGGCTACCGCAATGCGCGGTCGGCCTTCAGGCTGGCCGTCCGCTCCGCCAAGGACGTCAGTCGGCAGGAGATGCTGGACGGTCTCGACCGTGACCCCTGGGGACGCCCCTATCGCGCGGTGCTGAATAGGCTACGCGCGCGGGGCCCTCCCCTCACCGAGACTCTCCAGCCCGGCCTTCTCACCCGGGTCGTCGAGGACCTGTTCCCGCGGCGGGCGGAACACACGCCCCCGGTCATGGCTCCGCCAGACACTGACCGGGAGGCCGACGACGACAGTGTTCCGTCCATCACGGAACCCGAGATGGGGGTGGCGGTGACGCGCATGCGCGCAAAGTCTACCGCCCCCGGGCCCGACGGTGTTCCTAACCGCGTGCTGGCCCTGGTCCTCGAACACCTGGGACCCCGCCTCAGGGAGCTGTTCGACCCGTGTTTAGCGTCCGGACGGTTCCCTGGGTGCTGGAAGGAGGGAAGGCTGGTGCTCCTGCCGAAGCCGGGACGGTCTCCGGAGTCGCCTTCGGCCTACAGGCCTATCGTGCTGCTCGATGACACGGGCAAGCTACTGGAGAGGGTGGTAGCTGCCCGCATCGAGCGGCACCTCGTCGGCACGGGGCCCGATCTGTCGGACGCCCAGTTTGGGTTTAGGAGGGGTCGTTCGACGATCGCGGCTCTGTTGCGCCTGAGGGCCGTGGTGACTGAGGCCGTCACCGGCGGGGGAGTGCTGTTGGTGGTGTCCCTAGACATCGCCAACGCATTCAATAGTCTGCCATTCAGCTGCATCAGGGAGGCGCTCCGGTATCACGGGGTGCCAGTTTACCTGAGGCGGCTAGTGGCAGACTATTTGGAGGGGCGCAGCGTCCTCTGCACCGACCGAGCAGGGGACGTTGTGCGGACGCCCATGACGTGCGGTGTCCCACAGGGGTCGGTCCTCGGACCCACCCTGTGGAACATCGGCTACGACTGGGCGTTGAGGGGGAGCCTCCCGCCCGGGCTGGGCGTGATTTGTTACGCCGACGACACGCTCGTCACAGCCCGCGGTGGGACGCTAGAAGAGGCGGTAAGCCTGGCGACCTCGGGTACCGAGGAGGTCGTCAGACGGATCGAGGCGCTGGGGTTGAGGGTCGCTCTGGACAAGACGGAGGCCCTCTTGTTCCATGGGCGCACTATGAGCCCTCCCATCGGCGTCTCGATCACCGTCCACTCGGTCGACATCAGCATCCGGGCCCATATGAGGTACTTGGGCCTGGTGCTCGACGGGCGATGGTGGTTCCGGGAGCATTTCCGTAGGCTCGCTCCGCGGCTCGTCGGCACGGCGTCCGCCCTATCGTGGCTTATGCCGAACGTGGGCGGACCGAGCGCTGCGTGCCGACGGCTGTACGCGGGGGTCATCCGGTCGATGGCCCTGTACGGCGCACCGGTGTGGGCGGGGTCCATGACCGCCCGACTCAGGGCCCTTCTGTGGCGACCACAGAGGGTCATGGCGGTCAGGGCCATCCGCGGATACCGCACGGTGGCGACGGAGGCAGCGTGCCTGTTGGCCGGGACTCCCCCGTGGGACCTGGAGGCGGAGATGCTCGCCGGACTATATCGGCGGGTGATGGGGGTGCGAGCGGAGGGCGGTGTGGTCTCGTTAAGGGATCTCACCGCCTGGCGCGTCGACGCCCGCCGAGACGTCATCGCCCGTTGGGCAGTCCGGCTGGAGAGGCCTCGGTTCGGGGTGCGAACCGTGGAGGCCTTCCGGCCGGTGCTGATGCAGTGGTTGGAGAGGCGGCACGGGGTGCTCTCCTTCCGACTGGTGCAGGTTTTGACGGGGCATGGGTGCTTCGCCAAATACCTGCACAAGGTCGTTAGGAGGGAGAGTACACCGTCCTGCCACCACTGCGATTGCGACGAGGACACGGCGCGCCATACGCTCGAGGCCTGCGGGGCTTGGGCAGTGCAGCGCTGTGAACTCGTCGCAATCATCGGTACGGACCTGACGCTGCCGGCTATCGCTAGGGCGATGGTCGACAGCGTCGGGAATTGGGACGCGGTCGCAGCCTTCTGCGAGACAGTGATCTCGCGGAAGGAGGCGGCGGATCGCCTGCGTGAGGAGCGCAGCCTCGATGAGGAGATCCGCCGCCGGCGACTGGGGCGGCGCAGGCGCAACTATCTGCGCCTCATGCCGCCCTAGCCGAGGCCGCGGGTGACGTGACCGGGGATTAGTCCGTCACCCGCCGAGAGGCCGACCGCGTGAGGAAAGACCGACGTCCTCCCCGAGGGGGGGACGTCGGTCGATGGGAGGGTACCCCAATAGGGGGTATTCCGTCGGGCCGACCACTGACGACAAGTTAACGCTGCTCCAGTGGTCGGCCCAACGACGAAGGCGACGTGGTTTTCGGGTGGGTCGCGGGAGTTGCGTGCTCAAGCCCCTCTGTCGCCCCGGACGGAGTGGTGCGGAGGCGCGCCGAAGGTGGAAAAAAAAGGGCGTGAATAAGCTGTGATAATGATGATGAATCAACTTTTCAGCGTATATTTTATTACTTAAAAGTTATATTTTATATTTGTAAAATGCCGTAGAATAGGATTTATTTTTTGGTATAAGTTTCAGTTTTTTATAATAAGAAAAAGTAAAAGTATTTTCGAGCTTTGTTTCCAAGACAACCATTAAGGGAAAATTTATTGACTAACATTCGGGACGTTTATTTTTCCACCTTTTCCTGGTACGCATTGAAAAAGAGAAAACTAAAGCCACGCTGTAACAGTTGTCGCCGAAATCAATTTAACATCAAGAGCCTCTCATTGATTTCCAGAATCGCACACTGAAAAATGGAATGGATTTAATCGCTAAAGGGAAAACCTTCACTTATTCGCAATGACAAACTATTTTTTAAGATTTGTTATCAGTAAATACTTTCATAATATGTAATTCGTTGATGTTGTATAATAGAGCCTTCCGTATGGTGACGGACTAAGAATACAATTTGCCACCGCTATTTTTGCCCATGGGTATCGTAAAAGAAGACTAATATGTATGTAACATTAATGCAAGAGGAAGCAAACTGGAAATAAAACCTTATACCAACTTGTCTGACCAACGTAGTATGATAGGTCAATTGCCCATCTATTAGGTAGGAGGCTTAATCCCAACAGTGGAACATGAACGAGCTGAGGTGATAATAGAGTCATCGTGGTCATCATCATCATCATTATCATCATCTCAGCTCACACATATCCTACTGCTGGAGTCCAGCCTCTTCCACAATAGGAGGCAAATTAACCCATTATACCAGGTTGCTTAGATGCGCTGGTGTAGCGTTTCATTTTGAGTTTGCCTTATACAGAATGTATCAGGTTATGAAGCAAACTGGTCAAACGGGCGACAGGCAATGGTGGTAAGAACCCATAAAAAAATTAAAGGAAAAGTATCTATTCGTTAATGAATTAGAGAAATGTAAAGTTTTCAATTTCGTCATCGCTTTTTCGCGTAAATCTGATTGAAGTGTTTAAAGTCAGTGATACTTAATCTGCAACGTATTCATACTTTGTTAAAAGTTCATTAGAAATTGAAAAAATCAATGATTACGTTCGCATAAGCAAAACAAACTTCGCTTTAAATCAGCTGATCGGCCGAGGATCGTCGCCGGGTCGCGTTTTTACCGACGCTACCATTGAAGCGTTTGCGCAATTCCTACCTATTCATACTATCGAAGCTTTACATGCCTACATGTATCCTGTCTATACATGCCTACATAATACGTAACATTTAAGGCCAAGACTCTTTAACACACATTTTTGAAATCACCATAACTTTTATGTTATATTGTTTTTTGTGTAATATACATGTTAATTACGATCTATGACCGTTAAACTACAACATACTCGAACAGTTGCCCCATAACCTGATACTTCCTATATATATTTAATACTAGCAACCCGCCCTCGCTTCGCTTCGGTTATAGGTTATAGTCGTTTTACCCGCGTAGTTCCCTTTCCTGTGGCAATACTGGGATAAAATATAGCCTAGTTTACGCCCTGATATTATAGCTTTCCATTGGTGAAAGAATTTTTGAAATCGGTCCAGCCGTTTTGAAGATTACCCGGAACAAACAGACAGACCAGGAGTGGTAGGACCACACTGTCGACAGTTATCTGTCTACAGCCGCGGGCCGGTCCGTCCGGGGCAGTACCATGCTCTCGCAGAAAATCGACATCTGAGTAGTAGCAATTTGTTACTGCGTTTCGTTCGGTGAGCGAGAGAGCCGGAAGCCCAACTTTCTGAGGGTAATTGCGTGTGGAGGGTTTTGGTGGTGCCCTTGGTATCACCGAGCCTCAATGCACGCATTCACACTCCCTTCGCTTTCTTCGCGGTAGGCAACGGCCTTGTAAAGGTCCACGAGCGGCAGCAACACTTACCATCAGGTGTGCTGTTTGCTCGTTTGCCACCGTATGGAATAAAAAAAAAAAACAGACAGACAGACAAAAATTTTTTAATTGCTATTTTAGGCATAGGTGTCGTGCAAATAACCGTGTGAGCATGAAAAAAGCCTATTATTTTGACATTACAAACAGACACTCCAATTTTATTTATTGGTATATGATAATAATTTTATTTCTTTTCAAAATTTTTCGGACAAAAGTTTTTATGCAATGTATCTAAATTTTAGGTAACACCTAAATCAATTTATATATCAGGTTCACGTTAAATGTTGACGCAGTTTCACAGGAAACATGGATCCAATAATACATTGCAGCAGTGGCCGATAAAAACGCGATATAGTCTGTTACCTATAGTTTGTAGCTCGAACCTTATGTTCTAGGGAAGTACATCGTTTCTATGTGACTGCATGAAAATAGTTCACTTTGAAACTTGCAATTATCTCTCACTATCTTATACCTATGTTCTTAAATAATATGAGAGGCGCTGTAAGCTCTTTTGCTAGAAGTTTACAACTTAGTGTTTATTACAACACTAAAAATGGACGACACATCAGATCACCACCCCCTTTCCTGCGCGTGGGTGTTGTAAAAGCCGATTAAGGGATGCAAATGCGCGACGGGGAAATCTTAGCCTATACTTACTAACTTAATCTTAGTTATATAATCTATTTTGTCGGTGTGGTGACGGACTTTGAATACAATTCACCGCCATTTATTTGGCCTTTGGGTGTCGTAAAAAATTACTAAAGGATGTAATATGCAATATGTAATATATATTCAAGAGATGGAAAACACGAACCCTATATCAACCCGTTTGACCATTATAGTATAGTAGGTCAATTTTCCATCTATGGAGGAGGCTTGAGCTGAGCAGTGGGGTGTATTCGAGCTGAGATGGTAATGACAATGCCACAGCCTTTTATGGATAAAATCGATTTTTATGAGTTTCATAAATGGTTTTTACTATACTTATACATCCTATATAGATTTCACCGTGTGGTGACAGAGTAATAATACAATTCACAGCTCCCTATGATCCCTTCTTCCCCCCTACCATCCCTTGGATGTTATAAAAGACGACTAAGGGATATAATAAGCATATAACATCTGTGCATGAGAACAAAAACTCGAAACAAAATCCTATTCCAACACGTCTGTCATCAACAGTGGGATGTTTATTGGCTGCGAAAGATTTTGTGAGTAACATCTATAACCGATTTCTCACTACAATAAATGCTAATCGCATGTTATTAATAATATCAGGTTGACCGAGCTTCGCTCGGAGTATTTTTGTAGCATTGATTTAGATATAAAAAATAAAAAAATAAATAATGAAAATTATATAAAAAATTACAAAAAGAGAATAATAATAACACCGAGATTCGATCCGACGCCGTTTGTCGCCGATGTCAAAAATAAAACGAAACCTGACTACTTCGCCACTGAGCTATCGTAACTCATGACATTGATGGCAAAATTTGAATTCATATTCTTTTAAAATTTAATGTCATTATATTGTCTGCCAAAAACACTGACAAAACAACATTTTCTATACATAAAACCTAGCTAGATCGATTTTTTGGGCCAGAATCCTCTAGTATGCCAAGTTTCAACAAAATCGTTGGAGCCGTTTCCGAGATCCTGAAAATATATATATTTACAAGAATTGCTCGTTTAAAGATATAAGATAAGCCAATCAATCAATATTGCACAACATCATCAAATACTTTTCTGCTATACTAGTTAGTAACCAAATATTAGTTTACAAATTGAAGCAAAACAAATTAATTACGTTCAGCGCAAATATGCAGTATTGGGTTCACGTTACGCTTTTGTACTTATTATAGCATTCGGCACAATTGTTCAATTATCAATTATCATCTATAGGTTTTGTATTTGTATTGATTTGATAGCAGAAAATGTCATTATGAATATTGCAAATATCCCATTTCATTATCTCAGCCCACTGTTAGGCTCGTGTTTCCTCTATAATGAAAGGAAAGTTAACCTGCTCTACCACGTTGGTCAGACGTTTTGGTATAGGGCTTTATTTCTAGTTTGCCTTCGATTGCATAAATGTTTGCATATTATATCACTTAGTCGACGTTTACGATAAGAAATAGGGTCTTCAACTTCATTCTTACTCTGTTAACACACGAAAAAATACGTCTCTCATTTATTTTAGAAATATTATCTTTACTTTGAAGTAAATAACAACCTTTTTAAATTAACTTATTAAATAATCAAGATAATTGAGGAAAGTTATTATTTTTATAGCTCGTTCCTTTTGCCTCGAAGCGGTGGACTGAGATATAACCATAGTTACAGCATTTTTTTTTAAATTGAGTTAATTCTCACTAATTGAAAATCACCACACATTTCCATTCTTATTAGCGAATGTTTCAAGTTTAGGGAAGCTCGAGAAATGCTTGTAATTGTTTAGGAACTTGTGACAAATTTTAATTGCCTCTCTATTGGAGTTTTAAGATCTGATCTGAAGAGAATTTCTATGAAATAAAAATGTTGAAAAAAAAAACATTCAGCTCTAACTGTCTTTTCTTGAAAATATTTATATAATATAATCGTCCGTTGTCGTCATCTCATTTCAGTTCCACTATTGAGCTTGTGTCTTCTCCATTGCATGAGGGACATACTTCACTGGTCAAACGTGCTGGTATAGGATTTCATTTATAGTTTGCTTTCTGTTGCATAAATGTACGAATATTTATTTATTTACAATCAATTATAATACCTTTACAGGACATTTAACCTAATGCAATATTATTATAAGGGAAAATTATAAAATTAATAACAGTTATATATAATAAGACAATAATATTATACAAATAACAAAATATAATATCAAAATATTAATCATAATTTAATATTATATCTCTTAATAGTCTTTTAACACACCCACGGGGAAGAAAGGATGTGGCGAATTGTATTTTTACTCCGTCATCACACTGAAGCACCGTTAGTTTATTACATGCATAATTGTAATTAAAGAAAGGTATACTTGCACTTTCATAATTATACGATTGATCTTTACATATAACGCATGACATTTGCGATACATTCCTATTCTAATGAAATGTTATATATTAGCTAAAAACACCAACAAGACGATATTTTCTATAAATAAAACCTAGCTAGATCGTTTTTTGGCCCCGAAATCTCTTGTATACTTAATTGTAATATTATTAATATTTCATCTAAATTATAAGTGCCGTTTCCGATATTCTGAAAATATAGAAATATACAAGAATTGCTCACTTAAGGATATAAGATATAGAGATACGTTTATAAATAGATAATAGAATTATAAAAGATATTTCTATATTATCAAGGTAATATACTGCTGTATTTGACGTTATTAAAGATCCTTAAATATTCTATATGACAGTGACACGACAGACTAAGAATAGATACAAAGTATCATCTCGTCTTTTCTGACGGGTATTGTAAACACATGAAAGTACCTAAACAGTTAACAAAAGAAAGAAAAATCGCTATAAAAATTATACTAATCCGTCAGAATGGTGTTGTATAGAACACCTACATATATCGGCTGTAAAAGAAGATATATGTTCATGATTTAGATTTTTATGAATATCATCATGAAATACACAAATAAATTTCTATAACAATTATTATCGGTGTCCACTGTTGGACGTAGGCCTCCCTAATGTTACGCCACAAAGAGCGGTCCTGTGCCGCCTGCATCCAACGATGCTCAGCAACTTTCACCCAGTCATCGGTCCACCAGTGGTGGGCGTCCTATACTGCGTCGTCCGATACACGGTCGCCACTTAAGAACCTTTTTTCCCTAGCGGTTGTCGGTTCGTCGAGCGATGTGGCCTGCCCATTGCCACTTCAGCGTGCTAATTCTTCGTGCTATGTCGGTTACACCCGTTTTCCTGCGGATTTCGGTATTTCGGATTCTATGTCGCAGAGAATTCCCGAGCATAGCCCGCTCCATAGGACACTGAGCGATTTTGATTCTTTTTTGAGGCCTACATTTAGGGACCACGTTTCCATGCCGTAAGTCATCTGGTAACACACATTGGTCGTAGACCTGTGTTTTCAGATACTGCGGTATGTAGGACGAGAAGATCCGCCGTGACCGCCCGTAACGTCGGACAATCAGAAATCAAATACAAACGCGATAAAAACCGTAAAGTAGTTTTATTTAAAATATGTAATACTCGCGTAAACATCAGAAATCGTTACGAGAAGATCGTCATAAGTATCCCGAAAAATTATTTATTGAAGTCGAAAAACATAAGCGTACTATAAACTACTTGTCTAACCAGTCGATCTATTATTTGGGTAATTTGAAGTACTCGCAATTATCCAGAATGTTGGGAATCCCTATAATTGTTATGAAATAACTTTGTAGTTGAATCTAAGAGTATACGGATGTTGTAACTAATACTATCTAATCGTGCCCTTAGCTTTTAACTTTTTATTAACTTTTTACTTTCATTCATCTCAGCTCATATACGTCCTACTGCTGGACTCCAGCCTCCTCCACAATAGTAGTGAAAATGACCTACTTACCCGCGTATTTCCTGTTCCTGTGGGAATATCGGGATTAAATATAGCCTATGTTACTTCCTGATATTATAGCTTCCCATTGGGGAAATAATTTTTGAAATCGGTTAGGTGGTTCAAGCGTGAAAGCGTAACAAACAAACAAACAAACACACTTTCGCATTTATAATATTGGTAAGGATATAGCGCCACGACGTTGCATGGCTCTCAGCTATAACGTGTAGCTTTAACTGTAATAGGATATATATTATACTTACTATTAAGTGGAGGGTAATAAAAAAAAGATAATAAAATTGGTTTGTATATGCTCAGTTAGTATGTATTAATCTATACCAATAAATAAAATTGGAGTGTCTGTTTGTAATGTCAAAATAATAGGCTTTTTTCATGCTCACACGGTTATTTGCACGACACCTATATGCCTAAAATAGCAATTAAAACATTTTTGTCTGTCTGTCTGTCTATCTGTCTGTCTGTCTGTCTGTCTGTTTGTTCCGGGTAATCTTCAAAACGGCTGGACCGATTTTAAAAATTCTTTCACCAATGGGAAGCTATAATATCAGGGCGTAAACTAGGCTATATTTTATCCCGGTATTCCCACGGGAACGGGAACTACGCGGGTATAACGACTATAACCTATAACCGAAGCGAAGCGAGGGCGGGTTGCTAGTAGAATATAAAGTTAATAAATACTTGATTCGAACTCGAAAGTCGGATACAACATTTACTTTACAGAACAATAGACCTTTCTCTGGCATCCATTATTACTAAGTATTTAAAGCAAATTTGACAATTGAAGCGATTTATATTTAATTTTATCTGAAGTCTTATAAGTGTCCGAGAATTTTTTTTTATTTTCTTATTACATTAAATATACAAAATAATATACTATTCTGGTCCGATCTGTGATAGATGTGTAACGTTGTGCTGTTGGGAAAAGTCTTTCGTAATGTGGATATGACACGGAGGAATAAATGCGGGTGACGTGACCGGGGAATTAGTCCGTCACCCGCCGGGAGGCCGACCGCGTGAGGAAAGTCCGACGTCCTCCCCGAGGGGGGGGGGGGGGGACGTCGATGGATGGGAGGGTACCCCAAATAGGGGGTATTCCGTCAGGCCGACTACTGACGTCAAGTAACCCTGCTCCGGTGGTCGGCCCAACGACGAAGGCGACGTGCATCGTGGGTGGGTTGCGGGTGTGCGTGCTTACGCCCTTCTGTCGCCCCGGACGGAGTGGTGCGAGGAGCGCGCCAACCGCAATCCACCCTGGGGGTGGGTTGCAGTCAGGGAAAAAAAAAACGGGGCAATAAATAAGGTTTTACTTCATTTCTTCATCATAAAAGCCAATAAATGGGTTGAAAATTCCCTCTGTACTGTCATTTATGCTCTAACAATGTTAATAATTATTTTTAAATTCAGAATTAATGTAAATTCGTTGTCTATGTACTCGTGAAGCTTTCCATTGTTTAAATTGAAACTTCGAACAATTGTTATTGGCAGTAACGGGCAAGTTTTCATCAAAAACCATTCCTTAGGGATAAAATAAGACGTTGAATTTATGTAAAATTTAGTTACATATTTATAAATAGAAATATAAGCGTGAAGAAATTTGAAGGTGGGCTCGACGGCAAATGAACTAATAAAGAACAAATTATGTATTTATTACACTGGTAAGACAAGTACAATAACAAAGTTTAGTATATCTGTACCAATAAATAAAATTGGAGTGTCCGTTTGTAATGTCAAAATAATAGGCCTTTTTCATGCTCACATGGTTATTTGCACTATACATATGCCTAAAAATCACTTTATATTTTTTTTGTCTGTCTGTCTGTTTGTTCCGGGCAATCTTCAAAACGGCTGGACCGATTTCAAAAATTCTTTCACCAATGGAAAGTTATAATATCAAGTAGTAAACTAGACTATATTTTATCCCGGTATTTCCACAGGAACAGTAACTACGGGGATAACGCGACAGAAACCGAAGCGAAGCGAGGGCGGGTTGCTAGTTAAATAATATTATAGCAACTAGTAATATGTATGTAGGTATACAAGAACACGCCTGAAAATTATCGGTGAGTTACATGACGAAATCTTCGTGTAGTAACGGATTAAGAATACAATTCACCATCCCCTAACGTGGGTGTCGTAAAAGACGACATATGATATGCATGAAGGACATATCATCATAATCTTGCTCTTATCCCAATTACTTGGGATCGACGCAACATGTCATCTTCATCCATACGGTCCTATCAGATGTTATCTCTGCAGTCACTCCTAGGCTATCCATGACATGCCTCACGGAGTCCATCCACCTTTTCCTCGGTCTTCCTTAAGCCTAAAAATTTTGGGTATGAATGTTGAATATTCATACCCAAAATTTTTCTCACAGCATTCCTCATATGCATGAAGGACATATAATATGCATATAATATCTATGCAAGAGAAGGTAAACTTGGAATAAAACGCTATGTCAACTGTCAAATTTAGTCCCAGAAATAGCTGACAAAACTTAACTTCGTTCACCAGGTATATTTCACAGATTAAAAAAAAAATTAATATAAAGAAAACTTCAAAGGCACGTGTCTAACCTCTTGATACAAGATTCGAATCCAGGAACTCATGACTGGTAGTTGCATACTTAGATTACCAGACACAAAAAAAAAAACAGTGATTGGAATAATGCTATATTTTTTTATTAAAGTTAATTCTGAGTTAATAGAAAAATCTTACACCATATGGTGTCGGCCACAACTTTACCAGTTAACGAATAAGTTCATGTAAGTACCCGAGGCAACAAAGTTAGAAGTCATTGTTAACTACTATAAAGGCAGCTGACGATATTTTAATAAGTTAGCGACGTACTATTATACCCTCCTCTATATTAGCAATATACCATACTGTAAGTTCGTTATGTATAATCTACTTTGTTTTGTCATAAATCTTACCACGCAAATAGCATAATGCTTTTGATATGGATTTCAAATGCTGTGAAGATCAAGAGACTGCCACCATAATATTGGTTATTTGGATCCACTGAGTCTCTTACTGAAGCTACATGCGAATTTAATAGGTAATTATTGCGAGTTTTCAAGTTCAAGGTAAAAAAAATGAAAAAAAATTGAATAGATGGGGTCACCCTCTCTGTGAGGAAATGTGTCAAATGCCTGTCAACATCAGATGTTATAAAGCTATTAATTTACTATTTTAATGATATATTGTATCATAATCATCTCAGAGCATATACGTTCCACTGTTGGTCTTGGGTCTCCCTCATTATGGGAGAAAAATTTACTTACTATATCGCCCTGGTCAATGATATTGGCATAGGGTTTTCTTACGAGTTTTCTTCCTTTTGCATAGATGTTATATGCATATTATATCCCTTAGTCGTCTTTTACGACACTCACGGGCAAGACTCACGGGCATCCTCTCGATGATGAATTGTGTTCTTACTCCGTCACCATATGACTTGTTGTATAAATGATTTATTTTTCGTTAAGTACACATATTCCTCGAGCCTGTTTGAAATATTAATCGACGTTTAAAGTGAAGATCCGCAACGCGTCTCTAAATAACTCAAGGAAGTGATGCGGTATTGTAACAGAATGCAGATATTCCGCAATACTTCGTGTGATTTTCTGTTGACATACATTGTCGCTTAGATAATAAACAAGGCATTTAAATTTCTTTTTTTGATGTGACTACAATGATAATGTAAAATGAATGTACATACTTTATCGGATATATGTTTCCGTGTGATAAGAGAAACTGAGTAAGTAAGAATAAAATGTGTTACCAGCAATTTTTTTAGTAGATCTAATGTTATGGTTATAATAAACAGAATTGCAGCCAAGAACTTTATTACCTGCCATAATATAAGAACTATTTTTAAACCTCGTTTAAAGAAGAGCATGTTATGTTAGTAGCTTTTGGATATAAGGGAAGGAAAGCTCGATAAAAATAGCTCTATAAATCCGCCTATACTCGTTCCAACCATTTATTTTACTTTTGGCAGGTCGAATTCTGATCAATTAGTGTTGTGCCAATGTATTACGGATACTATGTTTTGTAATAATCGATTTTAGTCAGGAAGAACTTTTAATCGATTTAACACGGATATTTTATTTTTGCTTAAATACATATTTCATATTATTTAAAAACTTCACTTCTGTAAATATATTTGTTATTTGGGCACATTAATTTTTGCATACCCACTAATTCAGTTCTCCCAAAATATTTTACTTTGTACTTTGCAAAATAAAAAATAACTACTTTATGAAGCATTTTTCCATTAAGCGGGGTCCGCTGCTCCAAACTTTACTTAGAGACAATGGCGCCCTCGTCTGCGGTAGTAAATCACTAATTTTCTCATCCAGCCTACCCCTTTTTTTTAAGCCGAATTGGCAACACTGAACGGCGTGCCGGCGACGCCATTTTGTTGTGTTGTCTGTCACTCGCAACAAAACTCCCGTGCTAGTCACATTTCTGTTCGCTGAGTGCTCTTTCATATTTTTCATACGCTGTGTTGAGTATTTATATTCCACCGTATTGATTTCATTGTTCTTACTTTGATTGAGTTGAGCGTATCGTTCCTCCCAGTAAGATTTTACTTGCAAAATGCCGAAAGGTATGGTGCTTAAAGGACAATCCAGAGAGTTAGTGCTGCGGCTTCGTGAATTTTTTGAAAAGGAAAGCCGCAATGGCGGATTCCTTATACCAGTAACCCAAGTTAGAGACCGTGTTGCAGCAGCATTAGGTATTAGTGCTCCAACGGTGGCGAAAATCACTAAAGAAGCCTATGGTAGTAGTGGTATTGAACAGAACAAGCTATCTACGCCTAAGAAAAAACGTCAGCCCCGTAAAGTGACAGCAATTGACAGTTTTGATACTGATGCTATTCGTCGTCATATATACAATTATTACACAAGCAAAGAGATTCCTACTTTGAAAAAATTAGTAGCGTCTCTACGAAGTTGTGGCTTGTTTCGTGGTCAAAAATCTTCTTTGTCAAAGGTGCTGCACCAAATCGGGTTCTTGTGTAAGAAATCCGACAAAAGAAAAATTTTAATGGAACGTCGTGATATAGCCTTGTCTCGCTGTGAATTTTTAAGACAAGCGAAGAAAATAGAAGACTGGTTGAATGTCGTTTTCACAGATGAAACTTGGCTCAATGCCAATCATTCCATACCAAAAGGTTGGACTGACGATACTGCTGCTTCTACTTCTGCAGTGCCAATGGGGAAAGGTGAACGCCTCATCATTTGCAATGCGGGAACTACAAAGGGATTTGTACCAGACGCACTGTTAGCGTTCAAATCAAAAAAAACAGGAGACTATCATGAGGAGATGAATGCGGACGTGTATGAAAAGTGGTTCAGAGAAATGCTTACATCACTTGAAGAGCCATCAACAATATTTATTGATAATGCACCCTATCACTCTCGCCAAATTAATAAAATGCCAACACAGGCCAACAAAAAACACGAGATTATAAACTGGCTTCGTGATAATGGGGAAGATGTGGACGAATCCCTACTAAAAGTAGAATTACTTAAAATATTAAAAAGTAAAAAGCAGCCAAAACGATATGTCATCGACGAAATGGCAGCAGAATATGGGCATGTTGTAATCAGAATTCCTCCGTACCACTGTCAATATAATCCAATTGAAATGATCTGGGCACAAGTCAAAGGACACGCCGCAAGAAACAATACAACTCCTCCTTTCACAGCAAATAAAATGCTTGAACTTTTAAAAAACGCATGTGCTAGTGTGACGCCTGAAAACTGGGCGAGTGTCGTCAACAAGACAAAAAATATAATATTCTCTGATTGGGATCGGGAAATTGAATTTGACAACATACCTACACAAGAGTTAATAATAAACACTGCAGATGATTCAAGCGACGATTCGAGTTCGTATGAAGAATCCGACGATTCGTTATAATAAAATAATATTAAAATATTTTGGTTGTTTTATTTCATGTTATAGGTATGATGAGAAGATTTTTATATCTCCCTGATACAATTTTAACGTATTGTCTATTACAACAATTCAAAACTCAGTTGTCAGCTGACTTAACTGCAAATAAGTGTAATCGATTATTTGCGATTCATTAGTTTGCACCGAATACTTTTGATCCTGTCACTAGATGCGATAGAACGTAACTTTTTTTATAACGGAAATGAATTATCACTTAAATTTTATGAATAGAGCTATTTACGGCATATTAATGTATTTAGTGGGTAATAATTAAGATATATAAATATTATTGGGCAGTTTATATATTTCTCTGTTCACTCGTTTCAAAGTTAATAATTGCGTATAATGAAACAGTTACGTCCTAAAGCATGTGTCAAAAGTAAAATAAATGGTTGGAACGAGTATAGATAGCATAATAGTACATTTCCTACGCAGTAGACTAATTTTCTTTTCACTAAGAGGATGATGTCCTATAGTGGCTCGTATATTGTAATAAGAAAGAGACAAAAAATAGCTGAGTCTTGCTGATATTAAAATCTATATATATTAATGTCGTGTTAGTTACACTATTTATAACTCAAGAACGGCTGTACGGATTTGGCTGAAAATTGGTGGGAAGGTAGCTTTGAACCAGGAGACGGACACAGGATACTTTTATCCCGTTTTTTAAATGGTGTTTACAAGATTTTGCTAATAACTTTTTTATCCCCTTCGATCGCGTTCTCGTGTGACGTGACATAAAATGTCAAAGAGAATACAAGCCACTATGAAAAGTAATATAAAAAAACGTAATTTTGTCTATACTTAAGTATGGTTCAAAAATTGATAATTATAATTTTGTCAGAAATCAATAATGACTAATTTGTATTCTCTTTGAATCATCATTAACAATGCCGCGACCAAGACGATCGAATCTTTCCTGACAAAGCCGTAATGGTTCTTCCAATAGGGACTATATTTTCGGCAATTTAGAAAATATATTTACGAAAAAACTATGGCGGTACGAAGTTCGCCGGGTCAGCTAGTTATTAATATATTAATCATATCAATTCAGAAGCTAAAGCATGGACGAAAAAAGTGAATTAAAAATTAAGGGCTCTATATGATAGTTTATTATCCATGTAGTGACGGGGTAAGAATACCATTCACCCCACTTTCTTGCCCGTGGGTATTCTAAAAGATAACTATGGGATTTATTATGCATATGACATCTATGCAAGAGAAAAAAACTGGATATACCAACACTTCGAACCAGCGTGGTATAGTACATTAATTTCCTGCCCATTGTGGAGGAGGCTCAAGCTCAACAGTGAGACGTATATGAGCTGTGATGATATGACAGTTATTGGTTGATATATTAGTGATAACTCCCAAGTTGTTCAAAATATTTATTAAATGATTTACTTATTAAATTATTCAATGATTTACTTATATCCGCCACCTATGTTTAAGTATTAGGAAACTAAAATCTAAGTAATAGATTTTTTGGAAGTGAAGTGTAGCAACTTATAAATCTTAGATTTGACACATACCTACTTAAAAGTAGAATATGGTTATCATGCCTGTTATTCATTTCTACAAAGTTATAAAAATAAATCTTCACATAAAAAGCATACGATATAACAGTGAAATAAAGTACAAGTTTAGGATGCGGAAGTCATCCAGTCACTTAGCTACTTCCGGCTTTCAACCTACTTCCTGTGTCTATAGCTCTCTTGTATAGTAGCCTATATAATTCAATCTGCTCAATTATTTACGACAGGTGTGTGCGTGTAAACTTATTATCATTTTGTAAGTTTTCAAATACGACACGGGGTATATATTACATGGCTGCCAAAAAAAAATGAATTCATCATCGCTGTTCCATTATTGGGCTTGCACCTTCTCCACAGTAGGAGGGAAACTGAAGTACCAATAAATATGAAACACCACGTCAGTCCTCCATATTAGTATAGGGTTTTATTTCGAGATTTCTACTCGTGCATAGATTTTGCATGCATTTACATCCACCACAGAGAGATACACAGATATATGTATTCTACCCTTTCTTTTTTTTGTGGTAGTCTATGTTCTGGATACACTAATCTATCCGGGGCGACAGATAGGTGATGTCTGGCCCTATAATCTAACGTAGTCTCTCCCCATCGCTATTGGGCTGACCATTGGAACATTTGGCTGATTCCTCAAGGAATCCGTGTTGGCAGTGAATGAAACAAGGCAGTGTTGGCAGTGAATGTATTCTACTCTCAACATTGCTTGAGAAGATAACCTAAATGAAGTAGTTATGAAGAAATAAGAGTGTCAGCAAATACAATTAAAGCTAATTTTTTCTGTTACCGATGGTGTCAAACGAGCAAGCAGTACACCTGATGGTAAGTGATACTGTCGCACATGGACCTTTGCAATACCAGAGGCACAGGCAGGCCGTTGCCTACCGTGAAAAAAATACTCTTCTTAAATCTCTTTTAAAGAAGGACATAGCTCTCGGGAAACACAGCAGCAGCTAGCTCGTTCCAGAGCTTGCACGTGCGTGGGAGAAATGATCGCTGGAAACGTACAGTTAACGCCCATAAGGTTTCCAGGTGAAATGGATGAACTCTGCTACGGTGTCGAGTGGTACGTGGTAAAATAGTGACGTTGGTACTAAGTCAAACAGTTCCTCGGAGCACTCCCCATGAAAGAGTCGGTAGAGTACACAGAGTGACCCGAAGTCTCTTCGCCGCTCCAGTGACTCCATTCTATCCATAAGATTGGGATCCACGACGATTCGAACAGAACGCTTTTGCAGGGAGTCAAGTGGGTCTAGCTGATATTTGAGCTCACCTGTCCAGAGATGTGAGCAGTACACCACATGAGGACGAACTTGTGTTTTGTATAGTACAAGATGATGGCTCGGTGTGAAGTACCACCGGGCTCTGTTCAGGACGCCCAACTTTTAACAGAGAACGTTTTATTCATGATATACATCAAATAAATACTACCGAAAAGAGATGCAATAAATAATATTATATGAAATAATCGCTACCTAAAAGTGATGTATTTTGTTGCGAAAAAACAAGTAGCTATTTAATGTACTAGGACCTCAGTCTTAAGGGACGAATAAGAATATCATCTTGCCCTTATTCGAATTTTTATAGAGTCGGTTGTTTTTTTCATTTAATCTTAGACGACTAATAAGTTCTTCTTTTTGATGTGATTTTTATCGAAGGTTATCATGACGTTAGGAGATTCTTAAGGCACAAGTTACGTCTTTTTGTGAGTGCTCTTCTTTCTTGGACCTTTCTCTGTATAATAAGCTGCGGGATTCTGTGTTTGCCTTTGTGCATAATAAAGCACTGCGGCCAGCGTTTTTGCAAGTATTTAACATTGACAATATATTTTTTGTACTTGAAGCACTGTCTCATTAGTATTCTATAAACCTACATTTCAAGTAAACAGCCCACCTGATGTTAATTGGCTTTCGTGAATTTCCAACACATTTTCAAGCCCAACTATAGTAAGAAGGAAAAGTGCAGGATTGGAGGGCATGCAATAAGGACAGGCATGGGGAGTAGGAGATTTTGACCTTCGAATCTCTTGCTCATCGAACGCAGCGGCATACCATATTGCTACTTCTCAATATCTTATCAACTCAACTCATATGCGTCCCTTTATTGTTTTCAAGACTTCTCTACTGTAAGAGGAAAATTGATCTATTATATCACACATCTATTATTGCCCATAGATGTCGTAAAAGACAGCTATGGAATATAATATACACATAACATCTGTGTAAGAGAAGGGAAACTCAAAATGAAACCCTGTACCAACATGTCTGATCAGCATGGTACAGTAGGTCATATTCCCTCCTATTGTAGAGGAGCCCCGAACTGAACAGTGGGACGTATGTGGGCTGTGATGATGATGATACCACACTACTCAGACGGATTGGTAAAGGATTTATTACACCACTGAAGTCAAGGAACTCTACACCGGTGGTTGGCCCAACGACGAAGGCAAAATGCTATCGACTAGGTTACGGGGCCACGCGCCGTCCCTCTGTCGACCCGGACGGCGCCGGGCAGCGGGTGAACTGAACGTAGCCCACAAAAAAAAAAGGATTTATTTCGAGTTTTCCTTTTCTTGTAGTGGTGTTATTCGCATATCCAAATCTTACAGTCGTCTTACCCACGGACAAGAGACGGGAGTAATAAGTTGTATTCTTACTTTATGACTGCATGCAGCAAACTGTCAGCATCGTGGTCTACCAGGTTTTGTTCATCTGTTGCGAAAGGTGCGTGTCTGGAAGTCGTCTGGTTTTCTATCGACCACATTCATGTTAGTAACATGGGTATCATTGACCCAGAGTGGTAAAGATCTCTCAGTTGATTCATAGAAATGTATAAGCTATGTAATTTAAACTATTTTACGTATTTAGTATCAAAAATCAAATACAGTATTTGATTTTTGATTGCCCGACGTTTTGAATACTTTACAGCGTTCATGGTGACCATTCGTAAAGTAGTTTTATTTACAATGTATAATACTCGTGTAAACATCAGAGATCATTCTATAAGCTATGTTACGGCTGCTAGTGTTCGTTCTCACTGCACACGGCGTTGACAAATATCTCTTATTATTCCTTTATAATTTATCTTAAGACGTATACGTTTGATATGTAAGATAAATATTAAGTATTAATATTGCAAGTCATTTTATAGACAAAATGTATTGATAAATATCATATATATAAGTAGGTACATAATTATTTGCATATTTTAGTTATCCGATTAGGGCTTAAAACGCAATCTCGATAAATACTGAATACGTGCAGATCACATTAGTATTATGACGCTGTTGGATTTTAGATCGACTGGCTGAATCAAGTAATACTGAATTCAGATAAAGGACTACAGATTTTATCCGATATACTCTTTTGATGTGAAACATCAATAGGCGAGTGTGAATCTGATTACAGTTGTGTAACAAAATCAAATTCAAATCCTTTATTATGCGTAAACCCCGCGGGGGCACTTACATATGGTCACTTTTTTACATTTTACCTTACATTACTACCGGATCGAAACGCGACCGCACTGAGAAGATCCGGCAAGAAACTCAGTGGGCTTGTCTTCTTTTTTATTCATTTACTATTTTTTTAAATAAGATAATATACAAGAACATGTCTATTAATGGCTCCAGTGTGATGCCTTTGGAACCATCATATAATACATTTATTAAATATAACGAAAAAGTACCATGGCTGGACCAGATCCCGCAAGCGGCACCCGATCACGAGTTAACCACCAGAGCAGCCATCACTCCCCTCAACCACAATGGAGGGAAGGGAGTGACCCGCTCCTCGTAGCTACCGCAAGCAGACCCTTCAGTGAGCATGACCAATACCATGTGCCACAAACATAAAACACAGATTAAATAAATAAATAACAAATTCGTTTAGCAAAACACGCTACGCTTTACAATTATAGTAACAACAACAGAATAAACATGTATGTAACACCTTTTGAAATAATGAGAAAATGCCTGAATGAGGAGCTGCGAAATCATAACTTGTTTTAGAATTTTGTACAACACCATCTAGTGAACTCAAAATAAATTATTAACCTAAACATATACCTGTAGTGTATACTAATGAAAATAAATGTTTATTGAATAAATCATCATTTTCTGGAAAAAGAACGTAATATTTTATTAATACTTTAAGCCATATTAGTTCCTGTCGTAATCTGTTCTTTTATACATATATACTTGTACAAAATAATTTCGTTGTTTCACATCTGCCGGGCGTCCTGAGCGACAGCTCCATTTTTGTTTTATATTCTCTTCTCTATTATCTTCATCTTTCATTTGTAGTCACGAAATAAGAATAGAAGTCATTGCTACATATATAGCCCATAGGTGTCGTAAAAGATGATTAAAGGGTATTATACATTTTGGTCCAGTTTACCTGAGGCGGCTAGTGGCAGACTATTTGGAGGGGCGCAGCGTCCTCTGCACCGATCGAGCAGGGGACGTTGTGCGAACGCCCATGATGTGCGGTATCCCACAGGGGTCGGTCCTCGGACCCACCCTGTGGAACATCGGCTACGACTGGGCGTTGAGGGGGAGCCTCCCGCCCGGGCTGGGCGTGATTTGTTATGCCGACGATACGCTCGTCACAGCCCGCGGTGGGACGCTAGAAGAGGCGGTAAGCCTGACGACCTCTGGTACCGAGGAGGTCGTCAGGCGGATCGAGGCGCTGGGGTTGAGGGTCGCCCTGAACAAGACGGAGGGCCTCTTGTTCCATGGGCGCCATATGAGCCCTCCCATCGGCGTCTCGATCACCGTCCACTCGGTCGACATCAGCATCCGGGCCCATATGAGGTACTTGGGCCTGGTGCTCGACGGGCGATGGTGGTTCCGGGAGCATTTCCGCAGGCTCGCTCCACGGCTCGTCGGCGCGGCGTCCGCCCTATCGTGGCTTATGCCGAACGTGGGCGGACCGCTGCGTGCCGACGTCTGTACGCGGGGGTCATCCGGTCGATGGCCCTGTACGGCGCACCGGTGTGGGCGGGGTCCATGACCGTCCGACTTAAGGCCCTTCTGTGGCGACCACAGAGGGTCATGGCGGTCAGGGCCATCCGCGGATACCGCACGGTGGCAACAGAGGCAGCGTGCCTATTGGCCGGGACTCCCCCGTGGGACCTGGAGGCGGAGATGCTCGCCGGACTATATCGGCGGGTGACGGGGGTGCGAGCACAGGGCGGTGTGGTCTTGTTAAGGGATCTCACCGCCTGGCGCGTCGACGCCCGCCGAGACGTCATTGCCCGTTGGGCAGTCCAGCTGGAGAGGCCTCGGTTCGGGGTGCGAACCGTGGAGGCCTTTCGGCCAGTGCTGATGCAGTGGTTGGAAAGACGGCACGGGGTGCTCTCCTTCCAACTGGTGCAGGTTTTGACGGGGCATGGGTGCTTCGCCAAATACCTGCACAAGGTCGTTAGGAGGGAGAGTACACCGTCCTGCCACCACTGCAATTGCGACGAGGACACGGCGCGCCATACGCTCGAGGCCTGCGGGGCTTGGGCAGTGCAGCGCTGTGAACTCGTCGCAATCATCGGTATGGACCTGACGCTGCCGGCTATCGCTAGGGCGATGGTCGACAGCGTCGGGAATTGGGACGCGGTCGCAGCCTTCTGCGAGACAGTGATCTCGCGGAAGGAGGCGGCGGATCGCCTGCGCGAGGAGCGCAGCCTCGATGAGGAGATCCGCCGCCGGCGACTGGGGCGGCGTAGGCGCAACTATCTGCGCCTCATGCCGCCCTAGCCGAGGCCGCGGGTGACGTGACCGGGGATTAGTCCGTCACCCGCCGAGAGGCCGACCGCGTGAGGAAAGACCGACGTCCTCCCCGAGGGGGGACGTCGGTCGATGGGAGGGTACCCCAATAGGGGGTATTCCGTCGGCCCGACCACTGACGACAAGTTAACGCTGCTCCAGTGGTCAGCCCAACGACGAAGGCGACGTGGTTTTTGGGTGGGTCGCAGGAGTTGCGTGCTTAAGCCCCTCTGTCGCCCCGGACGGAGTGGTGCGGAGGCGCGCCAACCGCGACCCACAACAAACAACAACAACCCACTCACAAAAAAAAAAATATTATATATTTTGGTATACGAATAAAATATTTATGCAAGAGAAGGCAAACTGAAATATAACTCTATAAAAACTTGTCTGACCAGTGTGGTATAATAGGTCAATATACCTCCTATTGTGGATGAATTTTTAGTTGATTGCATAGATAGCGAAGTGGTTAGAATACCGACATACTGTGCCAGTGCCGTGAGTTCGATTCCCACGCAGGACAATACTTTGTACGATCCATAAATATTTAAATAGTTATTCTGGGTTTGGGTGTAATTTGTGTCTATTAATTATATGTACTAAAGTCGCTCGCAATACAAGGATTTTCCTTAGTGTAGCGGAGCAGTCTAAAAAAAATGATAATTTACATATAAGAATCATTATTCCTTATAATGATTCTTATATGTATTTTATCGCGTGACCGGACCGGGGACTTAGTGCGGGCGCCCACGGACAGGTTAGCCTCGCGACGGCGATCGACGTCCCGGTAGGGGACGTCGACGGGAGAGGTTACTCCCTCGGGGTATTCCGTCCGGGCCGACCACTGCACCGGTGGTTCGCCCAACGACGAAGGCGACTTGAAAATAATAGTATTTAATTTTTGTTAGCTTATTGGCTTATATTTTGGATGTGTTATATTTATTTTTAGTAGTGTAATTACTAGAAAGTCCTTTTAAAAATTAAAATAAATATACATGTGTATTCCCTACTATCGATTATTTACTGAACACGGAAAATAAAGTGACACAGATGTGACACGAAAAACACAGATGGCCTAGTGGTTAAGATACCAACCTAGCGTACCAGTGTCGTGAGTTTACATCCCACGCAGAACAACACTTTGTGCGATCCACAAATTGCTGTTCTGAGTCTGTAATTTGTGTGCGTTAATTATACGAGGCATGCCTTTTAAGTTTTGTTGTTTGAAGAAAAAACACAACTAGAACCTTATAGTACTTTTTATTGATTTTCAAAGTATTCACCACGTAGCTTAATACACTATTCCATTCGCTCAAACCAGTTATTATAACATTTATTCCACTCTAAAGTGGGGGTGTTCAAAATGACTGATTTGAAAGCGTCGACTGCTTCTTCACCGGACTGGAAGCTTTGACCTCGAAGACTTTTCTTAATTTTAGGAAATGTAAAGAAATCGTTAGGGCTTAGGTCAGGACTGTATGCAGGATGGTCAAAAATTTCTACTTTTTCCTGCTTCAAATACTCAATCGTTTGACGAGCACTGTGTGAGTTTGCGTTGTCGTGGTGCAGGGTGATGCGTCGCTTTGAGTTAACCGTTCCGCACTCCGCGTTAACCGTTCTACGATCTTCAAGTGTAATAGTTGCAACATGGCCGGTTTTTCCAACGAACGTGGCCACCATCTTCTTTGAAGTGCTTCAAGAACGAACAACTTTAGTCGGCTTTGGCTCGTCTTGAAAGACCCAGATTGTAGATGTTGTTTGGAATCAGGATCGTAGGCATAGACCCAAGATTCGTCATCACTGATGATGTTGTAGACGTGATCTCGTGATCTCCTCGGTTGAACCTTTGCAGAGTTTCTTACACCATCTGACGCGGGCCGCCTTGTGCTCGTCGGAAAGCAGATGCAGTATCCAATGGCAAACTAGCTTTCTCACACCAAGCGCTTCATGCTAGATCTTCTGAATGGTTGTCCCTGAGATGCTTAATAAAGCCTCTATCTCTCGATACGTCACATGACGATCTTTGGGAATTAGTTGTCTCACAGCAATGATGTTATCTTCAGTGAAGGCGGATTTTGGGCGTCCTTCGCGAGATTTGTCACTAACACTAGTATGTCCACGCTGGAATTAAATACCAGCGTTCGACAGTCCGCAGACATGGGGCTTCATCACTGAACACAGATGTTAGCTTTTCAAAATACTGAAGCCGTGTCAGGCCTCTTCTAAAGTTGTAGAAAATTATTGCACGAACATTTTCCTTAGAAAGATTCATTTTCGTACGTAACCTGACAGATTCCAATCGACGCTGTGACTAAACAATAGCATTAATCCTAATAATTTCAACTGTTTTGAGATTCAAAATTTAAACACATTCAAATATACAACAGTTCCAAATTCAAATTTGCCGGGAAATATGGAAACGACAGAACTTAAAAGGCATGCCTAGTAAGTTGAAATGAAGTTCCCCGCAATATAAGGAATATTTTCTTAGTGCAGGGTGTTGTCTATTATAAAAAATATGTCGTTTGTGTTGAAATCTAAAAAAGATCATGAAATTCGTTCGCAATTTTAGTGGATGTTGTGGTAATTTATGAAAATTTATAATAATTATCGTCAGTCTATTGGTTTCTACTGTTAAAAAATAAGCCTCTCCCATATGATGCCATATTTACCACGCTTGAGGTTATATGCCATATTAACCCGCCAGGGGTTGGTGATTAGGGTTGATATTATATTTCCTGGGACAGTGCTGAGAAGATTCTACTAGTGAACCTATCCGAGCCGATTTTCACAACTCCCACAGACAAGTTAGTTGTGGTAGCGGCTACAAATACTACCAACTATTACATTGCTCGTTGGTATCTCAAAACACGACCAGGAATTTTTAAATTGACCTCGGCTAATTCCACCTGAAGTCGAGAGGCTGATAATTGCATTTCCAAGGAGGGTGGATCGACGTCATACAGATGCTCAGTTATAAAACTATTGCTAAAATATTTGCAATATGTACTACAACAGTATCTACATATTGAGTTGCCCCAAGTAATTCGGATTTGATGATGATAAGAATCAAGTGAGTGATAGTAACATAATATTCTTAAACCGTCACCACACCGTGAATTTCCTGTATTACATTAAAGATAAGGTGTAGTTCTTTATTTCTATCTAATCGCTTATCTCAAACATAAACGATCAAATACTTAGTATTATTGATTTCCAGTATTTCTAGCAAGTCATTTCATTAATAAGTTTATATTTATCGTTATCTTTTCACTTCAAAGTAGACATTTAATTAGTTATTTGCACATTTTAGTTATCAGATTATATGTTTTACTTTTATGATAATTATCAAAATCCAAAAAATGTTTATTCATTTGGCCTTTGTAAGCTTTATAATAATTGAAAATGAGTTAGCCAAATAATATAATCGATTCATAAATATTAATGTAAGTACCTGCCTACTTATAGTTATCTATGTCTTTTATGATTGCTGATATTTCAACCAATTGAATTGATAATTTATACGGTTAATATAAACACTGGCGTGAAGCTTACTATGACAAAAAAAGAACATTTAGCATAATAGGGTGAAAATTAGTTTTTTGGCAGTTGTCACTAAATGAACACGCATAACTGGTGCAGTCGATACTGATTTTTTATTAAGACTTACGAGGAAGCTTATTTTCCCTTAACAAACACCAACATTTTTTACATATTGTGGCAGACGAGCAAGCAGCATATCTCATGGTAAGTAATAACTACTGCTTATGCACCATGAAGTATTATTGTTAATAAAATACCTTGGTTGTTAGCACCATTTATTGGCTATGGAATTCCTAAAAAGCAGTTAATCAGAGGCGTGATTAGCAGCGCTGTTCTGGAAATATCGTTATATTATTCATCCGTAAAGCGTGGCACCATGAAGGCTAGTGTTTAATACGGATGTCCAGTATAAGCTAAGTAAAATATTTAAGTAATATCTTAAATTTCCAAAATAATATCCTAACTAAATGCGAATATGATTTTGTTTGTTGCACTTTTTATGTAGCATTAGAAAGAGTTAGAGCCTCTCTTTACCCAACAGAGTTATAATATTTTGTCTGTAATACAGTTTGTTTTACTCGTTTGTTTGTTCAAGCTCTTAGACTGGACCGGACTGGGTATAAACATCAACGACTTATACATCACTCACCTTTGATTTACAGATCATCGTTGTTATGGCAGAATCTATAGAGGACCTTAGCACCATGCTCAACGATCTCAGCAGGGTATCCCAGCTAGTGGGTTTGCGAATGAACATCGACAAAACGAAAGTCATGTCTAATGTCCATGTCATTCCTGTACCTACCGATCCTAGTTAGCAATGCAATTCTCGAAGTCGTCGATCATTATATTTACCTTAGACAAGTAGTCCAGTTATACTCGTTCCAACCATTTATTTTACTTTTGGCAGGTCGAATTCTGATCAATTAGTGTTGTACCAATGTATTACGGATACTATGTTTTGTAATAATCGATTTTAGTCAGGAAGAACTTTTAATCGATTTAACACGGATATTTTATTTTTGCTTAAATACATATTTCATATTATTTAAAAACTTCACTTCTGTAAATATATTTGTTATTTGGGCACATTAATTTTTGCATACCCACTAATTCAGTCCTCCCAAAATATTTTACTTTGTACTTTGCAAAATAAAAAATAACTACTTTATGAAGCATTTTTCCATTAAGCGGGGTCCGCTGCTCCAAACTTTACTTAGAGACAATGGCGCCCTCGTCTGCGGTAGTAAATCACTAATTTTCTCATCCAGCCTACCCCTTTTTTTTTTAAGCCGAATTGGCAACACTGAACGGCGCGCCGGCGACGCCATTTTGTTATGTTGTCTGTCACTCGCAACAAGACTCCCGTGCTAGTCACATTTCTGTTCGCTGAGTGCTCTTTCATATTTTTCATACGCTGTGTTGAGTATTTATATTCCACCGTATTGATTTCATTGTTCTTACTTTGATTGAGTTGAGCGTATCGTTCCTCCCAGTAAGATTTTACTTGCAAAATGCCGAAAGGTATGGTGCTTAAAGGACAATCCAGAGAGTTAGTGCTGCGGATTCGTGAATTTTTTGAAAAGAAAAGCCGCAATGGCGGATTCCTTATACCAGTAACCCAAGTTAGAGACCGTGTTGCAGCAGCATTAGGTATTAGTGCTCCAACGGTGGCGAAAATCACTAAAGAAGCCTATGGTAGTAGTGGTATTGAACAGAACAAGCTATCTACGCCTAAGAAAAAACATCAGCCCCGTAAAGTGACAGCAATTGACAGTTTTGATACTGATGCTATTCGTCGTCATATATACAATTATTACACAAGCAAAGAGATTCCTACTTTGAAAAAATTAGTAGCGTCTCTACGAAATTGTGGCTTGTTTCGTGGTCAAAAATCTTCTTTGTCAAAGGTGCTGCACCAAATCGGGTTCTTGTATAAGAAATCCGACAAAAGAAAAATTTTAATGGAACGTCGTGATATAGCCTTGTCTCGCTGTGAATTTTTAAGACAAGCGAAGAAAATAGAAGACTGGTCGAATGTCGTTTTCACAGATGAAACTTGGCTCAATGCCAATCATTCCATACCAAAAGGTTGGACTGACGATACTACTGCTTCTACTTCTGCAGTGCCAATGGGGAAAGGTGAACGCCTCATCATTTGCCATGCGGGAACTACAAAGGGATTTGTACCAGACGCTCTGTTAGCGTTCAAATAAAAAAAAAACAGGAGACTATCATGAGGAGATGAATGCGGACGTGTATGAAAAGTGGTTCAGAGAAATGCTTACATCACTTGAAGAGCCATCAACAATATTTATTTATAATGCACCCTATCACTCTCGCCAAATTAATAAAATGCCAACACAGGCCAACAAAAAACACGAGATTATAAACTGGCTTCGTGATAATGGGGAAGATGTGGACGAATCCCTACTAAAAGTAGAATTACTTAAAATATTAAAAAGTAAAAAGCAGCCAAAACGATATGTCATCGACGAAATGGCAGCAGAATATGGGCATGTTGTAATCAGAATTCCTCCGTACCACTGTCAATATAATCCAATTGAAATGATCTGGGCACAAGTCAAAGGACACGCCGCAAGAAACAATACAACTCCTCCTTTCACAGCAAATAAAATGCTTGAACTTTTAAAAAACGCATGTGCTAGTGTGACGCCTGAAAACTGGGCGAGTGTCGTCAACAAGACAAAAAATATAATATTCTCTGATTGGGATCGGGAAATTGAATTTGACAACATACCTACACAAGAGTTAATAATAAACACTGCAGATGATTCAAGCGACGATTCGAGTTCGTATGAAGAATCCGACGATTCGTTATAATAAAATAATATTAAAATATTTTGGTTGTTTTATTTCATGTTATAGGTATGATGAGAAGATTTTTATATCTCCCTGATACAATTTTAACGTATTGTCTATTACAACAATTCAAAACTCAGTTGTCAGCTGACTTAACTGCAAATAAGTGTAATCGATTATTTGCGATTCATTAGTTTGCACCGAATACTTTTGATCCTGTCACTAGATGCGATAGAACGTAACTTTTTTTATAACGGAAATGAATTATCACTTAAATTTTATGAATAGAGCTATTTACGGCATATTAATGTATTTAGTGGGTAATAATTAAGATATATAAATATTGCGCAGTTTATATATTTCTCTGTTCACTCGTTTCAAAGTTAATAATTGCGTATAATGAAACAGTTACGTCCTAAAGCATGTGTCAAAAGTAAAATAAATGGTTGGAACGAGTATAGGTAGACACAATTTCGAAAAAGATATCAACCGACGAATCCAACTTGGCTGGGTAGCGTTCGGCAGACTTAAGAGAATTTTCTGATCCAAAATCTCGGCAAATACAGGTCCACGACCAGTGTCATGCACACTGGTCGTCGACCTGTGTTTTCCAGTGATGAATACGGCACGGAAACATGGTCACTAAAAGTGAGTTTCATAACCAAGCTAGTGTTGCCCAAATGCAAGACCAAGACGAGACTTGGACCAGTCTTGGTGTTGGTCTTGCAAGAGCACACCTGGTCTCGTCTTGGTCTTGGTATTGCACACTCGAGTCTTGGTCTTGGTCTTGGTATTGCAGCAAGAGTCTCGCAAAGTCTTGCAAGTCTTGCAGTTGGAATAACGTAACAGTCATTTATCATGGCAATGAAAAATCTAACTATATTAATCAAATATCATCCTATCCTATCTATCCATCTGCTAGCCTATAGTCCACTATTGAATATAACCCTTACCACTGGGGAAAATTACTCCTATTCCCCTGGTGTTACATTAGACAGAGTTACTACTCCTATGACAAAGGAAGGAATTTCGACACTGTTTTCTTAAGACATCACCACACGGGGCAGTTGATACAATACATTTTATGTCATTTAACATTTCCCCTTTCCAACAAAAAAGATTTTTCAATTTGATTGGCAAGCGACGGAGTTATTTGACTACTGACGACAAGTCACCCTGCTCTGGTGGTCGGCCCAACAACGAGGCGACGTGGGTACGGGTGGGTTATGGGCCCGCGCGCCGTTCTTTCATCGCCCCGGACGGAATGGACCGCACGTGTGCTTACCATAGCCCACCCATATAAAAAATAATAATAATGGCTTCCTAACACCATTGCCTTGGTCCGATTTGATACGACATACACGGGTAAAAGTGTGGTGAATTGTATTCGTACTCTGTCCCTACACGGACATTTATATAGATTAATTGTAGGCATATTTCTATGTCCAACAGTGAACGTCGTTGGGCTAATGAATAAACGGATATATAAATATGTATAATGGGCAAGAGCACTCTCGTTATTACGATATTTTTGTCCTTCAGCCTTTCCGAAGAGTAATTCTGAAAAGCCAACACCAACATTGGGAATCGATTGGCTAATAGATGGATATCTCAAGGCTAATTTGCCTTGCCGTGTAGTGACGGAGTAAGAATACAATTCATCACTCCCCTATTTTACCCGCGAGTGCGAACCCACGACTAAGAGCTGTAATATATAACATCGGTGCAAGAGAAGGAAAACTTGACATGAAACCCTGTAACAACACGGCCGATCACCGTGGCGATTCCTCTCCGGCCACGGCCGATTTCCCTCCTATTATATAGAAGACACGAGCTCCACCGTATATAAGCTGGAATGGTGATTTGAATTAAATGCAAGACCGCGAGACTCTTGCAGGCTCAGTCTTGATCTTGCTCAAGTCTTGCAGGGCCAGTCTTGGTCTTGGTCTTGCAAAAATTAAGCGGTCTTGGACTTGGTCTCGGTCTCGCATTTCTCGCAAGACCAAGACCAAGACCGCAAGACCAAGACTTTTTTGGGCAACACTAAACCAAGCTCAAAGTCGCTCAGCGTGCTATGGAGCGAGCTATGCTCGATATTTCTCTGTGAGATGGAATGCAAAATATGGAAATCCGTAGAAGCACGGGTGTAACCGACATAGCACGAAGGCTTAGCAGGTCGCTCGTCGGACCGACAATCGCTGGGGAAGAAAGGGTCTCGAATGGTAACCACGTATCGGACGACGCAGTGAAAGGCGCCCCACTACTAGGTGAATTGACGACCCAGTGAAAATTGCTGGACGTCGTTGGATGCAGGCGGCACAGGACCGCATTTTGTGGCGAAACATGAGGGAGGCCTACATTCAGCTGTGGACGGTGATAGGCTGAATGATGATGATGAATATTTTATTTAGTAGTATATGGGTGTATAGTTGAAAGATAAAATTAGGAATGGTGTGATAAGCGAGGGCTGTGATGTGAAAGAAGAAGTAGTGGCAAAGATTAAAGAAGAAAGAACTGGTACAGAGCATACGTAACCGCAGATAACCGTAGACAATACATGAAGACTTTCATTAGTGTGAGTGAAGCGATGGGAGTATGACAGGATCGTGGTTTATGACAATCCGTAGTCTCTGCCTACCTCTCTGGGAAATATGCATATGCATAAGAAAAAAAATCCGTGGATCTTATCAGGGTCTCACTCAAAATCAGCGCTAGCATTCTATTTGCCTAACGCTGAGTGATATCCTTTTAGGTCATTTGCGGGCACGTGAATTCTCCATATATGTATAATGTATTAATTCACTTCATTTATTTCATTTTAATTTATGTAGTTCTTTTATACCACGTGGTTTCTCTGGGTTCTGTACCTTAATAAAACATTTTCTTTCTTTCACGCGTAAATCACTAAACCCATTTTAAAAAGTCTTTCACCAAGGTAAATTAACTTTCTCAGTGTGCAATAAAGGCTATATTTTATTGCCGTATTCCCACAAGAACGGGAACTACGCGAGTGAAACTGCGAGAATGTGACCGATTTTAAAAACTCTTCTACCAGTGGTAATCTACATTTTCAGCGAGTAACTTAGGTTATTTTCATCTCCTTATGTTCACGGAAACGGGAAGTACGCGAGTGAAACCGCGGCTTTTTATTAGTATATAATAATAGATGGGTACACCATATTCTGTGTTTTATTTGAGATCTTTAGATTCTAAGTGTGTTTAATGTTGTATATATAATTAAAAATTTGTGAAATACTAAGCCTTAGGAGCATTTTTATTTCGTGTAGGGTGTTGTCTTATCCAGAGATTCGAGCAGCACTCATGACGCGATGAAAGGAGTGTATTCTAAAACGTACTAAATGTATTTTTACAATTTAGCTTGCGATTCAATTCCGACGCAATCGAGCACGGGTTCCTAAATTGGTTTACTGCTTTTATTGGTTCGCTGACTGACAGAAACGGATCCAACTTATTCTGAATGACGTCAAGGTACGAAATTAAATGAACGAAAATATCCAATTTAGGTTTTTATGTGGTGTTAAATGAAAATGCATGACGATTTTGTGATAATGATATAAATTAATAATGCTATTCAATTGAAGTTTTAAATTGAATTGATATAAGAAGCAGATTGACTAGGTAGGTGATAAGAGGTTGGTTACTAAGTATTTACATTGTATGGTCGTAAGAAGGGACACGACACCGTATTGCGGGTTTGCAAACCACGAACTTTGGTCTGTGTTATCCTTTTGTCCTTACACCTTACACTGTTGAGCTCGAGACTCCTCAACAATAGGATTATTACTATTAATGTACTTGTTTATATTAAATATTAAAATCATCTTTTGTAAAATAATACTACACAAATGTTTGAAGTACTTTAATTATTGCTATTGTATATTAGCTTATTGCGTCATCAAAAATTTACGAGCCGGGGGTAAAGAACTAACGTTACCTACCTATTAATAAAATATTAAAAAAAACGCACAGCGAGGTTTAGTCGCGGTATTAAATAGATATTTCATAAAGAAAACAAAAGAGAGATGTTATACATATTCGTATTTAATCTCTTACGAGACCCACTGGCAAGAGAATGGGTGATGAATTGTATTTTTCTCCGTCACCACATGGAGGGTAAATAACATACAAAGACAATATGGTCAATAGATTTACATTAAAAAAAATAGCGGATAACTATATCTTACATAATGGTAAATAATCTAGACGCGCGGCAGCGTATCTCGCTAAGTTCAGGCGAAGGGCGCCCCGATGTTCATTTACACGAACATTTCAAGCCAGTTTTGACCTCTTAATTAAACTATTCAGTATAAACGCACCAATTAGGCACATATATCGAAATCACCTAGATAAACTAGTATTTTAAAATTTATAAGCACCGCTTAAATAGTTTCTTAATTATTAATTTCTAAATATTTTATTTTTATGATTTACTGACTGACATAGATTAAAAGAAGGAGAAGGAGGAAGAAAGAGGAGGAAAACTAGCAATAAAACCCTAAAACAACACGTTTGACCAATGTGGTATAGTAGGTCAATTTCCCTCCCATTATGGAGGAGGCTTAGGCCTAATAGTGGGACGTATATGAGCTTTGATGATAGATCAAAAACCTACTTCCAGGTGACCTAGAAAATTTAAATTTGACATCGAACTAGTTATATGTAAAAGGGAAAATTTTTCATACAATTGATTTTATTAAATAATATTATATCATCTATTAATTTTATATCATTATTAAATTAATATTATATCATTATTATTATTATATTACTAAATATCAATTCTCTCTCCCTATAAAGAGGTGCCGTTGGAGTCGTCAGCGAGTCCAATCTATACGCTGAAGGGACTGCAGCACTATCCAAGTTTTGACAGAATCAAAGGCTTTCTTATAGTCCACAAATGTTATATACAAAGACCGATTGTCCTCCTTGGTTTGCCGGATAACTATAAAATACTACATTACTATATATAACCTTTTCGGAAGCCGGCTTGTTCGGAAGTTATCTAGCTTGCACGTGAGTCGGTTTTGCTCTCTCTCAAAAATGACTTCCAGACGTAGTTCATTGGGTTCGATGGGTCTGTAGATTTTGTAGTCCTTTAGAGGAGCTTTGTCACCGTTCTTGAAGAACAGCATCACCACACTCCCGGTCCATGACACGAACATCGCCCCCAAGAACAACAGAATTAAATAGCTGAAGGGCTTTTAAGACCAGCTATGCGCCTGCCGTCAAGAGCTCTATCGTAACTCCTTCATTTCCGGAATGACGGAATGTACGACGTGTACGCTGACCCATAAAAAATTGCAAACCCATAAAAAAAATATAAAGAAAAATACCTTTCCACGTTGTTTAAGAGACCTGCGAACGATTGACGAGCCTGGGAATGAAATCTTATTACGCATTGGAATGGGTGATCCCGATAGAAGAGCAAGTTTCTAGACCGGAGGGTTATCGTGACCTTGCCCTCTCTGCGCCCTTCTGAGAATCCTATAATGTCCTATCAAATTTTGCCCAATTGCTTTTCCAGCTTGATGACCCTCTCATTAATCCTGATGTGTGTAGTGTATTACCAGGGCCAAGGATTGTTTTGTTTGGTAGCCGGATGCTGTCAGAGATTCTTTGCATCCCATACTCCACTGCTACCGGGTTTGCCACCAAAATAAGGCCGTAGGATAGCGGAGCTGCCGTGACTGGGGGCCATTTTTCTTTGTCCATGTGATATAAAGGGATAATGCTGTAATCACTTCGCGTAGCAGGCAGGTTGGCGATTGCAGTGAGATGTAATACAAAGTTACTCACCGCTCTCCTGGTTAACTCTTGGTTGGTCTCCCTAACCGATTCTTACGACTGCCACGGGCAAACAAGGGGTGGCGATAATTGTATTCTTATACCGTCGCCACACGAGGTTCATTAATTATATGATTGTAAAGTCTCCCACAATACAATTTTTAGAGTCAGGTGTTGTCTTTTTAACCGACTTCATAAAGAAAATGTATGAAATTTGCATTTTGTAGACTACTGAGAGTGGTGAGCATCACTCTCCTGAGAATATATTACACAAAATATCATCATCGCTAATCCACCAGGCAAGCACCATCTCCTTAAGGAGGTTTTGTATAATATTGGTCGCCAATATGTTGATTAATGTATGGATGGATGGAAGAGTTGTCAACAGGTTTGACACATATTATACAGATATATTGTAACAGATTTTAATGCGGCGCTTCTCATTTAATATGAGTATATCCTCCACCCATAATCCCGACCGTAATTTCAATCAATGAAATCCTAATGTCTTTTGGAATTATGTAGAACGCTCCATAGCTGTAAGGACATCAAACGAGGGCCTATATCAACAAGGACCCATTCAGTTTACTTAACATAGTCAGGCAAAAGCTCCCGAACAAGTTCAAAGCTTTTCCGACAATGCCTTTGAATAAATGGTGTTGTGGACTCTTGTAATTTTGTAACGGTACAACACTTTGTATGTTATTGTTAAGAAAAAGATCAATAGTACAAATAATAGTAAGACAGTACTACATATACACACTCTAACATGTTGCCTAGAGATCTACATAGAGTATCTATAGGTTTTCCTTTCACCGGACATAATGAAACAGTTGATTTTTCTGCAGTTTTTGTTATTATATGTAAAAGTCATGTGTTATGTGTAAAAGTCAGTCAGTACAATGCAGTGTTCTGACTATTGAAAGAAAATTAATGAAGTGGTCCTTTTAAAAGGAGAAGTTATGTGGGATATGCCGGCCTGGTGAAGCTCTAGATGATATAGATGATTACTTATTTGGAAGGCTATGATTAGAAAGCACCTGCTTTCTAATCATAGCCTTCCAAAGAAGTAATTTTAGACTGTTTCTTGTTATTTAGACCTTTAATGCTTATTAGCGAATGTGACTTAATAAAGTAAAGCAGTATCCTTTCAAAATAATGCTCTACGATTTGATTTAAAAAATAATATCCATACAGCATAACCAAACAGTAATTTTCTAAATACCAAACCATTCAGTATGACATTATTTTGTTTAGTGTATCACGACACTATTGTGGTCTCTTTTGCCCATTTAAGCAACCTTATTTGTACCTATATATTTTACGTACTTCATTTCACTCTTAAATACAATTTTCCTCAACAATGTCATATAGTTGCCTTATTATATTCATCATCATAACCTAGCTCTTACCTCAATTACTTGGCGTCGAACTCAATATGTACTCTTCTTTCATAGTACATAATGCAAAAGTTTTGATAATAGCTTTATGACCCGCCGCCTAAGTGAAGTCTAACCTTCTTGGGATTGTAATTAACCTGTCGATATCAAATGGAGTTGGTTAGGCCGTGGAAAATTCTTAGTCGTTGTTTACAAGACCCAGAAGCGATGTAAGGGTTGGTAGTATTCGTAGCCGCCATCACACGGCGCTTCCTACGTCGTGGGAGAGAATTTAACTAGACAACTTGTTGGTCAGACGTGTTGGCATTGTATTTTATATCCAATTGCCCTTTTCCTTTATCGGTGTAAGCTACATATTAGGTATATTCCTAAGTTGTATATTATGACACCAGTGGGTAAGAAATAGGGTGGTGAGTTGTATTCTTGCTTTGTCATCACATGGAAAGAGAAACTATGCTTTTTGTTTTTACGTTAATCTTATAAAAGAGTGCATTTGCATTCTTGGATGTAAGTTTTCTTTACAATATTAAGTAGAACTATGATATTACATGGACGAGACGTGCTGGCATGGGGTTTCACTTCGTATTATTTATTTATTTTATTATTTTTATGTTTTTATTGCATCCTCATCTATTTCGTATGTGTTGAACGACACAAGGGATTTAAGATATGGAAAAATAAGATATATTACTGCAAAAGATGTTGTTTAATTCTTAAGAAAATTCTATACCAACTCTAATAGCTGACCCACGCAATTTCACCTGTGTCGCATAAGCGAGACAGACAGAGGATTAGAGGAAGTGTGTTGTAGGTACCAATTACGCGCAGTGCATACAACGTAAGCTCTTAAAGGAAATAAATTCTCTCTATTATTGCCACATTTATATTAATGCTTCGTTCTTATTGATTGTAGCGTGAAGTTGTTTATAAAACAAACGGTAGACCCATTTGTTTCAAAAGAAGATTTTTTAAATATTTCACCTAATTATAAAAATTAAACCGCTTTAACAGTGAACAGTCCGTGTGGTGACGGAATAAGAATACTATTCGCCACTCCCTATCTTGCCCGTGGATATCGTAAGGGACTAAGGGATATATATGCGTATAACATCAAGCAAGAGAAGGAAACTCGAAATAAAACCCTATACCAATCTGTCTGACCAGCATGGTATAGTAAGGTCAATTGTCCTCCTATCGTGGAGGAGACTCGAGCCCAACAGTGGGACGTATAAGAGCTGAAATGATGATTCTTATGATGAACAGTGAACAATTAAAAAATGTAGTCGTTATGCAATGTCTAAAACGTGTAAAAACATCATATTATCCATTGATCTCTGGCCTTATCTTAATTGATATGGTCAGCGCATTATGTCTTCTTTCTTCTAACATGTAAAAATATTAGGTCTTTACCTATAAAATTGCCGTTATGTATGAAAAAAATTAAACGATTTTTTCATGTATTTTTTATTTGTATTAATCGAAGTAATCACCCATGCAATCAATGCATCTTTGCCAACGCAGCGGCAGTTTATTGATGCCCTTCTTAAAGAAATCAGCTGGACGGGAGGCAACAAATTCTTCAAAGGCATTTTGTACTGCCTCTCGGGTTTTGAATTTCTTTCCCGCGAAGAAACTATCCAAATTCTGGAAAAAGAAGTAGTCTGTAGGCGCAAGGTCTGATGAGTATGGCGGATGACGGAGAGCTTCCAACCCCAGTTCTTGCAACTTGGAGACCGTCTGCTGTGCAGTATGAGGTCGCGCATTGTCGTGCAGGAGCAGCAGAGAAGAGCGATTGACCAATGCTGGTTGGAGATGTGCCAGCTTCTCCATTATTGTGTTCAGTTCTTCACAGTACACATCTGTAGGAATGCTCACCCCGTTTGGTAAGAAGCTGTGATGAATCATACCGGCGCTAGACCACCAAACAGTGATCATCACTTTTCTAGGAGTAAATTTTCGTTTAGGGCATTGTTTAGGTGCTGAACCAGGATCCAACCAACTTGCTGAGCGCTTACGATTATCAAACAGAATCCATTTTTCATCGCAAGTAACAATGCGTTTCAGAATTCCTTCATTTGTATGTCTGTTGAGCAATACAAGGCATGTCTCGACGCGTACTTCGCGCTGGCGATCATTGAGTTCGTGGGGCACCTATTTGTCAAGCTTTCTTACCTTGCCAATTTGACGCAAATGGACCAATATTGTTTTGACGCTAACGTCGAAAGCTGCTGCTAATTCAGCCGTAGATTGTGTATCATCGGCTTCCACAATCGCCTTTAATTCGTCATTGTCGACCAAAATCTTCGGACGACCGCGAGGTTCGTTTTTCACGTCGAAATTTCCAGAACGGAAGTGAGCAAACCAATAACAGGCGGTGCGTTGGTTTGTAGTGTTAGCTCCGTAAACGTCGTTGATGTTGCGTGCCGCTTGTGCCGTGTTGCTGCCACGACGATACTCATATTCCATAATTACTCGAATTTTTAACGTATCCATGATGACGGAAAAGATTGAAATGCGATGAAAACGTAACACCAATTAATAAACAAATGACTACTTTTGGAAAATGAATTCCATGTTTTAAAATAAAATTAATTTGAAATTAGAATTCTTAGCCAAACAAAAATTATTTTGATTTGAAATGGCCAGTACTGCAGAACGGCAATCACATAGGATATTAATAATAATTAATAAAAAATAAAAATGAAATAATGAAAAAAATATCAAAAATTACAAAAACAGAATGATAACACAAAGATTAGATCCCACGCTCTTTGAATGCCAAAACAAAACAAAAAGGAAACTGGACAACTTCCCAACTGAGCTATTGTCACTCTTGACAACGATGACGAAATTCGAATTCCTATTCAAAGAATGTCAATAACATTTTGTCATTGTATTGATTAGCTAAAAACACCGACAAAACAACATTTTCTATAAATAAAACCTAGCTAGATCGATTTTTTGGCCCCGAAAACTCTAGTATGCCAAATTTCATCAAAATCGTTGGAGCCATTTCCGAGATCCTGAATATATATATATATACACAAGAATTGCTCGTTTAAAGATATAAGATTTATATTTTAGAGAACTAAGTGAATTAAAGATGAAATCATAATTTAGCCCGTCTACATAAGTCTACAACTTGTTCCCAGTCCATTAAAGTTAAAAAATATTTAATAATACACAATAAATTTTAATGTTTTTTCAGATACATTTTAGATATACAAATTCGCTAACAATATGATTAACTATAGTCAAAATATGTAGTTGTAATATCCATTACTAAAAACTTGCACAAACCACTAACTGCCACAATAAGATATTATTCAAAGTGTCACACAGAAGTAACTGATATAAGTGCTTTAATTACATGCAACTCATTACCTCGCATTGTAACCCTATCACTAATAATTCTGGAATGTTAGACATAAACTATTCTAGGAATTAGAGGTTTGGGGTGTTGTTTATCTGAATTAACTACCTGTTTCCGGCAATTTAAGAGTGACTTTTGTCCACCTAGCTTGTTCTAGGCTATATATATTTATATATATGAATATATAAATATAGTAGTATATAAATATAGTAATAATAGTAGTTTTGTCTATAGTAACAATTATAAATCTAATGCATTAAATAATACTCAAACATATTTGTAATTAATTAAATGCCATTTTAAAACCATTAAATGTGTCCTATAGTCTGTGGATACTGTTATTTCGATTAGCTACTAGTGGGTACTTACTTCGAAACTTGAGAAAATTATAGGATGCTCTCCTTATCTTCTGAACAGATTGTACGTGTAATGGCGTTGGCTAATTTAATTTTGTTAACAGGTTCTGAACATTTATAATTAAGTTGTTAATGTTTTATTAAGTGATAAGTAAGTTTATCTCCTTTGCACGATACTTAATAGCACCAGCTAATGGGTCTACAAATGGACATGAACGTGGACAACATGAAATTCATGTCTAATGTCCATGTCATTTCTATACTGGTCCTAATTGGGAATGCGATTCTTGAAGTTGTCAATCACTATGTTTATTTAAGACAAACAGTCCAGTTAAGTAGATGTTTAGGTAGATTTTTAAATTTCGAGAAAGATGTCGGATGACGAATCCAACTGGATGACAGCTTGGCTGGGCAGCATTCTGGAAAGTTAACAGGATCTTCTCGACCAATATTCCTCAGTGTCAGGAAAACAAAATTTTATAACTAGTGTGTGTTATTAGAGATGACAGTATGAAATGATGAAATGTGGTCTCTAAATGTCAGCCTCATAAAAAGGTTCAAAGTTGCCCAACGTGCTATGGAAACGGCTGTGTCAGGTATTTCTCTATGTGATAAAATTCGGAATATGGCAACCCACAGAGAAAGGGTGTAATAAATATAGCTCGAAGAATTAGTACGTTGAAATGGCAATAGATAGGCCACATCGCTCGTCGAATTGTCAACAGGATGGAAGTTTATTTTGAAATAGTATAAAACAAACTAGCTACCCATGTCAGTTTGTTTCTCTCCGACCATGGAATACCTAAACTATTTTTAAGAGTTTTATCGTCATTTTGATTCGATTTTTAGCAATATTTGTTTAAATAGTAAATCCTGCGTAAGATAATTAGCACGACGTATAGATAATTAAGGTGATAATTTTCCGTGTGATGACGCAGTAAGTCTTCAGCACCTCCTCTCCGAGTGAGGGTGTCTTAAAAGACGATTAAGGGATGTAATATGCAGCTAAAATAAAACCCTATATAATACGCTAATACGTCTGATTTGTGTGGTAGGTATATTAATTCAATTTCCTCTCATAAAGGAGGAGGACCGAATCCAATAGTGGTACATATATGGGTTGAGATGATGATGATGTTATTAGGGTTATATTAGGGGTTAAAGTATGAAATTCCCATTTCGTACTGATAAATTAAAACCATTTTTTTGTTCATATAACAGATGTCTTTAATCAAAGTATTTACCCTCGTTATCTATACACTTCTGCCATCTAATTGGAAGATCATGTAAACCTTTGCGACAGAACTCAGGGGTCCTGGACCCCGCAAACTGTTTGAAGGTATTTTGTACTGCTTCCTCGGAAGAAAATATTTTTCCTTGCAAAAAATTGTCCAATTCGCGGAAATAATGGTAGTCGGCTGGGGCGAGATCTGGCGAGTACGGAGGATGACGTATAGTTTCTAACTGCAGGTCTTGTAGAGTTAAAACAGTTTCTCGAGCAGTATAAGGTTCTACGTTATCATGGAGTAATAATGGTGAAGATCGATTGACATATATTGATTAATGAGATCAAGATACGCCAATATTTGCAAAATAATTCGTCACAATTTCAGCCCTCGGAGGAGGATAGAGCCCAATAGTGGGACGTTGGGCTCGAGCCTCCTCCACAATACGAGGGAAGTTTTAGTTCTCTTGCATAGACGTTATATGTATATTTAATCCTTTAGTCGTCTTTTGCGACACCTATGGGTATGGGGGGGTGGAAGTGTATTCTTACTCTGTCACCACACGAAACAGTAACTCAGCTAAGCTAAAATAACGATATTTGAACTTCACATTGATAATATTCTGTGAGCATTATGCATTCTTTAGAGAACGTAACAGCTGTCAAAGTAGAACATTTGTTGGAAATAGTCTTCTTAGAATTGTGTTCGAGAAATGCCATCCACCTTTTTTTTCTAAATAGCGACCTTACAAAGCCGCTTAGGGTATCTCGTTATTGAGTATGAAAATATTACTTAGCAATTTACATATACATATATACATACATGAAATATATGAGCAGTTCGAGATGTATTAAAAGACACTATAGAGGTGTGAATGCAGTTATTTGATATCCGCGGATGCATCTACGCATGCGGATCTATATATTAAAAATAAGAAGCTTCATAAGGATTTGAAAATCAACTTAAAAAAGGACATTTATTATATTTCCGTGTGGTGAAGGAATAAGAATACAATTCACCACTCCCAATCTTAGCCGTGGATGTCGTAAATGAAGACTAAGGGATGTAATCCGCGTATAACATCTATGCAAGAGAAGGAAAACTCGAAATAAAACCCTATACCAACCTGTCTGACCAGCATGGTATAGTAGATCAATTTCCCTCCTATTGTGGAGGAGGCTCGAGCGCGCCCAACAGTGGGACGTATATGAGGTGAAGTGATGATGATAATTTATTTGTTTTATTATTCTGCTCAGTATGTTGACAGAGTAAGAATACAATGTAGGTACCATTAATGGTCTTGCCCGTGAGCGATTGTAAACGGCAGTTAAGGGACGCAAGCAAATGCGAGTAAAACACGCCAAAACAAGCAATCCCCAAAGTATCTTAACTGGAGGGTATAGTTTTCTTTTCTAATGTATAAAAGATGTAAACTTTAATTTGATTTTCAAGTTAAAATGAGTTCTGAACTAAAAAAACGTAAATATGGTAATGTACTGTGTTTTTAGGACTTACTATATATGATAATCCTTAAAGGGACGTACACTTTTCTTTAGCAGTGGAGATGAGGGGCTATGGCGGACTTATTTTATCGATTTTAAAATCTTATAGATACTTCTTGTTATATACATACGATACTTTGGGTTCTTTATTTACTCATTTCAGCTCCTCACATCTTTTGGGATTTTCCATAATTGTAGGGAAAATTGACCAACTACATCACGCTTGTCAGACGTGTTGATATAGGGTTTTATTTCAGATTTTCCTTCTCTTACATACCTATATATCATCTTCATATTATAGATATCCCTTAGTTGTCTTTCACGATATCCACGGACAAGATGGTGAATTGTATTCTTCCTCCGTCACCTCACCGAAAGCTGTGGTTTAATTGTAAATAAAACTACGGATTTTATCGTGTTTGTATTCGATTGTCCCACGTTTCGAACACTTTAAAGCGTTTATGGTCACGGGCGGACTAAGATGTCTGACGTCGAACAAGTCATCTTTATTACAGATATTTATAATTATTAATTATCTACCCGCTATAGAAACTAGTTATTAAATTTGACTCACATCTTTGGTGCAAATTTATTGCCAGTACAAGAAGAAAATGATTCTATATGAAAAAATTATATTATTTATGATTAGTATTATTAAACATTAAAATTGTAGAAATTATTATGATAATCTGTTAATATAAACCTAACAAATCTAATATAGTACCATCGGATTGGAACGCGGCCACACTGAGAAAGATCCGGCAAGAAAACTCAGGAGGACATGATGCTACATTATTATTAATTAAAAAAAAGGCTGCCTACTATATCTTACTAAAAGGTTTTTGATTTATAAAATAATCTTTAACTGTTATTATTGTGGGTCAAATCTATACAATAAGTGCTCACGGTGTCTTGCAGTCTTGTGGTGGTCTTTTTGGTTCAATTGATATAGAAACTAATTTTATATTTAATAAAAGAAAGATATGGTTTTGATTCCCTTAATGAAAAGACATATTTTGACGATACGAATAACCTGCCTAACGATGAATTTATAGACGTATTTATTGCAAATGGAAGATATTGACATTAAATAGCTTTATATGAATCAGAAGCTTTCAAGTTATTTAATACATATTCTGAGTGGTAAGTTGCTGTTTAATTCTGAGTAGTGGCTTATGGCGCACCGCCGGGTCATCAGATTCGTATATCCAGGTGAACCTTTGGCATCCCAAAACTGGCGAAGGAGTTGAGGCCGCTGTAGTTTTTAGTGGGTATTATGACGTTGTAAATGTATACTATGTCAGCGAGTCTTATATAGCTCTTTACTGTTGTAAGTAAAGGGGACGATTAGATGCATTTTCCACAGTCCAAAAACAAGGAATGTGGCACGTTGCTAGAAAAATGGAATAGTGTTGTTAAAACTTTATTCAAACGTGTATTACATCTATCTGTACTCCGTGTCTTTATTTATAAATATTTGAGAGGATCGTTTACATATGTAAATATTTATTTACAATTATTTTGAGTGTTACAATATTAATTCTCTGTGGAATAAATCATTTGTAGCTATGTATATGTAGCTATGTATACACTGTGTGTGTATATATGCGCGTTTAAGTGTTTAACGCAGATATAGCTTATAACTGTACGATGAACTTATTTTTCTTTTAAAAACAATTGGTTCAATCTAGACATAAGAAATGAATTATATCGCTCTAGTATTATAAATGTAAATGTTTGTGAAGATGTTTGTTACTCAATTACACATAAATCATTTAAAAAATTTAAATGGTAATTAGCTCATAGATAGACCATTTCCTGAATTGGCACATATCATAATTTTTATACCTGTAATACGTTTTTTTGCCATAATAAATCAATTTTAGTTTTTTTATTCAATCAAGCATAATCCGTTAAACGGATTTAGATAACATTTTATCTTGGGAAAATTAAATCTTACACGAGTGCCACCGCAGGAAAAACACATCTAAATATTTTTTTCTTGTATTGTTATCGGTGGCAAACGAGCCAACAGTAGGTACACCTGATGGTAAGTGATGGTGCTAGCTATATTAGAGCTACATAGTAAAATAAGTAGACTAAGAATTAGTGCCTATCATTTAATAACTTACCAAAGATAATTAATTCACCATATACCTATAACTCGCTAATGAATTAATTTGACACGTATAGTAAACATCTCAATCGCAAATAATGATAATTGGTTAGTTGAATAAAAAAAAAAATAACACATTCTATATGTAATTAAATGGCCAAGCTTTTATAATTAAAACATTAATATATATATATATATATATATATATATATATATATATATATATATATTATATACAGTTTTAGAATATGAAATAAAAAAATTGGCTTTATAATAAAATTAATACTGTTCTTAATCTAATCTAAATTGTTGATATAAAAAGAAGATGTTTGTTTCTTTTTATGTGTAATGTGTAACCTAAAAATCTTTAAATATTCTTTAAGTTATTAAAAGCTTTATTTTCAAATCTCGACCTATCTATGGGCTTATTAGCCAATTTTGTTAAATATCTTTTGCTTCGCATAGGAGGGAAGTGGAATCTTTTTAATTTCTGCTGTTGTTCTTTTGTAATTTGTCCCAAGAAAATTAAAAGCGTTTACCAGGACTTCCTGAGGGTTGACTTCGGTTTCTTTGGAGGAGACACTTGTGGAGGAGTTTTAATGGTGAGAATGTGTGGTGGAATTACTTCCATTAAAAAACATGTACGACTAAATATTGCGACTAAACTACTCTGGTAATCGAGGCAGGAGATGAAATCCTGAATCGCCTATTAGTCTTATCCATTAATCTATCAATTTTGAGCTCATTCGATTCGTTTTCACTAGTTCTGTTTGTTTCTCCGATAAAGAGGACGTGAATATTTATTTCTTAGTGTTTTATTTTGTGGTGGGGTTAAAATTTTTAATTATATAGATTATAATTTTACTTCTGTGTGGTGACTGTAAAAATACTGTTCACCAACCCATGTCCTGCCCTTGGGTAAAAGCGTAAACGTCGAATAAGGTGTGTAATATGCATATAAGATCTGCATGCAGGATAAGGTAAACTCGTAATGCAACCCTAAATGAATTCGTCTCATCAACGTGGTAATTTTTTCTTCCATTCTAGAAGAGGCTCAAGGCCCAGTAGTAGAAACTAAAATCATGCATGGAATAATTTTTAAGTAAAACAAAAGACCGCCTCACAAAACACAAAATAACATGATTGCCTACCTAAACCTATAAATTATATTTATTTTGTCCTATAAATCAAATTTGTTTTAGCTAGTTTGCAGTAGTTTTCTTATATTTTAATAATCTTTGAGAGTCGCCTGTAAACTATTACCTAGCCTAACTGACTACCCAGGGTAACCTTAATGATATACCTGCTAATTTAACCAAAGTACCGAATAACTTCTACAATCTTATTACACGAAATTTTACCTTAGCAATACTTAAGGTACTGAGTGTGTATATGATATTTAAAGTATTATCTTGTAACTTCTAATCACTTAGGTAATATACGTTTTCTCACCAGCTCACTATCATGAGATAATCACTGCCAAAAAATTTACAAATACGTTGATTATTATATTCCTAAAGTATTATCTAAATCGCAAACTTAAATTATGTTTCACGATAAATTTCAAATTGTTTCCGTATGAAGACTGGGTTACTTGTTACATAGAACATAGCGTTGAAGGACACAGTTTCGGTATAAAATGTAATAAATTAAGCTGAATGTTTCATATCACTCACAGCACACATCGTTAATTTTTTTTAAAGACAACACCAGGGAACTGCATCTTTTGTATTGCGGGGGACTTTAAAAATAATTTAACGCACACAAATTACACTCGGACTGAGAACAACAATTTGTGAATCTCACAAAGTATTGTCTTGCGTGGGAATCAGCCTCAACGACTCCGGCATGATAGGTCGATCTCTTAACCACTCTTGCAATCATGGTCATTTTAGACAAAGTAATAAACTAACATTTTGAAGTAATTTTACAGGTAAACAATGTAGAATACACAGTCCAAGCATGTAAAAGCCATAATAAGAAACGGAAAGTCATATGTCGGTTTAAATAACTCTCAGGCTTTCACTTATATGGATGTATATTTATAAGTATAACCTACACATGCTTTTCACTAGAAAATATTAATTTCTATGAATTTAGAAGAGTACCTACATATTGCGTCGACCAAGTATTAGGATAAAAACAACATGATGATGACATAATTCCGGTCACTAAGCTTCTATGCTTTCGACCTGCTTTTTAGGCGGATTATGGTCTGGACGCACGTTGTCCGTTTTGTCCAGGGTGATAAAAGTATCGTATTACCTCCCCTTCGTCATTAGGCTGACCACTGGTACCGAGTCCTTGACGTTCGTGGCCAGTCCGGATGGAACTTTTCTACCCTTTGCGGTTGAATTGCCAAAAAACCTTTCTTTGTTTTGGCTTACTTTCATAAAAGATATTTGTGTTCATAATCTCACGTAAGTCTAATGGCCTTGGGCTTTTAGCTTTTTACCCTTTGGGGATTGAATTTTCGAAAATGTTTAGTGTTTGCTTAGCCGAAGAAAGAGAACTGTCTACAAAATTTTACGTACCTAGACCCAGTAGTTTCAGCTATACGCTTTTCACTCCTTTAGGGGTTGAGTTTCCAAAAATTATTCCTTAGTGCTCGCTTATCACAAAGAAAAATAATCGTGTACATAATTTCACAGACCTAGACCTTGTGGTTTCAGTTATAACGTATAACAGTTATAACATATGACTGAAACCACAGGGGGATTCAATACCTAAGAGGGGGACCTCTTAGGTATTGAATCCTCTGCCGACCATCACTAGGGAGATGCTCGGCAGCATCAGGAACTGGGACGCGGTCGCAGCCTTCTGCGAGGCAGTGATCTCGCACAAGGAGGTGGCTGGTCGCGCGTGCGAGGAGCACAGCCTCGACGAAGCGACCCGCCGGCAGCGACTGGGGCGGCGCAGGCGCGACTACCTACGTGCCATGCCGCCCTAGCCAAGGTCGCGGGTGACGTGACCGGGGATTAGTCCGTCACCCGCCGAGAGGCCGACCGCGTGAGGAAAGACCGACGTCCTCCTCGAGGGGGGGACGTCGGGCGATGCGAGGGTACCCCAAGTAGGGGGTATTCCGTCGGGCCGACCACTGATGACAAGTAACCCTGCTCCAGTGGTCGGTCCAACGACGAAGGCGACGTGGTGTTCGAGTGGGTTGCGGGTGTCGCGTGCTATACGCCCCTCTGTCGCCCCGGACGGAGTGGTGCGTGGAGTGCGCCGACCGCAGCCCGCCCCCCAAAAAAAAAAGGTATTGAATCCTAAAAGTTCTTTCTTAGTGCTCGTTTATTCCAACCAGGTAATCGTATACAGATATTTTTTCAAAAATTCTCTCTTAGTTACTCATTTACCCCATAAAAAGGATCGATATACTAAATTTAATATTTTGGCGATACGCTTTTCAAGTCCTTAAGGGTTGAATTACCAAAAATTCCTTCTTAGTGTGCTTGCTTACCCCAAAAAAAGCATCGTGTACAAAATTTCACGTCTCTAGTACCACTGGTGTTGGCTATATACTTTTCAGTCTTTTAGGTTTTAAATTTCATACACATGTAGGTTGATATTTAAAAAAAATGTTGCTACAGATATTAATTTATTTTTCAAGTGCCTTAATAAAAAGTTGCATGGTTTGACAACAATGAATTTCCTACAATTGTCACCCCCTATTTCAACTCCTTCAAGCCATTTTTTTCTCAATAAAAGGTAGCTTATGTTCTTTCCCAAGCTTTAGTTTATACCAAATTTCGTCCAATTCAGTTCGGTGGTTTAGACGTGAAAGTGTAAGAGACAGACAGAGAGAGACTTACTTTCGGATTTATAATATTAAGTAAGGAAGTAAGGATTGAGTGTTTTTTGCTATTAAAAGTCCATCTGTAATATTTAATAATATTTTTTTGGCTTTTATGTTAATCCTCGTCACCTATTTCCTTAAAACATTGATAGTGAGAACAGGTTTTAGATTATTTGATACAAAATTAATTAATAAAGTTAATTAAATGATTGAAACAGCTTTAGCGGCTTCTTGAGAATAAAAATGTGTTATACATTTTATCCTGGTATTTTTGTAGCGATTACAGCTTTAGTTTTTTAATGACTACTTATGTGATTTCAATCGAATATGATTATCATTTTTTGTAATAATAATTTGGATTTTTTTTTATAACTCAAAAAAAAAATATTACGCATTAAATTTCGTTTAAACTATTATTTAACCATTCTTTCCGTGTGGTGACGGAGTAAGAATACAATTCACCACCCCCTATCTTACCCGTGGGTGATCGTACGAGACGACTAAGGGATATAAAACGCATATAACATCTATGCGAGAGAAGGAAAACTCGAAATAAAACCCTATACCAACACGTCTGACCAGCGTGGTATAGTAGGTCAATTACCCTTCCATTATGGAGGAGGCCTGAGCCCAACAGTGGGACGTACATATATGGGCTGTGATGATGATGATGATGATTCTTTAATTTGTGTTCTTTCTTCTCAAATATAAATTGAAGAATCTTTATTTTAAGTCATATGTTATATGCTTTTGATGCTGAGCATAGAATTTTACTAGTATAAAAAAGTTTCTAAATATGGTCTAAATATTTCATGAATGATCTCTGTACTTTATTAAAATTAATGTATATATGATCAAATCTGCATTAATAATAATATTATTAAAGTTTGGTTAGATAATACGGCCACCCTATCCTACTTCCTATTAATATTATAAATGTAAAAGGCTGTGAAGATTTTAAATAAAACTACTTTACGGATTTTATCGCGTTTGTATTTGATTTTTGATTACCCGACGTTTCGAACACTTTACAGCGTTCATGATCACGGGTGGACTAAGATGTCTCACGTCCAACAAGTTATTGTTACTGCAGAAAATTTATAATTATCTACCCGATACAGAAATTAGTTATTAAATATTGACCCACATTTTGATACAAAATTTATTGCCAGTGTAAGAAGAAAATGATTCTATATGAAAAAATTATATTGTTTATGGTTAGTAATAATTAAACATTAAAATTAATAGTAATTATATTTAAAAAACTAAGTAATAATCTAGTATACTGCCACCGGATCGGAACACGGTCACACTGAGAAAGATCCGGCAAGAAAACTCAGGTAACATGATGCTAAATTAAAGTTAACTAAATTAGTTAACTAAACGCGATAAAATCCGTAAAGTAGTTTTATTTAAAATGTATAATACTCGCGTAAACATCAGAAATCATTAGGCTGTGAAGATGTTTAGATATTAGTAGTATATTCAAATTACGCGTAAATCGTTAAATAGATTTTGATTAAAACTGGCACATCAGTAGAACATTGCCTAGATTAACATATATGCTACTTGTTATCGATGTAAGTGCCCTTGGAAGCCCTTAATAAGTAGCCTTCACTTAACTAAAATTGAACTATTATAGATCAACTTTTTTAGAAACCAGTATTAAACAAAATCATTAAATGATGTAACATATTATTTAGAACAATTCTTAAGATATACGCATTTATTAGTTGCTTCGTCGAATACTTTAGGTTCTTTGCAGTCGCACCTGGTGTAATCACATATGACGCCAAGAGAGCGAGGTTTGGGCTGGCGACAGGTTCGTTGTGATATAGTTGGGCTTATACAATCTGAACTATATAGTGTTGTATCTTCTGGGCACTGCTTTAAACCTGAATCAATTATTTATTTATTTATTTATCGGGAGACCAACAGCTTAAAAGTAATAAAAATCTAGAAAAACATATTTAAGATACATAAAGCCAATAACAGTAATAAAGCCAATAAATATTGTTTAAATAATTGTCATATTATATGGATCATCTTCACGACTCGACTGGGCTTGCTCATCCCACTTGACCTACTATACCACGCTGATCAGGCGAGATGGTATAGGCTTTTATTACGAGTTTTCCTTCTCTTGCATAGTGGTTATTTGCACAAGATATCCCTTTGTTGTCTTTTACGACATTCACGGGCAAGAAAGGGGGTGATGAATTATGTATATTATTAGTCTATTGTGGAGGAGGCTCTAGTTCAATAGTGGGACGTATATGAGCTGAAATGATGATGATGATACGGAGTTGAGTAGAATATTGAATTCCATGTGGACATATTGAATATTTGACTATTTGACAGAAGTTGACTTCTAAGAAAAGTACAGTCTATGCTATTTCAAGTAAGACTTTTTTCTATCATCTATGGTTTGATCTTATTCGTGCCTGTCTAGCCGAGTCGCTGGAAGAGCGTCGTAAAATGCCTTTGCAAAGTTCACTTGTAGATGATGTATTACGACGTTAGACCCAAGATTAATACTTGTGGAACATTCCCCAACTTCCCCAATTCACGTGGAGGACGCTGCTTTCTTTTTTCCAAACAATCTGCCACGAACCGCATTAAGTAGGTACCCTATGGTAAGAGGCATTCCTGACGTAGCTGAATACCAAATTATTTAATACATTCGTAATATTTAAGAGTACCCACAATAAGTACCCTCTTCGACCATTACCTTTGCAACTGCAGTCTTTAACGCACTAAGGCCACGATTGTGAAACGTTCAGACCAAAATCTTAATTAGGCGTCTGATAGATCGGGTATCACCTTGCTGGGAATTAAATGATACGGCCAGTACCCTCTCCAGCAACTTAAGATTTACACCTGAATATGACTTGCCTTATTCAGTGGTATGGCTTATTAGGTGGATAATAACTGTCGCGCAGATATGTATTTTGCTCATGGAAATATATAAATTCAAGGCAGAGGGCCCAATCTTAGGACTTGTATGTTTTTATCTATACTATGGTTTTAGCATATGAAGTATCAACTATCCTTTCTCGCCCAATGATGTCGTTGGAGACGTTTAGAGCGCCTGCAGGCATACAATTGTAAGTTGGCCGATTAAATCGCAAATAGGTGTATTAGGTGTAGTTACTTATGCTAGCTCGCACATCTTCTCCAACTAAATCGTCCAACTAATTAATTGAACACTGATTGTATCAGAATCAAGATTCCCTTCCAATTCCAACGCACAATTAAAATTTGTCCATCTATCGGTCAACTGCTTGTTAGCACGGTTATCCTATGCAAGTTCGCAGACTATCCAACTTGGTTGGGCAGTTGCACTGCAAGATGCAAGATGACCACACGCGTGCGCGTAATTTCCCCACGCTCGCATCTTAGTCGACGGGTACGACGTCTGCCTCCCGATCACTTGTTGCAAACGAAAAAGTAGAAGAGCTCATAGGGGAAGTTAAAAAAAGGCCAGCGTTGTACAAAAAAGACTTGAAACAATTTATCAGGGTAACATCTAAGTTTAGAATGCAATGTATGATGCTTCCCATTTTGTAATCTATTACTTAATATGAGATGCACCCAAAATGTTCTCTTTTGTTTTCGTCTTCTTTATATTAATAAAGCAATTATAGGGTTTTTTTCCGCATTTTCACGCACACGCACCGGGCTGACAATACTGGTACCGACTAAATCGATTAAGTCTGCGGCTTGTAATCAATAAAATAAAGTTGGTCAACTAAATTATAAAAGTACGCAATTTAGTCGTGCGATAGTCGCCCAACTTGCAATTGTATGTCTGCGGGCTCTCTTAAGTGACGAAAACAGGCGACCATTTAAATAGGAAAGTTCAAAATAAAACCTAACCAACGTATTATAAGTGTGACTGAGTATGTATGTAGATACTCTGTTTACAATACGGCGTAGATCCAACTCAATAGCGGAACATACGAGTATATGCGTGAGTTGCAAATATGATATTCATGATACAATAAACTTACATAATCCATTGCCGTCACGAGATTCGCAATCTTCACATATTATGTTGATTAAAAGGTAATTAATTACGAATATGACCTTCAATAAATATTTTGCACCCATTCTCTTTTAACTGCTATAACAATAGACCACCGGCAGCACACTTCAGTTAATAGTATGGTTTAACCGTGGCTTTTAATTACGTACCATTTATATATAGTTATTCGAATTGATAAACGAGGTCTGATACAAATAATTATTAATTAGTTTTTGTCGCCTCTCAAGCGCGTTAATTTCCTTTTTTATATAAGTAGGGCGATAGATACAGGTAATTAAAATATATAAATTATATTTATTATACAATTTATTTAATTTTTATATAAAGTAGCTAATACTTGTCTATTATGTATATTTTCTACTTGATAATAGGTGTCAATGTGGAACTAGACAATAAGCTTCAAGTATACTTCGAGTATTGAGTTTCATACCAGTAACATTTGTAAGACCGACGTCCTCCCCCAGGGGGGGACGTTGGTCGATGGGAGGGTACCCCACGTAGGGGGTATTCCGTCGGGCCGACCACTGATGACAAGTAACCCTGCTCCGGTGGTCAGCCCAACGACGAAGGCGACGTGGTTTTCGGGTGGGTTACGGGTGTTGCGTGCTTACGCCCCTCTGTCGCCCCGGACGGAGTGGTGCGAGGAGCGCGCCGACCGCAGCCCATCCAAAAAAAAAAAGCCAGTAGCATTTGTGTAGTTTTCAACGAATATTATGATTTTTGAAACCTTATAAGGATGTATTAATATTCCATTCCATTTTCATCGAAAATATATAAACAGATTTGAATGAATTTGTGCACTCATATATAAGGTGCCTCATGTCCAATAAGTCACCGTTATTACAGAGATTTATATCTAGTAGTTACATAAAGTATTAGTTACCAAATTTTATCAATTTAATTCTATAAACTAATTCTCGTGGAAATGCTATGGATTGTTAAGAAATATTCTAAAAGACTGCGATGCGGCTCTCAGTTCTTCACTTCCCAATGACGATGAAAAGCGGTCTACTAAGTGATATGAAATGACTTATATCAGATGATGGATGATATAAAGACTAATATTATTTGAATGAATGAGACGAAGCGAAAAGGATGTGGGATGACTAAGCATGGACTATAGCAATAGAAATAGTTATCCGTGATGATTATATTTTGTTCTACTTCTTATAAAATTTCAGATTTATATAATAAAAATCCCTAAGTAAGAAAGTGCTAAAATATTCATCAATGTTTTGATTATGATCAGGCACTGTGCGATGTTATATATTCGATGCTTTTAATTTATAAGTTGAGCGAGGACATTCATAAGTTATCTTGATTAACATAGGCAAAGGATACATTAAAATAATTTAATAAATAGCAATTTCAAGTAAACTTCAATTCACATAAAATCAAACCAAAACAAAAAAAACCATTGGAAATAATTAATGAAGCCCTGTTTTAATTATTTTAAGTGTTTGGCATTACTATAATTACACTTGAACGATTAATAAAGGATATTGCGTCTTTATGGGATTTTATATCCGACTAGTATTATTCCATGTTATAAATGTATATAAAAAAACTAATTGGCTTTAACTTGAATAGCTACTAGCAATAAATTATTAAGTAGTATTTTAATAGACAAACTTTTCTTAACAACTTTAAAAGGCGGCTCTTCTGAAGTTCGTTAATGAGTCTTGGAAATTTGTTTTCTTTTTGTATTATCATCATGATCAATGCAATTTGTTTACATCTCGGCATGGTAATTTGGTTGCAACTGGATTGGTAGGGTTCTAGGCACCCTATTATGATTAATGTTATTAGATTTTATTTGCATATTGTTGGATGGATCATGCATAATAAATATAAAAGTAATGGAAAGGCGAAAAACGATCTATATTATACCACACTATCGCAGAAAACTGACGTTGAGTAGTAGCTATTTATTACTGCACTTCGTTCCGAAAGAGCAGCAAGCCCAGAGTGGTTGGAAAGGCGGCACGGGGTGCTGTCCTTTCGACTGGTACAGGCCTTGACGGGGCATGGACGCTTCGGCAAGTACCTGTACACGGTCGCTAGGAGGGAGAGAACACCGTCCTGTCACCACTGCGATTGCGACGAGGACACGGCGCAGCACAAGCTCGAGGTCTGTGCCGCTTGGGCAGAGCAGCGTCGTGAGCTCATCGCAATCATCGGTGCTGACCTGACGCTGCCGACCATCGCTAGGGAGATGCTCGGCAGCATCAGGAATTGGGACGCGGTCGCAGCCTTCTGCGAGGCAGTGATCTCGCAGAAGGAGGCGGCGGGTCGCGCGCGCGAGGAGCACAGCCTCGACGAAGCGACCCGACGCCAGCGACTGGGGCGGCGCAGGCGCGACTACTTGCGTGCCATGCCGCCCTAGCCGATAACGTGACCGGGGATTAGTCCGTCACCCGCCGAGAGGCCGACCGCGTGAGGAAAGACCGACGTCCTCCCCGAGGGGGGACGTCGGTCCATGAGAGGGTACCCCAAGTAGGGGGTATTCCGTCGGGCCGACCACTGATGACAAGTAACCCTGCTCCGGTGGTTGGTCCAACGATGAAGGCGACGTGGTGTTCGGGTGGGTTGCGGGTGTTGTGTGCTTACGCCCCTCTGTCGCCCCGGACGGAGTGGTGCGAGGAGCGCGCCGACCGCAGCCCACAGAAAAAAGCCCTTTGCGCGTTTTTCGTGATGGCTTTAGTATCACTGAACCTTATTCGAAGCACACAGTCAAAGAAAGTAAAGGGAGTGTTCCTTCACTTTACTGTAGACAGCGGCCTGACAAAAGTCTACGAGAGACAGTATCACAATCAGGTGTGCTATTTGCTCTTATACCATTAACGGCAATAAAAAGTGTATTAAATCGGTGAATACCGTGTTGGACATTCCTGGAGATTATTTCTGTCTATTTATCTATGTTTGGACATTTTCGCTGAAGACTGCATCATTATTGTCATTCTTCGCTTCGTGAGTTTTAGAGTTTGACCCCATAGTTTTTTAGGTCTACTACGCATTCGTCTAGATAATGGAAACGATTGTGGAAATCGAGCTAAATCTGTCGGAATTTTGGTATTAGATAGATGTGGGTCGAAAGACAACGATAACGGGTGTGACCGCTCTACTTTATTTTTGTTAGTTAATGTGCCTCGTATCATGTGGTGAGACATCGTTGAATATTCAGCGTTTGTCTATCTCGTATTTAATTAAATTTTTCAATTTCACGTTATAGTTTGCCATGACCACTGTGAAGTGGGTTTAGTTGCGTGTATGGCTATATGTATATGAGTATGCTTTCGAGAAGTACTCATAAAAGGCCTCTACTTAGACGTTTGAGTATGTCGAAGTCGGTACCTAAGCCTGTATAATCTTCGACAAATACAGCTTTTTAATTCCATTATAAGGTTCGTTATCCTATCGAAACACTTTCGAACCTACGGTCTCTGAATGACTTACAATCGATAAAACCTACACTGCATTGGGACAGGTGATCTCTCTCTCTCTCTCTCGATAGAAAAGTAAGTTTACAGGTTTACAGACCGTTACCGTGCTCTAACCCCCTCTTCATACATTGCTTAATTCCTTAATTCATCTTCTAGCTCAAAGACCCTTTCTTTAGTCCTGAGTACCCCTATGGTGTGCGTTATCAGGGTGAAAGATCATTCCTTAGATATATATATACAGCTAAAGACCGTATATATTAGGTATTATTTTACCGATAATCATTAGTCAGGATAGTTCGATAAGATTAAAAAAATATTGTATTATCATCAGTACTTGTTACGTGCATACGTAAACTCTCAAAGATCTTGAATCTATAAAAAATCACATTTCACTCTTTCAGTAAAGTTATGGCATTAGTTAAACGGAACCTTGCCAAGTAGCCACATGCAATCACTTGGAGTGCTCTCCAATCCTAGTTAATGATATGAAGGAAATAAATATATATTACTGTCACTGTGTTCATCAAGTTTTTATTTTTAATGTGCTCCCAATTTTCTTATCCGAAGACTAGTAGAGTCAATGCGAAGTCAGGTTGTTGAGGTAAAGAAAATATTAAATGTTATAGAGGTATGTCTAAAGAAGAAACGAGAAAGTATGAGGCATTATTGAGCCCCACACCACTTATCAGTGACGCTAATTAGTTAGACAGAATGCGTTTGGACCAAAGGTTGACAAAGAAAACTAAGGCACTTTAAAAGAAGTAAAATTCGCAGCGTTAGTAGGAAGTAATGGCCGATTCAGTTTTTGATACGGGGCATGATTGGAAGCTTGGATAGTAATCCAAGCATTTCAAATCCAAGGACAGTAGTCCTTGGGTTTGAAATGCTTTCAAATCTCAAAACAAAATCATGTTTAATAATATTATAAGATAAAATCGTAATACCCTATTATTATGACGTAATAGACTGTTTGCCCTGCCATAGCGTAGAGAGTTGACGAGTAACATTGGGACCTATATGAATTGAGAGAAAAGGGGAGAATGCGTTAGTAAAGAGGTTGGGTAAACTTTTTTGCAGGCGCTATAATATCTTTGAACATCTAAACATAAAATATATGAATGATTTGGTAAGCGTATGTAGCCTCGTATATGTGGTAGAGTAGTGTTTATAGTTTAGTGAAATCAATCTCTTTCAGCTCCTCCTATTTAACTTTCCTGATTAAATTTGTTGCGGGACTCAAGACAATAAAAATCATTTCCTGAGACTGCCTGAGGGTTATATATCGGTGTCGTTCATGGAGACCATTGTGGATCCTGACTTACAGTAGCTACAGTGGAGGGAATGTGTCGCGTGTGGATTAGTCCTAAAAATACGGTTCATAAAATATTGATATAAGAATACAATTTTTCTCCGTATTATCAAATTATTCATTACGAATACAGTTTTAAAGTGTATGTGAATATCTACAAAATTTTAATATATTATTTAAAAAATACTAAAAATAAATTTTACGCTAGGCTCATGGAATGATATATGGAATTACTTGAAAGTTTGCCTTTATCTTTATAGAGTCAATAAACGCCTCGAAAGAAATGACATTAATTTAGTATTGTTAATAACTTTGGAGACGTTACATTATACTTGCTTGTATGTTCGCGAAATGCATGTTTTTTTTTTACTCATGGCGTTCTGAGATATTAGTAATGATATAGGTACCAATAATATTCATAATAATATTCTCTTTTTTTCCAGGCAGTTGTTATGAGGACAGTGACGAAGCAGGTTGCTTGACAAAAAATAATAATTTGATTTTATGACATTGACACTGACCCGCTCTTGTTTCTCGCAGCGTTATATACCTATTATAGCTTAACAACTAACTAATAACCCTTCTAGATAAATAAGCTCCATATTGGGTTCTTTGGTTCTTTTACAAAAAATAAAAATAATCAACAAATAATAATTTAAGAACTTTTTCTTAATTTATTTCTAAATCTGATATCTTATATATTTATTCAATATAAACATAATATCTATACCAATAAATAAAATTGGAGTGTCTGTTTGTAATGTCAAAATAATAGGCTTTTTTCATGCTCACACGGTTATTTGCACGACACCTATGCCTAAAATAGCAATTAAAAAATTTTTGTCCGTCTGTCTGTCTGTTTGTTCCGGATAATCTTCAAAACGGCTGGACCGATTTCAAAAATTCTTTCACCAATGGTAAGCTATAATATCAGGGCGTAAACTAGGCTATATTTTATCCCGGTATTCCCACGGGAACGGGAACTACGCGGGTAAAACGACTATAACCTATAACCGAAGCGAAGCGAGGGCGGGTTGCTAGTTATGATATATGTTTAAATCGTCCCAACCAACTGCCGGCGTTCGATGACGATGAAAATTCTGAATGTCTGGCGGCCAATCTTGAGCAGCAATGTACGTCGAGTACATAGTACATAGACGCGCGACACACCGACACCGTAAACAGCGAAGTGGAACGTTGTACATCGAGTACGCGTCCCGCAGACGCTGCACCACCAGAGCCTATACCAATAGTGACAGTAGAGAAGGTTCAGTCGATTGTTAGAGGTCTACACCCTAAAAAATCCCCCGGTTCGGATGGTATATCTAAGAGAGTTATTAAACTCTTTCCCCAAACATTATTAATAATTCTCACAACAATTATTAACGCCACGCTGGTCAATTAAATTTTTCTACAACAATGGAAACACGCCGTAGTAATGGGAATACCTAAAGCCGGCAAAAACGTACCGAACCGTCATCATATCGCCCGATTAGTTTACTTAACAGTCTTGGTAAAATACATGAACGGCTAAGAAAATACGCAGAGGACAACAACCTCATCCCGTCGATTCAGTTCGGCTTTCGCACGCAACATTCTTTCGTTTAGCAAGTACATCGAATAGTCGAGTATACAAGTAATAAACTGCAACGCAGTTTATTCACGGGGTTGCTTCTATTTGATGTAGAAAAAGCGTTTGACAAAGTCTGGCATAATGGCCTAATTTTCAAATCATTAAAGTTAGTTATGATTGTTAGGGACTTTTTGCTCGAACGTAGTTTCCGCTACAGAGTAGAAGGTACCCTCTCGGCACCGCACCCACTAAAAGACGGCGTCCCCCAGGGATCGGTGCTCTCTCCAATCGTCTTCTCGCAGCACAGCAAAGCTCAAACAGCATTATTTGCTGACGACACTGCCATCTTCTATGCAGGTCGATCCCCAGAATCAGTAACAACGGTTCTCCGAATTACGGCTACCGCCCTAGCGAAATGGACTAGAAAATGGAGAATCGGTATAAATCCCACCAAGAGCCAGGCGATCATATTCCATAGGTGGAAAGATCACCTTTACGCAACGGCTCAATTCCCACAGATTAAGATGTTCGACCAACCCATCCCCTGGACAAGGGAGGTCAAATATCTGGGAGTGACCTTGGACAGACGATTGACCTTCGGGCCTCACAAAAGGCGAGTCCGCGCGCGCAGCCTTAGTGTCAGGATGGTTACACAGCTTGGTACGCGCCAAGTCCAAGCTATCTCTTCCTAATAAAGTTAGATCATACACCGCTTGTATACGTCCAATCATGACGTATGCCAGTGTAGTATTTACACAAGCGAAGCCATACAGGCTACATAGTTTACAAACATTACAGAATAGGTTCATGCGCAATGTGGATCTTCACATAGATCTAGGCTTGCCGACTATCAGGCAATACATGAAACAGTGCTCCCGCCGCTACTTCGACTCTGCCGTGACACACCCGAACCCACTAGTGGTAAGGGCGGCTTCTTATATTCCCTCAAAAATTTCCGCAATCAAACAACCACGATTAATACTATACGAACCGGATGATAGTATTACACTCGCCCAGACCAAGGCGTACACAGCCCACGAGGCCCTGACAAATAAATATCCACGATCCGCCCCCGCCGCCGACGACGGAAATCGTGCCGCGGTAAAGTCATAAACGTTGAAATGCCCAGTTTGCCAGCGACCCCCCCCGAGCCGAGGTCCGTACCCCACAGGGGGTGCCCTCGGGATCGGTCGCTTAACTTTAAACGGGATGAGAGCCCTCAGCTCTCACCCATCAGTCCGGGTAAATTTGTCACAGCCATCTGAGGCTAACAACTAAGTCACACACAAAAAAAAAATGTTTAAATCTGATATGTATAGAGTAATGGCCGTAATGAATAAGTCTAAATGGTTTCGAATTAATGCCTATTTGAGCGTAAATTGAGAAAAAAATTGCAATGTTTACGAACACCGTTAAATTTCGTGTATGACAATTATTCATTGGAGAGAAGTACCAAATAAAATTATATTTTTTGCTACAATTTATGTCAGCAATATCTATTAGGTTAATCTTGCAAACGCATTCATTAAACATTAATATCCCACATCATGCATTTTGAGCCAAGGGACTATCGACCTTTTTCTTTTATTTATAGAGTAAGCATGTGGGCCTATTTGAAGATGGGTTAAGAATATATTACGTCACTTTAGTCCGGCACCCGCAGAGAGACTGACCGCGCGACGAAGACCGACGTCTCGAGACAGGGACGTCGAGAGGTAAGGGTACCCGAAAGGGTATTCCATCTTGCCGACCATTGAGGACAAGGAACTCGCCACTGGTGGTCGGCTCAACGACGAAGGCGACGGGGGTACGGGTGGGTTATGGCCCCGCGCGCCGTCCTTTCGTCGCCCCGAACGAAATGGACCGCGTGTGCGCTTACGATAGCCCACCCATAAAAAAAAATGCCAACACATTTTACCAGCGTCGTATAGTAGGTTAATTTCCATCCCATAGTAGAAGAGGCTCGGGAGCACCACCTCCACCGTGGTCAATTGTATTCTTACTCCGTCATCACATGGAAAACGTGGGTGGGATGATGATGAGTTTCTCATGGGAGTCGTAATATATGACTAAGAGAGTGAAGTTGCAACCGCCGGCTAAGCGTGGTGATTATTGCATTATTATGCGCCTTTATGATATTTGTGCGGCTTTTGCTCAATAGCAGACGTGGATTGCCTGTTGATTAATAAAATTATTAGATTATAGTACATCCATTAGGTAAGAAGTATTCTGAATCACGAATAGTATATTTAGTTATATATATATATATTGCTGTGTGGTAGCGGCTTCGAATACTACCAACCCTTGCTTTGCTCGTGGGTGTCGTAAAAGACGACTAAGAGCCCTAGATTGACCCGGACCAGCTCTATCTGGTACCATTTGGGTCAACAATTACATTCCCAAGGAGGGTTGACGTCAGGCAGGCGGCCGGTCATAAAAGTCATTGCCGAAACTTTTTGCAATATGTCAAAACAGATGACATATTGCGTCGACCCCAAGTAATTGGGATAAGAGCAAGAAGATGATGATATATATATATGTATTACAATCTACTAAGTAGGTGCTGTCTGTGCATTTAATTTATATGTAAAATTTTCATTTTGTGTTCTACTAGATTTCCTATTTTTTTGGCTTATTTAATTTTTCTTCTTTTTCAGCCCATATTGCAAACTATTAGGCAAAATTCTCGTTTTTAATGGCCAGAAATGATAGCTAGAGGACTTTGTATTTGGTTTTGTTTTTCTTCTCTTGTAGTGATGTGATTTACTTATAAACCTTAATCGTATTTTACGACTTGTAGGGAAAAAATGGTAGATTGTACTCTTATTGTGTAACGACACGAATAAACTCAAAGAATGTAATAGTCAGATTGTATTTCATTATTCACTTGACTGAAGTTAGGCTTGCAAAACTATTTAAAGTTAATTGAAATTTCCTCAAGAGGTTTGCAAGTATTTGTTAGAAGTTAAAATAATTACAAGCCTAGACCACAACTATTTATAAACAAACTTAGACAGTGAATATATGTTATTTATGAGTGTTTTGTATATTAATCAATAAAATTTATCGTTCATTTAAACTGGAAACTGAATTATTTTTACAAATCATCTCAACCTATATAAATCCTACTGTTGAGCTCAGGTCTCCTCCACAATAGGAGGGAAATTGACCTACTATTCAAGCTAATCAGAGGGATTTTTCGCTCCCTTCCCTCTAATGTGGTTGAGGGGAGTGATGGCTGCTCTAGTAGTTAACTCGTGATCGGGTGCTGCTTGTGGGATCTGGTCCAGCCATATTTTTTTCTCTTTTCTTTATTTTTTTGGTTTTGTAGGTATAATATTTGAAAATTTATACATGTATACAATTTCGAAGGGCATCACACTGGAGCTAATACTAAATGTTGTACGAAGTATAAAATTATATATATTTAAAAGACAAAAAAAAGTAACAGCTGAGTTTCTTGCCGACCTTCTCAGCTTGTGGCCGCGTTCCGATACGGTGGTAGATTATTGTATTGTATTCAAACAATGTTTAAACTTGACAATATGTAAGTGCCCTTAAGGGGCTTATGCAGAATAAATGATTTGATTTGATTTGGTTCTTACGAAAGATAACAAATATCTTTTCAACTTGTAAATATCGCTGCTATTTTGGGGAATCGTAAAAACCTTGATCACCACGAGAATCAGTAAGCAAGAAGTAGCAATTGCCTGTGAAAATTATTACATCAACTGTGTACGCTAACCCGCCCGTTAGGCGTAGCGATTATGGCATTATGTGTATGCCTTTGAAGTTTTTCGTGGTCCAAAATCTTAATATTTGGATTGGGTCTTTTTAAGTAAAAAAAAATCTAATGATAACCGAAATTTTTAAAATTTGCATAATATAGTTATATTATTCTGCTTTAATCACTTATTGCTAATCAAGTAATAATAATACTTCAAATCCATTCAGCTCAAAATAGGGACAGTTTTAGCCGACTGTTACGACGCTAGCACGTCGTGGAAGCTTCATGTTGCTGTGGTGTGATGAAGCAGGATGAGGTTAGGTAAGATAGGAGCACGCACCACAAGGAAATCCATTAGATTTTATATATTAAACTTTTAAAAATAGCGGCATAACTTGTACTTTTATGTATTTGTTTTCTATTGGTCAGTTTTACACATAACAAAAAAATTTCTTATTATTTATTAATTTATTAATGTATATTAGAAACTTCATTGATGATAGCGTTATTCATTTTCTTTGAACACGGTAAATACAATAAAAATAAAAAATATATTACGAACGTTTCTGAAAACGAATTTTATAGTCTCATTTCATTACTTTATTCCGTAATGATAAATTTTAATAAAATAAATATAAAATATCTACACAAAAATGTTTAAAAACACCTAGCTACATTTCTCGGGAGCTAGCCAGAGGAGCATAAAAAATTAACCTGCCGAAGTGTCCTGAAAAACGGAAAGGCCGAGGTCGCTGTAAAATCTGAGGTTAATAGGGCTTCTAATGTAATCTGCAAGAAACAATAGGATGAAGGTTGATAGAGGTCGCCCTTTGTGCTGACAAAAATTCGCTTTGAGCAGAGGTCAAGTGTTTTTAAAACGTGCAAGTGATAGTAACAGATTTTATATGGTTGGTAATGTTTTTAGCTAAGCGATAAAACCTAAAATTTTATTACTCTAGTTCTGGTTACTTTTATAATCCATACACATACATATATACTTTTGTTGTACACAAGCCGCCTGTAGATAAGAAAAAATGGCCCACTACAAACGCTAACCTGACGGATTGAGGAAGTTTAATTTCGAGTTTTCTTCCCTACCAGTGTCATTGTCCATTTACAACCTTAATGAATTTTTACGATACCTATGGCTAAGGAATGGGTGATGGCCATTGAATTCTTGCTTTGTCGTCACAAAACAAGCATATAATATTCTACTCACCCATTAATTTTAAAATATTTACTTCTGTCATTAGAGCGAAAACACTTCAAAATGTTGCATTCAACATTGATGGCGTATTATGAGATAAATCATATTGATAAAAACCCTTCCGGGAGTTAATTTTCTAAAAAATCCTATAGTAATTTCCTATAATATACATATCATTTAACAACTACATAGTTCGCATACATAGTTCGTATGCTTAGTGCGCATATTTAATTTGAAGTTCATGTAGTTGAAGTATCAGAAAATTATTTTTTTTAAATACCACAATTTATGACAGTCTATTGTCTATTATGAGAGATCTATATATATAAAAGAAAGTCGTGTTAGTTATACTATTTATAACTCACGAACGGCTGTATCGATTGTGCTGAAAATTGGCGAGGAGGTAGTTTAGATACAGGAGACGGACATAGGATACTTTTTATCCCGTTCGTTCGCATTCCCGTGTGACGTAACATAAAACGTCAAAGAGAATACAAGTTACTATGAAACGTGGTATAACAAAAAGGCATCTGACATTTAATAACAAAACGCATATGACAGCTATAGACCGACATTTTCGGCAATTTAGTAAATGTATTTCCGAAAAAAATTATGGCGGTATAAAGTTCGCTGGGTCAGCTAGTACTATTATAATTTTATAGTTTCATACCAAAACCAGACATGTATCACTGATGGATGCTTAGACCTAATACGTGGTGCTGATGCTAATGGAGTGGTTGGATCGGCGGAGCTTTCCTAACAACTGGTGTAGGTGTTGACGGGGCACGGTTGCTTCGCCAAGTACCTGCACACGGTCATGAGGAGGAGAGCACACCGTCTTGCCATCACTACGATTAGGATGAGGACGCGGCGCAACACACACTTGAGGTGTGTGCCGCGTGGGCTGAGCAGCGCCGTGAGCCCGTCGTAATAATCAGTGGTGATCTGAAGCTACCGACCATTGTTAGGGAGATGCTCGACAGCGTCAGGAACTGAGATATGGTCGCCGCCTTCTGCGAGGCAGTCATCTCGTGGAAGGTGGCGGCGGATCGTGCGTGAAAGGAGGAGGCGGGTTGTGCGTGGGAGGGAGGAACGCTTCCACGACGACATGGTGCGCCGCCGGCCACTTGGGCAGTGCAGGCGCTAATATCTGCGTCTGATGCCGCCCTAACCGAGGCTGTGGGTGACCGGACCGAGGGTTAGTCTGTCACCCGTAGAGAGGCTGATCGCAGCGGCAATCGACGTCTCAGGAGGGACGGATGATCGAAGGGGAGGGTACCTCACAGGGTATCCCGCCGGGCCGGCCACGGAGGACAAGGAACTCTGTACCGGTGGTCAGCCCAACGGCGAGGGAGACAAGACGGTGGGTTATAGGAGCACATGTCGCCCTTTCGTCACCCTGGACGGAGCTGGATGGCGTGTGCACTGACCATAGTCCACCCGAAAAAAAAAAGCCTAATACGTGGTCACGCTTATTGTCGTGTAATGATTCTTATTGCGTGAAACTTCTTATCACACCCACGCGTACTATTGTATTTGATAATTATGATAAAATACTAATACACTTTGCTTCATTATTTTGTAATTAATAGTGAGACTAAATAAGAAGAAATTAACAAACTTTAATTAACATTCAAGTTGTTAATTTCTACTTACCTAGTTTTCTATTTCTAGTACCTAGTTCAAGCAAATTAGTAAGATTGTTGAAAAAGTTGTTCATCTAAATGATCTTAAAACTTCATATTTTTAATTTACATTTGCTTTAAAGCTCTAGAAATAAAATGGATCATTAAGGAAATATAATATTAACATAATGATCCTATAAACGGCTTTAGAATTTTAGAGACTTACTGTGAATATCATGATGATATTGTATTACCAAATTCACCGCGTTTTCTACGACGAGCCTTTATTGTTCATAAACAGTTAAGATTAAGCGGAAAATACTGGTATACCGTGCGTAATAGTCTGTCATGGAAATTCGCTTGCTGCTGTTTTGTCGCTAACATTTTCAAAGATATGTACATATAGAATGTAGTTGTTAAATATTCGGGTAAATATATATATATGAGATACGGTTTTATTAAGTACGGTTTGAGTGTGTTGCAAAAGATGACAAAGAGATTAAAATATGCAAATAGATGTTCTATACAAGAGATGGAAAACTCGACATAAAATCCTATAGCAACCTATTTGAATAGCGTGGTATATTGGTATCATTGTGGAAAGGGCTCGAGCCTCGCAGTGGGACGTATATGAGCTGTGATGATAATAATAATCATCATCACCATTACCATCATCTCAGCTCAAATACATCCTACTGCTGGGTTTAAGCCTCCTCCACAATGGGATGGAAATTGATCTACTATACTAAGCTGGTTTAAAATATTGATATAGAGTTTTATTCCACCGTTTCGTTCTCTAACATATAGATATTATACGCATATTACATCACTTAGTCGTCTTTTACTACACCCATGGTCAAGATAGGGAGTGGTGAACATAGGGCAATCGAAAATCAAATACAAACGCGATAAACTTCGTAAAAATAATTTTATTTACAATAAAAAATCAGTGGTGAATTATATTCTTTATCCGTATTCACACAAAACAATAGTATAATACTCTCTGTTTAATGGCAGGTGCGTATGAACGCGACTATTGGAAATAATTTATTAGCGATGTTGTTTCTTGTTCCAGTTTAGCGCCCAAATATGATTTGCTTACAGGACAATATGGTATTTCCAGATAGTTTAAATGCTGGGTCTGTAAAAAGTATTATTGGATTTGCTGTCAACTAATTTTCATTCTCGATTAAGAAGATGGTGTATATATAATAGCAAGATGTGAAACTGTGCCCGCTAAAAGACAACAAACAGTATTTATTTACATATACCTATTGGCATAGGTTTTGTTTCCAATGTTACATGCTTTAGTAAATTTTTATAACATTTGCGAGAAAGAAAGTGGGCAGGAAATTATTGGACCCGGTAGGTGGCACTGTGATCGTTTTCAAGAAGATTCCTTTTATTTTTAAGTTTTGAAAAGAACAACATCTGTTGGATCAGCTAGTATATTATTTTTTTTTTATGGACCGGGGGTTTAGTCCGTCACGAGCGAAGAGGCTGACCTCGCGACGCTGGAAGACGTCCCAGGAACGGAACGTCGATGGGAGAGGGTACGCCCTCGGAGTATTCCGTCGGGGCGACCACTGAAGTCAAGGAACTCTGCATCGGGCCGACCACCAGCCCAAAGACGAGGGCCACGTGCTATCGGGCGGTATACGGGGCCACGCGTTGCCCCTCTGTCGCCCCGGACGGAGCCGGGCGGCGGATGCGCTAACTGTAGCCCAACCAGCAAAAAGAAAAATAATACTTTTAACGTTACGCATCCGCCGAACCAGTATAAACTAGGACGTGGAGGACGTTACGCTCTCGAGTCGTGAAGTAAAAGAAAAATCCCTAGTGTCCCTCCGGGAAAGATCCCTAGTGTTCTGGTGTTTTCTATGCAAATTTTTTATGCAAAGAGTAGTAACTATAAATTTTTCAAACCAATAACATAAATATTATCATTCCAAATGGAGCAAATAAAGGATAAAGCTCGTAATATGGTTTTGAGTTTGTCTCAACAAGGCCAAAATAAACCCGTCTAGTTGAGGATTTTATCGTTTGTCGCGGACGTGGCCTGAATTCCTTAACATTTCGCCTTTGCCTTTGTTTGGGCTTATTATACGGGAATGTGCTGAAAACTCAATTGGGATTCTCATGGGTTATACAGAGTTACTGTTACACAAACTAACTGTGATTTCTTGTTTTCTTCGTCATTTCCTCTAACGATTTTATGCCATTATGTAATATGACCTCTTAACTCAAAAAGGCTATAGCAATATTTACATCGAAATTATTAATGATTTATATAAATAATGCTTAGTAATATAATCTTTTCTTATTTGGATATTATTTTTTAAATGTATTTATAAGTATTGCATTTTATATTAGGTGAAAGGAGAAAGACGTAACTATTTAAAACTGTAAAATAAATGTATTTGTACAGGAAAGAACATCATAACTTGTATAATATACAATGAAAGTGTTCAACTTCTTTTTTTATTTTGTTGCTGCCTTTCTTTATCTGATTCGACTAGCCAGATCGAATAAACCAAGATATATGTATCAAAAATATTTGATTTGCTATATTTTACGACTAAACAACTTTTCAGCCTATATAAGTTCTATTGTTGGGCATAGGCCTCCTCTACAACGGGACTGAAATTGACCGACTGTTTCACTCTGGCCAAGCGTGTTGGTTTAGGGTTTTACATCGACTTTTACTTCCTTTGCATAGATTTTATCTACATATTATTATCCCTTATTCGTCATTTATGACAGCCATGGGTAAAATAAAGGATAGTTAATTGAATTTTTATTTATTACACAGATAACAGAAACAATAATAGCCATTTTTAATTTTAAATTAGGTTTTACATATTTACTTAAATGGGTATTTTAAAATTGAATTTTAATAACATTATACATAAACTATCATTGAGTACTCTCAATTATTACTATAAATATACAAATAGTAGGTACCTAAAGATTGATAGATATTAGATTTAGTGAGTGGAAATTATGTTCACTTTTGATGGAAAAGGGTATTTGGGGTTCCTCGATTCAGATATTCGAAATTCTTTCTTTTGCCTCAGTATACACCTTAAAAACCAACAAAGGCTCTAACGTCTTTACTTTTTGTGGTATGTGTTCGATTTTTGAAAATTCCTCCTCCGCCCAAATGGTAAGCTAATATGCCTCTTTTTAAGAATAAGTGAATAGTTTATAATAATACAAGCTGGCCCAACTAACGTTGTTCTGATCAAATAAGCCACCTACCAGGTCCAATTGTGAATCTAAACCATTCTCGAATCCCCTTGAATATGCACAAAAAATTCATCAACATCGGTCCGGCTGTTTAGGATTTCAGTGATATACACACGTACACAAGAAATGTATATATAAAGATAAAGATTTAGCCAAGTCATATGTGACAGATGTTACACACATAAACAAACGTAGCATCAACACAAATAGATACGCACACACACACACACACATACACACAAAATGTAAATACAAATTGAAATTATGATTATATAAATAAATTTTTCATGAATTATACCACTGGTACTTAAATGTGTTTCACGTCAATAAGTCTAGCGTTTAAAACTATTGATGTTACAAATTGTTTTGTTTAATTTTCCTTCGAATAACATAAACGTTTATTTTAGAATTTAGTTTGCTATTAATTAATTAACATTGACAATATTTACATTTCATTTACAAAACAAATTACGCCAGCCATTGTTGTGGGTACTTAAATTATAATAAAAGTCCGTCTCGTTGTTTCGGTGGAGTAAGCGAGTCACTGTTGTTTGTGATGTTCTGAGTTTGAATTCTGAGTTAGGTAAAAATGTGTTATTGGATTGAATTATAACTTTTCCTATAAAAATTCTAACTAGAAAGCACCAAGTTTGGAAGCGCTCTTTAGTTAAGAAAGGGAGCACTATGTCTTCCACTCTTTATCGTCCTAATAGTTTTAAAACCAGCCGCCTGTCTGACATCAACCCTACTTTGGAATGTAATTGTTGCCAGACAACCAGATCGAGTTGGCCTTGGTCAATGTAGAGCTTTTAGTCATATTTTACAATACCGAAAAGCAATGTAACTGTTAATAGTATTCTTAGCCGTTACCACACAGCAACTGAGAACCACTGAGAACTACAGGTATAAAAATAAGGCGTCGTTTTTATTGGATAATTATGAGGTCATCATCATCATCTTGCTCTTATCCCAATTACTTGGGGTCGACGCAATATGTCATCTGTTTTGACATATTGCAAAAAGTTTCAGCAATGACTTTTATGACCGGCCGCCTGCCTGACGTCAACCCTCCTTGGGAATGTAATCGTTGACCCAAATGGTACCAGATAGAGTTGGTCTGGGTCAATCTACGGCTCTTAGTCGTCTTTTACGACACCCACGAGCAAAGCAAGGGTTGGTAGTATTCGAAGCCGCTACCACACAGCACATTATGAGGTCGATATTTATCTATGACTTATCGGAATTACTATTAGGCATCCTATAGATAATTACTTCTTATTCTGTTAAGTTTATATCAATATTAAATATTCATATAATTACGTTAAAATATTAGCATACTTAAGGACCAGTTCTTTGAGTACGCTCTTATATATTGTTCAAATCAATCTATACATATATAAAAAAGAAAAAAATTTAAGTGTCTGTTTGTAACGTCAAAATAATTGCCTTTTTTAAGCTCACACACATTATTACATGATACCAATGCCTAAAAACCAGTTTATAATTTTTTTATCTGTATCTCTGTTTGTTTGTTGCGGGTAATCTTTCAAACGGCTGGACTGATTTTAATAATATTTTCTATAAGGTAACCTATCTATACAAGGAGCAACTTAGGCTTTTTTCACCTCAAGAAACCCCTATAAAATTTTGCTCGGTTCGGGAATCGAATCCGAGGCCTAATGGACTGCGGTTTAGAAGAATTGGAGATTTTAAAATGTGGGGCAAGGAAGCCTAAGCCAAGTGAGTGCGTGAGCAAGCTGAGTGAGTAATAAATATATTCTATCTAATTAAATATATTCCCTAGATACACCTCAGCCGTCTCGTCAACACGGAGGGGTTCCAGGGACGCCTTCATCACCGTCGCGGCGGCCTCTTTAGACCGTTTGCTCGCCGCAACCTCCCTCGTCGGGTGGACTAGCGTTGGATCCGCCGGTCAGGCTGTCGCCAAAATTCCTCACCCTGACGGGAAGTGGTGTATTTGGGCGGAGGCATGTTCGTCATTCTCTCCTCGAAGATTACTTCGACGAACAAGACTATCAAGTCTGAGCTGATCACTCACCCCCCCCCGCTCTATGCTCTTTTTTTACTCTGTTATAGTTTATTAGTAGGTAGCTCTCTATATTCAAAATGATGCCATATTTATAGTTAATATCTTAAATTGCATAAAACGATAACAAAATTATTAATTACGATCCCTACAACTTAAAATATTATATATACCAATAATTACTAACAATATGCCAACTATCTTTTTACCTCAACGATGAGGAAAACCATTCAAAAAAGTCTCTTCTGAAATATCTCTAAAAGAAAGCTCTTCCAGAAATGTGTATCTATCAGTCCGGGTAAAGTATTGTTTCACTTTATTAAAACTTTGTCAATAAACTAAGTTACAAGCAATTTAACTTGATGGAAAGTAAAAGGTATTGCCAGTGCGAAGAGAGGTACGCAATATGAACGGGCAAAACTTTCATTCTTTAGAAATAAAACAATACTTCCCGCTTGGTAACTTCATTGTCTCAGATCATTTATAACGACAAAAGGAATTTTATGTCTTACTGTTAACTATATATGTAGGGTACATCTAAGAAGAATGTTTTATTTATTAAATTTACTTCATTGCGAGAATGTATAATCGTTTTTGAAAGTCATTTAAACCCGAAGAGGCCAACTAATTGTAGGATTAATACTTTGAGTAGCTAGAAAACCGAGCATTGCTCACTTTCTCGTGTATTATCGTAGAAGATATTTATTTTATTACTGGAATTCTGCAATTGAAAGATTTATAAGATGGAATTATGCAAAAAGTACAGAGTTACATAATATTACGTTTTTCAGTATAAGCGTAAATGCAGATAAAAAAACCAAATCTTATCTATTTACAAAATTGGATGTAAATCATTTGAGCCGTTTCGAGATACGAGCAAATATATTTAAATATATGTATTTAGTTTGACCATAAATACTGTTACAATTAAAAATAAACAAAATCTTACATTTGAATTTTTAATCAGTCATTGTTATATGATTGTTCATTGTGTTTTCTCATTTTCACGCCAATACATTGTACAATATTTTGCGAATTTGAAATGGAGTGGGGTGATAAAAAGAACAGAATCGCTGTGATTGCATTACGCAAAGTAGGTATGGACCCAAATACAATTTTTAAAACTCTCCATATGCTTGGTATTAGTAATATGTTTGTGTACCGGGCTATTAATAGGTACAATGAGCCCTCCTCTGTTTGTGACAGAAAAAGATCTGGCCGTCCACGTAGTGTTCGTACGAAAAAGGTGGTCAAAGCAGTAAGGGAAAGAATTCAAAGAAATCCTGTCCGAAAGCAAAAGATTTTATCTCGGAAGATGAAGATAGCACCTAGAACCATGTCGCGTATTTTAAAAGATGACTAGGACTTGTAGCCTATAAGAGACGTACTGGCTATTTCTTAACTGATAATTTAAAAAAGAATAGGGTGGTAAAATCAAAACAACCACTGAAGCGTTACGTAAAGGGAGGTCACAGAAAAATTTTGTTTAGAGAGCTGAAGACTGGCCGTCGTCTAGTCCCGATCTTAATCCGTTGGATTATGATTTATAGTCAGGTTTAGAGAGTACGGCTTGCACTAAACGCCATGATAATTTGGAGTCCCTAAAACAATCCATACGATTGGCAGTGAAGAATTATCCCATGGAAAGAGTGCGTGTTTCTATTGACAACTGGCCTCAACGTTTAAAGAACTGTATTGCAGCCAATTCGAATAAGCTTTTCATATTTTAAATTATTTTATATTTATGTATTAAACTAACACACTGTAAAAGTAATAAATTTTATTTGTAATAGAAATTTTTTTCTTTGTTACAGTCTTTATGGCAAGACTAGGTACAGTGTAAGTGTTCATAAGTATAAATGTTCGTTTAGAGTGACTCATCTCACATAAAGACATATTTATATATTTTTTGTATGAGGAGTGCTTTTATTATCTAAGTATCTCTCAACGTGTGACAGTTCGAGTGCACCGAGACATCGCTGAAGCGACAGATGCTCAAAAACTAAGACCCCGATGGGGTACTGATATGCATTGCACAGTGCAGTCGCATTATAAGCAGAGAGCAGGCATACGGCGGGTTATTTATCATAGTACCCTACTTTTTCTGCTGTAAGACCGCTTGAAAATATCAAAATTACTAACTAATGTTTTTTATTATCTAGTGTCAGCTTGGTTTTATTAATATCGTCCCTTTTAGATATCATAATTTAGTTAACTCGGTCCAGCGTTATAAAGATGTGACGATCATAAAGTTTATGAGCTTGACTTTTGAGTTGGTAAAAAAGTAAATATATAATAAGTATATGATTGTTTAAACACTGTCGAATAGTAGTTACAGGCAGCTATAGCCGAGTAGTAGACCAATTTGTAATTTTTTGAGATAGAAACTATGACACCTATCATTTTTCGAGTTGTGTGTATTATATCGTAAATTATTAGTTTTACCTTTAACGGCAAAGGTTCAACATCTTCTGAAAATATGCATATCTAATAAATTTGTAAAAAATACACATAGATGTATGGAATTTACGCCTTGTATAACAAGATAGATCATCGATCCAAGCTATCATGAATATCTATATTAGATGCGATTTGAGGCTACTGAATTCCCAGGCATCAGTACTCTTAAATTATATCTGGTTTAACTACTGATAGCATATCATTTCAAACGTTCTTTGGATTGCACGGGACAGATGTTAGTTCCTTCAAAAATAATATTCAACGTAAACCAGTTACTCTAGAAAGCCGACGCCAGTACAATTCGGAATAATAAAAGTTTGGGGAGAAAGATTGATTAAAAATATTGAGTTTATCGGTGACAACTTCTCAAAAGAAATCAGAAGTCAGAAACTGGTCAACGGTAAAAAGTTGGACTAATCACTTCGGTCTGAAAGTATATGACTATATGTTCATCATCATCATTCATTTCAGCCTATTGCCGTCCACTGCTGGACGTAGGCCTCCCTCATATTGCGCCACAATGTGCGGTCCTGTGCCGCCTGCATCCAACGACGCCCAGCAACATTCACTAGGTCGTCGGTCCACCTAGTGGGGGGGCGTCCTACACTGCGTCGTCCGATGCGTGGTCGCCACTCGAGAACCTTTCTTCCCCAGCGGTTGTCGGTTCGTCGAGCGATGTGGCCTGCCCATTGCCACTTCAGCGTGCTAATTCTTCGTGCTATGTCGGTTACACCCGTTCTTCTGCGGATTTCTGTATTCCGGATTCTATCTCGCAGAGAAATCCCGAGCATAGCCCGTTCCATAGCACGCTGAGCGACTTTGAGCCTTGATATGAGGCCTACATTTAGGGACCACGTTTCCGTGCCGTAAGTCATCACTGGTAACACACACTGGTCGTAGACCTGTGTTTTCAGTTTTTGACTATATGTTAGGAATGTTTTAACTCTGCCTAAACTAAACTAATATTGCTAAAATATAAAACTTTTATATTTAGTATAATCCATCATGTTGAGTATCAAAAGTTATAAATTGGGAAGAAATATGAATGTAGTAGGTAATATTAATGTCTCAAGTTTAACTCAATGGAATAAGTTACCGTAACAGTTTTAAATTAGTTGTGAGGCCAACTTTTGTTTACCTATGACTAGTGGCAAGATTCAGTGTTGCTACGACCATTTTAGAAGATTAATTTATATTAAAAAAAAACCGTGCGGTGACGGAATAAGAATACAATTCTCCACTCCTTTTCTTACTCGTGGGTATCGTAAAAGACAATTAAGATATTATAATAATGATTTCTGATGTTTAAACGAGTATTACACATATTAAATAAAACTACGAATTTTATCGTGTTTGTATTTGGTTTTTGATTGCCCGACATTTCGAACACTTTGCAGCATTCATGGCCACGGGCGGCCTACGATGTCTCACGTCCAACAAGTCATCGTTATTACAGAAAATTTATAATTATCTAACCGATACAGAAAATTTGTTATTAAATATTGACCCACATTTTGATACAAATTTATTGCCAGCGTAAGAAGAAAATTATTCTATATGAAAAAATTATCCGTAAAGTATTTAATATGATATAAATTGCATAGGTTATCTATCTAACTAGCGTGATATAGTAGATTCATTTACTTTCATTGCAGAGCAGATATATAAAATAACTTTATAACTGTAAAGTATTATTTAGTTTATTTATATGCATTGAACATGTCAAGTTCAACACGATCAACCTCAACATATCTTTTAATTAATTATTATTATTAGAATAACACGTTTCAATGAATACGCTAGTGTAATATCGTGGTGGTTTTAGCTTGGATCTTGTAGTCATGATCCGCCTATTATTATTTCAATGCCAGCTTAGCAAGACTTAGGGCTTCTTGAAAGGTTTTCTTTTGTCTGTTTTGAGAAAGTTTTTCGTTTAATGTTTAGGAGCTGTTACACTGATTCCCATATCATCATCTTGCTGCTCGTGTGTCAATAAAATTGAATTGTCTGTTTGTAATGTCAATATAGTGGGCTTTTTTCATGCTAGTACGGTTATTTGTACGTTACCCATGCCTAACCACCGGTTTAAATTTTTTTTGTCCGTCTGTCTGTCTGTCTGTCTGTGTTTTACTACCAGGTAGCTGTCTATATAAGGAGTAACTTAGGCTATATTTTATCGCCGTATTCACACAGGAATGGGCACTACGCGGGTAAGGCGTCTAAAACCGAAGCGAAGCGAGGGCGGGTTGCTAGTTTAAAATAAAATATTCATCAGCTCGAGAATTTAAGGTTAACATCATGTTGCTCATAACAATCATTTGGGCTCGACACTTAATGTAGTTATGTATTAATAAATAAATATTGTAGTTGTGCTACGAGTCCTAAAATAAATATTGTAAAATAATCCTAAAATAAATATTGTAAAATAAATATTGTAGTTGTGCTACGAGTCCTAAAGATATGCCTTTATATATAAATTTCTTGAGTTTAAGAGAGTTACCCCCCTTGTCATTCCAACAGTATAGAGATATAATTCCCAAAAGTTTCGGTCCCCTCGTTAATAGCGTAAAGGTACTCGCACTTGGCTTCATTGTATTGACATTGTAAAAACATTTTTGTCGTGTGATACATGATAAACCATGCGAGATATTTAATGAAACGCGATTTCCAAGATGGCGGCTGAAGTTCGCACTCTCGTTTCCCGCTAACTTGGATTTACATTTGGGGGGCCATGCCTGAATTTATTCCAAAGAGAAAACCTGTTCTATAGTAAATTGCATTATAAACCTACTTATTTTGCTCTGGCTCTTGTGGCACCTGTCAACATTATCATCGTATTAATTTTTATTAGAGTAAGGATAAATCGCTTTTATTATGCGGTGCGATGGTGACTATGAACAATAACAACGCTAGCATTGATTGTAGGTGACGTAAAGCAGACTTAAATGTTCTTCACCGACCTGGGCCATTCTCAACCTAATGTCATCAGGCCGGCACTTATCAATAAAGTTTTCTACTAGTTGATTGTGATAAGAGTAGGAGGATAATGATGATTTACTTTTTAATGTTTTCTCAATTACTGGCGCAGAGTAGAATTTAATTTTACTCGGCAGAATGCTGATCCCCTAGTACCAACTACCTGAAATATAAAGTTAATGTCTTAAATATTATGAAATTTGGTTGTAATCGCAACTTATTCCCCGTGAAAATAATTTTTATTGGGGTACCTATTCAATATCTTCCCTCACGTTTAAATAACATTAACTTTTACATTACATTTTAAGGAATGAACGCCTGCGTGTATTGTTCCTAGTGTTGCCCAAATGCAAGACCAAGACGAGACTTGGACTAGTCTTGGTCTTGGTCTTGCAACAACACACCTGGTCTCGTCTTGGTCTTGGTATTGCGCACCCGAGTCTTGGTCTTGGTATTGCAGCAAGAGTCTCGCAAGGTCTTGCAAGTCTTGCAGTTGGAATAACGTAACAGTCATTTATCATGGCAAGGAAAAATCCAACTAAATTAATCAAATATCATCCTATCTTATCTATTCATCTGGTAGCTTATAGTCCACTATTGAATATAACCCTTACCACTTGGATAAATTACTCTCCTATTCCTCTGGTGTTACATTAGACAGCGTACTACTCCTATGGCAAAGGAAGGAATTTCGACCCTGTTTTCTTAAGACGTCACCACACGGAGCAGTTGATACAATAAATTTTATGTCATTTTAAATATATTTTATAATAAATGAGAATATTTATATTCCTCTTCAAGTTAACTATATCCGCCATACCTAATAGTTGCGCTATAAAAAGTAATGTGATGACGATTTTTATACCTATAATTCTTCCTACCTACCTCTAGATATATTTAATACTAGCTGTTCCATCAGCTTCACTTGCTTGACTCACCTTATATTTATAATATCCATCACATACCTACTTTAATCACATTTTTTGTTATCTAAGTAGGTAGTTGCCGTAACAACGCCTACTATGGAGAACTCTTAACAGCTTTAAAATTTAGTTGGATTTGTTAGCCTTTTGGATTTGTTAGGCCAAAACTTTTCTGGATAAACAGACTATCTGACAAAATAACATTCTTTTAGAATATTTTCTGGGATTAGGGTGTTCAAATAAACAATTTCTCTCCATCTATAATAAGTAGTAGTAGTATAGATAATAATAGTTTTTAATAATATACCTATGAAGAGGGTCACCAAATGTATGATATTCGTCGTCATCGTCTCAGTTCATAAAAGTGCCACTGCTGGGCTTAATCTTCCTCCCAGTAGGAGGAAAATTGGCCTACTATACCACGCTGGTCAGACATGTTGGTATAAGATTTTATTTCTAGTAGTTTTAAATAAAACTACTTTTACTGATTATATCGCGTTTGTGGTCACGGGCGGACTGACCAGTCTGCCCGTGACCGTGACCCGCTGACCATGAATGCTGCAAAGTGTTCGAAACTGTAATATATTGTATAAGTGGGTACTCTTAAGCAGTGTACATACATATAATAATTGTGCGAAGCCCAGTCGGCGAATATACGTTGTGCAGATAACTCGCTATTATTCCTGAACCCTGTATCTCGGTTAATCCGTAAATATAACATTGGCGACGAGTATTAGCAACCTTACGCATAACTTATAGTTAACACATAGTATATTAAGTGTTAGTGAATGATGCCAATAGGAAAAATTGCCGAGTTCAAAGTTCATAATGACGATTGGCGGTTATATGTTGAACGTCTAAAACAATATTTCTTAGTTAATGAAATACCTGACGAACTACAAGTGCCTACGTTAATCACAGTGATGGGAGCTGAAAGCTATGAACTATTAGTTAGCTTGTGTACACCCCACAAACCTAAAAGTAAATCAATTGCAGAAATAACGGACATTATGGAAAAACACTTGCAGCCTAAACCTAGTGAGTTAGCCGAGCGATATAAGTTTAGACATAGAAAACAAAAGGATGGAGAATCGATAGCAGAATATACTGCCGTGCTAAAAAGAATGTCTAAAACGTGTGGGTTCGGGACGTGGCTGGAAGAAAGTCTAAGAGACCAGTTGGTATGTGGCATAACTAGTGAAGTTATACGTCAACGATTGTTCGCGGAAAATCAATTGGGTTTCGGGAAAGCCTATAAACTGGCGGTAAGCTTGGAGGCGACTGAAAAGGATGCAGCAGCTGTGGTGGAGCGCGGCAGTGAGCGGGCGGCTACCACGAATGGCAAGGTCGGGTGCCAGGCGCTTGCGGCGGGCGTGTGGCGCGCCAGAACAGTGGCGGAGAGGCGCAGGGGGCAGGGCGCGCACGAATCGCGTGCAGCACCTCAAGTACCAGCTACGTCGACGCCGGCTGAGCGTGCGCGACCACATGTGCAGTGTCGAGTATGTGGTGCGCGTCACGACACAGCTGCGTGCAAGTACAAGCGATACGTGTGCAGGGTATGCAATCAACAGGGTCATCTGCGTCGGATGTGCCCAAAATTGACGGGGCAGCATCAGATAGACCTAGATCACGTGGATGACATCGGCAGCGAGGACAGCGAGGAGGTAATTAACATAAGTCGTTTATCACCAATGCAATGTAAGCCCATGTATGTTACTTTAAACGTAAACGGAGTCGATATTAAGATGGAGTGTGTCACCGGCAGTGCTGTGTCATGTATAAGCTGGGAGTGTTACAATAGACTGTTTCGAAATTTGGTACTTAAACCGTGTGAGTTAACATTTAAGTACTACACGGGCGAGTCGGTTAAACCGTTGGGCACAATACTACCATTAGTTAAATACAAGAACTTTTCTAAGGTGTTAGAATTATTTGTTGTAAGAAATGGTAAAACCATTCTATTAGGCCGTCAGTGGATGGCAGAATTAAAACTAGAATTACCCACTGTTACTTACGAATGTAATAATTTGTCAATGTTTAAAGGGGAGACATTTGATGTGTTGGCGTTCAGTTCCAGATACTGTGACGTGTTTGCGGACGGATTGGGTCGATTCACTGGTGGCACGGTGAGCATTCACGTGCGCGACGGCGCGCGGCCGGTGTTCACGCGCGCGCACCCGCTGGCGTACGCCCTGTGCGAACCCGTGGAGCGCGCGCTGCACCAGCTCGTGCGGGACGGCATTCTCTCACCCGTGGAGCGCTCCGACTGGGCGACACCCATTGTGCCGGTTGTAAAGAAGGACGGTAACATTAGAATTTGTGCAGATTATAAATTAACATTGAATAAAGTTGTAGAAATTGACCGTTATCCGTTGCCTAGGGTTGAAGAATTATTATTACGTTTAAAAGGGGGGGAACGCTTTAGTAAAATTGATTTATCACAAGCTTATGCACAGTTTGAGCTTGATGATACAAAAAAATACACTGTAATAAATACACATAAAGGGTTATTCATGTACAATAGGTTAGTTTATGGTCTATCTTCGAGTCCAGGAATATTTCAAAGACATTTAGAGCAGTTACTCGCGGATATGCCTCACGTAGGAGTATTCTTGGATGATATTATAATAACAGGTAGCACCGATCAAGAACATTTAAGTAATTTGTGTAAGGTATTCGATTGTTTAAGTAAATATGGCTTAAGGGTTAAGAAGGAAAAGTGTGTATTTTTCAGTAAGTCAATCAATTATTTAGGTCATATGATTAGCAAGGACGGTATTCACACGTGTCCAGATAAGGTGAAAGCTATTATAGACACGCCGGCACCCACTAATATTTCTGAGTTAAGAGCATTTATCGGTATGGTAATGTATTATGGGAAATTTATAAAAAATATTAGTACAATTTTATCTCCCTTATATAATTTGCTAAGAGGGGGGTGCGGTATGTCTGGGGTATAGAATGCCAAGATGCATTTCGCGAGGTCAAGCAGTTATTGGCAAGTAGTAAAATATTGATGCACTATACGTTTGATCTACCGTTATATCTAACAACAGACGCGAGCAGTGTTGGTATAGACGCTGTGATATCGCATATGACGTCGAGCGGTGAGCGACCCGGTGCGTATGCTTCGCGCTCACTCACGAGCGCCGAGCGCGCCTACTCACAGATAGATCGAGAAGCTCTCGCTTTTGTTTACGGCGTGCGTAAATTTCATCAATACCTTTACGGCCGTAAATTTATATTAAAGACTGATCATAAGCCCTTGACATATATATTTGGAAATAAAGTAGGTATACCTGTGATGGCTGCGTCGAGATTACAGCGTTGGGCAGTCTTGTTATCTGGATACAATTACGAAATAGAATACGTATCGTCTAAGAAAAACTGTGCCGATGCATTGTCGCGTCTACCGCATAAACAAAGTAAAGAGGTAAAAGACGTCGATATCACTTACATAAATTTCATTGAAAATTTCTTACCTATTACAAACGCGGAAATTAAGAGGGCAACTATCGCAGATAGGGTTCTTAGTAGGGTCCTAGGATACATTAGATCCGGGTGGCCCTTGGATTGTACCGACGAGAAAATTAAACCGTTTTTTATTAGACGCAATGAATTGTATACAGAAAGTGGATGTATTATGTGGGGTTATCGTTTAGTGGTACCGTTAGCATTATAAACACATGGGTATAGTGAAAACAAAGGGATTAGCCCGTAGCTATGTATGGTGGCCCAATGTTGACGCAGATGTGGAAGCAATGTGTAGACATTGCGAGACTTGCGCAGCGGAGGCCGACGCCACGCCGCGTACACGAATACAGCCATGGCCATACTTGCCTCGTCCCTGGAGCAGATTACACATTGATTTCTTAGGCCCTTATAAAGGACTAACTTTTCTTGTAGTGATAGATTCAACTTCAAAATGGATTGAGATTTTTGAAATGACCCGTACTACTGCGACAAACGTAATCAAGGTATTAAGAGCTTTGTTTGCTAGATTTGGTTTACCGGAAGAATTAGTTTCGGACCAGGGACCCCCATTTACTAGCTTAGAGTTTAAAGAATTCTTATTCAATAACGGTATAAAACAAACCTTCTCGCCAATTTACCCCCCAGCCTCAAACGGCGCAGCCGAAAACGCAGTGAAGCTATGTAAACGTGCCATTAAAAAAGCGTACAGAGATGAGGTAGATATAGAAGCAGCCTTACAGACGTTTCTTCTTGCTTATCGTAATACTATCCACAGTACAACTGGTGAAACACCAACCATGTTGTTACAAAAGCGACCTCTGCGTTCGAGGTTAGATTTGTTGCGATCCAGTCGCGTTGTAGAGGATAAGGTCCCGGACGCTCAAAGAAGGCAAGTAGAATACGCAGGCGGGGTATCCCGTAATTTTAGTGAAGGCGATACCGTATGGGCTCGGGGCTATGGAAATAGAGATAAATGGGTAAAGGGCATCGTGGATAATGTTGACAGTTCCCGGAGATACTCTGTGGCAGGGGATGACGGTCAATTATTAAAAAGGCATGTCGATCAGATTCGTCGTAGATCTTGTTTATACTGTACCTAATTCTGAAGGCAATAGTGAGACGTTAGCGGATGAGGGCAGTGTCATTGTGCCTCATAGTGAAGGGGTGATAGGGGCCAGTGACTGTGGTACTGATAGTACCGGTCAGGCCAGCGTGACAGAGGATAAAGATGGAACTAAAAATTTAATCGAAGGTATGTCAAGTAACAAACCTGATGATGATAATATCTCATCACCACCTCTCCCTACACCAGCTCGTCCTCCAGTGAATCGATACTCAAAACGTATACGGAAACCAGTCGTAAGGTTTCAGAACGTTCTATTAGAATGACTTTTATATTTAGCATTTAAAAAAATTATTATGATGTTTGTTATTATTAATTTTATATTATTATGTAGTATTATATTATGCTGTGTGGTAGCGGCTTCGAATACTACCAACCCTTGCTTTGCTCGTGGGTGTCGTAAAAGACGACTAAGAGCCCTAGATTGACCCGGACCAACTCCATCTGGTACCATTTGGGACTACGATTACATTCCCAAGGAGGGTTGACGTCAGGCAGGCGGCCGGTCATAAAAGTCATTGCCGAAACTTTTTGCAATATGTCAAAACAGATGACATATTGCGTCGACCCCAAGTAATTGGGATAAGAGCAAGATGATGATGATGATGTAGTATTATATTATGTTGTATTGTGGTGGAGGTGTAATATATAGTATAAGTGGGTACTCTTAAGCAGTGTACATACATATAATAATTGTGCGAAGCCCAGTCGGCGAATATACGTTGTGCAGATAACTCGCTATTATTCCTGAACCCTGTATCCCAGCTAATCCGTAAATATAACAGAAACGTCGGGCAATCATAAATCAAATCAAACACAAAATGTGTAGTGCTCGCGTAAACATCAGAAATCATCTAGTTGTTTTACTTTTTTATTTTTTTTTATTTCCAACGGTGGCAAACGAGCAAACAGTACACCTGATGGTAAGTGTTGCTACCGCTCATGGACCTTTATAAGGCCGCTGCCTACCGCGAAGAAAGTGAAAGGAGTGTGAATGCGTGCATTGAGGCTCGGTGATACCAAGGGCACTACCAAAACCCTCCACACGCAAACACCCTCAGAAAGTTGGGCTTCCGGCTCTCTCGCTCACCGAACGAAGCGCAGTAACTAATTGCTACTTCTCTTTCACATTATTATATTGTGATCTTTATGTACGCATACCGATCTACGCATAATAATTTTTTATGCGATTCTGGGTGTAACTTATGTAGATTAATTGTAGGCATATTTCTATGTCCAACAGTGTACGTCGCTGTACTAATGAATAAACGGATATATAAATATAATGGGCAAGAGCACTCACGTGTGAAACTTGTCAAGGCTAACTAACAAGGTGATGATTATAGTATTTTTGGCCTTAAGTCTTTTCAAATCATCATAGCCCCCCCCCCCCCCTCATTTTACTCATGAGTGTCGTAAAAGACGACTAAGGGCTAAAATATAGCTACTATAATATATAGGTATATAACATCGGTACAAGAGAAGGAAAACTTGATATGAAATCCTGTACCAACACGGCCAACGCCGAGTGCGACCTTGCCAAAAAAAAAAAATAATACCAGTGGATTTTGTTGTCTGACCAGCGTGGTCAACAAAATCTACGGGTAAGAAAGAGAGTGGTGAATTGTATTCGTGCTCCGTCCCTACACGGTAAATTATTACATTGCGATCTTGCGATCTTCATGTACGCGTACCGATATACGCATTATAGTTCTTTTCGCGAGTCTGGGTGTTATTTATGTAAATCAATTGTAGGCATATTTCTATGTCCAACAGTGCACGTCGTTAGGCTAATTAATAAACGGATATATAAATATAATGGGCAAGAGCACTCTCGTGTGAAACCTATTAAGGCTAACTCACAGGGTGACGATTATGGATTTTTTTTGGTAATTTTACCCTTAAGCCTTTCCGAAGAGAGAATTTTTAAAAGCCAAGACCAACATTGGAAATTGATTGGCCAATGGATGTATATCTCAAGACTGATTGGACTTGCCGTATAGTGATGGAGTAAGAATACAATTTATCACCCCCCTATTTTACTCATGAGTGTCTTAAGAAACGACTAAGGGCTATAATATATATATATATATATATATAGGACCATAATATATATATATACCATCGATAGAAGAGAAGGAAAACTTGACATGAAACCCTCTACCAAGACGTTCCATTACAGTGGTATAGTATGTCCATTTCCCTATTATGAAGACACGAGGCCAACAGTTGGACGTGTATAAGCTGAAATGGTGATTTTACTTAAATGCAAGACCGCGAGACTCTTGCAGACTCAGTCTTGGTCTTGCTCAAATCTTGCAGGGCTAGTCTTGGTCTTGCAAAAATTAAGCGGTCTTAGTCTCGGTCTCGCATTTCTCGCAAGACCAAGACCAAGACCGCAAGACCAAGACTTTTTTGGGCAACACTAATTGTTCCACACTGCGCTTAATTTACTTGTAAAATCTACGAAAAAACGTATTTAGTAGTAATAATTTTGCATGTACGTATAAAGAGACGTTAAAATATCTTTTTTTTTGTATTACTCTTGTGTCATTGACCTCACGCATTTTTTCCCCTCATTGGAAAGATAAGCAATTTCTATTCATCTATTAATTTTTTAAATATGGCTTCTGTCTTTTGTTATGGTGATAAAGTAAAAACACAATATTCCCTTTCTTGCCGGCAGTATCGTAAAACGTGACTAAGGAATATGATGTGTAGATAACAAAGATTTAAGAGAAGGAAAAATTGTCCTAAAACCTGGAGGAGTTTGACCTACTATACCACACTGCTAGCGTGTGGTATATTAGGTCAATCACCTGCTATTGTAGAGGAGACCCGAGCCAAACAATGAGGCGTATACAGACGAAAGAGAATTGTATATAGTCAATACTTTTTTTTTGGATGGGCTATGGTGAGCGCACACGACGTCCATTCCGTCCGAGGCGACGAAAGGACGGCATCCGGGCCCATAACCCACCCGAAACTCGTCGTTTTCGTCGTTGGGCAGACCACCGGTGCCAAATTCCTTGTCCTAAGTGGTCGGCCCAATGGAATACCTTGTTAAGTACCCTTTACTATCGACGTCCAGGACGTCATTCGCCGCCGCGCAGTTAGCCTTTCTGCGGGTGACGCACTAAAATCCCCGGTCCAGTCACCCGCGGCTTCGTCTAGGGGGCTTTTAGCGCAGGTACTTGAGCCTGCGCCGTCTGAGCCGCCAGTGGAGGATCGTGTCGCCGTAGAGGAGCTCCTCTCGTACACGATCCGCTGCCTCCTTGCGTGAGATGATGGCCTCACAGAAGGCGTCGATCGCGTCCCAGCACCAATAATTGTGATAAGTTGACGGTGCTGCTCGGCCCACGCGGCACACACCTCGAGTGTGTGCTGCGCCGTGTCCTTGTCGCCATCGCAGTGGTGGCAGGAAGGTCTGCTCTCCCTCCTCACGACTGTGTGGCAGACCGTTGAATGCGTTGGCGATGTCTAGGGACACCATCAAAGCCGGCGACTGCCTCTCTGACCACGGCCTTCATATGCAGCGAGGCCGTGATCGTTGAACACCCCTTCCTGACGCCAAATTGGAGGTCCGACAGATCGGGTGCGGGACCGTCCCGGCCTCGGCAGAAGCACCAGCTTCCTCTCCTTCCAATACCCAGAGAGAACTGCCCGGACGCGTAAACAGGCGTCGTACAGTCCTCTGAGGCGTGGTCCCAGGTGTTTGAAGACCAGGGCCAGCACTCGGTCGGGTACACCATCTGGCCCGGGGCGGTAGATTTGACGCGCATAGGCGTCACCGCCACCCCCATCTCCGTCTCCGAATATTTTATACCTGTGATTAATTTGAAATAAAATAGATTTTTATAATTTTACTAATGTAAAAATAATTTATTGGAAAGATATTTAAAAGTATGTTTAAAATTAAAATAATAACATAACACAAACGAATTAAAAACCTGAGAAGGAAATCAACGGAGCAAAAGGAATTTTTATGCTGATGGCAGAGTTTGTTACAAGATGGATAAAAGTCGTGTAATCTCAACACGATGCTTTTGACAATTGTTAGAACTTTAGAGTCTTTTGGATTACATACTTTGATTTTTTATGTTGTAACTCGAGATTTTAACTGTTATGATTACTTACATTGTTATTATTAAGTGGGTGCTAGGTTTTATAATATAACTATCAGTAATACAATAATATGCATTTCTGACTACTTAAGATTATCTTCAGATACTGTCTGTCACAACAGTAGGTACGAATGTGGAGGGCATACTTGAGGCATAAGGATCTATACAAATAAATAAAACTAAAGTATGTGTTTGTAATGTCAAAATAGTTTTAGAATTTTTTCATGCTCATACGGTTATTTGCACGATACCTATACCTAAAAACCAATTTAAATATTTTTTGCCTGTCCATTTGTTCCCCGTAATCTTCAAAATGGCTGGACCGATTTGGGTAATGTTTTACTACCAGGTAGTTGTCTATATAAGGAGTAATTTTTTTATTTTTCCTTACAGAAAACCCTATAAAATTTTGCCGGTTTTGGGAATCGAACCAGAGCCTTCATGAACTACACCCGCGTACAATATCTTAGGAGATATTGGATGTTAACCGAAGCGAAATGAGATGACGCTAGTAAGTCAATTCTCCTCCCAATATGGAAGAGGCTTGAGCCCAGTAGTGGGATGTATATGAGCTGTGATGAATGATGACGAAAATATAGATAATCTCGGTACATCCGACATTGTATTTGATCTAATATTAAATTTTAATCAAATAAACGATTTACGAAATATAGTGATATTTTAAATAAAACTACTATACGGTTTTATCGCGTTTGTATTTGATTTTTGATTACCCGACGTTTCGAACACTTTACAGCGTTCATGATCACGGGTGGACTAAGATGTCTCACGTCCAACAAGTCATCGTTACTGCAGAAAATTTATAATTATCTACCCGATACAGAAATTAGTTATTAAATATTGACCCACATTTTGATACAAAATTTATTGCCAGTGTAAGAAGAAAATGATTCTATATGAAAAAATTATATTGTTTATGGTTAGTAATAATTAAACATTAAAATTAATAGTAATTATATTTAAAAACTAACTAATAATCTAGTATACTACCACCGGATCGGAACACGGTTACACTGAGAAAGATCCTATGATCCTGATAAGATCCTATAAGAGCTATGGGCTCGCCGGTCTCCCCTGTCGTTGCCGATATATTCATGGAGGACTTCGAGGAGACGGCCTTATCAAGCTCACCTGTCACACCCAGGTTCTACAAGCGGTACGTAGATGACACTTTCACAATATTACCCACAGACAAAATAACCATATTCCTAAACCATCTTAACTCCATTAATCCAAAAATTAAATTCACTATGGAACTGGAGTCAAATAACTCTTTAGCCTTCTTAGACATTTTGGTTATACGTAACCCTAATAACACCTTGAGTCATACAGTGTATCGTAAGGCAACACATACAGACAGATACTTGAACGGTGATTCTCATCATCCCCCTTCACAGTTAGCTACCGTGTGTAAATCTTTGTTGCAGAGAGCACGAGGAATCTGTGACGATGAACACCTGGCTGGGGAGCTGCAGCATGTCAAGCAGGTGCTACGTGCAAACAAGCTGCCAGTTCCTCGCCCCCGTCGCAGAGACCGAGTGAAACCACCCACAGTTGAGCGCCTTCCTGCAATACTACCTTATGTCAAAGGAGTCACTGACAAGATTGGTTACATCCTGAAACGCTCTTCCATTAAAACTTATTTTAAGCCACTGAAGAGGATTAGCCAATTCTTACCACCTGTCAAGTGCCAGATCCCTTTACAAGATGCAGGCGTATATAAACTTGACTGTGACTGTGGTCTCTCTTACATTGGACAAACAAAGAGATCCATAAGAACTCGGATCAAAGAACACATAGCCGATGTGAAGCACCGCCGGGACACTAGGTCTGCAGTCTGTGAACATAGTCAGGACCGCGCCCACCATAACATCAGGTTTGATAAACCACAAATCCTCGCAAAAGAACACCGATACCTGCCTAGAATGGTACGCGAGGCTATTGCGATTAAAAAACACAAAAATTTCAATAGAGAGGATGGCTGGGTGTTACCATCAAGCGGATCCTGTTATAAACATTATTAAAAACAAATCCAAAAAGACCACCACAAGACTGCAAGACACCGTGAGCTCATATTGTATAGATTTGACCCACAATAATAATAACTAAAGATAATTTTATAAATTAAAACCTTTTTAGTAACATAAAGTAAGCCGCCTTCAAAATTAACTTTAATTTAGCATCATGTTACCTGAGTTTTCTTGCCGGATCTTTCTCAGTGTAACCGTGTTCCGATCCAGTGGTAGTATACTAGATTATTAGTTAGTTTTTAAATATAATTACTATTAAATTTAATGTTTAATTATTACTAACCATAAACAATATAATTTTTTCATATAGAATCATTTTCTTCTTACACTGGCAATAAATTTTGTATCAAAATGTGGGTCAATATTTAATAATTAATTTCTGTATCGGGTAAGATAATTATAAATTTTCTGCAGTAACGATGACATATTGGACGTGAGACATCTTAGTCCACCCGTGATCATGAACGCTATAAAGTGTTCGAAACGTCGGGTAATCAAAAATCAAATACAAACGCGATAAAATCCGTAAAGTAGTTTTATTTAAAATGTATAATACTCGCGTAAACATCAGAAATCATTATATAGTGATATTCTTTTTATACGAATCTCTCTTTCACGTGTAAAGTACAGAACGAATATTGATGAAATGTTTACAGTTTAAGCTAATACAATATAAGAACACATATATTACAATTTATAAAGATTTTATGTTACCATGATCATCTTCATCTTAGCTCATATACGTCCCACTGCTGGGCTTGAGTCTCTTCCATATATATTAGGAGGGATATTGACCTAATATGCTTCGTTCGTGCGGTGAGGTGGTAAGAATATAATTCACCGTCCCCTTTCTTGCCCATGGGTGTCGTAAAAGACGACCAAGGGATTATAATATGTGCATAACATCTGTGCGAGAGAAGAAAAACTCGATATAAAAAACATTTTTTCTTTTTTTTTGCGTGGGAAAATGCTACTTTTACGCATGCCCACCTGAGAAAGATGGGGTATGCTGGGCTCAGCGTTGATTTATTGTCAGCGCCACTATCAGCTAAAAACCACACGCTGTTCCTGTCCCTCGGTTACGGCGAAGTTATGGGACCGTTTTCACATGCACCACAACTCCGCCGGACCGACGTATCCACTGCTTTCGGACTCACCTCGAGACGGTACTGGTCCCACTCCTTACCATCTCCGGTAGTGCCTATGACCATTTATTCCTCTTTGGGGCCTTACACCTAATGTGGGATACCAGTCGTCACCACAACCGGTGCCCCAGGCCTCACTCGCAGAGTTGAGGGACCTGACAGATAGGCTTGACCTCGTCTCCGCGCTCTCCGGGGCGGTAAAGCGTTGGGATCTGCTTCTCTCTCCCGCTCCTCTACTTCCTTTCTCTTAACTACCGCTTCGCAGAATGTGACCATTGCCTGCCACGAACTTCCCTTATCGACCATTTTATTTAAGAATGTCGGTAAGGACAGATCTGTACCCGCTGTCGATAGTAATGCCTGTCGTAATCCCACCTCTTCAGGGCATGACTCCAGCGCTCGATATAAAACCCTATATTAACTCGTCTGAGCAGCGTGACATAGTAGATCAATATTTCTCCCATTATAGAGGAGGCTCGAGCTCAGGGACGCATAGTGGTGATGTGGTGATGATACCACACTGGTCAGCCGGGTTGATATAGGATTTAATTTCCAGTTTTCTTTTCATTTTATGTAATTTGACCATATTATTGATAATTTGACCATATTATTTGAGCCTGCTCTCCGAAAGCTATCTTGGAGTGCATTGTCTAAATCTTTGGTGTTACTTAGAAAGTTAATGTATCGTAGAATTGTTTGTCTTAAAAAGTTCTAAATAAAAGAAAGACCGCGACAGCTTATACCCACAATCTACATTTTATATGGATGCGTATATGTATATTCCAAGTTATGAGCTATAAATAATGCATTTAAAATGGATATTTTCTCTATAATGCACATTTCACAGTATTTAGATAATTCTTATCAAAATTGATACATTTGTCGTTTTATTATTTAATATCTAAGTTGAATTTTGTAATTTACACTAAGTAATTTGTACGAACAGTTTAAAAATATTACGATAGGATTGATTTGAGTAAAGCGCCATTAAACGCCAACTATGTGTAAATCGGCGACGTGTATCGGCAATTGCGATCTAGGCAAGGACGCCCCAATATCTTATATCTTTAAACGAGAAATTCTTGTATATATGTATATATCTTATATATAAATTTCTAGCGTACGTGTGTATGTCACTGAACTCCTCCTAAACGGCTGGACCGATGTTGACGAAATTTTTTGTATGTGTTCAAGGGGATTCGAGGATGGTTTTGAATCACAATTGGACCCGGTAGGTGGCGCTGTTCGGGCAGGACAATAACTTGAGAGCGACTTTACCGATTCCGTTCATCTTTCTTTTTAATTTTTCTACTACTTTGAGAAAAGCTTTTACGGAAAAAAATTGAAAGTTATATATATATATATTTTCAGAGTATCGGAAACGGCTCCAATGATTTTGATGAAATTTGGCATACGAGAGGTTTCGGGGCCAAAAAATCGATCTAGCTAGTTTTTATTTATAGAAAATGTTGTTTTGTCAGTGTTTTTAGCTAATCAATACAATGACATAAAATGTCAATAGAATGGGGATTCAAATTTCGCCGTCGACGTCAAGAGTGACAATAGCTCAGTTGAGAAGTTGGCCAGTTTTTTTTGTTTTGTTTTGGCATTCAAACAGCCTGGGATCGAATTTCGGTATTATTATCATTCTGTTTTTGTAATTATATATTTCTATCATTATTACATTTTTATTTTTTATGAATATATATCTAAATAAGTTCGGCCAAAATACAAAAAAAATATCGGTCAACCAGATATTTCATAATAAATCAAGAGCGGTACGAAATATTTACATTACATTTTTGAACTTTTTAATGACAGAAGAAGCATGGTTACGTAAATCAAAACGTTTATACATTTTAGTATTTCCAGTTTTTCATGCGGAATTACTAAAGGAATAACTTGACATAATATTAGTTGATATTATCGACTAGTATCATATACATAACTTTTTATCTTGATAAATGTACACGGTATTCGTGGGGTAAGTGATGATGATAAGTTATTTGTGATAAGATAAAGTTTATTATAACTTGGGAATTACCACCTGAATTTCGATTAAATTACGACATAATTTTGAGTGTGATGATATGTTAAGAGTACAATGAGCCACTTGTTTTTTTAGGCAAGTTTAAAAATCGCATGAGGATCATCAAGAAACCGAGTAGCAGAATCTCTTAGGCTACATAGAACATTAACTGCAGTTCCCACCGTGCCTTGCATGCGTGGCCATTAAGATATTATCCTCAGATGGGCTTTATCCATGACTAGATGTCGATATTCTGGGTGCCGGATAGTATGGATAAAGGTTATAGATACTTTTAGCCCTCTAGATCCTTGTAATGGCGATAGGAAGAAAATATAATTGTCGCCACCCCTTGCTTGCACGTGGGAGTCGTGCGATATCATCTAAGGGTTAACCAGGCAGACACCAGCTATCTCCTGGAAATCGTACATATAACACCTCACTCTGATCACTAACCCGCATGCCAAGCGTGGTATTTACCGTCATACCCCTTCAAATGACGAAAAACGAAGAAATAGTATTAACTCAGTTACTGCTCTGCTATCCTACAGGCTTATTTTGGTGGGGGGCTCAGTAGCGATGGAGTAGGGGGTGCGAATAATCTAACAATTTTATTTTTATTTATTTATTATTTAAGTTGGACGTGGGCGTCCACGTCCAGTGTGTAGTGGCAAAAGTGGCAAGTGGTAAAAGACCGCATTTTATGGCGAAACATGAGGTAGGGCTACGTCTATCAGGGGATGGTGAAAGGCTGAATAATGATGGTGTTAACACTTTCGTCTCTTCCACATTCATTAATCCCCTCAATAATGTCTTTCAGTTTAAGGCACTTCTAACCTGGCTTTTCTTAAGAACGTCCCTGATTTGGACGTGGAACGTCCGCCTTGGCCTTCCTCTTCCAATACTTTCGTTCACATTCGTGCTATAAATTATTTTTGTTAGTCTTCTTTCATCTATTCCCTCTTCAGGTCTGAACTAATTTACCGTACCTCTCTCCATCCTTGTCACTACATCTACATTCATACCACAATGTTTCCTAATTATTGTGTTCTATTCTATTACTCATTTTCACACAAATCATGCTCCTCAGTGCTCTCATTTGCACAGCATTTATTCTACTTTTTCTGCTTCTTCTGTTATACCCAACTCTCACTTATACATACATTAGGGTTGGTACAAACATTCTTCTATGCATAGCCAGGAGGGCCTTCTTAGACAGACTTTAACTGCTATAGAGGTAAAGCACCATTCAACATATTTTTAATGGGTTATTAATAGTCAAATCTTCTGCTAAAGCGTGCTTTGTAATTTGTTAGTAATATAAACTATTATTTATTAGTACTATTCTTTACCTTTTTTTGAATATACGTATATTCAGTATACTATGAAGTAGAATACATATTCTACTTCATTTGAAATTTAAACGCGGCTGTGTTCTCGTCAAAGTTACTTAATTTTCAAATATATATCATCATTAACCTGCCACCATTCCACGCTAAGCGGGGTCAGCGAAACATGTTCTTATCTTCCATTGACTTCTGTCAGCTGTCATATCTGCACTCACTGTTTTTATCCTCGTTCATACCAAGAATATGTATACGTTTTATGAATAACTTAAAGTACCTATAAAACAATAAGAGCAACCTTTCCTCTTTTAACTTATTATTCTAGGAAGAAGAAGGAATTTATTGCTTTTATAGTTAGGCAGGCAAAAAGGCACGCCGCTTTAAGCTTTACTTAATAAAGTCGATTGATTGAAAAAATATTAAATCCTATAAATTCACTCTTTACTGATTTTTGTATACACCAGGTCAATGTCGAACTTGAACTTTTTTGGAAATCTAGTCATCAAAGTAACAGATGATGATTTATACCGCGTATATAGTTAAAACAAAAGTTTATAACCAGTATGTGTTACCAGCGATGACATAGGGCACTGAAACGTGGTCTCTAAATGTCGACCTCATAAAAAGGTTCAAAGTTAGTGGAGAGCCATAGCATGTTGAGCGCCTATGCTCTCAATTTCTCTACGTGACAAAATCCGAAATACGGCAATCCGTAGAAGAATGGGTTTAACCGGCATAGCCCGCAATTAGTACGTTGAAGTGGCAGGCCACATCGCTCGTCGAACCGACAACCGTTGATGAAGATAGGTTCTCGAGTGGCGACCACGAATCGAACGACACAGCGTAGGAGGGCCCCCACTAGGTGGACTGACGACATTTTCAAAGTCGCAGGGACTCGTTGGATGCAAGTGGCACAAGACCGTTCCGAGTGGCATTCTCGTGAGGAGGCCTATGTCCAGTAGTGGATGCCTTCGGACTGATGGATGGATGGATATAGTTAAAGTCTAAAATTGTCACAGTTATTACAGAGATTCATGTTCGATATAACCAATAACAGTTATATTTTAACTAATACATAAAGTAATGTTGTCATATCAGCTGATACGTGCTACTGCTGGGTTAAAGCCAGCAATAGGAGAGAGATTGAACTACTTTAGTATGCTGGTTAGACATGTTGATAAAGGGTTGTATTTTCAGTTTTTCTTCTCTTCATCGCCATCATCACAGCTTATATACGTCTTACTCCTGGGCTCGAGCTTTTTTTTAATTATGTAGCCAGTGTTCATGTCAAAGTATGACTTATATTTTCATACTATCAGTAGTGACTGTAATCCTTACTAATATTATAAATGCGAAAGTAAGTTTGTTTGTTTGTTTATTTGTTTGTTTGTTTGTTTGTGACGCTTTCACGCTTAATCCACCGAACCGATTTCAAAAATTCTTTCACCAATGGTAAGCTATAATATCAGGGAGTAATATAGGCTATATTTTGTCTCGGTATTCCCACGGGAACGGGTGTTACGCAGGTAAGGCAACTTAAACTGAAGCGAAGCGAGGGCGGGTTTGCTAGTGTTATATAATTATGACAGGACATGTAGAACAATCAAAAATTTCGTGACATCCTTTTGTACCATGTTTCAGAGCAAAATAATTTATTATTATTATGTTTCTCCTTTTTCACGGGATCTTCCTAAAGAAGATACCCAGTCCTTTGAAAGGCTTACACGGGGAAATGGATCCAACACGCAGAGGCCTTTGGAGAAATTTAATGTTAAAATGGAATGGAACATCTACCGATGACACTCCACGTTTGCACATAACACTCATGGACTGTCAACGGTAGGTGTAAAACTATTGTGTAATGATGATATCTAGAACCTGATTATGGGATTGTGAGGTTTAGTGGACGATTTTACTTGAACTATTGATTTTTAAACTGTCGTTTGCCTTCAATACTTTTATACGTCTTGACGCTGCCGACCATCGCTAGGGAGATGCTCGGCAGCATCAGGAACTGGGACGCGGTCGCATCCTTCTGCGAGGCAGTTATCTCGCAGAAGATCTGTTTTGACATATTGCAAAAAGTTTCGGCAATGACTTTTATGACCGGCCGCCTGCCTGACGTCAACCCTCCTTGGGAATGTAATCGTTGACCCAAATGGTGCCAGATGGAGTTGGTCCGGGTCAATCTAGGGCTCTTAGTCGTCTTTTACGACACCCACGAGCAAAGCAAGGGTTGGTAGTATTCGAAGCCGCTACCACACAGCACTTTGGCATATACCATCAATGATTGATTGATATATTATTAAGGGTCAATTAAAGTCTAAATTGTCTTAAGTGTTACCTGAAATCCATCAATAGGAACATCAATCTATTATCAATCAACTTACATTAACATTTACCTGGAATTTTATTTTACTTTTATTATTAAACGTGATATTATGCCTAAAGGTTGTTTTATGTGTACAAATATAGACTAATTATTATTCCAGTTGTAGCGATGGTTTCACAGTCTTATAAGTATTTTTAGTATACATTTCCTACAATGAAATTAAAAAAAAGGAATTTCCAAAGGTCACGCATGCGCGATGCTTAAATTTCTGACGGTAATTTATATTTTTTAGATTGTGTCCTTTTCACCGTACTGGGCGATGTTAATAAGATTTTAATAATAGATGCGAAGGTGTCAACGTTGTTACGTGCGGTCACATATCTGATGTGTTAAGTTTACTACCTCATATCTTCATCTTATTGTAAACTTAATAGAGCAAAGGTTCGATTCAATTTACATTGTAAATAATTTAAATAGTACTTAGGAGTAAATGTCTGGTAAGGTCTATCAAAGGATACTGTACGGTTTCTTGAACAGCAAAGTTTACCAGCGCCGCGCCACAGTGCGGGCAAGAGCGATCAAGTCTCCGTAAGGAGATTGGGTCGAGCAAAAGAAATGGTCCGAAGAGAACGCATTCACACTCCCTTCGCTTTCTTCGCGGTAGGCAACGGCCTTGTAAAGGTCCATGAGCGGCAGCAACACTTATCATCAGGTGTACTGTTTGCTCGTTTGCCACCGTTTGCAATAAAAAAAAAATGCTTCGGCAAGTACCTGTACAGGGTCGCTAGGAGGGAGAGGACTCCGTCCTGCCACCACTGCGATTGCGATGAGGACACGGCGCAGCATACGCTCGAGGTCTGTGCCGCTTGGGCAGAGCAGCGTCGTGAACTCGTTGCAATCATCGGTGCCAACCTGACGCTGCCGACCATCGCTAGGGAGATGCTCGGCAGCATCAGGAACTGGGACGCGGTTGCATCATTCTGCGAGGCAGTTATCTCGCAGAAGGAGGCGGCGGGTCGCGAACGTGAGGAGCACAGTCTCCACGAAGCGACCCGCCGCCAGCGACTAGGGCGGCGCAGGCGAGATTACCTGCGTGACTACCTACCCAAAAAAAAAAAAAGCGCTAATCATCGAGTGCACGTTACTCCGCGTTAGTGTGCGTGTAGGGTGTATGATTACCTTCCTATGTGTGGCGGCCGGCTCTTTTAACGTGTTTTGTTTTCGATGTACATATACTGACTGTATCTATGTATGTGCACCATGTATCAATGCACCCCATCTCCCCCTAGAGGTTTAACACGACTGAAAGAGGGTGGCGGGTTGCTTATAGCAGTCTCAAAAAATTTAATACAAACCGTATTGAAAAATGGCAAAGTACATGTGAAGATCTTTGTATCACAATTGATATCCTTTCTCCTTCTTCATCACGTCGAGTGCCTCTATGTGCAGTTTATTTGCCACCACCTGTATGCATTTCTATGCTAGAAAATTTTATTACGCACTGTAATTATGTTTTTGAATCACATGAAATACCCATAAGTATCATTGGTGATTTCAACCTACCTAAAATAAACTGGCATATAGATGCTGACAATAGTTTATTACATAGCGTCTGTCAACATTTTGTAGATTTTCTACATATTAATAACCTTACCCAGTTTTATAATATAAAAAAATTGCTCTGGACGCATCTTGGATCTAGTTTTATCTACCTTACCTTCATGCATTGTATCTGAATCTCACAGTTCTTTGGTTTCTATTGACAAATTACACGCTCCACTAGATATATCACTTTCCTTAGTAAACGCCCGTAAACTTCCATACAACGACGCTTTAAATGAAAGACTAAAATTTTCTAAATTGTGTATAAATTATAAATCACTATTGTATATATAAATTCTGATCGTTCGTATGTGCATGTGGTGTTAACCTATAATTAATTGTTATACTCGTTTTTATTAATCTACGCTTTCAATTGTATAAGTATAAACAATTGTTGGTTAACCAAATAAATAAATTAACTCCTCAAAATATTGAAATGTACTTGAAGTACCACCAGTATCAGATAAATTATATCTTTATAAGGTTTAGATATGTATAAATGTAGAGGAGTAGGAGGAGAGAGGAGAGGAGAAAAGTGGTCTTGGATTTAATAATATTAATAAAGATAAATCTAAAAAATATTCCATTTATATTCTGAGTATACGTATTAAAATTGATAATTTTATTATGCATATTAATAACTAGTCTTTTATTATCAGATAAAAAAAATGCATAACATACAGTAATGTCTGATGTAAGTAAAGACAATCCAGATTATTTTATATATTTATTTTGTTTTTATTTCAGACTCTATATTTTGTTAGTATCAATAAAAACTTAAAAAGTAGTGTTAGTAATATTAACATACTAACGATTTCTGATGTTTACGCAAGTATTACACATCCTTACTAATATTATAAATGCGAAAGTAAGGATGTTTGTTTGTTTGTTTGTTACGCTTTCACACTTAAACCACAGAATCGATTTCAAAAATTCTTTCACCAATGGAAAGCTATAATATCAGGGAGTAACATAGGCTATATTTTATACCAGTATTCCCACGGGAACGGGAACTACGCCGCGGGTAAGAAGACTGAAACTGAAGCGAAGCGTGGGTGGGTTATTAGTTGTAAATAAAACTATTTTGTGGATTTTATGGATTTTATCACGCTTGTATTTCATTTTTGATTGTCCAACGTTTCGACCACTTTGCAGCGTTCATGGTCACGGGCGGACCAAGATGTCTCACGTCCAACAAGTCCTTTTTATTACAGAGATTTATAATTGTCTACCCGCTACAGAAAATTAGTTATTAAATATTGACCACATATTGGTACAAATTTATTGCCAGAATAAGAAGAAAGTGATTCTATAGGAAAAAAATACATTGATTATTGTTAGTAATTATTAACCATTAAATTTGTAGTAATTATTAGGACAATTTATTAATTTAAAACCAACTTCAATGGAATAAATGCAATAAAATCTGTAAAGTAGTTTTATTTACAATTAACATACTAATTTAAATCAAATTCGCATCGCTCGTCAAACCGACAACTTTTGGGGAAGAAAGGTTCTTGAGTGACGAAGACAAATCGAACGATATAGCGTAGGATGACCCTCTGCTAGGTGGACTGAGGAACTCTTGAAAGTTGCAGGGAACCGTGGTATGCAAGTGGCACAGGACCGTTCCGAATGGCGTTCTCGTGGTGAGTCCTATGTCCAACAGTAGACGTCTTTACGCTAATGGATGGATCAAATTTTTATCAAGGATTATTTTCGGGATGATATAAGAGCCGCTTTATTCTTTCTACAGAAAAAATGCGCTTCTGTTACTCATCATGGTAGCATGAAATAGTTGCTCGTTGTGTTAAAAACCAAACTGAGGTGCTGCTTAATCGATTAAGTTTAAAAATAACCTCATATTGTATTGTATCTTCGTTTATATTTGATAGGCAGGGATTAATCATCATCATCATTAACATTTTAGCTCATATGCGTCCCACTGTTGGGATCGAGCTTCCCCCACAATAGCAGGGCAAATTACCTTACTATACCATGCAGGGTGGTATAGAGTTTTATGTCGAGTTTTCCTTCTCTTGCATAGATGTTCTGTGCGTATTGTGTCCCTTAGTCGTCTTTTACGATATAGTGATAATTAAACAATATTTGGAATTTGTACTTCTTGTAATCATCTCTCATGACTAATGGACATCGTCCTCAATGTTTGCCATGTTCCTGGTATCCATATGAGTTTTCTGTATTCGTATAGGTACTGATGTATTCAACAGCCCTAATTTCGCCATACTATATAAAGATTATCAACATGGCACCTGACTGCTGAGTGCCTTGATTATATTATTTAAGTATAAATTAAGCATTGTTAGTCCTAAAGCGGGTTTCAGACTACGCTATAATATAATAGCATATGTATGGTGCGCGGTATTGTTGTGCTATGAGCTATATACTATATGCTATTATATTATAGCGTAGTCTAAAACCCGCTTAACATTTAATGAATACAGTTGTGGTTATTTAATACATTACGCATAGGACAACATTGTCCTAATTAGGTCTATAATGGGGCTATTGGTAGTGAATGTCGCTAGGGCGTTACATATATTAAAGAGAAACCCGGTGCATCGGTTACTTATGTGGCAAAATGCCAGTAATTCGTTTGAAATGTGGATTTAGATCATAGTGGTCCAGTAGGGAGAAAGAAAAAAAAATTACAGTAAATACGGTAGTTTTTTTTATTTTAGAAAATAGAAGTTCTATATAACGTAAAAAGTTAGGCACAGGAATTTAGTTTGTGTGTGTCGTCTTCATAATAATAACTGTGCTTAATATATCAAAAAGTACTAGGATATGGTGAATCGTAAATAATTGGGACAATCAATGTAGCCGGAAGGGTTGGCATGTAGGAATTGCAATGGGTAGATCACCTTATTCGATGACAAGACGTCCATTAAGGAAGACATGTTCTTGAACGATGAGTTAGAAATCATACGTCGCAGTCTGAGGCGGCCCTTAACCAGGTGTTAGATAGCCCGTACGAATTTGTCACCATCTCGGATAAACGCGTCATAATCATTATTTATTATCATTCAGCCTGTCGCCGTCCACTGCTGGACGTAGGCCTTTCTAAATTTTGCCATAAAATGCGTTTCTATGCCGCCTGCATCCAACGACGCCTAGAAACTTTTACCAGAACGTCACTCTACCTCGCTAGTTCTACAGTAAATAAATGCGTAAGAGTAGAAAATTAAAAATATTGCCTTATGACGATAACTATAGATAAAATGATTATTGTTAAGAACCACGATCGATTGCTTGGTAAAAGCATTAGATATAGATTTTTTAAAGGTTTCAATACAAAATACACTCATAGTGTTACAAATTAAATTATTATATAGTTTACTAAAATTGAATAATAATAATTGAAAAAGGTTTGCCTGTATGGTGACGGAGTAAGAATACAATTCACCGCTACCTATCTTGCCCGCGAGCGTCGTGAAAGACGACTAAATAATATCTTGTGCATATAAGAACTATTCAAGATAAGAAAAACTCGAAATAAAGCCCTATACCAACCCGCCTGACCAGCGTTTAGGTGTATATATAGTAGGTAATTTTTACTCCTAATATGTAGGAGGCTCGAGCCCAGTAATGGGACGTATATGAGCTGTGTTGATGATGTAGAATTAAAAATAAAATATATGATGACTATTGGACTAGGCCTCTCCAATATTTAGCATGCGGATTGGCAATCAGTTAATTATAATTTCCTAGGAGAGTAACTACTGGTGTTCAATATATTATTGATGCCTCAACCGGTTTTTATGACTCCTCCGGGTAAATAAGGTGTAATGACACATTATTGTATTCTTAACACATCACACGGGTGATGGCAATAAGTGTAGATGAATGACAACTGTTTGAACAGAATGACAAATGTGTGATGCCAAAATAAGAATACAATGCTTCACTTCCCATTTTATTCCCATGGCCACGTATAGTATGATTTGATACTATTCTATACAATTTATTGTACGGTGATGGGTTTAGAACTTGCAATATATCGGTACAGCTTACTTTACTGTGGTAGTCTTCAAACTGCCTATGGGAGCAACACCAGGACAGCGGGTAATCTTGAGAAATTTAAACGGCTAATGGAGATTGTCAACTCAAATGTGTTGGCAAGTGCCAGGCGTAGTCACTACGGCATTATCCCCATTCATGAAGAGGTATGCTTAACATTTTTGAATTGATAGAAGAATGAATGAATTCTGTCCAAATTATACAGTGGCACATGAACCAATTTCTCTTTCAATACAGAAAAGGTTTGTGACCTATTAAGGAAAATATCAAAATTAACTTCTTAACGAATTATATAGTTATTTTAAAATACCACTATATTAATATCTGTGGACTTTGACTTTGGTAGCAATAATCCAGCAATATTATAAGGAAATGCGAATGATTGTTTGAATTGAGATGTAATTAATGTTCACTTTGTATCTTGTAGTTCTATTAATATTAGTTTTAAATTTTCCTTCCCTATGTTCATCGATACATGCCAATCACGTATGAGTTTGAAGCGATTGTTTTCATTTGATAAAACAAGGTCTTAATCGAATACGTGTTCCATAAGAACGTAATAGGTATATGCAGCATTATTGGTCTAGATGTATGAGCAATAAATAGTCTTCGGGTCTCAGGTTTGAATCCAGAATTGAGTGTCGTCGATAATATGTTGCTATCTTTACGGAATCAGCATAGTTTCGTACAAATAAAAATCTCTTTTCTAATTCTTATGTCTGTATAACTTTACCAATTGATAACGGGTTGATAAAATGTGTCATTGCGAGTTGAGAAAATTATGTGTCACTATTTTGCCGTGTGTGTCGTAAAAACTTACTAAGTCTACCAGAAAATCATGAAAGCAGCAGAATTATTTCTAGGAAACTTAAAACCACAACTGCAATTCGCAACCCGTCTACCTGACATAGCGATTCTATGATATCTCTTTTCATGGTATGTTCAATGATAGATGTTGATAAACTGATGCACCATTATCATATACTCAATCATCATCATCTAAGTTTATATACATTCTACAACTGGACTCGAGCCAATAGAAGCCTGCAATAGAAGAGTAATTGATCTATAATACCACTCTGATCTGAGAGTTGCCAAAAAGTGTTGGTATACAGAATGTTAATTCGCGTTTTACTTCCCTTGAATAAATGTTATATGAATGTTATATCCGTAAGTTGTGTTATATGATAACTACAAGCTAGATAGAATAGGTGGTGAATTGTATTTTTATCCCATCACCAAATGAAAAATGGAACTTGACAGTTCACATAAGTTTCATTTTGGAGTATAAGTCTTTTACATTTTATTACAGTATTATTGCAAATTATATTATGCACTGTAAATAAAACATTTTTTTTACGGATTTTATCGCATTTATCGTATGGTCATGGGTGGACTGGGGTCCGCGCATAGAACAAACATCAGCGTCTGCGTAAACATCAGAAATCATAATATTATGCAGTTTCAAAAGCGAAATGGTTAGCTTTCGTGCACAGTTCAAATATTTTATCTTATCATGAACCATATCTGATCTCATGTCTATACTTGTAATCTTTGATAATTTTATCGCAACAAGCATATCCTCTATCAAAACCAGTTTTCAGTGATAACATTTGAGGCACAGCACTATAGGAACTACATATTCCAACTAACATGTATCCTATTGTTAGGTTTGAGGTGCTACATAATATTTCAACTAACATGTACTCTATTGCTAGGTTTGAGCCTTCAATATAGTTGAAAGATCCTATCATGCTATGCTGGTCTAATACAGGGTTTCATTTGTAATTTTCCTTCTCTTGTAGTGATGTTGTCTGTTTGTGAACCTTATCGTCTTTTACGAGCACCCATGAGTATGGTATGGTTTGTAGCAAGTGTATTCGTACTCCATCATAACACGGATAAGCACATAATTGGATTGGAAACAAATATGATTTTTCTTGAAGATGGATGCAAGTGGCACAGGACCGTTTCGATTGGCATTCTTGTGGGAGGCCTATTACCAGCAGTGGACGTCTGCAAGCTGATGGATGGATGGATACCTGCAAATCTAATCTCAAACATTAATACTTTTTTAATATTTTACACGTTTTCGAGTAAGCTAAGTATGTCAATGTTTACTTCTTTTTACTCTATTTTCTAATTTTATGTAATAGGGTAATTGGATGGTGATGAATTCAAAGTACATTTTATCTCCACCAATGCAATTGCTGGTATGAATATTGTTACGTGTAATTTACAAAATTACTATAAAGTACCTAATAGTGGTAGGACCATACTGTTGACAGTTGTTTGTCTCTAGCCGCGGTCCGGTCCGTCCGGGATAGTACCACACTCTTTTTGTTTTTGGGGGTGGGTTGCGGTCGGCGCGCTCCTCGCACCACTACGTCCGGGGCGACAGAAGGGCGTAAGCACGCAACACCCGCGACCCACCCAAACACCACGTCGCCTTCGTCGTTGGGCCGACCACCGGAGCAGGGTTACTTGTCATCAGTGGTCGTCCCGACGGAATACCCCTTACTTGAGGTACCCTCTCGTCGACCGATATCCCCCCCTCGGGGAGGACGTTGGTCTTTCCTCACGCGGTCGGCCTCTCGGCGGGTGACGGACTAACTCCCCGGTCACGTCACTCGCGGCCTCGGCTAGGGTGGCATGACGCGCAGGTAGTCGTGCCTGCGCCCCCCCAGTCGCCGGCGGCGGGTCGCTTCGTCGAGGCTGAGCTCCTAGCGCGCGCGACCCGCGACCTCCTTCTGCGAGATCACTGCCTCGCAGAAGGCTGCGACCGCGTCCCAGTTCCTGACGCTGTCGAGCATTGCCCTAGCAATGGTCGGCAGCATCAGGTCGCCACCGATGATTGCGACGAGTTCACGACGCTGCACTGCCCAGACGGCACAAACCTCGAGCGTATGCTGCGCCGTGTCCTCGTCGCAATCGCAGTGGTGGCAGGACGGTGTGCTCTCCCTCCTAACGACGGTGTACAAGTACTTGCCGAATCATCCGTGCCCCGTCAAGACCTGCACCATTCGGAAGGAAATCACCCCGTGCCGTTTTAGCCACTGCGTCAGCACCGGCCGAAAGGCCTCCATGGTGCAGACACCGTATCGAGGCATCTCCAGCCGGACTGCCCAACGGGCAATGACGTCTCGGCGGGCGTCGACGCGGCAGGCGGTGCGCTCCTTCAAAGAGACCATACCGCCCTCCGCTTGCACCCCCGACACCCGCCGATACAAATCGGCGAGCATTTCCGCCTCCAGGTAGTACCACACTCTCGCAGAAAATCGACGTCTGTGTAGTAGCAATTTGTTACTGCGCTTCGTTCGGTGAGCGAGAGAGCCGGCAGCCCAAATTTTGCGAGGATGTTTGCGTGTGGTGTGTTTTGGTGTTGTCTTTAGAATCACTGTACCTCATTGCACGCATTCACACTCCCTTCACTTTGTTCGCGGTAGGCAGCGGCTTTGTAAAGATCTATAAGTGGAACAACAACACTTACCATCAGGGGTACTGTTTGCTCATTTACCACCTTTGCAATAAAAAAAATGCTTACAATTTTGGTTTAAAAGTGGGCAAACTCGAAATGTATATATATGTAACTAAGCCAAGACATCTTAATCAGCATCAAAATCATGACCTAGTATCAAATATAATTAGCATCAAAATTATGGCATAGTAATAACAGATTTGCGTGTATTGAAGAAGGAATCCGTGGCGTTTCACAATCAATGGCATTGTATAGCAAGTAGTAAACACCAGACATGTTTTGTATTATAATATTATATGAGTTAATCATATTTTGTTGAAATAATTTATCTTATCTTAATCCACTGTAACGACCTATCTCTGCATTGTTTATACGAATAAATACTGACCTTAGATTGTAAATAAGTAATAAACTATAATATACATAATTGATTTGCCGTGTGTCACCACACGCAGTAAGAATACAAATCATCACCATCTTGCCCGTGGGTGTCGTAAAAGACGACTACGGGGTATAATACGCAGATATGTCTAAGGAGAAAAATTCGAAATAAAACTTTTACAGAAACCCGTCTGAACAGCGGTCAATTTCCTTCCCTTAGCGGCGGAGGCTCGAACCCAGCAGTTGGACATATATGAGCTGTACTGATGATGATGATGATATATAAGTGATTATTCAAATATGTAAACAACTTATCCATCCATTTCTCAGCCCATTGCAGGTAGATGTCGCCAAATATAATACTGTTATTGCCACGCTGATTAAGTAGATGGAAGTTTGCGAGGAAATAATTTGTGCTGTAGAAGACGTACTGATTAAAAATACCGTTCAAAAGGAAGATATGGAGGCTATCCGACAAGACATCTCGTCCTTATTACGTCGCTGTAAGCCACCAAAACGTAATCTTTCAAAACAACAACATTTTGCATTAAAGAACTTGCGTAACAAATCAGATATCGTCATCCTGCGCGCAGACAAAGGAAACGCGACCGTGGTAATGAATACGTCAGATTATAATGCCAAAATTAATCAACTTTTATCGGATGAAACGACTTACAAAAAGGTTAAAACAGACCCCACTAATGTTGTGTTGAAAAACACAAAAAAGTTAATAATAAAACACTCCGATGCATTACATCTAGACGTGAAAAAGCTCATACCACCGTGTTGTAAGCCACCAAAACTGTATGGATTGCCAAAAATACACAAAGCAAGTGCCCCACTACGTCCAATAGTAAGTCAGATAGACACGCCGACTTACAAGTTAGCCCAGATGGTCGCAAAAGTCCTCTCACAACTCCGGGGACACACTAGTGCATTTGTAAAAGACTCATACCATTTTGTCAGTGAAATCAAAGATCTACATCTCGCTGACAATGAAACTATGGTCAGTTTTGATGTCACATCACTCTTCACCTGTTTACCTGTAGAGGAATGCATTAAAACTGTAACTAAGAAGCTATCAGACAATAATATGCCACCGGAATATGCTGAACTATTACGTCAGTGCCTAACAACTGGATATTTATTGTGGAATGATGAATTCTACAAGCAAGTAGATGGAGTGGCTATGGGCTCGCCTGTCTCCCCTGTTGTCGCTGACATTTTCATGGAGGACTTCGAGGAGCTGGCCTTATCAAGCTCACCTGTCACACCAAGGTTCTATAAGCGGTACGTAGATGACACTTTCACAATACTACCAACAGACAAAATAACCATATTCCTAAACCATCTTAACTCCATCAATCCAAAAATTCAATTTACTATGGAACTGGAGTCAAATAACTCATTAGCTTTCTTAGATATTTTGGTTATCCGTAAACCCAATAACACCTTGAGTCATACAGTGTATCGTAAGGCAACACATACTGACAGATATCTGAACGGAGATTCTCATCATCCCCCTTCACAGTTAGCTACCGTGTCTAAATCTTTGTTGCAGAGAGCACGAGGAATCTGTGACGAGGAGCACCTGGCTGGGGAGCTGCAGCATGTCAAGCAGGTTCTACGTGCAAACAAGCTGCAAGTTCCACGCCCCCGTCGCAGAGACCGTGTGAAACCACCCACAGTTGAGCGCCTCCCTGCAGTACTACCTTATGTGAAAGGAGTCACTGACAAGATTGGCTATATCCTGAAACGGGCTTCCATAAAAACTTATTTTAAGCCACTCAAAAGGATAAGTCAGTTCTTACCACCTGTCAAGTGCCAGATCCCTCTACAAGATGCAGGAGTTTATAAACTTGACTGTGACTGTGGTCTCTCTTATATTGGGCAAACAAAGAGATCCATAAGAACTCGGGTCAAAGAACACATAGCTGATGTGAAGCACCGCCGCCACACTAAGTCTGCAGTCTGTGAACATAGTCAGGACCGCTCCCGCCATAACATTAGGTTTGATAAACCTCAAGTCCTCGCAAAGGAACACCGATACCTGCCTAGAATGGTACGCGAGGCTATTGAAATCAAAAAACACAAAAATTTCAATAGAGAGGATGGCTGGGATCCTGTTATAAACATAATTAAAAATAAATCCAAAGAGACCACCACAAGACTGCATGATACTGTGAGCACTTATTGTATAGATTTGACCCACAATAATAATGGTTAAAGATAATTTTATAAATCAAAAATCTTTTAGTAAGCCGCATCTAAAATTAAAAATCAATATTAATTTAGCATCATGTCCCCTGAGTTTTCTTGCCGGATCTTTCTCAGTGTGGCCGCGTTCCGATCCGGTGGTAGTATATTTGTTTTGTTAGTTTTAAATCAACAAATTGTAATAATAATTGCTACAAATTTAATAATTAATAATTACTAACCATAAACAATATAATTTTTCATATAGATTCATTTTCTTCTTACACTGGCAATAAATTTGTACTAAAATGTGGGTAACAATTTAATAAGTTTATAACTATTTTCTGTATCGGGTAGATAATTGTAAATGTCTGTAATAACGATTACTTGTTGGACGTGAGACACCTTAGTCCGCCCGTGACCATGAATGCTGCAAAGTGTTCGAAACGTCGGGCAATCATAAATCAAATACAAACGCGATATAATCCGTAAAAGTAGTTTTATTTACAATGAGCAATTATTGCATATATTATGTGAACCTTGAACAGCTATAATAATTTGTATCAAATTACGTAATTCGATAATTTTTTTGTAGATTTTTTTGAAACAATACCCATTTTTTACAAATACTATTTATTTGTTCTGGTTGCTGTTTATGTTTATCTGTAAATAATTCCTCGGGTAGGCATAGGTTAAGAATACAATGTGTGACCATAGCCTATGTGAGAATATTAAAAACTGGCAGAGGAGTCACTGGAAAAAGAAAGTAGCATTCACTTGAGAAATTTATCTTACTAATATGATCGCCACCTCCGTGTGGTGACGGACTAAGAATACTATTCACCACTACTCTATCTTGGCCGTAGATATCGTTAAAGATGACTAAGGGATATAATCGCATATAACACCTATGCAAGAACAGAAAAACTCGAAACAAAGTCCTATCTGTCTGACCAGCATGGTATAGTAAGGTCAATTGCTCTCCTATTGTGGAGGAGGCTCGAGCCCAGCAGTGGGACGTATATGAGCCGAGATGATGAATGCGATCGCCAAACCTTGAAGTTTTACGATTATGACGTTAATAGTAACACTCATTAGTGTTAATATTAATTAGTCATTAGCTTATAGATGGTTATAAGTGTTTTCTTGGACCTGCAGCAATAATGAAAGCAGCAAATGGAAATAGTATTTATAAAACAACTCGTAACTTTAAAACGCATCATCACTAAAAGATTGAAAAACAAGTCTTTAAATTAAAGATTATTTTTACATACATACATAGTTTTATTCAAAACAATGTTTAAAAGTACATAGAAGACGTACAGCGCTAAAAGCCGGTTTATGTTCAATCTACTAATTAAATTAAATTAAATTGCCATAGATATGGCGTTTGATTTACCAATATCTTTGATCACTATACTGCTATTGTTTTATAAGATTTCTTAATAAAAAATATCCCACGCATTTTTTTTCAAATATGTGGAGTGCACACTTAATATTTTTATTATACATTAATAAACGACTACAATAGCTTTGAAAACATGTGCTTGAGTATACAATAACTGCGTTAAAGCAATTACAGAAAATAATAAACCTAATCCTTTCCAGTGACTGTTATGGGGACAACTAAGAGAGCTGACATCACTGCAAGAGATATAAAACTCGGAATAAAACTCCTAACAATATTCTTCACTAAAATATATTTTAGTCTCAACATTCGATTTCTCTCACGTAGTATATGTAGGAGGCTTTCTTCATTAGTTTATCTTAAATGATGAAATAAAGAAGAAGAAGAAGCACTTACCATTTACCTTAAATCACTTATCATTTACTTTAAAAAATAATAAGATTACGAATTTGAGCAGGGATCGAAATGCCCTTATTGTTCGTAACAGCTTTCTCCTGTAAAGATCACAGAGAGCCATAGTAATCAAGATCATATGCGGATACCGCATGGTGTCTACACAGCGCCCTGTATTTTTCAGGAACGTAGCTGAGGCACTACCTTGGCGGAGTCTACCGACGGCTGTTAGTGATGAAGATAGGCGACTGTCTCTTGCCTAGTGAGTTGGCCCTTGACGGGGCGATGCACGATGGTTGGGTAGCGCAGGTCATAAGATTAAACTTTCTTTGGAATATTTTTATTCGCAATTATTTTATGAAATTTAAAATCGTTGTGATTTCAAACTCGATGTAACGAAAAAGTGAGTCCATAGAGACACAAACACATAAATGTATAGGATTCGGCGGGCGAGAGAATGAGATAAAGGATAAAGAATAGAGGATAAACTATAAAGCATAAAGGATGAGGGATAAAGCAGTTTCACTTCTAATATGCATACTTTGTACACACACTATTTTTATTTCAGAGTAAAACTACTTTATGGATTTTGTATTTGATTTTTGATTGCCCGACATTTTAAACACTGCTTTCATGGTCCCGGGCGGACTACCATATCTCACGTCCAATAAGTCATCGTTACAATAGCGTCAAAGTCTACTACTTTGTACTATACTATATATTTATACTAGTAGTAGCAGTAGTAGTAGTAGTATTTATTTATTTTTTAGTTAATGCTACGTTTTGTGTAAACAGAAATTGTTAAGTGTATCTTGAATTATTAGGACATAATCGGCTTTATGAAGTCCGTGTCCGATAAAGCTGAGTGACGCATGTTTTATCTATTAATATAATTTAAGCGTCGTCATTTAACTAATCCATTTTGACACAACAACTACTAGCTTTGACATAGCTTATCAGTACCTTATTTCGCGATAGGGAGATATAATATTAAATGATATTCCATCACTTATTGTTACTTCATGAAAGATTAGAGAATAATAAAACTAAAACAGCGGCTATGAAACTTATCTAAATAATAGATATTATGTAAGTGATGTTTGTCTGTTGTAAATAAAAGGCTGATATGTAGTCTTTTATAGATAACTAGCAATCCGCCCTCGCTTCGCTTCGGTTATAGGTTATAGTCGTTTTACCCGCGTAGTTCCCGTTCCCGTAGGAATACCGGGATAAAATATAGCCTAGTTTACGCCCTGATATTATAACTTTCCATTGGTGAAAGAATTTTTGAAATCGGTCCAGCCGTTTTGAAGATTACCCGGAACAAACAGATAGACAGACAGACAGACAGACAAAAATTTTTTATTTGCTATTCTAGGCATAGGTGTCGTGCAAATAACCGTGTGAGCATGAAAAAAGCCTATTATTTTGACATTACAAACAGACACTCCAATTTTATTTATTGGTATAGATTATGTTTTTTTTTCAATTGTCTATAAAGCCTTCTCTGTTGGGTTAATTTCCTTCACAACTGGTGCGTATTTTAAGATTATCGAACTTTACATTTAGCATAATCTTTCTATGTTACCCTTTGTCGTTTCATAACATCGGTCGTCCCACGAAAATATAAGTAATGATATTGTTTTTGTTGCGACACAGGTAATTATAACGATGATAATCAGTTAATTATCAGCTAATCATCAGTTATGAAAAGTCTATGTCTAAGTTTCGAAACATTTCATGAGTCATAATTAATTCATATAATTAACGATCATGGAATCCATAGTTCAGTTGAAATTTCGATAAACTTGTTTATTACAATCTATACCAATAAATAAAATTGGAGTGTCTGTTTGTAATGTCAAAATAATAGGCTTTTTTCATGCTCACACGGTTATTTGCACGACACCTATGCCTAAAATACAGTTTAAAAATTTTTTGTCTGTCTGTCTGTCAGTTTGTTCCGGGTAATCTTCAAAACGGCTGGACCGATTTTAAAAATTCTTTCACCAATGGAAAGCTATAATATCAGGGCGTAAACTAGGCTATATTTTATCCCGGTATTCCCACGGGAACAGGAACTACGCGGGTAAAACGACTAAAACCGAAGCGAAGCGAGGGCGGGTTGCTAGTTGTATAATATAATACGTATTTTAGTCTTATCAGTCATAGCTAGTTCAAAAAATCAGACAATACTGAGGTATTGCTTGCGAAACCCACCTTTAAATTCGCATTTCACTCTCTTATCGTGCTTTGCAAGGTTAATAAAGTTTTTATGCTTTCCGTCATGTCTGACTATATTGAATGGTCGTTAAGACAATAGAGAGTCTAGTATGAACGTACACGTTTGTACGCAGTTAGCTGGAGTCCGTTGACTTTGACTGTGTGTTTCGTACACACAGTCAAAGTGCGGTCAGAAGGACAACCTCATTAACACTTCCGTTTCGATATTTAATATTTCGTTGTGGTACTTGTGTGTAGTAAGAATACAATTTAGCAATACCTTTCCCCCCAAACATGATTGTAAAAACGTCTATTGGATGTCATTGTGCAGAAAACCTGTAGGTATAAGTGAAGCTATGTTGTGGCGGCTACAAATCTCACTTTACATTACTCGTAGGTGTAATAAAAGATGACTAATAGGTTTTCACCCACCTGGCCCAACTCCTTCCGATACCGTCAGGCGATCAATTACATTATCAAGGACAGTTCATTCCAGGCAAGGTAGGCGGTCTGTCTTAAACAGTTGCTAAAATTGGGACAAAAACAGGGTGATGATGAAGAAGTGAAGGTAAATTTGAAATAAAATGTTACTACCCCGTTCCACCTCCCATATTGCCCGAGAGTGTGGTAAAAGACGACTAAGGTATATAATACTCCTATAACATCTGTGAAAGAGTAGGAAAACTGGAATTAATAAATTCTATCCTGCAGTGGGACGTACATTACCTGAGATGATGACTAATCCGTATAACCAGCGTTATTTAGTAAGGCAATTTCCATCCCAATATAAAGAAGGCTCAAGCCCAGTAGTGGGACGGATATAAGCTATGAATTTAAAAGCATGAGTCATAATTTTGTATTTATTCAATGTTACAGGCCCTTTATTGCTCTTTCAATAAACCGGTGAGTTGTTTCGATACTCACTATTTTAGCTTAATGTAAATATTTTAAATAAAACTACTTTACGGATTTTTTCGCGTTTGTATTTGATTACCCGACGTTTCGAATACTTTACAGCGTTCATGGTCACAGGCGGACTAAGATGTCTTACATCGGGTAATCAAAAATCAAATACAAACGCGATAAAATCCGTAGTTTTATTTAAAATATATAATACTCGCGTAAACATCAGAAATCATTATGTAATGTAAATATTTTTTTGTACGTCAATTGATGCGGTCATTATATTAATTGCGTCATTATGTTGTTACTATGTTTACTGAATTTGGCCCTCAGAATGCAATTATCTAACACATGGAGTGAATTCAAAAATTTTAAAACGAGGAAAGATGTGAAACAATAATTATTTTGTTTTCGTGTAAAATGTGATTATTATGATAACTAAAAGATATAATTTTAGTGTCGCAATTAGAGAATGTACATCCTATTAACTACGAGGTAGTGTGTTAACTTGTAGTGATTGAAATATTACTATTGACGGGTTTAAATGGGTTTACCCTCTTCGTTGTTCTACTGATCAATCTATGGCCTGGTTTGAAATAAAAATTGCCGGTCCAGCGGTCGAAAAGTTTAATTGGTTTTAGTATTCTTGTTCTATATACATACATGGAGACTTTTTAGGACATTTTCATGCAAAATTAAAGAAAATCACCTCTCAATGCCGCACGGGGTAGACGGGGTGCCCATTGCGGAGGTTTTATTTCTAATTTTTCTTCTCGTGCGACGCTTGTCATTCCTTTGTCATTTTTTTTTATCATATCGTTTACAAGATTTCGCCAATAACTGAATTTAGATTGACAGTTATAGGAATTAAGAAGCTAATATCTAAGAACTTTACGAGATAAATTTAGTTGTTGGCTTTCGAATTTTCGATATGTTGTTTAGTTGAATTATTCTGAAAAACTAATATATGAGGTGAATTATTGTCATTTATTGCATTTAATTTTAAAATATAAGCGTATCATGTGCTTTTTATTGCTTCATCTCAGCCCATATACGTCCTACTGTTGGGCTCGGGCCTCCTCCATAATGGAAGGGTAATTGACCTACTATACCACGCTGGTCAGACGTGTTGGTATAGGGTATTATTTCAAGTTTTTCTTCTCTCGCATAGATGTTATATGCGTTTTATATCTCTTAGTCGTCTCGTACGATCACCCACGGTTAAGATAGGGGGTGGTGAATTGTATTCTTACTCCGTCACCATACGGAAGATGAAGTATAGCGATTATTTATTGCTTACGAAATTGAATCATTTCATATGACGTCACCCGGAAAAGAAGAAGTGATTATATGTTATATTCTTAGTCGGTTCTACACGCTTTTAATTATTTACTTAATTAAGAAGATTTTAATTAAGAAGTTTGCGGAATTAAAATATTATCTGCTTTCTGATATAGATATACTGACGGACTCATAAACTGCATCAAACTTCAGGATTACTTTGAAATGATTTTTTTAATAAGTATGCAAACTTTTTAGATTAAATTATATAAATATGGAGAGACTGCCCCTTAATATTAAAAAAAGCAATATTTAAAAATATAACTGCAGTAAAACAAATGAATATAGCCGGGAAAAGAAAATTTACTCGTAGTATCAGATTTGCGTGTTATTGATAGCAAAGTTTTAAAATTGATTCTTATTATTTTTTTGGCCCTTAATATTAAAAAAAAGCAATATTTAAAAACAGAACTGCAGTAAAACAAATGAATACAGCCGGGCAAAGAAAATTTACTCGTAGTATCAGATTTGCGTGTTATTGATAGCAAAGTTTTAAAATTGATTCTTATTAATTTTTTATTCTTTTGTTAATTAAATTATTGTTACCAGCAGAATTGTTGGGTTAGCTTTTTAACTCATCGAGAGTTTCTGAACCATAATATGGATACTTCGTCCGAACAAGCTGCTCAAATTGTAGCATTGGTGCAGGAGGGCTTGGAGCAACGAACGATTGGTAGAAATTTAAATTTAAACCAGTCTACGGTTTCTAGAATATACAGAAGGTTTGTGGAGACAGGTTTTTACAAAAGGAGACGTGGTACAGGCAGAACTCGAGCAACCACCGGTCGTGATGACCGATTTATTGTTACAACTTCCCTGCGAAATCGTTTCCTCACGTCAGTTAACTTCAAAACAGAGCTTAATGAAGTGCGTGGAGTAAACTTTAGTGCACTAACAATAAGAAGAAGGTTAAAGGAAGCGGATATCATCCCTTTTAGACCAGCAAATGGTCCAGAGTTGTCTGTAGCTCACAGACAAGCTCGCTTAAGATTTGCGCGTGATCACCTAAATTGGACAGATGAGCAATGGGCCTCCGTATTGTTCACAGATGAGTGTAGGACATGTTTATATAGTGCAGATGGTCGCAGAAGATTCTATCGTCGACGTGGGGAGCGATATGCTCAAAGTTGCATTGAGGAGCGTGTTCCTTTTGGAGGCGGTTCGTGCATGGTCTGGGGTGGCATATCGATGAACGGGCGAACAGAACTTGTGTTCATAGACATGGTCCGTCAAAACGGTAGTAGAGGGGGTTTGACTGCACATCGCTATATAACAGAGATCTTATAAGATCACGTGGTGCCTTACATGGGATTTATTGGCGAAAATTTTACTTTAATGCAGGATAATGCCCGGCCGCACGCTGCTGCACAAGTTCGACAATATTGCGAAGAGGTTGGGATACGTACAATGAATTGGCCAGCACGCAGCCCGGATCTTACTCCCATTGAGCATCTTTGGGACAATTTAAAAAGAGCTGTATATGCGAGAAATCCTGTGCCTACGACAGAGGAACAACTAAGAACAGCACTTTCAGAAGAATGGGACAATATTCCGCAAGATCTTTTAATAACCCTAATCAAATTTATGCGGAACCGATTAGAATCCATAATAAGGGCACGTGGAGGTAACACACCTTATTAAAACATAAAAAATCCCTTGCATAAAGTTTGTGTCTATTGTTAAAACCAATTTTTTGATTAAACCAATTTTCTTTAAATTTCTGTTTTTTTTTTTCAAAAAAGTTTTAAAGTCCTTTCCAGTACACAAACTTAAACTTAAGGATATGACCCTACGCTATTTTAAAGTTAACGAACCAATCTAGACGTTTCAATTTAAATCTGTGTAGAAAGTTTGCATACTTGGTTAAAATATTTATTTCAAAGTCGTTTACTTTGATGCAGTTTATGAGTCCGTCAGTGTAATTATCTATTAGCTTGTAAGTAACTGTTGATATGTTTATCAAAGCATTTGACAGAACATAAATGCAATTTAGAGTTATCGTAGATAAAAAGAAATCATATACATATAATGTTCGAGTCCATTAAGATGGTCCAAATTTTAGTGATAAATATTTATTTTATGGTAAATGGTGTGGTGACGGAGTAAGAATACAATTCACCACCCATTGCCCGTGAGTGTCGTAAAACACGACTAAGGGATATATGCGGATAATATTGATGCAAGAAAAAGAAACTCGAAATAAAATACTATGCCAACACGTCTGACCAGCGTGGAATAGTAGGTCAATTTCCCGCCCATTATGGAGGAGACCCGAGCCTAATAGTGGCACGTTATATGGGCTGAGATAATGAAATATACTCTTATGTAAGACATAAATCCCTACATCATTTATTAATAAAAAAAAAGGTAACGTACTAAACGATGGTTTATATCCATACTAATATTATAAATGCGAAAGTAAGGATGTTTGTTTGTTTGTTTGTAACGCTTTCACGCTTAAACCACCGAACCGATTTCAAAAATTCTTTCATCAATGGAAAGCTATAATATCAGGGAGTAACATAGGCTATATTTTATCCCGGTATTCCCACAGGAACGGGAACTACGCCGCAGGTAAAGCGACTGAAACCGAAGCGAAGCGAGGGCGGGTTGCTAGTATTTTTATAAATGAGCAAAACTTTATGGCGTTTGCAAAATGCCCTCAACTATAAAAAAAAAATATGACGGCTAGTGTCATTTCGCAGTAGCTTATAAGCAACAAGTGAATATAACAAAACTATTATTAATCTTTTGTACTGTTTTAGTTTTGTTTTTAGTAGCTTGACTTGACGAATACATTTCAGCTTTACTTTCAAGGATAGAGTGAGTTGGAGAAATACTACTTAGTTACTTGTATTGTATATAAGAACATACTACATACTTTCCGTGTGTGACGGAGTAAGAATACCATTTCCTACCCTATTTCTTGCTAGTGGGTGTCGTAAAAGACGACCATGGGAATATAATATGCAAATAACATCTATGCAAGAGATGGAAAACTCGAAATATAACCATAAACCAACCCGTCTGACCAGCGTGGTATACTAGGTTAATTGCCCTCCCAACGTGAAGGGGGCTTGAACCCAACAGTGGGACGAACATAAGCTGTGATGACGATGATAATGATATAAGAACTAAAAAAATACTATATGCTTCATATCGGCTATCCATAGTATAGAATTATTTTCAAACGAAGTGTAAAATTACGTTACTATAACTTTAAATTGTAGGGATCCTAATGACTTCATTAAAGGTCCCAGTATATTTGTTTTTATTTTCAATTCGTCGACCTAATGAACTTTTCAATAGACTACATAATGGCCTCGATAACAGAAGTAGGGGGCATTTGCAGACTGTTCTTAAAGCGACAATGGCTTCGAATAACCTTTTTTATATTCAATGATCTTTATCATCATTTTGGCTCATATACCTACATCCCACTGGGCTCGAGCCTCTTGCGCTATAGAGAGGAAAATTGACCTTACTATACCGTTTTGGTCAGATAGGGTTTTGTTTCGAGTTTTCCTTCTCTTGCATATATGTTATATGCTTATTATATCCCTTAGTCGTCTTTTAAGATATCCACGGGTTAGATAGGGAGTGATTAATTGTATTCTTATACCGTCACCACAAGGAAAGGTGAAGTATGAAAAAATGATCTTTATATATAAATTAGCTGACCGAACTGACTTGTTCAGTTCAAATAAAATAAAATAACAGCAGCACCACCTACCGGGTCCATTTGAGAATCTAAACCATTCTAGAATCCCCTTGAATACACATAAAATGTTTTTTCAAGATACACTTAACAACACAAGAAGTTTATATATAATGATTACTACTACTTTACGGATTTTATCGCGTTTGTATTTCATTTTTGATTGCCCGACGTTTCGAACACTTTGGAGCGTTCATAATCACGGGCGGACTAAGATGTCTCACGTGTGTAATTCTCGCGAAGCATCAGAAATTATGATCTTTATATGGTTGGTAAATCTTGTATAAGTTATCCATGTGTCATTTTACTATTAGTACAGCACATGTAGGAGATCGCGATAGCTTGATTATATCTTTAATTTTTTTGAGAAAGAGTCAACACCCTGCATTAGGAAAATAATCATTGCGCGTGTCTTTACAAACAAATAATTAACGGACACAAATTACATCCAGACTCAGCACAACCATTAGTTTCCTCTCCCTCCTCGGATACCGTGGTATACGGACGTGTTACAAAACATTTCGCTATAATTTTATTTACGGATATTAAATAAAAACAAATAGTTTCGCAAAATTACAAGTGGATACCAGGAGCACAGACACTACGTGCAGTTAAACATACGGCGGCTGTTGCAAGAGGACATATCATAAACAGAACGAGACAGTTACGGCTTACGAGTCACACCTGTATGCCCCACCTATTGCACCGAAGGACGCCGTCCCCAAGGTTGCGCGAGCGAAATTAATTATACTATTGGTTACTGCTTCCGGCTATCTTCGGAAATAACGACACTCATCAACCAATACGTTCCGGCGCATACGCAGCTGGCAATCACATTGGCGACTCGTCGTGAGTAACAAACTATATTTTATTTCATAATTGTTTTGTTTACTTATAAATAATGTCTCTCAAGCGTACACCGCCAAAGTCATCACATCGGCAAAATTTGATAGTGACACCTGTCATATCTTACGGATCTGATCCTCAATTACATGTATCTTCGCAACACCATTTGATCAGGCAGAAAATAATATCACTCGTAGATTGAAACGAAGACTTCTTGACGAAAATGATAAATGCTTAGAAATCTCTAACGTGACGGATCAGATGAAAGAGATGTTTGCTTCCTTTGAAACTAAACAGAACTCTAAGTTGGAGAGGCTTATTGAGTCTGTACTTATCATTAAAGAGCAGAACACTGAAATACAAAAAAGTGTTGACTTCTTATCCTGTAGGTATGATGAAGTAATAGAGAGAATGGCTGAACTGGATCAAAAGAATAAGGCTTATGAGTGAAAAATTGAACTGCTCGAAAGCAGAATTGAACAACTGGAGCGCAACTCTCGTATATCATCAGTCGAGATCAGGAATATTCCCAAACAGCCCAACGAAAATAAAATGATTTTAAGCTCATTGGTTAAGAGTGTAGGGGAAGTAATTCAGCACCCCATATTAGATGCTAATATTCAAGATATTTATCGCTTAAAATCTAAACCAGGTCCGTCTAGCAACCACATAGTTGTAAATTTTACAACTACTTCGTGTAAAGATAATTTAATCAAGCAATGCAGAAAATTTAATAAGGGCAATGATAATAAACTCAATACCAGTCACCTACAGTTGCCGGGATCACCTAAACCCATTTTTATTGACGAGTCACAACAAGCTTTGGAAGAAGACTGGCATTCCTAGCTAGACAGTTCGTGAAAGACCATACATTCCATAGCACCTGGACTTCGTACGGTAAAATATTTATAAAAATGTCACAATATTCCGCACCACTACGTGTAGATTGTGAACAAGATTTACAAAACATTTTGTCTAAGTGACTATCGGTCGGCAAATGTAGTGCTTTGTATAATATTTTTTCATGTGTTTTCTTTATAATTATGAATAACATACTTCAACACTCTTACAATTATATTCTCACACTCATACAACTATATAAATTACACAATGACAATTTACATTCTTATAACATAAAATACACACTATTTGTTACCTATATTGTAAAGTTATTTTTATCATATTATATTTTTTCATGTATTGTTTTTATAGTTACGGATCACATACTTCCATACAATTACAGATATATTCTCACATTCATACAATCACATCGATTACACAATGACAATTTACTTGTATTTGAATATACCAATTTACATTTTTATAACATAATATACACACAACCTTTAACGTATATTATACAGTTATTTATTTCATACAATATCTCTTCATGTGTTGTTTTTATAATAAAGAATTACAGGTTTCCGCAAACCTACAAGTATATTTTCACATGCATACAACTACATAAATTACACAATGTCAATTTACACTCTTATAACATAGAATACACACTATTTATGACCTATATTGTACAGCTTATACCTATCGTTACCCAGAACATATTTTATAACAGTTATTACAATTCCCCATATAACTTATGTACATCACATCTAGTCTCACATAATAATAATACTACAAGTACTATTCGATAACACTAATGCAATAAACGGTCTTTTAGACCATTTGACAGTGGCTCATGAGTCTACCTGCAAAATTGACGATTGCCCAAAATTATTAAATAAATCCCAGCCAACCTTGAAAGTTCTCCATCAAAATATCCGCAGTATAAATTGCAATATGTCAGGCTTTCTCACACTCCTTGCAAGGTTTAACACCGATTGGGATTTGATAGTGCTAACGGAGTGTTGGTTACGTCACACTGAGTACATACCCCAAATAGATGATTATAATTTTTCTAAAAGTGAAAACAACTTGACGCAAAATGAAGGTGTAGTAGTTTATTTCAAAAACACTATGCGGGTTACAATATTAGAGCCTACCTTCCGGGAAGCTAATTCTATAATAATAAAATTGGACCACAGTACAGTCGTGGTTGCAGTGTATAGACCACCCGGATATAAAAATATCCAGCCATTTATAGAATCTCTTGAGCTGTTACTGTGTGGGCTGAGAGCATCTAATATTATTATTATAGGAGACATTAATGTGGACACAATGCCAAACAATAAAGACCCCAACTCATCACTTTATTTAAACTTACTTGCTTCGCACTGTATTTTACCCGCTCATCACTTACCTACACATGGCAAGACTTGTTTAAATCATATTATGCTCAAAACTTCTCTCCCATCCTTCTGTTATGTTGCTGAGACATCAATAACTGACCATGACTGTATTTTTATTGCATTACAATATGATTTTCAACAAAAAAAGACATTCTATATTAAAAAAATAGACTATGATGCACTTGACATGAATATGAACAATGTATGTTTTAATGATATCTATTATTCCACTGATGCTAATGTAGGCACTAACTTACTTATATCTAAATTAAGTTCTGTAATTCATCGTAATACCCAAAGTACAGTTGTCTCAAACCGTAGGCGTATAAAAAAACCCTGGATCACTACTGGTTTATTAAAATCTATGAAAAATAGAGATAAATTGCATTTAAAATGTAAAAAATACCCCCATAGTGATATCATTAAAGCCACTTATATTAAGTATAGAAATTTTTGTAATTTGCTATTGAAAAAAGTAAAAAGAGACTACGAAAAACAATTATTATTGCAGCAAAAACTAACAATAAGACTTTGTGGGAGACAATAAATAAAATAACACATTTTAAAAATAGAATTAACCCAGTTACTGATTTGATATGTTCACTAAACCCTATTAATTCTATTAATAATATAAATAATTTTTTGCAACTGTTGGTCAAAATATAGCTGAAAAAAATGGCATTAGAAATCTACCTAGAATTTCATACGTTGGCCATCTGTCATCCTTCGCTCTTACTCCTGTCACTGAAACTGAGGTTACCAATTATATACTAGGTCTAAAGAAAATAAATTCAGCTGGAAGAGATAAAATCTCAGGTGCATTTTAAAACGGTACCATGACCTATTAGTACCCGCCTTTTTTTTTTTTTTTTTTATGGGTGGGCTATGGTAAGCGCACGCGCGGTCCAGTCCATCCGGGGCGATGAAAGGACGGCGCGCGGGCCCATAACCCACCCGTACCCACGTCACCTCGTTGTTGGGCCGATCACCGGAGCAGATGTGACTTGTCGTCAGTGGTCGGCCCGACGGAATACCCTTTCAGGTACCCTCACCTCTCGACATCCTGGGACGTCGGTCGCCATCGCGCTGTTAGCCACACTGCGGGTGACGGACAATTCCCCGGTCCGATCACCCGCGGTCTCGGCTAGGGCGGCATTAGGCATTAGACTCGGGCGCGAGGAGATCCTCGCCGGTCGCCGGCGGCGGAACGTGTCGCCGAATAGGATCTCTACTCGCACACGATCCGCCGCCTCCTTCCGTGAGATAACGGCCTCACAGAAGGCGGCGACCGCGTCCCAGTTCCTGACGCTGACGAGCATCTCCCTGGCGATAGTCGGCAGCGTCAGGTCGGCACCGATAATCGCGACGAGTTCACGGCGCTCCCCCTCCCACGCAGCACACTCCTCGAGCGTGTGCTGCGCCGTGTCCTCGTCGCAACTGCAGTGGTGGCAGGACGGTGTGCTCTCCCTCCGGACAAACTTGTGCAGGTACTTTGCGAAGCATCCGTGCCCCGTCAGCACCTGCACCAGTCGGAAGGAAAGCACCCCGTGCATCCGCTCCAACCACTCCATCAGCACTGGCTGGAAGGCCTCGACGGTCCTGACACCGTACCGAGGACTCTCCAGCCGGACTGCCCAACGGGCAATGACTCCACGGCGGGCGTCGACCCGCCAGGCGGTGATCTCCTGCAGGGAAACCATACCGCCGCGGGCGCGTATCACCGACACCCGCCGATAAATGTCGGCGAGCATCTCCGCCTCCAGGTCCCACGGGGGAGTTCCGGCCAAGTGGCACGCTGCCTCCGTCGACATGGTGCGGTAACCGCGTATGGCCCTGACCGCCATTACCCTCTGTGGTCGCCTCAAGAGGGCCCTCAGCCGGACGGTCAGGGACCCCGCCCACACCGGTGCGCCGTACAGAGCCATCGACCGGATCACCCCCGCGTACAGCTGTCGGCACGTAGCGCTGGGTCCGCCCACATTCGGCATCAGCCGCGAAAGGGCGGACGCCGCGCCGACAAGCCGGGGAACAAGTCGGTGGAGATGCTCCCGGAACCAAAAATGCCCGTCGAGCACCAGGCCCAAGTACTTCATGTGGGCCTGGATGCTGATGGTGACCGACTTCACGGTGATCGAAGCGCCGGCGGGAGGCCCGGCGGTACGGAGGCCATGGAACAAAAGGGCCTCCATCTTTTCCAGGGCTACCCTCAACCCCAGCGCTTCGATCCGCCTGATAATCTCCTCGGTGCCGAGAGTTGCCAGGCGTGCCGCCTCCTCTAGCGTCCCACCCGGGCTGTGACGAGTGTATTGTCGGCGTAGCAAATTACACCCAGCCCGGGTGGGAGGCTTCCTCTCAACGCCCAGTCGTAGCCGATGTTCCACAGGGTCGGACCCAGAACCGACCCCTGTGGGACACCGCACGTCATGGGCGTTCGCACAACGTCCCCTACTCGGTCAACGTAGAGGACGCTGCGCCCCTCCAAGTAGTCTGCCACCAGCCGCCTGAGGTACACGGGCACCCCGTGATACCTAAGCCCCTTCCTGATGCAGCTGAATGGCAGACTGTTGAAGGCGTTGGCGATGTCCAGGGACACCGCCAACAGGACTCCGCCGGTGACGGCCTCCGCTACCACGGCCTTCAGGCACAGCAGGGCCGCGATCGTCGAACGCCCTCTCCGAAAACCAAACTGGGCGTCCGACAAATCGGGCCCGACCCCGACGAGGTGCCGCTCGATGCGGGCAGCCAACACCCTCTCCAGCAGCTTGCCCGCATCATCGAGCAGCACGATGGGCCTGTAGGCCGGGGCCGACTCGGGAGACCGTCCCGGCTTCGGCAGGAGAACCAGCCTCCCCTCTTTCCAGCACCCAGGGAACTGCCCGGACGTCAAACAAGCGTCGAACAGTCCCCTGAGGCGTGGTCCCAGGTGTTCAAGGACCAGGGCCAGCACACGGTTCGGAATACCGTCGGGCCCGGGGGCGGTGGATTTGACTCGCATACGCGCCACCGCCGCCTCCATTTCCGGCTCCGTGATGGGCGGAGCACTTTCATCGTCGGCCTCCCGGTCGCTGTCCGGCAAAGCCATGACCGGGGGCGTGTGCTCCGCCCGTCGTGGAAAGTGGTCCTCGACAACTCTGGTGAGGAGGCTGGGCTGGAGAGTCTCGGTGAGGGGGGGGCCCCGCCCGCGGAGCTTGTTCAGCGCCGCGAGGTAGGGGCGACCCCAGGGGTCACGCTCGAGACTGTCCAGCATTTCCCGCCGGCTAACGTCTTTGGCGGTACGGACGGCCAGCCTGAAGGCAGACCGCGCACTGCGGTAAGCCTCGTACAGCTGGCCCTCCCGCTCAGCGTCGCGGTGACGCGCTCGGCTGCGGGTGTAGGCCCTCCGGGCACGTATGCACGCGGCCCGAAGGTCCGCCAATTCTCGGGACCACCAGGGGACCGCACTCTTCGGGGGCAGACGCCGCACACGGGGCATGGCCGCATCGCAGATCTGCGTTAACGCACAGCGGATGCGGCCAGCCTCGGCATCCACCCCGTCCGCCTGGGGCGGTGAGGACAGCCATGACTGAACTATGGCTGCCTCCGCCAACAGGTCCCGATCAAATCGACCCACAGCCCACCGCGGAAACGCGGGAGCTCCGTCCGCCGTGTGACCCCTGCTGGGCTGCAGGAGGGTCCGGGAGACCTCTATCCGGATGTATCGGTGGTCGGATAGGGTCTCAACCTCCTCCTGGACGCACCAGCTCCTCACACGTGCTGCGACATTAGGGCTAGCGAACGACAAGTCCACTATCGACCCGCCCTGCTGCCGCACGCACGTTTGCACCGAGCCCTTGTTCAGCAAACAGAGGCCCAGTGCCGCCGCCCACTCTTCGACCACCCGCCCGCGGGCATTCGTCCTGGGGGAGCCCCACGCCGTGGACTTGGCGTTGTAGTCCCCCAGAACGAAGACTTGGCGCGGTGCTAGTCGCCGTATCGAGGCCCCCAGGATGGTGAGGAAGGCCCCGAAATCCGTTGCGCTCCTGTTAGGGGAGAAGTAAACACCAAATAGCGTAACCTCTCCCCTTTCCGCCGCGACATACCCATCGCCCCTGTCCTTGAGCAACAAAGGCGGGGAATGCCACGACGTGGAGGCGACGATTGCCACAGAGCTGTCACTGCTGCCCAGCCAATTGGGCCAGTCAGGCACAACGTACGGCTCCGCGGCTACTGCTGCACCGATCAACCACTCCGCCATGGCTTGCAGGAAAACGTCCTGTGCCTCGGCGGCGTGGTTGAGGTTGGCTTGCAGGAGGTGGTAGGATTCGGTCGCCATTAGTGGACCGTATCCATCACCTCCTCCATGCTGGCGGGCGCTCGGGTCGCGCTAAGGGCGGGAGCGGCCGGGGTCGTCGGGCCGCTCCGCCCCTTTGGGGCCGAAGCCGGGGGTCTGCAATCCTTGCCCCCCATGCGGTGTGTGGCGGGCCTATTGCCAGCCGCACATGCGGGGCAGTGGGGGGTGGCGCCGCAGGATGCCGCCTTATGCCCGGGTTGACCGCAGCGGATACAAAGGTCGTTGCAGTCAAAGCAGTTAGTGCATGTCGGCCGAGTGTGTCCGACCGCCATGCACTTGTAGCACCTCGCAGGCTGGGACTCCAGCACGGTCACCCGCGCCGAGCTCCAGCCCACGAGGAGCCTGCCTGAGTCGGTCAGTTTCTTGGCCGACTTCACCAGGCACCGCAGCCAGGCGGCACCGACACCGCCCGGACCAGGGCGGATGGCGCCAATTCGGACGGTGTCCGAGGCACATCCGTTTCTAGCCACGATAGCCTCCCGGACGTCCTCCACCGTCACGGAATCGTCCAAACCCGTAATGCGCATTTCGGCGCACTTTACGGGCCTGGCGATTCGGACGCCACCGTCCTCCTCGAACAGACCCCGCAACTTCGTGGCCAAACTGTCGGCAGCCTTGGCGCCCTCGGCCCCAGGGAACTCCAGGATCCGAGCCCCTGTCTCGGCCTTGCGGGTCCTAGCTTCGACGCCTCCAATGTCAGAGACGTCTAACTCCCGCCGGGCGCGACTCAGGACGGCCTCGTAGCTTAGGCCCCTCTCAGCCGCCTCAGGCAGCACAGTAATAACAACTGCGGCTGATTTTGGCGGCCGGAGCCCCTTGCGCGACCTCTTGCCTCTCTTCTTTTTTCCGGCTCCCGCCTGGGGAGCGGCAGCTTCCGCGGCGTTTTTGGCTGCCGCCCTCCTTTTCTGACCGCGAGCCTTCCTGCTCCGCTCAGCCACCTGCCAACCCTGTTCCAGCATGGCAGCAGCGCTGAGCGCAGCGGGCGCGGTCACGGTACTAGTACCCGCGGTATTAGTACCCGCCTTAACGCATATTTTTATCCTTATGTTTATTACAGGAGTATTTCCCAGAGAATTTAAGGTTGCCGAGGTGATTCCCATCTATAAGAGTGGTGACAGAGCCTGTATCAATAACTATAGACCTATCTCCATCTTGCCGGCCATTTCCAAAGTAGTTGAGAAACTTTTATATAAACGTTTAATTGACTTTCTTGAAACTAAAAATCTCATCTCCAAATTCCAATTTGGCTTTAGAGCAAAAATTTCAACTAAGGATGCTGTACATGAATTAACGGACCATATAGTGAATAAATTAGACAACAGAAAAAAAGTAGTTGCAATTTTCCTGGATTTAGCAAAGGCATTTGATACAGTCTCTGTTCCACTCTTACTAGACAAACTAGAAAATCTAGTCATTCGTGGTATCCAACTCAAATTATTCACCGAGTATCTTACCGATAGGTGTGAACGTGTAAAGGTAGGTGAAATCATTAGTGACGAGCTGCCTATTACGTACGGCGTCCCACAAGGCAGTGTCTTAGGTCCCACACTCTTTCTCACCTACATAAATGACTTGTGTAACCTCCAACTCAGCAATGGTAAAATTATTACATTTGCTGATGACACTGCATTAATCTTCCATGGAGATACTTGGCATGACACTTACGCGTCTGCCCAGCTGGGTTTCAGTATTGTATGTTCCTGGCTTAAACACAATGGATTAACACTTAATGTCACTAAAACTAAATATATACCTTTCGCCATAAAACCTATTTCATCTAACTTACTCGACAGCTATTCTATTATAGCTCATTCTTGTTTATCTGCTCAATCTAGTAACGCTTGTACCTGCGAGCCTATAGAAAGTACCTCTCACATTAAATACTTAGGTATTATGATCGACAGCTCTTTAAGCTTCAACCACCATATAGAACTCCTATCATCAAGAATGCGTAAATTATTATATGTTTTTAAAAATTTAAGACATATTGCGGATAAAGATATTATTAGAATAGTTTACATGTCTTTATGCCAACCCATTCTATCATACTGCATATCAGTATGGGGTGGCGCCTGCAAAACTAGCTTGATAAAGGTCGAAAGAGCTCAGAGGGCAATACTTAAAGTAAGTCTTTCTTTGCCGTTTTTGCATCCTACAAAAGATCTATACCAACTTGCGGATGTCCTTACTGTTAGGCAACTATACATCTTATGTACTACTCTAAAGCAGCACACTTTACTCCCGTATGATCCTTTGCGTATGAAAAAGCGACAGAAATACAGGGTTTTCTCATTGATTGGAAATCAGTACTCTACAGCCTTCTCTGGTAAATTCTTTGGTTTCCTGGGAAAATACTTGTACAATAGGGTTAACGAAAAACTACACATTTACTCTCTTACTAAGCATCTATGTAAAAAGAATATCACACGCTGGTTAAAATCTCTCAATTATGAGGAAACTGAAGGCTTGGTACGCGTTATGTCTTAGGTACAAAATATTTTATAAATATACATAATCATACACACACACACAAACACACAACACGCACGCACACTCAGACTCGCATAACATACAAAACCTATCATACATAAAAGTACAAATTTATTTAAGTAAAACACATAAAACATTAACCACACTTACATGAACACCAACTTGTCTGGAGTTGGGAGAGGCTGGTAATCTGTCATACAGGTTTTCTTAGTACAGATGCCAGTCTCAGCTCATGCTCAGTCTCATCTGTGTGAGAGCACACAGATGTTCACAATATTGTAAAAAAACACTTAGGTTAAGGTTTATTTTTGTTACTTTTCTGTGTGAGAGAAAAATAAATGAACTATTATTATTAGTGGTTCGCCCAAAGTATTGTCCTGTGTGGGATTTGAACCCGCGATTGTGGCACGGTAGATTGGTATATTAACCATTACGCCATTTGCGTTTTTTTTTTGTAATTCACTACTTGAGCTGATTTTACAAAAGATTATTAGATAAATTTAAAAGATAAGACTAATCCTTAGAATAATAACATATAGAAGGTAAGTCCACGCACAAAAAGTGAGGCATTTCAATAGGAGCCTAATGGAGCTTACGCCGGAACAGTCCCGTAATGTACAAGTCATTGCACTGCACGAACGTACGTAACTCTTAAAAAATAAATAGGTAAATTTGACGGCTTGTGCATTCAAATGGTGCCACAACACATTTGAAAAACATAAAAAGGTTTTCAACATTACTTTTAAAAGTATTTCGACGATTTATGTTAATAAAAACAAAATTTGATTTCATAATTTGTATAGTGGTTTCCGTGTGTACGTGTGCAATCGTCTGCCCGCCATCAGTATTTTTAGATTCAAATTTTTAAAGTTCGAAGTACTGACACTATCCTTCTATACGTAATTATTCTAAGGACTAATCATTAATCATATTATACAATTAAGATGGGGAATATTCTATATTTGTATAATCAAATTATATAATCGGAAATCGATTCGCTCGTAAAATACTAAATAACGAATGTCATTATCTAATCAGAATCCCATTCACTCTAAATGTACCTACCAAATGACTCTCAATAGTACGTACAAGAATTTTACATTCATACGGCCCCTATTAAGTAATTTCTTATTTATCTCTCATGTTTTCCTTATACTTATCAATGGTCTCAATACTAGAACATTTGCTGTTTTCATTGGACCAGCTCTTGACTTTTATTGAAATTATATAAATCTTTTAATTCATATAAAAAGACTAGCTCGAGAAATTTCACTTCAGGGCAAGAAGAGTAGATACGTAGTCTAAATTAAGGAATATGTTTGTAGAGATAACATTGTGATTTTGGTATTCCCATTAAAGACAAATATTTGTGCAAATCGTTGTGTTTTGTATTTGTAAAGGCAATTTCCTTCACTTTGTAAATTAAGTTCCTCCCAACAATAGTGGGAATGTAGTCTTTAAAGATGAAAGCAAAGAAGAATTGCACCAACCATTATTTTATATACAATGTATATATTTGTATAAATTCTTATGAAATTACTTATTCTTTAGCCAGTCGACTTAATTTGTTTTAAATTTTGAATGACTGCACAGATGGCATAGTGGTTAATATGTCGACCTACCGTGCCAGTGTCGCGGGTTCGAATCCCGCAGGACAACACTTTGTTCTGAATCTAATTTGTATCCGTTAGTTATGTGTAAAGTTCCCCGCCATACAAGGATTTCCTCAGTGCAGGGTGTAGTCATTATAAAAATATACGTTTAGTGAGAAAGACAGACGTGGAGACGTGCTAGCCAGCATTGCTTTATTTCACATATGTATATATGTTTTATGATTAGATCATAATGGTTAGTTTTTACCGTTTTATCCGCAATGGATTAAGAATATAACAAGTCTCTGTCTCTTCATTTCCCGTGGGCGTCTTAAAAACTAATTAAGGTATTGTGTAGCACTAGAGGTTGAATAGCAGTATTCTCCCGGACAAGATACATTTTAAGTTGTGTCTTAATAAATTTTCTTCAAGCAAATAATAAGTAGCATAAATGTTTCCTAAGATGACCTATCCCAGTTCATATATTATCTAATTTATAAACATTTTGAATAAGACAACTTCGGTAAGATGTTAGCATACTATTTATTAATTACCATATCCTTAAATGTGTATATTCTTAAATTAACTTAATTCTAAACTAATAATACTAAAATAATATTATAAAATCGTTAAATTACAAATCAAAATAAAAATCATGGCGGTATCTACGAATATTTTTTATTTAATGACATCGCTTTTCCATAAATTATGTTACATTAATGGCGGTCTATAAACAAGTGTAAGCTATTATAATAATAATCTGTATACTTAAATAAATAAAAAAAATTGCTTTATAATAACCACAATCATAACTAATATTTGTGACAATTCGTTTTTTTACAGCCTATACCAATCCTATTGTCGGACAAGTGTTCTCCACTTAATGAGGGTCACCGGCCCGCGTGGGCCATACGGTTTTGTATCTCGTTTCCTTCTATTGCAATAAGTTTATTTGCTTACGTCCATAGTTTCATACGAAACCCGGCGAGAAGGAAAGAGTTGGGATAGTCTTGTTGTGTCATTACAAGAAAAAATTATAACTATTCTCAAATTTGTTATTTACAAAGCATTTAATATTAGTTATATTTAACAACGAAATAGGGTACAGCATCTCTTCTACTATATTCAAATTTAGAGAAACTACGCAGTATCAAAGTAATTGTATATATATTATAGGTAAAACTGTATCTGCACAAGAACATTGAACTTCAAAGCTATCAAGAAGTTTGGTGAATGCTTACTATGGTATTAGCTTTACGATGAAAACATAAATAGAACTGTGTAATATAGAATACTGAAAGCTAATCCATAATATCAGTAGCGCGGTTTCCTTTGAAAATTAATTATTTCACCAATAATATTTCAAGCTATTGTAATAAATATTATTTTATGACTGTTTTTAGTTACCTTTTATGATTTTTTTTTTTTGGATTAATCCCATTATTCTAACTCCTGTAGCCCAGGATGAGGACACAAAGTTTTTGATAGGAAATTCCAATTATTTGTATAAGTATTTCTAATGATCATGAAATTCCAGATAAGCCGATTTGCGATTTTGGGACTCGAAAAAAATAAAAATAAAAATAACGAAGCGAAAATATGCCACTTCCCTTTTATGCACATTTCTCACTTTGCTGCGAGAGAAATGTCATTTCTCACGAGACAAAATGTTACACTTAAGCTTAGGTCATACAATATTTCTAAGAAAAAACATTACATATTTATACTCAACAGTACTTATAGTTATATACTAAACCTATCAAAATAATTAATGAGTGACGTAAAACTTAATGTAATAAATATATGAACTTGGATCAATTACGAATGAATAGCTTGTACCATAATGAGTGGTCGTTGGGTCAGACCGGATAGTAAGCTGAGGTAATGTATATTAAAGGTACCTTGATAGCTATGACGTGGTATAAGGAAATTTCGAAAGCGTTACTAGTAATGCGCAGCACGAGTATTTATTTAAAATTGCATTGAATAGAAACTAACTGGGACTAGAGCATGGAGCCAGCCTAATAAGCGGTACTTAGATATGCTATCGATTACTGTAAGAGAATGGGACAGTAAAATTAAATTGACTAATGTGCTATCATGGCAGAGTGCAGAGTAGGTGTAACTATTAAGAAAATTCTATTAATAATGAGTTTGAATTGCATTCATTATATTTATCTTTTAATTTTCCTTCAATTTCTCTAAGAAAATAAACTTGTATAATACAGCTGCAAATGTACTGCCTACAAATGGTCCAACCCAGTAAATCCAATGTTCAGTCCAAATGTTAGTCCAAATTGCAGGACCTAAACTTCTAGCAGGATTCATACTAGCACCTGTCAAAGGTCCAGCCACGAGTGATAATCCAACTATAGTTAATCCAAACTTAATTGATGCACTATCTTGTTTGTCCTTATTCACTGGATCCCATATGGCACAATTAATAAAAATAAGAGCTGCAGTGATAATTATTTCAATTCCAAGGCTTTGTAAAACATTTTGACCAGATAATGTCTGTGAAACACATACTCCATTGGCTGCCAAATCCATGAAAACTAATGCATTTAATATTCCATAGCCTGCAGTTGCTCCTAAACATTGAATAATGACATAGGCAATTCCCAATGGAAGAGAAACGCTTCCCCAAATTACAGTTGCCAAAGTTACTGCAGGATTCATATACGCTCCAGATATGTGCCCGAAAATTTGAACATTAAACATGACTACCATACCAAATCCAAGTGGAGTGTACACTACTGAATTCATCCCCGGTATTGGTAGGGCACCCATACATCCTAATAGAACAAGCATTAATGTAGAAATGAATTCTGAAAATATGTTTCGCCAGTGGGATGTGAACCATGTTAAAATTGATCTGTTTTTATCATTTTTGTCAGTGGTAACCTTACTTTCCACAATTTCAGAGAGAGTGTTAATAGCTGGTTCTGTCATTTTGTTATTTTATTAGTCCTTGGAATGTCCAAATTTTAGAATTGCCGGAGTCGTCCACAGTACTTCACTTTATCACATTGAGTGATTTGGTTGCACTATTTGTCCTATAATATTGTATTAATTTTTATTTTAATGTTCACCAGGGTTTTATATAGCACTATTATTTACACTAGCGCGACCTCTTTCTGCTCTGGCCGAGTCAATAATATTGATTTCTTATATACAGCCATGCACTGCTATCATACTGAATTTAAAAATAACCGAATCATTATTATTATGCATAGTATAGGTACAATTTTGTATCATTATGTAATAATAACTTTATGGAGTTATACATGTGTATTTAAGTTACTGTATATGTATTCAAATATTCTATTTGTCAAAACGAATAATTATATTGAGTTAATCACCCAAATATTGTTACTTTTTACAGTGAATTAAGTAAATTTGGAAATACGTAAAATAATATTTGTACGCCAAATAATAAATAGTTTACTCCACGTTTTATATGTATAGACGAGAAGTTTATAACTTCTTGTAAAAATACAATATTGTATTGTATACAGGAAGTAGAAGTCATTAAACAAGAATTAGAATTTGGCGCTTTGTTATGATTTTACTTTCAAAATTTTAGATTGTTGTTTTAAAAATAAGGGTAGGGCTTGTTGGAGTTATTAATTTTAATTAGCAGCCCACATCATGCTAACTCGTAACTGACGATCATGAAGCTCACCATTAATAGTCATCACAACTATTTCACCGTCTATTTAAGTTAGGATTTGGCCCTCCGACTCATTTGCTTATCGAAGGAAGCACAGTAGCTAATTACTATTACTCAGACGTCAATTTACTCCAAGAGTCTACACACTCCCTACCCCATACTATTCTTGACGATCCAACCCATTTATTGTTGGAAACAGAAAACTATTAAACCCTACTACTATAATAAAAATAATGATTTAACTAACCCTACTACTATAATAAAAATAATGATTTCTAATATTAAATATTTAATAATTATAAAAATACATTTGAGATAACATTTAAAGTGTGATGTCCATATAACAAGCCGTTTTATTTAATCTAGCATAAGTTATAGTAGGAGTTCCTTTTGTTCTTCATATTAGTGTCCCCGAAAATGATCCTTTATGTGCAAAATATTTATATACATTCGTCCGTATTCAGATCACTGAATAGGTGTATTTTAAATTTATCTATGGTTTCAGTAAATTCGAAACAAATCAGCTGAGTTAAATGAATAGACAGACACGAGTGATCGTATAAGAATTTTGATTTTTATTCGGATGTGCGGAATCGTTAAAACAGCCACAATTATTTGTATTTAAAACATGAATAATATTAAAACATTTTAACCTTGTCCTTTCTTTATTTTGTGTATCATTGCGTATTGAATATATATGCGTTCACACAAGTTTAATATCAATAATACGAGTGTATTCTCAAAACCAGTTTTCACTTACGACTTACATGGATTATTTAACCATAAATGGTATACCTACTCTCAAGACTGTTATATATATATTTTAATTGGGACTAATCTCACCACGCATTCTCACCATTGTAACTTCTGTAAGCCAGGGTCCACAGTGGTCTCCATAGATCACACCGAAGTTTCACCCTCGGCCAGATCCAGTGTATCATTTTAAATGTCTTGGGACCCGCAGCAAATTTAATTTGGCAAATTAAATAGGAGGAGTTGAAAGAGATTGATGCCCTCTTATGCAATGCGGGAGACATGAAGCAAAATTGATTGATTAATCAATAAAAAAGAGGATGTGCAGCCGCACAGCACCAGGCACATAGGAGAGCTGGACGGGGCCTTAAGATTGATTGCTATAGTTGTATAGGTATGGCAAAAACGTTTGAACGAATACATTTTTTTTTCGAGTTGCTACAAGGTCATGCTAGAGATTGCACTCCCGGTTCCTTTCGGAGCATTTCAAATTATTCTGCGGCTAGTCGGCGCGGCGTCCGCCCTTTCTTGGCTGATGCCGAATGTGGGCGGACCCAGCGTTATGTGCCCACGGCTGTACCCGAAAGTGATCCGATCGATAGCCCTGTACGGCTCACAGTTGTGGGCTGGGTCCCTGAGTGTCCGTCGGAGGTTTCTCTTGTGATGTCCACAGAGGGTCATCGGCCATACGCAATTACCGCACGGTGGCAATGGAGGCAGTGTGCCTATTGGCCAGGACTCTCCCGTGGGACCTGGAGGCGAAGATGCTCGCTAGGTTACACTAGCGGGTGTCGAAGACGCAGGTGGGAGGCAGCATAGTCTCATTGAAGGAGATGGCCGCCTGATGGGTCAAACCTCGCCGCGACGTTCTTGACCGTTGGGCAGTCCGGCTGAAGAGGCCTCGGTACGGTGTTCGGACCACCGAAGCCTTCTGGCCGGTGTTGATGGAATGCTTGAGTCGGCAGTACGGGTTGCTTGCCTTGCGAATGGTGTAGGTGTTGATGGGGCATGGTTGCGTCGCTAAATATCAACACACGATCGTAAGGAGGAAGAGCACATCGTTCTGCCACCACTGCGATTGCGACGAGGACATGGCGAGGGCGACCGACGTCCCTGTCCGTTGGACAGAGGGGGTACCCGAAAGAATATCCCACCGAGTTGGCGGATATATGGATTTAACACGTAACCTTGAGGACTGCCCATCGTCAGTGGTTCTGGCACTGCATGGTGACACAGAGTCAATTGCGTCGGGCTTTGTAAAAAGTACGATTGCACGATTAGGTAGGTATTTCTATAGCACCCACCTTTGATATTAGTTATGTTTAACAACGAAATAAGTGATAGCACCTCTTCTACTATATTCATCAAATTTAGAGAAACCACGCACTATCAAAGTACCTATGTATACCTCATATAGGTATGACTATACCTGTATCTGAACATTGAATTTCAAAGCGATCAAGAAGTTTGGTAAATATGTATTTACTATGGTATAAGCTTTACGGTGAAAATGTAAATGTATAATATGAAATACTGAAACATAACTCATTAGTATTTACTTTAAAATGTGATTATTGTAGCAATGATATTCATACCATTATATTGTGATAAATATTAATCCATGACTCTCTGATTAAATTCAGCTTTTTATGATTTTGTTTGAATTATTCCCATTATTATATTGTGTAGGATGAGAATATAATAATTTCGATAGGAACTCAAAATGATTTTCATGGGTATTTCTAATGATTATGAAATCTCAGATCGCACGATAAGCGATTTTGGAACCCAAAAAAAATTATAAAATACTAGTTGACCCAACAGACGTTTGTTAAAATTAAAAAAAAAATATTAAAACGAATTCTCCTTGAAATTGATTTAAACTATTCTCTTATCCATCGGAACAGCCACAAAAAAAACATCATCAACAGTAGTACAGGCACCTTTGTTACGACAGAGGCAAGATAAACTAATATACCTTTACAATACTTAAATTTAATAAAACTGACTTGATAAATATTTGCGAATGAAGTCTACGTTATGTTGTAACACTTAAGCTTAGGTCATTAAATATTGCTAAGAAAAAACGTCACATGATTTAACGCTATTTATAGTTACATTTAGTTCAAACTAATAAATGAGTGACATAAAACTTAATGTTTATTATATTAAATATCTTGATATCTATGACGTACCATAAGGATTTTTCAAAAGCGTTACTAGCGATGCGCAGCACGAGTATTTATTTAAAACAATATTGAATACAAATTGACAGGAACTAGACCATAGAACCACCGTAATAAGCGATAATTAGATGTATGCTATGGCTTACTGTAAGAGAATGAGCCAGTAAAATTAATTTGGCTAGTCTGCTATCTCGTAGCCGACTTCAGACTAAATATCATCTCGGCCTACATAAGTCCCACTGTTGGGCTCAGGCCTCCTCCACAATGGGAAAGAAATTTACCTACTATACCGCGCTGGTCCGACTTGTTGGTATAGGGTATTATGTCGAGTTTTCCTTCTTTTACATATATGTTATATGCGTATCATATTCCTTAGTCGTCTTTTACGACACGCTCTGTTATGAAAGAGGGCGATGAATTCTATTCTTACTCCGTCACCTGACGGATATAATGAATATAAATAAAAAAGATACAATGAAGAGATATAATGAATATAAATGTAAAATGATTCAACTTTTGCTCATCTCGGGATTAATGATATTTATATTTTAATTGTCCTTCAATTTCTCTAAGAAAATAAACTTGTATAATACAGCTGCAAAGGTACTTCCTACAAATGGTCCAATCCAGTAAATCCAATGTTCAGTCCAAATGGCAGTCCAAATTGCAGGACCTAAACTTCTAGCGGGGTTCATACTAGCACCTGTCAAAGGTCCAGCCACGAGTGATAATCCAACTATGGTTAATCCAAACTTAATTGATGCACTATCTTGTTTGTCTTTATTCACTGGATCCCATATGGCACAATTAATAAAAATAAGAGCTGCAGTGATAATTATTTCAATTCCAAGGCTTTGTAAATAGTTTTGACCAGATAATGGCTGCGTAACACATACTCCATTGGCTGCTAAATCCATTGAAACTAATGCATTTAATATTCCATAGCCCGCAGTTGCTCCTAAACATTGAACCATGACATAGGCAATTCCCAATGGAAGAGAAACGCTTCCCCAAATTATGGTTGCCAAAGTTACTGCAGGATTCATATACGCTCCAGATATGTGCCCGAAGATTTGAACATTAAACATGACTACCATACCAAATCCAAGCGGAGTGTACACTACTGAATTCATTCCCGGTATTGGTAGGGCACCCATACATCCCAATAGCACAAGCATTAATGTAGAAATGAATTCTGAAAATATGTTTCGCCAGTGGGATATGAACCATGATAATATTGATTTGTTTTTATCCTTTTTGTCAGTGGTAGCCTTACTTTCCACAATTTCAGACAGAGTATTAATAGCTGGTACTGTCATTCTGTTATTTTATTAATCCTTAGAACGTCCAAATTTTAAAAGCGAGGGAGTCACCCACAGTACTTCACTTTATAACATTGAGTGATTTTGTTGCACAATTTGTCCTACAATAGTTATTGTATTTACCTTTATTTTAACGTTCACAAGCGTTTAATATAGCACTATTATTTACACTAGCACGACCTCTTTCTACTCTGGCCGAGTCAATAATATTGATATCTCATACACAGCCATGCAGATATATCGTCCGCTATCTATTGTTGCAGTACAATACTGATTGTAAAAGTAGCCAAATATTATTATTATGTATATTTTGTATAAATATTTAATATGATGTTTATTATGTGGTGTATGTGTACTGAAATTATCGTATAGTCAAATGATCTATTTGTCAAAACGAATAATTGCATAGTTTTAATCATCCAAGTACTTTAATTGTTATATAAAACTTTGCACTTTATATCGGTTTAAAAGAATGTGTCAAGTGCGAGTAGGACCCGCTGACAAGGGATTTCGTACAGAAATTAACACTAATTAAATTTGAAAATACGTAAAACAACATTTGCACGCCAAATAATGTATGGTTTTCTTTTTTTTTGTCGGAAAAAGGGGAAGGACTTGTTGGAGTTATCAATTTTAATCAGGATCTCACATGATGGGAACTATTAACTAACGCTCATGGAGTTCAGTAATAATAGGTGCACAGCTATTTCAATGTCTACTGTAAGGTAGAATTTAGCCTCCGACTCATTGGCGTACCGAAGGAAGCATAGTAGTTAATTGTTATTTCTCAGAAGTCAATTTATTACAAGAGTGTAATCTCTCGCGATTCGGTATAATTGCGGACTATTCGACCCATTTGTTGGAAACAGAAAACTATCAACAGTATGGTCCTACTACTATAAAAAAAAATACTGCTAATTAAATAAAATATTTAATAACTATAAAAATATATTTTAGATTATTACAAAGCCATTAATTTAATCTATCGTACGTTATATTAGATTTTTTTTCTTCTTATTATATGTCCAAAATAATTTACATTTATATTATTCATCCATGTTCACATCACAGAATTAAATTTTATGGTTTCGGTAAATTCGAAGCAAATCAGATGCGACATATAGATAAACATACACACGAGTGATCGTATAAGAATTTGGATTTCTATTCGTACGTGCGGCACCCTTAAAATACAATTATTTGTATTTAAAACATGAATAACATTAATAAATTTTAACCTTGTCCTTTCTTTATTTTGTGTATCGTTGCGTATTGAATATGTACGTTCACACAAGTTTAATTTTAATGATACGATTGTATTCTCAGAACCAGTTTTACTTACGACTTACATGGATTCTTTAATCATAATAATGTAGTAATTTTTATGTTTGAACATTATTAATGCTTTTTGTGAAAGAGTATTATTATTTTTTCATTTGTGATCTTTAATTATAAGGACGAGTTTGTTGGAACGCGCTAATTTTAGAAAATTAAAGTCGAATTCGCAAAAAGAGTTTAGTATTAAATAGAATATTTACCAATAAAGGTTGTAGAACACTAAATATAACGGAGATGCGCCCTACAATTGTGGATGATTTTGTGACAGTGAAGGACATCCGGATGGGCCAGCTATATGAGGCATAATGTAGTAAATGGTTCGCCTGTAGCATAGTGATCTATTACGTCAAAAAGGCGAAGATGCGAGCAGCAGAGAATGCTAGACGATCTGAGTTAGGGAAGTAGGAGAGTCCACCCACTTGATGCAGCTATTGATAAACTTTTCAGACGAGAGAGCGTCCCCTTGATTAACTAAGTAGGATGTGACCAGATTTAGCGAGTTTCTAATAACAATTTTCTTTCAATAATTTAAAACAAAATATTCTTGTGAGAAGAGAATGGTGTTAAACTTGATTTATTATATATTACAGCAGTGTGAATTATATATATTTAAATTTCTTTAAGTCATATAATTATATTATATATCTGACTACATAAATTGTGTTTAATTTCATTCAATGAAAGGGAAATATATCACGCTGGTCAGATGGATTGGTATAGAGTTTTTTTCGAGTTTTCTTTCTCTGGCATAGACGTTATCTGCATATTATATTCGTCAGTAGACTTGTACGACATCCACAGGCTAGAAATGGTGTGATGAACAGCATCCTTACTCAGTCACCACATCGAAAATTTTACATACTAATAAGAAGTATTGTTATCCGCTCCAATTCAAATAAAATTTTATTTGGCTTGAAAATTAATGCAATCTTTGAAGTGATTATTTAGTGTGTGTTAAATAATCGTTTAAATAAATACAAGCTTTTTTATTACAAGTCAAACTCTTCTAAATATTTTAAATTCCCTCTTGTTCCATCTCAGTCGATATACACTCCATTATATGGCACGGGTCTCCTCTATTGTGAAATTAACATATTATACGACGGTGGTTAAAAATTTTGCCACGGGCTTTTATTTCGGGTTTTCCTCCTCTTACATATAACATTCCATATTCGTACCATACGACATCCACGGGTAAATGAGAGAGTGGTGAATGGTATTCTAACGCCGTCATCATATGGAAAATTTTATATCTATGCTTTCCCCCACAGTTTCTTTAAAATTAATATATTATATCTTTATATGGTACGAAATATTTGCAAGTAGTAAATAATGTAAGCAACCACATATAACTGAGATTATGTAAATGAAGGTGTTTACCTTTTGTTTGCTGAAGATTGTTTAGTTTATACCTCAAGCTTTACATTTTGATTACAACTCGATGTTAAGTGTTACATAATTAGGGTTTACAAAAAATAAGTGTTTTCTTTAGTTACCGTACTAATATCGTTCAAAATTATAAAAAAAAATGTAGCTGTACTACTAATATTAAAAATCACAAAGGGGCATTCCTTTTGTAGTTTTTAATGTTCCTTTTAAATAAGAGAATTATTTTATTCTCAATTTTATTGTGTTCTAACGAGCTAGCGTATTGTAAAAGTCAATAAATACTCTTGTAGGAAATTGAATGATCTGCAAAATTACGTGCCGCTGAGCACGCTTCTTTAGAACGCAATAAAGACTCAAATAAAAATCCCGTGTTATTTAATAGGAAATCAAAAATCACGAAGAGGCAATTCGTATATTATTATGAACTCAAGATTACTAGAACACTAGATTTTTTATTATCATTTTGAACGATCAACAGGGTTAGTATAAAAAATTAAAAGGTTTTTTTTTGTATATTGTAACTAATATTGCAGTTTATAGACTACAAAGCTCATGCCAAAAATTAACCTGTGAAATGAACCAACGTGAATAACGCTTAAAAGGCTGTTACTATATCATAAAATAACGCTGAGCGCTATGCCGTCATTTCTGAGCGGTACAGGTGAGTACGTGAGTAAATGGCATTTCTCAGGTACAAGTGAGGAATTACGACTAATTATTAATGTACGGGTTTTTTATAGCTTATAGATGATTAAAATAAATGTCGAAAAACCCTGCAAATTTTTTATTCGCCGGTAATTGTAGAAGCAACCCTTGGCTTTCGACCCTTGCGCTGAAAATTTGTGCGGCGTTCATGATTAAAGTATCTGTATATGTATACAAAAAGAATTACACAAAGGCCGTACAGTAATAAATGACCTATATTGCTTCTACAATTACCGGCAAATTAAAATTTTGCACTAAATTTAATTAGTCGTAATTCCTCACTTGTAACTGAGAAAAATCCATTTAGTCACGTACTCACCTGTACCGCTCAGAAATGACGGCATAGCGCTCAGAGTTATTTTATGATATAGTAACAGCCTTCTAAGCGTTATTCACGTTGGTTCATTTCACAGGTTAATTTTTCCATGGGCTTGTAGTCTATTAGTTACCACATATATTTGGAAAAAAAACCATTATGAGTTTGTTTATTCTACAATTTAGTTACTCTACGGCGCCTCTTAAAATTTCACATATATGTACCTAAATGGATTCTTCAATTTCTATTTTGAATATAATATCTATATTGCACTTTTCTCTTATACACTTACTAATTGGAGTTACTATATATTTATTTTACACAAAGCATTATATAAAGAGCCTTGTAACAACTTCTCAAATATATTTTAAAGTTAAAGGTTTTACTGAAAATGATTAGGTGAAAGATGTTCTAAACGCTTATGAATTAGGTAGACTTTATGGGTCACACACAATTCTCCTCATCGGCGCGGCCTTGGGCATTGATCAGACAAAAAAATTAAACAAATCCATTAATTTGGTACTCACTAGGTACCCCTATTAAAGTAAGTATGAACCGTCCGCCTTTTGCTGATGTCTTCTCATAACCGCCTAAATATATATCTATATATATAGATTCACATATATAAATGGAATTCACCATTTTGTTGGTGGCCATATTGAATTTGAATTTCTCAAAGGCAATAATGATACGGAATTCACAAAATTGTACTGTCATCAGAACTAAAAACGTTTGCCAAATTATAAGTCAATCATGCAAAGGGAACGAGGTAAATTTTGAATTAGTAAATTAGATCTAAAAACAAGCAGAGTAAGCCAAATTAAAACCGTTAAAAAACATAAGCCTCGCTATATACATCAAGACGCGTCGCAGTGTGATATCACGAAAACTAAACTAACAAAGGTTTTAAAAAAAAATTTATCACTAACAATATGATAGCTCTTAAAGGGCTGCATGTCACTGCAAGTGTAGCTATTGTATGTAAACTTTGTTAAATAGAAATTCATAATAAAATCAAAGTTGGCTTTACAATAACATACATACTAAATTCTTGACCTTATAATAAACTGATAGGACTATGAATTTTCCGTGTGGTGACGGAGTAAGAATACAATTCACCACTCCCTATCTTGCATCTTGGATGTCGTAAGAGACAACTAAGGAATATAATATGCACTGTCTGTCTGTGCAAGAGAAGGAAGACTGGAAACAAAATCCTATACCAACATGTCTGACCAGCATGGTATAGTAGGTCAATTTCCCTCCTATTATGGAGGAGGCCCGAGCCCATGAGTGGGACGTATGTGAGCTGCAATGATGATGATGACTATGAATACACTTATTGTGTATCTGATCACATCCATAACAGTACCTAGAATTAAACTTCTATATTTTGGTCTTTTATAAAAATCAAGATTGGATTTGCATAGTCACCGAGTTTTATTTTTGGGTCTTTCAGCTAATATATTGTTGCGGGCATTTACAAGCCCCTATAATAGCAATGATATATGACATGACGTATATTCTTTTTGAGACTATGAACGCTATATGTATTATGTATTTGAGAGATCGGAAAATTAATGTCAATTTAGAACAAAGCAAAATCCGTAACTATAGCTTCTTTCGAAGAATATTTGTCCAGCAACTATTCATATTTGAAGTTGTTGAACAAATATTCTTTTGAATATTATTTGACCATGTATTTTTGTGAAAAAGACCTTACACGACAACCAATGTGATATAACGTTTAAAGAATCAGTTGCTTCTTGTTCAAATAATTTCTTTAAGAAGAGCATTGATAAACTACATTTTGACAAAGATGGATCGATAGCAAGATTATTTTTATTAGTAGAATAAAAAATAAATTAATACCTTATTTAATCAGTGTAGGATCCGATTATCCAAAGCAGGACCTAGAATATTGATAAACGTATTTTGGTGATTAAATAATGTTGTTGCTGGTCCCATATGCTCACCAAAGTGAATTTCTTTGCTTTAAGATAAATTAAATAAAAATTAAGATTTTCCGGAATAATAATAATGATAATCCTATAACGAATACGTAAAGACTACCCGTGTAGCGATGGGATTGAATACAATTGTCGTCACTTGCCTGTGGGAGTAGTAAGAATTAGCTAAGGGTCTCACCAGAAGAGGCGGAAGCAGCTGTCTTCTGAGAAAAGTAATAACACCTACTGCAATCGTCAACTAATCTGCCAAGTGTGGCAATAATGGTATTATTCCTCCCCAAAAAAATTTGAATGCAAAAATGAAACGGCCCTCAACGTCAATTCCGCCTTTCCAGAGGCTTATCTTGGTAGAGGACCCATTGATGGTGAGACAGGGAATGCTAAGAATCCCCGGTCGCCATCTGGATATCAAAACAATCGATCTATGGTCCTGGTAACTTTCAACATTCGGAATCTTAGGCATGATAAGAGGTTTATCGAATTGGATGAAAATTTGAGCAAAATCCACTGAGAACGGGAAGAAGATCAGCTGTCTCTAGGTGGTGTAGAATTTATCGTTCGAAAGTCTCTCATGGACAACGTAGCGAGGATTGAGAGCGTGTGTATCGAGAATGTTTTCTCTCAATCTCTTACTCAATCTTATACTCAGAGCCACTAAACAGTATTCGTCGAAGGTCGTACAGGTTTACGCGCCGACATCGAAATACTTCGTCGACGTAGTGGAGGCCTTATATGAGAACATCTTGAAAGCCATCTACACGTCCAAAACCCACTTCAGAGTGATTATGGGAGACTTCAATGCAAAAGTAGGTGAAAGGGCAGACAATGAGCTGTCAGTGGGGCAATATTATCATTATAAATACCAATATTACTCGCGGCGACTGCGTCCCAGTTCCTGATACTGCCGAGCATCTCCCTAGCAATTTAATATTTTATCTAGCATTATAATGACAATTATTATGTTTGTAAAGATTATTGCTAAGATACGTGCGTACGTAAGTCAACGAGAAATTTAACCCGTGTGAAATCGTAATTACACGTATAGTCAATACCCATTCCAATTAAAAAATAAATACTCCTGAAATTATTTTTTTATATTTGGTTGCGCTAATGGCGGTCAAAATCAGGGGGATTTGAAAGATTTCTATTATGTTAAATTGTTAAATTATTTACTACGAAAAGTAAAATTAATACTAACAAAATTATAAGTTCCAAATCGCAGTGACTAAGTGTCGATATGTCTCGTATTGTTAATGTAAAATAACAATCGACTTACTTCGATAATTGCACTAAATCTTATATCTTTAAACGAGCAATTCTTGTATATATATATATTTTCAGGATCTCGGCAACGGCACCAAAGATTTTGATGAAACTTGGCATACTAGAGGTTTCGGGTCCAAAAAATCGATCTAGCTAGGTTTTATTTATAGAAAATGTTCTTTTGTCGGTGTTTTTAGCATAACAATAAATGATATTAAATTTTAAAAGAATATGAATTCAAATTTCGTTGTCAACGCCATGAGTTGCGATAGCTCACGTGGGACGTTGACCGGTTCAAATTTTGTTTTTTTTGGCATTTAAACAGCGTCGGATCGAATCTTGGTGTTATTATTATTCTCTTTATGTAATTTTTTTATATATTTTTCATTATTAATTTTTATTTTTTATTAATATATATCTAAATAAATTCGACAAAAATATTCCGAGCGAAGCTCGGTCAACCAGATATTATAATATTATAAATGGAAATTACAACACATTAAAATAATCGTTATCATTTCTAATAATAAACATATTAATAATGTAATATTGTAATTAGATACGTCTCTTTTGTTTACTCAAGCATGGTTGAATGTGTTTTAATGTAATGTCAATCAGGTCGATAACCAAGTGCTACTGAATAGAGTAACCAAAATATATTCTGATATTTCTCTTTCATTATTTTGTTCTGATTTACGTCAGTATATTCTTATAACACATATTTTCACATATATACTGCTAATATATATTTGTGTATAAAAGTTCGATGTTCTATTCTTTCATTGGTCTTGGGAGTTTGATTACGGATATTGGTAAGAATAACGACATACAGGAGGATTATGAGAGCCATTAACTAAAGAGCAATACAGCATATGATTTATCTTTTTCTTTTTTTTTTACCTAATAAAACTTAGCCTTTCGTTTTGTTAAGGAATTTGGTATGTACGTAACATAGGACTATTTATTGAATCTAGTATAAAATAATTGTTCTGATTTGGAAATAACTAGTTTAACCTCATTTAATATCATATCAACTAATGTCATTATCATCATCTTGCTCTTATATCAGTTATTTTTTTGACGTGACAACGTCTAATAAATCGATGAACGCTACAGTCAACCATGTTCTTTTTTTTATTGCAAACGGTGCACCTGATAGTAAGTGTTGCCGTTGCTCATAGATATTTGCGAGGCCGGTGCCTACCGTGAAGAAAGTGAAGGGAGTGTGAATGCGTGTTATGAGGTTCGGTGAAACTAAAGGCATCACAAAAATACACAATACGCAAACACCCTCCGAAAGTTGGACTTTCGGCTCTCTAGCTCACAGAACGAAGCGCAGTAACAAATTGCTACTACTTAGACGTCGATTTTCTGCGAGAGTGTGGTACTACCCCGGACGGACATGTACTAGGCATGCCTTTTAAGTTCTGTCGTTTCCATATTTCCCGGCAATTTTGAATTTGGAACTGTTCTATATTCGAATGTTTTTAAATTTTGAATCTCAAAATAGTTGAAAGTATTAATTAAAGGATTAATAGTTGAAAGGATTAATGCTATTGTTTAGTCACAGCGTCGATTGGAATCTGTTAGGTTACGTACGAAAACGAATCTTTCTAAGGAAAATGTTCGTGCAATAATTTTCTACAACTTTAGAAGTGGCCTGACACGGCTTCAGTGTTTTTGAAGAGCAAACATCTATGTTCAGTGATGAAGCCCCATGTCTGCGGACTGTCGAACTGTTAGAAATGATAATGGAGAAGTCACCACCAGTAATGAAGAAGGGAAGTAACAGAACGCTAGTATTTAGAATTCCAGCGTGGACATACTAGTGTTAGTGACAAATCTCGCGAAAGATGCCCAAAATCCGCCTTCACTAAAGATAACATCATTGCTGTGAGATAACTAATTCCCGAAGATCGTCATGTGACGTATCGAGAGATAGAGGCTTTATTAGGTATCTCAGGGACAACCATTCAAAAGATCTTGCATGAAGCGCTTGGTGTGAGAAAGCTAGTTTGCCGTTGGATACCGCATCTGCTTTCCGACAATCACAAGGCGGCCCGCGTCAGATGGTGTAAGAAAACTCTGCAAAGGTTCAACCGAGGAGAGTCAAATCACATCTACGACATCATCAGTAGTGATGAATCTTGGGTCTACGCCTACGATCCTGATCCCAAACAACAATCTACAATCTGGGTCTTTCAAGACGAGCCAAAGCCGACTAAAGATGTTCGTTCTTGAAGCACTTCAAAGAAGATGGTGGCCACGTTCGTTGGAAACACCGGCCATGTTGCGACTATTGCACTTAAAGATCGTAGAACGGTTAACGCAGAGTGGTATACCACAGTTTGTTTACCACAAGTCGTCACCGAACTTCGAAAATCTAACTCAAAGCGACGCATCATCCTGCACCACGACAACGCAAGCTCACACAGCGCTCGTCAAACGATTGAGTATTTGAAGCAGGAAAAAGTAGAAATTCTTAACCATTCTCCATACAGTCCTGATCTAAGCCCTATCGATGTCTGTACATTTCCTAAAATTAAGAAATGTCTTCGTGGTCAAAGGTTCCAGTCCGGTGAAGAAGTAGTCGACGCTTTCAAGTCAGCCATTTTAAACACCACCACTTTAGAGTAGCATAAATATTATAATAACTGGTTTGAGCGAATGGAAAAGTGTATTAAGCTACGTGGTGAATACTTTGAAAAACAATAAAAAGTACTATAAGGTTCATGTAAGTTGTGTTTATTTCTTCAAACGACAAAACTTAAAAGGCATGCCTCGTATAGGACTTTGTTTCGAGTTTTTCTTGTCTTGCATAGATGTTATTTGTGTATATTATGCCTTAATCGCCTTTTACAACATCCACGAGCAACTGAGGGAGTGGTGAACTGTATTATATTTCGTCATCACATGAACCGTATCAACTCTTGTGTAATAATTCTATTGTCGTCTTACGATTATGCATATGGAATTATGAACATTTATTTAATTATTACGTTCCGTATGGTGACGAAGTAACAATACCAATCACCATCCCCTATCTCGCCCGTGGGTGTTGTAAAACACGACTCAAAGATTACACTATCCAGTGAACTTATAGACGTTCACTGGATGGTATAAGCAACAGAAGGATAACTCGAAATAAAACCCTATGCTAATCCGCCTGACCAGCGTGGTATAGTAGATCAATTTTTCTCCCTTTGTGGAGTAAGCTCGAGACGAGCAGTGGGATTTATATGAGATGTGATGACGATGATGGTAATGACATGTTATTAAAAGCTTTTGGCACAAAATACTGAATAACATCAAATATTTTTTTAAGAATATAATTTGCATGTAAATAACTTTTTGCTTTCATGCTTCAGCATAAAAGGTTTGTGAAGTACGCTATAATAATAAGGCTAGTTAATCTTGTAAAAAATTATATAATATGCATTGAGCACTCGTTTTCTTGTGGTGATGGAGTAAACATACAATTCACCATGCCTGATGCGACTAAGGGATTTCTTATGCATATAACAACTATGAAAGAAAAGGATAACTCGAAATAAAACCTATACCAACCTATCTGACCAGCGTGGTATAGTAGGACTCGTAGAATTTCTTTTTACTTTTTTTAAATTGCCTTTCCATAGGATAAGGTGATCGCGGTTGATGTTATATGTGTATATAAGAATAGTACTTTGTTATGAAAGAAGTGCAGTACTGCCTATTGTTCTGTTATACGTTCAGTGGAATTTTACGACTTCCACTGGAAAGTTAGTGCTAGTTTATAGATCGTCATCATCGCAGCCCACATATGTCCCACTGTTGGATTCGGGCCTCCTCCACAATGGGAGGGAATTTGATCTACTATACCATGCTGGTCAGACATGTTGATATAGGGTTTCATTTCATGTTTTTCTTCTCTTGCACAGATGTTATGTACATATTATATCGCTTAGTAGTTTTTTACGACATCCACGGGCGAGATGAATTGTATCCTTATTCCGTTACCACCGTTATACACGACATCCTTAATCTGTAATCATGTAATGTGATTTTTAACTTGAATTTTAATAAATTGATTATTTTAATATCTTTCTATCCTCCCATAAATCAATCATCCATACTAAAATTTGTTCCGAATAGTAAGTACATCTCACCCGACGATCGAGCTGGCTGAACCTTCAGCATTGGTTTCTACCGTCTTCATTTAAAGCAATGATTTTTATTTAGAGACTAAACACAAACGTAATAATTTAAATCAAATCTAGATAGATTTGATTTAAATTATTACGTTTAAAATTGCTCATCGAATCACCACTTGGTATACCACCAAATGGTGATATACTATATCCCTCCATGGATAAAATAATGATAAAAAACCTGGGGGTTATCGACCAGAATAAAAAACCCTATTAACATTTCAGTCCATATACGTCCCCCTGTCAGGCTTGAGTCTCCTCCACAATAGGTGGGAAATTCACTTTACTATACCATGCTGGTCAGACAGATTGGTATAGGGTTTTATTTCGAGTTTTCCTTTTCTTGCATAAATGTTATATGCATATTATATTCCTTAGACATCCACGGGAGTGGTGATTTATTCTTACTCCGTCACCATACGGATTAAAAAACCTATACATATTGTTATTTTAGAAATACATTTAAATGTAATTGAATATAGTAATAAAATACTAAGTGAAGCATTTAGTCATTATAATGACTGCTGTATACAGCATCAATGTAGGGATCATTTTGTGTGCGAATAGAACGGCTACTTTCTATATCTTAATAATATGAACTTATAGGGGTGATTAATATCTTGACATACACCCTCGTCATGTCAGACATAGTTAAAATGTGTGCAATTACACAAATGAAGGGCGCGATACTTAATTCGAAAGCTTAGGTAGGCCATTAGTATTATGTTTTTGACTGAAGTTACACACATTCTTTTAAGTGATTGTAAAAGTCATCATCCTACACTTAGTCTGATTACTAGAGGTCGGCTCAATATTGCAAAAGTTTTGACAATATTTTTATGCCCAGCCGTCTGCCTGACGTTAACCCTCTTTGTGAATATAAATTTTGACCAGACAACATTAGATTTTGGTCCCAGTCGAAGTAAATCTCTTAGTCGTCTCTTACGACACCCACGAACAAAGTAAGGATTGGTAGTATTCGTAGCCGACATCACACGGCAGATAAACGTGTGATTTTAAAAATATGATTCAATTAGGTCTTTGTCGTATCTTTTCATTGGACTTTTCAGTCCATCATCATGTTTAAATATAATGTAACCAACTGGTGTGTAATAATTGTGGTGACTTACGGATTAACAACGTGCTTTTTAAATCTTAATCTCAGAGTGGGAAAGATCGAATGAAAGAATCTCAATTTTAAATGGTAATAAACCAGTATAACCAAATATAAAAATAAATATGGGGTTTTAATTAGAAAATTCTTTGTATCACTTCCATTTTTAACATAGAGTACCTCCTTCCCTAACGATTAGAAGAACGACCAATTGCAATCCATTTTATTGCAGACTAGCAATCCGCCCTCGCTTCGCTTCGGTTATAGGTTATAGTCGTTTTACCCGCGTAGTTCCCGTTCCCATGGGAATACCGGGATAAAATATAGCCTAGTTTACGCCCTGATATTATAGCTTTCCATTGGTGAAAGAATTTTTGAAATCGGTCTAGCCGTTTTGAAGATTACCCGGAACAAACAGACAGACAAAATTTTTTTAATTACTATTTTAGGCATAGGTGTCGTGCAAATAACCGTGTGAGCATGAAAAAAGCCTATTATTTTGACATTACAAACAGACACTCCAATTTTATTTATTGGTATAGATAATTTATTTGAATAAATAAATTATTGCAGATAATTTGTTTATATAAACAAAAATGAAACAATGGACTACTTTAAATTGTAATATAGTGGCAATTAAGTTTATAGGTTAATACTTCTTTGTTGCTGCTCGTAAAAGATATTCATTTTCTCTAAATTTATGCCATCGCTAACCTTCATGGACATTTTTCTTTCTTAATTACATGTAATGTAAATTATTGCTTAATAATAAGCATTTATTTATTATGCTTGTTAAATTTTTCAGGTTTCATCTGTTAACACATTCTCCTTCTTTAAGGTACTAGGTTGGGGTTTTAAGAACTCTCCTCTGGAGACTACAAAAGTGACAGTCGAAGTCGGCATGCTCTGGCTTTAAAATCGTCAATACCATTCGTCAACATATATGTGTCCCACTGTTGGGCTGAAGCCTACTCCATAATGGGAGGGGAATTGACCTACTATTTAACGTTGGTCAGGCGTATTGGAATAGAGCTTTGTTTCGAGTTTTCCTTCTCTTGCATAGATATTATATGCTTATTATATCCCTTAGTCGTCTTTCACGACATCCACAGGCAAGATAGAGAGCGGTGAATTATATTCTTACTCTGTCACCACGCGGCAAACCAATCAGGGTGCCAGAAATGAGATAGCGGTTCATTACTTGGTATATTTTTCCTTACCGCCAGCTGCTGGTACCAACTCCGTCATTCCAGTGGCCTGCCCGTTGGGTTACCCTTTCAGGTACCTACTTCCGTTATCGTTCTACTAGTAAAGTGCCGGCAGGTCTTCCTTGTGCGGTAAGTTTGCGGAAGGATGTCGGAATAATCTCAGTCATAAGTAAATCATTCTCAATCATAATCTTCTCCATCATAATCAATCAATCATAAGTCCATTGAATCTGTGGGTAGTCAACATACGACTTCGTCTCGGGCGGTGTCAGTTGCAGGCAGTCGTATCGGCGTTAGGGAAGGTCATCGTCCAGTTTCATCTCCCTGACCCGCTTCACGACATGACTACCTTGCAGAAGACAGCAAACAACAGCGAACTCGTTTCAATTTCTAATACTGATGACCATTCCTCAAACGATGGGCGGCTGCTTATGACACCGAAGGCATTGGCATCTACCATTACGTTAAGCAATAGTAATTACAAGCTGTGAATTCATTCTAGAAAAGTCCTGCTATTTAAGTCGTGCTTGGTGTTTTAAGGCATTTTATAGAAGGTATTCATATCATACAAATAAATGGATATGTGTTCTATTACAGTTTTTCCTGTGTTGAATAATATATTTTTCGATGACGGATAATGATTCAACCACGCCGCCAGGTTGTTCGGCGAGACATGAAGGTGAAACCCTAAAGCAGTGGCGTAAATACTTTACACTAGTGTACACCTCGCTATTTAACGTTAGCTAAAAGCTTTAACAAATATTTATACTGAAAATACTTACTTACTTTTATGAATTCTAAATAAAATATCTCCTTTAAAGGAGAATATTTTAGAATTCATGAACATACATAATTTACATTTGCGACGAGGACACGGCGCAGCATACGCTCGAGGCCTGCGCCGCTTGGGCAGCGCAGCGCCGTGAACTCGTCGCAATCACCGGCGCCGGCGCCGCCGGGAATTGGGACACGGTCGCAGCCTTCTGCGAGGCAGTGATCTCACAGAGGGAGGCGGCGGATTGCCTGCGCGAGGAGCGCAGCCTCGATGAGGCGATCCGCCGCCGGCGACTGGGGCGGCGTAGGCGCGAGTACTTGCGCCTCATGCCGCCCTAGCCGAGGCCGGGGGGACGTGATCGGGGAATTAGTCCGTCACCCGCTGAGAGGCTGACCGCGTGAGGAAAGACCGACGTCCTCCCCGAGGGAGGGACGTCGATGGGAGGGTACCCCAAATATTGGGGGTATTCCGTCGGGCCGACCACTGATGACAAATAACCCTGCTCCGGTGGTCGGCCCAACGACGAAGGCGACGTGCATGTGGGGTGGGTTGCAGGTGTGCGTGCTTACGCCCCTCTGTCGCCCCGGACGGAGTGGTGCGAGGAGCGCGCCGACCGCAACCTACCCACAAAAAAAAAATACATAATTTACATGAATCTTTACAGATTCTTAAAGTTCATTTATATACCGAGGTAAAAACATCTAAAAATTTCTTCTAATCTCATTATGACAAAATAAATTGAATATTCAGATCACGTAGTAAATTATGATTTCAAATAATTTAAAGTACGTAGTCTTCGAAAGCATATCTATATAGTTTTACATTTACTGGGTGTCGTGACGAGCCTGAAAACGATGCTTTATGGCTACTTGAAATATGGATATATATATATATATATATATATACACATATACATAACATTTACAATTCATTTCTATGAGAAGAATTAACATAAATTAATTACGTAATAAATTTACATAAATATGAGTTTACATAATTTCAAAGTAAGTTATCCATGAATGGGAGTCCGGGATACCTTCGTACATACCTGCTGTGCAACGAGAGCAATTTATATTTGACAAATACATTATCGGCTTTTGAAATAATTATTGGTGTATATATTTTATATTTAATAGTTCGAACATGCCTATATCAGGATTAGAAACAGAAGTTTAGTGAAGAGGCTATACAAAGCACGGGAGCACCAATATTTCAATTGCACGTAGGCGATTATACTTGAAAATACGGATAACGAATGGTTTAGTTTTAGAACAGATGGATTCAGGTCGGCGGAATTAGCATTAGATCATATCCTCGGGTACGTGAAGAGCAAGCTCCCAATGGAATACCGACACCATGTCTTTTTCAAAGGAAAAAAACCGCATCAAAATTGTTCTATCCGTTTAAGAGCAGAGACACACACACACACGGTCAAACAGACATCGACGTCAAACTTATAACACTCCTTCTCGCGTCGGGGGTTAAAAAGTGATTTAGTTCAGGAGGGCCACAATATTACCACTCATTCTCACAGTTCCTCTACAGTAAGAAAGCATTTGTTTACTCTACTACGCTAGTCAGTCTAGTTGCTGGATTGGTTGTTAACTGTTCATACATTTAAATCGTCTGTGACTGGTAACGAAAAAAAAAGTATATCTTACTGATCAACATTACCAGAAAATAGATTACAAATTAAAATACTTTTAAAATGTTTTAGCCGCATAACCATAACCATATAACTAACTAAAGCAAGATTTGGTGACTGAAAGTGAATTATTAAGTCTATTAAATTTTGTGAAACCGCAATCTCGTTTTGGTTTACCAATATTTTGTTGAACAAAGGAGAAATTTAAGTATTTAGAATTCTGTGTTATCGTTCATCATTTCAGCTCATACACATCTCACTGTTGGGTTCGAGCCTCTTCCACAATAGGGGAGCAATTGATCTATTATACCACGCTGGTCAGACGTGTTAGTATAAGGTTTTTTTTTTTGAGTTTTCCTTCTCTTGCATAGATGTTACATGCCTATTTAAGGCCTCAGTCGTCTTTTACGATAACCACGGCAAGAGAGGGGATGGGGAGTTGTATTCTTACTCCGCCACATAGAGAGTTCTGTGTAAATTATGCATATTAATCGACCCTTTTTTTTTTGTGGGTGGGCTACGGTCGACGCGCCTGCGCACCATTCCGTCCGGGGCGACAGAGGGGCTTAAGCACGCAACTCCCGCAACCTACCCGAAAAGCACGTCGCCTTCGCCGTTGGGCCGACCACCGGTATTAAACGACCCTGCGGCTTTCTTCTTTCTTTAAAACTCTATCGTCACCGCGTGGTGACGGAATAAGGATGTAATTCACCACATCCTTTTTCCAATAAGGAATGCTTATGTATTCCTTCCTGATATAAATCCTAAATCGTTTGACTATGATAAGAGGCAGTTGATCTAGTTTTAGGCCCACACTTAAACAACTTTTTTGGCAGGTTATGGTCTGTAAACCTCATACGTGGGGCGGAGAAAGAGCGACATGCGGCTCCATTAAACTCCGCGCTCATTTTCCATCGCCAATGGGCCGACACTACTAGAACCGATTCCTTGATATCCATGGCTGGCGCAGCGCGTTACTCTTTTGGGCAACGTCCTTGACACTCCGGCAATAACATAAGGAATTTTTGTAGTATCGCCCAAGCGCAATCCGCCTATCTGCGGCTACGATCACCCGTGAACTGGGCTAGGGCGGCAACAGACGTAGGTATTCTTGCCCGTGTCACTGAAACACCGCAATGTGGATTTTCCGGCATGATTCTCTAGAAGTATGTACAATAGTTGAACTGCCGCCATGTCTTAGAGTTTAAAGTCCTACCTAGACTTGTTAAATCCTATGCCTGATGCCACTCTAGCTGAGGCCGCGCGTGACTGGATCGGGGTGACCGCGAAACGAAAGTGACTCCCCGGAGGTGTCGGGGAGGGAGGGTATCTCGCGCATGATCCTCCGCCTCCTTCCGTGAGATGATTACCTCATAGAATATGGTGACTGCGTCCCAGTTCCTGATGCTGCTGATCATCGCTAAGGCGATGCTAGACAGTGTCAATTCATCACCATGATTGCGGCGAGTTGATGGCATTGCTCTGCCCACACGGCACACACCTAGATTGTGTGCTACGCCGTGTCCTCGTTGCAATCGCAGTGATGGTAGGATGGTGTAGGTACTTACTATGTTTTCTGATGAATTTGGTTTTGCCATTTTTAGCGTACCTACTATAGTTCACAGTTTATGATATTTTGACTGTATAAAGTTAATTGATGACTTGTATGAAAGATTGGATGAAATATAAACTGTCTTTAAATTAAATATAGAATTTAATTTTTAAGTTAAAAGCTAAATACTTTAAAAAGACGAGAAGACCCTATGGAGTTTTATTATTCATTGAAATTAAAATTTTTATAATTTTATTGGTTTAATTTTGATAAATAATTTTATTGGGGTGATAAAAAAAAAACTAACTTAGGTATTTTAATGTAGGTAAACATAATTAAGTGAATATTTGATCCATATTCTCCCATCATCTCCCTTTCCTCGAATGTATTTGAGGGGAGTGATGGCTACTTTAGTAGTTAAATCGTGATCGGGTGCTACTTCTAGGATCTGGTTCAACCATACTTTTTTCATTTATACTCGTACTAAATTTTGGGAAAGGCAACGAGTCTCGTCAATACCTACCCCAGTCAGAAGGAAAGCACCTTGTAACAAGGGCGGTGAAGGCCACGACGTGAAGGCGACAATTACCACAGAGCCGTCGCTACTACCCAGCTAATGAGATCGGCCAGGAACGCAGTACTGCTTAGCGGCTACGGCGACACCGATCAATCACTGCGCCGTGACTTGCAGAAAAACGTTCTGCGAATCGGCGGTGTAATTGAGATTAGCTTGCAGAAGATGAATGAACTCGGTTGCCATTAGTGGGTTGTATCCATCACCTCCTCCGCATTGCCGGGCGATCAGGCCGCGTAAGACTAACGTCTAAAAACAGTCTCGGCCTTATATTATTGTTATTAATAATTCATCATTTCATTTCATCCATAAATCCCACGAGCCTTCTTCTGGGTAGAAGTGAAATTGATCTGCTATACCACACTGGTCAGACGGGTTAGAATAAGGTTTTATTTCGAGCTTTCCTTTTCTTTGTCGTCTTTTACGACAACAATGGCCAAGATAGGGGGTGGTTCTTAGTCCATCACCACACGAAAAATTATATAATTAACGAACATAATATAAATATAGTCTTCAAGCGTATGTCTGTCATACAAAAATTGTCTTATCATCGAAACCATAACTCTCAGCTCGACACCTTGGTACTTAAATCATAACACCATCTTTATAGTTAATTTCCTCTGGATTATTCGGGTAATTAACTCATAAAACTCCGATCCTTCCCAAATTTTTATAGTGACTATATCATAATGATTATAAAATTTATTTACTCTCTTGCAATAACAGATTTTAAATTTCTAAATAACGTCATTTAGTAATCTTTGATTTATTACCTACTAATCATGGTTCATATTATGTTGAAAACTTTGGTGTGTGTTGTTTGAAATTTTTGCTCTAATTTAATATGGATTAAAGTGAATTTCAAAACAAGAACGCCTTTGAGATACGTCACAGCAATTTAAGCGATTAGGTTAGGGGTTCCCTTTGTTGCTCTAAAATTTATTCTGGGATCTTGACTTTAATTGTATTAGGTAAGGCTTGTTTGCTTTTGTTATTCTATTTGAAATTGTTATGGCAATTTGAATAACAATAGAATAACAATACGAATAAGTAAAGTTAACATAAATTATGAATAGCATCGAGTTAAAAATCAGATTGGGGTATTGATATTAAAATTAATTTTAGTTTTTGAGCATAGTTTTATATGCACAATAGAATACACTGAAATCAACGTTAATGCTCATTATTACGTAAGTGTTTAATTATTTTTTTAGTGTAACAGTTGCCAATATTATTTATGAATTCCAGACTTAGTTTCCGTAAGCAATTCGTCCATTCAATAGGTCATTGACGTTCACTATTGGACATTAACTTCTCTAAAGAGCCATCAAATTAAATCATTTATTCTGCGTAAGTGCCCTTAGCACTTATATATTGTCAAATTTATACATCGTTTGAAATAACTCAATAATCTACCACCGGATTGGAACGCAGCCATAAGCTGAGAAGATCTGGCCAGAAACTCAGCGAATGGACATTTTTGATATAATTTATTTTAAAAGAAATTATATGTAAACAACATATAGTATTAGTTCCAGTGTAATTAATTCCCTTTGAAATAGGATATATAAGTTTATATTTTCAAAATGTAATACATATAAGAAAAAGAAAGAAAATAGAGCTGGATCGCCGGAGCCCATAAGCTGCACCCGATCATGACTTAATTACTAGAACAGCCATCACTTCTCTCAGCCACATTAGAAGGAAGAGAGTGATTCACTCCATGTAGCTACTGTAAGCAAAACCTTATTCAGTGAGTATGGGCAAACCATAAATTACGAACTATAATAAAAATGTTAAAAAGACAAAACTTAAATTGGTTAGATAAAACACGCTACGCTGTACAATTGCAAGAAGAACATCAAAAATTGCGAGTTCAGGCAACAAATTAGGAGTGCCATAAAGCTATAACCATTCTGTATCAATGTAATCCGAAATTTTGGCACGGTAGTGTCCCCAGATTACAAAATCGTCAAAGTCGAGCTACACTGCCGTAACATACTTTTCTTGAAGCAATTGAGATCATATTCAACCCCCTATAACTACGTTGTAAATAAAACTAGGAGCCGGAATTTAGTAACCCAGCAGGCATTGTATACACATGGTATAATTCGAATTTCATTCGATTTAAAACAATAGTTTAAAAATTATAACTAGTCTCGTAATTTTGTCCCTCACTAACTGACTGACCGATCATCAATATTATTCAGGCACTTCTAGCAGACACAGAAGCTTCAAATTTAAAATACAATTAGTGTTTAGTGTATAAATGTAGGAAAAATTATAAAACATTGTAATTTTCGTCCAATTTACGAGATACACTAACTGCGTAAATAATTTTGTAAATCCATATAAATATATAGGATTCCAAAGTTATACTTGCAGTTAATGGAACGGGATAAGAATAGAATTATTATATAAATATTCCGCGTGGTGACGGAGTAAGAATACAATTTATCACTCCCTATCTTGCCCGTGGATATCGAAAAGATGACTAAGGGATATAATATGCACATAAGATCTGTGCAGGAGAACGAAAACTCGAAATGAAACCCTATACCGACATGTCTGTCCAGCATCAGATCAAATTCCCTCCTATTGTGGAGGAGGCCAGCCCAACAGTGGAACGTGTGTGGGTTACGATGATGAAGAATACAATTGTCGCCATCCCTTGCTTCCCTATGGGAATCGTAGGAACCGGCTAAGGACTGCGCAGATGGCGTAGTGGTTAAGATATTGACCTACCGTGCCAGTGTCGCAGGTTCGAATCCCATGCAGGAGAACATCCTGTACGATCCTCCGATTGTAGTCCTGAGTCTGGATGTAATTTGTGGCGGTTAATTATGTGTTTGTAAAGTCCCCTGCAATACAAGGATTATTCTCCTAGTGTAAGGTAAGTGACAAAACTTAAAAAATAGATAAGATCACCAGGAGAGTGGGCAACAGGTCTTGCCGGGGAAATGTACGATATCGCACTGCGATCGCCAACCCGCCTGCCAAACGTGGCGATTACGGCATTATTTCTCATATGGCGAACAGAAATGGGCCCTAGTCATGGCAGCAATGCTACCCTACGGCCTAATTTTGGTGGCAGGCCCAGTAGCGGTGGAACACGGGGTGCGAAGAATCTCTAACAGCGATCCGGCTACTAAACAAAACGACCTTTGGCCCTGGTAGCACCCAGCATTTGGATACTTAAGACTGATGAGAAGATCATCGAGCTGGAAGAGCTATTGAGCCAAATCCGGCGGGCAATTGTATTGTATATCCGGCGGGAAAGTGATTCAACTCATAACAGATGTTATCAGTAATACAATTGATAACAGTTGTTATCAGTGATTCAACTGATATAACAGGTGTTATAAGTGATGCAACTGATAACAGTTGTTATCAGTGATACAACTGATAACAGTTATTATCAGTGATACAACTGATAACAGTTGTTATCAGTGATACAACTACAAAAAAAAATGAGATGCCATCAAAAACAAAACTTATAAAAAAACCAAGCCTCGCAACTGAGTTCTTCTACCATAAAAAGTTGTGAGATCCATGTAATACCAAGTCGGTTAATTTATTCAATCCCTACTTAAGGGAACCTCTGTCTCAAGTTATTGCATAATTAGCTAACCTAACAATTTCTTATAGTTACCATATCAATATTAAAGACCTTTTATATTTTGAATAAATAGATTGACTTGGCAATCGCACTGAATAATCTAATTTAATATGATATGTATTATTTGGAAGGTACATTGTTTTCATGGATAGCAAACTGCAAGCAAACTGTACTCTCTGTGGAAAGTATGGAGGGACTGTCGCTTTCAAAGCAGAAGATCAAAAGATAGTGTATTCTGCAGGTTATGAGCTCGCTCGTCGCCTTCTCTGTAGGCCTAGACAGGTCGACTGTGTTGACAGATCGATGTGTGGACGTACCATTGCCTGCTGTTAAAATAATATAAACATTAAATGTTGAGTGATGTACCAACTAACTAATAGATAGTACTCTATTTTATTATTAACCAGTAAGTAACCAGGCCTGGTTTTACTTATAGGCTAAGTATCTGAAGTATCTATGGTCGGTTGATAGATTTGTGAGTTTACATAGTTATCTATACAAGGTGTATCAGGTTGTGGGGCAACTGGTCAAAAGGGAGCTAGGCAATAGTGGTAGGAACCCACGAAAAATATCGATTCGTTAAGGAATTAGAGACATGTAAATTTTTCAATTTTGTCTTCGCTTTTTCGTGTAAAACTGATTAAAATGTATAAAGTCAATGATACTTAATACGCAACATACTCATACTTTGTTAAATGTTCATTAGAAATTGAATAAATCAATGATTACATTCACATAAGCAAGATAAACTTCGCTTTAAAACAGCTGATCGGCCTATGACTGTTGACCGCTCGCCTTTGTACCTACGATGTCATTGAAACGTTTGTGCAATTCTAGGTATGAATGAATGAAATTATACTGTCGAAGCTTTATATGCCTACAGGTATTCTGTCTGTACATGCCTACATAATACGTAACATTTAAGGCGTAGAATCTTAGACACATTTTTTTGAAATCACTATAACTTTTATGTTATATTGTTTTTTGTGTAATGTACATTCTAATTACGATCTATGACCGTTAAACTACAACATACTCGAGCAGTTGCGTTGCCTCATAGCCTGATACACCCTGTATATTAATACGCGAAATTTTTTATGAAATTTACACGGGTGCACAAGTATGAAATTTGACATAGTTGAAGAATATATTGGGGAGAAATCAACAAAACTAATAATTGATATAATAATGCATTCATCATCATCATCATCGCAGCTCACATACATACGTCCCACTGCTGGGCTCGGGCCTCCTCCACAATGGGAGGAAATTTGACCTACTATATCATGTTGGTCAGACATGTCGGTATTTTTTTTTTTTTTTTTTTTTTTTATGGGTGGGCTATGGTAAGCGCACGCGCGGTCCAGTCCGTTCGGGGCGATGAAAAGACGGCGCGCGGGCCCATAACGCACCCGTACCCACGTCACCTCGTTGTTGGGCCGACCACCGGAGCAGATGTGACTTGTCGTCAGTGGTCGGCCCGACGGAATACCCTTTCGGGTACCCTCACCTCTCGACGTCCTGGGACGTCGGTCGCCGTCGCGCGGTTAGCCTCTCCGCGGGTGACGGACAATTCCCCGGTCCGATTACCCGCGGCCTCGACTAGGGCGGCATTAGGCGCAGATACTCGCGCCTGCGCCGCCCGAGTCGCCGGCGGCGGAACGTGTCGCCGAATAGGATCTCTACTCGCACACGATCCGCCGCCTCCTTCCGTGAGATTACGGCCTCACAGAAGGCGGCGACCGCGTCCCAGTTCCTGACGCTGACGAGCATCTCCCTGGCGATGGTCGGCAGCGCCAGGTCGGCACCGATAATTGCGACGAGTTCACGGCAATCCCCCTCCCATGCAGCACACTCCTCAAGCGTGTGCTGCGCCGTGTCCTCGTCGCAACTGCAATGGTGGCAGGACGGTGTGCTCTCCCTCCTGACAATCTTGTGCAGGTACTTCCCGAAGCAACCGTGCCCCGTCAGCACCTGCACCAGTCGGAAGGAAAGCACCCCGTGCGTCCGCTCCAACCACTCCATCAGCACCGGCCGGAGGGCCTCGACTCCCCCGTGGGACCTGGAGGCGGAGATGCTCGCCGACATTTATCGGCGGGTGTCCGAGACGCGCGCCCGCGGCGGCATGGTCTCCATCAGAGAGATCACCGCCTGGCGGGTCGACGCCCGCCGAGAAGTCATTGCCCGTTGGGCAGTCCGGCTGGAGAGTCCTCGGTACGGTGTCAGACATGTCGGTATAGGGTTTCGTTTCGAGTTTTCCTTCTCTTGCACGTTATGTTATGTAATGTGCATATTATATCCCTTAATCGTCTTTTACCACATCCACAGGCAAGATAGGCAGTGGTGAATTGTATTCTTACTCCGTCACCACACGGATTGCATTGTAAATACATTAAATACTTTAAATTAATAAATAAAAACATGACGCACACATATATATTATACACATTTGTTTATGATCGAACTGAGTACCAAACAAACAAACATAAGATGACAATAGCCTGCCCAATAAATATTTGTACATATATATCTTAGAATAATAACATATAGAAGGTAAGTCCGCGCACAAAAAGTGAGGCATTTCAATTGGAGCCTAATGGAGCCTACGCCGGAACAGTCCCGTAATGTACAAGTCATTGCACTGCACGAACGTACGCAACTCTTAAAAATAAATAGGTAATTATGACGGCTTGTGCATTCAAATGGTGCCACAACACATTTGAAAAACATAAAAAGGTTTTTAACATTACTTTTAAAAGTATTTCGACGATTTATGTTTATAAAAACAAAATTTGATTTCATAATTTGTATAGTGGTTTCCGTGTGTACGTGTGTAATCGCCTGCCCGCCATTAATATTTTAGATTCAAATTTTTAAAGTTCGAAGTACTGACACTATCCTTCTATACGTTATTATTCTAAGATATATATATATATATATTATGCTATAGAAGAAAAATAAATTTAAATGAATTATGGTCAAAATTCGACAACTTGGCGACGCTAGTTTTCTTAAATAGGTAAATTTAATAGATAGCGATACGGCAAAAAAACATCCTTAAAAGTGCCTTTATTATAATACTTCAACAAACATATCATGTTAGAAATACTTATGTTCCACATTAAGTACTTCCGAAATTACCAGAATGACGGCTGAGAGCTTTACCGAAAAGTGAACAAACACATACATCAAAAAGAAACTTCAATTTATGAGAAGTATAGATATTGGCCTTAACAACAATGTTTCATGTATAAGTTGGCAAAGTAGATAACAAACAACTTATTCAAGTACAAAAGATAACTTAAACATCTTACTTCAGCAACTGTTACAGTAAGTACTTGTAGGTACATTGAATTATGTATTATTAAAAGAGTTAAAAACACAATATGCTCTATGGCAGCGACTACAAATATTTACTACAAACCTTTAGATTGCTCATGAGTGTCGTAATAGACGACTAGAACATCAGTTGATTGTTGGTTGACATCAGGCCCGCGACCGGTCATAAATCTATTACCAATTATTTTTTATTTTTCTATAGCCGTTGATGGCAAACGAGGAACTATTACACCTGATGCTAAGTGATACCGCCTCTCATAGATCTTGGCTAGGTCACTGCGAACCGTGAAGATAGTAAAAAAGAGTGATTGCGTGCAATGAAGTGATACTAAAGGCATCACTAAAACCCACCACATGCAAACACCCTCAGAAAGATTTCGGCTCTTTCGCTCACCGAATAAAATGCGGTAACAAATTGCTACTATTCAGACGTTGATTTTCTACGAGAGTGTGGTATTATCCCCATGGCCGTAGACAGAAGACTGTCGATGGTGTGGCCCTACCACTACTAAAATGTGCAATGGAGGAGTACATATTGTATCGATCTCAAATAATTGGGATAAGAGCAGAATGATGATAATAACGATATCATTTCGACTCATATACGTCCCACTGCTGGGTTTTTTTTTTGGAACGAAGTTCCTTATCGCGCGTTGTGAAAGGGGGCTAGACGGAAAAAATTCTTACGAAAAGTTGTCACGACACTTTTTGCTATAGTAAGCTATTGTAAGCTGTGCGGCGTCGCATGTTTCTCTGTCTGTCTCTCTCTCTCTTATAGAAAGCAAGCCAGATATTTTCATTTCTATTTCGCATTGAACAGTGTGGTGTCGCGACGATTATTTTTGTTGAGTGTATACAGGTTTTTTGTAAATAATAAATAATAAAAAATAATAATAATAATGAATCCTGACAGTGTTTCTGCACAAGTTCCGGATATTGCTGATGGAGTTAGGTAAGTAGAGATTATATACAAATAATAATATGTTATTTTAATATTATTATAACTTAAAAAAAATAAAATTTTATTACAATTCCTTCACTAATTAATCGAAAGGAACTTCGTTCCATCCGGGTGTCCCTTGACACCTCTCAAGTTTTTTTTTTTTTAGGGTGGGTTGCGGTCGGCGCACTCCTCGCACCACTCCGTCCGAGGCGACAGAGAGGCGTAAGGACGCACACCCGCAACCCACCCGAACACCACGTCGCCTTCGTCGTTGGACCGACCACCGGAGCAGGGTAACTTGTCATCAGTGGTCGGCCCGACGGAATACCCCCCTAGTGGGATACCCTCCCATCGACCGATGTCCCTCCTCGGGAAGGACGTCGGTCTTTCCTCACGCGGTCGGCCTCTCGGCGGGTGACGGACTAATTCCCCGGTCACGTCACCCGCGGCCTCGGCTAGGGCGGCATGACGCGCAGATAGTCGCACCTACGCCGCCCCAGTCGCCGGCGGCGGGTCGCTTCGTCGAGGCTGCGCTCCTCGCGCGCGCGACCCGCCGTCTCCTTCTGCGACATCACTGCCTCGCAAAAGGCTCCCACTGCTGGGCTCGAGCCTCCTCCATAATAGGAGGAAAATTGACCTTGCTATACCATGCTGGCCATCATCAGACAGGTTGGTATAGGGTTTTGTTTTTCTGTTTCGAGTTTTCCATCTCTTGCATAGATGTCATAATATTGGACTGCGGCGACACTGCTGGCAGGCGACCCGCCTTGGCCGCTGGTGGCGGAGGCGCTGGCGGATGTATACCGGTTCCGCGCCACAGCACGAGTCAACGGCGAGCAGGTCTCCGCAGGGGGACTGGGCAGAGCTCGGCAAGTGGTTCGAAGGGAAGTCATCTGGCGGTGGAGAGAAGATCTAGAGTCTCCCGTAGCAGGACGGGGGCTGTGGAGGCGGTTGCACCGCATCTCCACCGCTGACTCAGGAGAAGGCACGGCAGCCTTACATTTAGGATGGTGCAGCTGCTTACCGGACATGGGGTCTTCAGTAAGTATCTGCACAAAATTGGGAGAGAAGAGGCTCCAGGATGTCATGAGTGTGGAGCGCTAATCGACGATGCGCGCCACACACTGAAAGTATGCCCCGTCTGGGGGCCTCAGCGCCACGTCCTATCAACCGAAATGGGAATAACAGACCTGTCGTTGCTGACCATCATCTCTAAGATGCTCGGCAGCGACAGCTGTTGGTCATCGATAGCCTCCTTCTGTGAGGTTGTCATGACAAGGAAGGAGGCTGTGGAGCGGGCACGCGAGGCGCTTGCGTCCGCTGACTCGCTCCGCCGGCGACGACCAGGGAGGAGGAGACGCCGCTATGCGCTCCTCCTTCCACCGCCTTGAATGATGATAGGACGTGGCCAGACGGACAAGCGTTGGGGTGTCGGGGATAGAATGTTATCAAACGATCTCTCCGGCACCCCGTTAAAGCGCGGAAGGGGCCGCTGTGGTTTTAGTGGGTATTTCGGTCACTTTTGTGGCCGGCGAGTCCCACACACACTCTCCCGTCTGTAACCGGCGGGGGTTAGTGCGTAAATGCATTTTCACAGCGTGAAAAAAAAAGATGTCATAAAAAATAAACAGATTTTATTATACACACACACACACACACACACACACACACACACACACACACACACACACACACACACACACACACACGCACACACACACACACACACACACACACACACACACACACACACACACACACACGCACGCACGCACACACACTATCTATATATATACACACACATAGTGTGTGATATATATACATATATAACAGGGTAAAACCACAAACACTAATTTCTATAGGATGTCCATAGAATGCATGTAATTAGAATATTGATTATATATAGATTGGTATTTGTACTGTAGCACCGATTTAAACTTTAGCTTGTATACATTTAATTATTGGATACCATCTTAGTTCAAAATGACAAGGAAATATTGGTTTATCATATCCAATGGGCTCGACAGTTTGGCATAGATATTGTTTAGAATTATCTTTTTCTTCCAGTGATGTTATCAGCTTATGTCTTCTTCCATAATGGGAAGGAAATTGACCTACTGTACCATGCTGGTCAGATGGGTTGGTATAGGGTTTTATTTCGAGTTTTCGTTCTCTTGCATAGATATTATATGCATATAGTATGTCTTAGTTGTCTTTTATGACACCCAAAAGTAAGAGAGGGGTGGTGAATTGTAATCTTACTCCACCATTACACGGAGATTATTACATTATAATTTAATTTATTTTCATTCTAAAAGTTTGTGAAGAACTAGCGTCTGTACTAAATATACATAGTTATATATGTACCCGTATCACAGATCAAAAGATTATCGTTCCATTCAAAAGAATGTAAGCTATATACAGAATGTATTTTGCAGAATAAGGTGAGGTGACGGGCTGCGAATATAACATCCAATCATACATACATCATCCATTACGAATACGACACTTATAAAACCTACCGTGACCGCCAACCCGCCTGCTACGAGTAAGTGTAGCGATTACGGCATTATTCTGTCCTTTCTGCATCGTTGGTAAGCTGATATTGACGTCCAATGGATAAGTAGCGAGTGTGTCTACTGATGATAGATTTCGTTGAGAATTAATTCAGAAAATGTAATAACATATTTCCTCTTAATTGATATGTGACTATGGATTAAGCCAAGATGTACCAAGTTTCTCCATGTCAGTCAGAATACAATTCACCCGGGCCCGTGGGTGTTGGAAATTATGACTAAGGGATATGAAGGCAAACGCGACATAAAACCCTATATCAACAAGTCTGACCAGCGTAGGTCTATTTTCCTCCCATTATGGAGGGGGGACCGAATCCTACAATGGTACATATATGGGCTGAGATGTATTAGGCTGCCATACATTATATATTTAAAAAACAACACCCCGTACCAAGAGAAATTTTGTGTCGCTTCGTACTTTACAAGAATACCTACCATTAACGGACAAACAAACATTTAACCTCAGAACAATAATTTTTAGACAGCATAAAGTACAGTCTTTTTTGTTTATTTTTGGGGTGGGCTTTGGTCAGCGTACCTGCCACCCGCCCAACTCCGTCTGGGGCGACGAAGGGCGGTACGCGGCCCCATAACCCACCATAGCTCGTCACCTTCGTCGTTCCGCCGACCACCGGTACCGAGTTCCTTGTCCTCCGTGGTCGGCCTGAACAAAGAACAGTCCTACGTGTGTATCGAACCCATGACACTCAGCATGGAAGGTCTAGATCACGCCATCTGTGCTGTTCATTTTAATATACAAATATGTTCAATGTTACCTTAAGGGGAGCTATGATGTGGAAACTGAAATAATTTAACCACCGATTATTTTCATATTTTCAGATTAGCAGACTATTCAACGGTAGCACAGAGATAGTTAACACGGAGGTTTGCTTTGCAGCAGGATCCAATTACTGAAGAAAATATGCTAACAGGCTGTTCTTGTTTGCTCTGAGGGAGTACAAATTTATTTGTAATGGAATTGATTTTAACATTGGCGTTTCGACATATTCAATCTAAAGACTTGTCGTTATGCGTTGTCTCGTACAAGAAGGTGAAATTACATGTAAGTAAATTATATTCCCGTGCGGTGACGGGTTTAGATTTCAATGGATTATTAATCAAATAGTGACAGAGGGCTTAGGGAGTAAACACACAGCAGTGTTCGCCTGGAAAACTCATTAAACCCATTACTATCACCAAAACAATTAACTGTAGAGTCCAGTACTACCTTCTTATTTTAAAAGACTATATCTGGCAACACTCGCTCAAATCATTCAGAAAAACGGAGGGGCTATTTGGAGCTATAACGTGTCATATTACTCCCGTTTCCACTATTGAAACATGGTATTAATCCCTTGAGGGAACTTATGACCTTTTGTGGACTGTGAATAGGTCGCGAGAGGATGAATACGAGGGTATAATATCATCATCATCACAGCTCATATACGTCCCACTACTGGGCTCGAGCCTCCTCCACAAATGGGAGGGAAATTAACTCACTATACCACCCAGATCAGGCGAGTTGGTATTTTTTTTTTTTTTTTTTTTTCGGTGGGCTTTGGACGCGCACGCGCAGTCCAATCCGTCCGGGGCGATGAAAGGACGGCCGCGCGGGCCCATAACCCACCCGTACCCACGTCACCTCGTTGTTGGGCCGACCACCGGAGCAGATGTGACTTGTCGTCAGTGGTCGGCCCGACGGAATACCCTTTCGGGTATCCTCACCTCTCGACGTACTGGGACGTCGGTCGCCGTCGCGCGGTCAGCCTCTCCGCGGGAGATGGACAATTCCCCGGTCCGATCACCCGCGGCCTCGGCTAGGGCGGCATTAGGCGCAGATACTCGCGCCTGCGCCACCCGAGTCGCCGGCGGCGGAACGTGTCGCCAAATAGGAGCTCTACTCGCACACGATCCGCCGCCTCCTTCCGTGAGATTACGGCCTCACAGAAGGCGGCGACCGCGTCCCAGTTCCTGACGCTGACGAGCATCGAGGTCGGCACCGATAATTGCGACGAGTTCACGGCGATCCCCCTCCCATGCAGCACACTCCTCGAGCGTGTGCTGCGCCGTGTCCTCGTCGCAACTGCAGTGGTGGCAGGACGGTGTGCTCTCCCTCCTGACAATCTTGTGCAGGTACTTCCCGAAGCAACCGTGCCCCGTCAGCACCTGCACCAGTCGGAAGGAAAGCACCCCGTGCGTCCGCTCCAACCACTCCATCAGCACCGGCCGGAGGGCCTCGACGGTCCTGACACCGTACCGAGGACTCTCCAGCCGGACTGCCCAACGGGCAATGACTCCACGGCGGGCGTCGACCCGCCAGGCGGTGATCTCCTGCAGGGAGACCATACCGCCGCGGGCGCGCGTCTCAGACACCCGCCGATAAATGTCGGCGAGCATCTCCGCCTCCAGGTCCCACGGGGGGGTTCCGGCCAGAAGGCACGCTGCCTCCGTCGCCACCGTGCGGTAACCCCGTATGGCCCTGATCGCCATGACCCTCTGTGGTCGCCACAGGAGGGCCTTAAGACGGACGGTCAGGGACCCCGCCCACACCGGTGCGCCGTACAGGGCCATCGACCGGATCACCCCCACGTACAGCTGTCGGCACGTAGCACTGGGTCCGCCCACATTCGGCATCAGCCGCGAAAGGGCGGACGACGCGCCGACAAGCCGGGGATCAAGTCGATGGAGATGCTCCCGGAACCAAAAATGCCCGTCGAGCACCAGGCCCAAGTACTTCATGTGGGCCTGGATGCTGATGGTGACCGACTTCACGGTGATCGAAGCGCCGGCGGGAGGCCCGGCGGTACGGAGGCCATGGAACAAAAGGGCCTCCGTCTTTTCCAGGGCTACCCTCAACCCCAGCGCTTCGATCCGCCTGACAATCTCCTCGGTGCCGAGAGTTGCCAGGCGTGCCGCCTCCTCTAGCGTCCTACCCCGGGCTGTGACGAGTGTATCGTCGGCGTAGCAAATTACACCCAGCCCGGGTGGGAGGCTTCCTCTCAACGCCCAGTCGTAGCCGATGTTCCACAGGGTCGGACCCAGAACCGACCCCTGCGGGACACCGCACGTCATGGGCGTTCGCACAACGTCCCTTACTCGGTCAACGTAGAGGACGCTGCGCCCCTCCAAGTAGTCTGCCACCAGCCGCCTGAGGTACACGGGCACCCCGTGATACCTCAGCCCCTCCCTGATGCAGCTGAATGGCAGACTGTTGAAGGCGTTGGCGATGTCCAGGGACACCGCCAACAGGACTCCTCCGCCGGTGACGGCCTCCGCTACCACGGCCTTCAGGCGCAGTAGGGCTGCGATCGTCGAACACCCTCTCCGAAAACCAAACTGGGCGTCCGACAGATCGGGCCCGACCCTCACGAGGTGCCGCTCGATGTGGGCAGCCAACACCCTCTCCAGCAGCTTGCCCGCATCATCGAGCAGCACGATGGGCCTGTAGGCCGAGGCCGACTCGGGAGACCGTCCCGGCTTCGGCAGGAGAACCAGCCTCCCCTCTTTCCAGCACCCAGGGAACTGCGCGGACGTCAAACAGGCGTCGAACAGTCCCCTGAGGCGTGGTCCCAAGTGCTCGAGGACCAGGGCCAGCACACGGTTCGGAATACCGTCGGGCCCGGGGGCGGTGGATTTCACTCGCATACGCGCCACCGCCGCCTCCATTTCCGGCTCCGTGATGGGCGGAGCACTTTCATCGTCGGCCTCCCGGTCGCTGTCCGGCGAAGCCATGACTGGGGGCGTGTGCTCCGCCCGCCGTGGAAAGAGGTCCTCGACAACTCTGGTGAGGAGGCTGGGCTGGAGAGTCTCGGTGAGGGGGGGGCCCGCCCGCGGAGCTTGTTCAGCGCCGCGAGGTAGGGGCGACCCCAGGGGTCACGCTCGAGACTGTCCAGCATCTCCCGCCGACTAGCGTCCTTGGCGGTACGGACGGCCAGCCTGAAGGCAGACCGCGCACTGCGGTAAGCCTCGTACAGCTGGCCCTCCCGCTCAGCGGCGCGGTGACGCGCTCGGCTGCGGGTGTAGGCCCTCCGGGCACGTATGCACGCGGCCCGAAGGTCCGCCAATTATCGGGACCACCAGGGGACCGCACTCTTCGGGGGCAGACGCCGCACACGGGGCATGGCCGCATCGCAGATCTGCGTTAACGCACAGCGAATGCGGCCAGCCTCGGCATCCACCCCGTCCGCCTGGGGCGGTGAGGACAGCCACGACTGAACGATGGCTGCCTCCGCCAACAGGTCCCGATCCAATCGACCCACAGCCCACTGCGGAAACGCGGGAGCTCCGTCCGCCGTGTGACCCCTGCTGGGCTGCAGGAGGGTCCGGGAGACCTCTATCCGGATGTATCTATCGGTGGTCGGATAGGGTCTCAACCTCATCCTGGACGCACCAGCTCCTCACACGTGCTGCGACATTAGGGCTAGCGAACGACAAGTCCACTATCGACCCGCCCTGCTGCCGCACGCACGTTTGCACCGAGCCCCTGTTCAGCAAACAGAGGCCCAGTGCCGCCGCCCACTCTTCGACCGCCCGCCCGCGGTCATTCGTCCTGGGGGACCCCCACGCCGTGGACTTGGCGTTGTAGTCCCCCAGAACGAAGACTTGGCGCGGTGCCAGTCGCCGTATCGAGGCCCCCAGGATGGTGAGGAAGGCCCCGAAATCCGTCGCGCTCCTGTTCGGGGAGAAGTAAACACCAAATAGCGTAACCTCTCCCCATTTCGCCGCGACATACCCGTCGCCCCTCTCCTTGAGCAACAAAGGCGGGGAATGCCACGACGTGGAGGCGACGATTGCCACAGAGCCGTCACTGCTGCCCAGCCAATTGGGCCGGTCAGGCACCACGTACGGCTCCGCGGCTACGGCTGCACCGATCAACCACTCCGCCATGGCTTGGAGGAAAACGTCCTGTGCCTCGGCGGCGTGGTTGAGGTTGGCCTGCAGGAGGTGGTAAGATTCGGCCGCCATTAGTGGGCCGTATCCATTACCTCCTCCACGCTGGCGGGCGATCGGATCGCGCTAGGGGCGGCAGCGGCCGGGGTCGTCGGGCCGCTCCGCCCCTTTGGGGCCGAAGCTGGGGGTTTGCACTCCTTGCCCCCCATGCGGTGCTTGGCGGGCCTATTGCCCGCCGCAGACGCGGGGCAGTGGGGAGTGGCGGCGCACGATGCCGCCTTATGCCCGGGTTGACCGCAGCGGAAACAAAGGCGCTGCAGTCAAAGCAGTTAGTGCCGGCATGGATGTCGGCCGAGTGTGTCCGACCGCCATGCACTTGTAGCACCTCGCAGGCCGGGACTCCAGCACGGTCACCCGCGCCGAGCTCCAGCCCACGAGGAGCCTGCCTGAGCCGACCAATTGCTTGGCCGACTCCACCGGGCACTGCACCCAGGCAGCACCAACGCCGCCCGGACCAGGGCGGATAGCGCCAATTCGGACGGTGTCCACGGGACATCCGGTTTTCGAGACGATGGCCTCCCGGATGTCATCCACCGTCACGGAGTCATCCAGACCCGTGACCCGCAGTTCCGCACACTTGACGGGTCTGGCGATCTTGACGCCATCCTCCGCAGCAAACAAACCCCTCAGCTTCGCGGCCATGCTATCGGCCGTCTTGGCGCCCTCGGCCCCAGGGAACTCTAAAATCCGAGCCCCTGTCCGGGCCTTGCGGGTTCTGGCTTCGACGCCTCCTAAATCGGAGACGTCAAGCTCCCGCCGGGCGCGACGTAAGACGGCCTCATAGCTGAGGCCGTTTTCGGCCGCCTCAGGCAGCACGGTGATCACCACCGCGGCTGACTTTGGCGGCCAGAGCCTCCTGCGCGACCTGCGCGATCGCTAGGCGCAGCAGTCGCGGTCGCGGCTGCATTGCCCGCGGCCGACGGTGCAGCTGCCGGCGACGGCTTAGGTCCGCTCTTAGCAGGAGCCGGTGCTGCCTTCTTCTTGGCGGCGGGCCCCTTCGGCTTCGGTCCAGCAACGGCCCCAGCGTAGCTCCCTACGCGCCCGCCCTGGCAGGGTAGCGCGGCAGGGGCTGACGCCACGGCCTTCGGCCTGTCCGCAGCAAGCGGCGGCCGGAGACGGGGCTCCGGAGGCAGAGACAGTCTCTCCTCCAGAGCCGCCATGCGCGCGTCGAGCATTTTGCCGACAACCTCCACTACGGCACGCATGGTCTGGTCCGGCACGCCATCCACTGCGGGCAGCGGGACCGCTTCAGCCGGCTGGGCCCTCTGGCGACTCACCGCAGCGTGAGTTGATGCAACGGGAACGGCGGGTACGGCAGCAGGGCCGGCGCTTGTCGGCGGCGCGGTCTTCGCCAGCTGCGCGACCTGGCTCCGCAAGTCGGCCATTTATTTGGCCAACTCGCGGTTCGCCTTCTGCACCGCCGACAGCTCTTTTCGAAGCGCATTGTTTTTCTCCTGCAGGCCTGAGACCTCACCACTAAGGCGGGTGTTTTCGGCCTGCAGGGTGGCCATATTGGCAGCTCGGGGGTCGCCACCTATAGCGGGCTCGGCAGCCGCCGTGTCGGTGGGAGGGATGTCTGACAACACCCTCATCATCCTCGCGGCAGCTGCCTCATTTGCCCGCTTCTGGGCCTCAGTCCCCCGTACTGCGCCGGCCGGCGATGGCGTCGCCGACCTTGCCGCCACTACTGCGCCCCCTCGTCCCCTGCGAGAGGCCGGAACTTTGGGAGGAGGCATGATGATGCTACTCCCCTCGGAGGCAGACTCCGAGCTGCCACCCTCGCTAAGGGGGCGCTTGCGTACCTGCGAGGGGAGGTCCTCCTCCCTGGCCGCTAGGGCCGCCGTCAAGGCCGACGCTGGAGACTGGGATGATCCAGCGACGGTCTCTGCAGCCGATGTGCTGCCGCTCTCAATGTCCGACGGCTCTGCGGCAGTACTGCCGCCCTCGTCAGCCTTCTTTGCCGCTCTTTGCTGCTTCGCGGCGCGCCGTCTGGCGCGCTCCGTTGCAGGGGTGGGCTTCCCTCCTCTCTTCTTTTTACAGGCCTCTGTTTTCACCGGGCCCTCGGCTGACCTTGGAGCCTCAAGTGCCAGACTAGCAGCTGAGCTGCTGTCGGACGAGGCATCCCTCTCCTTTGGGCCAGTTTTACAGTAGCTTGGCCGGGCTGTAATGTGGGAACTAGGCTCCCCGTTCCCTGTGGTAGTAATGGGCGTCTCACCCCTCCTATCTGCAGCGTCGTTTGAAGAACAATTATCCATACAGTTCCCACGAGTATGGGAGAAAAAGAGGTCGACCCGGGCAGAGATCCCGATACCCGGGCAAGCGTACATTTGTATCCCAACACAGGGGGTCCGCAGGTACCCTGGCTGGGGGCGCGCTAACGACTGAACAACCCATCAGCCATGCATCCTCTCGCCGCGCGCCAGAACTTAGGATTCTGGGTGATTGTTTTATAGAGGTTTTCTTCCTCGCGGTCCAGGCGGTTAAGCCAAGACCCTCGCTCCTGAATCTAGGCCTCATGACAAATGTCCCGAAGCAAGAATCAGGTCTACGATTTGTCGCGGTTGGCAAATGCCTGCCCAGTCCTCAAACGAATGAGTGACTGGGCCCGTCGAATTTTCGCGTCCAATACCCTCTACAATTAGAGGGCATGGAGCGAATTTGGGGCATCCCACAAACTGGGCCCCCCCTCGGGCCAGATATTTGCCACGAGCGACAATTCCAGAGAGCAGTCCAAGAAATTGTCGCTCGTGCCCAGGGAGTTGGTATAGAGTTTTATTTCGAGTTTTCTTCTCTAGCATAGATGTTATAAGCACAAGATATCCTTTAGTCGCCTTTTATGACATCCACGGGTAAGAGTGGTAAATCGTATTCTTATTCCGTCACCACACGAATTATATATACCTACATAAATGGATGTCCATTATTTATCTATTCAAAAATTTGGTTTGTAATAAAGAGATGTATTAGTGACAGCAGATAAATTAATGTTCGGAGAAAGTTACAGTTATAGGTGAAATTAGAATTTGGTCAACATCGGAGCCAAAATGTTTCATATTACACAAAACTTTTATAGGAATCAGTAGTAAAAAAAAAGTAATAATAATATGATCTATACCAATAAATAAAATTGGAGTGTCTGTTTCTAATGTCAAAATAATAGACTTTTTTCATGCTCACACGGTTATTTGCACGACACCTATGCCTAAAATACAAATTGAAAAATTTTTGTCTGTCTGTCTGTTTGTTCCGGGTAATCTTCAAAACGGCTGGACCGATTTCAAAAATTCTTTCACCAATGGGAAGCTATAATATCAGGGCGTAAACTAGGCTATATTTTTATCCCGGTATTCACACGGGAACGGGAACTACGCGGGTAAAACGACTAAAACCGAAGCGAAGCGAAGGCGGGTTGCTAGTCACTAATAAAAACGTCGATATCATACGAATACAATACCAAATTACCTTATGTGTTCATTTATATACCCTAGTATTAACAGTCCTCAGTCTTTTATTTTCCATTTTATAGTCCATATACGTCACAATGTGGGCCTTTTTTTACAATGAAAGTAATCAGCATTCACTGGCGTTTACCGACTTGGTATATTTTTTGGGGTAATGCTTTTATCAGTTTAGCGCTTGTGGGATTTAATTCAGCAATAATCTTTTGGAGTATAATTGAGAATTATATTATATCCCGATTCGAATGGCATTAAACTGAAGCTAATACTTAATAAACACGTTGTATACAATTATATAGTAACATAATAGACAACCTCCCGAGTTTCAGAGTTTCCCTCTCAGAGGTATTCTTAGTGGTCACATTTCAATCGTTGGTACTTAATTGAATTAATTTAAAATGTTAAAATTCACATTACATAAATAAGGGTCCTCTCGAGGCTTATACATAATAAATGAATTTTGATTTGAACCCTAATATATCATACGATATTTGTGAAATGGGAAGGGGCGGCGAGACATTGAATTGATACCTTCACTACAAAGAAAACTTTTATATCAAACTAATTTAATTAAACAAGTTTTAATGGAATATTTTTACTTCGCGAGGTAAAGTATCATGCATTCATTTTTACTAGTACTTTTTCAAGAGTTTATTTCACGAACAACACATCGCACAGTGGCGATACGAGAGACGATTTGCATATTTATAATAAAATAAAACATCAGAAAAAACGTTGCAGGCGTGCATATATTATATGTTACATTTCTGTTCATTCATAGTTTGCATTAGTGTTTTGAAGCGTTTTACATAAATATAACTAGATTTTAGTCTAAGTAGTGATAGTTTATAGATAAAACAATAGCGAACACGAGTATGTATAAATTTTCTTCTAAGACCTGAACAAATCAAAAAAGATCAAACCACGGAGCATATACAAAGAGGAGACGGCCTAAGCAACTGTGCACCGTGACTCAACTAGGTCCTGACGTCATCACGTCAGCATCGGGTAGTGGGCGTGGCCTATTAATCTACTGTCGACTCTGTCCGTGTTCGTACTGTGGACACAGTTAGGGATGATCAATGAACATCGATGTTCGATGATCAACGATGTTGAAAGGAAAAACATCGATGTTTTAACATCGATGTTGCTATAGGCAAAAGATCGTAACATCGATGTTAACGGAATCGACCATCGATGATAATTCACGCAGTAAGAACGTATCCGATGTACTGATTTTCCTAAAAAAAAGTTGCCCGGCGAATTATTATACATATATATTAACGAAACATCGATGATACACTTTCGATAATGACATCGATGTTTTCCTAACATCGATGTTTATTTCTAACATCGATGTGGTATAACATCGATGTTCGGTTTTCGATACATATAGAACATCGATGTTGAACTTTCGATTATGACATCGACGTTAACATCGATGTTTTCCTAACATCGATCATTCCTAGACACAGTTATATTTTTGGTGTATTTTCTTGCTTTATTACACAGAAAATCACTAAGTTTAGTGTTTTATAAATCGTAAATCGTAAATAATACTCCGATAAACGTTCAGATGCTATAAAAGGAATCACATTTCATTTATTCATACTTCGTAGTTAGAACACAATTATTATATTCGGATTTTTCATCAAAGAAAATAACTTTTACATTACTTTAAATAAACCTATTATAATTAAACTCTATTTTTTATGTTCTAAAATACTGGCCAATGATAATCTTAAGAAGCAATGGATTTAAAAAATCCATAGATAATCTGGAAACCCACGAAATATACAAAGATTTCTTTTGCCTATTTTAACGATGAAGATCTCATAATAACTAGCAAAGGCTTTAGAAAACTAATGGATGTTTGTGCGTTTTTTGCAATGATTGAAGTTCGGCAAAGTGATCATACTTAGATTGATGCCCGTAAATTTTCCATTTTCTATGAATTTTTAATTCCAATCTAAAAACATTAATGCTTCCGTGAGGTGACGGATTAAGAATACAATTCACCTCTCCCTATCTTGCTCGTGGATGTCGTAAAAGACGACTAAGAGATATAATATGCACATACGATCTGTGCAAGAGAAGGAAAACTCGAAATAAAACCCTATGCCAACATGTCTTACCAGCATGGTATAGCCGGTTAAATTCCCTCCCATTGTGGAGGAGGACCGAGCCCAAGAGTGAGACGTATGTGGGCTGCAATGATGATGATGAATATTAATGAGTTTTCAATCTAATAATGTATATAATTCATGAATTATATGATGCAAAAGAGTATTTCATTTTTACTATTCCAACCAATGTCTCCCTTTCTCCTTAATTTATTAATGATGCAATTTCACTCGATGTAATTTCTTGATAAGATTAAGAGCACGTCACAATGTTTAAACTGGTGGTGGCATCGAAGACCGTTTTTGTATGAGAAAAGACAAAAAGGAAGGCAATAATACTAAGTAACTTTTACTAACTAGTAATATTTTACACTGATATTCTAACTAGGGTTTACATTCGCCAATCCGTTAGAAACCCAAATAAATAATTCTATTATTCGGTCGTATGAAAAGATAAATATGAAAAAAAAATAGACTTTAAAACTTCTGAGTTAATTACATACATAGTGTGCATTTCTAGTGAATTGTCGAACGAGAAGGATAGTAAAGCAAAATGTATTTTTCTTCAAATATTAATATTATAAACAATGCTGACAAGCCTTACAAGGAAATTTGTGGTTAAAAACAGTAGTCAATCACCTATTCGCTATACAGAATTATATTTGAATAGAGCAAACGGGTAATAAGATTGTTTGTATATATCTTAAAAATAAAGAAAAAAAGAATAACTCTCCCTGATATAGGTAAATTCTGAGTACGTCCCTGTTGCGCCACACACACATACTTACTGACATCTAATTCCAGATAGCTAAACTACTTAAAAATACGAAACTAGTAGTTATGCTAATAGCCGGTAGATGGACATAAAGGATGGAGTGAGACAGGTTATAACCCCTCACCCCCCCTGTAACTGCCACACATTGTTTCATATAAAATATTAATTACAACGGCTCCTCTTAATACTTATTCCGTGGATCAAACCGTGAATAAGTAATAGTTCAATTCGAAACAGTTGTTTTAAAGCGATAGTTGATAACTTTAAACGAACAGTGGACTTAGCACTAATATTTGAGTCAGTATTCGTAACGTCGTCTGTGTGGTGACGGAGTAAGAATTCAATTCACCATTGCCTATCTTGCCCGTGAATATCGTAAAAGACGACTAAGGGATATAATACCTACGCATATAACATCTATACATATAACATCTATGCAAGAGAAGAAAATATCGAAACAGAGTTTTATACCAATCTGTCTGACTAGCATGGTATAATAAGGTAAATTTCCTTCCTATTATGGATGAAGCTCGAGCACAGCAGTAGGACGTATATGAGACAAGATGATGATGATGATGATTCGTAACGCTATCGAGAACGATTTGTATGTATTTAGAGCAATGGCCTTTTTTTTGTTTTTTTTTTGGGTTGGGTCGCGGTCGGCGTACTCCTCGCACCACTCCGTCTGGGGCGACAGTGGGGCGTAAGCACGCACACCCGCAACCCACCCGAATACCACGCTGCCTTCATCATTGGACCGACCACCGGATCAGGGTTACTTGTCATCAGTGGTCGGCCCGACGGAATACCCCCTAGGGGTACCCTCCCCCCATCGACCGACGTCCCTCCCTCGGGGAGGACGTCGGTCTTTCCTTACGCGGTCGGCCTCTCGGCGGGTGATGGGTTAATTTCCCGGTCACGTCACCCGCGCCCTCGGCTAGGGCGGCATGAGGCGCAGGTATTCGCGCCTACGCCGCCCCAGTCGGCGGCGACGGATTGCCTCATCGAGGCTGAGCTCTTCACGCGCGCGCGATCCACCCCCTCCTTCCGCGAGACCACTGCCTCGCAGAAGGCTGCGACCGCGTCCCAGTTCCTGACGCTGTCGAGAATCGCCCTGGCGACGGTCGGCAGCGTCAGGTTGGCACCGATGATTGCGACGAGTTCACGACGCTGCTCTGCCCAGGCGGCACAAACCTCGAGCATACCCCCGAGACCCGCCGATACAAATCGGCGAGCATTTCCGCTTCGAGGTCCCATGGGGGATTCCCGGCCAACAGGCATGCCGCCTCCGTCGCCACCGTCCGGTATCCACAGATGGCCCGGATCGCCATGGCTCTCTGTAGTCATAGTATAGGCCCATCCACCGGATGACACCCGCGTACAACCGTCGACATGCAGCGCTCGGTCTGCCCACATTCGGCATAAGCCAGGATAGGGCGGACGCCACGCCGACGAGCCTCGGAAAGAGCCTGCGGAAATGCTCCCGAAACCACCAATGCCCGTCGAGCACCAGGCCCAAATACTTCATATGGGCCCGGATGCTGATTTCAACCGAATGGACAGTGATCGAGACGCCGATGGGAGGGCCCATGCGGGGCCCATGGAACAAGATGGCCTCCATCTTATCCAGGGCCACCCTTAACCCCAACGCCACGAACGGCCTGACGATCTCTACGGTGCCTAGAATCGCCAGGCTTGCCGCCTCTTCTAGCGTCCCACCGCAGGCTGTGACGAGCGTTTCGCCGGCGAACAAATCACGCCCAGCCCGGGCGGAAGGCTCCCCCTCAACGCCCAGTCATAGCCGATGTTCCACAGGATGGGTCCGAGAACCGACCCCTGTGAGACACCGCACGTCATGGGCGTTCGCACAACGTCCCCTACTCGGTTGGCGTAGAGGACGCTGCGCCCTTCCAAATGATCTGCCACTAACCGCCTCAGATAAACTGACACTCCGTGGTATCGGAGCGCCTTCCTGATGCAGCTGAATGGCAGACTATTGAATGCGTTGGCGATGTCCAGGGACACCACCAACAGCACTCCCCCGCCGGTGGCGGCGTCAGTTGCCAGCTCCCGGGACCGCCAGTGGACAGCCCTTTTCGGGGGCAGACACCATACACGGGGCACGGCCGCATCGCAGATCTGCGTCAACGCACTGCGGATGCGGCCAGCCTTGGTGTCCACCTCGTCCAACTGGTGGGCAGAGGACAGCTACGAGTGAACGATAGCTGCCTCCGCCAGCAGGTCCTGGTCCAAACGACCTACAGCCCATCGCGGGAACGCGGGACGTCCGTCCGCCCTGTGACCCCTGCCGGGCGTCGGAAGGGTCCGGGAGACCTTGATCCGGATATATCGGTGGTCCGATAAGGTCTCAACCTCCTCCGCGACGCACCAGCTCCTCACGCGTGCGGCGACCTCAGGGCTAGCGAACGAAAGGTCCACTATCGCCTCCACCTGCTGCCGCACGTGGAGCAATGCCCTTGTCGTCAAATAGTGGTGCTGCTCCAAATCCCGTACAAATTAGTCTCCATAGCGATACGAATACTTTGAGGTAAATATTCGTGTTAAGCCTACAGTGCCTGTATAGTTTTAAGCATACTACACGTATTCAGATTAAAAATTATATTTAATTGCTATTTCAAGATTATTTAATATCGTCCACGCCAAATGCTTATTTAGCAATAAATAAAATAGTTCCTACGTACCAAGACGTTATACACTACCAAAAGCAATAATATTAGTTTTTTTTAGTAGGCTTACTTTTACTTCTTTTTAACACTTTCGTGTTATAGATGGTAGTTGTAGATGTCAATACCAAACTAAATAATTATAACCACGCTCTGTTACCAGAAGTATGTTCATTAACGTCCTCTACTGACCTAGGATGCGCAGTGGAAGGGAACACCAGGCCAGTGAGGGAAACAAAATGAGCAATAACCGTGGCTTGCGATTACGCAAGGCTATTTAGAGTTCTGTTAAATGTACTAAACAAGAATAAATTTACAAGTAGGTACCGCGGGGACAACTACAACGTAACCTAACTCAGCATTCTGTCTGGCCAGACAAATAGAACCTAACTGAAGGGTCACTTAGCTTTGTGTCCAAAGGCGCGGTGACGACAGCGGCCTCGTACAACTCAGGGCTTCGGGCTTACTACATATACATACAACTTAAATGTTCACAAATATACAGTCCTAATCAACTGGCGTACATTAACGGCACACAAAACAAAAGGTGGCGCGCGATATTATAAATACTAAGATTTCACGGCTTTACTTAGCAAAAGGCGTAGCAATCACAAAAATACATGCGTAGGCGACTGTTACTTCCAACGCAAGCGCTCGGAGCTCAAAGCCAACAGCTAACCAAGAAAAAAGGAACTATCCTCCATTGTATTAATTATTAAACTAAAATAAAAATGTTTGGTAGGTACCGAACATATAAGAGACAAATTATATTATAGGCAAAAGATTTAGACATTATAATGGTATAATAAATGGAAGCTGAGAGATTTCTATAAACGTTAATTATCATCATTACCGTGTTCCTTTCCCGTTTGTTTCAGCCAGTACTCTAACTATAGCTTTCCTGATGAATTACTTCTTTCTATTAATCAAACTGATTATGATGGAAATAAGAATAAGAAAGTCGCTGTAGGACAACAAAAACTCGAAATAAGTTACTTAGTTGACTGGCTCCGAGTGAAACTCTTTCTTCCATCCACCAACCTGAAGACGTCTTAGATATAGGCCTCACATATGAGAGTGCAACCAAGAAGCTCAGTGCCACTTTCAACGAACGGTTCCCTGTGACTTTTAAGATGTTGTCCGTCCACATAGTGGAGAACCTTCGTCAATCGATATATATTGTACTAGCTTCCGCCTGCACCTTCACCCGCGTTGTGCTTCATTACCTAGACCTATTTAACCCCCCTCACCGCAACACAAGCCCCTCTGCCGGCTTACATATAGTAGACGTTTGATAACTACTCATTCAAATTACTTAATGTAATAGTCTATTTACATTAAATGCTCATCATCATCGAGATGAGCATGTACGTCCCACTGCTGGGCTCGAGCTTCCTCCACAATAGGAGGGAAATTAACCTTACTGTACCATACTGGTCAGACAGGTTGGTATAGGGTTTAGTTTCGAATTTTACTTCTCTTGCATAGACGTTATATGCTTACTATAGCCCTCAGTCGTCTTTTACGACTTCCACGGATAAGATAGGGAGTGGTGAATTGTATTCTTATTCCGTCAATACACGGAAAATACTGAGAGTGATTAATTTTGATAGGAATTAGCTAAAAACTCTAAAATGTGTATTATGGAAAAAATTATACAATTTAAATGTTATTTATGGCTTATAATTTAGGATACATTAACTTGCATAAAAGGGTAAGTATATGCTGTCATGAACTTTTATTTAGAACAAATAAGAATAATATAATTTTTGTAAATTGTAAATTTTACTAAATCTCTATAACTTGAATAACATAGAGTTATTCTTGTGTATAAACTATATTACTGTAAAGTTTCGTCGAAATCCGTTTCGTACTTTTTGCGTTGACAAGTAACAAATATTCATCCATTCTCAGAAATTTAGTATTCGAATTCGCATAATATTAGTAGGATTTTTCGAGTTCGTTAATTTTACAAGTATTAACTAGAAATCCTATTTCTGAAGCTCGATTGATACTAAGACTTTGATATTAGTAGTGAATAGCAGTTGTTAAGTAGTTTAACGTTTACCGCAATCCACTGAAGATTCCTTTAATAATATTGATGTTAATATAACCTTACTTTGACTTTAATATTCTAAGGCATTTTGCGGTAGAACACATAATTTATGCAGACTAGATGAAATGGTAGTAAGTTGTACGGCATGTGACCCTAAAGTATCTCTTAAATGAAAGGGTAAATTTTATAAAACCTTACTAAGGCTTGCTGTCCGTTATGAGTCCTTATTATACTAGGCTGCAAAAGCGAGGAATGAGCGACGATTTCGGTTGCATAAGTATGTTATTATAAAGCAGAATAAATTTATTTAAATATTTAAATACGAATTACTTATTTATAAAAGTGTCTGTTTGATGAGGGAGACAGATTTTTTTTTGTCCTCCCCGAGGAGGGGACGTCGGTCGATGGGAGGGTACCCCAAGTAGGGGTATTCCGTCGGGCCGACCACTGATGTCAAGTAACCCTGCTCCGGTGGTCGGCCCAACGACGAAGGCGACGTGGTTTTCGGGTGTGTTGCGGGAGTTGCGTGCTTAAGCCCCTCTGTCGCCCCGGACGGAGTGGTGCGGAGGCGCGCCGACCGCAGCCCGCCCACAAAAAAAAAAAGTGTATTTAATTATAATTTTTACATTACATTTCGCAATGATAACAGCTTCACCAATTATGAGACATATTGTGCGCCAAATTGTAACATATTATTTTTATAATAACATATTATATAATTGTTTAAATATTATTCTAAGTATATATATTGTTTACAATTTTCTAATATTTTACACACACACGCACGCACGCACGCACGCACGCACGCACGCACGCACGCACGCACGCACGCACGCATGCATGCACGCGCGCACGCACGCACGCACGCACGCACGCACGCACGCACGCACGCACGCACACACACACACACACACAAACTTTTTTCTTTCCAAAAAGAAAAAAGACCCTAGCTAACTCGCAATAAGGTGATGCTCTGTATATAGTGGAATTAGAAGAGTATATTCATTATGAGCTTTTACCGCCGGACAGAACCAAGGATTCGGATCTCTACTGCTAACAATCAATTGAAGTAAGAAATTGAGAGCAAGCGGTCGGAATTAATCAACAAACGCAGAAGAACGAACAGAACGCTTTTTTCAGAAGTCGCAAAATTTCTACAGCAAGGGATCATCTCACTACCTACAAGATGACAGAAACTTGTCGAACAAAATAGCACATATATATTATAATTAAACCTAAACAAACTTAGTAAAAAGAAACTCTAGGATTTTCATATAGAATGCTGAGAAACTTTTCTCCCGACACTATATTTGTGATACGACATAAAATACGCTCACGCAATAAACTATTCCTTGTTGTTCCAAATCACAGTGTTGACTGAGAAGCCTGAGGGCAGTAATATATCCGTCGATACTTTCGCCAACCTTTTGACAGCGTGTAAAAATTTGTATCGAATCATATTTATATTTGTTTTTGTCCCGAAAATATTTCGGTAATAGGTAACCCCCCTTTGTTCTATTAGGAAATTATTCTTGTGAGGGAATTTTAAATAATTTTCGAGACTGAGCGTATTAATGATTATATTATTGAAGTACTAGAAACCCGCCCTTGCTTCGCTGCGGTTTCAGTCGTCTTACCCGCGTAGTTTTCGTTCCTGTTGGAATACCGGGATAAAATATATTCTAAGTTACCCCTTATTTAGACAGCTACCTGGTAGTAAAATATCAAAATTGGTCCAGCCATTTTGAAGATTATCCAAAACAAATAGACAGACAGACAAAAAAAAAATTAAAACCGGGTTTTAGGCATAGCTATTGTGCAAGTAACCGTGTCTATGAAGATAGACACGGTTTTTATTAGAAAAAAGCCCATTATTTTGGCATTACAAACAGATACTTCAATTTTATTTATTCGTATAGAATTGTATAGATGTATAGATAAATATAATCTTAATATATAAAATTCAAAGTCCTGACTGACTCATCAACGCCCAGCCCAAACCCTTGGACCTAGGAAGCTGAAATTTTGCACAGATATTGTCTTTATGACGTAGGCAAGGAATAAGACGGGATTTTTCGAAATTCCCACGGGAACGGGAATAATAAGGATTTATATTTTCGCTATAAAAGTTGCCCTATCTCCGTTATTATATTTATTAGAGACTTGAAATTTGGCATATAAATATGTGATTGCAATCACTAAAAACCGTTTTTAGGATTTTTCGAAATTCCCTCGGGAACAGGAATAAAAAGGATTTATTTATATTTTGTCGCTTTAATTTTACCCTATCTCCGTAACCATATGTATTAGAAACTTAAAATTTGGCATATAAGTAGGTGATTATGAAAACAAAAAACAATTTTCAGGATATTTCGAAATTCCCACAGGAACGGGAATAAAAAAAGATTTACTTATATTTTCGCTTTAAAGTTGCCCTATTTCCGTAACTTTATTTATTAGAGACTTGAAATTCAGCTTAAAAGTAGGTTATTACGATAACTAAAAACCATTTTTAGGGTTTTTTGAAAATCCTTCGGAATATGATGAAAATCCTTGCTTAAAAGTTATATTGTTTGTTTTTTCTTTCGTAGCTATTGTTAAGTATAATAAGTGTATAAAATTATTTCCCCATTATGAAGTAGGCAAGGAATAAGACGGGATTTTTCGAAATTCCCAAGGGAACGGTAATAAAATGGATTTATATTTTCGCTTTGAAGTTGCCTATCACCGTTACTTTGATTATTAAATACTTGACATGTAAGTAGGTAATTTTAATCAGGCTTCAGTTATTTTTTTTTTTTTTTTTCGATTTTTTTTTTTGATTTTTCGAAATCACCTCGAAATAGGAGGAAAATCGTTGCTTTTAAGTCATAAAACTAAGTTTTGCTTTCGTTACTTTTGGCAGGTGCCTACACTAAAAAAAAAACTTGATTGAATACGTATCTATCACACAAGGTTGATGCTATTGTTAAACAAAATTATCGTATTAGTCGATGAAAGTGTTTGACTTCAACGAAATGTTTGACTATAATAATAATTATATATGCGAAAAACACAATTTTGCATTTTATTCGTATTTGAACAAGTTTTTCACCGTATATTAAAACTAATATTCGGATATTTATTATTTTTTCGTGGTTTCCTTAAGTAGCTTCAGCAATAATGAAAAAGTCGCGCACGCCAATCTCCCCGGAGCTCGGAGGGTATATAAGCAGCGCGAGGCGGCACGGCCCCACTGGCAAAGTGCTTTGCCAGCGACCGCCCGAGCCGAGGTCCGTACCCCACAGGGGGTGCCCTCGGGATGGGTCGCTTAACTTTAAGCGGGTTGAGAGCCCTCAGCGCTCACCCACCAGTCCGGGTAAAGTTGTCACAGTCATCTGAGGCTAACAACTAAGTCACACAAAAAAAAAAAAAAAAGCACGGCCCCACACATTATAATTGCAACCTTGGTCTTAATAACACGTCCAGCGCAAACGCTGCGATAGATTATAAGTAAACTGATATATACCATACAAGTAAACTGTACTTTTCAGTGCAACACTACTATTTTAATTGCCTTGATTCCTTAGTGCATAACTTTGCTTTTCAAAATATTCTTATCTTTTGCAAATTGTTTTGCTAATATTTAAAAAAAAAACTATTCTTTTTCAAATTGTTTTTTCTTAATCATTTTCGAATATTTTTCTATTTTTTTTTCTTTCATTAACTTTATAATACTATATATTTAATTTTTTTTTTCAAATTAATTTTCAAAGTATTCTTATTTTTCACAAAGTTCTTTGTTAATCTTTAAAAAAAAAAAATCCAATTGCTTTTCTTTTCTAATCATTTTACAATATATTTTTTGATTTTTTTTACTTTCATTTTGTTTATAATACTATTTAATTAGCTTAAATTTGTAAGTGCATAACTTAAGTACATAGTTTTTGTTCGTTATTTGAGTAGATTTTGTTTATTATCTATCACAATGACTGTTGAAACATTGCAAATTGATGGGGCTATGATCCCTCACACCGTAGTTCCTATAATTGGAGACGGAGCCTGTCTGTTTCGGGCCATCTCCTATATATTGTATGATACACAGGTGATGGCCAGGGAGGTGCGCGAGCAAATCGTAGACTATGTGGTGGACAACTGGGAATCGTTTGCCATTATGTCACATGACAGTAACGAGGACAATTACTTCAGTGCCGCTGAATACCGCATTGACATGTCACGCCATTTTACTTATGGTAGTTTATGTGAGCTGGAAGCGGCAGGGCAACTCTTTCTATGGGTCTTTGAAGTTTACCGAAACGGTGAACTGTATATGAGTTTTGGTACTACAGGTAACCCTGTGGGACGACTACGCTTTACACATGATCTGTCACGTGGCCATTTCGATGTTTACGTCCGTAGTGAAGTGACTGCGACAATGGCCGAGACCGCCTCCCCTTCTTCACTTCTCCCCGTCGTTGCAAAGAAGATTACTACGAGAAGAAATGAAGTGCCTACTAATTCACCGCCCATATTAGAACCAGATCATGACGTATCTCAGTATCAATCTCTTATCTTTCCTACTAAATGCTTCAAGAAACGTCGTGCCAGATGCACCGACGCTACTCGGAAAAAACAAATTCAAAACGTTTCAAAAAAATATGCGCAAAAAACCCATCAGTTCACCGTGCTGCCGTGGCCAGATACCAGAAAACTCACCCTGAGGTACACAGGGCGGCACAGTCTCTTTATGAGCAAAATAATCCTGGAAGACGAGTACAAAGGAAAGGACGCTCCTGGAAAACCAAGGCTCACTCCGGCATGGCCTATGATCTTGATATAGAGTATGAGACGGACAGTACTGTATCCTTGGGTGCCATGAACAACAAGTGCCATTGGTGTAATGCTCTCAAGTGGAAGGAGGAGCCACCCGGCATGTGCTGCAGTGTTGGTAAGGTGCAGCTCCCGCCTTATGAACAGCTACCTGAGCCTCTCTACAGTTTGATAATGGATATACATCCAGAACACGACCATTTCATGAACCGTATTCGTAAATATAATAGTTGTTTTCAAATGACTTCTTTCGGAGCGAAACAGATAATAAAAGACGGTTTTATGCCAACTTTTAAAGTTCAGGGCCAGGTATACCATTTGGTGGGAAGCTTGCTGCCAGCTCCTCAAAAGGAACCACAATTTTTACAAATATATTTTGTTGGCGAAGATGACAGGGAAGTACAATTGAGGTGCAGTATCTTTCCCGAAGTAAAACCCGGCTTAGTCAAGCAACTGCAGAGAATGCTACATACGTTTAATACTTATGTAAGAGACTTGAAGATCGCCCTGGACAAGGTGCCTGAAAAGTCTAAACCATTTAAAGTAGTCATTAATGCTGAGAAGAAACCGCCGGAGAGTCACAGGGGTCGTTTTAATGCTCCTACGTCAAATGAGGTGGCATTAGTAATAGTTGGTCAGCAATTTGAGAAACGAGACATTATCTTTGAGAGCCACGATAATTCATTGCAGCGCATTAGCGAGATTCACCGTTCGTATGACGCCCTGCAGTATCCGCTTTTGTTTTGCCGTGGCGAGGATGGGTACTCCATTTCTTTACCTCAGCGTGATCCTGAGACCAAATTAATACTTAAAAATACAATTTCAGCTGCAAGGTTCTATTCTTTTCATATAATGATTAGACAAGGAGAAGATAATCACTTGGTGTATTTCTGTTCCCTTTTTAGTCAATTTTTAGTGGACATGTACGCCAAAATAGAGACGGAAAGGTTGACCTATATCAGGAACAACCAGGCGCAGCTGAGGGCTGACACTTGCGGGATGCCATAGGAAGGCAGGATGTTGATGTTCAGCAGCTAGGTCAGAAGGTGGTGCTCCCGTCATCTTTTACCGGGGGACCACGCTATATGCACGAGCGTACACAAGACGCTATGACATACGTGCGTCAGTACGGTCGTCCTGATCTTTTTATCACATTTACGTGTAACCCCCGATGGAAAGACATCACAGATATACTTTTACCTGCCCAAAAGTCACACGGTCGCCACGATAAAGATTTGTAGCCTACAATGTCCACCGATTAGCTGATAGATGAATTAATAATCAAGTAGATTATAGAGCCTCCGTCTGGTAGCTCTGATGAGCTCTCACACCCTGATCGATATCCTATAGTATTGTGGAATGTCGCACCTACAATTGACAATGACTAAACTCTTATTTAACTCAGTAGTCTATAATAAAGAATCCATATTATTTAAGATCTATTATTAGTTTTTTATCAATAATAAAGACAAATATATTATTATAAACCATATTTTCTTATTTACAAAATTCCTTGTGTTCTGGCGATTAGTTTGTCATTCAGATTCAGATACGGTATCACCACACATTACTTTCCTATGGGAGTTTTAAACTCAGATGAAAAATTACCGGCAAAATGCGCAGAAGTACTTCACTACTACATCTTTTGGGATATTTATAATAATAACTGAGGTTATCAACCCACCTGCCAAACGAGGCGATTATGGTATGATACTCCCTTTAGGAGGCTTATATTCAATACTGAATTAATATAAGCGGATGGATGGATTTACAAAATAAATAAAGGTCTTGGTGATAGTTTCTATTATTATAGGAATCGTTTTTCATTCTTTGTGTAGCAAATAAATTCAAATTGCATGAGATAGCAGCGCCGCGGCGCCGGGTCGCTATCACAAACAAACAATGTGTTGATACAACTATTTTGTTTTCTTTATGAGAACGTTGTACCCTCGTCGATCTCAAAGGTTCTGGCATTTGTGAATTTTGCCAATGTTAAAAAACACTATTTACCATTTATATTCTACAGTAATATTTTTCATAAATGTAATAGAAATATTAAGTAATTTAGAATTTAAATATGAAACACCTATTTTTTTTTGAATAGATTACTTTAAATATTTTGAAATTTTCGAATAGAAAACTAACATAACACTAACTACTACTAGCTACCTATTCCGGCTTTGTACGATTACTAAGCACATAGGTACATAACATACATAAAAATTGGATGAGAAAATAGGTTTTTAATCAAAAACTTACCACTTTATATAAACCACTTCGTATTTTGGATCATTTACAAACTCTCTTTATAATTGTAAAAGAAAAAAAAAAACAAATATTAATGTATTAGCTATCCAGCATTGCACGGTAACGAAATACACGCATAAAAAGTAGAAAATTTACCGCATTATTTCAGACTTTTTTTTTTTGTGGGTGGGTCGCGGTCGGCGCGCCTCCGCACCACTCCGTCCGGGGCGACAGAGGGGCTTAAGCACGCAACTCCCGCGACCCACCCAAAACCACGTCGCCTTCGTCGTTGGGCCGACCACTGGAGCAGCGTTAACTTGTCGTCAGTGGTCGGCCCGACGGAATACCCCCTATTGGAGTACTCTCCCATCGACCAATGTCCCCCCCTCGGGGAGGACGTCGGTCGATGGGAACTGAGCGTCTAAAAAGGGTCTGTCCCGTAAGAACGGAACGTATGGTCACATTAATAATGACATAAGTTTATGAAAATACTAACAACCTGCCCTCGCTTCGCTTCGGTTACAGTCGCCTTACCCGCGTAGTTCCCGTTCCAGTGGGAATATAGGGATAAAATATAGCTTATGTTACTCCCTGATATTATAGCTTTCGATTGGTGAAAGAATTTTTGAAATCTTTAAGAAACAAACAAACTTACTTTCGCATTTATAATAATTAAAAGTTGTTGAATATGTAGCGAACTTTGAATTATATTTACGATATAACTTTAAATTGCAAATATGCTATATTTTTGTACAATTTCATCAAAATCTAACGGTTTTCATGGATAGTTTTCCCGTAAAATTAGTTTAAAAATCCATATAATATTAAAAATTCTCGCATTTATAATATTGTTTTTAAGCTCTTTTAAATACCCGTCTTACAATTGAGGACGAGATTATCCCTGGCTCTGAGCAGATGTGTTAATATTAGATCTTTTATAATTTGAATTTTACTTATTTTGCAGTGATTTTATTTGCTACGAGCTTTGGTTATATTTTACAGTACTCACGAAAAAGGAAACGATTTAATTTTGTAATGTAACTCCCTTACCATATCTAAAGAACTGCCTATGATTGCTGTTTTATACGAAATAAATTTAAGATTCTTTTTATTATTTTTAATCTTAGTAATTATCCAAACAACGATCCCTTGCCATCACAGTGGTGGAGAGTTCTTGTTTTACAGTTGAGAATTAAACCTAAAACCTCTTAGTTAAAAGTAGCATACTTTGTCTTGATAGGGCGAAGGACCCTATGGCAACACGCCTGACCAGCGTGGTATAGCAGGTAAATTTTCCTTTCATAGTGGAGAAGGCCCGAGCCCAACAGTAGGACGTATGTATATGCACATGCTTATGCACATATAATATAATTTTCTATTATTGTAAATGTATTGAATTATTTTAAAAATGTTTTTTTTATGTGTTTTCTATTATTTATTATGTATCTCCCAGTTTCACGGCTATCTTCCATATTGTTAAAAAGGGAAGATACCCGGTCCTTTGAAAGACTTACATAATGATATGGATCCAACACGCAGAGGCCTTTGGAGAAATTTAATCTAAAATGGGATGGGACGTCTACCGATGACACTCCATGTCTGCACATAACACACGTGAACTGCCAACGGTAGGTCTGTGTAAAACTATTGTGTGTTGATGGTATCAAATACTTGATTATGGGGTTGGAGGTTAGATGGACTGGATTAATGGTAAACTATTGATTTAAAACTATCGTCTGCCATCAATACCTTTATCGTCTTGAACTTTGGCAGAGGGTGACTCGCCAACTCACTGAATGCTAAAAACGGTCGCCACAGACACGCAGGCCATACGGGCAACAGGCGGGAATCATTGGGGCAAGTGGCTTGGGATGTCGAGCGGTGCGGCGCCGGTTTCACCATCGCAAGTCCGCGATAAACGGAGACCCGCAGTGGTTTCCCCGTAGTTATGCCCTTGAAAATAACACTTCCACCCCCGAGCATATAGCTCTGGCGACCTCTTTCTGACCAGCCGTTTAAGGCAAGCCAGAGTTGAGAATCCTGCAGACACTCTTCGGTTTCCACTCCAGCCAGCCAATAAAGGCCAGCTGGATACGAGGCCCTGGCTGACTCTCTGGGGCCCTCAGGACCGCAGTGTCGCCACTCACATTCAGCACGCCACAAGCGTTTATTGACTTTCCTATAAATCTTGTGATATATTTTTTCATTTATATCAAATAACTTGGAGAGCCATATAATGTTCCTCTGAAGTTAGCGTTAGTCTCATGGTGAGATAACGACTGGCTCAGAGGGTTTCATTATTTATTATTATTATTGTCATTAAAATTAAGTGGATATGGACACCTATGTAACTTAGCACTGACTTGTATGAGTAACTCTGTTATTAATAAAGAATACTTATACTATACTATGGACTGAATTGATCAGCGTACATTATGAAACGAGAATATTAATAATTATTCATAGATGTCAAAATGTCTATGAAATATATTGGTATTTAAAAACATAATTGATCTTGTCAGTTACCTATATTAAGATTTATATAGCAAAGCATCGACACGTTCGATATCGGTGAATCCAATTACTGTAAAATAAAATCTAACAGGCGACGTTGGTGCTTGTTCTGAAGGCATGCAAATTCATTTACGATGAAATCAACTTTACTTTCCCGCTGTTGATATTTATCGTGGTAAGGCAAACTTATAACGAATTTGCTTATCGATACATTTTAATTATTTTTATGCTGTTGTGAATTGAGTGTGGAGCGTTATGGATGCGATTTTCACACAGAACATATTTAGGAGATTCAAAATCTCAACCGGGTTGTTCTTGAAAATTCTTCTTATTTTCATTAGGTGTTTTAATGAGTCGATATTATGTTTTATAGTTATACGAATTAAACACTTCGGGGCACAGCATATATCTACAGCTTTTACCTGTAGTTATTAGTCCTACAGTTTTAGACTTCATGTTTGTTAAAGCGAACTTTAAATGAAAAGCCTTTTTTGTGAATGCAGAGGAAAATATAATAACAAATTCACATACAGGCTTAACGATATATTTAAACCTTTCTATTATGAAGAAATCGCATTTCAAATAGTGCTATGCAAATGAACGAAAAAAATACAATATTAATAAGTGTATCAACGTAGAAAAACTGTCTGGTTGGTCTATAATCATAATGCTTATGGTGACTGCTAATAGTGAAGTTAAAGGAAACCTGTTAATTTATTATACATGAGTTCGTCAACGTTCACTTTTATACTATACACTGGGGTAAAACAATTTTCCGTGTGGTGAGGGAGTAAGAATACAATTCACCCTCTATTTTGTCCGTGGGTGTCGTAAAAGACAACTAAGGGATTATAATATACATATAACATCTATGTACGAGAAAGAAAACTCAAAATAAAACCCTATACCAACTCATCTGACCAGTGTGGTTATAGCAGGTCAATATCCCTCCCTTGTGGAGGAGGCTCGAGCCCAGCAATGGGATGTATATGAGCTGTGATGATGATGATGAATACTATAAACTGAGCATAGGTTTCTCTAAAGTGACTAATGCGATAATCGACACATTAGTTTGAAGATCGCTGTTGATGTTATAAGTTTTTAAGGAAAATGCTGCCACCAACAGATTAACTAATTGAACGATCACCAAGAGTGGTGGTTCTTTGTGATTCTTCAACCAGTTTTACTGTCCCATGAGAGAATGAGTGGTTACATATGGAATGTTTAACCCATGTTAAAAATTCCATATTTAACCACTTACTTCATGATTATGGAATCATACGGGATTTTGATTCAAAGTTAAAAAATCCTTAATTGATAGCATAAAATGTAAAACTATGCTCAGTAGAGAACATTGGGTTCGCGTTGTATAACGAGATACTAAAAATGACAGAGCTTAATAACACAAAAGTGAATTTCTCATGGCTTCGACCCGTTTTCCATCTCAATTCACCTCACAGCGTAAATACTTTACAGTATACATTTTATCCATCGAACACGAATGACATTGCAGTGTGCCGAAACCAAAAACGATTTGCATATTTATGATTCTCGTTTCGGTAATTCTATTGCCGCAAAATTACTGCCAGTAAAATATTGTATTGTAGTTTTCTATGTGTCTTAACAGTTTTGTAGTATTACCTCGCTACCTTATAGAACATTGAATTTAACATATTTTCTACCTGTTAAATTTAATGTTGTATTGATGTTATATGCGTATTATATCCCTTAGTCGTCTTTTACGACATCCACGCGTAAGATAGAGAGCGGTGATTTGTATTCTTTCTCTGTCACCACACGGAAAGAAAACACAACGGAAGGAAAACTCGAAATAAGACCTATGCCAACTTGTCTGAAAAGCATAGTGCAATAAGGTCAATTTCCCTCCTTTTGTGGAGGAAGCTCGAGCTCAACAGTGGGACGTATATGAGCTGAAATGATGAATGTTCTATAATTTAATTTTTACCCTGATCTTCATGTATAAGGATTGGGGTACTACGCCAGAAACCTCCGCGTGGTGTACCCTGGGCACGAGCGACAATTTCTTGGACTGCTCTCTGGAATTGTCGCTCGTGGCAAATATCTGGCCCGAGGGGGGGCCCAGTTTGTGGGATGCCCCAAATTCGCTCCATGCCCTCTAATTGTAGAGGGTATTGGATGCGAAAATTCGACGGGTCCAGTCACTCATTCATTTGAGGACTGGGCAGGCATTTGCCAACCGCGACAAATCGTAGACCTGATTCTTGCTTCGGGACATTTGTCTTGAGGTCTAGATTCAGGAGCGAGGGTCTTGGCTTAACCGCCTGGACCGCGAGGAAGAAAACCTCTATAAAACAATCACCCAGAATCCTAAGTTCTGGCGCGCGGCGAGAGGATGCATGGCTGATGGGTTGTTCAGTCGTTAGCGCGCCCCCAGCCAGGGTACCTGCGGACCCCCTGTGTTGGGATACAAATGTACGCTTGCCCGGGTATCGGGATCTCTGCCCGGGTCGACCGTTATTTCTCCCATGCTCGTGGGAACTTGATGGATTCATGTTCAATTAACACAGATGAAGATAGGAGGGGTGAGACGCCCAAAAACACCACCACGGAGAACCGGAATTCGATTGGTTCCCACCTAAAAGCCTTGCCAAGCTACAGAAAAACTGGCACAGAGGAAGGAGTGGCCTCGTCCGACTGCAGCTCGGCTGCTGGTCCGGCACTTGAGGCCACAAGATTAGGCAAGGGGCCGGTGACACTCGAAGCCCCCAAGAAGAGAAAAAAGCGGAAGAATATGGGGACGGGGAAGGCCACGAGTGTCAAGAGGCGCGAGCTGGCCAGGCAGGAGCGGCTGGCTAGGGAGGCCGCTGCAGCCGCTCCGACTGCTGACGAGGACGGCAGCACTACCGCAGAGCCGTCGGACACTGAGGGCGGCAGCACATCAGCTGCAGAGATCGCCAGTCAGTCCCCAGCGTCGGCCTTGACGGCGGCCCTAGCGGTCAGGGAGGAGGTCCTCCTCTCGCAGGTGCGGAAGCGCCCCCTGAACGAGGGTGGCAGCTCGGGATCCTCCGAGGGGAGTAGCACCATCATGCCTCCTCCCAAAGTCCCGACCTCTCGCAGGGGGCGGGGCGGGCGAGGCGGCGCGGTAGTAGCGGCAAGGTCGGCGACTCCATCGCCGATCGGCACGGCGCGGGGGACTGAGGCCCATAAACGGGCAAATGAGGCGGCTGCCGAAAGAATGATGAGGGTGTTGGCGGACATCCCTCCCACCGAAACGGCGGCTGCTGAGCCCGCTGTGGGTGGCGATCCCCCAGCTGCCAATGTGGCCACCCTGCAGGCCGAAAACGCCCGCCTTTCTGGTGAGGTTTCAGGCCTGCAGGAGAAAAACAAGGCCTTACACAAAGAACTGTCGGCGGTGCAGAAGGCGAACCGCGAGTTGGCCAAGCAAATGGCCGACTTGCGGCGCCAGGTCGCACAACTGGCGAGGACTGCGCCGCCGACAAGCGCCGGCCCTGCCGCCGCCCCCACTGTCCCCGTTGCGCCAACTCGCGCTGCGGCGAGTCCCCAGAGGGCCCAGCCGGCAGAAGCGGTCCCGCTGCCCGCAGTGAACGGCGTGCCGGATCAGACCATGCGCGCCATAGTGGATGTTGTGGGCAGAATGCTCGACGCGCGCATGGCGGCTCTGGAGTCAAGACTGCCTCCGGAGCCCCGTCTTCGGCCGCCGCTTGCTGCGGACAGGCCCAAGGCCGCGGTGTCAGCCCCTGATGCGCTACCCTGCCAGGGCGGGCGCGTAGGGAGCTACGCTGCGGCCGTTGCTGGACCGAAGTCCAAAGGGACCGCCGCGAGGAAGAAGGTGGCACCGGCTCCTGCTCAGGCCGGACCTCAGCCGCTGCCGGCACCGCCGGAAGCAGCCAACGCAGCCGCGGCCGTGACTGCTGTGCCCGGCCCCTCCGATGCACCTGAAGAAGGCAAGACGGCCGATAGCATGGCGGCCAAGTTGAGGGGTCTGTTCGCAGAGGAGGGTGGCGTCAAAATCGCCAGACCCGTAAAGTGCGCAGAACTACGCGTCGCGGGTCTGGATGACTCCGTGACGGTGGATGACATCCGGGAGGCCATCGTCTCGAAAACCGGGTGTCCCGTGGACACCGTCCGAATTGGCGCCATCCGCCCTGGTCCGGGCGGCGTCGGTGCTGCCTGGGTGCAGTGCCCGGTGGAGTCGGCCAAGCAATTGGCCGGCTCAGGCAGGCTCCTCGTGGGCTGGAGCTCGGCGCGGGTGACCGTGCTGGAGTCCCGGCCTGCGAGGTGCTACAAGTGCATGGCGGTCGGACACACTCGGCCGACATGCACCAATTGCTTTGACTGCAGCGATCTCTGCTTCCGCTGCGGTCAACCCGGGCACAAGGCGGCATCCTGCGCCGCCACTCCCCACTGCCCCGCGTGTGCAGCGGGCAATAGGCCCTCCAAGCACCGCATGGGGGGCAGGGAGTGCAGACCCCCGGCTTCGGCCCCAAAGGGACGGAGCGGCCCGACGACCCCGGCCGCTCCCGTCCCTAGCGCGACCCGATCGCCCGCCAGCGTGGAGGAGGTGATGGATACGGCCCACTAATGGCGCCCGAATCCTACCACCTCCTGCAGGCCAACCTCAACCACGCCGCCGAGGCACAGGACGTTTTCCTGCAAGCCATGGCGGAGTGGTTGATCGGTGCAGCCGTAGCCGCGGAGCCGTACGTGGTGCCTGACCGTCCCAATTGGCTGGGCAGCAGTGACGGCTCTGTGGCAATCGTCGCCTCCACGTCGTGGCATTCCCCGCCTTTGTTGCTCAAGGACAGGGGCGATGGGTATGTCGCGGCGGAATGGGGAGAGGTTACGCTATTTGGTGTCTACTTCTCCCCTAACAGGAGCGCGACGGATTTCGGGGCCTTCCTCACCATCCTGGGGGCCTCGATACGGCGACTAGCACCGCGCCAAGTCTTCGTTCTGGGGGACTACAACGCCAAGTCCACGGCGTGGGGGTCCCCCAGGACGAATGCCCGCGGGCGGGCGGTCGAAGAGTGGGCGGCGGCACTGGGCCTCTGTTTGCTGAACAGGGGCTCGGTGCAAACGTGCGTGCGGCAGCAGGGCGGGTCGATAGTGGACTTGTCGTTCGCTAGCCCTAATGTCGCAGCACGTGTGAGGAGCTGGTGCGTCCAGGAGGAGGTTGAGACCCTATCCGATCACCGATACATCCGGATAGAGGTCTCCCGGACCCTCCTGCAGCCCAGCAGGGGTCACACGGCGGACGGAGCTCCCGCGTTTCCGCGGTGGGCTGTGGGTCGATTGGATCGGGACCTGTTGGCCGAGGCAGCCATCGTTCAGTCATGGCTGTCCTCACCGCCCCAGGCGGACGGGGTGGATGCCGAGGCTGGCCGCATCCGCTGTGCGTTAACGCAGATCTGCGATGCGGCCATGCCCCGTGTGCGGCGCCTGCCCCCGAAGAGTGCGGTCCCCTGGTGGTCCCGAGAATTGGCGGACCTTCGGGCCGCGTGCATACGTGCCCGGAGGGCCTACACCCGCAGCCGAGCGCGTCACCGCGACGCTGAGCGGGAGGGCCAGCTGTACGAGGCTTACCGCTGTGCGCGGTCTGCCTTCAGGCTGGCCGTCCGTACCGCCAAGGACGTTAGTCGGCGGGAGATGCTGGACAGTCTCGAGCGTGACCCCTGGGGTCGCCCCTACCTCGCGGCGCTGAATAAGCTCCGCGGGCGGGGTCCCCCCCCTCACCGAGACTCTCCAGCCTAGCCTCCTCACCAGAGTTGTCGAGGACCTCTTTCCACGGCGGGCGGAGCACACGCCCCCGGTCATGGCTTCGCCGGACAGCGACCGGGAGGCCGACGATGAAAGTGCTCCGCCCATCACGGAGCCGGAAATGGGGGCGGCGGTGGCGCGTATGCGAGTGAAATCCACCGCCCCCGGGCCCGACGGTATTCCGAACCGTGTGCTGGCCCTGGTCCTCGAACACCTGGGACCACGCCTCAGGGGACTGTTCGACGCTTGTTTGTCGTCCGGACAGTTCCCTGGGTGCTGGAAAGAGGGGAGGCTGGTTCTCCTGCCGAAGCCGGGACGGTCTCCCGAGTCGGCCTCGGCCTACAGGCCCATCGTGCTGCTCGATGATGCGGGCAAGCTGCTGGAGAGGGTGTTGGCTGCCCGCATCGAGCGGCACCTCGTCGGGGACGGGCCCGATTTGTCGGACGCCCAGTTTGGTTTTCGGAGAGGGCGTTCGACGATCGCGGCCCTGCTGCGCCTGAAGGCCGTGGTAGCGGAGGCCGTCACCGGCGGAGGAGTCCTGTTGGCGGTGTCCCTGGACATCGCCAACGCCTTCAACAGTCTGCCATTCAGCTGCATCAGGGAGGGGCTGAGGTATCACGGGGTGCCCGTGTACCTCAGGCGGCTGGTGGCAGACTACTTGGAGGGGCGCAGCGTCCTCTACGTTGACCGAGTAGGGGACGTTGTGCGAACGCCCATGACGTGCGGTGTCCCGCAGGGGTCGGTTCTGGGTCCGACCCTGTGGAACATCGGCTACGACTGGGCGTTGAGAGGAAGCCTCCCACCCGGGCTGGGCGTAATTTGCTACGCCGACGATACACTCGTCACAGCCCGGGGTGGGACGCTAGAGGAGGCGGCACGCCTGGCAACTCTCGGCACCGAGGAGATTGTCAGGCGGATCGAAGCACTGGGGTTGAGGGTAGCCCTGGAAAAGACGGAGGCCCTTCTGTTCCATGGCCTCCGTACCGCCGGGCCTCCCGCCGGCGCTTCGATCACCGTGAAGTCGGTCACCATCAGCATCCAGGCCCACATGAAGTACTTGGGCCTGGTGCTCGACGGGCATTTTTGGTTCCGGGAGCATCTCCATCGACTAGTTCCCCGGCTTGTCGGCGCGGCGTCCGCCCTTTCGCGGCTGATGCCGAATGTGGGCGGACCCAGTGCTACGTGCCGACAGCTGTACGTGGGGGTGATCCGGTCGATGGCCCTGTACGGCGCACCGGTGTGGGCGGGGTCCCTGACCGTCCGTCTTAGGGCCCTCCTGTGGCGACCACAGAGGGTCATGGCGATCAGGGCCGTACGCGGTTACCGCACGGTGGCGACGGAGGCAGCGTGCCTCCTGGCCGGAACCCCCCCGTGGGACCTGGAGGCGGAGATGCTCGCCGACATTTATCGGCGGGTGTCGGAGAAGCGCGCCCGCGGCGGCATGGTCTCCATCACAGAGATCACCGCCTGGCGGGTCGACGCCCGCCGAGAAGTCATTGCCCGTTGGGCAGTCCGGCTGGAGAGTCCTCGGTATGGTGTTAGGACCGTCGAGGCCCTCCAGCCGGTGCTGATGGAGTGGTTGGAGCGGACGCACGGGGTGCTTTCCTTCCGACTGGTGCAGGTGCTGACGGGGCACGGTTGCTTCGGGAAGTACCTGCACAAGATTGTCAGGAGGGAGAGCACACCGTCCTGCCACCACTGCAGTTGCGACGAGGACACGGCGCAGCACACGCTCGAGGAGTGTGCTGCATGGGAGGAGGATCGCCGTGAACTCGTCGCAATTATCGGTGCCGACCTGGCGCTGCCGACCATCGCCAGGGAGATGCTCGTCAGCGTCAGGAACTGGGACGCGGTCGCCGCCTTCTGTGAGGCCGTTATCTCACGGAAGGAGGCGGCGGATCGTGTGCGAGTAGAGCTTCTATTCGGCGACACGTTCCGCCGCCGGCGACTCGGGCGGCGCAGGCGCGAGTATCTGCGCCTAATGCCACCCTAGCCGAGGCCGCGGGTGATCGGACCGTGGAATTGTCCATCACCCGCAGAGAGGCTAACCGCGCGACGGCGACCGACGTCCCAGGTCGAGAGGTTACCCGAAAGGGTATTCCGTCGGGCTGACCACTGACGACAAGTGACATCTGCTCCGGTGGTCGGCCCAACAACGAGGTGACGTGGGTACGGGTGGGTTATGGGCCCGCGCGCCGTCCTTTCATCGCCCCGGACGGACAGGACCGCGCGTGCGCTTACCATAGCCCACCCAAAAAAAAAAAAAAAAAAAAAAAAAAAAATGTATAAGGATTACGTTTTTAAATACATTCTGTTTATGTTGATTATATTAAAGTGCTATAATTTCACTCCACACTCCACTGATACCCAGTGTATCGAAATCTACTGCTAGATATAGAACTCTAGTAATCGCAATGCTTGACAAAAGAGTGTGCGACAGCAGTTAGCGTTATTGTCTAACCAACTAAGACCAAGGTGTTGTCCATTCTGTTTTACAAATCACTTTATACGAATCCAAGAGATTCCGATCACCGATACATCCGGATAGAGGTCTCCCGGACCCTCCTGCAGCCCAGCAGGGGTCACACGGCGGACGGAGCTCCCGCGTTTCCGCGGTGGGCTGTGGGTCGATTGGATCGGGACCTGTTGGCCGAGGCAGCCATCGTTCAGTCATGGCTGTCCTCACCGCCCCAGGCGGACGGGGTGGATGCCGAGGCTGGCCGCATCCGCTGTGCGTTAACGCAGATCTGCGATGCGGCCATGCCCCGTGTGCGGCGCCTGCCCCCGAAGAGTGCGGTCCCCTGGTGGTCCCGAGAATTGGCGGACCTTCGGGCCGCGTGCATACGTGCCCGGAGGGCCTACACCCGCAGCCGAGCGCGTCACCGCGACGCTGAGCGGGAGGGCCAGCTGTACGAGGCTTACCGCTGTGCGCGGTCTGCCTTCAGGCTGGCCGTCCGTACCGCCAAGGACGTTAGTCGGCGGGAGATGCTGGACAGTCTCGAGCGTGACCCCTGGGGTCGCCCCTACCTCGCGGCGCTGAATAAGCTCCGCGGGCGGGGCCCCCCCCCTCACCGAGACTCTCCAGCCTAGCCTCCTCACCAGAGTTGTCGAGGACCTCTTTCCACGGCGGGCGGAGCACACGCCCCCGGTCATGGCTTCGCCGGACAGCGACCGGGAGGCCGACGATGAAAGTGCTCCGCCCATCACGGAGCCGGAAATGGGGGCGGCGGTGGCGCGTATGCGAGTGAAATCCACCGCCCCCGGGCCCGACGGTATTCCGAACCGTGTGCTGGCCCTGGTCCTCGAACACCTGGGACCACGCCTCAGGGGACTGTTCGACGCTTGTTTGTCGTCCGGACAGTTCCCTGGGTGCTGGAAAGAGGGGAGGCTGGTTCTCCTGCCGAAGCCGGGACGGTCTCCCGAGTCGGCCTCGGCCTACAGGCCCATCGTGCTGCTCGATGATGCGGGCAAGCTGCTGGAGAGGGTGTTGGCTGCCCGCATCGAGCGGCACCTCGTCGGGGACGGGCCCGATTTGTCGGACGCCCAGTTTGGTTTTCGGAGAGGGCGTTCGACGATCGCGGCCCTGCTGCGCCTGAAGGCCGTGGTAGCGGAGGCCGTCACCGGCGGAGGAGTCCTGTTGGCGGTGTCCCTGGACATCGCCAACGCCTTCAACAGTCTGCCATTCAGCTGCATCAGGGAGGGGCTGAGGTATCACGGGGTGCCCGTGTACCTCAGGCGGCTGGTGGCAGACTACTTGGAGGGGCGCAGCGTCCTCTACGTTGACCGAGTAGGGGACGTTGTGCGAACGCCCATGACGTGCGGTGTCCCGCAGGGGTCGGTTCTGGGTCCGACCCTGTGGAACATCGGCTACGACTGGGCGTTGAGAGGAAGCCTCCCACCCGGGCTGGGCGTAATTTGCTACGCCGACGATACACTCGTCACAGCCCGGGGTGGGACGCTAGAGGAGGCGGCACGCCTGGCAACTCTCGGCACCGAGGAGATTGTCAGGCGGATCGAAGCACTGGGGTTGAGGGTAGCCCTGGAAAAGACGGAGGCCCTTCTGTTCCATGGCCTCCGTACCGCCGGGCCTCCCGCCGGCGCTTCGATCACCGTGAAGTCGGTCACCATCAGCATCCAGGCCCACATGAAGTACTTGGGCCTGGTGCTCGACGGGCATTTTTGGTTCCGGGAGCATCTCCATCGACTAGTTCCCCGGCTTGTCGGCGCGGCGTCCGCCCTTTCGCGGCTGATGCCGAATGTGGGCGGACCCAGTGCTACGTGCCGACAGCTGTACGTGGGGGTGATCCGGTCGATGGCCCTGTACGGCGCACCGGTGTGGGCGGGGTCCCTGACCGTCCGTCTTAGGGCCCTCCTGTGGCGACCACAGAGGGTCATGGCGATCAGGGCCGTACGCGGTTACCGCACGGTGGCGACGGAGGCAGCGTGCCTCCTGGCCGGAACCCCCCCGTGGGACCTGGAGGCGGAGATGCTCGCCGACATTTATCGGCGGGTGTCGGAGAAGCGCGCCCGCGGCGGCATGGTCTCCATCACAGAGATCACCGCCTGGCGGGTCGACGCCCGCCGAGAAGTCATTGCCCGTTGGGCAGTCCGGCTGGAGAGTCCTCGGTATGGTGTTAGGACCGTCGAGGCCCTCCAGCCGGTGCTGATGGAGTGGTTGGAGCGGACGCACGGGGTGCTTTCCTTCCGACTGGTGCAGGTGCTGACGGGGCACGGTTGCTTCGGGAAGTACCTGCACAAGATTGTCAGGAGGGAGAGCACACCGTCCTGCCACCACTGCAGTTGCGACGAGGACACGGCGCAGCACACGCTCGAGGAGTGTGCTGCATGGGAGGAGGATCGCCGTGAACTCGTCGCAATTATCGGTGCCGACCTGGCGCTGCCGACCATCGCCAGGGAGATGCTCGTCAGCGTCAGGAACTGGGACGCGGTCGCCGCCTTCTGTGAGGCCGTTATCTCACGGAAGGAGGCGGCGGATCGTGTGCGAGTAGAGCTTCTATTCGGCGACACGTTCCGCCGCCGGCGACTCGGGCGGCGCAGGCGCGAGTATCTGCGCCTAATGCCGCCCTAGCCGAGGCCGCGGGTGATTGGACCGTGGAATTGTCCATCACCCGCAGAGAGGCTAACCGCGCGACGGCGACCGACGTCCCAGGTCGAGAGGTTACCCGAAAGGGTATTCCGTCGGGCTGACCACTGACGACAAGTGACATCTGCTCCGGTGGTCGGCCCAACAACGAGGTGACGTGGGTACGGGTGGGTTATGGGCCCGCGCGCCGTCCTTTCATCGCCCCGGACGGACAGGACCGCGCGTGCGCTTACCATAGCCCACCCAAAAAAAAAAAAAAAAAAAAAAAAAATGTATAAGGATTACGTTTTTAAATACATTCTGTTTATGTTGATTATATTAAAGTGCTATAATTTCACTCCACACTCCACTGATACCCAGTGTATCGAAATCTACTGCTAGATATAGAACTCTAGTAATCGCAATGCTTGACAAAAGAGTGTGCGACAGCAGTTAGCGTTATTGTCTAACCAACTAAGACCAAGGTGTTGTCCATTCTGTTTTACAAATCACTTTATACGAATCCAAGAGATAAGTAAGATGTTGTAATACTTTGTATTTATAATTATGACAACAAGAGTTTCAACGGTCAGGCGTATAATTTGTATAAAAGGTTGAAAAACCTTCAAGTAATAGGCTTAATACATGGATGATATAATAAAAAATATGCCAGTCCAACTTTGTAAGGAGCATGTAATTGGATCTCATTTATGCTCAGCGCTACCGAATCAAGAGAAAATGCTTAGAATATATGCGGATTGAAAAGCGATTCCCTTAAATTCATTCGAGGCTAAATGAGCTTATATCGTATGGATAGATCAGAGCCTGTGTTGGGCGGATGTAGAGGGCGCACGCTTCCGGACCCGCGCTTCCGTCGGCGAGCGCTTCCGTTATCTAACAACATTTGACATATACCCATACTATTTCTGAATTTAAACTTACGAAAACTTGACTGGCATTTCATTTATAAACTTATTATATTATATGCTGACCTTTACTAAAAATTACCTATACATTTTAATAACTTCATCTTTTTACGCAAAAATTTAAAAATAACCACATCGTCACACAATATTTAATCTATTAGTAGCGCGTAATAGTGGGCAAGCTAATTGTCGTTGATCGGATCCAGATCGACTATTTGAGTTTACTGTTGAGAATTTTCCAAGATTTTATAGAGAAAATTGAAAGGTAGCTCTTACAAGATCGGGCAGAATGCCATAGGATATTTGGAACCATGACATCTCATGGATTGAATGTCAATGCCTTTACAATTTTATCTCTATGCCGTCAATGCCACTATAATTAATTTATATATAAGTAGTTCAATATAATATATTTAAAAGAAAATCCTGACTATATTTGTAAAAAATAGAGGTGTAAATGTTTGTTTTCCAAATAATTAACTACGTATAATGTTATTGGCAATCGTTAGTAGAAGTCAGATGATTACTGCTCTATCACTCCTTTTTATATGAAAGTTAACGATCCCAATATCGCTAAAAGAATAATAAAACCCCTGAACTTGGAATAAGTATTTTTTTTGTAACTTAGTAAATTAAGGCGGCATTAATAGTACTAGGCAAGCCTTTTAAGTTCTGTCGTTTCCATATTTCCCGGCAATTCTGAATTTGGAACTGTTCTATATTCGAATGTGTTTAAATTTTAAAGCTCAAAACAGTTGAAAGTATTAGGATTAATGCTATTGTTTAGTCACAGCGTCGATTAAATTAGTCAGGTTACGTACGAAAATGAATCTTTCAAAGGAGAATGTTCGTGCAATAATTTTCTACAACTTTAGAAGAGGCTTTGGCTGGGTCTCCAGGGTTCAACCATTACGACGAGCACTGCCGATTATAGTACAGTATCCACTTTTCATCACAAGTAATGATTCGATTTGAATCCCTTCATTATTGTGTCGGTTGAGCATAGTAACACAGCAGTCGACGCGTGTTTGCAAGTTCGATTCACTCAATTCATGAGGTACCCATCGTTCAAGTTTTTTTACTTTCCCGATTTGCTTCGAGTGGATTAATACAGTTTTGTCACTTACCCCGAAGCCTACAGCTATCTCTGAAGTGCTTTGTGATGGATCCGTTTCCACAATAGCCTTTAATTATTCATTTTCCACTTTGGTCTCCGGCCGTCCATGGGGTTGATTCTGTAGGTCGAAATTTCCAGAATGAAAACGTTGAAACCAAAAAGGTACCGTGCTTTCTTTTGCGACACTAGCACCGTATACATCATTAATCCTTCGAGCTGTTTCTGCAACACTGGTGCCACGGTAGAACTCGTACTTGTAAATATATCGATATTACATGTTTTCCATTGTGCGATAATAAGCGAAGCCAAAGAAAGAAATAATGAGGAAAAAACAAGCGAATGACTGTTTTCAAAACTCAAACGTACCAGCTAAACGAAATAATAAATTTGAATTTGGAATTCTTAACCAAAGAGGAGATATGTCAGATCAAAGTGGTCAGTACGACAAAACGCTAATATCATATATAAGGACCTAATATTTATATTCTTCTAAGCAATAAATATTACCGCTTAGATATCAATTTAAACATTACTTTTTTAGTGTATTTCTCTAAATTTGATTTGTCACGGGCAAAGTAGAGGATGGTAAATTGCATTCTTATTTCGTCACCACACGACAAGAAAAAATATTAAACATTTTTTAAATTATTTAAAAATATCACATTTAATGTGGCGTTGCTCTCCTATTAATAAAGCTTAGGGCAGTGATGAACATATGTAATCAATTACACGGCTTTACTATACAGTATCATATCAGAAATAGAATATAGTTAAACAATACAAGTACTTTACAATAGAATTCTCCGTATGACAAGTACCTTATCCCGACACCTGTCCCATTCATATCTGTTTTATACATACCTATATGTATCTAGCTGTCGACAGAACATCAGTGTATTTCAATAAAGCGAAGCAATAGCATAAAGCCTTTTTTCTCTCGTTAAAATTAAGTTGATTTATTACATAAAATTTACTTTTTTTATTGCGGTTGGTGACAAACGTGCAAACAGCAGATTTGATGATGGCATGTGATAGTATCGGCCATTGTGCGTTGTTAGACCACTTACCCGTGAAAAAAGTGAAGGGAGTGCGAATACATGCATTATGGTTTGGCGATACTAAAGGTATCACCAAAACGCATCATACGCAAACACTCGAAATTTGGTCTTCCTGCTCTCTCGCTCACTGACTTGCTATACTGACTCGTCGGTTTGCCGCCTATTTCTTCAATTACAACTACTACAACTTATATTAGTGTACCATCTATCAGCCCGCCAACATAACCGCTGAACATAGCCTTACGCGATGAAGGGATAATCCCATAATCCTTACGCTTGGCAGGGAACTTGGTGATCACAAAACAGAAATGTAGGAGGTGGTGACATATTATATTCTTAACATGGGGAATCAGTCTAAAGAATTTTTATAGCATTATTCGTTAAATATCTCGTACGTATTTTATAGAGCTTTCATCGCTACAGCAATTACTACACTTTCATGATTTCTTTATCATATCCATCTTTTACTTCCATAGCTTCTTCTTTCTGCTTCTTCTAGTATAAGTTCATCATCATCATCATTTCAGCCTATCGCCCTCCACTGCTGGACGTGGGCCTCCCTCATGTTGCGCCACAATGAGCGGTACTGTGCCGCCTGCATCCAACGACGCCCAGCTACTTTCACTAGGTCAAGTATAAGTTACTAGAAAAAAAATTAAATACACAGCCATATTAGCACCCTATCAAATTTTTACTGACAAATTCTTACTGGAATATTTTCAGGAGAATTCAGCTAAGGAGAACTTTCGGCTATGAATTTCTACAGCGTTGTCTATCGTTATTTAATTTAGAGACATGCTTTGTATACACGGCCTGTCTCAAAATCAAATAAGGTTTGAAATTGTAAATAAATTCGGCTATGACTAATACCCCCTTGCCCTTGGGTGTGGTAAAAGACGACTAAGAGATATAATATGCATGTAATATCTATGCAAGAGAGTGAAACCTCGAAATAAAAGCCTATAATGCTCCCTTCCCTTTAATGTGGTTGAGGGGAGTGATGGCTGCTCTAGTAGTAAACTCGTGATCGGGTGCTGCCTGTGGGATCTGGTCCAGTCATATTTTCTCTTTTCTTTATTTTTTTTTGTTTTGTACTAATATTTGAAAATTTATACATGTATACAATTTCGAAAGGCATCATACTGGAGCTAATACTATATGTTGTACGAAGTATAAAATTATATTTATTTAGGCATGGTATAGTAGGTCGATTTCACAGAAATAAAAAATATTTATATCTTGGCTATCTAGCTTCTTGTAACAGATTAAGAATACAATATATCGTCACTCCCATATTTTCTTGTGGGAGTTGTAAAATCGACTAAGAGGAGACCTGATAAGGGCTTTGCACTAAACCAATTGTGACTGCTAACCAACTTTGCTTTTATTCCTGTGGATCATGGCCTTTTATCGAAAGAAACAATGCTTTTCAAATCAGATATATAAATAAGCAGGATAGATTAGGTCAATGTAATGAGATATGTACTTAATACAGTGCCGTATAACGCCTTAGAAGTGGGAGACGTAGTAATTAAATATGATGTCATAGAATTCTATACAAATGTGTATGTAATAAATACATAGGATTCAAAGCTCAGGAATGTTCTATTAATGTAGCACACCTTTATGAGAAACTAATTTGTACAACACGACAGGACGAAGATGAATAGATTTAGAATAGAGTAAGAATTTCTTGGAAATGAACAATATAAGAAAGGAAATTGAAATTTCTTGTAATAAAATGGGAAACGTTAACCTTTACGCTGTTATGTAACGTAAAATTTATATTTGAGGAGATTTTCAGTTTTCGTACGGTGTAGTATTAAAATTTAATTGATTTATTTGTTTAGATATCACGACCCCATTCTGCCTCACTGATTTTGCATCAGACTTCAAAGAAAAGACTAAGAGATTTGCATTAGGAGCTACGGAATATCCTTGCGATGCGCATAAGCGCGCGGCACCCGCAGTGTACAGATTCAGATGCAGGTTCCTTTGCGGATCGTCGCGGTGAAGCAGTACGAAACTTATTGTCTGTGTTCAGGCTGGCCGTCTGTCTCACTAAAGAGAATACTGAGCAATCTACACCGTGATCCGTAGTGATTTCCAAAAAACATAAGAAGATTTCGGCGTTTAGCAATTTTCGCAACCAGATCTCATCGAGACGATGTTGTCACTGCGGTTTAATATGTATTGCAGAGGACAGTTATTTCCAGACACTAAACATTCAGGCGGCTCTTTTGCCCGTGGATGTTGTAAAAGACTGGCATTAAATATGCTTTCAACCCTGTATCAACACGTCGTACCAGGATGGTGCAGTAGGTCAATTATCCTCCTAATGTGGAGGAGGCTCGAGCCCAGCAGTGGGACGTATAAAAGCTGGAATTATGAAGATGATGAAGAAACATCCATGGGAGATAAACATTGAATTTATAATGTTATTGATAACAACTTTATGTGATTTTTATGGATCACGCGGCTTTGAGTTCTACCGTTTTTTTTTTTTTGGGCGTGGGCTGCGGTCGGTGCGCTTCCGCATCACTCCGTCCGGGGCGACAGAGGGGCTTAAGTACGGAGCACCCGCAACCCACCCGAACACCACGCCTTCGTCGTTGGGCCGACCACTGGAGCAGGGTTACTTGTCATCAGTGGTCAGCCCGACGGAATACCCCCTACCCGGGGTACCCTCCCATCGACCGACGTCCCCCCCTCGGGGAGGACGTCGGTCTTTCCTCACGCGGTCGGCCTCTCGGCGGGTGACGGACTAATCCCCAGTCACGTCACCCGCGGCCTCGGCTAGGGCGGCATTGCACGCAGTTAATCCCGCCTGCGCCACCCCAGTCGCCGGCAGCGGGTCGCATCATCAAGGCTGTGCTCCTCGCGCTCGCGACCCGCCGCCTCCTTCTCGCAGAAGGCTACGACCGCGTCCCGATTCCTGATGCTGCCGAGCATCTCCCTAGCGATGGTCGGCAGCGTCAGGTCGGCACCGATGATTGCGACGAGTTCACGACGCGGCTCTGCCCAAGCGGCACAGACCTCGAGCGTATGCTGCGCCGTGTCCTCATCGCAATCGCAGTGGTGGCAGGACGGAGTTCTCTCCCTCCTAGCGACCCTGTACAGGTACTTGCCGAAGTATCCATGCCATGGTAGTTTTTTATTATTCTATTATTATTCTACTTATTAGTAAGAGTAAATTTTAATTTTCAAAATCTTATCCATTCTTTTATACTTAGTGACAGTGAGCAGTCAGATCGAGTTACTAGTTGTTAATTTAAAAAATAGAATTCGAGAAATGAATAAGATTTTCATAAGGCGTATTTAAATTGCAAATTGCAAACTCTCCCATCAATTCCAATCTATCTGTTATATTTTGCTTACCTATAAATTTAAGAAATTAAAATAATTGAATAATTTACTAAACAAATGTGTATTATATCTAGTAATTAATAGTTATAACATCTAATGTTTACGTACGATGTTTACGTAAATATCCTTTTTTTTGTCAATATTATTTAATAAATCTTAATTTCTAAGCCTGCGTATGTGAATGTAGTGTTACCCTATAATTTATTTTTATATGCTTAATTGGTTAACCTAATAAATAAATATGAATATTGATTTGCCGTAGAACATTAGGTCCTACAATCTATTTAAAATTAAATTCAGTCCTAGGTCCAGCTAAAAATAAGGACAATTACATGGTTTTCAGAATATAATGTATGATTAAAACTGCGTACGCTAGTAAGAATTTCCTCAATATAATATTGGAAATCTCAGTGTGGTGACAGAATAAGAATAAAATTCACCACGCCTTGTCCGTGGGTGTCGTAGAAGACGACTAATGCGTATAACATGTATGTAACAGAAGGAAAACTCGAAATAAAACCCTATGACAATAAATCTTATTAACGTGGTGTAGTAAGTCTATTTCGCTCACATAGTGGATGAGGCCTTAGTCCAGCAATGGGAAGTCTATGCGCTGATATGATGATGATGAATATTAGAAATTGCATTAAATATAAGAAATAAAATTCTTACATGGTAAAATTTTTAATATTAATTCCATTCCATGTATTTCTCATTTAACTAATCTTCAATGAGCTTAAGAATAAATGGCACCAAACTAAACATTTTCATTATTTAATGACTTCTGATGTTGATCACACATTGTAAATAAAACTACGGATCCGCGGTCCACCGGTGACCATGAACGCTGTAAAGTGTTCGAATCGTTAGGCAATCAAAAATCAAATACAAACGCGATAAAATCCGTAAAGTAGTTTTATTTACAATTTTCATTATTGATTTCTATTTCTTATATAAAGAAATCAAAGCGAATCGAACACAAAAAATGGTCAGTTTATTAACTTATGAAAACTGACTATTGACTTTTCTGTTGCAAATAATAAATACTATTTATTTCCGGGTCTTATTTTTAGATCAAATGCAAAAAACCTTTTGATTGGGTGTTTTAAAGCTTTGAAACACGATTAGCTTTGATCACAATTCAATTCGCTGTATTTCTTTAAGCGTGAAAGTAATCGAATCAGTTTAAATAAGCTTTTGTTTCTTTTCCCTAAGTATTTCACAAGCTTTTTTATTAACTTGTACTGCTTTAGATAAAAAAATGAAGAAATTTACAATGTTCCTTTTCAATCACTTAAACAATGTGATTGTTTCCAACTTCAGTAAAGTTATGTAACTCATGTAGCCGTGATATTTACAGCAAATCTTTCTCTTCTATATCCTGTTACCTTTAAGCTTATTGAATATGTTTTGACATCTACGAGTATAAAATCCGTCCGGGGTAGTACCACACTCTCGCAGAAAATCGACGCCAGAGTAGTATCAATTTGATACTGTGCTCCGTTCAGTGAGCGAGAGATCCGGAAGCCCAACTTTCTGGGTGTGTTTGTGTCTGGTGGGTTTTGGTGATACCTGAAACTTGCGGTGGTGAGGTCTTGGTTGGGGCATTGAGCGTGAGGGGCTGACATGGGGTACAGGGAGACCCAATGGGAATAGTCACCGCTGGCCACCTGCCGGTCAGCAGGGGACCCGAACCCAGGATCATCCTCCCTGAGAGGCTGTCCCACCAACCGGCGAAAATCCCGTTGGGTGGTCGTCGGGCCGGAGTGGGAAACCGGAGTGGACCTCCTACGCACGGGGGCCATCGGGGGCCCTTCCATGCTTCGTATCAGCTCCTCACAAAAGTCACCCCTCCACCATGCACTATGCCCCTCCCCTTTTTTTTTTGGGTGTCACCGAACTTCGCTATACGCATTCACACTCCCTTTCTCCTCTTTTAAAAACAAACCATGAATAAAAGAAAGATTAAAAAGAGAAGGCTTTTTACGGCGGTCCCTTTGTCATTTGATGTGGATTTTTGTAATACCTATCAGGGGTTTACATAGTATATAATCTCCACGCCGTCCACCATCATCTCGAGATAGCGCAGCCTGCCCTGCCCTTTTTAACGGAGACTCAGATAGGTGCTCCGGATGATATTTCGTACCTAAATTACCCCAGCTACGAGTTGGAGTACACCTTCCGTCATAAAGCCGAGGTGCGCGTATTCATTCGGGGCGATATCTATTGTCGCCGCCTCTGAGCCCTCGAGCACGGTGATCTGTCATTCCTATGGCTACGCGTAGACTATGGAGGGTTTACCCGCATCTACGCGTGCCTCTACTGGTCCCATGGCAGTGATCCGGGGTCAATTCAGTTATTTGAGAACGTCCAATGGGGGATTGACGAAATATTGGAGCAGTGTCCATCAGCGGGGGTAGTGGTTCTTGGAGATTTCAACGCTCATCATAAAGAGTGATTAGGGTCCCGAATCACTGACCACCAGGGTCGACATCTCTTCAATATGGTCTCCGCCTATGGGCTCTCACAACTGGTGACACAGCCCACCCGTGTCCCAGATATTGAGAGCCATGAGTCTTCTTTACTGGATCTTCTGTTGACTACACACCAGCATGGATACCGGGTGGTGGTCGAAGCCACACTTGGGTCTTCTGATCACTGTTTGGTCCATACCAGAGCCCCTGTTGCAAGGCCTAGTCGCTCTACGGCAACTTGGACTCGCAGAGTCTGGCAATATAAGTCAGCAGATTGGGATGGACTTTGCGAGTTTTACGCATCCTACCCATGGAAGCAGCTTTGCTTCGCCACTGGGAACCCTGGCGTCTGTGCGGACTGCGTTGCCAAAACGGTTATTACGGGGATGGAATTATTCATCCCCAATACCAAAACACCCGTCGGCGGCCGCAGCCGACCCTGGTTTAGTAAAACCTGCAGGGAGGCTGCATGCCAAAAGCAGTCCGCATATCAGGCCTGGAGTAGGGCCAAAAAATGTCAGGACCCGAACGCCAAAGAGGTGAAATGGAAATTTAATGCTGCCTCCAGATCTAGTAAGAAAGCTATTGCCAGAGCCAAGGCGGAACATGTTGCCAGAATTGGCGAGCAATTGCAAAGTTATCCCGCCGGGAGTGGTACATTCTAGTTACTCACCAAGGCTGCCCAAGGCAGCTTCTGCCAGCCCAATCTCCCACCACTGCAGCAACACGATGGTAGTCTAGTCCATAGCGCAAAGGAGAAGGCCGATCTTTTAGGTCAATTATCTGCCTGTAACTCGACTTTGGATGCCGGAGCTGCCACACCGCCTACAATCCCAGGGTGTGAAAGCTTGCTTCGTGAAATCCGCATCACGCAGCGAGCGGTCAGGCGTGAGCTGCGGCTCTTAGACGTCCATAAGTCGAGTGGGCCGGATAGCATCCCTGCAGTGGTTTTAAAGACGTGCGCCCCTGAACTGACGCCCATCCTCACGCACCTATATCGACTTTCCTACGATACTAATAGGGTTCCATCTTCGTGGAAGGTAGCCCATGTCCACCCGATCTCTAAAAAGGGAGACCGGTCCGACCAATCGAATTACAGGCCAATTGCGATGACATCCTTGCTCCTGGAGAGATAATGGAGAAAGTTATAAACCGCCAGCTTCTGCAGTACCTTGAGGATCACCAGCTGATCAGTGATCGCCAATACGGCTTTCGTTGTGGCCCATTGGCTAGTGATCTTCTTGTGTACCTCACACACCGTTGGGCAGAGGCCTTGGAGGGCAAAGGTGACGCGCTCGCGTTCAGCCTAGATATCGCAAAGGCGTTCGATAGGGTCTGGCACAGGGCACTTCTATCGAAGCTACCATCATACGGAATCCCTGAGGGATTCTGTAATTGGATCGCCAGCTTTCTGGATGGTCGGAGTATAAGAGTCGTCGTAGATGGCTCCTGCTCCGATACCATGACCATTAATGCTGGTGTACCACAAGGCTCAGTGCTTTGCCCGACGTTGTTTATCCTGCATATCAACGACATGCTCTCCATCGCGAATATACGTTGCTATGCGGATGACACCACGGGTGACGAGCGGTACAACGAGCAAGGGAATATCCCTCAGAGTACACAGGAAAGAAGGGTTCAACTTGTGTCTGAAGTCGAGCGCTCTCTGGGGCGGGCCTCGGAATGAGGTGAACGGAACTTAGTCCAGTTCAATCCCACAAAGACACAAGTTTTCGTGTTCACTGCAAAGAAGGACTCTTTTGTCATGGCGCCTCAGTTCCAAGGAGTAACTCTCCAAATTTCCGACAGCGTTGGAATCCTCGGCGTCGAAATATCGAGCGAAGTCCAGTTTGGGAGTCATTTGGAGGACAAAGCCAAATTGGCAAGCAAAAAGTTGGGCGTCCTGAACAGAGCTAGGCGGTACTTCACACCGAGACAAAGCGCAAGTTCGTCCTCATATGAAGTACTGCTCACATCTCTGGGCAGCTGCGCCCAAATATCAGCTAGACCCACTTGACTCCCTCCAAAGGCGTGCTATTCAAATCGTCGGGGATCCTAATCTTACGGACAGATTGGAGTCACTAGAGAGGCGGAGAGACTTTGGGTCACTCTGTGTACTCTACCGGCTCTTTCATGGGGAGTGCTCTGAGGAACTGTTTGCAGTTAGGTAGGTTCTAGGTTCATCCATTTCACCTGGAAATGTTATAGTCTTCAACTGTACGTTTCCAGCGATTATTTCTCCCATGTACGTGCAAGCTCTGAAATGAACTACCTGCTGCTGTGTTTCCCGAGCGCTATGACATGTCCTTCTTTAAACGAGGTTTAAGAAGAGCTTTTTCTTCACGGCAGGCAACGGACTGGCTGTGCCCCTGGTATTGCAAAGGTTCATGTGCGGCAGTATCACTTACCATCAGGTGTGCTACTTGCTCGTTTGCCACCACAGGCAATAAAAAAAAAAGACGTTCATAACTGTCAGGACCGACGATTTAACGTGCTCAGAAATACTTTGCTTCTTACTGCTAGCAGTGTGACGGGTATGAACTGAAAATAATAAGCCTTCCTCTTGTCCCAATTTCTACGGTAATCCCGTATACCTCCTTCTCCTAAAACACCTTTAAAGGATGAATAAAAAAATGAGAAAAAGAAAAGAATGACGTAACATGCGATGTAAGATTTTTGGCTTAGATTTACTTACGACCGATTTTACCTGCATTCATCGATCCATCAGCCACGGCGTCCAATATTGGATATAAGTAGGGTCAAGGCTTATGTATAATATATTCTACATAATACATAAGCTTACCAGGCTAGTTAGCGATCGGGTTTCATGTTAATAGTTTTCTAGAAGAGTCCTGGTATCCTTATATGGTGATTCTTTAACCTGTTCTTATGATACTAACGGCAATATAAAGAGTAATACAATATTTTCTTAATACGTCACCATTACCGCTCCGCGTGCATTGAAACAAATAAACAAACTCTCCATCGCTATACTGTATAATTTATTTTAATCTTCCTTCATGTAATCATAGATCATGATATAGCTGGTATTAGTTTAAGTCAGTGAATAACTCTTGGTTGTTTATTACTAAACTCATAAACAACGTAAAATATAACACTCGTAGGCGGTACCACACTTCAGGTCACCACAATTTCCGTTTGGTGACTGAGTAAGAATACATTTTATCACCTTACCAGTGGGTATTATAAAAAGAGACAAAGGATTAATATACATATAAAATCCAAGCAAAATAAGGTAAAGTCGTAATGATTTCTGATATATACGGAGTATTACACACGATTTTTGATTGCCGACGTTTCGAACGTTTTATAACGTTCATGGTTGCGGGCGGGCTAAGATGTCTCACGTCCTCACTACACAATAACGATGACTTGTTGGACTAGTTTATTTAAAAATAAACTCGTAATTTTCCCAAGCAGCAGCTCGAGCCTAGCAGTAGAATATATTACATATAGCTAAGACGATGACCAAATGACATACCCTTGAAAAATTCATTTTCGCTTTGTATGTTTCTTTATACTGTGGCACTTATCAAAAACTATTAATATTTAGGCTGCTATTGTACCAGGCTGTTGTAGTTACTCTCAAAATTGCTTCAATAACCTAAGCTAACTTTAGATTTTATGATTATTTTTTAAAAAATATGGTTTAAGTTTGTCTACCATATGTGTTTATATAGATCGATTTTTAAACTCATATATTGTGGCCATACAAAGGTATTCTTCCCGTAACATTCCATTGTTACGCTGTAAATTGTCTTCTTTTTTAAATGATTTCGAATAAGCATTAATTGTCCAGATACAGCGAAGCTATATGGATGGTTATGGGTCTGCTCAATATATAGGTTATGTACTATACGTGTCCTTTTGGTCATGGAGTAAGAATATACAGTGCAACCTTAATATAACGAACCTCAATTTAACGACTTCCTCTATTTAACAAATTTTTCGTAATCCCCTTGAATTGTTCATAAAAGTCAGTGTAAATAATACCTTTACATTATGAATTTTTTATCGAACAACCTCTTTATAACAAATTTTCAACTATCAAAAAAGTGTAAATACCACTATATGACCCTTAATCCGATAGTATGTGATTCAGTCACTACAGGTTCCGGTTTTTGTAATTGTTATTATCACTTATTTACCCCTTTTTTTTGGGATGGGTTACGCTCGCCGCACTCCTCGCACCGCTCTGTCCGGGGCGACAGAGGCACGCACACCCGTAACCCACCCGCGATACGTCGCCTTCGTCGTTGGGTCGACCACCGGAGCAGTGTGACTTGACGTCAGTGTTCGGCCCGACGGAATACCCCGAGGGAGTACCCTCTCCCTTCGATGTCCCCTACTGGGACGCCGATCGCCGTCGCGAGGCTAACCTCTCCACGGGTGCCCGGGCAACTTATTTACCCTTAGGAGTGAACATAAAAAAAATACAATATCACTATATTCACAAAATTTGGAATAAAAAACGTATCTATACTAATCCGACTGACTAGTTGGTCTATTAGGTCATTTTACCTCCAACTGTGGAAGGTTAATATACATAATATGTAATTGTATCGCCATCTTTCTGAATGGTCGCCTATAAAAGTCGCTGATGATGGCTCCTTCTCCAAGGCCATAATCACTAATGCTGATGTCTCACAGGGCTCGATGCGCCCCCAATGTTATTTGTCTTGCATATGCGTTGCTTTGCGGATAACAACTCGAGTAACGAGCAATACACGGAGTGTCAGATTCGCCTTAGGGGTATGTTGTAGGATAGATGGACTTAACTATGGCTGACGACGAGCCCTGTCTCTGGGCGGGCCTCGAAATGAGTTGAATGGAATTTAGGTCAGTTCAATCCCACAAAGACACAGGTTTGCGCATTCACTGCAAAGAAGGATGAAAATATTTAACGTAACGATGTTCAGCGAACAATCGTGGAGATAGATTAGCGTTTGAACCATGTTTTTTTTTAAATAGCTGTTATTAGAAGATTTTTTCTGGTTCATAAAATAATAATTCCTGAAATCTTTATTGCTCGCAATTGTACTCTGTTAAGTAATTGTGTTAGTTCATCCTTATGGTGTACCTTCCTCTATTCACTTCTGTTCTGAGCCTATACATACACCATTTTTGATACGAACCTGTTTAAGATGAGGACAAGAAGCTTGCTACGCTGACTAGAATATTTGACATGGGTATTAATTTAATTTAAACCATTTTTTTGGGTGTGGGCTACGGCCGGCGCACCCGTCGCTCGGCTCCGACCGTGGCGGCAGAGGGGCGTAAGCACGTACACTCGTGACCCACCCGTGATATATCGCCTTCGTCGTTGGGACCACCGGTGCAGGGTGACTTGTCGTCAGTGGTCGGCCCGATGAAATACCCCTTGAAGAGTACCCTATCCTCGACCGACGTCCCCCCTTATTTTTACTTTGTATTACACATACGTACATTCGCATTGTTTTCAAATATTTTTCTTAAATAGTAAGAAATGGAGTGGCGATAATTGACTATTTACGATTTAATAAATAAGTAACTACGAAACCGTAAAAATTGCATGGATTTCAACAGCACATCTTTTTATATTGGTTTATTAGTATTAACCTTTCCCCAAAGCTAAAGCTTTTGGAACAGAAACATGTAGGCAAAGTCTCTACTTTTTTCGCGATCACACTGAATAATAAATCCTATATTTATTATAGTCATTGGACCCAAGTTCGAAATAACTATATACTTGTTGATAAAAGAACTATTTCTTCAGCATAAGAATCGAATCTTTAAAGATAATTAAAGGCGGTCGCTACTCAAACATTTACGCTGACTGTGGCTAGCCATACATATCTTGGATAGATAACAAAACAAGACTTGAATCCTGACCTGGAGTTTTGGAATATATTTCACCTTTAAAAGATATTTATATTCCTTTTAAACCTCAAAGGTTAGCTACTTAAATACATTTAGTCTTTAATGTCTAGGTATAATATAAAAAATTGCTAATAAAACAATGTACAAGAATAGCTACTAAAACAATATTCAGTTTTTCTTTTGTTTACTCGAGTAAAAGTATTCTAGGGCGCACCTGTTTATATTAATTCTAAAAAGGGACGTCCCAAAATAAATCTCTTTACTTAGCAAAAGATAGTGGTGGATATTTATTTTCTGACAATATGGTATTGTCTGGCTGTTCCATAGCGGAAAAATCTTGCATGAAATACTGTAGTGAATAACGCTAAAGTGAAAGAACATTAATATACCAATGTTTTTTTTCTGTATATCTAGAGAGAAATTTTAAAGCATTTCTTTATAAATTATATAAGGTAATTACAGTCATGTTTCATTATTAAAATTAAAAATTCAGCAAATAAAACCTTTATAAAATATTTAGTTTAACTAACAACTACACTGTAATTGGGTCAAAGTGTTAAACGCAAAATGTGTTGCATGAAATAATTAAGTAATGTAAACAGAATATATCACTTCAAGAAACTCGAGAACTCGAAACCACTTATATACTAATCCATCCGGCAAATATGTTCAACTTGATTCAGATTAAATTCTCTCTTATTGCGACTGAGGCATGGGCTCAATAATAGCTCTCAACGCAAACCTAAAATTCTTTATACACATAGTTTATATGTATATATTCCATGTGGTAACGGAATAAAAATACAATTCAGCACCCCCGCTTGCCCGTGGGTGCCGTGAAAAGAGACTAAGGGATATCTTGTGCATGAAACAATTATGCAAGAGAAGGCAAACTCGAAATAAAACCCTATACCAACCCGTCTGACCAGCGTAATATATTAGGTCAAAAGAAGGCTTGAGCCCAGTAGCGGGACGTATATGAGCTGCGATAATGATGATAATACATATCCATAACGCAATGGGAAAGGTATGTATACGTTTAGGCTGTGAGGTCATTTGTGTGCAAAAAAAAGGATATTCCCATTTATCTCCAAAACGGTTTGATTGATTTAGATACGGTTTTCTGCTAACAAACTACGTATTAGACATGCCGTTATCAAACTTTTCGCTAAGGGTAATCATCATGGGGTGCTACGCCAGAAACCTCCGCGTGGTGTACCCTGGGCACGAGCGACAATTCCTTGGACTGCTCTCTGGAATTGTCGCTCGTGGCAAATATCTGGCCCGAGGGGGGGCCCAGTTTGTGGGATGCCCCAAATTCGCTCCATGCCCTCTAATTGTAGAGGGTATTGGACGCGAAAATTCGACGGGTCCAGTCACTCATTCGTTTGAGGACTGGGCAGGCATTTGCCAACCGCGACAAATCGTAGACCTGATTCTTGCTTCGGGACATTTGTCTTGAGGCCTAGATTCAGGAGCGAGGGTCTTGGCTTAACCGCCTGGACCGCGAGGAAGAAAACCTCTATAAAACAATCACCCAGAATCCTAAGTTCTGGCGCGCGGCGAGAGGATGCATGGCTGATGGGTTGTTCAGTCGTTAGCGCGCCCCCAGCCAGGGTACCCGCGGACCCCCTGTGTTGGGATACAAATGTACGCTTGCCCGGGTATCGGGATCTCTGCCCGGGTCGACCTCTTTTCTCCCATACTCGTGGGAACTGTTATGGATACTTGTTTCTCAAACGACGTTGCAGATAGGAGGGGTGAGACGCCCAATACCATCCACAGGAACGGGAATTCTAGTTCCCACATTAAAGCCTTGCCATGCTACAGCAAAACTGGTACAGAGGAGGGAGATGCCTCGTTCGACTGCAGCTCTGCTGCTAGTCTGGCACTTGAGGCTCCAAGATTAGCCGAGGGCCCGCCGAAAATAGAGGCCCCTAAAAAGAGGAAGAAGAGAAAGAACATGGGGACGGGGAAGGCCACCAGCGTCAAAAGGCGCGAGTTGGCCAGGCAGGACCGGCTGGCTAGGGAGGCCGCTGCAGCCACTCCGACTGCTGACGAGGGCGGCAGTACTGCCGCAGAGCCGTCGGACGCCGACATGTCGGCTGCTGAAACCGTCGGCGGGTCATCCCGGTCTCCGGCATCGGCCCTGACGGCAGCCCGAAAGGTTGGGGAGGAGGCTCTCCCCGCGACGGTGCAGAAGCGCCCCCTGAATATGGGTGGCAGCTCAGAGTCCGCCTCTGAGGGGAGTGGCGCTATCATGCCTCCTCCCAAGGTTCCGGCCTCTCGTAGGGGACGAGGGGCTGCAGTGGTGGCGGCGAGGTCAGCAACTCCGGCGTCGATCAGCCATGTGCGGGGGACTGATGCCCAAAAGCGGGCGAATGAGGCGGCTGCCGCGAGGATGATGAGGGTGTTAGCGGACATCCCTCCCACCAGCGCGGCAGCTACAGAGCCCGCTGTAGATGTCGACCCCCCACCTACCGATGTGGCAACCCTGCAGGCCGAAAATGCCCGCCTTAGTGGCGAGGTTTCAGGCCTGCAGGAGAAGAATAAGGCACTGCAAAAGGAGCTGTCGGCGGTGCAGAAGGCGAACCGCGAGTTGGCCAAGCAAATGGCCGACTTGCGGAGCCAAATCGCGCAGCTGGCGAGGACCGCGCCGCCGACAAGTCCCAGCCCTGCCGCCGCCCCCGTCGTCCCCGTTGCGACAACTTGCGCTGCGGCGAATCCCCAGAGGGCCCAGCTGGCCGAAGCGGTCCCGCTGCCCGCAGTGGACGGCGTGCTGGACCAGACCATGCGCGCCATGGTGGATGTTTTCGGCAAGATGCTCGACGCGCGCATGGCGGCTCTGGAGGCGAGACTGCCCCCGGAGCCCCGACTCCGGCCGCCGCTTGCTGCGGATAGGCCGAAAGCCGTGGCGTCAACCCCTGCCGCGCTACCCTGCCAGGGCGGGCGCGTAGGAAACTACGCTGCGGCCGTTGCTGGGCCGAAGCCCAAGGGACCCGCCGCGAAAAAGAAGGTGGCACCGGCTCCTGCTAAGGCCGGACCCCAGCCGCTGCCGGCAAATGCACCGTCGGTGGCGGCCAACGCAGCCGTGGCCGTGACTGCTGTGCCCGGCACCCCTGCCGCGTCTGAAGAGGGTTGGCAGACGGCCGAGCACAGCCGAAAAAGTCGCGGCCAGAAGAGGAGAGCGGAGGCCAAAAGCGCCGCCAAAGCCTCCGCTCCCAAGGCAGGAGCCGGTAACAAGAGGTCGCGCAGGAGGCTCCGGCCGCCAAAGTCAGCCGCGGTGGTGATCACCGTCCTGCCTGAGGCGGCCGAGAACGGCCTCAGCTATGAGGCCGTCTTACGTCGCGCCCGGCGGGAGCTTGACGTCTCCGATTTAGGAGGCGTCGAAGCCAGGACCCGCAAGGCCCGGACAGGGGCTCGGATTTTAGAGTTCCCTGGGGCCGAGGGCGCCAAGACGGCCGATAGCATGGCCGCGAAGCTGAGGGGTTTGTTTGCTGCGGAGGATGGCGTCAAGATCGCCAGACCCGTCAAGTGTGCGGAACTGCGGGTCACGGGTCTGGACGACTCCGTGACGGTGGATGACATCCGGGAGGCCATCGTCTCGAAAACCGGATGTCCCGTGGACACCGTCCGAATTGGCGCTATCCGCCCTGGTCCGGGCGGCGTCGGTGCTGCCTGGGTGCAGTGCCCGGTGGAGTCGGCCAAGCAATTGGCCGGCTCAGGCAGGCTCCTCGTAGGCTGGAGCTCAGCGCGGGTGACCGTGCTGGAGTCCCGGCCTGCGAGGTGCTACAAGTGCATGGCGGTCGGATACACTCGGCCGACATGCACTAACTGCTTTGACTGCAGCGACCTTTGTTTCCACTGCGGTCAACTCGGGCATAAGGCGGCATCGTGCGCCGCCACTCCCCACTGCCCCGCGTGTGCGGCGGGCAATAGGTCCGCCAAGCACCGCATGGGGAGCAAGGAGTGCAAACCCCCGGCTTCGGCCCCAAAGGGGCGGAGCGGCCCAACGACCCCGGCCGCTCCCGCCCCTAGCGCGACCCAATCGCCCGCCAGCGTGTAGGAGGTAATGGATACGGCCCACTAATGGCGGCCGAATCTTACCACCTCCTGCAGGCCAACCTCAAACACGCCGCCGAGGCACAGGACGTTTTCCTGCAAGCCATGGCGGAGTGGTTGATCGGTGCAGCCGTAGCCGCGGAGCCGTACGTGGTGCCTGACCGGCCCAATTAGCTGGGCAGCAGTGACGGCTCTGTGGCAATCGTCGCCTCCACGTCGTGGCATTCCCCGCCCTTGTTGCTCAAGGACAGGGGCGATGGGTATGTCGCAGCGGAATGGGGAGAGGTTACGCTATTTGGTGTTTACTTCTCCCCTAACAGGAGCGCGACGGATTTCGGGGCCTTCCTCACCATCCTGGGGGCCTCGATACGGCGACTGGCATCGTGCCAAGTTTTCGTTCTGGGGGACTACAACGCCAAGTCCACGGCGTGGGGGTCCCCCAGGACGAATGACCGCGGGCGGGCGGTCGAAGAGTGGGCGGCGGCACTGGGCCTCTGTTTGCTGAACAGGGGCTCGGTGCAAACGTGCGTGCGGCAGCAGGGCGGGTCGATAGTGGACTTGTCGTTCGCTAGCCCTAATGTCGCAGCACGTGTGAGGAGCTGGTGCGTCCAGGAGGAGGTTGAGACCCTATCCGACCACCAATACATCCGGATAGAGGTCTCCCGGACCCTCCTGCAGCCCAGCAGGGGTCACACGGCGGACGGAGCTCCCGCGTTTCCGCGGTGGGCTGTGGGTCGATTGGATCGGGACCTGTTGGCGGAGGCAGACATCGTTCAGTCGTGGCTGTGCTCACCGCCCCAGGCGGACGGGGTGGATGCCGAGCCAGGCCGCATCCGCTGTGCGTTAACGCAGAGCTGCGATGCGGCCATGCCCCGTGTGCGGCGTCTGCCCCCGAAGAGTGCGGTCCCCTGGTGGTCCCGAGAATTGGCGGACCTTCGGGCCGCGTGCATACGTGCCCGGAGGGCCTACACCCGCAGCCGAGCGCGCCACCGCGACGCTAAGCGGGAGGGCCAGCTGTACGAGGCTTACCGCAGTGCACGGTCTGCCTTCAGGCTGGCCGTCCGTACCGCCAAGGACGTTAGTCGGCGGGAGATGCTGGACAGTCTCGAGCGTGACCCCTGGGGTCGCCCCTACCTCGCGGCGCTGAATAAGATTCGCGGGCGGGGCCCCCCCCTCACCGAGACTCTCCAGCCCAGCCTCCTCACCAGAGTTGTCGAGGACCTCTTTCCACGGCGGGCGGAGCACACGCCCCCGGTCATGGCTTCGCCGGACAGTGACCGGGAGGCCGACGATGAAAGTGCTCCGCCCATCACGGAGCCGGAAATGAGGGTGGCGGTGGCGCGTATGCGAGTCAAATCCACCGCCCCCGGGCCCGACGGTATTCCGAACCGTGTGCTGGCCCTGGTCCTCGAGCACCTGGGACCACGCCTCAGGGAACTGTTCGACGCTTGTTTGACGTCCGGGCAGTTCCCTGGGTGCTGGAAAGAGGGGAGGCTGGTTCTCCTGCCGAAGCCGGGACGGTCTCACGAGTCGGCCTCGGCCTACAGGCCCATCGTGCTGCTCGATGATGCGGGCAAGTTGCTGGAGAGAGTGTTGGCTGCCCGCATCGAGCGGCACCTCGTCGGGGTCGGGCCCGATCTGTCGGACGCCCAGTTTGGTTTTCGGAGAGGGCGTTCGACGATCGCGGCCTTACTGCGCCTGAAGGCCGTGGTAGCGGAGGCCGTCACCGGCGGAGGAGTCCTGTTGGCGGTGTCCCTGGACATCGCCAACGCCTTCAACAGTCTGCCATTCAGCTGCATCAGGGAGGGGCTGAGGTATCACGGGGTGCCCGTGTACCTCAGGCGGCTGGTGGCAGACTACTTGGAGGGGCGCAGCGTCCTCTACGTTGACCGAGTAGGGGACGTTGTGCGAACGTCCATGACGTGCGGTGTCCCGCAGGGGTCGGTTCTGGGTCCGACCCTGTGGAACATCGGCTACGACTGGGCGTTGAGAGGAAGCCTCCCACCCGGGCTGGGCGTAATTTGCTACGCCGACGATACACTCGTCACAGCCCGGGGTGGGACGCTAGAGGAGGCGGCACGCCTGGCAACTCTCGGCACCGAGGAGATTGTCAGGCGGATCGAAGCGTTGGGGTTAAGGGTAGCCCTGGAAAAGACGGAGGCCCTTTTGTTCCATGGCCTCCGTACCGCCGGGCCTCCCGCCGGCGCTTCGATCACCGTGAAGTCGGTCACCATCAGCGTCCAGGCCCACATGAAGTACTTGGGCCTGGTGCTCGACGGGCATTTTTGGTTCCGGGAGCATCTCCATCGACTTGTTCCCCGGCTTGTCGGCGCGGCGTCCGCCCTTTCGCGGCTGATGCCGAATGTGAGCGGACCCAGTGCTACGTGCCGACAGCTGTACGTGGGGGTGATCCGGTCGATGGCCCTGTACGGCGCACTGGTCCGTCCGTCTTAGGGCGCTCCTGTGGCGACCACAGAGGGTCATGGCGATCAGGGCCATACGGGGTTACCGCACGGTGGCGACGGAGGCAGCGTGCCTCCTGGCCGGAACCCCCCCGTGGGACCTGGAGGCGGAGATGCTCGCCGACATTTATCGGCGGGTGTCGGAGACGTGCGCCCGCGGCGGCATGGTCTCCATCAAAGAGATCACCGCCTGGCGGGTCAACGCCCGCCGAGAAGTCATTGCCCGTTGGGCAGTCCAGCTGGAGAGTCCTCGGTACGGTGTCAGGACCGTCGAGGCCCTCCGGCCGGTGCTGATGGAGTGGTTGGAGCGGACGCACGGGGTGCTTTCCTTCCGACTGGTGCAGGTGCTGACGGGGCACGGTTGCTTCGGGAAGTACCTGCACAAGATTGTCAGGAGGGAGAGCACTCCGTCCTGCCACCACTGCAGTTGCGACGAGGACACGGCGCAGCACACGCTTGAGGAGTGTGCTGCATGGGAGGGGGATCGCCGTGAACTCGTCGCAATTATCGGTGCCGACCTGGCGCTGCCGACCATCGCCAAGGAGATGCTCGTCAGCGTCAGGAACTGGGACGCGGTCGCCGCCTTCTGTGAGGCCGTAATCTCACGGAAGGAGGCGGCGGATCGTGTGCGAGTAGAGCTCCTATTCGGCGACACGTTCCGCCGCCGGCGACTCGGGCGGCGCAGGCGCGAGTATCTGCGCCTAATGCCGCCCTAGCGGAGGCCGCGGGTGATCGGACCGGGGAATTGTCCGTCACCCGCAGAGAGGCTGACCGCGCGACGGCGACCGACGTACCAGTACTTCGAGAGGTGAGAGGTTACCCGAAAGGGTATTCCGTCGGGCCGACCACTGATGTCAAGTCACATCTGCTCCGGTGGTCGGCCCAACAACGAGGTGACGTGAGTACGGGTGGGTTATGGGCCCGCGCGCCGTTCTTTCATCGCCCCGGACGGACAGGACCGCGCGTGCGCTTACCATAGCCTACCCATAAAAAAAAAAAAAAAAAGGGTAATCATCATTAATGAGAATAGAGTACCTATTGCCAACCGTTTGATATAATATTTTGTATTGGAATATTATTTCCACTTTTTATAGCCTATATGTAGAATATGTAGAATAATACAAGACTAGCAACCCGCCCTCGCTTCGCTTCGGTTTCAGTCGCCTTACCCGCGTAGTTCCCGTTACCGTGGGAATACCAGGATAAAATATAGCCTATATATATATATATATAGTTTCTCCTTGATATTATAGCATTCCATTGGTGAAAGAATTTTTGAAATTGGTTCGGTGGTTTCAGCGTGAAAGCCTAACAAACAAACAAAATTACTTTCGCATTTATAATATTAGTAAGAATTACAAGATTACTTGGTTAATAAATAATATATAGCGTCTATATCGTTGTATATTTAAATTAGCTTTGTTTTACGATACTTGAGTAAATAACATAATTAAATTTAGTTAATTTTATAAACTTCGAAGGTATTTTGCTCGATCTAATCTAGCATCATCATCATCATCTCAGCCCATATATGTCCTACTGTTGGCCTCGGGCCTCCTCCACAAGGACAGGCGAATTGACCTTCTATTCCACACTAGGTGGACGTGTAGGAATAGGGTTTTATTTCGAGTTTCCTTCTCTTGCATCAAAATTATTCGCATATATCCCTTAGTCGTCTTTTACGACACCGACGGGCAGGATATCCTATCCACCATCTCCTGGTAGTGAATTGTATTCTTACTCCGTCACCCCAGGGAAAATCGATCGCTAGATCTAATCTAACATAGAACCATATATTAAATCGTCAAAATACCACGTTCTTATTAATGAATTGAATAAAAAAGGACCATTATTAACGAGTTCGTACTTTTAACTTTATTTATCTAGCGTACTTACTATACGCTAGTACTATATTACAATCAAAATCCTCGCCCTGATGTCCATGTGGTGACGGAGTAAGAATACAATTCACCACCCCCTCTCTTGCCCGTGGGTGTCGTAAAAGACGACTAAGGGGTATATGTATATAATGCCATGCAAGAGATCCTTCTCTCGAAAGTTGACACAAAACCCTATACCAACACAGAGATGTTCGGCAGCACCAGGAACTGAGACGCGGTCGCCACCTTCTGTGAGGCCGTCATCTCACGGAAGGAGGCGGCGGATCGTGCGCGAGAGGAACTCCTCTTCGGTGACACGTTCCGCTGCCGGCGTCTCGGGCGGCGTAGGCACGAGTACCTGCGCCTGATGCCGCCCTAGCCGAGGCCGCGGGTGACCGGACCGGGGACTTTAGTCCGGCACTCGCGGAGAGGCTGACCGCGCGACGGCGACCGACGTCCCGGGACAGGGACCTCGAGAGGTGAGGGTACCCGAAAGGGTATTCCGTCGGGCCGACCACTGAGGACAAGGAACTCGGCACTGGTGGTCGGCCCAACGACGTAGGCGACGTGGGTACGGCCCAAGAGTGGGATATGTTTGGGCTGACTTGATGAAGATGATACCTATATAATTATATTTCACAGATTAAGCCTTACTGTGGCATTTATTATAAAACAATCAGCAGTATGGAAACTCTATTTGGAATGCATCGTGATATTAATAAAAAAGTTCTTTCTCTTAAAATAACATTCTGCATTTGTCCGTGTGGTGACGGAGTAAGAATACAATTCACCACTCCCTATCTTGCCCGTGGATCTCGTATAAGATGACTATGGGATATAATGTGCACATAACATCTGTGCAAGAGAAGGAAAACTCGAAATGAAACCCTATACCAACATGTCTGACCAGCATGGTATAGTAGGTCAAATTCCCTCCCATTGTGGAGGAGGCCCGAGCCCAACAGTGGGACATATGTGGGCTGCGATGATGATGATGATGAACATTCTGCATCTGTCGCCATAATCATCCTCGTCCCATACGATATTTGGAGTAGATACTATTCCATCAAATACTTATGGTTTTCAGTATCACATGTAGCTATATAGAACACTTAATGATTTATGAATACATTTTAACAACCACACTTATTTTTTTTCCTTTATATGCAGAACATCTTTGAGTAATTTCCTTTACCTGCCAAATAAAATCGTTTTAAAAATATTTACTTTAGGACGGCAGTATTGTAATATCAATTAACTTGAAAACAATGTTACATTAGAAAAAAGTCCCAATACTTTTTGTTTATTCACCATTATTTGAAATAAAGTTTAATTCAAGTTTTGTTAAGTTGATATTTTCTTCTAGTAAGTACGTAATTAGAAATTAGAACATTCATTATAAGCACGGGAAAATGTATCAAGTCTAATGGGACGAAATCAGATAAATAACCTATTTCTCTACATTCATCAAAGGGATTAGAGGTAGACGGCCTCACTCTGTCGTCAAGCCAAGCTTATGAGATTATAAGGCTGACTAGAAACTTACTACGCGACATTTGCTGCGCTACGTTCACCTTTCACGTTAAGCAGAGTAATAGGGTGAAGACTTTAAGAGCTCAGACATGTTTACTAAAAGCGGATGGAAACTTCAATTTATTTAACTATCTCAAGGCAATTCTCACATTAAAACAAAGACAAGAAGTTCAATATCTATATTTTATTAATAAATTCTTTGTAATAAACACTTTATCAATGATTTACTAATTTGACATAAACTTTAATACATCGAAACATCCACTATTTAATCAAATTTCATATTCGTACTTAACCAAATATTTGGTTTAATATTTGGTCAAATTATATTGTCTCGGGTCAATACGTCCCACATTATTCTAGTGTATAGTTTTAAAAATGCAACATTATAATGATAGCTTCCATGCAAATTCCAAATCTTAAATATTTTCACTATGACTCGCTCTAAATGCTAATATAGATATAATTAAAATCTTATACAACAGGTATAGGAAGGTAATTATGATATCAGTTGAAGTAGCTTTGGCTCGATACAGATATCACTTAAATATATATTTACTTAAAATTATTACTCACAATAAAGCGACAGTTATTTTTATATAATATTAACCGGAACAGAAAATTTAATTATATTCAATTATTATCAAATTACATAAAAATGCTGCCTTATGACTATATATATATATATTTCAATTTTCATTTAGTACATGTTTACTATGATGTAACAGTATTATGATATATGTAAGTACATAATTGCAATTTTATGAAAAACTTTATGTAAAATCCAATCCTTAGATCTAAGCGTAAACGCGATATCATGGCATTTAGATGTGTATATGGCATTCAAAATTTAATTAAATAAACGCATATACACACAAGAATATCAGTTATGAATGATAAAATTTCAGTCGCATTCGAGTATTAGCTACTAAATTATATAATAATCATAATAAACTACTATAACTTACAAAAATTATTTACATATGCTTAGTAAACTTAGTAAGAGAATCACAAATGCACCATTATTGTAAGCACACTCACTCCTATATACATACATTTATTAAATCCATTAATTGTCACCTAGGCTTCTCTTCAAAACGAATAAATGAGTATTCTTCCTAATAGAACCAAAAGTAATATCGCTTTTTGCATCAATTAGTGGCGTGCAACTTACGTAGACATTTTTACAAAAAGTCTTGATTAAATTCGTCCATCAAGTACAGATATATGTCATCGACATCGTTATGATTCAAATGGATATTAAATCAAGTTTTGATATACGAGTATATTGTATGTATTATGAATTCTTTAACTAGTAAGAAGTCGACAGAAGCGCTATAGGCGCATATTTTGTTATATATTTATTCACATATAAATGAAGGGCCAAATACTATTGAGAATTTATTGGTAAAAAAACTCTATATAACTTCTTGATTAAAATATAATTGGAACCCAGAAAATCGACACCGGCAGTCATATCCTTATACACATGGACTTACGTTACATTAATTTCATTATAAATAAGTTTTTAGACAATGATAATACTGTTCAATCAATTTCAAGCAAAAACAAATTTTTGAAGGCTAAGTAATTTGTTACGCTGTATTTTTTCGTTGTCAACTCAAAAATATTAGTCGTTAACATATCTTTAAAAAGAATAAATAATTTGGACCTTAAAGATTAGGTTATTTTTCCATAAATGCATAATAAAATTTCAGAAGAAATAGTAATATTTGCAAAGAGATGCCATTGGTGCTTAATATAACTAAATTAAATTTGCAACATGGAATGTAAAGCATAAGTATTACGTGTAACGTAAATACAATCAAAAGGTTGTAAATAGTATTTAGGGAGTAAATAAAAAAATACACACAATATTTCTTTTGGGAAATATGCAAACGTAGCATACATATCCTATTTCTATTGTAAATTTAAATATTGTTAAATTCAAATGATGCTATATTAAGAAAAGACTTAAAATCCCATTTAGATTAAAACTCTAATATCTGAAATACTTTATCGATTTTACAAAATTCTTATGAGATTATTGGCAGTGTATACTGTATGTATGTAATTGAATAATCAAACTAACACTCTTATAAATTTTGCATATTTAATTTTTTTACGTTTATATTTTTAATTCGATAATTGTACCTGAGTTCTATTACTGTCAAGTCAGACTAACACTAACAAAGTTTGCTAATTTAACCTCTTTACGTTTATTCATATTAATTTTCATTTCAATAATTGCGCCTGAATTACATTACTGTCGAATCAGGCTAACACTCTAACAAAGTTTGTTTATTGAACCTCTTTACATTTATAGCATTTTTAATTTAAATAATTACACCTGAATTATAATACTGTCAAGTTAGAGATCATAATTTAGATCAGTTATAAATAATGTATGAAACAAAAGATCTTTCTTGGAGTTGAAAACGAATATTTACTCTGATTTCCGATTGGAAAAATAGCATTATCAATAACCACTTTGTAAATTCAATCATACCTACAACAACACAGAAACATTGGAGATCTAATTTTCTATGACTCTAACAAAACAAAAAGATATGAAAAGAATAAAGTATGTGTAGGCAATGCTCACTTTCTGAGCTGCGCCAGTCGCACGTATGTCACTCTCTAACACGAAAGGCTCATCAATAACATGTATAATACCATTAGTACATTCAACATCAGGTCTGAAAACGTGGATCCAATGTCCATTCCACTCAACGTAGTAATCTGTGAAACGTAAAAATATAGTTTCAATTAAATCTTAATATAAATCGATTTCAATCTTCATGTTAGATATACATATATCAAAGGAGATAACAATGTAATTTAACTGTTAAAAGCTTACTCTTATCTGATTCTTTGACACGCAGCTTGAGGGGATCGCGTGTAGTTGGCAGAATGAAAGGGTGTGTTTCGTTTGCGAGAAGTTTTAAATCAGAAACTGTGTACGCGCGTCCTGCTCGGATAACATGTCGTTCCAAAATTTGTTTTGTCTGTAAGAATTAGAAGAACAAAAACGAAACATTAATAATAACTTATTGTTTGAATGTTATTTTGTTGTTCATACGATTTAAATTTAAAAGTTACTTACAAAATATCCAATTTCTTCTCTAAATAATGATTTGAAAGCAGATGGATGTTTAATTTGGAATTTCAGCCATGCATGATCGCGAGGCACGAAGTATGTGTAGCGGTGCTCCATATCATTAAGTTGTTGATTAAACATCTGCCGTTTGCCCAAGTTGTAGGTGATGCTGAAATATTAAATAGCTACCGTATATCTCCTTAGTACATTCCAAAGTTTAGCTGTAAGAACTTTTCAATGAAACTTTGTACGATTTCTTTTTGCTATATTATATGATTTTTTAATTATAGTACTTTGTTAAATACTTATACTTATAAAAATAAAACACAAATATTCTTTAACTTACTTCAGCATAGGATCTGTTTTTAATTTCTCGAATACAGTAGTATACGGTACTCCTAATACTCTGTCTATTATGTGAACAAAACCGTTAGTTGCAGCTATGTTAGGCAGTGTAACAGTTGCATTCACACCACCGCCTTCTACAGTCAAAGTTTGATTTTGTCCTCGAGTCAGAACGTTGAAGTAGAGATATTTACGCAAAGATGCCGTCGGTGCTTGATATATCTAAAATAACATGTAACATTTAAGGCTACATTCTAATGTATTGTATTCGAAGTACATACATGCTTTTATACATTTACAACATATAAAGGGAGAACGTATAATATCATATCGTAATATAAATTGATCTTTTAGAAATAAAATAATTCACATAACAGCTTTACGTAACATAAGAGTGACCATGTAAATAATATTACACCATCATGCACTTAAACAATTGTCTAAAAGAAAACAATTACATACAGTTGATTCAAGTAATATTAAATTTAATATTAAAATGTTTGACAATACTGGGTTGTAAATGATAATAAGGTTTGGAAAAGAAATGGTACTTAAAAGTGTAATAACGTACAGTTCCGGGAACCTGATTCCAAATAGCAGCAATCAAATGAGAGAATTAAAATCCAGTATACAGATTTGATTTTAATTGAAATTTATTTATGATCCTTTCTTGAAGATATTCAACGACATCTTTATATTGAAATATAAAATTGCATATAAAATTTACATCACAAAATAGTCAAATTTAGTTAATTAATAAATAAATATTCACCTGATTCATGTTGTTATGAATTATAGCATCTAGTGGCAACCTTTCCCGAACCAGATGCAAGTTTAGAATATCTAGTAATTTCTTTTGATTTCTGTGGAATAGAGTAAGTATTATTATTCTTAATATATTTTTAAGTATTTAATCTTTCTTGACTTAATTTTTCTTTTAATATACATACAATTCTCAAACATCAAAATATTTATTAATTTAAATACTAACCTAATAATATTTTGTACGCTAAAATCAGCCCACGCTTCATTGGAGGGTGCAAATAGTGTGATATCTTTAGCCAAAGTGAGCTCGTTGAGAAACTGGTTGTTTACTCCTAAATCCATTATTACTTCGTAGAATTTGCAAAGAGGACCGTCTTCTTTTTCCTGTTTCAATATTTTAAGTTAGAATGGGCATAGTATTAAGACAGACGAATTTAGTAATCTTTTAGTCAAATTAATATTATGTAGACTTCTATGAAAAACGATTGCAAGATCATTCTTTATTAAGTAGCTGTGGTATATAACGTTTATTGATTCTAGTAATAATATACCTAATAACTTCGTTTTATTTAGGTAAAAGTGTTAAACAAAAATATGCTTGGCTGTGCTAGCTTGTTTGAGCTACCAGTGTATTGCCAAATTCCATGATCAGCACTTACCATTAGGTAGATTCATCTACCTCAAAGGTAATAAAAATAATCTAAGAATAATTAAAATTTCATTTTAGATCTATATTTATTTCTTAATTAATCATGATAATTACGTGTCATGACGGAGTAAGAAAATAATTCACCACCCTCTATCGTGCCCTTGGATGTCGTAAAAGATAACTAAGGGATATAATACGCATATAACATCTATGCAAGGGAAGGACAACTCAAAATAAAACCCTATACCAACCTGTCTAACCAGCATGGTACCTATAGTAAGGTCAATTTCCCTCCTACTGTGGAGGAGGCTCGAGCCCAACAGTGGGACGTATATGGGCTGAGATGATGATGATTGATGATGAATCATAACATGTATCTTACCTTAATAATGTTAACCTAAACAATATACTAACCATTTTACCTTTATAAATGAATTACACACAATAAAAATATTATTAAAAAGTGATTAAAAATATAAATAGATTATAAGGATTATGTAGGCATGCAATTATGGCAGTAAGTACTTACAATCCCCTAAAGTTGACAAGGTCATGCAGGAGCGGCAGGATCCGTCGGGACGGGGATGCACAAACAGACAAAATAACAACAAATATTCATTGCACCTACCTGTCTATAAGGCTATATAGGTATTCACTATGTTAATGATAATTAATTTACTGATTTTTATGTTGTTTTGTACTATTTTATGGTATTTACATATAAAGATATTAACAGCAGAACTAATAATATATTATACTCGTAACTATAACTACAAAAATGTTATTTAATATCTAAATCTGCAATAAACTAATAATTTCAGTTCCCTATTATAAATATATGATATATTATATAGATTACATAGTTTAAGTATGATATAATGTATTGTGACCAAATTTTGTTACCCTCAGTCAATAACAGTATGATAGGTACTACAAAACTATATTTCTATCGACAATACTGCGAGTTACTTTTGACTCCACATAGAAAATTAAGTGCGTGCTGTGGTTTCTATTTATTTCTAAAATAATATGAGTAAAATTAAAATATAGGTAGGTATACAAAAATAATTGAAATATATAGAGGAGATACACAAAGATGTAGTTTGATACGGAAAGAAAGACGCTTACTTTTACCTTCATTGCCTGGTTCCCATTAAAAAGTAGCGGAAAGATAAGTATGTAATTGAAATAACATGTTGTTATTAGCTTATAATCTATTATATTGTGAATGAACAAGTGCTGTGAAAGAAGTATTCTTCTGAAAATTGAGTAATATCAAACAAGACTGTTTGTAATAGAGACATTGCGAGTTAATTTTCACCATGGTTTATATTTAGATTCGTTGACAATTGAATTTGAAATAACAATATTACTTACCTTTAGAAAATCAATAACTGTAGTATCAACAACCATTAATGGTCTGTGAATGAGATGCACTACCCCGTTCTTGACCGGTATGTTTGCTCTGACAATGTCTGCCAACACCACTCCTCGTGCATGCTTGGCATCTCCAGCAACCGTGTTAGACTTCACGTAGGCTTGAAAATGATAACAGTTGAAATAAGAATCATGCATACCTAATATTTATAATTTATTAATTACAAAATTTCCAATTAATTAGGCTCGGGCCTCTTCCATTATGGGAGGGAAATTAACCTACTATACTGCGCTGGTCAGACGTGTTGGCATAGCGTTTTATTTCGAGTTTTCTCTCTCTTGCATAGCTGTAATATGCAAATTATATCCTTAAGTCGTCTTTTACGACATCCACGGGCAAGAGATGAGCTGGCGAATTGTATTCTAACTCCATCACCACATAAAAAGACAATTTACACTTAAAAATTATAAGCAATCCTAAAATGTCCTTAGTATAATAATCTGGTAAAAAGTAAAAAGGGTAATATAGTAAATTAATACCCCAATCCCTCTCCATACGGGTAACATATCGGTTTCAATTCATTTTTTAAAAGATATTAGCTAAAAAAACCTAATCATTTACTGAAATGTCACTCAAAAAAGACTTACTTATCTCTTCCTTCCCATTCACAGTCGTACTAAAGGATACAATAACCTTGACATTATCACCGAAAGCTAACGTCTCAAACTCCTTGGCATCAGGTGTGGCATGGGTGAACAATACATGATGAGGGATAACATGTCCGTCTACAATTTTGTCATCTATCAAATCCGATCTAGTTGTTGGCTACAAATAGAAATACATTTTAAATTTCTAAAAATTTATTATAAGTTTAAATAATTATGTATTTTATTATTTTAAATAAAGATTACCTTAAAGCCCTCGTCAACGGGGATAAAAAAAGTGTGGCGGCCGTCCATGTCAAACACTTTATGCTTTTTAAGCTGATCCACTTTCTGTCTGAAGGATCTGTAAATAATAATTACTGTTTAGTACTTGGCCTTATAGCTTAATTTTTAAAAGTATTGGCCATTACGGCTAATATAGCATAACGTAGATCTTCTCCACCATATTTCTAACAAAAATTACTTTCATAAACTAAATTTATCCTCTTTTTTTTTAATTTTAGATGGTATAAAGTATATTTTAATTGCTATGATAGTTTATCATTACCATTAAACAGAACCCTTAAAATAATCTTCAAACATTTGTCTTTCTATAGATATCATAATACAAAACAAAAACGGTAGAAGGGATATAGAAGACAAGAACAATATACTGATTTGGGTACTAAATGACAGTACTTACACTCCGGGTTAGAACTTACAATTCTGTCAGCTTAAATATCTAAAAAGCAACTTTATGTTTAATAGTTAAGTTAGCCAAAGCGGCAAATGGTATTGAATTTAGTAGCAGTATATAATAATGCACGGCAACGGCTTGGTTGTATCAAGGATATTTCTAAGTCCATGTACAGGGGCTATATTCACTGACGACGCTTGTAATGAAAATGTTTTCACAATTAACTTGAAACCATAATTTAGACAACTGTTTATGGAATGAGAAACGAAATCCTTACAAATAATGCGTATATGTATGTATATAACAAGCAAAAATAATGTAGCAGTAATTGCGTTGAGTTTGAAAATACAACATGAAAAAGTTCAGTTACGCCATAACTAGATTCATCAGAAGTTTGTTCATAATTGAAACAAGCTAGGGGTTTTTAATTTTTCCTAAACAGCTACAGTTTGTACAACTTTTTGTAATTAAGCATTGTTATAGTGCAAGTTTGACTCCACATATGACGTAGTGGTTAAGACACCGACCTACCATGCCAGTGTTATGGGTTTGATTCCCACGAAGGGCAATCTTGCACAACACATTCTAATATCTGAGTGTAATTTGTATCTGTTAAATTATGTATTTATTAAATCCCTCGCAATATAAGGATTTTCTTAGTGCAGTGTGCTCTCCAAAACAAAAGAGTTTAAAAAGGCTTACTTTATCCGACTTTCAGCTGCTACTCATCCATTCATGGATATAGTATGTATTTTTTTAACAAGCCACTGTGGATATTCTTATTCTTAACCAGCCCCATATCCTGCTACCGTTAGCCAACTGCATCACAAAAGGCGGCCCAGCCCTGTCCCAATTTCTGACGCTGTTCACCATTGCTTCAATGACCCTATGGGTCAGGGCGCTATCCGTGATTCCTGAGGGTTCACGGCGCTGCTGTAGCCGGCAATTTCGAGAACATTCAGGAATACCACAAGGATAATACGTTGTCCTGGGTCGTCTACAAGCAATGATTTTATACGACTTTTATGATTTTGTCGTGCACCTTATATGTAAGGTCTTAGGTTTTCATAATGTTTTTATTTTAATAAACATATTTATAAAACAAACTTTATAGATAATGCAAATATACCTGAGCCGATGTTGTCCAATGTTGAATAAGTCGGAATGTTCAAGGAAGTGGTATGCATTGGGATTGTAGACAGGCGAGCTAATTGTAGTAGACCCATGAGGCTGCAATGGTTGTAGAACTTGATCAATCACGTGCAGCACCTGAATGAAATAATTAAATCTATACCGTTATAAGTAATAAATATATCTAGAAATAAATGCGATTAATATAAAGTTAAGGCAATTAAACTGTGTTTATCTTCGCTCCCTATCTTGCCCGTGGATGTTGTAAAAGACGACTAAGGGATATAATATGCATATAACATCTATGAAAGAGATGGAAATCTCAAAATAAAACCCTATACCAACCTGTCTACCAGAATAGTATAGTAAGGTCAATTTCCCTCCTGTTGTGGAGGAGGCTCGAGCCCAATCATGAGGGTATATGAGCTGAAATGATGATGATACATATATTATGAGTGGATTTATAGATATGCGAGAATACATTAACTGAATTCCCAAACATGTATTTATTTTGACAAATTTTCTCTGAACAACGTAAAGGTATAATCTATAGAAATCTTGTATATATAAAAGAAAGTCGTGTTTGTTACACTATTTATAACTCAAGAACAGCTTTACCGATTTAGCTGAAAATTGTTGGGGAGGTAGCTTAGAACCAGGAGATGGACATATGATACTTTTTATCCCGTTCGACGGCGTTCCCGTGTGACGTCACATAAAATGTCAAGGAGAATACAAATCACTATAAAACGTGGTATAACCAAAACGTGTCTACCATGTAATAATAAAACGCAAATGACAGCTAAACGTAATTTTGTCTATGGTTAAGTATGGTTGAAAATTATATAAATATAATTTTGTCAGAAATCAATAATCAGTAATTTGTATTCTCTTTGAATCATGATTAACAATGCCGCGACCAAGACGATCGAATTTTACCCGACAAAGCCGTAATGAAAGCAGGATACTAAGCATTGCGAATGAAAGTAAAATATATTTACGCAAAAAATGATGGCGGTACGAAGTTCGCTGAGTCACCTAGTCAATGTTTTCCTGCAAGCCATGGCGGAGTGGTTGATAGGAGTAGCCGTAGCCGCGGAGCCGTACGTGGTGCCCCACCGGCCAAAATGGCTGGGTAGCACCGACGGCACCGTGGCAATCGCCGCCTCCACGTCGTGGCCTTCGTCGTCTCTGACCCTTAGGGACAGGGGCGTCGGATACGTTGCGGCGAATTGGGGGGAGATTACGCTCCTCGGAGTCTATCTCCGCCCTCGCAGGAGTGCGGCTGATTTCGGGGCCTCCCTCACCATGTTGGTGGCCTCGTTACGGCAACTGGCACCGCGCCAGGTGTTCGTACTGGGGGACTTCAACGCCAAGTCCATGGCGTGGGAGTCCCCCGAGACGGATGACCGACGACGGGTGGTCGAGGAGTGGGCGGCAGCACTGGGCCTCTGTTTGCTGAACAGGGCTCGGTGCATACGTGCGTGCGACAACAGGGCGGGTCGATAGTGGACCTTTCGTTCGCTAGCCCTGAGGTCGCCGCACGCGTGAGGAGCTGGTGCGTCGCGGAGGAGGTTGAGACCTTATCGGACCACCGGTATATCCGGATGGAGGTCTCACCGACAATCCCGACGCCCGGCAGGCGTCACGGGGCGGACGGACGTCTCGCGTTCCCGCGATGGGCTGTGGGTCGGTTGGACCGGGACCTGCTGGCGGAGGCAGCCATCGTTCACTCGTGGCTATCCTCTGCAAACCTGTTGGACGGGGTGGACGCCGAGGTTGGCCGCATCCGCAGTGCGTTGACACAGATCTGCGATGCGGCCATGCCCCGTGTGCGGTGTCTGTCCCCGAGGAGGGCTGTCCACTGGTGGTCCCGGGAGCTGGCGGATCTTCGGGCCGCGTGTATATGCGCCCGGAGGGCCTACACCTGCAGCTGGCGGTGCTATCGCGACGAGGAGCGGGAGGGCCGGCTTTACGAGGGCTACTGCAATGCGCGGTCGGCCTTCAGGCTGGCTGTCCGTACCGCCAAAGACGTCAGTCGGCAGGAGATGCTGGACAGTCTCGACCGTGACCCCTGGGGTCGAACCTATGGCGTGGCGCTGAGTAAGCTCCGGGGCGTTGCGGGGGCCTCCCGCCCGGGTTGGGCGTGATTTGTTACGCCGACGACACGCTCGTCACAGCCCGCGGTGGGACGCTAGAAGAGGCGGCAAGCCTGGCGACTCCCAGGCACCGAAGAGATCGTCAGGCGGATCGAGGCGCTGGGGTTGAGGGTGGCCCTGGACAAGGCGGAGGCCCTCTTGTTCCATGAGCCCCGCATGGGCCCTCCCATCGGCGTCTCGATCACCGTCCATTCGGTGGAGATCAGCATCCGGGCCCATATGAAGTATTTGGGCCTGGTCCTCGACGGGCATTGGTAGTTTCAGGAGCATTTCCGCAGGCTCGTTCCACGGCTCGTCGGCATGACGTCCGCCCTATCATGGCTTATGCCAAATGTGGGCGGACCGAGCGCTGCATGTCGACGGCTGTATGCGGGGGTCATCCGGTCGATGGCCCTGTGCGGCGCACCGTGGAACGTATATTACACGAAACATTTCGAGCCACTTTTAACCACTTAATAACTCAAAAACTATTCAACATTTTGATTACCAATTTTGATCCATTAAATCTCAATATTTTGGCTAATTTTTACCTGTGAATTAAATATTTAGGAGAATAGAACCGTACAATATAAAAACAATAACATAAAAAATACAAGTTGATTAGCTAAATTAAAATATTATCTGAAAACTAGTCAAGTCAAACGTTGTTCAATATATCGTAAATTATTTGCTTTAGGTAAATAATATCATTATGAGAATTTAAATAGTCATATTAATAACAGGCATTTTTGTAGTAGAGGAAAAATGAGAAATTTTGTTTTAAATTTACTTAAGAATATTAGACGTTGTTCTAATAAATAAAGAAGAATGCCCATTTTGTTCGAGTATTAGTTTCAATATGAAAGTCGATGGGCCTTTATAATTTTTTTTCTATTTTGTAGGATAATTATTCTAGTTTTATATTTAGTAACTAGCAACCCGCCCTCGCTTCGCTTCGGTTATAGGTTATAGTCGTTTTACCCGCGTAGTTCCCGTTCCCGTGGGAATACCGGGATAAAATATAGCTTAGTTTACGCCCTGATATTATAGCTTCCCATTGGTGAAAGAATTTTTGAAATCGGTCCAGCCGTTTTGAAGATTACCCGGAACAAACAGACAGACAGACAGACAAAATTTTTTTAATTGCTATTTTAGGCATAGGTGTCGTGCAAATAACCGTGTGAGCATGAAAAAAAGCCTATTATTTTGACATTACAAACAGACACTCCAATTTTATTTATTGGATTAGTTTTCATTTTCGTACCCAGGTTTAAGTGAAATCTTATTTTTAGTGAACTGTTTTTGAGGTTAGAAAATACGTCGAATAAGAATAAATATAAGTATTATGTTTATAAAATAATAATGTAATGCATTTATTATAAGCTTAAGATATGATCCTGTGTGATAATAATAGGCGTGACCTATCAACTGATGTAATTTAGGTATGTGGTCATAGAAAGTCATAATTCTGGGCAACCGTTCGCCGTTGGCAACAACTGCAATATATTGCTAATTGAATACAAGAAATCGGTAAATCCACTTCCATTTCATCACTTATTCCTATATGCTATAGGTATATTAAATATAAATTACCCTTATATGCTCCCCATAATACGATATCGCCCGTTTTAATTGGTAAGATCTAAATGCTAACCATCGTAAATCACTTACATTCAATCTGAAGAAAAAAATGTTTAAATAGGTTGCATTACTATCTATACTTAGATAAAATATTATGTTAAATATTAAGTCACTTTTTAATATATTTATTTTGTATAAAAACTGACAAATAACTGTATTTAAATTGTATAAAAGTAGTTAAATGTAATAATACTACTTGTCTACAATAGGTGGATTAAATTTATTTAACAAAAACTATAAAAAATAGACTAAAATAAAGCATAAGATAAATCCTAAATTCAAACATAGAGCGTGTTGAAGTTCTATTAAACCGATCTTGCCCGGATAGTTTTGTCCACGGAGCATATACAAAGAGGAGACGGCCTAAGCAACTGTGCACGGTGATTCAACTAGGTCCTGACGTCATCACGTCAACATCAGGTAGTGGGCGTGGCCTATTAGTCTGCTATCGACTCTGCCCGTGTTCGTACTGTGGATACAGTTATATTTTTGGTGTATTTTTGCTTTATAACTGAGACAATCACAAAGTTTTGTGTTTTATCATGTAAATAGTACTCCGATAAACGTTCAGATGCTATAAAAGGAATCACATTTCATTTGTAAGTATATTTATTCATACTTTATTAAAATATTTTCTAGAAAAATCCTTTGACGATTTCATGTTCAAATATAATTCTACTCAACGTTAGATGGCACGACTTTTCGTAATGGGACTTAGAACTATAAAAGTAAATAAAGCCCAGACTTTAGGAGTGGTAGGACCACACTGTCGACAGTTATCTGTCTACAGACGCGGGCCGGTCCGTCCGGGGCAGTACCATGCTCTCGCAGAAAATCGACGTCTGAGTAGTAGCAATTTGTTACTGCGCTTCGTTCGGTGAGCGAGAGAGCCGGAAGACCAACTTTCTGAGGGTGATTGGGTGTGGAGGGTTTTGGTGGTCCCTTGGTATCACCGAGCCTCAATGCACGCATTCACACTCCCTTCGCTTTCTTCGCGGTAGGCAACGGCCTTGTAAAGGTCCATGAGCGGCAGCAATACTTACCATCAGGTGTACTGTTTGCTCGTTTGCCACCGTTTGCAATAAAAAAAAAGACTTAAGATAATCGTAATAACTAATAAACAACAAAGTATTTAAATTATTTAAAAATTAATTATTATTAATTATTTACAATAAAGTATTTAAATTAATATCTAAATACTTTTATCTGGACAAAAATGATTTGTACATGTAATTTCACAAATATTTTGTAAATAATGCGCCATCTGTCGCCAACTATGAAGAGTCGTAAAAGTGTCAAATTGGTCGAACTTAGAACACAATTATTATATTCGGATTTTTCATCAAATAAAATAACTTTTACATTACTTTAAATAAACTTATTATAATTAAACTGTATTTTTTATATTCTAGAATTCCGGCCAATGATAATCTTAAGAAGTAATGGATTTAATAAATCAATAGATAAACGGGAAACTTACGAAATATACAAAGATTTGTTCTGCCTATTTTAACGATGAAGATTTCATAATAACTAGCAAAGCCTTTAGAAAACTAAAGGATGTTTGTGCGTTTTTTTTTTTTGCAACGCTTGAAGATCGGCAAAGTGATCATACTTAGATTGATGCCCGTAAATTTGCCATTTTCTATGAATTTTTAATTCCAATCTAAAAATATTAATGCTTCCGTGTGGTGACAGATTAAGAATACAATTCACCATTCCCTATCTTGCCCGTGGATGTCGTAAAAGACGACTAAGAAATATAATATGCACACTAGATATGTGCAAGAGAAGGAAAACTCGAAATAAAACCCTATGCCAACATGTCTTACCAGCAAGGTATTGTCGGTTTAATTCCCTCCCATTGTGGACGAGGCCCGAGCCCACCAGTGGACGTATGTGGGTTGCGATGATGATGATGAATATTAATGAGTTTTCAATCTAATAATGTATATAATTCAAGAAATATATGATGCAAAAGAGTATTTCATTTTTACTATTCGAACCAATATCTCCCTTTCTCCTTAATTTATTAATGATGCAATTTCACTCGATATAATTTCTTGATAAGATTAAGAGCACGTTATAAAAATGTTTAAACTGGTGGTGGCATCGAAGACCGTTTTTGTATGAGAAAAGACAAAAAGGAAGGCAATAATACTAAGTAACTTTTACTAACTATTAATATTATACACTGATATTCTAACTAGGGTTTACATTCGACAATCCATTAGAAACCCAAACAAATAATTGTATTATTCGGTCGTATGAAAAGACAAATATGAAAAAAAATAGACTTTAAAACTTCTGAGTTAATTACATACATAGTGTGCATTTCTAGTGAATTGTCGAACGAGAAGGACAGTAAAGGAAAATGTATTTTTCTTCAAATATTAATATTATAAACAATGCTGACAAGCCTTATAAGGAAATTTGTGGATATAAACAGTAGTCAATCCCCTATTCGCTATGTATAATTAAATTTGAATAGCGCAAACGGGTAATAAGATTGTTTGTATATGTATATTGTATATCTAACAAATAAAAAAAAATAACTCGCCCTAATATAGGTAAATTCTGAGTACGTCCTTGTAGCGCCACAACACTTCATCATCTCAGCCCACATACGTCCCACTGTTGGGCTCGGGCCTCCTTCATAATGGAAGGGTAATTGACCTACTATACCACGCTGGTCAGACGTGTTGGTATAGGGTTTTATTTCGAGTTTTCCTTCTCTCGCATAGATGTTATATGCATTTTATATCCCTTAGTCGTCTCGTACGATCACCCACGGGTAAGATAGGGGGTGGTGAATTGTATTCTTACTCCGTCACCACACGGATAACACTTACAGACACGGCACTTACTGACATCTAATTCGACATAGCTAAACTACTTAAAAATATGAAACTAGTAGTTATGCTAATAGCTAATAGCCGGTAGATGGATATAAAGGAGGGAGTGAGACATCATGAAGGAGGGAGTGAGACAGGTTATAACCCCTCACCCCCTGTAATTGCCACACATTTTTTCATATAAAATATTAATTACAACAGCTCCTCTTTGTACTTACTCCGTGGTTTTTATCCTTTTTATCCTTTCATTCAACTCAATGTATATCCTAAGTACGAAATCGTAAACGACACGGCGCGGCGCCATAGTGTTTTGTGTTACCAGAACTAAATACCTTTAATTATTTATTTTGTTGAATCGATAATCGATTTAAAAAAATAAAATATATAAAGTTTTAGTATCATGTTATTAAAGGTTTATTGCTTGTAATATAAGAAATAAACATTACTTTTGCGAATTACATAACTGCAAAATTCGATTTAACATGACAAAAAAAACACATTTGCTATTCTTTATATTATTTTTATTCAATAAATCTTAACTCAATGATCTCAGCAGGGTAATCCAACCAAAATTGGGTTTACGAATGAACATGGATAAGACGAAAGTCATGTCAATTGTCCAGTCATTCTAGCACCGGTCCTAGTTGGCAATGAGACTCTCGAAGTTATCGATCATTATTTTTACCTAGGACAAATAGGTAGATCCAATTTCAAGAAAGAGTTTCGGCGAAAAATCTAACTCGACTAGGCAGCGTTCGAAAAACTTAAGTGGATCTTCTTATTCAACATAACTCAGTGACTGAAAGACTTACGACACGAAAACGTGGTCCCTAAATGTAGACCTCAAAACTAAGTTCTAAGTCACTCAGAGCGGGCCACGCTTGGCCTTTCTCTGCGAGATAGAATCCAAAATACGGCAATCCATAGAAGAACAGGTGTGACCGACATAGCACGAAGAATTAGCAAGCTAAAGTGGCATTGGCCACATTGCTCGATGAACTGACAACCGGTGTGAAAGAAAGTGGTGTTGTTGTGGAAAGTTGTGGCGACCACGTGTCGAACGAATTAGGTAGACCGATGACCTGCTGAAAATTGCTAGATGTCGTTGAATGCAAGTGGCATAGGACCGCACTTTGTATAAACATGTTAGTGTTGTAATTATTGCCACCAATTTTTATATTTTCAATAAAATACAAACAAATATCGATTTTTAATTTTTAAAAACTAAAAAATACAACTGAGATACAGTCATAATTAAATATGTGAGTTTTTTAACTAATGATTCGTCTAATAATTTCTGATGACTGGTTCACCCTCATAATCAACAAGAACGTATCGATACATTTTGATAAAATATTTACATTATACCTGGCAACACATACGTTTCACTCCGATTTATACAAATCACAAATACCTAAGTTCATTTGTATGACTATTTATTATTATTTTTAATGCTAGGGTATAAATTACTCTAAAATTAATTCTGAGAAAGTATAAAAATAAGATGTGAATTTAGGATAGTATTTGGTTTAGGCGCATTGCCAAATGAAAAGGGCTTGGTTTTGGGCATTCTCCTTTCAGGATTATTTAGAGAACTTGGCAGCTATTTATATCTCAAATCAATCTTCTTAATATCTACTTACATTCACAATCTTATTTATTTCACAATCAAATAAAACTTATTTTTAAACATTAATAAAATAACTTCTATATAGAAATGTATAATGCCATTACAATATAGGCTTATACCGCTAATATAAACTTGCGGCATGTCCACTAGGAACCTCTAGAGAATTACTGTCAAACCTTATACAATAAGGCAAAGCCTGGATTAGTCTGTGAAAATAACATGAAATTATTACTACGGATTTTGTTAAATTTCTTCGCTTTCCAACGAAAAGTCGGTTATAATGTAATTGTTATTTAAGACTAGCAAGTAAATTTCGGTTTTCATCATCATTTTCATCATTATATAGGGTTTTGTTTCGAGTTTTCCTTCTCTTAGTCAATAGTTTTCATCAATGACGCTAGATTTGGTAAATGAATATAGCACAACTTCATTGATATTAAAAAACTCGACTGTGATCTTGGCTTTATTATAAGAAAAATATAGCTGACTTTATCAGTAGATACATCAATAGAAATAGCGAAAAAGTATCAAACACTTGTATGGAAGACAATCTTGAAACAATAATTGTAGGGTGGTCGTCTGTTCTTTTATTACGTTTTATTCAAAAGGGTATATGTAAATCATTCATAGTCGAATGCATTTATCGGATTTCATTGGTAAATTCTTGCATCGTCGCCCAAGTTTTAGATTAAAATTCAGTGTTCTTTAAAAATCTGAAGATAATAGCGTTATTCGTTTATATGCATATAAAAAAAGTATATATTTTTACAGTATACATACATCATATCGATGTTTTATTCAATTTTATATATTTTTCTCAAATGCTTCGAGAATTGTATTGGAAACAGTGTACAAGGCAAAAACCATATAAATCTCGTATTTGTTAAATAAACAGGTTTACATTTTTTTGAATGAAATGCCTATCCGTTACCATGATAGAAACAATGACCACGGAATGTAAAACCGTTTACTATATAACAGTTTCGAGCCACGCTAAATAAATCCTAACAGTAAGTTTATGCAAAATAATATACTAAACTAGTATTAACTGACTATATTGTTAGGTTTAATTTCAGGCATCTTTTTTTTAATAATTTCACGACTTCATTCCTGAACAATTAACTACGAAATACAAAATAAAATAATTGCCATTTATCACGCATAAATATAGTCCGTGTTGCTACTGAGAATTATTTGAACAGCTAAAAATTGAATTAACTTGAGTGAGTTCCCATATTTAGTAGAAAAATAAGAAAAATAAATAGATAGGAAATTCTTTCTCTTGGATCAGTCTTATTTCTCCATCGAAGTGGAGGTGCGAAACTAGGGATGTGACTTGGAGGGAAAATAATCGATTTTTTAAATAATCGACTTTTGTTCTTTAAAATAAATCGATTATAAAATAATCTATTAATTAAAAATAAATAAACGATTATAAAATAATCGATTTTTCTCCCAACAGGATTATGATGACCTTTTTTTTTGTTAGGAAATGTGAGCTTTGTTTTCTAATATAGTATGAAACACTGCACGCAGTATCGTGATGACCTTTTTTTTTAGGAAATCTGGCAGTGAAATAATCGATTAATTTCGATCGAATTTTGAATAATAAAAAAATTATTAATAATCGATTTTTTATTATTTTGATAATCGATTGTAAAAATCGATAGTTATAAAAAAATAATCGATTATTAATCGATTATTTTTTTTTTAAATTGATTTTTTTTTTACATCCCTATGCGAAACCATATCGCGTTAAAGTAAATACAGCTAACGTTTACCACGTTCTCACGTTCTCTCATACTGCCCTCAGCAACGCCCTATGCCGAGGTTCATAGCACACAGACAGTGTTCCAGTGAAATTACCCCGTTATTACTTGAATAATTTGGGTTGAGAGCGTCAGTACTCACTATCATAGATGTAAGGATGTAACAGACATTTAAGGCTAACGTTCCTTGTCCAACAAAAAGAAAATAAACTTACTTGTAGCTTGTTATTGCTGTTGAGCGCCTGGTACGATCTATTGACGTAAACTTTGGCGTTATTGATGTAAATGTCATTGTGCATTGGCTCGTGGCGCATCGTGACCCATAATGGCGGATTGCCATCAAGATCCGTGGATATCGCGTAGTCCATATTTGACAACGACATCGCCATATTTGCTGCAACCATCATACACAGTTAGTAAAATAATACAACATGTTCAATCTTTGGAATTAGAATAATAATACTTGTTATAATGAAGATAGATCTTTAAAATACATTCGAATCATTCTGATTGTGATCCTTCAACTGGTTACTACAATTCCTACGAGAAAGTAAGGAGTGGTAACACATTGTATTGGTTTGGTTAACGGCCCCTTAACATACGTTTCATCATTTCCGCTCATATACATCCCAGTTCGGCTCGAGCCTCCTCCACAATAGTAGGCAAATTAACCTACTATACCACTCTGGTCAGTTTCACGTCTTTTACATGGAAGTTATATGCATACTTATTCCCTGAATGGTGCTGAATTGTATTCTTACTCCGTCACTACACGGAAAACGTATGTTTATTGTTATATTGTTATGTCTTACGGACAGATTGGAGTCGCTGGAGCAGCGGAGAGACTTTGGGTCACTCTGCTTACTCTACCGACTCTTTCACGGGGAGTGTTCCGAGGAACTGTTTGACTTGGTACCACCGTCACCATTCTACCAACGTACCACTCGACATCGTAGCAGGGTTCATCCATTTCACCTGGAAACGTTATGGTCTTCAACTGTACGTTTCCAGCGATCATTTCTCCCACGTACGTGCAAGCTCTGGAATGAACTACCTGCTGCTGTGTTTCCCGAGCGCTATGACATGTCCTTCTTTAAACGAGGTTTAAGAAGAGTATTTCCTTCACGGTAGGCAGCGGCCTAGCTGTGCCCCTGGTATTGCAAAGGTCCATGTGCAGCAGTTTCACTTACCATCAGGTGTGCTGCTTGCTCGTTTGCCACCGATGGCAATAAAAAAAAAAAATATAATTGGTGGATTTGTTTACGACTAAACAAAAAAGGCGTTATAGTATTGTTTAGGTGAATCAGAAAACACTCATTATAAGTCCCAGTTCTGCATACGGCACTATTCATAATAGTCAAAAACTGTTAAAATAGATTGGACAATTCTACAAATATACAGTAATGTAAGGATTGTAATAACAGTAACAAAGAAATATAATAAGTCTTTCCAAAACTTGCTTGTAGTGCAATTCCTAGAATTCACTTTGAACGAAGTTATGAAAACATTTCCCAAACAATCCTATTCCATCAGACCATACTTATTAACAGCGGTAACTACGTTTTTATAGCTTTTGTATATTTCAGGTCTTAGATGTAACATGTTTTGTGTGGGAGGGGATACGGTTACAATGACGTCATACCTTCCTTTCCGCCTTTATCTTGTGAAAAGATTTCTTCTTCGTATGGCACCAATTTTAGGCAAGTACTCGCTCAAAATGGTAAAATTGCTGTACCATATTGGCTTGAGGGATAGATTTTTTGTCAAACTTCCTTTTTTGTTACGATGACCTTATCGTCCTTATCTGCTTATTTCTTTTAGTTGCCATCAACAGAACAGGGAAGAAGAGCGATTGTATGAAAAAGCTACGTAATTAATAGGTAGGAGGAGACCTTTAAGTACCACTACGAAAGAAGGAACTTTAAATAATTTTTTGCCAAGTTGTCTTTCTAATGTGGCATATTAGACTAAATTTAGATTACTTATTGATAACATATTAATTAGTTATTATTATATAAGAAATAGATACTCCTATTTCTGGTATAGACAGGCTAACGCTATTTATTAATTAACTCTTAATACAGATACATAAATTTAAAGTTTCGTATTTAGATTTTTCATTTTCATATCTTGCGTTCACATTTCACTTTGAAGTAACTATTAATCGTCAGTAGATATTACAATTATACTGCATTAGATATATGTGAAAATGAGTTATTCGCGGCGCTAATATAAGCCGTAAGTATTTAGGTAGTCATGTCGTCTCTATGAAATTAATGGAGACGCTGACAATCTTCCCGCACAAGGTAAATAATAACACAGTCTTACTTCAATTAAGGAGTTGTGTGTATCGTACCTGAACTTGCTTGTGACACTTAACTAAAACGAAGCTTACTAATAAGGTATGTTAGGAAACTTCACTTTGAGCTTGTGAACTGCAAAATAAACGTGAGACGCCTAGGTACCTAAAAATTTTTGACTAAATTACAATTTTTTTTTCTTAAATAACTAAGGGCTGTGGGTCTTAACATAGAATTTATGGCATATAGTTTAGGGCATATCATGTAAGTACGAGACATAATTCATATAACGACATGATTTACTAGGTAAATGATTAATAATCTAAGCCTGAAGTCGCCTTCCAGGCACTGAAGAACCTGCTCGACATTCAAGATAAATCTATACTGACTAATATATAAAGCTGAAGAGTTTGTTTGTTTGAACGCGCTAATATCAGGAACTGCTATTTCGATTTGAAAAATTATTTCAGTGTTAGATAGCCCATTTATCGAAGAAGGCTATATATATTATCACGCTAAGTCCAACAGGAGCGGAGCACCAATGAAGAATGATTTAAAATCGGGGTTTTTTTTCCTTTTGATAACTTCTGCTACGTAAACGGCTAAATTTTCGTATGAAAAAAATCATGTGTGACAGAATCGTATTATTAAAAAATAATTTCACCTTCTACGTAAACAAAGTCACGGGTTAAAGTTAGCGTTAGGCTAATGTATCTATACCACGCAGACAAAGTTGCGAGCGAGAAGCTAGGGTTTTCTGTGACTGGCATTGAAATGTGGTTTCTAAATGTCGGTCTAATAAAAAGGCTTTATGCTCGGTATGTCTTTACGTCCTAGAATATCGTCTTAGAAGAATATATGAAGAAGTCTTTAGAAGTCTTAGAAGTCTTTATGTAATAGAATGCTTAATACGAAAATCCGTAGAAGAACGGGTGCAACTGATATACCTTGAAATGGAAATGGATAATCCACATCGCTTATTAATGTTGGTTTAGTTTAGATTAGTTGTCTATTGGGGAAGAAAGGTTTTCGAGTAGAGACCACGAATTGGACGATGCAACATAGGCTGACCCGCCTCTAGGTGGACTGACGGTGCCCTATAAGTTGCAAAGATCCATTACATGTAAGTGAAACAGGGTCATTCTGTGGCGTTCTTGTAGAGTGGCCTGTGTTCAACAGTGGCTGAATATAGGCTTATTAATGGTTGGTTGTTTTCTATGATTCATAATAAAACTTAATAATATATTGTAATTTACCTTATTGCAAAAATCATGAGGGAGCTATAAAATTAAGGTGCAACTGTAGATATAAAATCCTGCATGAACTCTTAACACGGCCACCTACTTAACCAACGATTTTATCTATCTTAATGATTTATCTGTAAATATCGTAATACGAATTAGTAGTATACTTGTACTATATTTTGATCTAATAACTACATAAAGTAACTTTCCTAACAGGTACAAGACTTGTGCAACGCCGAAACACCTCCTCGTGATGTATCCCGGGCAACGTCCAGTGGACGCCGGAGATTTCGGCACGGAGGGGTCTCCGCGTGTGACTCTGTTCTCAGAGCGCACGGCGGATTTGAACCAGAGTCGACGGGACCCTAGTGTCACATTGGCACTTCATCGCCTGAGACGGGGGGCTTCACGGCGGCTTATAGGGTCACGCGCCGCGATCTCGTCACCCCGGTTCGGTTGAAACTCAAGGCTGGGGTCTTCGGACCGCGGAGAAGAAAGAAAAGAGAAAGCGTCCAACCGTTAGAGTGGTAGTCAAGGTAGGACTTAAAACTCCAAACCCATCATAACAGAGGTAATTTGCTACGCCGACGATATATTCATCACAGTCCGGGGTGGGACGATAGAAGATGGGACACGCCTGGCAACTCTCGGCACCGAGGAGATTGTCGTCCACCCACCGATCACCGTCAAATCGGTTCCCTGTACGCTGCACTGAAGTGGGCGGCGTCCCTGATCGTCCGTATCTTTTGTGGCATACAGAGGACCATGCCGGTCAGGACCATACGCGGATACCGCACGGTGGCGACGGGGGTAGCGTGCCTATTGCCTGGGACTTCCCTGTGGGACCTAGAGGCGTAGATCTCACTGGACTCTGTCGGCGATGCGAGTGGAGGACGGCATAGTCTCGCTGAGCGACATGGCCACCTGGTTCAGACTGGTGGCAGGTCTTGACGGGGCATGGTTGCTTCTGCAACTACCTGCACAGGGTTATGAGTAGGGGGAGTACACCGTCTTGCTACTACTGCAATTGCGACGAGGACACACTCGAGGTGTGCTCCTCGCACTGGGCAGAGCAGTGCCGTAAACTCAATAATCGGTGCCGACCTAACGCTGCCGTCCATCGATAGGGAGATGCTCGATAGCTTCAGGCACTGGGACGCACTCTCCACCTTCTGTGACGGCGACACGATTCGCCGCCGGCGTCTAAGGCGGCGCAGGCGCGAGTACCTGCGTCTGATGCTGCCCTAGCTGAGGCCGTCACTCACAGAGAGGCTGACCGTATGAGAACGGCGTCCAGAGGGGAGGGGGAGCCTTCGGGGTGAAAGGGTACCCGAAAAGGTATTCCGCCGGGCTGGCCGAGGAAGTCAAGGATTCGGTACCAGTGGTCGGCCCAATAGAGAAGGGGAGAGAATGCGGCGGCTTATAGGGTCACGCGCCGCGATCTCGTCACCCCGGATGGGACGGACCGCGTGTGCCCGCAGAATAGCCTGCCAGAAAAAAAAAGTATTGCAATACGATTTTTTTTTGTCCTAAACTTGTAGTCTTGTACTATATTTTGATCTAATAACTACATAAAGTAAGATTGCCAGCAGGTACTAGACAGGCGTAAGCAGACATAAACGCACTTTTCTTTCTCCCATATAACTGTAAGGCTCAAGCCTCCTCCATAATAAGACGAAAATTTAGCTTACGCTAATTAAAAAAGTTGACAAAGATTTTTCGTTAGTCCTCTTTCTCCCCTGGTGATGTCCAATTATGACTGTTCTCTCGACAGTTGGCGAGATGAAAGAGAAACATTGTATTCTAAATTCGTTGCTGCACGAGGAGTAAACTAAATTTATGTAACTTGTTAAATGTATGTATATTTAATACTAGCTTTTTCCCGCGACTTCGTCCGCGTAGAAATCATGTGTGGCAGAGGCAATCACAGATAACCGTGTAGTGCATTCAGGCTTCTACAGTTGTTGCTCTGGATTATTTAATGCCAATCTGGTATATCAGAGAGGCGCTGTTATGCACGGATGGCTGAAACGGGGATTAGTCCTCCACCCGTAAAGAGACTGAACGCGCGAGGTCGATACCACGACAATATAATGACCCTGCACGACCTTCTTTTTCTATTCATTCTACAAACTATGAATTTTGCGCTACAGCCTTCTCTAAGGAACTTCACAAACATATAAGTGACGGACACAAATTGCACCCAGTCTCAGAGCAACAATTTGTCGATCACACAAAAGATTATCCGGCATTGAAATTGAACCCGTGACTCTGCCGTGGTAGGTTGGTATCTTAACCACTATGTTATCAGTGCAGTTAATTAATCATTGGCGTTATATGAATTTATTACTTGTGTATTAGAGTGAAAAATATCAAAGCAAAATTCATTCCCTTGCACTTAGAAAAGAATATATCCTCTGAGGTTGATTTTCAGAGTAATTTTCTTTTATAATAAGTCATTTTGTATCGATTTATATTGATGTAAGTTGTACTCTAAACTGTGTAAGTTACTATATTTTTCTAACTATCCCACGGGTGCTCTTTAATTTTCCGTGATAAAAAGTATCCTAAATGTTGACCGGAGATGTAAGGACCACCATGCAAAATTTCATTTAAATCGGTCGAATAGCTTTGCAACCCGTTTAATTAACCCGCACGAACAGACAAACAGACAGAGAAATAAAAAAAAATAAATATTAATGGTGGTATGAACAAATGGAAGAATAAAAAAATTCTATTCGATAATCGCAGCGAAATTTTGAATAATCGAAACGACGTCTGCCTGCTTTCGGGTTGCCGGATGAGAACTACGTACGTCCCGCCCCCTACTTTAAACTGTGAGTAGGGTATCGCCAATAATAATTATTAGGAACTAATAATATAAATACAAAATTTCATTGAAATAATGTAAGTAAATACGAAAAACTTTTATACCTACTATAAAAGATACCTACTATATTTGCACCCCTCTTTTACGCTCTTGGGGATTGAATTCACAAAAAGGCATATCGGCAATAATCATTATTACCAACTTGTAACCCAACTACAACATTTCATCGAAATATCTTTAAAAATCAGAGAACTTTCATACTAACTTTGGACCTCCCTTTTAATCCCTTAAGGGATGATTTTCGAAAAAAATATTTAACAGCTATTTCTTGACTTTCAATGAAGAACCTTCGTACTGAATTTCATTTAAATAACTTCAAAACCGGCAAAGTTTCATACTAATTTTGTACTCCCGTTTGACCCCCTTAGGGGGTGAATTTTGCAAAATCCTTTCTTAGTGCTCCCCTACGTTATAAAGGGAAACTCTGTACAAAATTTCATGTTTCTAACGCGTATAATTAAGGCCCTGCGTTGATATGTCAGTCAGCTTCTCCTTTTATATATATATAGATAGAAGATATATTTTCCATGTGACGGAATAAGAATACAATTCATCACCATATATATCTTACCCGTGAGTGTCGTAAAGGATGACTAGGAGATATAATATGCATAAAACATGTATGTAAGAAATTCCTGTATCAACCAGTCTGACCAGCATGATATAGTAGGTCTATTTCCCCTCGAGCCCAGTAGTAGCACATATATGAGCTGAAAAGGTGATGATAATATATAACTTAAAGAGAAATAAATAAATTGAAATTGAATTAAGCCTTATAAAATTTTACTTCAGTTTATTATTACGTTATTATGTGAAACTCTTAACTTAAACAAGCGCAACTAAGTCGGATCGGATGTTACTTAGATACTTGACCAAACTGTAGTGGTTTGTTTAATATTATTTTGTCCCTTGTGTAACATTCGAGAGCATTTAAAAGATTATTTAACTAACAATTTAAGTATTGTGTGTCAATACATCGATCGTTAATTCGAACAAAATTCTTGTGAAGAAGCGTTTTTAGAAAGTATTAAGGAGCTCCAGCAAAGTGATAAGGGTGGGTAAGTAGCGCTAATTCGCGAATTTCTTACATTTTTCCGACGTAAAAGGCAACGGATAAAATTCCCTTTGGATTTGAAGTGATGGGTAGACAATTCGTAACGCCTTTTACTTAAAACAAAAATAAACGCAAAGTGCGATCATATTGCCATCTCATAAATTCAGATATTGAGGTAATTATTTAAAACATCCGAATCACTAAAATCCCTAAATCTATTATAAATTAAAATAGTATATTCACCTATATGATATAATACTAGAGAGTCGTCCATTTCCCCATTGTATCGCTGGAACGCTTCATTGGTCGGTGCGAACAATGTCATCTGTCTATGTTGCAGCGTCGCATTCACCACTACATTTCGCTCCAAAAGTGCCAAAAACTGTGAACAATAATGATAGTGGTAATTACACGATAGAACCCTTAAAAAGTAAATTTCGAGTACTATTTATAGAAGCAATAAGGTACCTACTTGAGGTATGAAACTCTATTATACAGTATATTCATATGTTATTCATATTTTCTTTATTTTGTCAATAAATTACTTGCTAAATATGTTCACGAATACAGTAAAAGTTTCGTTTTGTAAGCACAACTGATATTCGTGGATGTGGATCAATTTTTCGATATTGGAATTAATTTAAAATTATTAACAATATTTTCAAAGACCGTTGTGCATATTAAAGCCAATGTTTAAATAACAAGGACTATTTGTTTTGTAGATATATAATGCGCCAGCTGATCTCTAAAAATATTGCAGTAATATTATGTATGTATGTGTGTATTTACAAACGAAATGCAGCGGTCTTTACACATTGAACATTTTTAAATCATTATTAATATTTCATAACGGGCATATGCTTGAAGAATATAATGATTTTAAGTCCTTTAATTACATAATTTACCGTGTGGTAACTAGTAATAATCCAATTCACCACCCCCATCTTGCCCGTGGGTGTCGTGAAAGACGACCAAGGGATATAATATGCATATAACGGCAATGCAAGAGATGAAAACTCGAAAAAAAAGCCCTATATCAACATGTCTGACCAGCCTGCTATAATAGGTTAGTTTTACTTCTATTGTGGAGTAGACTTGAGGCCAGTACTGGGACGTAAATAAGCTGCGATGATAACAATTTTTATGTTTTTGCTATTCCAGTTGGCACAAAGTACATTATATCTACATTAAACGATAGAATGAAAACTACTATATATCAACGTGTACTTAGAATAACCCATTTTCTTTTTCAAAACTATGCGTTGATTGTAATGGAATGAAATTGAGCTGTTCTAAAACTAACATATGCGTTACGAGTAGATTGGATATCGGAATGAACTTTTATTTATTTAATAGAGAGGCGGGCGGTTCATGAATCTGCTTGACAATATCAGTTGTTAATTTGAACATACAATTTTAATCGAGGCATAACTGTCGGTGACTTTTTAAAAGGCTAAATACGTGCCTGGTGCCTTTTTAAAAGGCTAAATACCTACGTCTAAGACATCTTTGTTTACATAATGAACTGTCTACCTTACAACTTTCTTTCATTATAATCATCATCATCATTACAGCTGATATACCTCCCAATTCTGGACTCGAGCCTCCTCCGCTATGAAAGGAAATTGATCTACCAGGCTGGTTAGGCGAATTGGCATAGGGTTTGTTTTCGAGTTTTCCTTTTCATGCGTGGATGTTATCTACCTATTGTTATCCCTGAGTGGTAATTTTTTTCTCACCCCAAAAATTGTTAAGAATTAAAATATACATAATTTGGAAAAAATACAAAATCATACATATTGTACAAAACTGGTGTCTAAACTAGGCTTGAAGCCTGTATTTCAGGACACCACCTATTTGGGAAAGTAAAGAATTGTGACCCATTCTTAACCAGCCGCTTTATTGGGATACATAACATTTTATTTTATGCCTTTAATCTGGTATTTACTTAGCATTTAATGACATAAAGTGATTGCCGTCTACATGTGGATATAGAAGAATTATGGTAATATTCAATTGGCTATTTATTATAATGGGTCACTGAGAGAATGCAGGTTGTCTACGCCATATGTTTACAGAGCCTGTTCGTTATTAGTAGACCGTAAATGCTTATTGCTGAATAGGACTTAAACACACAATAGCTTTAGAGAATTATTATGAGAGACCCTTGTTAAATATGACATCTATAAGCTGATTAGTTAAATATGGAATAGGATTATCACATAGAGAATGTAATACATGATATTTAAAAAAAGGTTTAATCCTTGTTTCGCCAATTTATAAACTTATAATTAAATAACTCAAATCAAATCTAGACTCGAACAATAATTTGTACATCACTGAAATAACTGGTCTGGGTATCGAACCTACTACATATGGAAGTGGCTCCTTAGAGCATTATGCCATCTATGCTTTAGTGAATTAACACCAAAGAGATAATTTATTTATACCATACCCACATGCAATTTAGGAAGGTTTTCTGGCAAATTATGTAAGAATCAGCAATAGGTTATGTAAGGCTAAATAATTTTAGTCATACATAACCTATTGCTATTAACAGGTTACAGGTTCAAAATTTAATCCTTTTAATTGTATTAAATCTGTAAAAATTTGTACGTCTTTTATCCGGATACAGGATTCAAACTCATTTATTAATACGCAAGATGGAAGTACCTATTAGTAAGATCTCCATATCCATCGATCTTCCTAGAATAGAGAAGGCTCCCCAAAGAATAATTTCATATTCGTCACACTTAATTGCCACTTACAATTGATATTAAGAGTTTTCTAAGAGAACGCTTCTGCTTATTCTCTTGGTGCCTGATAACTATAATTTTTGCGACACTCATGGCACAAGATATGCGATGGTAGGTATATATACTTTCCCCGTCACTACATGGTAAAACGTTGCCGCTATTATAAATACTGTGAAGTATTCGAAGGTTCGGGGTGGTAAAGAACCAAAATAAATATGTTAAAAAACTTTGAAATTAGTCTCTTTTTATAAAAGAAGTCTAATAATAAGTATATTTATACCAATTATCTTCTTATCCTTACTAAAACTGCCTTATATAAACTGCCTTGCGGCAGTATCTCTTCTTATTTTAACTACATGTAGAAGAACAAAGCTTGAGTAAGGGCTTGATATTTAATACGACCATCATATAAACATATTTGTAAGGCCCACCACATTAATTGGATTAATACAAACACCTCTATTATTGCGATAAATATCGGTCACAGCCTTATTCGATAATGCCGTTTATGCAAAAATTACTACAAATTATGTATGCAGCCGCTCATTCTGAATTGGTACATATTGTTGTACTCGGCTTTAGATAGATTGGAAATTGCCGTTAATATTAGCTAACAATTATCAGATTTTATTATTTACTAGCTGACCCGGCGAACTTCGTACCACCAAAATTTTTTTCGTAAATATATTTTCAAAATTTCCGAATATATGATTCAAAGAGAATACAAATGACTGATTATTAATTTCTGACAAAATTATAATTATCAAATTTTCAACCATACTTAACTATAGACAAAATTACGTTCAGCTGTCATTTGCGTTTTGTTATCCTACGTTTCATAGTGACTTGTATTCTCTTTGACATGAGTTTCGGCACGAATATGGAAATGTCATGTATAGTTCTTGTATTATATTCATTTTTTTGTTTTATAGTGTTATATTGAATAATTTTGCTAATATTTTATGTAATATAATACAGTTAAGATGCTGAAGTATGTTGAATGTGATATAAGAGTGGTTGTATTTTTATATATTTGCATGTATTTTCATATTCTACCGAAATTCCCAGAGAAATCATTTAGTTCGGTTTTCAGCGCCTAATTAATGGTAACGACTTGACTTACTGACGGACAGGACTATAAATAAGCTATTCTATATAAAGAAATGTTAAATAATATGAAGAAAATTGTATCAGACTTGGTTCACTTGACTTGACTGTATGCGCTTTGATCCCTTTGCCTGTCCGAATGGACAAATAGAAACAAAAAAAAAATCTATTTGAAATTTAATGTCATGTCACACGGGAACGCGATCGAACGGCATAACAAGTAGCTCGTTGAATAAGAAGAAGAACGGGATGAAAAGTATCCTATGTCCGTCTCCTGGTTCTAAGCTACCTTCCCACCAATTTTCAGCCAAATCTGTACAGTCGTTCTTGAGTTATAAATAGTGTAACTAACACGACTTTCTTTTATATACAGGTATCAGGTTATGGGGCAACTGATCAAAAGGGAGCTAGGCAATGGTGGTAGGAACCCATGAAAAAAATTTGAACGACAAATATCGATTCATTAATGAATTAGACACATGTAAAGTTTTCAATTTTGTCATTGTTTTTTCGTGTAAATCTGATTAAAATGTATAAAATTAATGATACTTAATACGCAACATATTCATACTTTGTTAAATGTTCATTAGAAATTGAATAAATCAATGATTACGCTCTCATAAGCAAGACAGACTTCGGTTTAAAACAGCTGATCGACCTATGAACGTTGACGATTCGCGTTTGTACCTACGTTGTCATTGAAGCGTTTGCGCAACTCTAGGTACGAATGAATGAAATTATGCTGTCGAAGCTTTACATGCCTACATGTATTCTATTTGTACATGCCTACATAATACGTAACATTTAAGGCATAGACTCTTAGACACATTTTTTTGAAGTCCTTATAACTTTTATGTTATATTGTTTTTTGTGTAATGTACATTCTATTTACGTTTTATGACCGTTAAACTACAACATACTCGAACAGTTGTCCCATAACCTGATACAACCTGTATAAAGATAATGATTAACAGAGTCTAATTTTCAATTTGTGGCATAGACATTATTAATTTTTTATTTCATTTTTTATTTTCGAGCATTTGGGCTAGCTAACATCTAGAAGCCAAAGGCAATAACGATATTTAAAATTTACACCAGAAAAAGATACGAGGGTACTGGTTGCCAATATTGATAAATATTTATGAAAGCTGGGAATGAAGATATGAGATTTTTGAGGTTATCCCTGAGGCCGCGTATTTCATACATCCTCGATATCATTTTTTGCAAAATGCTTTGGAGCTCCGGCCCAGGTTTCCTCGTGACCTTTTCTCAATATTAAAGCAAATAGTGACTATTCTAACTGAAATTAAATAACTAAATTCTAACATTTGAATCAGCAAGTGAATATTCAAGAAATTAACATTAGGTGTACTGACAATAGAACAGGCATATTGCAGTACCAGTTAAACAAAATTACCATTTTTGTAAGAGACAAACTCATTTATGAAACTCTTTTTAAAATGATACACCGTAGTGTTCTTAGTAGTAGCTACACGTATCCAGTGTCGTGGGTTTCAATTCTAACACAGGAAAATTCTTTGTGTGATATAAACAAAACTTATTATGAAATATGATGTTTTATTTGTTCGCTCATTGAATTGTAAACTTTCCATATCACAAGGACTTATTTTGTTGTGCGTTATGCTATCTTATTAAAAATTGCATTGTTAACACAACGACTAAGAAAGAAAGTTTTATTATTTTATTTTTTTACTAAGTTGTGTGATAGATAGTAAGTGCTGTGTGGTAGCGGCTTCGAATACTACCAACCCTTGCTTTGCTCGTGGGTGTCGTAAAAGACGACTAAGAGCCCTAGATTGACCCGGACCAACTCCATCTGGTACCATTTGGGTCAACGATTACATTCCCAAGGAGGGTTGACGTCAGGCAGGCGGCCGGTCATAAAAGTCATTGCCGAAACTTTTTGCAATATATCAAAACAGATAACATATAGCGTCGACCCCAAGTAATTGGGATAAGAGCAAGATGATGATGACTAAGTTGTGTGATACAACATATACAGGTGAATATCTTGCATCAACCACATCCTACTAACATTATACCCGTGAAAGTTTATATGTGAGTATGTGAGAGAGAGTATGTTTGTTTCTCTTTCACGCAAAAACTACGAATGGATTTTGATAAAATTTCACAATAATACAAATTACATATCAGAATAACACATAAGCTATTATTTATGCCGATATTCTCACGGAAGAAGGGGGAGAGAAGAGAAGGGAAGGTAGGGAGAGAAGGTTCAAGTGCCGCCTATGATTAATCCGAAAAAGAATTCTACCGCCATTTTGTGGACTAATTCTCGGAACTACATAATGGGTAGACCACCTGAAAACTGCTAGAATTTAGCGTCCTGTGCTAATTAAACAATTTTTAAATACTTTAAACTACAGTATTATACCTTTATGGTACTAGATGTAAATGTTTTTAAGATACAGTTCCTGAAGGCCGTAATACATTTTTTTACACCAGCTTGGTTCAAATTTAACTCAGAATATTATAAAATGTAAAATTTGCAGTTTTTGTATATTTTAATGTTCATGTAATTAATAATTACGCCTGAATATCGTTTGAATTAGGAAGACTTATGTATTCTTAACTACCTTAAACAAAAAATAACAATAAAATAAAAAGGTTTTGTAAAATTTAATATTTAGCATACATAGATGACAATTTCATTACTTTTCATTACATTTAATAAAAAAATCCTAACTTCATAAGTACAAAACCTGGGACAATAAATTTGAGTATTTTTGTTAGATAATAAGTTTCACTACCGCTCATAGCCCATTGGTCCACTACTTACACTGTATAAGAAGTACCCTAGGATATTTTCCTCTCAATAAACTCCTATAACATTTTTCCCGGTCCGGCAATTGAACCCAAAGCCTCATGAACTGCGGTCTTGTATCGTTGTAAATGATAATATATATTTAAAGTGCAGGAGTAAGGTGAAACCGAAGTGAAGCGAGGGTGGATTGCTAGTTTAGAATAAAGTAATATATATTGGAGTTACAAATTAATGTCCCTATAATATTGTATTGTCATATGAAGTTGTCATAATTCAAATAAATAATTGGGTAAAAGTAAGTAATATTTTATATTTGCTAAATTTAGTTATTTACTAACAAAATCACGTTTCATAAAAATCTATCACGTACTAATGATAAAGGTTAACACATGATTCATATTAAAAAAAAAAATAACAGCCTACGTTAATAGAAATCACGTCTGGAGCGTAGTGTTAGCGAAACAATAGATTCCCTTGAGGCTTCACTATGAGTACCTCGACAAACTCGCTTCGAATCCATGTACCTCGTCAGTTTTTATTGAAGTATTCTGAACGCGAAAAGTAGCGAACCTTTGTTATTAAAATCTATACTAAAAATTTCGTGTCTGGACTCTTTTAGAATACAATACAAAAGATATTAATCTTTAAGAATATTTGAACAGAATTTTAAAGATATCGTTAAAATTATATTTCAGGAGATACAAGATTCAGCCTTTCTTTTATATTTTTAGATTTATGCATAAATGGGTTTCAGCTCATCAAAAATACGAATGCAACTACATAGTCTGTAAATCGAACGAGTTTTCTGATTTATTTGCATTATAGACAGGTAACATCTTCATTAAACTGAACGATATTAGCGGTTCTATTAAAATATATATATATTTTATACCCCAGTGAAATCTCATGCAGTGACGTGTTAAGACCACGATGTGTCACTTCTCCCTATTTTGTCCAAGGAGTGCTAAAACAGACTAAGTGATCACCAGGAGACTGGGTAAAGCCAATCTCTCGGGTAACTTCCAACACAAATTGTGATCGCCTACGTCTCTGCCAAAAGTACTAATTATAACATTATCCTCGATGATAAATCATAAATCTTACTAGCAGCAACCCAGATTGTTTAAAAAAAATGTATTTAATATTGTTAATTTAAAATAAATCATGCAGCATACAATTTTGTTGACAGCTTTGAGTGCCATCATATTCTTTGTTTCATATAAAAATAAACTTCCATTAACTTAATGAAGAGTAAACGAGAAAATACAATAGTAACTACTAACGTTGACGAGTTGTTACACTAGATTATAAGTTGCTGGAGCTATTATAAAACTATCACAAAAACAAATTGACATTTCGTTTATAAATATTTTTTTTATTATAATAACCATATCATCTATACATACATACGCAGTATGACTGTAACAATATAAATATTTACTGTGTGATAACGGAGTAAAAAGAGAAAGAAAGCTCAAAATAAAACTCTATATCAACCCGTCTGACCAGCGTGGTATAGTAGATCAATTTCACTCCTATCCAAGGGCTCCCAGCAGTGATACTTACATGAACTATTTTGTTTTCTTTAATTGCAACCAGTGGCAAACGAGCAAACAGTACACCTGATGGTAAGTGTTGCTGCCGCTCATAGACCTTTACAAGGCCGCTGCCTACCGCGAAGAAAGTGAAGGGAGTGTGAATGCGTGCATTAAGGCTCGGTGATACCAAAGGCACTACCATACCTTCCACACGCAAACACCCTCAGAAAGATGGAACTAAAACGAACTTAGAATAATGGTTCATCCATTTCACCTAAAAACGTTATGGTCTTCAACTGTACGTTTCCAGCGATCATTTCTCCCACGTACACGCAGGCTCTAGAACAAACTGCCTGCTGCTGTGTTTACCGAGCGCTATGACATGTCCTTCTTTAAACGATGTTTAAGAAGAGAATTTTTTTTTTACGGTAGGCAACGGCCTAGCTGTGCCCCTGGTATTGCAAAGGTCCATGTGCGGCAGTATCACATACCATCAGGTGTGCTGCTTGCTCGTTTGCCACCACGACTAACTGATAAGGTATGCATATAACTTTAATGTAAGAGCAGAAAATCTGGAAATAAATTCCTATACCAACCCTTCTGACCAACATGGTGTAGTAGGTATTTTTTTTATATTGTGGACGTAAGTTAAGCCCAACAGTGAAAAGTATATAAGCGAAGACGATGATTATAAATATTTTATCTATAACTTCTATTAAAGTGAATTATAACACATTCTCTCGTTTAGAATATGTTTATCCCTGCAAAGCGAACACTTACCTGACACGAGCACATTTTTTATTTAAACATATTTTATAGTCCCCGAGTAGAGCAGTCCACAAAATAAAAGGCTTGGGATGTGAAAACTTTTGTTACATGCATATAAAAATAAAGGAATTTGAACCTTACAGCTGACCAGCTACATATAGAGATATGAATATTTAATTAAAGATAACAACGCGTGTTACGAGCTCTCGTCTTTTTATTATGAATTCAGTGCTATCTTTACGCCTAATGTTATATGTATGGTTACTTTACGGATACAGTCGAGGCAGTTTGTCCGACATCGCCAAAATATAGCAAAATCACAAAGGATCTTCAAACGGACTACATTATTACATAATAAGCTAAGGAAAGGCCGTCGTCTCGTACTAAATCGGTGTAGGAAATCTAAATTGAGATTCTAAGTAGGGAAATTGGTGCTATGTAGACCGGTAATTACTTTGATGTGAACTGTTACGTTTATTTTTATTAGCACTATGTTGGCATATTAGCGTATATTTGGCAAATATACCTACAAACCAATAATTGGCATGTAGATATGTTTTTGGGATTTTCATAACGAAGAGTTTACGTAGAGCATCATCTCATCAATATCATCATCATTTCAGCCTATACAAGTTCCAGTGTTGGGCTTAGGCCTCATCCACAATGAGAGGGAGATTGAGCCACAACTTTACGCTAGTAAGACGTTGTTGTAATTGGGTTTTGTATCGAGTTTTCCTTCTGTTGCAACGAATGTTACCTGCATATCCCATAAGTTGTCTTTTACGACATCCACGGGCAAGAGAGGGGTTGGTTAATTATATTCTACTCTGTAAATACACGTAAAGTACGGACATAGAACAACTTCATCATAATTATTGTAAATAAGTAAGTATAAAATTATGTATATTTAAAAGATCAAAGAAAAAAATTACTGGCCGCTGAGTTTCTTGCCGCATCTTCTCAATTTGTGGCCGCGTTCCGATCCGGTGGTAGATTATTGTATTGTGTTCAAACGTTGTGAAATTTGACAATATATAAGTACCCTTAAGGGGCCTATGCAGAATAAATGATTTGATTTGAAAATAAAACTACAGATTTTGGTCACGGGCGGACCATATACTCTGTAAAGTGTTCAAAACGTCAGGCAATCAAAAATCAAATACAAACGCCATAAAATCCGTAAATTTGTTTTATTTACAATGTGTAATACTCGCGCAAACATCAGAAGTTATTTCATCATAATTATTTTGGAGTGGCTTTTTGCTGTTCACTGCTATACGTAGGCCTCTGACTAATGAAGAGATAGTGTCGTAATTTCCATGCAATCTGGTTGACGATCGCAGTATAGTGCTATGTTTCCCAGGAGTAAACTACTGCATACTCCTCGGGTTCCATCTCTTAACAGATTACATCCGGAGGTTTACTTAATATGGAGAAAGAAAATACGGTATATTTTGGAGCCCTTTTGTTTTTTTTATTTTTGTGGGTGGGTTGCGGTCGGCGCGTCTCCGCACCACTCCGTCCGGGGCGACAGAGGGGCTTAAGCACGCAACTCCCGCAACCCACCCGAAAACCACGTCGCCTTCGTCGTTGGGCCGACCACCGGCGCAGAGTTAACTTGTCGTCAGTGGTCGGCCCGACGGAATAGCCCCTACTTGGGGTACCCTCCCATCGACCGACGTCCCCCCCCTCGGGGAGGACGTCGGTCTTTCCTCACGCGGTCTGCCTCTCGGCGGGTGACTGATTAATCCCCGGTTACGTCACCCGCTGCCTCGGCTAGGGCGGCATGAGGCGCAGGTAGTTGCGCCTGCGCCACCCCATTCGCCGGCGGCGGATCTCCTCATCGAGACTGCGCTCCTCGCGCAGGCGATCCGCCGCCTCCGATTATGGAGCCCTAAGACATGTGCATGATTAGATTGTGCCCTGTCAAAAACATTGCGATATTTTTTCTACTAACTAGACGGATAGTGGTGACGAAGTAAGAATACAATTCACTATCCACTATCTTGCCGGTGGGAGTCGTAAAAGACGACTGACGGATATAACATGCATGTAACATTTATGCAAGAAAATGAAAACTAGAAATAAAACCCTATACCAACAAGTCTGAACAGCGTGGTACAGTAGGTCGATTTGCCTCCCATCGTGGAGGAGGTTCGAGACTAGTAATGAAACGTATATGAGCTGTGATGATGATGAGATAGACATTAAGACACCTTATCGCCAATCACTGTGTAGATAGAACTATATGAGACCAAATACATTTTTATTTGTCAACTTGTAGGATATGTGCGACTTAAAAAGGAATAATGGCATAATATTTAAGATCGAAAATAAAGTATACCTATTATAGAATTATTTAAGAAGGTGGCAACGGTGGTGACGAAGTAAGAAAACAGTTCACCACCCCTTTTCTTGCCCGTGTATGTCGTAAAAGACGACAAAAGGATAAAATATAAATGTAACATAGAAATGGCAAACTAGAAATAATACTCAATATCAACACGTCTGACCAGCTTGGTATAATAGGTCAATTATCCTCCCCTTGTGAAGATGGCTCGAGCCCAACAGTGGGCTTATATGAGCTGTAATGATTTACTGTCATGATTTCTGATGCTTACGCGAGCACTATACATTGTAAATAAAACTACTTTTATGGATTTTTTCGCGTTTGTATTTGATTTATTTTGATTGCCCGATGTTTCGAACCCCCTTACAATATTCACACACGAATACAAACGCGATAAAATCCGTAAAGTAGTTTTATTTACAATGATTTACTATTAACCAGTCTTCTATTCTCTATTTTTTTTCAGGTTTTAAAAATAGGTTATAACTTATAAAAATAACTGTTTTCCTATGGTAGTAACATATTACAACAACGTAAAGTTTATACTAGAATAACTAGGCATAATATATACATACTTATTAGTGAAAGAATTAAAAATTAATATTTTACACAGACGCAATCGTATTAAAAATAAGCATACAATATTTAAGCCTTTAAAATATTCGTAGAAATTTAAAACACTGCTTTCTCTGAACTATAAGCGATTCCATTAATAGCCAATAGTACAAAATTGAACTCGTTCATTTATCAAATAAATCTGACAAACGCGCAGGTATTTAGATACATAATATAATATACTACCATCGTCCGTTCTCTACACCGTAATACCCAGGAGACAATAATTTAAAATTCATGTGAGTCCACTCCGTAGTGAGCCAATTAAAACTCTCATTAATAATGACTAGGATTACCGGTCGTGTGTTGTGTTGTGCGATTGCATTCAAATGGATACAGCTGGGTTTATTTGTATTTGCATTACGTGAACATATAGAAATCTCTGTTCCCTCTTTTCATTTGATAAATTGTAATTTGATCTTTTTTGAGCCTTTATTTACTTTATCAATCAAACCATTAATGTCCATTGCCGAACATAAACCTCTCCAATGGATGATAATGCTATATCACGCTTGGCAGAAGGATTGGCGATCGCAGTTGGTCTTTTGAGTTTCCGAAGAGGGTGCCCATTCTCCTAGCAATAAACTAGCTAGTAAATACAATAAAATAGCAAATTATTAAAAAGAGTGAAGTGGCATATTATATTCCCAACCCGTCACCATAAAATCGTCTTTCTACCCTAACCAGTTTCAGCAAAATACTGTTTTTTCATAGACGAATCAGAGTAATAACTTCAGCTAGTAAGTAAAGGGTAGCGATACATTGTATTCTTAACACGTCATATATCGATGACACCTAAAACTCCTCGACAGACTGCTATTCGAGTTGGCAACAGGTTGGAATACAATCATGTAACTCGCTGTGCTGACTCTCTCCGCCTAGTGAGCAAACCTCTAGCACTATGGAGACTGGAGGTCACTAACCAGTCCAGTCGTTTAGCTTTTATGTACGTACGTACTTTTGGAGCAACGTCTCGGTATATTTATGGCGCTGCAACTGAGTACCGCCTAAGCTTACCGGCTTTATTCTGCGAGTGGCGGACTTGAAAATTTTTATTCCGCCATTCAACTGTAAGTGACATGAGGTGCAGTAAACGCGTCTACGACGCCTTAAGCTGTTAGTTATCAGAATTCTTAACCAATACGTTTAACCATTTTTTGAAACAACACTCCATACTAAAGAATTGCAAAGGACTTCACAAATATGCATTTTACGGACACAAAAGTGAGGCGTAGAGCAATAATATGTGGATTACACAAAGAATTGTCCTGTATTCAAATTACGATGCTCGACATGAAAGGTCGTTACATAGACCACTACGCCAAAACATATACCTGGTTGGTCAATTATTTCTCATTTATATTGTGGAGTGGTAGGACCACACTGTCGACAGTTATCTGTCTACAGCCGCGGGCCGGTCCGTCCGGGGTAGTACCACGCTCTCGCAGAAAATCGACGTTTGAGTAGTAGCAATTTGTTACTGCGCTTCGTTCGGTGAGTGAGAGAGCCGAAAGCCCAACTTTCTGAGGGTGTTTGCGTGTGGAGGGTTTTGGTATCACCAAGCCTCAATGCACGCATTCACACTCCCTTCACTTTCTTCGCGGTAGGCAGCGGCCTTGTAAAGGTCTATGAGCGTCAGCAACACTTACCATCAGGGGTACTGTCTGCTCGTTTGCCACCGTTTGCAATAAAAAAAATAATCAGAAATAAATGTTAGAATTAATATGCGTACTGTAAACAGTACAATACCTAGAATTTAATTAGTTTCTGTATAAATGCTGTGTGTTTTTGGCAACAAAAATTAAAAGTTTTATGAAAAAAATTTTGAATGTTTAGTAGTACTCTATACTTAGGATGAAATCTTAGTACCTACTGATTAATTTCCTTAAAATCTTTAATAAGCTACTAAAGCAACGATAACACCAAATGTAAAAAAAAATCTCAGCGTAAAGAAATATGGAGTTCAAAATATTTATTTTAGACAGGTTTTTAGATCCAGTCAAAACAATCATTTGAAAATGACGTAAAGAATTGTCTAGCGTTGAACCTTTAACACACTTGCCATGAGCTGGTGGTACTTGGATCATTCCGCTAACTGTGCAATCTTTTCAAATTACGTGTCTCATTTATTATCATCATTTCAGCCTATCGTCGTCCACTGCTGGAAGTAAGCCTCCCTTATATTGTGCGGACTACAGAGTGCGGTCCTGTGCCGCTTGCATCCAACAAAACCCAGGAACTTTCACCAGGTTGTCGGTTCACCTAATGGAGGAGCATCCTACACTGCGCCGTCTGATACGTGGTCGCCACTCGAGAACCTTTCTTCCCCAGTGGTTATCGGTTCAACGAGGGATGTGGCTTGCCCATTGTCACTTCAGCGTGCTATTCTTCGTGCTATGTCAGTTACACCCGTTTTTCTGTGGATTGCCGAATTTTGCATTCTATCTCGCAGAGAAATCCCAAGCATAGCCCGCTCCATAGTGCGGTGAGCGACTTTGAGCTTGGTTATGAGGCCTACGTTTAGGGACCACGTGTCACGTAAATTACATATCTATATAATCATGATTTATAACTTTTTAAAAACAGCTAAAAACAACGCAAGAAAATCATAAGTTATGCAATACCATAGGCATTAAGAACGTCTGTTAGTTAATCCTTACTTAATAAGAGCGACAGAGTATGATTTTTGTATTTTAAGGAAATATCTGTCACCAACAGGAAGAAGGAAGAAACTCCGTTGGTAAGACAATAAACACTCATAACTTCTCAATATCTTTTAATACTTATGCTACTCAATAAGTGACATTTTTTGTATGAATGTATTGAGGAAAATTAATAATGAAATACTCTATGTTACGTATAAAATACTTATAATCTTAACATATATACGGGGCAATATATTGACTTTTTGGCAACAGTATATAGGTTGCGAGTATTCCAACTTGTAAAACAAGGGTTGTACCTTGGCGCCGTCGCGTCGGGCTGTCGTAGAAGTCGCGTCGGCAAAGAGATTTTGCTAACAAATAGAGTGACTCGGTGCCCTATTTGGAGGGTGTGACGACCTCATAGTTGCGAACTTTGACATCATTAATTTAATTATAGCATTATTATATAGACGCTGATCTGATTGAATGGTATTATTACCTACTTATTCAAACAAATAAAAAGAGAAAAATAGTGATAGGAAATAAACAGCCTTAACTTATATTTTCTATCGATAGGTATGTTCATTTCGGACCACCCACTGCCACTGTGACCTTATTAGAGGAGACGAACAATCGGTCGTGGTTGAACAAACACAACACCGATATTTTTTTAAAAAGTTATGGCCCGTTCATACCTCAACTAAACCATCCGGGGCGATGGTAGGTCGGTCTGAGCCTTCAAAATTAGCCGGATTGGCCTTCTTAATTGAGCTGGCCACTAGAACCGTTTCCTTGAATCCAATGACAAGCACTGATAGCTTAGTTTTAAAATAGTGAATTACAAATATTAAAATTATCTATCAATCATTGTAAATGAAATTACGGATTTTATCGCGTTTGTAATCGATTTCCGATTGCCCAACGTTTCGAACACTTTACAGCATTCATTCAGCGACTAAGATCTCTGAAGTCCAATAAGTCATTGTTATTACAGATACTTATAAATATCTACCCGCTACAGAAAATTTGTTATTAAATTTTGACCTATATTTTTGGTACAAATTTATTGCCAAGTAGTACAAGAAGAAAATGATTCTATATGAAAAAAATAGATATTAAACATTAAATTTGTAGTAATTATTATGACAATTAATTAATTTAAACCTAACAAATCCAATATACTACCACCGGATCGGCAACGCGGCCACACTGACAAAGATCCGGCAAGAAAACTCAGGAGGGCATGATGCTATATTATTAATAATTTTTAAAAGGTGGCTTATTTTTATCTTTCTAAAAGGTTTTTGATTTATAAAATAATCTTTAACTATTATTATAGTATCTGCGATTTTCACGGATGTCTTCCAAGAGAAGATGCCCGGTCCTTTGGTTGGTTTACTTGGGGATATGCAAAGGCCTTACGAGATAGATCAAAATATTATATATAGTAGGAAATTATATATCTTTGAATACAGTATTACTTGAAATATATACATGGTGTATTTAGTGTAAATCAAAACTGCCCTTTACAAAATTTTAAATACGGGGCCAGAGCGATCGAAACCGAAGCGAGAAGTGAGGGTGTGCCGCTAGTAGTATGTAATAAATCAAGATATTTACTTCAGGATAACTAATTTGCAATAAGCTAATGTTGTAAATAACTTACAGTTTAATCCTAAAAGGAGCTAATACAAGTGGAATAGTAAAAAGGTAATTGTTTCTATCTAAATTTAATACTTGTCCAATTGGCAAGATATATAACCCTCTGAAACTAGATATTATTTATTTAAATGAAAATGTATAATATTCTATTGTTTATATACATACTCATTCTAAATATTATAAATGCAACCTCGCGAACGTTGTTTAATATATCTACACCACAATATTGCTCCATGTAATCCGTTGTCTAAACAGAGACCCAGTGACGATTTTCATGGATGTATATTTTTATGATATTTATGACGCTCATTATTGTTAATATTATAACTTATACATATCCTGCTCATAACTAGATCATGCGTAAATTTAAAAAAAATATTCTTTAGTTCTTGGTTTTATTATTTTAAGGAAAGTTGGTTGCACGTCTACCAAGACAATAAAATAAATTGGAGAATGATTTTGCAACCGAATGCATGGAAATACACGAAGTATTTTTTTATATTTTTTTATTTTTTCATATCAGTAATACTTGATATGAAACCCCTAGGAACTCGAAGTTTAAATAGGAAAATACTCGAAATACTATATAATAAATCATTTGTTTTATTACCCTCCTAGTTTAGTAGACATTGGGTAGAATATTATATATTCAGTCCGTAATCACAGATATTTTCTTTTATTATTTCTTAATTGATGTAAATTATGTTAAAGTCCCGTATAATATTCTTTTACAACTTCAAATAGGGCATGTACATAAGTACTGAAAATTTCTATGTTCAATATTCCGTGGAACTTTAATCAAGAAACGTAAAAATTTACCTACTTGAAACTTATAAAGTAGATAAAGTTTTGAGGCCAAACATAAAGGCTATAAACCAATAAATAGGTAAATTTCAAACAACTTGAAAGGGTATTTCGAATACTACTACAACGTTTACAATAACCCTCTTAATAATTTTCACAAAGACAATGTCTTTGTGTGTTGAAGCAGTATAATGACTTATTCACGATTGCCTAAGCGATAGTTCGACTTCATGTTCCCTGTATAACTGAAACTTGGCTCGCCCTTCTAATTAAGGGGTACAATAATGGTTCGTTTCACTGCATGTGGCCACAAAGGGAAAACCACAAATGGTACACAGCATTTGAACAATAGTCTCTAATAAGGTACCGCTGAAGGCTACAATTCTACTACATATCGCCCGTTCTAACTTTTGTGTTTACGCTGTTGCTTTAAATAACTGAAACACTGACATACGAAATTGTATTTTGTTATAATCTGATCTGATCAGTTTAAAAAAAAATACGTTAAAAAATGACGTTACATAATTGTTTGTAGTAATACAGCTTGCATTGAACGTGCTACGATTTTTTTCTATGAAATGGTTATAGTAAAATGTTTCCAATATAGACGACAATGTGAACAAAAAAGTTATCATTGCAGATAGATTCTACAGAAATTGAATTTTTAAAACAACTGAAATAGATTTTCAATAGACATGTATTTAATCAGTGGTGACATATTTTCATATCTTGAATTAGTTTTTTAAAATCGTTACATAATGCTTAGAGCGTACGGATTAAAATTCTTAATGATTTCTTTCGATGATAAGCAATCAATAATGCTAAATAAATAAATAAATCAGTCGAGTTTTATGCATATATTTTGTTCCTTTTTTAGCGATGTTCATAGGATTTCACCTAAAATTTAATTCAGATTAACAGTTTGAAGTGAACTACGAACCAAATTTGTAGAAAATACTATCATATAGTTACATTTGTATGTTGGCTTTTCAACATTTAATTTATGTTGATTATTCTCTAAAACTTACTATTGGTCTCAATTAGATTTTTAATTTTTACAGGATTACACTAATGAAGTAAAACTTTTAAGTAAATTTTTAAGTTTCAATTTTGTTTGGTATAATTATTTGGGGCCATCAGATCAGTAAAAACAAAATGAAGACCACTTTACGGATTTTATCGCGTTTGTATTTGATTTTTGATTACCCGACGTTTCGAACACTTTACAGCGTTCATGATCACGGGTGGACTAAGATGTCTCACGTCCAACAAGTCATCGTTACTGCAGAAAATTTATAATTATCTACCCGATACAGAAATTAGTTATTAAATATTGACCCACATTTTGATACAAAATTTATTGCCAGTGTAAGAAGAAAATGATTCTATATGAAAAAATTATATTGTTTATGGTAAGTAATAATTAAACATTAAAATTAATAGTAATTATATTTAAAAACTAACTAATAATCTAGTATACTACCACCGGATCGGAACACGGTTACACTGAGAAAGATCCGGCAAGAAAACTCAGGTAACATGATGCTAAATTAAAGTTAATTTTGAAGGCGGCTTACTTTATGTTACTAAAAAGGTTTTAATTTATAAAATTATCTTTAGTTATTATTATTGTGGGTCAAATCTATACATATCATCTATCATAATCAACCATAGACTCTTACGCAGACCGCGCTGTCATAAATCTGTCAACATAACATTTAGACAACACCGAAATTCAAGTTTTATCGAAAGGTCTAAATTTTGCTGTAACACCTACGCGAATTCCTTATGAAGAAATAATTTGTGCTGTCGAAGATGTTCTGATTAAAAATACCGTGCTAAAGGAAGATATGGAGGCTATTCGGCAGGATGTCTCGTCCTTATTGCGTCGTAGCTGTCTACCCAAAAATAATCTTCCAAAACAACAATATTTAGCCTTAAAAAACCTACGGAATAAATCAGATATCGTCATCCTGCGCGCAGACAAAGGAAACGCGACCGTGGTTATGAATACGTCGGATTATAATGATAAAATTAACCAACTTTTGTCGGATGAAACAACGTACAAGAAGGTCAAAACAGACCCCACCAATGTCGTTCTAAAGAACACAAAGAAATTAATAATAAAGTACTCCGATACATTACATCTAGACGTGAAAAATCTAATACCACCATGCGTCAAACCACCTAAATTATATGGGTTGCCCAAGATACACAAATCAAATGCACCACTGCGACCAATAGTAAGTCAGATCGACACGCCGACTTATAAATTAGCACAGAAGGTTCCGAAAGTCCTCTCCCAACTCCGGGGACACACTAGTGCATTTGTGAAAGACTCTTACCATTTTGTCAGTGAAATTAAAGATCTACATCTCGCTGACAATGAAACTATGGTCAGTTTTGATGTCACATCACTCTTCACCTCTCTACCTGTGGAGGATTGCATCAAAACCATATCTAAGAAGCTATCTGACAATAATATGCCATTGGGATATGCGGAACTGTTACGTCAATGCCTAACAACTGGCTATTTAATGTGGAATGATGACTTCTACAAGCAAGTAGATGGAGTGGCTATGGGCTCGCCGGTCTCCCCTGTCGTTGCCGATATATTCATGGAGGACTTCGAGGAGACGGCCTTATCAAGCTCACCTGTCACACCCAGGTTCTACAAGCTGTACGTAGATGACACTTTCACAATATTACCCACAGATAAAATAACCATATTCCTAAACCATCTTAACTCCATTAATCCAAAAATTCAATTCACTATGGAACTGGAGTCAAATAACTCTTTAGCCTTCTTAGACATTTTGGTTATACGTAACCCTAATAACACCTTGAGTCATACAGTGTATCGTAAGGCAACACATACAGACAGATACTTGAACGGTGATTCTCATCATCCCCCTTCACAGTTAGCTACCGTGTGTAAATCTTTGTTGCAGAGAGCACGAGGAATCTGTGACCATGAACACCTGGCTGGGGAGCTGCAGCATGTCAAGCAGGTGCTACGGGCAAACAAGCTGCCAGTTCCTCGCCCCCGTCGCAGAGACCGAGTGAAACCACCCACAGTTGAGCGCCTTCCTGCAATACTACCTTATGTCAAAGGAGTCACTGACAAGATTGGCTACATCCTGAAACGCTCTTCCATTAAAACTTATTTTAAGCCACTGAAGAGGATTAGCCAATTCTTACCATCTGTCAAGTGCCAGATCCCTTTACAAGATGCAGGAGTATATAAACTTGACTGTGACTGTGGTCTCTCTTACATTGGACAAACAAAGAGATCCATAAGAACTCGGATCAAAGAACACATAGCCGATGTGAAGCACCGCCGGGACACTAGGTCTGCAGTCTGTGAACATAGTCAGGACCGCGCCCACCATAACATCAGGTTTGATAAACCATAAATCCTCGCAAAAGAACACCGATACCTGCCTAGAATGGTACGCGAGGCTATTGAGATTAAAAAACACAAAAATTTCAATAGAGAGGATGGCTGGGTGTTACCATCAAGCTGGGATCCTGTTATAAACATTATTAAAAACAAATCCAAAAAGACCACCACAAGACTGCAAGACACCGTGAGCTCATATTGTATAGATTTGACCCACAATAATAATAACTAAAGATAATTTTATAAATTAAAACCTTTTAGTAACAAAGTAAGCCGCCTTCAAAATTAACTTTAATTTATTAGCATCATGTTACCTGAGTTTTCTTGCCGGATCTTTCTCAGTGTAACCGTGTTCCGATCCGGTGGTAGTATACTAGATTATTAGTTAGTTTTTAAATATAATTACTATTAATTTTAATGTTTAATTATTACTAACCATAAACAATATAATTTTTTCATATAGAATCATTTTCTTCTTACACTGGCAATAAATTTTGTATCAAAATGTGGGTCAATATTTAATAACTAATTTCTGTATCGGGTATAATAATTATTAATTTAGTAATTATAAAATTTCTGCAGTAACGATGACTTGTTGGACGTGAGACATCTTAGTCCACCCGTGATCATGAACGCTGTAAAGTGTTCGAAACGTCGGGTAATCAAAAATCAAATACAAACGCGATAAAATCCGTAAAGTAGTTTTATTTAAAATGTATAATACTCGCGTAAACATCAGAAATCAAAATGAAGACCGTAAAAGTAAGGTTATTAGGCTTCCGTATCCAAAGGGCAAAACGGGACCTTATTACTAAAACTTCGCTGTCTGTCCGTCCGTCTGTCTGTCACCAGGCACAGTTGAATTTTTTATAAATTATGTATTCTTGTTGCCGCCGCTATAACAAAAAATACTAAGAACAAAATAAAATGAATATTTAAGGGGGCCTCTCATACAACAAACGCGATTTTTTAACCCTTTTTTGCTCGACATCGATAATAGCAAGAGGTAGGCACTAGAAATATTCACAAAATACTTAGTTGTATTTTTACTTTAATAATAAATAATAAAATCAAAATAAAATAAATATTTAAGGGGGGTTCCCATACAAAAACGCCATTTTTGCTAGATATTATAAATAATGGTACGGAACTCTTCGTGCGCGACTCTGACTCGCACTTAGCTGGTTTTTTTTCCATTAATTCGTTTACTTTGTGCTCGCCCATAATTTAAAAAAAAACCTCCATACATACGACTGAATGATGAGTATCAGGTATGCCTGAAAGTCATATGAATATTATTTCTTAAATTATTTGTTAAATATACCGTTGGTTCATAGTAGAATAATAGTAATCATTGTAGATTTTCTATTCCGTTACTAAGGAACTTGTGACAATAGGATATTTATGACTGAAAATTAAAAACGTATTTTTATATTATAGAACCAAACGCATACAAACAGTAACCCGTATAAAGATGAGTCATATGCCATTAAATAAGGAGGGAAGTAATTTATATGGGTTCCTTGCTTAGTATTACAGGAAATAGGTATAACTTTTCGTATAGTTATGGTTGATGACAAGATAATTACCTAAAGTTTAATTTTAATTAACTTGTGTATTATAACGCTCCCTAAACAATTATTTTAACATTATAAATAAAACTATTTTAAAGATGGAAGAGGAGGGTCTGGTGTGTGTTAAAAAATCAGCACCGCGGCCGTTATAGCATCAGATTTGATAAACCTCGCAAAACACCTGCGTACAATGATCCATAAGGCTATTGAAATTAAAAAACAAAAGTTTAAATAGAGTAAAAGGCTGGGTTATTACCTGCAAGCTGGGATCCTGTTATAAACATAATTAAAAATAAAACTAATAAGACCTCCAGAAGACTGCAAAACACCGTGAGCATTTATTGTATAGATTTGACCCACAATTATAGTTAGATAGATTATTTTATAAAACAAATCATTTAGTAAGACTAAGCTGCCTTTTAAAAATCAATAGTTTAGTATCATGTCCTGAGTTTTCTTGCCGGCTCTTTCTCAGTGTGGCCGCGTGGCGATCTGGTGATAGTAATATTCGATTTGCAAGGTTTAAATTAATAAATTGTCATAATATAATAACTACCAAAAATTTTACGTTTAATAATTACTTTTTTTTTACTTGCTAAGATAATATAATTTTTTACATAGAATCATTTTCTTTATGTACTGATAATAAATTTGTATAAAAATGTGGATCAAAATTTAATAACTAATTATATCTACCTACTACGGTAGATAGATATAAATCTCTGTAATAACAATGATTTATTGGACGTGAGATATCTGAGGCCGCCCGTGACTGTGAAAAGTGTTCAAAACGTCGGGCAATCAAAAGTTAAATACAAACGCGATAAAATCCATAAAAATAGTTATATTTATAATATGTAATACTTGCGTAAATATCATAAATTTATTATAAACTGGCTTTTTTTTGGGGGTGGGTTGCGGTCGGCGCGCTCCTCGCACCACTCCGTCCGGGGCGACAGAGGGACGTAAGCACGCACACCCGCAACCAACCCCACGTGCACGTTGTCTTCGTCGTTGGACCGACCACCGGAGCAGGGTTACTTGTCATCAGTGGTCGGCCCGATGGAATACCCCCTATTTGGGGTACCCTCCCATCGACCGACGTCCCCCCCCCTCGGGGAGGACGTCGGTCTTTCCTCACGCGGTCGGCCCCTCGGCGGGTGACGGACTAATCCCCGGTCACGTCACCCGCGACCTCGGCTAGGGCGGCATGAGGCGCAAGTACTCACGCCTGCGCCCCCCCCAATTGCCGGCGGCGGATCGCTTCATCGAGGCTGCGCTGCTCACGCAGGCGATCCGCCGTCTCTTTCTGCGAGATCACTGCCTCGCAGAAGGCTGCGACCACGTCCCAATTCCCGACGCTGTCGACCATCGCCCTGGCGATAGTCGGCAGCGTCAGGTTGGCACCGATGATGGCGACGAGTTCACGGCGCTGCGCTGCCCAAGCGGCGCAGGCCTCGAGCGTATGATGCGCCGTGTCCTCGTCGCAATCGCAGTGGTGGCGGACGGTGTACTCCCTCCTAACGACCTTGTGCAGGTATTTGGCAAAGCACCCATGCCCCGTCAACACCTGCACTAGTCGGAAGGAGAGCATCCCGTGCCGCCTTTCCAACTACTGCAGCAGCATCGGCCGGAAGGCCTCCACGATTCGCGCCCCGAACCGAGGCCTCTCCAGCCAGACTGCCCAACGGCCAATGACGTCTCGGTGGACGTCGACGTGCCAGGCGGTGAGCTGCCTCAACGAGACCACACCGCCCTCCGCTCGCACTCCCGTCATCCGCCGATACAATCCGGCGAGCATTTCCGCTTCCAGGTCCCACGGGGGAGTCCCGGCCAATAGGCACGCTGCCTCCGTCGCCACCGTGCGGTATCCGCGCATGGCCCTGACCGCCATGGCCCTCTGTGGTCACCACAGAAGAGCCCTAAGTCGGACGGTCATGGACCTCGCCCACACCGGTGCGCCGTACAGGGCCATCGACCGGGTGACCCCCGCGTACAGCCGTCGGATTATAAACTGGCTAACATCAAGCATACATACCTACACATACCTTAGTATTAATTAGATCAAAGTCTGTAACAAATTAAAATTTTAGTACCGTAATTCTTCATTTAATTCTAAACGGATAGCTAAGCTTAAGCTCGTGCAGCTTAAATATGACAGCAATATTATTAATTCGATTATAACCTGCGCAGCTTGATCCTCTATTTAGTAAAATTCTAACATAGGCGAAAGAAAATATGCTGGTTTTTGGCAGTGATGTACAACGTAATTAAAATTAAAAACCTTAAATCATTTAAAATTCTAATATTGTCATTATCAATTTTATCCGTAAAAAGAAATCATAATTCAGTAGTGATTTATAAATCATTTTTTTCTTGTATTCTTTCATGTATAAATCTTGATAACAATTGAAATTGTGCATAGCATAATAATAAAAATAACACAATTAAACATCCCCACGTGAAGTTTAACCGAATTCAGTTGTCGATAACATCAGACAGTTCAGTAGCTACCCTAACAACGTGTGAAATCGTTTATTTTCACTTGGATTTAGTGATCCCTTTGTTAAGCGCAATTTAAATGTAAAGAATTACACTGCGACACCCTAATCTTGATTAGAATACGTTTACAAAGCGTAGGTACACAATAAAAGTAAGTGTTAATCAGATTTGTTGTATTGTATGTAACTTTGTGCCCAGCAGGAGAGATGTATGATGTTTTTTTTAAATGAAAGGGTCACTTATGGTATAAGCAAATGTTTAATGTAAAGAGGAGCGTTATTGTAACGTTAAAATCTTTTAAAATGACAATATACAATAACAATAATCTATATTTACAACTTACACGGGTCGACTGTTTTTAGACTTCCCATAGTACGATTATGTTTAATCTGCTATTTATTATGGTACAGTATTTGCAGTGTTCGATGACGTTCGACATTATACGATAGAATACTTAGTATGGATTTGTTAAGGGGGTTTAAAAGGAAAGTGTAACGTAATACATTTCTTAAAGTGTGTTAGGTTAATCTGTGCTGTACAACGATGATCTAGTAGGGCCATATAATCAACTGCTAGATTCCCACGGTACGAAGATAAGTGTTAAGACCTTAAGTCTTTCATTTCATAAGAGATGCTTTAATTTTGAGGTTTCAAGGAAAGATACTACGCCACAAAACGTAGATATCATTGTTTCTTAAGTGATTATCTATCATTGATAGATGTAGGCCATGCTTGAGGAGTAGCAATGACAAATTCAGAATTTTGACATGAAAAGTACTAGACCAAAAGTGGGAGATAACAAAGTGATCGTTTTTTAAGAGATAAAAGCGATCCCTTGAGGAAAAGCGTACCTTCAGCTAAAACATTCGACAGACTATTTCTTGAACTATATTATCCAAATACCTCGACGTTACAACGAATCTCTGGTCATTAAAAAAAATGGCCAGGTTCCTCATGAATAACAATCACATTATTTTGGCACTAGAACAAGAACGAAATTACTTTTATCTCGTAATAATTCCCTAACATTTAATTGGTATTATTTTACGGTCAAAAAGTAATTTTATTATTGACATTTACATTCTGGGCTTAGTAGGTTTATTACAAATTACTCTGCCTACATAATATTATCATCACGACATCAAATTGCTATAAAGCAAATCTAAAAGGCAAATCATTATGAATGAGTGTCCGTCGAAATGAGTAGGGATTAACTTTGTAGCGAAATTCTCATTAAAATATTTATGGAGACCTCGTTACAAAAATGTTCTTGTTTTACAAGACAAGGAAAGAGTTATTGCTCTTTTGTTTTCATCCATAATTTCCTTACCTTAATACTGTAGATGCTCCTTTATATAAATAAAATATACATAATTTTTACATTTATACCTTTTTAGGTATATGTAAAGTATATAACCGCATTTTTATTTTATACTTGATGATAAGTGATACTACCGCTGTTTATCATGAAGGGAGTGTGGTTGCGTGCAATGCGGTTCAATGATACTAAAGGCATCACCAAAATCCACCACACGCAAAGACCCTCAGAAAGTTGGCTTCCAGCTCTCTCGCTCACAAAACGATTTGCAGTAACAAATTGCTACAAGACGTAGATTTTTTACGAGAGTGTGGCCCGCGGCTGTAAACAGACATCTGTCGAGAGTATAGTCTTACCACATAAGGAAGATTTCTGGTCTTAGTTCGCCCGTGACCATGAACACTGCAAAGTATTCGAAATTTCGGGTAATCAAAAATCAAATACAAACGCGATAAAGTCCGTAAAGTAGTTTTGTTTACAACATAAGGACATTTTATCAGATTTCCATCTATACATCAATCCCTTCGTTGAGTTTAGCATAGTCTTCATCAAAGGAAGTATAATAAAATTCTATAATCGCTGCATTGGCATGTGACTTGGCGATCCCAGACAATGTTATAATTATCTAAGAGACATCATAATAATCAGATCACTTCATATTCATCCCACTGCTGAGTTCGAGCTTCCTCTATAATGGGAGGAAAAATAAATTATAGCATAGATCGGGTTGGTATATATATTATTATAGTAGTTCAGTTTGCCTACTACTGTGGACTGGGCCCGAACCCAGCAATGACAAAGTACGAGCTGACATATATAAACTCAACAGTCGGAGCGAATTTTTGAATTTTATACAAACAACCGTATATCCAGCGCTGGCTTAGTGTACTCTACTGAGAACTTTAATAAAGTGACAATATGTTCATTGAAAATTAATTGAATTATGCTCTTGCGTTTTATTTATCTTTTTCTGGATAAATAAGCTAATATTGAAGTCGATCTCAAGGTTAATTGCCTGTCACTCTACCAAGATTCAAACCTTTTGGTTTTCTTAAATGCTTTTTGCAATATGAAAGAGTATCGGTCAAAGTATCGGAGCTAGCAAAAATAACATTAACTCCTAATTCACGGCTGTTTATCCCATATTTATATATATTCATTATTTTAATGGCCGCGGCGTAGGTCCGCAAATTTCATGTATGTAGTCACTTTCTGTGTTTACTTTCGGACTGTGCTTTATTATCAACTCAACATAATATCTTTTTGTATATTTGCCTTCACTTTTTATTTGATAGTATGTTAGTTATTAAAAATCACAACAAATGCCAATGAGCTCTCAAGCGTGCTTGCGGTAACGTCATTTTATACTTATAGACAACAATATAATAATTACAAATACCGAGATAAATGATTATTTGCTTTTTAATGATTTTAAATTTCACTTTCTTTAAAATTTGCAGATCGTAAATGCATTTTATTAAGTTTTAATTTATTATAAAACGTTCGTACGGCGAATTAATGTAAAGTAAATAAAAATATGACGTATAAGCATACTACATACACGTAATGTGTAAGCAGATATCATTACTGCTAGAAATACAAAACAATGATGCGATGTAATAAATCGTTATTTTATTCTGTCCGATAAGTATGATATAGTAGGCCATTATCTCCGCAATTATAAAAAGTTTCCTATTATAAATAATTATTAAATATGATGAAACTAACGTTTAACTGAACAAGAATATCATTCTTAAAAAATGGTGCGTATGACACAGCAAATTAAGGATTTCTCGAATATTATAGAACTATTAGTGACAATTAATTCTCATTTTCTGAAACTATTAACGGCCAAATCGTATAATTTAATTAAGGCATATAGAAAAAAAAACGATTTTGCAACTCAAATAAAATTTCCATTTATAAAATTTGAAATTTTTTTATAAAGAGGTTGCAATCAAGACTTGTTTATGTTTAATTCTTAACCACCCAATAACCTAATTTTAAAGTATCAAATCATATTAATTTTTAAAGAAACTGTATTTATTGGCAATATACTTTGAAAATAAAAATGTACTTTGTATTATAAAAAATGGAATCAGATATAATATCAATAGTCTCCTAAGATGAACAGAGATTACTATAGTATTCTTAAAATAGATATTATTGGAAAAATAATTATGCATACGCACATTAAAAGAAGTCAACGTGACCCTTACAGCGGCTGGAGCAAATAATAGTAATTTGACAATAACAAATATTAGCTTACGTTTTAAAATGTTAGCTGAAACCTGTTACAGATACGACACGTAGTAGTATTTCAGCACAGTAAATTATGAGTAAATGAAGTAAATTCAAGCATCCTTTTCTCAAATACTTAAAGTATGAGTCAAGCTATTTAATATGAATGGTCTATTCTTTACTATAAGGTACATCTTATACTGTAAAATATGCAGCGTTTACAAGGAACTTGATATTACATTTATAATTAATTAGCTGACCCAACAGACGCTGTTCTGTTCATATAACACAGCAGGGCCACCTACTGGATCTAATTGTGAATCTAAAACATTCTCAAATCCCCTTGAATACACATAAAAATTTCATCAACATTGGTCCAGCCGTTTAGGAGGAATTTAGTGACATACACACATACACAAGAAATATATATATATATATATAAAGATATTGATTTTTGATGTTTACGCGAGTATTATACATTTTAAATAAAACTACTTTACGGATTTTATCGCGTTTGTATTTGATTTTTGATTACCCGACGTTTCGAACACTTTACAGCGTTCATGGTCACGGGTGGACTAAGATGCCGCACGTCCAACAAGTCATCGTTATTACAGAAAATTTAGAATTATCTACCCGATACTGAAATTAGTTATTAAATATTGACCCACATTTTGATACAAAATTTATTGCCAGTGTAAGAAGAAAATGATTCTATATGAAAAAATTATATTGTTTATGGTTGGTAATAATTAAACATTAAAATTAATAGTAATTATATTTAAAAACTAACTAATAATCTAGTATACTACCACCGGATCGGAACACGGTCACACTGAGAAAGATCTGGCAAGAAAACTCAGGTGACATGATGCTAAATTAATATTAATTTTGAAGGCGGCTTACTTTATGTTACTAAAAGGTTTTAATTTATAAAATTATCTTTAGTTATTATTATTGGTAATACTACCACCGGATCGGATTATTAGTTAGTTTTTAAATATAATTGCTATTAATTTTAATGTTTAATTATTACCAACCATAAAAAATATAATTTTTTCATATAGAATCATTTTCTGCGTACACTGGCAATAAATTTTGTATCAAAATGTGGGTCAATATTTAATAACTAATTTCAGTATCGGGTAGATAATTATAAATTTTCTGTAATTTTTTTTTTTTGTGAGTGGGCCGCGGTCGGCGCGCCTCCGCACCACTCCGTCCGGGGCGACAGAGGGGCTTAAGCACGCAACTCCCGCAACCCACCCGAAAACCACGTCGCCTTCGTCGTTGGGCCGACCACTGGAGCAGCGTTAACTTATCGTCAGTGGTCGGCCCGACGGAATACCCCTAATTGGGGTACCCTCCCATCGACCGACGTCCCGCCCTCGGGGAGGACGTCGGTCTTTCCTCACGCGGTCGGCCTCTCGGCGGATGACGGACTAATCCCCGGTCACGTCACCCGCGGCCTCGGCTAGGGCGGCATGAGGCGCAGATAGTTGCGCCTACGCCGCCCCAGTCGCTGGCGGCGGATCTCCTCATCGAGGCTGCGCTCCTCGCGCAGGCGATCCGCCGCCTCCTTCCGCGAGATCACTGTCTCGCAGAAGGCTGCGACCGCGTCCCAATTCCCGACGCTGTTGACCATCGCCCTAGCGATAGCCGGCAGGCTCAGGTCCGTACCGATGATTGCGACGAGTTCACAGCGCTGCACTGCCCAAGCCGCGCAGGCCTCGAGTGTATGGCGCGCCGTGTCCTCGTCGCAATCGCAGTGGTGGCAGGACGGTGTACTCTCCCTCCTAACGACCTTGTGCAGGTATTTGGCGAAGCACCCATGCCCCGTCAAAACCTGCACCAGTCGGAAGAAGAGCACCCCGTGCCGCCTTTCCAACCACTGCATCAGCACCGGCCGGAAGGCCTCCACGGTTCGCACCCCGAACCGAGGCCTCTCTCGCTGCCTCCGTCGCCACCGTGCGGTATCCGTGGATGGCCCTGACCGCCATGACCCTCTGTGGTCGCCACAGAAGGGCCCTAAGTCGGACGGTCATGGACCCCGCCCACACCGGTGCGCCGTACAGGGCCATCGACCGGATGACCTCCGCGTACAGCCGTCAGCACGCAGCGCTCGGTCCGCCCACGTTCGGCATAAGCCACGATAGGGCGGACGCCGCGCCGACGAGCCGTGGAGCGAGCCTGCGGAAATGCTCCCGGAACCACCATCGCCCGTCGAGCACCAGGCCCAAGTACCTCATATGGGCCCGGATGCTGATGTCGACCGAGTGGACGGTGATCGAGACGCCGATGGGAGGGCTCATATGGCGCCCATGGAACAAGAGGGCCTCCGTCTTGTCCAGGGCGACCCTCAATCCCAGCGCCTCGATCCGCCTGACGACCTCCTCGGTACCAGAGGTCGCTAGGCTTACCGCCTCTTCTAGCGTCCCACCGCGGGCTGTGACGAGCGTGTCGTCGGCGTAACAAATCACGCCCAGCCCGGGCGGGAGGCTCCCCCTCAACGCCCAGTCGTAGCCGATGTTCCACAGGGTGGGTCCGAGGACCGACCCCTGTGGGACACCGCACGTCATGGGCGTTCGCACAACGTCCCCTGCTCGGTCGGTGCAGAGGACGCTGCTCCCTCCAAATAGTCTGCCATTAGCCGCCTCAGGTAAACTGGCACCCCGTGATACCGGAGCGCCTCCCTGAGGCAGCTGAATGGCAGACTATTGAATGCGTTGGCGATGTCTAGGGACACCACCAACAGCACTCCCCCGCCGGTGACGGCCTCAGTCGCCACGGCCCTCAGGCGCAACAGAGCCGCGATCGTCGAACGACCCCTCCTAAACCCAAACTGGGCGTCCGACAGATCGGGCCCCGTGCCGGCGAGGTGCCGCTCGATGCGGGCAGCTACCACCCTCTCCAGTAGCTTGCCCGTGTCATCGAGCAGCACGATAGGCCTATAGGCCAAAGGCGACTCCGGAGACCGTCCCGGCTTTGGCAGGAGCACCAGCCTTCCCTCCTTCCAGCACCCAGGGAACCGTCCGGACGCTAAACACGCGTCGAACAGCCCCCTGAGGCGGGGTCCCAGGTGTTCGAGGACCAGGGCCAGCACACGGTTAGGGACACCGTCAGGCCCGGGGGCGGTAGACTTTTCGCGCATGTGCGTCACCGCCACCCCCATCTCGGGTTCCGTGATGGGCGGAACACTGTCGTCATCGGCCTCCCAGTCAGTGTCTGGCGGAGCCATGACCGGGGGAGTGTGTTTCGCCCGCCGCGGGAACAGGTCCTCGATGACCCGAGTGAGAAGGCCGGGCTGGAGATTCTCGGTGAGGAGAGGGCCCCGCGCAATAGGGCCGTCCCCAGGGGCACGGTCCAGACCGTCCAGCATCTCCTGCCGACTGACGTCCTTGGCGGAGCGGACGGCCAGCCTGAAGGCCGATCGCGCATTGCGGTAGCCCTCATAAAGCACGGCCTCCCACTCCGCGTCGCGATGGCGCCGCCGGCTGCGGGTGTAAGCCCTCCGGGCGCGGATACACGCGGCCCGGAGATCCGCCAGCTCCCGGGACCACCAGTGGACCCCCCTCCTCGGGGGCAGACGCTGCACCCGGGGCATGGCCGCATCGCAGATCTGCGTCAACGCACTGCGGATGCGGCCAGCCTCGGCGTCCACCCCGTCCGACTGGTGGGCAGAGGACAGCCACGAGTATACGATGGCTGTTTCCGCCAGCTGGTCCCGGTCTAAGCGGCCCATAGCCCATCGCGGGAACGCAGGACGCCCATCCGCCCCGTGACCCCTGCTGGGCGTCGGGATTGCCAGGGAGACCTCCATCCGGATATACCGGTGGTCCGACAAGGTCTCGACCTCCTCCACGACGCGCCAGCTCCCCACGCGTGCGGCGACTCCGGGGCTAGCGAACGAAAGGTCCACTATCGACCCGCCCCGTTGTCACACGCACGTATGCACCGAGCCCCTGTTCAACAAACAGAGGCCCAGTGCCGCCGCCCACTCCTCGATCGCCCGTCCTCGGTCATCCGTCCTAGGGGACCCCCACGCGACGGACTTGGCGTTAAAGTCCCCCAGGACGAAGACCTGGCGCGATGCCAGTCGCCGTAACGAGGCCTCCATGATGGTGAGGGAGGCCTCGAAATCGGTCACACTCGGGAGAGATAAACTCCGAAGAGCGTAATCTCCCCCAGTCCGCCGCGACGTATCCGACGCCCCTCTCCCAAATTTTCTGTAATAACGATGACTTGTTGGACGTGAGACATCTTAGTCCACCCGTGACCATGAACGCTGTAAAGTGTTCGAAACGTCGGGTAATCAAAAATCAAATACAAACGCGATAAAATCCGTAAAGTAGTTTTATTTAAAATGTATAAAGATATTATTAACATATGCAGTGTGTTGACGGAGTAAGAATACAATTCACCTGTCGTAAAAGACAACTAAGGGATATAATACGCATATAACAGTTATGCAAGAGAAGGAACCCTCGAAATAAAACTCTATACCAATCTGTCTGACCAGCATGGTATGGTAAGGTAATAGTAATAATTTGCCTCCTATTTTGGAGGAGGCTCGAACTCAACAGTGGGACGTATGTGAGCTGAAATGAATGAATGAATTTATACTACAAAGATACTGTTTATTAGTAATATTTGTACTACTAAAGTGTGACTACTAGAATTATTCAAATAAGGTTTATTATTACAAACAATATTTTATCGTGCTCGTATTTAATTTTTGATTTGCTTACGTTTTGAACACTTTTCACGGGAGGACACTGGCAAATATTCCAAACATCGTAAAATCGAAAATCAAATATACCTAAACGCCATAAAGTCCGTAAAAATATTTAGTTTTATTTTAACTGTGTAATACTCGCATAAACATCAGAAGTCGATATTGTAACATTGTTAGACATACAAGATTAAAATTATATATTAAAAAGAAAATAACGGTAGGACATAATGGTGCTCATGACATCAAACGTTACAGGGTTTTTATAACCCATAATTTATATAACGGCACTGGTGTCAAACATAATTTATAGCTGTATCAGCAGAGTAATCTAATCTAAATAAAAATGCATATTGTAATAATAGCTTTCACGTTTATAATACCTTATTTAAAAAATATGATTAAAAGATGGAGTCGCACATTTGAAGTGATTAAAATATACGAAATAATCAAAGAGTATATATGCTATGATTTTTACGTGCTGTGACGGCGTAAGAACACTCCTTAATTTGGCTGTGGGTGTCTCTAAAAACGACTAAGGGATTAAATATGTATATAACATCTATAAAAAGAAGTGATACTAGAAATAATACCAACCTGTCTGTCTAACGTGGTGTGTTAAGTCAATCCCCAAATCCTTCCTAAGGAGGATTGAGCCCAACAGTGGGTATACAGCTCATTTACAATAAGCTGAGATGAGATGAAGATATTCTAAGAAATCTAAAATAGGGCTGATGTTGAAAATCTAGAAATATCAGCGTTTGTTAACACAAAAGATATGAAATGTTACCAGAATAAAAAACATTAATACGATATCGTCGTCGTCGCAACCCACATACGTCCGACTATTGAGCTCGGGCCTCCTCCATAACGGGAGGGAATTTGACATGCTGGTCAGACATGTTGGTATAGGGTTTCATTTCGAGTTTTTCTTCTCTTGCACAGATGTTATGTGCATATTCCTTAGTCGTCTTTTACAAAATCCGCGGCCAAGATTGGGAGTGGTGAATCGTACTCTTACTCCGTCACCACACGGATAGGGATACTACAATATAATTAAATCTAAAAGGATACAAGATGAATGAAATATCATGTAAATTTGTGTGAAAAATTTCATGAACAAAATGAGCGTATAGATGAGGTATAAGAAAATTATTTGCCGGTTTAAAATTAATGGATTTAAAGCACGTCATCTCAACTACGTTGCGGACCGTATTCGTATATAGTATACCATACCACCAGTATAACAAACCACCGCATCTTTCATAGCAAAATTAATTGGAATGTCATCAGGAGTACACTGTTACGCTCTGTTAAGCTTTCTTAATGCTACATAAATTATGATAAAGCTAACCGATCCCGTGACTGGGTTGTATTCAAGAAGTTTAATTAAAAATTCAGCATCGTTAGACTACTTCTATCATTAGAAAACGGGATGTGAATACTTGATTTTTTTGATCAATTCAGCCTATTATTGCGTACTGAATTTGTATTAAAGAAGAGTAATGAAGATATACATAATATTTTAAGTTATCCCGTATTTATTTGTTACCTTCATAAAAAAAACTTACGTTTAATAAAATTATCATCATCATAATTACAGCTCATATACGTCCCACTACTGGGCTCGAGGTTCCTGCGTATTGGGCGATTGGGGAGGGCAATTGAGCTACCACGCTGGTCAGGCGGGTTGCTATAGGGTTTTATTTCGCGTTTTTCGTCTCTTGCATAGTTGCTATATGCACAAGATATCCCTTAATCGCCTTTTGCATAAATATTATCTGCGTATCATATCATTTCGTCTATTTCAACACCCACGGGGAAGATAGGGGGTGATGAATTGAATTCTTACTCCGTCACCATACGGATAATAAAATTATAGTAAATGTGTATTCTATGGTAGAGTATATTCTATGAATTGTCCGTGTGGTGATAGAGTAATAATACAATTCACCCCTTCCTTGTTCGTGGATGTCGTAAAAAACAACTAAGGGATATATGAAGGAGAAGAAAAACTTGAAATAAAGTTCTCACCTTTAGGCACAGATCTACTCAAGTTGAGGGAAATTAACCTACCCTATCACTGATCTGATTACATTTGTGAAAGACTATTCCTATTTATTTATTATTTATTTATTTATTTACAATCTAATAAAAACAATTGATAATCATTTCTTTTCCATTCATCATCTACAGAAATCCACTTTTAGATATAGACTTACCCAAACTAACTACAATTAGCCGGTGGATTAGCAATGAAAGTCGATGTTGCAAGAGTACTGTCGCCCATTCTCACTAGGACGATTTTAAGATTCTCAGCTGAACAGTTTGTTTTATTTTGTTATTATTACATTGCAATTATAAGATAACATGTTGAATGCAAGAAATTTTAATAATATGAATATCATAAAAAAACATAGTTTGTTCTTACATAAAGGAAATATTCGTATTTCTATTCATCGATAGCGAAATAAATGTCGAAACTGTCGGATGTTAAGATATTGATAGGGCTATTAGATTGTACGTGCCAATCCTTCAAAAAATGCTGAGTCATGCAGTAAAATAAAAATCTGGGTTTCGTACCGCAAATCCCTAATATCATTCACATAATTCTATTTTCTTTGATGGGCAAATTTATTCGATCTCCTATAGTTTAAGGAGGTGGAGTGTTAATGCGAAAACCTAAACCACAAAATTAATCAGTTCTAGGTCTTTGCTAAAAAATAAAAAGTGATTTTGGTTCGTCCTATTAATAAATGGAAATATAATTTCTGCACTTGCATAAATAATGATGGGTGGACCTATGTGGCGACGAGATAAGATACATTTGTATCGGCTAAGGATCCACCCGGAGGGCGGACAGCAGCACTCTCCTAGTAAGCGTACGTCCGTACTTGCAACTGACTGTGATCGCCAATCCGCCAGGCAAACGATTACGGCATTGTTCCCTCATATAAACACGAGGAAGGCCTATGTCCAGCAACGGAAAGCAAAAAGCTGAATGATGATGATGATGGGTTAAGAATACAATGGAAACTGTACCATATTTCCCCCGTGAAAGTTTTAAAAATCACCTAAGGTTTCGCCAGGGGAATGCGCAGAAGTACTTTCTGGGCAATAACATAACATCTATTAAAATAGCCAACCCGGGTGGAGCATGGAAGGTCAAGCATGTATGTTATGGTTTTATAATCCAACTCATCATCCACTCCTGTCTTATGCCCTACAGTGGACTATATGAGCTGACATTAATGATGTGCTTACTTCATAAAACACGAATATAAAAGCGAAAAGGTTAGAAAATAATCATAACATATTGCCAATTTGTCATCATCTTTTATATATATTATATCTTTAAACAAGCAATTCTTGTATATATATATATATATATATATATATATATATATATATTCAGGATCTCGGAAACGGCTCCAACGATTTTGTTGAAACTTGGCATACTAGAGGTTTCGGGTCCAAAAAATCGATCTAGCTAGGTTTTATTTATAGAAAATGTTGTTTTGTCCGTGTTTTTAGCAAAACAAACAATGACATTAAATTTTAAAAGAATATGAATTCAAATTTCGTTGTCAACGTCATGAGTTCCGATAGGAGGAGGAGACGGGCGGTTTTAATTTTGGATTATGTGACATTTAAACAGCGTCGGTTCGAATCTCGGTGTTATTATTATTCTCTTTTTGTAGTTTTTTATATAATTTTCATTATTTATTTTTTATTAATATATATCTAAATAAATTCGACAAAAATATTCCGAGCGAAGCTCGGTCAACCAGATATTTCCTTTCTAACAGAGTTCTACGATTAGTAAGGAATTTGAAAATTGGAAATTGAAAATACAATGCACAAAACAATTAATGTTAAAATAAAATACAATTAGTAATGTAAAATATGTTCGGTAAGTGCTCATATTTATAGTTGTATGTTTATTAACTAAATAGTCCTAAATTTTAATGATTGGTGTTTCGGCTGTTTTATTTGATAATGCCCCAATGGGCAAATTATAGTAATTTGAACAAGGTTTTAAAAAGAAAAATAATAATAATTGACATACAAATTTCATAGTTCCAATACCCATTAAATAATTAGATAAATTTATATGCTGGTTTATTGAGATATATGTATAAGTTTAATAATAATGTATTGGGCTTTAAAATAAGAAGACAGTCCTTAGCCATGTCAAGACAGTCGCACGTTATGTTCATAATAATAAATGCAATTAAAAATACCTACATATGAACACTTACTATATTCAATCTACTAATTATTTTGAATGTCGGTTTAGGTCTTAACCCAGGTTCAGGTTATTATAGTATATAAAATTTAATTGAATAGTTTACTAATTTTATAAGGCAATGTATTTTATTAGTTCTTTTTTGCTATGATATTGTAATAATAAATAAATAAATAAATAAAATAAATAACCTCATTGCAATTTCGTTGGACGAAATTGGTTTGGCTAAACTGAAAGCTGATTATCCAACTGCACCTTTACCGAATGCGAAGACTATTTTTGCTTTTTAGTAGCAATCTTTTCTGTGTGGTGACGGAGTAAGAATACAAATCACCACTCCCTATCTTGCCCGTGGATGTCGTAAAAGATGACTAAGGGATATAATAAGCATATAACATCTATGCAAGAGAAGGAAAACTCGAAATGAAATCCTATACCAACATGTCTGACCAGAATGGTATAGTAGGTCAAATTCCCTCCCATTGTGGAGGAGGCCCGAGCCCAACAGTGGGACGTATGTGGGCTGCGATGATGATGATGAGTAACTGAGATGAGTAAACCTTATTCTGTTGTACAGCTGTGGAAATGGTTTTTTATTCAGCCACGTAAAACTTTGAATATTTGAGATATTTGAATGTACATTTAAAACAGTTTAAAACTGGTGCTAAATATTTATATGTCATGATCCGTAATTATTATCTCTTCATCTCGGCTCATATATGTCCTACTAGTGGGCTCTTCCACTATAGGAGGGAGATCGATCTTGTTACGTCTTACTATACCATGCTGGTTAGATAGGTTGATATATGGTTCAATTTCAAGTTTGCCTTCTCTTAGTGTTATATGTGCATTATATTCCTTAGTCGTCTTTTACGACATCCGTTGGCATGATAGGAAGTGGTGAATAATATTCTTATTTCGTAACCAAGCAGGCAATCCGTAATAATAACATTCGACAAATCTTAATTATACTTAGCGATGCTTATTAAGACGTAATTTTTCTAATAAGCTTTTTGCATCTTCAATTTAAACCCACCTTCCACTCCTAGCACAAACCTCCACAATCGAATCAAAATAATGTACATATAAAATTGGTTAGATTACTTGGCCATAGAATTTTATTTGCAGGTTTCCTGCTCTAACGATTATGTTATGAGTTAAGTCTTAGAGTCATCTAAAATGATACCTGCGAGAAAGAAAGGAATGATAATATATTACATACAACAAACAGCTGTGTTGCCATCTGGAGAACGAAAATTAAATCTAATATGCTATCACAGGATCGAAACGCGAGAAATCCTCAGCTTTAAATTAATAAATTCTTATAATATCATAATTAGCACGAAGCGGACAACACAGCGTGGGACGATCTACAAGGTGGACTAATAACATTTTTAAAGTCGCAGGAAACTGATGCATCCAAGCATGTGGAATAGAATTGGTCCGAGTGGCATTCTCGTGGGGAGGTCTATAGGCTGATGGATGGCTGAATGAATATTAAGGGTATATTACTAAGTATGTATTTATGGAGATGTAATAGTGGAGACATACGTTACACATATACGAATTATATAGTGGATTCATATTACGCTTACATATTTATATCATAAACAACACTAAATAAAATAAAGTAGCTCTATATGTTATTGAGTGAGCGATTTGAGATATTAGAAGAGAGACGAGACAGATATAGACTTGATTTTGTTATTAGAGACCCGCATTATCTTATCAGATTACAAGGGAACGAAAACAGTTTACCAATTGTTTCCTAAGTGCTATATTAACTTTGAGCCGTTATTAATATCTTGTGTCACAAATATGTTTGATCTTAAAAACTTATCAATAATAAAGGCTTTTATTAGGTACCTTTATTAATTAGCTTTATAAATATGTAAGTTTAAGGGAAGTTATTATTTGCTTCAATGAATTTAATTGTTTTGTTTTTAATAAAAGGCTCCGAACTTATCCGAGATAATCGTTAAAACTAGCCGAGGCATCACCAGGGGAATAGACAACAGCACTCTCCTGACTGCGATTACCAATCTGCCTGGCAAACATGGCGATTGTTCAATGTAGGGACATTGATAGGTTGAATGTAAAGGACATTGATAGTTTGATGGATTCTGCATTAAAGAACTAATCCTTATACAAATTTCTATCTTGACTTCACAACTTCAGGCAATCTATAATTTAAGAACCCATATTTTTGTACTCAGAAGAACATATGTAGATCTTCCAAATAATAATCATTTGAAAAAAAAAACAAAGAACAACATAATTATTGAAAATATGATTATAGAAATATTTTCTTTCTTTGTAAACAAACCTATGATTCTCAGTGTTATAGATTGTTAATTAGAACACAATTCAAAATTAACAAAGGCTTTTGAATCCATAAAAATAAGCATATAAAAAATAACCAATACAGAGTAAAGGAGTTTCCTTAATCTTGCTTTGACGCCGCGCCGCCGTCGCTGTGTCGCGTCGACGGAGTCAATCTGGCGCCTCCATAGACTTGGGCGCTATTAACATCTATAAGTATCTGTTACGTATCAGCATTAGGTCGCCGAACTCTTTTAACGAAACTCAACATCGAATTGGCATAAATAAAACAATATACATAAAATAGTCCACAGTCTATATTCTTTAGAAACCAGCTGTATATTGTAGGAAAGATTAAGGTGCTGTTCTCCCAAATATTTGAATACCAACTAGCCAAGTCAGATGTTGAGTTTCAATAGTTCATATGCTAATTGCTTTAGGTAGAGAATTTGACTATTATAATTTTAAAAGTCATATTTATAAATAACATTTTAGTAGAAAATCGAGAAATAGTGTTGGTTTCATTAAGAAAGTAATATATATTATTTATATATTTCTAAAAAAGAATCTAATAAAATAATTTCAATATGTCTACAGAACTTGGCATTCGTTTAGACGTCAAGTCTTTCCTAAGACGACAACCACAACTTAAGTATCATAATATTGAATCCCATTTTAAAATTTCTTTTTGGTCAGATATTATATATATATATATTTCATGATTGCGCCGTCCAATTAGCTCTTATTTTCAAAGGTGCAAAGGTTTAAATAAATGGCATAACATAAGCGTAATATAGAACCTCGTTTATATTGCCCTTGCTTTAGACTGAAAAATACATTCAGCTTTGAAAGTATCAAATCTTGCAATTTTATCCATTCCTCAACCGCTACACTTCGTAGATGGCAACTTCAATATAAATTTCATAAGACAGCGCTGCTGTCCACTGTCCTTGTTATTCCCTTAGCAGGTTTGTTACTCCTTCATTCCACTAGGATAACAATATTGTCAAGGATTTGTTATCTATTAGCTATGTGCATCGTTCAACTCGTACTTGTTGACTTGATACTTAATAGAACACATGCACAGAAGCTTTAAGTCTTTTTCTTTACTCATTGTCAGCAAAGAAATTTTAAGTTAGTCGTTCGCTAACCGCAATGTCGCAGCACGTATGACGAGCTGCATCTAGGAGGAGGTCCACCTTGATATACTTGGTCAGGCCAGACCTTATCTGGCCAAGAATATGTTCGGATAGAGGTCTACCGGATCCTCCGGTAGCCCGTGTGACCCCTCACACAGTAGATGGAGCGCCAGACCATGTGCCGCCCAAAGAAAAGAATTGTTAACTTGTATTTCAATCATTTCTGATAAATCACTTTACATAAATTTCGTTGAATATATCCATATCTAATTATATAATAGAACCCGTAGTATAAAATGTGCATGAAATATCCATCAGCGTTTCAACGTTCAGTGTTCGACGTAGCAATATCGTAATTGGTGTTATGAATTGCCTAGGACAGCACCTAGTGCCTTGTCATTCCTTTGACCGATTTTTAGTATATATTTCTAAATAAAATTAGGTTTTGGTTCCACAGTACAGTAATAAGAAAGAAAAATATGTAATTCGATATAATTAGTAACATGATTAAATTTGTAGAGCCTAAGCCTAAACGTAAGATAGTATACTCAAATATTCATTGTAGACTTGCTTTTTGCCCTCACCCGCACGCTCGGGTATTGTGCAGACTGATTTTATCTGCAAATAATTGAGCTTTGTTCAATGGATCACTCTTGCATCCCTGAATGAAACATGAATAATCATACTGACTATTGCCGCTAATGACGTGCTCTTTGTCTCCTTATTAAAGTGATTCGCAACCATTGTTAAAATATTCTTCTTAGAATACTTTGCCATTTTAGACAACTTCTTTTGAATTCTCATTTTAGGTATAAATTGATAAGGCATATATCTACAAATGTATGATATATCTAATCGATAGCTTCGATAGTATAGTATATTGAACTTGAGACCTTGGGTTTAAGCTCTATGTATTAGCAATGTCCGTAAGTATAACAGAATATTGGTATTATTCGCAAAGTTTATTTTAAATATTTTCAGGGCAATTTTAATACTAAGCGTGGTGTTTGAAATAGTAGCCGATTAATAGCAATAAACTATCCTATTACATGGAGTTAATTATTACTTATTACGACAAATATAGACATATTATACCTCTCCTATGAAGGGATATCCCTTCGGAAGTAGGTAGCGGATTTGACAAAACGTATAGCGTGGCGCTGACTGCCTCCCTTGAGGAGACTCATACACAACAGTGAGCGTTGACAGACTAATGGATGAATAACATATTAAAAGAACAGGAAATACACTGTAAATCGATTCATAATATTTTACATTGCCATCATACATCAGTTAAAACTTAGTCGTCGACGTAAATCTTATAGTGAAGTTTTGTCGAATAGTCGTCTCTTAGGACATGTACAGGTAAAGAATATGTGACAATTTTTTTCTCATTTAGAGAAGATTTGTATTCAGAGTAGACACAGAACCGTGGGGAAAAGGGAATGAATTCTTAGGCAAAAATATTAACACTTTATAAACTGTGACAGTTATACGTGTAGATGTACATGTTTTCATTTATCTTTAATGTGATTATTAAATAGTAGAGCTTGAAAGAACTCGGTTACGTAATTAGGTAATTAACGAAATTTATTTTCTTCATGTGAGTAGTGGTTTCAATAAATAACAATTACTGATTCATTGATAGAGTTATATTACAAAGACTTGCATTTAACGTTATATTTTTCAAGTTTTAGGGTTTTTTTGTAGGACTTGACTATAGACAACGACTCGAGACTCGTTACCAAGAGTACCATAAAGTATTTAAACGAGTAAATTGAAGGGATCTATAAGACAATAGAGCCCGCATTTAAGCGACATTTCGTTTTTAATTGGCGTAAAGTTATAAAGTTCAAATAATGTTCTTAAATATTGTGTTCTAGTATCCTCTCTACAATCCTCTTAGCTTTTATTATTGGGCATTTTGAACCGGAATAGACAATTTCATCAACATCATCTCAGCTCCTATACGTCCCGCTGGGTTTAAGCCTCCTCCAGAATATGAGGGAAATTGACCTATTATATCACACTAGTCAAGCAAGTTAATATAAGATTTAATTTCAAGTTTTTCTTCGCCTGTATATATGTTATTTGTCCGTTAGTAGTGTTTTACAACATCTACTGGCAAGATAAGGAATGATGAGTGCTGAAATTGTATTCTTTCTCTATCACCACACAGCAAACTGACATACGTCACCATATACATCCTACTGCTGGGCTCGAACCTCCTCCTCAATGAAGGAGAAATTGACGTACCATACCATGCTCACACACCATGTTCACACGACTTATTTTAATCCAAGTTATCCTTTTCTAGTTCCAAGTTTTCCTTCTCTTGGAGCGATGTTTTCTGCCTGCATTTTTTAGTTGTCTTTTATCCATGGCAAATAAAAGTTATGGTGATAATTATATTCTATGTCCGTCATCAGATGAGTTCCTCTTTATTGAAAAGTTGGCCCACTAGACTAGTAGTATATTGTTATTGCTATAAGATTTCTTACGGGTTTTCGTTTATTTGCAATGGTACTAGTTGCTTATACATTCTGTAGTGAGGAAAAGGAGTTGAAGTTTGGTTAATTATTGTTTTTTATATTACGGACCGGATATTAGTCCAATATCTATTACAGATCACTCCGGTAGCCGAGATCTTACGTCGCTCAAGACTCAAGAGGGCCAATATTTGAAACCGTAACACGCTAGGATACTGTAACCTAATTCCCATTGTGACAGTGGTCCACTTAAAAATTAAAGACGCCGTACAGCACATATAAGCTTATAAGAACTGACTATACATATCTGTTGCCTAGATGACTAAGAAAAATGTAATCAGACCATACCTATAGCCTATCTTAAAAAAAGAGCATTCCTAATCAGGAGACATACACGGTGAATTGTTTTTTCGATATATGGTTTACTTCATTAATATATATGTTTAGTAATTTTTTTTTACAATTGGTATATTATCAACAAAATATTGATAAGTATAGCGTGACTGTGGAGTATTTCGCGATCTTCCTCACTTCGCCGTTTTGAGTTATCTGATTTGGATTTACGATCAATTGCACTACTGAAAATTACATTTTATTTACATAGTATTTAGCTAAATAAAGGGTCTATATTATTACCAAGTATGATGTCTGATCGTAGAAATTGTTTAGCCTTAAGGTTATTTTTACTATTGGTTTATAATAACTTTAAAATAAAATATCTATTTCGCATAAGTAGACAATCACTTAGATACAATAAATACCTATCGTACACGGACCTCATAGCCTCGTAGCGTATACAAAATTATGTCTAAGAATTAAATTTTCAAATAATTGTCTAATTAATAAATTATATAAGCTCTTAAATCTAGTTGAAGTTGCTCACTTCGAGCCACAGTTCAGTTTTTAGCACTTAGCAAAGACCGAGTTAACATTTTATATCACTTTCGCTACTTTAAAGGGGCGTAATGAACAAGACAACGTAAGCTAGTTATAATTTTTTTTTAACTATAAGTAATTTTAATTTTTCTGATTTACAACTAATTACTTAATCATTGTGGTTAACCAACTAGGCATTTAAAATTTTATAATTAATGTACACATAACGGTGAACAATATGTGGTTTTACGGTTTTTTGTAGTACAGTTAAATATGTTATCTTCCTTTAGAATCTAATTTAATTATAAAAATGCTGTTATATCACAAAATAACGCTACATAACTCAGACAATAACAACATGTCTACATATAGCTAGTAAGCCCACTGCTTATGTATATATTTAAGGACAAGATTTTTTTTTTTTGGAAGCAGGCCATGGTGTATATTCCACATCCCGCCCGATCAGACTGGGGCGACGGAGAGGACGATGAGCGACCCCATAACCTGCTGGGCACCTCTCTCTAGTGCCATGTGTTGTCATTAGTAGCCTATCCAGATAGGTTATCCTTTCAGGTACCGTCTAGAGTCGACGTCCTGGCGGCTATCACACGATACTATTGAGATGCTGCTTTGTTTACGAAATCAATTTAAATAATATTGAGTTTTGCCGAAAACTGATTTTTACTCGGGACAATTGCGCAAAATCAGTAATTTTGGTTTCATTGATCAGAATACACTTGTCATTACTTGAAATTAAATACATGTATGTATAGTGAAATATTTGCCGTAGAGTGATGGAGTAAGAATACAATTCACCACCTCATCTCTATTCCGTGGGTGTCGTAAAAGAGGAGTAAGGGATATTAAATGCACACATTTATGCAAGAAAACGAAAATTGGAATTAAAACTCTATACCAACCCGTCTGACCAGCGTGATATTAGTAGGTTTTCTCTCCTATGATGGAAGAGGCTCGAGCCTAATAGTAGGACACAAAAACAACAAACAAAGGTTGCACTCCATCCTTTTCATCACCCAGGAGGGATTGGGCGCGATGTGACCGCACCATAGCCAGCCCCCACAAAATAAAATAATTAGGATTTTGAGTATAACCAAGTCTTGTACAATTTTCTTTACCACTTATAGAATAGTATTTGACTTCTTGGTATAGAATAGCTTCTTCATAGACATCTGTTTGTAAGTCAAAGCATTATCTTTACTCGAGCGCTGACTGCCCAATTTCCGGTTCTCTCAGAATTTTTGCAGAACATGATCACATGTAACCCAGTCATATATTTAGTAGATTTTATCGCTTTTTGGTCTTAATGTAACGAATTCAGTAAAATTACTTAATATACAACAACACAATCTATACCAATAAATAAAATTGGAGTGTCTGTTTGTAATGTCAAAATAATTGGCTTTTTTCATGCTCACACGGTTATTTGCACGACACCTATGCCTAAAATAGCAATTAAAAAATTTTTGTCTGTCTGTCTGTCTGTTTGTTCCGGGTAATCTTCTAAACGGCTGGACCGATTTCAAAAATTCTTTCACCAATGGAAAGCTATAATATCAGGGCGTAAACCAGGCTATATTTTATCCCGGTATTCCCACGGGAACGGGAACTACGCGGGTCAAACGACTATAACCTATAACCGAAGCGAAGCGAGGGCGGAATTGCTAGTATATAATATAATTTAAAAACATCACATAGCATTTTCAAATTTTCGCTACAACTCCTCCCTAATCTATACCAATAAATAAAATTGGAGTGTCTGTTTGTAATGTCAAAATAATAGGCTTTTTTCGGGCTCACACGGTTATTTGCACGACACCTATGCCTTAAATAGCAATTAAAAATTTTTTTTCTGTCTGTCTGTCTGTCTGTTTGTTCCGGGTAATCTTCAAAACGGCTGGACCGATTTCAAAAATCCTTTCACCAATGGAAAGCTATAATATCAGGGCGTAAACTAGGCTATATTTTATCCCGGTATTCCAACAGGAACGGGAACTACGCGGGTAAAACGATTATAACCTATAACCGAAGCGAAGCGAGGGCGGGTTGCTAGTCTATAAATGTAATTATAAAAAAATACTTTAACATATTCCTGCTAATAGCGGTCATGAGTCATATGAATCGTGTTATCAAAGTGTGTTATCAAGGTTTCTTGTTAAATTCCTCGTTTTAAGGCGATCTTCGCCGGCATTTCTCAGTAGTGAGTTGGAGATTTGGCATTATACCCGGTTAATGGCGACAGATCGCCCCTATTACGTGGCGAAATTTTAATACCTTTACCCTTTGGAGATAGAAGCGTAAAATTATAAAAACAATCTTATATAACAGACAACATTAGCCGTTTACTGTAAACAGGCAACCTTAACCCTTAAAAAATATCAAGGTTGGTCGTTGTTATTATATTTTAGTTCTCCCATTTATCTTTATAGCACCACAGAGTACAATAGCAACTTTAATTAATACAATTCGAATATTTATTATCTCAGCAAATATAGTGTAAAATACGTGCCTTCTTTTTAATGGAAGGGAGTCTGGCCTACTGTCCCTCGTCTATTAGATGGATCGATATGAAATATCTCTTGTAGCAGTGTTAAATAAAAGGCGGCGATAACATATGTGTATTAATTCACCGCTTGTCATAACCATAAGTTTATGCTCTCATCTCAGTTCATATAAGCCTCACTGTTGAGCTAGGACCTCCTCCACAATAGGAGGGATTAACCTTCTAATGAGAAATTGGTCTTCTAATTCCACGCTGGTCAGACGTGTTGAATAGGGTTTTCCATCGAGGTTCCATTCTTTTGCGTCGATGTTACCTATATATATATCCCTTAGTTACGACACCCAAGGACAAGAGAGGGGTAGTTAATTGTATTCTTACTCCGTAACTACGTGGTGGTTTGTACTAGTAGAATATAATTCTCATCATTATCTCTCCCATCCACGCGGCACACACCTCGAGCGTGTGCAAGTATTGTACCCCTAAACCGACTTTTAATACACCCACGGGTAAGACAGTTGGTGATTTGCATGCTTACTCCATCACAACACAGGAAGCACACTATTACATCGTGTATTTATTAAGCATTTTTTACTAAGGATCGAAAATCGGATGGCCTTAGGTGAACTAGAACTAAACTAAAGAACTAGAACTAAAGGTTATCTCTATAATAAGACAGTTATCTTTATAATAAACCTACTATGCTCTCTTTACTTCACAAAGCCGTAGAATGGAACAATTTAAAAGCAATTATTTCGATCAATAATATTACATGAAATTTCTTTGACACAAATTTGTATAGAATTTAAAATTACGGAAGGTACATATTTATAACCGATATAAACTATTAAATTAGTATTTAATAATTGCACTGCTTGCAATTAATATTATATTATCAAAAACAAGACTTGTAAAAAAAGCCAAGCCTTGCAACTGAATTCTTCTACCATAAAAATTTGTGAGATCCATGTTATACCAAGTCGGTTAACTCATTCAGTCCCTGCTTAAGGCACCTTTCTTCTTAATTTATTACGTAAATAGCTAACCTAACAACTTCTTATAATGACTATATCAATATTAAAGATCTTTCATGTTTTAAATAAACAGAATAACTTGGCAATCTTTTTTTTTAAATGACAACGCCTTGCCATAAGGGAATAATAATCCTTATATTGTGGGGGATTTTACAAAGATATAATTCAACATCACATCATCATCGCAGCCGTCATATGTCCCACTGTAGGGCTCGGGCCTCCTCCACAATGGGAAGGAATTTAACCCACTATACCATGCTGGTCAGACATGTTGATATAGGGTTTCATTTCGAGTTTGCCTTCTCTTGCACAGATGGTATGTGCATGTTATAACCCATAGTCGTCTTATGCGATATCCACGGGCAAGATAGAGAGTGGTGAATTGCGGAAAGAACATATAATTAACCGACACAAATTACATTCATCCTCAGAACAACAATTTGTGGATCGTACAAGGTGTTGTCTTGCATGGGATTCGAACCCGCGACACTAGCGCAGTACGTTGGTGTCTTAACCACTACGTCATTTGCGCAGTCTTTAGCCGCTTGTTACGATTCCCATAAAGAAGCAATGATGACGACAAATGTGTTCTTATTTTTTACAAAGTTACATTTCATTAACTGCAAATGTAACTTTGCAATCCTATATATTTATATGAGTTTACAAAATTATTTATGCAGTTAGTGTATCTTGGAAACTGGATGATAATTATAATGTTTCATAATTTTTCCTTCATTTATACACTAAACACTAATTGTATTCTAAATTGGAAGCTTCTGTGTCGGCTAGAAGTGCCATTTTAATATTGATGATCGGTCAGTCAGTCAGTGAGTGACAAAATTACGAAATTTTTACTAGTTATAATTCTTAAACTATTGGTTCAAATTGAATGAAATTTGAAATACACAATGTGTATACAAGGCCTGCTAGGTTACTAAAAATTCAGGTTTCTAGTTTTATTAACAACGAAGTTGTAGGGGGTCGAAAATGGCCTGAATGACTTCGAGAAAAGTATGTTACGGCAGTGTTGCGTTTTGCCCGACTTTTTTTTTTGCTCGACTTGGCGGCGGCACTGCCGTGCCCCCAGATTTTCGTATGTGTGTTTATCTGTTCATCTGATGTATTTGTTCCCATATGGCGGGTCGAATGGTTAAATGATATACTATTAGGCTTCTCATGCGGTTAATGAGTTAAGAATACAATGTGACACCTTCCCATACCTTCCCCTGGAAGTCGAAGTCGTAAATACCAAGTACGTGAGTACTAGAGGCGCTGCAGCACGCTCTCCTAAAAAATTGTTAACAGTCATATCTTACATACATAACGACCGATTCACCTGTCAATCGCGGCAATTATGTATGTTTTATTTACAAGGAAATGGCAAGTTGCCTAGGTTATTTAATTTCTCATGAAGTAGGCAATACTAGAATCATATAATACCCGTTCCCTGTTTGAATAATTTGAAACTTTGAATCCAACAAACTATATGCTTGTCGTGGTATAAATATTACTTGCTTAGAATGAATGATCACAGTTTTCCCAACTCCGTTGAGTCTGATTTATTTGGGTCCAGCTGTAAATAAATGAACGTTATGCCATAAAGTCCTCAATAAAATGTTTACAAACCTATCACTCAGAAAACTTAAGACAGTTTTGAAAGATACGACGACAATCTTGAAATATATTTCACTCACAAACGCTTTTCGTAAATTGATGATCAAATTTGTTGAAACAATACTTATACATATAATTAGATACTGCTTTATGTGAAAAAAAGAGAAAGTTTAATATTTAATTATTTACTTTTTTGTAATAGTACGTATATAGTAATGTTTATGAAATAATTTTTCTATGGTAGTAGCATGTAGTATCTCAGAATGGTTAGGATATTTTTGTACTCAATCGTATTCAATTTATTTTCATGATTTGTAAAAATACGATTGGAAATAGCTTTCAATATATGGTTGTATTTGCATGGCTACAATTTACATTTTTATATTCGTGGATTCCCTACATGGAAATGGTTTGTACAGATGTGTCTCCCTGAGTAATTTATTTTTTATGTGATATGAAGTCGAATGTACCAATACTTAGATATTTGGGAGTAATTTTGTGTATCAAAATGACTCACTTTTACGATTATCGTTATGCCGTTTAACTTCTTTAACATTCACTGTCAGAAAAATAGCTTTCCACAAGATTGACATATTTAATCTGCTACTACAATTTACATACAATGGCACCCTGTGAGTTTTAATTTGTCGTCGTCAGTAGGCATAGATTAATCGTACAATGCGTGTTTAATTTACATTCGCTGCTAATGGAACCAAAGATTATCGGCGACATACGTAACGTTTCATTATAGTGTCATGTTATGTGGGTTCTTCTCTGTCTGGTTTTCTGAGTGCATGATTTTGTTTTGTATAAATTACGGACCCTCAGTCCGTTAGTATCCGAACTTCGGTCAGTGCTCATGCAAATTTGCGACTTGTTTCCGTGACCTTTAGACCGTGTTTAGTATCGCATTTTTTTATATTTTTTGAATATCAATTTCAATATGTCAAGAGAGGATGTAGAACTATTTTATATGGCGACCATTATGTAGAGAGATAAACGTCATCATCATTCTGCTCTAGCCCGATTACTTGGGGTTGACTCAATATTCATTCTTCTTTCATAGTACATATTGCAAAAGTTTTGGCAATAGTTTAATAACCATCCGCTTGTCCGATTTCAACTTTAGTTAGGAATGTAATTATTGACCCGATGACATCAGATGGAATTGACCCAGGTCGATGTTTAATGTTCTTAGGTGACTTTTACGACAGCTAGGAGCAATGTAAGGATTTGTGATATTCCTAGCAGGACCCAAACAGCTATAGATTGGTACATCTATACATAAAAATCTAAAAATAGATTATAAACGCACTCGGTCCCAGTCTTTATGTACAATATATTTTAGTGGATACTTGCATCTTGGATCACTGCACAAATGGTCAGTCATGAATTTCGGGTCCTATTTTATATGCTCGTAAAAATATGAATATGTATTGAATGCGGATTGAATAAAAGGAGGTAACGAACTCTGTGATAATTCAAAACCATATATTACGCTTATGTAATGTTTTCTGAATGGGGACGGAGTAAGAATACAATTCACCACCCCCCTTTCTTGCCCGTGGGTGTTGTAAAAGGTGACTAAAGCATTAAATATGCATATAATATCTATGCAAGAGAAGGAAAACTAGAAATGAAACCCTATACCAACACGTCTGACCAGTGTGTTATAGTAGGTCAATGTCCTTCCTATTATGGAGGAGGCTCAAACCCATCAGTGGGGGTATAAAAGCTGAAATGAAATGATGATGATGTACATTTTAAGCCAGTGTGTTATGAATATAATTATTTGCCACACCTTGGAGATTACCATGTAGCAGCAATTTCCTAGGACATTCATAACACCAACTACTATTGATAATAGCAGTAGGTGATGAACTGCATTTCAAACGTGGCGATTATGGCAATATCCCCATTAAAATGAGTAGTTGTATGTCCAACAATAGGCTCATGTGAGATTGGACAGATGTCAATTTTAAATTTCACATAATCTCTATTATCTCTAGCTTAGTGGCATCCAATCGGTATAGTTTCAAACTCCATATTGAAATTCAAGTGTTGTATTGGATGTTCTTATAAAAAAAATGTCTCGAACCAATTCTAGGTATCAATCTTTTTTTAGCGGTGTCCAGACGTCTATGTAACATTCATGTCAATGGGAGGGCAACATGCAACTCTATAGCCTACCGTATTACTTCACCTTTGCCATTAGACTGTCAATTAGTATCGATTTTTTGACCTCGGTGGCTAGCTCAGCCACTTACCATTTTGGTTACCGTCTCCCGTCGAAGCCTCGGCAACAAACAACAACGTTATTACAGCGTCACCCTCACTCAGCTGGAAATTAACCTAAGATCGCAATCCTAAAACATTTCATGTTTTTGTCATTAAATTTCTGAAAACTTTATTTTATATATTATATATAGAATATTCTACTGAATGCCGTGATATTATTCAGTAGAATATTCTATAATGGAGGAGGCTCGAGCCCAGTAGTGGGACGTATATAAGCTGTGATGATGATGATATGGATACCAATTACTTTCCATAAGACAAATGACTATCACTTTTTAAATTTGTATTTATGCAATAGGTTGATGTATTCTTACTATCAGAATAAAATAAGAAGTAAGAAATTATAAAATAAAGTTTTCAGAAATTTAATGACAAAAACATGAAATGTTTTAGGATTGCGATCTTAGGTTAATTTCCAGCTGAGTGAGGGTGACGCTGTAATAACGTTGTTGTTTGTTGCCGAGGCTTCGACGGGAGACGGTAACCAAAATGGTAAGTGGCTGAGCTAGCCACCGAGGTCAAAAAATCGATACTAATTGACAGTCTAATGGCAAAGGTGAAGTAATACGGTAGGCTATAGAGTTGCATGTTGCCCTCCCATTGACATGAATGTTACATAGACGTCTGGACACCGCTAAAAAAAGATTGATACCTAGAATTGGTTCGAGACATTTTTTTTATAAGAACATCCAATACAACACTTGAATTTCAATATGGAGTTTGAAACTATACCGATTGGATGCCACTAAGCTAGAGATAATAGAGATTATGTGAAATTTAAAATTGACATCTGTCCAATCTCACATGAGCCTATTGTTGGACATACAACTACTCATTTTAATGGGGATATTGCCATAATCGCCACGTTTGAAATGCAGTTCATCACCTACTGCTATTATCAATAGTAGTTGGTGTTATGAATGTCCTAGGAAATTGCTGCTACATGGTAATCTCCAAGGTGTGGCAAATAATTATATTCTTAACACACTGGCTTAAAATGTACATCATCATCATTTCATTTCAGCTTTTATACCCCCACTGATGGGTTTGAGCCTCCTCCATAATAGGAAGGACATTGACCTACTATAACACACTGGTCAGACGTGTTGGTATAGGGTTTCATTTCTAGTTTTCCTTCTCTTGCATAGATATTATATGCATATTTAATGCTTTAGTCACCTTTTACAACACCCACGGGCAAGAAAGGGGGGTGGTGAATTGTATTCTTACTCCGTCCCCATTCAGAAAACATTACATAAGCGTAATATATGATTTTGAATTATCACAGAGTTCGTTACCTCCTTTTATTCAATCCGCATTCAATACATATTCATATTTTTACGAGCATATAAAATAGGACCCGAAATTCATGACTGACCATTTGTGCAGTGATCCAAGATGCAAGTATCCACTAAAATATATTGTACATAAAGACTGGGACCGAGTGCGTTTATAATCTATTTTTAGATTTTTATGTATAGATGTACCAATCTATAGCTGTTTGGGTCCTGCTAGGAATATCACAAATCCTTACATTGCTCCTAGCTGTCGTAAAAGTCACCTAAGAACATTAAACATCGACCTGGGTCAATTCCATCTGATGTCATCGGGTCAATAATTACATTCCTAACTAAAGTTGAAATCGGACAAGCGGATGGTTATTAAACTATTGCCAAAACTTTTGCAATATGTACTATGAAAGAAGAATGAATATTGAGTCAACCCCAAGTAATCGGGCTAGAGCAGAATGATGATGACGTTTATCTCTCTACATAATGGTCGCCATATAAAATAGTTCTACATCCTCTCTTGACATATTGAAATTGATATTCAAAAAATATAAAAAAATGCGATACTAAACACGGTCTAAAGGTCACGGAAACAAGTCGCAAATTTGCATGAGCACTGACCGAAGTTCGGATACTAACGGACTGAGGGTCCGTAATTTATACAAAACAAAATCATGCACTCAGAAAACCAGACAGAGAAGAACCCACATAACATGACACTATAATGAAACGTTACGTATGTCGCCGATAATCTTTGGTTCCATTAGCAGCGAATGTAAATTAAACACGCATTGTACGATTAATCTATGCCTACTGACGACGACAAATTAAAACTCACAGGGTGCCATTGTATGTAAATTGTAGTAGCAGATTAAATATGTCAATCTTGTGGAAAGCTATTTTTCTGACAGTGAATGTTAAAGAAGTTAAACGGCATAACGATAATCGTAAAAGTGAGTCATTTTGATACACAAAATTACTCCCAAATATCTAAGTATTGGTACATTCGACTTCATATCACATAAAAAATAAATTACTCAGGGAGACACATCTGTACAAACCATTTCCATGTAGGGAATCCACGAATATAAAAATGTAAATTGTAGCCATGCAAATACAACCATATATTGAAAGCTATTTCCAATCGTATTTTTACAAATCATGGAAATAAATTGAATACGATTGAGTACAAAAATATCCTAACCATTCTGAGATACTACATGCTACTACCATAGAAAAATTATTTCATAAACATTACTATATACGTACTATTACAAAAAAGTAAATAATTAAATATTAAACTTTCTCTTTTTTTCACATAAAGCAGTATCTAATTATATGTATAAGTATTGTTTCAACAAATTTGATCATCAATTTACGAAAAGCGTTTGTGAGTGAAATATATTTCAAGATTGTCGTCGTATCTTTCAAAACTGTCTTAAGTTTTCTGAGTGATAGGTTTGTAAACATTTTATTGAGGACTTTATGGCATAACGTTCATTTATTTACAGCTGGACCCAAATAAATCAGACTCAACGGAGTTGGGAAAACTGTGATCATTCATTCTAAGCAAGTAATATTTATACCACGACAAGCATATAGTTTGTTGGATTCAAAGTTTCAAATTATTCAAACAGGGAACGGGTATTATATGATTCTAGCATTGCCTACTTCATGAGAAATTAAATAACCTAGGCAACTTGCCATTTCCTTGTAAATAAAACTGTTGAAAAAGAAAACGTTACCCAAATATTCCGCTAATTTGTTACAGATAACAGCTAATTAGACGAAAAATAAAGTTTAACACTAGCAAAATTAAATGATTCAATAAACCCTTACTTGTAAACTGTTTACCTACGTGCGACCGCTTTTAATAATCTATCGACCCGTCACTATAGATGCAAATTAGATTATAATAATTAAGCTTAGAAAATAGTTTCCTCTTTGTTACAGATAACAGCTAGGATCTGACGATTATATCCTGGAAAATCGAGGCTATCCTTCAAATTAACACTTGAAGCAATTTGGATATATTTTTATAGGAACTCGTCATAGTGTGATATAACCCCTAAAAAGCAGAAAATATATAGTTTTAAGTCGAAAAGATAACCGTCTTCAAAAGCATAAAGAATCTAAAAAGCAAGCAATTTTGAAGTCAGTTTTACAAAACAGCGTTTGTTGGTGGTAGCTAGTATTAATGCATACACGAACACACAACGTGTGGGGACGGGTTAAGAATGCAACCATCGCCACCATTTGTCATAAAAATTGGTTAGTTGTGTCACCAGGAGAGTAGGCAGCAGCTCTCCCCTGGGAAACGTATAACACCACACTGCGATTACCAACTTGACTGCCAAGTGTGGCGATTATGATACTTCAACTAATTCGTGGAGAAGGCCTACGTGTATCAGTGGACGGCTAAAATTTAAAACATGATAATGACTATGATAAATATACTGGTAATAATTTAAAGGTAACGCCCACACGTTTTAAAAACTATTCGTATACCAATATGTATAACTACATAATTCTATTGACACGTAAACTATATCTAAAAAACATATATGACAATCCAACTAATTAACATGACCGAAAATTGGAAGCCAACAACAAAATTTAACTCGTTAAATTTCTTATAAATTAAATTCCTAACTCTTATAACTGTTAATCTAAATTGAGTTATTGTCGAAATCTTGTGGACGCCGTTAATAAAAAAATCATACATGACACATCATATTAAACGGAGACCAATCGCTTTTACGCGGTATCGAAAAAAAGTTTAAAAGTTATTGCAAATTGATCGTTGAGTACATTCAGCTTCATTCCAACAAATAGCGCTTTCATATATTTATTAGTCGTCCCAAACCAAGCTCTTGTTTTAACTTTCATTTAGGCAGGTAATGGATGTTGGTAAAATATTTTGTATATTTGATGTTTATATTTAACTTGGCCTGGCAACATTGCTGCGGTCAGGAGGGCGGAAGCCATATCAGTGGCCGGTCGTGTGTTTCGCTCGAAACCGGAACAGGCTCTTGAAGTGCTTCCTTCAATTTACCTAGTTTTTGCTCGAACGCTGTTATCCACTACTACTTTGTTATTCTATTTTCCATTATATACTTTTATAATTACAGTTGCAATTTTTATATTGGTCTGAATATTAATAAGCATTTTGTGATTGACATTATGCTAAGTATAAGTACATATACCTAAAATACCAAACTAATAAACTAAATGTGATAAGTTATCTTTTAATATATATTTAAAAATATCGTAGAGCTTAAAATAAATTACGATTTTTATAAATACTTCTGTACTTAGTGCTTATTTCAAAAATAGTAAAATATTAACATTATCTGGAGATTGGGCAAAGGTTATATGAATTAATGAAATTCACGCTGACTAATAGTTATTAATAGGAGTACAATAATAATTAATGATTATATTTGCACGTATAATCCATCAAGACCATGAGTAGCATCACTTCTGCTTATATGCGTTCAACTTTTAGGCGCCACTCTCCTACATTATGAAAGAGAAGTTGACCTATTATAGCAAACTGATCAGACGTGTTAGTGTAAGGTTTTATATCGAGTTTTCCTCCTCTTGCATAGGTGTTTTATTAATATTTTTCTGTTCAGACGTTACGCGACCTTACACGACACATTTTTTCTCAGATTAAGTATCGACCCTTAGTCGTATTTTACGACACCCACAAGTAAGGGTTGATAGTATTCGTAACCACGGCCATACATCACAGATATATCATGTTATACAATTACAAAATATGTCTACAAAACCTTGAAAGCGGCTTAGCAAATTTATATTCACTGTTCGTATGTCGGAATATTGTAACAACAATATAGAAAGCATCGATTATACCCGTATTTTCAATTATCCTTAACAATAGACCCGTAACCATTGTCAGATGCCTGCTCCAGGGCTGAAGCGATCAACAATAGCGTGTTACATAACACATTATTTTTTTACACATACACAAAAATGTAGAGATTATAACATGTACCATTAGCCGCGACAAATAAGCCACATGGATTAAATACAAAGTATAATGTTTATAGGCATAACTTATTGTTGAATTTGTTGCTATTTATGACACAAAATTACAGTAATGTGCTCAAACTAATTTAAGCGAGGTCTGACTGATTTATGGCTTTCACATCTGTTCGAATATTTCAATTAATATAGTATAGATATAGTGGTTTAACGGATATTGGAAGACTGATGGTACATCAAACTAACCCTTGAAAATGGTTATTTCAAACCAGTGGTAGGTCCACACTCTTGACATCTGTCTACAGCCGCAGGCCGGTGCGTCTGAGGTAGTACCACACTCTCGCAAATTATCGACGTCTGAGTAGTAGCAATTTGTTACTGCGCTTCGTTCGGTGAGCGAGAGAGTCACAAGCCCAACTTTTTGAGGGTGTTTGCGTATGGTTTTAGTGATGCCTTTAGTATCATCGAATCTCATTGCACGCTTTCACACTCCCTTCACTTTCTCCAAGGTAGGCAGCGGCCTAGCAAAGGTCCATAAGCGGCATCATCACTTACCATCAGGTGTACTATTTGCTTGTTTGCAATAAAAAAAGAAAAACTGGCCATACTAGCAATCTTCTAGACAATAATCTTAATTACGGTTTTTAATTATCCCTTCCATCACTCCGTGCACTGTTGGCCTTAGGCTTTCCCACGAGGATGCGCAGAAAGAGCCTGTGCCAGTTTGCATTTATCGAATCTTTTCAACTTTTCATATGTCATCAGCTCACCTAGAGGGGATCATTCTACGCTGCCTTGTTCGATTGGTGTTCGTCCCTCAAGAATCTTTGTTCCTCAATAGTTATAGGTCCAAAGAGCGATGGGCCTGCCTCTTTCAATGTGCTAAATCTACAAGCTGTGTCGGCTACAGCCATTCTTCTACGAATTGCCGTATTATGGATTTTAATACGCGGGAATATACTGAACTGTCATCAGGTGTGCTGCTTGCTCGATTGACATCACGGCAATGAAAAAACATTGAGCTACTTAGAACCCATTTATGAGGCCAATATTTAGATCTTTTAATACCATAAATCGCTGGCAAAACACACTGGTTATAAGCGTCTGTTCTCAGACACTGCGAAATATTGGACGAAATAGTCCTGTAACTCCCAAAAGCTGTCCAGCCTAATTGCATTCGTCGGCTGACCTCTTAGGAATATTAGTCCTGGGTAAACATAGTGATCGACAACTTCGGGAGTCTCGTTCCCAATTAGCACCGATACGGAAATTTCATGGGCATTACACAAAAGTTTCGTGTTATTCATGTTCATTTGTATATCCACTAGTTGAGAAACCCTACTGAGGTGGTTAAGCCAGTGCCAAGGTCCTCCAAGTATTCTGTCATGACTCTAACTTTCCTTTCATTCATTTCATATTATAAATTTTCATCAATAATATTGATGAACACTTAAAAGTTTCGACAGTTTATTAAAAATCAATTTAAGTATCATACTATTATAAGGCCTATATGTAGAAATAATATGTATTTATTTAATAAATATCCTTTTATATAAATATCTAAGAAAGAATACGACCCATATTTTACCTACCCTGTAAAATGTGTGTAATGTAAAAATACCAATATTTAGTTTTCATTTTTATCCACACGATGGATAATAGCGACCATCATTTTTTAATTTCCTTTCAACATTATCTTTTTGTACCTTACTACAACTCTAGTGATTTACGCGAGCAGGTTAATTGAAAATGTAACCAGCTAATTTCTATAGAGTACCATTTAAAATCAGAGATCCGTATCGCTATTCACAAAATAAAAACGGTCCAGTGCGATACATACGTATACAACGTCAAATCTATATGAAACATTTGTCGTAAATATACGTAGATGTTGTCGGTTCGTTGAGCGATATGGCCTGCCCATTGCCACTACAGCGTGCTAATTCTTCGTGCTATGACGGAGGCAGCGTGCCTATTGGCCGGGACTCCCCCGTGGGACCTGGAGGCGGAAATGCTCGCCGAGTTGTATCGGCGGGTGTCGGGGGTGCGCGGGGAGGGTGGTGTGATCTCGATAAGGGATCTCACCGCCTGGCGCGTCGACGCCCGCCGAGACGTCATTGCCCGTTGGGCAGTCCGGCTGGAGAGGCCTCGGTTCGGGGTGCGAACCGTGGAGGCCTTCCGGCCGGTGCTGATGCAGTGGTTGAAAAGGCGGCACGGGGTGCTCTCCTTCCGACTAGTGCAGGTGTTGACGGGGCATGGGAGCTTCGCCAAATACCTGCACAGGGTCGTAAGGAGGGAGAGTACACCGTCCTGCCACCACTGCGATTGCGACGAGGACACGGCGCGCCACACGCTCGAGGCCTGCGCGGCTTGGGCAGTGCAGCGCCGTGAACTCGTTGCAATCATCGGTGCCGACCTGACGCTGCCGGCCATCGCTAGGGCGATGGTCGACAGCGTCGGGAACTGGGACACGGTCGCAGCCTTCTGCGAGACAGTGATCTCGCAGAAGGAGGCGGCGGATCGTCTGCGCGTGGAGCGCAGCCTCGATGAGGAGATCCGCCGCCGGCGACTGGGGCGGCGCAGGCGCAACTATCTGCGCCTCATGCCGCCCTAGCCGAGGCCGCGGGTGACGTGACCGGGGATTAGTCCGTCACCCGCCGAGAGGCCGACCGCGTGAGGAAAGACCGACGTCCTCCTCGAGGAGGGGACGTCGGTCGATGGGAGGGTACCCCGCGTAGGGGGTATTCCGTCGGGCCGACCACTGACGACAAGTAAACCTGCTCCGGTGGTCGGCCCAATGACGAAGGCGAGGTGGTTTTCGGGTGGGTTGCGGGAGTTGCGTGCTTAAGCCCCTCTGTCGCCCCGGACGAAGTGGTGCGGAGGCGCGCCGACCGCGACCCACCCAAAAAAAAAAAAAAAAAAGCGTGCTAATTCTTCGTGCTATGTCGGTTACACCCGTTCTTCCGAATCTATTCCGGATTCTATCTCGCCGAGAAATCCCGAGCATAGCCCGCTACGTAGCACGCTGAGCGACTTTGAGCTTGGTTATGAGGCCTACATTTAGGGACCACATTTACTAATATTATAAATGCAAATGTAAGTTTGTTTGTTTGTTACGCTTTCATGCTTAAACTACCGAACCACCAATAGAAAGCTATAATATCAGGAAGTAACATAGGCTACAATTTATCCCGGTATTCCCACAGGAACGAAAATTACGCGGGCGACTGAAACCGAAGCGAAGCGAGGGCAGGTTGCTAGTTTATTAATAAAATAAAAAAACAATTATTCGTGAAAAGCCTAAAAGCTAATATACCCTTATTTTCCTTGTTATGAGGCCTACATTTAGGGACCACGTTTCTGTGCCGTAAGTCACACTGTAACACACACTGGTCATAGACCTGTGTTTTTGGACACTGGGGTATGTTAGATGAGAAGATCCTCGAACTCCAGAACCTTTCTTCCGCTGGGAAAGAAAGGTTCTTGAATGGCGACCACGTATCGGACGACGTATGACGCCCCCCACCAAGTGGACCGACGACCTGGTGAAAGTTGCTGGGCGTTGTTGGATGCAGACGGCACAGGACCGCACTATGTGGTGTAACATGAGGGAGGGAAGCCTAGGTCCAGCAGTGGACGGCGATAGGCTGAAATGATGTTGATGATGATACGTAGATGTTGCGCTAGTACGCATTAAGAATTTGTATGCTCTCTAGCAAATTCCCGCGCTCTCATCCGTATAAAAACTAGGATAAAAAGTAGCCCAAATTACTCCTTATATAGACATCTACCTGGTAATAAATATTATCACAATCGGTCCAGACGTTTTGAAGAATACCCGGAACAAATAGATAGAGACAAAAATATTTCAATCTGGTTTTAGGCACAGGTATCGTGTAAATAACCATGTGAATATGACAAAAACATTACAAATACTTCCATTTTATTTATTTGTATAGACCGGAATAATATAATATTACCGGAAATGTATGTAATTAGTCATTGTATACAATTCCTAGGAAATGTGTGTAATATCTAAAATTGCACGGCAATGTGTAAAATAAATTATATTAGACACATTTCCTAGGAAATCTATACATTTCCTAAATAGCAATCGGAAATGTAAAACATTTGAAATATCAATGGGTACGCCGGGATAGCGGGGCGAGGGGAGGGTATTGCTTCGTCTGATCAGGGATAGGTTAGGTTAGCTTTAATTAGTAAGATAATATGAAGATTATTATATTTTACGATATGATTGTTATCTGAACGTTGTTGTCTCAACGAGTGCTTTAATAAAAATTGTTATTCTCATTTTAACAACATGTTTTATTACAGAAAGCATTATTTTTATACATTTCCTAACACGATATTGGAATTATATACAATTCCTGGGCAGTGTACACATTTCCTAGGAAATTTATGTATTAAATAGTTTTTGAAACAATATTTTATACATTTCCTAATTAGCTTCGGAATTGTATAAATTTCCTAGGATTTGTATACAATTTCTAGATCTCATACATTTCCGGTAACATAGATATAGATCGCGAATGTGAATAAACCTAGGTGTGTCTTTTGCTTGACATCTATCAACGGTTTATATTCTCAGAGGAGACAGACCATACACTGATGTAATGGAAAAAGTTTAATAAATATATGTATGTTCTTTATAAATATGTTTAATAAATGTATTTGCCGGCTCTTTAATAGGGAGTACTCTGTCGCATCACCCGACACTGTAGCAGGGTTTATCCATTTCACCTGAAAACGTTACGGTCTCTAACTGTAAATTTTCAGCGATAATTTCACCCCCGTACGTGTAAGATCTAAAATGAGGTACACGCTGCTGTATTTCGTGAGCTCTATGACATGTCCTTCTTTAAACGATGTTTAAGTAGAGCTGTTTCTTAACGGTAGACCGCTGCCTAGCTGTACTCTTGGTGTTGCAAAATTCTTTGTGCGGCAGTGTTACTTACCATCAGGTGTACTGCTTATTCGTTTGCAATAAAAAAAGCAATAAAAGATATAGATTTCAAAGTTTCTCTATATATGAGACTGATCTGCCTTCACTCGCTTGCTTATCAAATAACACAACATAATAATATCCTATATTTCAAGCTAAAACTAACCATATACATGTATATAGTTTCATTAGAAATGTACAGTTTATTAAAATTAGCGTGGATAAGCACCGTAATACCAGATTTTTATTTATATAAATTACTAGTGGACCAAACAGATGTTATTCTGTTCAAATAAACGCCACCTACCGGGTCCAATTGTGAATCTAAACCATTCTCAAATCCCCTTGAAAATGCACAAAAAATTGCATCAACATTGGTCCAGTCGTTTAGGAGGACTTCAGTGACATACACAAGATATTTATATATAAAAATAAAAAAGATAAACAAATAGTGATCAGATAATAGGCGACATTTTTCCGTGTGGTGACGGACTAAGATTACAATTCACAACCCTATCTTTCCTGTGGATGTCGTAAAGGATGACTAAGAAGTATAATACGTATACAGTATCTGTGCGAGCGAAACTGCTATTAATATATATTTAGTAAATCTTATAATTAATATATTATCAACAATGCGTTGATAAATATAGCATAACTGCGTAATATTTCGTGATGTTCTTTACTTCGCCTTTTGGGATCTCATTTAAATTTACGATCAGTAGCAATAATGAAAACTAAATTTCCCACAAGTTCCGTAGCGTTGACTGAATATATTGTCCATCACCCTATAGTCGATTTAGGAATATGATACGGAATATAACATATATAAAAGAGATAGAAAACAAGAAACGAAACCCTATTTAGCAGTAGATAAAAATCACAACCTTTCTCTCATTAGAGAAAAAATACAATTTGACTCTTACTATTCTCAAAACTATTTTCGCACGACAAGGCAAAGCAAACTCTATTTCTTTTAATGTACACAAGAGATCCCTATAACGCTTTCAATCATCATTTAGATAATTTCCTTTGAAAGCTTTGAAAACACAGTAAATTAATATTACATAAAGAATTAGTCAAATATTTTTCGATGCTATGTAATTAAGTCTTCACAAGATGTTTTAGGGCGCTTACCTGGCTCTCGCTAAGTAATTCATATACATAGATACCTACAACAAATTGAATAAGAAACCTCAATTCACTATGGCATTTAGATAACCTTAATATAATATACATAGTTATTAATTATTTTTTAGCCTTAAGCATTCCCAAGCCCATTTATAATTAAGATCATCATTATTCTCATCATTATCTATACTAAAATATACTATCTATACTAAAATATTAGTATTATAATAATAAAGAGGAAAAATTTGTATATGTATGTTTGTAATGAATAAACTCAAAAATTACTGTGCCGATTTCAAAAATTCTTTCACCAATGGAAAGATGTAATATTAGGGAGTAATATAGGCTATATTTTATCCCGGTATTCCCACGGGAACGGGAACTACGCGGGTGAGCCAACTGAAAGCGAAGCGAAGACGGATTGTTAGTAGCTTATATACGTCCCAGTGCTGAGCTCGAGTTTCCACAATGAGAGTAAAATTCGTCCATTTGTATCAATCTGGTCAGGCGGATTGCTGTAGGGTTTTATTTTGCGTTTTCCTTCTTTTGCACAGTTGTTATCTGTATATACTAATATATAATACCTAAGTCATCTACGACACCCACGGTGAACAAAGGGAGTAGTGAATTTTTGATATTTTAATGAGGGTAGAGAATTCTTATTATTGATTAGCAACCCGCCCTCTTTCGCTTCGGTTTCAGTCGCCTTACCCGGGATAATACCGGGATAAAATATAGCCTATGTTACTCCCTGATATTATAGCTTTCCATTGGGGAAAGAATTTTTGAAATCGGTTCGGTGGTTTAAGTGTGCAAACGTAACAAACAAACTTACTTTCGTATTTATAATATTAGTAAGGTATCCGTAATATTCAAACAACAAATTCGGCAGAATATCCACTAAATGATTGCCGTCTAACTTTCTAAACCTTTACATATTCCCAAAGATATAACGATATAGTGAGATTAGACCAGCTTGAGATTAGCATAAACTTTAGAAAATGTTATAGCCATGTTTCATGAACATTTATTGACATTTTTTTTGGAATAAGCCACGGTCTGGGACGGCAGAAGTAACAACTTGTAACATAACGTACCGTACACAAACTCTGCATGACCACTTTGGTGGACCACCGGTACCGAGTCTCTTTTAGTAAAATATTCTACTACATATACTATTTTAGTAAAAAATATAATACTATATGAGAGAATAAGACATGACCATAATTGCACATGCATTTATAGCTCTATTTCGTTCTTACATGAAGAAACTATTTCAAGAGACATTTCCAACATAGCTTAGGCGTGGCAATATTAACCTTAATACGCTCGCATAGTACGAAAGTGCATTGAAAGCCTGAACATAGTGAACATGCTCAACAAGGCTCGGACGGTTCACGACGAATTTAATGGAGCATGATACATGGCATGTATTAATGATGGATCGTGTATATCAATAAGAATGTTTTTGAAATGTCAAATATTCAATTTTCTACGATCAAATGAAATAAATTAATATACATACAACTTAACATAATCTGACACTATTAGTTTTAATCTGAAACATCAGTAGTTTGTTGATCTACAAAACGATAATCTTATAGATTAAACGATATCTGCTTATTAACACACATTTTTTAATTTTAAATAAAACTACCTTACGGATTGTATCGCGCCTTTATTTGATTTTTGATTGCCCGACGTTTCGAACACTTTCCAGCGTTCATGGTCACGGACGATCTAAGATGTCTCACGTCCAACAAGTCATCGTTATTACAGAAAATTTATACATATCTACCCGATACCTACAGCAAAAATCAAATACAGGTGCGATAAAATCCGTAAGGTGGTTTTATTTAAAATGTGTAATACTCGCGTAAACATCAGAAATCACACTTTTTTTTAATATTTATTAACGTAATACAAAGCATTTCACGTATTTCCATTAGCGTAGAGGCTATCACGCTGAAATGGCAATAGGCAGGCCATATCGATAAAACGACAACCTTTAGAGCTACTCGAGAAGTTTTCGAAGGTACTTGAGTGACCCCAAAGGTTGTGTAAGATGGTCACCCTTCAGGTGGATAGACGACTTAGTGAAATATTTCGGAGGTAAATCGGAATAAAATCTCACTATCTCGCGCTTTCTAAAGTAGGTCTACATCCAACAGTGGCTAAAGAATGGCTAATAGAATGTAATGTTAAAATATAAGATAAATTATGAGCGATATATCAATAGATAGTTCGCAACCCTCACGGATGGATAAAGACTCACCGGGTGTAATAATTCTAACTTAGATATATTACGGCAGTTCTGGCATAAAGATCACGGCTCAACGACTTACATCGGAGGGGGACAGTTATAAAACTCTACATCACTCATTTAGTTGCACAAACAATCCTCACGTATTTTAATTAAAATTATTCATAATTTCTCTTTCATAAGGTAAGTTGAAATTAGTCTAAGCTCATTTGAATTGTAAAGTTTACATTGCAAATAGATGAGCCTGTACTTAAACATAAGAAATAATTTAGTTAGCTGTAATAAATAATTAATAAAGAAAAATAAAATATAAAAATAACTAATAAAGAATTGTAATTTTATATAACGTTTCCCACAGAAACTTATTTTCTGTTAAAGAAATACAACAAAGCTAACAGTTCCATTGAAATACAAAATAAGCGTACATATCCTACTAAAAAGAGCAATATTTTTCTTTGCAGTTGGTGGTAGGATAATCAAGCATTTACGAGAAGCGTATTTTTTAGGGATACAGCTGTATAAAAGGGGAGGCGGAGTAACGCGATAACGCAACGGATGCTTCGTAGACAATAGTGTACGTTGACTTTATTGCGTCACGTTCACACAAGACACCCCTGGATGTACACCCTTTAATACAGATTAAAGTGTGCTTCAAATCTAACTGCGACTACTATTCTAAAGAGAAGTTGAACCATATGAACGAAATTCATTTTAAGGAAAACTTTTATTCAGTCTATAATAAAGATACATATTTATATATCCGTTGTTCTTTCCTTGGTATAAAATTAACGTTATAAATTTAGAATATGAATTATAAACTGGATTACTCTGAAGTTTAATTTGCCCTAGAAATTAGAATTTATGTTGACTTTAATTTTTTTCGCAGCATACATTTTATCTTTATATATCAATTTCTCGTGTACGTGTGTCACTGAACTCCTTCTATACGGCTGGACCGATGTTGATAAAATTTTTGTGAATGTTCAAAGGGATTCGAGAATAGCTTAGATTCACAATTGAACCCAGTAGGTGGCGCTGCTGTCGATTTCAAGGAGTATTCCTTTTTTTTATTTGAACAGAACAACGTCTGTCGGGTCAGCTAGTTATATATAAATATCAATGCAGGTAAATATACCCTTGCTTATTAAAAAGAAACAACGATATCCAACTAGGAGAATAGCCACGCAGAAATCTTGGGCTTTTCCTAACTATGAATATAAACAATATTGAATAGCAAGTTTTCAATTATCGTTTTTTTTTTAACAGTGGCGATAATTATCATTATGAATATCTCAGCTAATATACATTCCCACGCTCGAGCTTCCTTTAAAGTAGGAAAGAAATAGATCCACAATTGCACGCTGGTTAGGCGGGTTGCTATAAGGTTTTACTTTTTCTGTAATATATCTATTTGCGTTACTTAATCGTCTTTAAAGATCATTCACGGAAAAGAAAATGATTAATTAATTGTATTTTTAATCTGTTAGCACATGGGAAGGTAAGCTAAAAAGTAATTATGAATATTAAAAACACAGAGAAAACTATACGTAATCTATCTTGACAAACATCATTACTCTAAACATTTTATTATAACTTATATTATTAAATATATTACCTGGTAGGCTACCTACATTGGTTTATATTCAAACAATAAGTATTATACTGTTCATAAATTCAACAAAATTGTTCGCATTTCACCTTGTGGTATTCCGCTTCTGAATATAAAAGAGTCTATCTCTCAAACAGCTGCCTGTATCGGACACATAACAGATGAGTGTATATATAGTAATATAAGGAAAAGTAAGCGAATATTTTTGGATTCAATAATTTATTTTTCTCTCTATTTAAAAAGTAACTAATTTTCTAAATTTAAATGTTATTCAATCCATGTGTCCGGCAAATCATTATTTTATCCGCGTCTAAATGTCATGCTTTAGGTCAATTAATCGCAATAATATCTAACCTATAATTTATATTTATTCAACATTTACCTGCTCTGCTTCTAATCAATATTTGCCTTTCCGTAGAATTCTTTTAAATGCTTCTCTGTTACGTTCTGATTTTTGCGTTCATATTTACATAATAGCCCATTCCTCTCATCATACTTTTCTCTCTCATGTTATTATGGTATAATCTCTTATTATGTCTACTGTGACGCCTAAGAGAACAAGTTATACATCAATTGATTTTATGGCCTAGTATAATTGTATGTATAAAAGATATTGCCACTAGTTTAGATGTTAATTGGGTGACAGTTTAGTAAAAATTTGATGTATATATATTTTGTAAAGCAATTTTCCGTTTACAAAAAAAAAACCAGCAATTTTTGCAAGTGTCGACAGTATCTATGTTACAAAGCACTTTTGATTTAAAAAACAAACACGGCTACTCAATTTTTTGGTTATTTTTTTTCATAATCAATTCAAGAATACGCTAATACTAACGGTAGAAAATTCGTATACGAAAAATCTGAACTCATGAATTCACGAAGTAACAAGCTACGTAATTTGTAGACATTATTTATAAATTGACCCAAAGCCCTTTGAAAATTTAAATTTCATGAACAACTTATTATATGAATAGAGTAAAACGCTTCATAACATTGAGAATTTTGTTAATTTAAGTAGAAATTAATATATAATTAATAATTTTGAGCAAATGATAACCTGTCATGTTTGTACTAAATCAGCGTGCAAATTTTACAAAACCACAATATCTGCATGATAGTACTCAAATCACAGCGCTTGTTAAATGTTGAATATTTATGAGTTTAGATGTATTTTATGTTCACTAAATATGTGTGTTTGTGTGTGTGTGTGTGTGTTGATTTTATGTTAAAACTATTTTTTTCTATTACGTCCGTTATCTTTAGAAACCACTTGGGTAAAAAAAATTAATGCACCTGTCTTAGAATCGTTCTAAGCTCTCGTGGACGGTTTATGACTAACAAGAGCAGTCAATAGGCTGATGAGTGGATAGACGCCCGTTATTCTTGAAAACACACATAATGGCTACGGACACAATAACTATAAAGGTTTTTACATATATTAAAATTTGATTTCACACGGAAAAACACCGAAGTATTCCAAATAATTAAACGCTTACAATATTGATAACATCTATGGGCCTACATGGGAGGAAGATTTAATACATCTTCATCCAACTCACATAAATCTGCGTAAGAGGTATCACTTGAGTGAAATTTACCCGCGTCACTGTCAGCCGCCATCCTTTCTAACCATTATTTGCATCACTGTAGAAAATTATTCAACTTCCACCTATATTATATTAAGCAACCTGTTGCTCACAACTTTGCTTGCACAAAGGTGGCTTATAGCGAGATAATACTGTATGTGTAAAAAAATTATATATTCTGAAATTAGAAGAACGTGCGGTCATCCTTTTCTCCAACAAAACTGTAATCTAGAATATTTGTTAATATTTTTATTTAGGGGAGCACTGAAAGCTATAATGTAAAATTTTCAAGAACAATAATTACCAAAATCATCATCATCTCAGCCCAAATAAGTCCCACTGTTGGGCTCCAGTCTCTTCCGCAATGGAGGAGAAATTGATCCACTATACCGTATATTACATCTTCTCGTCTAACATACCTCAGTGTCTGGAAACAGGTCTACCTGTGTATTATCTGTGTATGACTTACGGCACAGAAACATGGTCCCTTAAGGATGATAGCCGGGCCAGTCATTCATGTTACACCGGGCTGTTTGGGTGTATTCTTTGCACGGCCGTGTCTGTATTATGTGGTTTTTGTCAGCTAGTGATTTCAATTTTGTCGATAGACTTGACGTTTAAATAAATATGTAATTTTCACAATTTGAATTGGCAGCTATTGCAATTGCCATCGATGATGAAGTATTGGAAAAACAAAGCATAACTACTAAAAGAAGATGAGGTGTACATCGTACATCCGACCTGGAGAAAACGAGAAGCAGGACAATATGCTTTACTTTACAAAGAATTAATAGATTTAATTTTAATTAATTTTTGTATTTTTATCTAAATACTTAGGATGGTTCATGTCATAAATCACAGGGTACTTGTGCACACATTCTAATAATTCTCATCGTTCATTTTGTTGTTGTGCAGCGGTGCACGGCCGGGGCACGACCGAGCCACGATCAGGCATGAATCACTTCATACAAAAAGTATACTATAATGTTTGACCGTGTCCCGGCCGGGGCATTCTCCGGTCGCGACACGGTGTAGCGTGAATCATTCTTAAATGTAGGCCTCAAAGCCAAGCTCAAAGTCGTTCAACGTGCTATAGAGGCTATGTTCGGGATTTCTCTGCGAGATAGAATTCGAAATACGGAAATCCGCAGAAGAACGGGTGTAACTGACATAGCACGAAGAATTAGTACGTTGAAGTGGCAATGGGCAGCTCACATCGCTCGACGAACCGACAACCACTGGCTAAGAAAGGTTCTCGAGTGGTGACCACGTATCGGACGACGCAGTGTAGGACGCCCCTCCACTAGGTGGACCGAAGACCTGGAGAAAGTTGCTGGGTGTCGTTGTATGCTGGCAGCACAGGATCGCACTTTGTGGCGTAAAATGAAGGAGGCCTGTGTCCAACAGTGGACGGCGATAGGCTGAAATAATGATGATGATACCGCATTGGTGAGGTGTTTTGGTTGTACGTCGAATTTTCCTTCTCTTGCATAAATATTATCTGCGCATTATATCATTTCGTCTATTTCAATACCCACGGGTAAGAGAGGAGGTGATCAACTGTTCTTACTCCATCACCACACGGACTAATCAGTAAAATACCTTATTGATTTAATGACTGTAATTTAATTATTATTATATTATTATTTATTTATTATTATTATTATTATACAATAAATAAAATTGGAGTGTCTGTTTGTAATGTCAAAATAATAGGCTTTTTTCATGCTCACACGGTTATTTGCACGACACCTATGCCTAAAATAGCAATTAAAAAATTTTTGTCTGTCTGTCTGTCTGTTTGTTCCGGGTAATCTTCAAAACGGCTGGACCGATTTCAAAAATTCTTTCACCAATGGAAATCTATAATATCAGGGCGTAAACTAGGCTATATTTTATCCCGGTATTCCCACGGGAACGGGAACTACGCGGGTAAAACGACTATAACCTATAACCGAAGCGAAGCGAGGGCGGGTTGCTAGTACAATAAATAAAATTGGAGTGTCTGTTTGTAATATCAAAATAATAGGTTTTTTTCATGCTCACACGGTTATTTGCACGACACCTATGCCTAAAATGCAGATTAAAAAATTTTTGTCTGTCTGTCTGTCTGTTTGTTCCGGGTAAACTTCAAAACGGCTGGACCGATTTCAAAAATTCTTTCACCAATGGAAAGCTATAATATCAGGGCGTAAACTAGGCTATATTTTATCCCGGTATTCCCACGGGAACGGGAACTACGCGGCCAAAACGACTAAAAAAGCGGGTTGCTAGTATAATTATATTTTTAAGGTCGTAACTGATTTCTTGTCTTTATAGATGAAATCCTAAAAATTATATGGTCATTAATATTATGTGAGTTTAAAAGCCATTATGACGAAATCTAGGCAATAGCCCTACTCTCTTTGAGTATAAAAGACTATACCTATATCTATACCAATAAATAAAATTGGAGTGTCTATTTGTAATGTCAAAATAATAGCCTTTTTTCATGCTCACACGGTTACTTGCACGACACCTATGTCTAAAATAGCAATTAAAATTTTTTTGTCTATCTGTCTGTCTGTCTGTCTATCTGTCTGTTTGTTCCGGGTAATCTTCAAGACGGCTGGACCGATTTCAAAAATTCTTTCACCAATGGAAAGCTATAATATCAGGACGTAAACTAGGCTATATTTTATCCCGGTATTCCCACAGGAACGGGAACTATGCGGGTAAAACGACTATAACCTATAACCGAAGCGAAGCGAGGGCGGATTGCTAGTAGAAAATATAATGTTAGAATTCATTCATATCAAAATAAATGTCCGTGACAAATACAATATGTTTTTATACAATTGCTTACTGCCTTAATCACTTTTTATTGCTTAGACATATGTCTAAGCAATAAAAAGTGATTAAGGCAGTAAATCTATATAGATTTGCAGGGCTCCAAATCTATACAAATAAATAAAATTGAAGTGTCTGTTTGTAATGTCAAAATAGTAGTCTTTCTCATGCTCACATTAATAAGTCTGGCATATATTTAAGTGGCAATGGACAATCACATTGTTCAATGAGCTGACAACTATTGCCGATAAGCGTGAATTAAATAGAAATATAGGTCGTCCTCCTCCTACAGCAGTTAGCTCGATTTATTAGTGCTCTCGCACGACTTTATATAGCTCAGAAACAGCATTCCAGATCTACCGGGTCCTACATTCTATAAGCAAATAAGAATTTTATGAAAATCAAATTCTCTTGCCTAAAGAAATAGGTTAAAGGAAGAAACACAGCTGAATTTCTACAGGTTAATGGTGGCTTACATTGGGTTTCTGAAATAACTACTTCGCACACTCAGGAGAGAATTACTCATAAAAGATTTTCTCGTTTAAGAAATATAACGAAACTGCCTTCCTAGTAAGTGGACTGAAGAAAGTCACAAGAGTCATTTTAAGTTACACAGGACTGCGATGCGGTATTCTACTGAGAGTTTTATGTCTAGCAATGGATTATAAAGGGCTAATTAATGAATCAATAAAGGAGGTACCATTTTATAGACACGTGAGATGATTTCAGATTTCTTCTATTTTACATCGATATTCTAATTACTTCTCACAGCATTCAAAAGATAATCATTACGTATTCTTAGTTCGTTATCAGAAGAGTCATTGAATTATTTTTGGCATAAATTATCATAGCCGTTAACGTGATGTAAAATTATTAAGTTACAATAATCTCACTATATAATTCTATATCACCATCTCTCAAAAATTAGTAAATAATTACCTACTAACCATAAACAATATATTTTTTTCATATTGAAACATCTTCTTTCTTCTTACATTGGCAATAAATTTGTATCAAAATGTGGGTCAATATTTAATAACTAATTTTCTGTATCGGTTAGATAATTATAATTTTTCTGAAATAACGATGACTTGTTCGACGTGAAACATCTTAGTCCGCCCGTAACCATGAACGCTGCAAAGTGCTCGTAACGTCGGGCAATCAAAAATTAAATAGGTACAAATGCGATAAAATCCTTAAAGTAGTTTTATTTACAATGAGTAAATCTTAATAAATTAATATATGAGTCAGCGCATTTTTAAATATCCGATATTACTTGTTTCTTTCTGTGCGGTAATGGAGTAAGACTACAGTTCAGCACATGTGGGTATCACAAAAGACGACTAAGGAAATTAATAATCATGTAACACGTGTGCCAGAGAAGGTAATCTCGAACTAAACCCTTAACCAAACCGTCTGACAGGCGTGGTATAGTGGGTTAATACTCCTATTGTAGAGGAGTATTGAGTCAAACAGTGGTACGTGTATGTGCTGAGATGATGAGGCAATATGACTGTTTTTATATTTATTATTGTTTTAGTTTCAATTCTCGTGTATTGACTGGTTAAGAATACAACTGCGACCAACCTGCCTAATAGGCGTGGCGAAGTTTATATCCAATAGTAGAGTTCTATAGTTTGATAAAAGAATAGTGTCCAAACATTTCGAGATTATAAAAAAGAACTATAGGATATACAAAATAATACTAAATAATGTCCGAGATCGCCCAAACAATCGTACCAACTTGCGGAATCCTTAATATATGTTTCAATTTCCATTATCTGGCTTCAATTAAGCGGTCTGTCATCAAGGTTAGCTTACTACTTACTACTCGTTAATTAAGCATTAATTTTTATCACTGTATGTGTGTGTTGTAAATAAAACTACGGATTCCATCGCGTCTGCCCGTGGGCCGTGACCATGGACACTGCAAAGTGTTCGAAACGTCGGGCAATCAAAAATCAAATACAAACGCGATAAAAACCATAAAGTTGTTTTATTTATAATGTGTAATACTCGCGTAAACATCAGATACCATTACTGTGTGCGTGTTCCACTTTTACCTATTAAAAAAAATGTTTCGACCGACTAAAAAATAAAAAGGGGTGAAAAGTATGAACGAGGATTATATTTTAAAAATTAAGATAATAATAACAACTGAAACTATGCTTGGCTGGCCACAGTAGAATTTCCATTTATTACATGGACAAAAAATTATATACCGAACTGCTGTTATGATACACCCCCAAATATCCCTTTGGGAATAACGGAGTCTCTATAAGAAAATAAATATAATATTACTTTTAATTTAATACTTCTTTTCATCTCGAATAAATGCCGTATGAGGCAAAAGCCATCTAGCAATATCACAGCAATAAAAATGGATGCCGCAGTCTTTGAAAACAAAGGTTTATAACCAGTGTATGTTACCAGCGATGTCATGTGGCACTGAAACGGGGTTTCTAATTGTCGGCCTCATAAAAAGGCTCAAAGTCGCTCAACGTACTATAGAGAAGACTATGCTCGGTATTTCTCTATGTGATAAAATCCGGAATACAGAAATCTGTAGATGAAAGGGTGTAACCGACATAGCCCGCAGAATTAACACGAATTAATACGAAATGACAATAGGCAGGCCACATCGCTCGTCGAAGTGACAACCGTTGGGCAAGGAAGATTCTGGAATGGCGACCACGAATCGGACGACGCTGCGTTGGACGACTCCCTACTAGGTGGACGGACAACATCTTGAAAGTTGCAGGGAACCGTTGGATGCAAATGGCACAATACCGTTCCGAGCGGCATTCTCGTGGGGAGACCCATTTTCAACAATGGACGTCTATAGGCTGATGGATGGAAAAATGAATTGGTACTTGCTTTTATTTTGAGTTTTGTTTTTCTTACATATGTTATCTGCTTAAATAATATAGTCACCTTTTACGACACCCATAAAAAAAGGAAGGGGTAGAAAATTGTCCTTTTATCATACATAAAAAATGAATAATTACATGATATGTAATGGTATGTAATGTATGGTATGTAAATATATGTAATGGTTTGTAATATCAATATAGAAAATAAGCTCTAATATAAAAGAAAATTCATTCAAGATCGCTCAAACAATTTATCTCTTGTCGCTTAACCTATTAGGTAAGTTTTATATCTTTAGACGACCTTCGAGAAAATACGTTAAAATACGTTTGCTATTTATATACATTTGTATATCTCTCAGGTGTCGTGACGGGGATAGAATACCAAAATGTTTCTCGAGTATGTAAGGCATCGCACCCGTATGACGACACTACACGCTTATATTGAATTCCCCATCAATTGATACTTCGTCACCTCTAGGAACGCAGGAAGCGGTAACAGGATGTATTCTCAGATATTGTCACGTCTTGCATATTATGTTTTATAATTTGTTACAACGATGTATAGTCAAAATGTTATTTATATATTATAATCATTTTGCTTTACTATACTTATTGTATGAAGTAATATTAATTAATTGCGCCTTTTTCATTGAGCATTTGCTTATATTTTTTCAATTTTATTCGATTCAATTAAAAAAATTCTTTCGAATTTGTATCGACCTGGGGCAACTCCATCGGATTTCTACTGATCAATAGTCACATACCCGAAAAGAGCTGACGTCAAGGAGGCGGCCAGTCAAAAAACTCAATTTACTATGAAAGACAAAATATATTATGAAATAAGACTGCATAATAAGTTAGCCTCGAATAGTTGAGATAAGAGGAGAATCATCATCATCATCATCTCTGCCCATATACATCCCACTGTTGGCCTTGGGAACAGAAATTGACCTACTACGCCACGCCGGTCAAACGGGTTGGTACAGGGTTTTGTTTCGGATTTTGCATCTATCTCTTAATCGTCTTATAAGACACCTGCGGGCTGGAGAGGTGGTGAATTGTATTCCTATTCAAACACCACACAGCAAAGAGCAGGATGATGACGATAATTTCAAATATTTGATATATACTTTTATTTGAACTTATCGCGTCATACCTACCTTTACTTTTGCCATTCTACAAAAACACCTTTAAGAAATATATTAATATATATGTAGTTATCAATACACTCCCTTTCACGACTAACATATACATCCCATTACTGGACACGGCCCTTCCTCAGATGCAGAAAAGAAGATCGCATCACGGTGGACAGGCAATTTAGCATAAGGTTTCAGAGCATTTTTAGCATTTTCAGTAGGTCACTTTTATATACATTTGCACACAACATCGTACATTAAAATTTTAGCAAACTAATGTTCCTGATAAAATTCTAATATAATATCAATTATGTTCTGATAAAAATCTCGATAAATAAAGGTTTGGGTCGTGGAATATCTCCAAGTTATTACTCGATTACACTAATGGGAAATTAGATGGTAATTTATATCGCCCTAGTTTCCATTTAAATTAGATCACACCTGAGAATCGAAATATTTATAGTCTTAGGTCGAGATGGAGGTGGCAGTGGCGCGCATGCGCGGAAAATCCACCGGCCCCGGGCCTGACGGTGTTCCCAACCATGTGCTGGCCCTGGTCCTCGAACACCTAGGTACCCGCCTCAGGGGGCTGTGCGACGCGTGTTTAGCGTCCGGACGGTTCCCTGGGTGCTGGAAGGAGGGAAGGCTGGTGCTCCTGCCGAAGCCGGGACCCTCGGCCTACAGGCCCATAGTGCTGCTCGACGATGCGGGCAAGCTACTAGAGAGGGTGCTAGCTGCCCGTATCGAGCGGCACCTCGTTGGCACGGGGCCGGATCTGTCGGACGCCCAGTTTGGATTTAGGAGGGGTCGATCGCGGCTCTGTTGCGCCTGAGGGCCGTGGCAACTGAGGCCGTCACTGGCGGGGGAGTGCTGTTGGTGGTGTCCCTAGACAACGCCAACGCATTCATTAGTCTGCCATTCAGCTGCATCAGGGAGGCGCTCCGGTATCACGGGGTGCCAGCTTACCTGAGACGGCTAGTGGCAGACTATTTGGAGGGGCGCAGCGTCCTCTGCACTGATCGAGCAGGGGACGTTTTGAGAACGCCCATGACGTACGGTGTTCCACAGGGGTCGGTCCTTGGACTCACCCTGTGGAACATCAGCTACGACTCTCGGCGTTGAAGGGGAGCCTCCCGCCCGGGCTGAGCGTGATTTGTTACGCTGACGACACGCTCGTCACAGCCCGCGGTGGGACGCTAGAAGAGGCGGCAAGCCTGGCGACTCTAGGCACCGAAGAGATCGTCAGGCGGATCGAGGCGCTGGGGTTTAGGGTCGCCCTGGACAAGACGGAGGCCCTCTTGTTCCATGGGCGCCGTATGAGCCCTCCCATCGGCGTCTCGATCATCGTCCATTTGGTTGAGATCAGCATTCGGGCCCATATGAGGTATTTGGGTCTGGTGCTCGACGGGCAATGGTGGTTCCGGGAGCATTTCCGCAGGCTCGCTCCACGGCTCGTCGGCGCGGCGTCCGCCCTATGGTGGCTTATGCCGAACGTGGGCGGACCGAGCGCTACGTGCCGACGGCTGTACGCGGGGGTCATCCGGTTGATGGCCCTGTACGGCGCACCGGTGTGGGCGGGGTCCCTGAGCGTCCGACTCAGGGCTCTTCTGTGGCGACCACAGAGGGCCATGGCGGTCAGAGCCATACGCGGATACCGCACGGTGGCGACGGAGGCAGCGTGCCTATTGGCCGGGACTCCCCCGTGGGACCTGGAAGCGGAAATGCTCGCCGGATTGTATCGGCGAGTGACAGGGGTGCGAGTGGAGGGCGGTGTGGTCTCTTTGAGGGAGATCACCGCCTGGCGCGTTGACGCCCGCTGAGACGTCATTGCCCGTTGGGCAGTCCGGCTGGAGAGGCCTCGGTTCGGGGTGAATCGTGGAAGCCTTCCGGCCGGTGCTGATGCAGTGGTTGGAAAGGCGGCACGGGGTGCTCTCTTTCCGACTAGTGCAGGTGTTGACGGGGCATGGGTGCTTCGCCAAATACCGGCACAAGGTCGTTAGGAGGGAGAGTACACCGCCCTGCCACCACTGTGATTGCGACGAGGACACGGCGCAGTATACACTCGAGGTCTGTGACGCTTGGGCAGAGCAGCACCGTGAACTCGTCGCAATCATCGGTGCCGATCTGACGCTGGCGATGGTCGGCAGCGTCAGGAACTGGGACGCGCTCGCAGCCTTTTGCGAGGCAGTGATCTCGCAGAAGGAGGCGGCGGATCGCCTCCGCGAGGAGCACAGCCTCGATGAGGCGATCCGCCGCCGGCGACTGGGGCGGCGTAGGCGCGAGTACTTGCGTCTCATGCCGCCCTAGCCGAGGCCGCAGGTGACGTGACCGGGGAATTAGTCTGTCACCCGCCGAGAGGCCGACTTCGAGAGGAAAGACCGACGTCCTCCCCAAGGCGGAGGGGGTATTCCATCGGGCTGACCACTGATGACAAGTAACCCTGCTCCGGTGGTCGGACCGACGCCCAACGACGAAGGCGACGTGGGTGGGTTGCGGGTGTGCGTGCTTAGGCCCCTCTGTTGCCTCTGTTGTTGTTGAAAATATCTATTAGGTATTTTTAAAGCTATCGAATCCAATACCATGGCATATTTCCATACCATATTTGACGACATAGCCTTCAATCAAATCCCTATCCCTATGTTATTAGAATAACATAAAAGTAACTTATCATCATCATCGCCGCCCACATACGTCCCACTATTGGGCTCAGGCCTCCTCCACAATGGGAGGGAATTTGACCTATTATACCATGCTGCTCAGACATGTTGGTATTGCGTTTCATTTCGAGTTTTCCTGCTCGTCGTCTTCTTTCCTTCTCCTTTATAAAGTAACTTATATTTCGCCAAAAAGTATATCTCAAAAATAAAGCTCACAAAAATCACATAAGAAACTATACGCACTCACAACTCCTTTGATTTGTTGAAATAACTTGATGTATGTGTTAAAGATACGATCACAGTGACTGACATATATCATGAATTTCTTACCAACCTTACAAATAATACGCTTAACTATTAGGCAGAGCCTGATCGATAATGGGCGAATAACTGTTTAATTACCCTAACACATCACGTTGACGAAACGAGTTGTCATTAGATTTTAGTTAGAATTATTCCTCTCATACAGTAATGTTATCTGCTAACCTCTCTTTCCTTTAAGACAATCTGAGGAAAGGAATGGTGCATTCTTAGTTAGAATATACTATGACTGTTTACAGCCTTCATCTTCTTTCATTTATCTTTTATTCATGTCTTTGGGTTGGTAAATAATTATTTTTATTGTATTTCATAATTCATCTTTAGTACCAACACTAAAATTATTAGGATAGCTTAGCAGTGGAGGGCTTAAATTACAAAAATAATTTTAAATAACCACCGAAGTTGGACTGTTGATGTCCGCTCCGTAGAACTTAATTTTGTAGTAAAGTATGTCCGCCCGCTTCTCAGTTTGGTAGACAAGAGTTATTAAAATACTTTAGATTCGCTCCACCCTGAGTAATTCTATACGATTTCTCCTCGAATGCTACTCATGATACACAACGACTTTTATTTAAGCATATTTTGCAAACAGTTTAACCAGACGAGCGGATTCCATACATTTACAATGTTTATTTGCATATGAGATGATTTAAAACAGCGAATATTTACACACTCATTTTTTAACGTATAATATATAACAAAACAGAATTAACACTTATAGCTAGTTAAACTTATGTGGAAGGTAACGTAATATCCATCATTGGTCGTGGCCTTTACAAAGGAAGCTCAAATGAAATTAATCTGTTCGTTGATTGACGAAGGGTACCATTGTCTACAATAATGTTTTCAGAGGAAGCAAGTAAGATGACCGCTGACCTGACCGATGACCCTGACGATAGGTACCTAGTCGAATAATAAAGAAGATATATGTTATTCATAATAAAATTCTTTGAAGGAACTGAATCAATAAAATCAGGTAACATATATTTAGTCATCTCAACCCATATGTCCCACTATTGCACTCAGGCCTCCTCCGTTATATGAGAGAAATAGACCTACTATACCATGTTGGTCAGACGTGTTGGCACCTATAGGGTCAAACATATTTAGTAAAATAATATAATTTGGAACTATTAAAAGTGATCACCTCGACACCATAATTATCTTAGCTCATAAACGGCCCACTCCAGGGCTCGAGCCTCCTCCAATTGGAAATTGACCTACTATACATATGGTTTTATTTCGTGGTGTTTCATGGCATAGGGTTTTATTTCGAATTTTCGTTTTCTTTTTGTAGATGTTATCTGCATACTAGGTTAACTGCAACTCCCTTAGTCGCCATTTACGATACCCACGGACAAGATAGGGGATGGTGAATGGTATTCTTTCTACGTCACCACACAGATGATATAGATAATAAAAAATAATTATCATATAGTAAACAGAACCTGAACAAAAATATTTTTAATAGAAATACATAAAACATTTTTTTTATAGTTGGAATGAATTTAAGTGTTAAAGGTGGACTAACATATGACTATGTCTGGATATATTGCAAATATGTATTTATGTTATGATTTATCATAAGCTTTAAAAGGCTAATAAATAAGTATTATTTATGTACTTCTTAGATTTTCTGTTAGAAGCGGACAATTTTCAGTTCAAAATTAAAATTTATTACATGATTATTGTTAACGTTTGCTCACGTTTGACTACACAGATTGCGGAGTGGTCTAAATATCGCCATTTCGTGCTAAGTGCAATGATCATGAGCTAAAATACTACAAACAATCGCTCTAACGTTATAGTTGAAACCTCGCTTTTTGGATCAAGAATTAATAATTTACCTGTAATTTGTAACAACAGAATGATTATTATTAGTTTAAATTTTTAAAGGAAATTTATTACGCGTTATCTGGAGGCACAGCAATGTCCCCGCCAAGTCGAGCAAAAACGCAACACTGCCGTAACATCCTTTTCTCGTACCAATGCAGGCCATTTTCGACCCCCTATAACTTAATTGTAAATAAAAATAGAAGCCTGATTTAATATATTTACATCAATATTATAAAACCGGGTTAAATTTGAAAACCTGGTTCACATTTTGGTTTTATAGTACCTACAGTAATTTAGTATCTTTACCTGGAAAGTTTGCCGGGAGTTTTGAAAATTGGCAATTTTATAGATTTTGATGTGCTCTTGCCGAATTTGAACTTTGCCACCTCGTATCTTTGCCGCTCGCGCCGCCAAATTTAGAAAATGGCACCTAAAAGCAGTTTTTTGATAATAACTAATAACGGTGCTCGTACGCCGAAACTATTGGTTTTAGGAAAAAAAGGTTAAGACATAAATTGTAGGAAATATTCTCTACAATTATTTTGTATAAATATATTTTCGTGTAAAATGCGTGGGAAATGAGTTATTATCAAAAAACTGCTTTTAGGCGCCATTTGTCCAATACGGCGGCGCGAGCGGCAAAGATGCAAAGCAAAGACGAGGTGGCAAAATTTAAATTCAGAAAGAGCACATCAAAATCAATAAAATTGCCAATTTTCGAAACTCCCGGCAAACTTTCCATGTAACCTCTATTTTCAACCAAATGACTGTACTATGTATTAATAGTGGTTCTCTATGGTGGTCCTATTTCCTGTAATTTAGATCAGCTAATAATAAATCGAAGACGTCCTTTTGCAAAGTTAGACAACAATTGAACCGGCATAAGACAAACGGATACAACCATTTGAGACGATTGGGTCAATTATGTAAATAAAAGCTTGATTAATCGTCTAGAAATGTATTATGAACTTAGGCAATGAAACAGATTGCTGTTTCATTGTAAATTTATAAATTCATTGTAAATCAATACTAGCAATATATAATTAGCCGTGTAGCCGTAAGCAAAAACTATCTAGTTAAATTTCAAATCTTATATCTTTAAACGAGTAATTCTTGTATATATATATATATATATATATATATATATATATATATATATATATATTATATATACATATATATGTGTGTGTGTGTGTGTATTAAGGATCTCAGCAACGGCTCCAACGATTTTGATGAAATTTGGCATACTAGAGGTTTCGGGGCCAAAAAATTGATCTATGTTTTATTTATAGGAAATGTTGTTTTGTCGGTGTTTTTAGCTAATCAATACAAAGACATAATGACAGACATAAATGTCAATAGAATATGGATTCAAATTTCACCGTCAACATTAAGAGTGGCGATAGCTCAGTTGGGAAATTGTCCAGTTTTCTTTTTGTTTTGTTTTGGCATTTAAACAACGTCGGATTGAATCTCGGTGTTATTATTATTCTCTTTTTGTAATTTTTGATATTTTTTTCATTATTTAATTTTTATTTTTTTAGGTATCTAAATAAATTCGATCAAAATACAACAAAAATATTCCGAGCGAAGCTCGGTCAACCAGATATTAGTATGAATGTAAAATAACAAATATTTATGATTAACCTAACTTACATAAGAAAAAGATGGTGACATCAACTACCTCAGAATAGAGTTCTAGACCATATGTCAGCACCTATTCTTAAACTGTGTAATTCGTAAGTACGGGTTAAGAGACTAAAGGAGAATTTGAAGCAGCAATCTTCTGAAAAACTTTTAATACCTACTGCGATTGCCAACCCACCTCTCGAACGTAACAATAGTGGCAATTATCTTTATCTTAATGATATTATCTTAAATGAAAAAAGAATAGTCAAGAGACATTAATATAAGTAGCTACTTACGAGTACTAGTATTGTACTTTAGAAATTTACAAGTATTATATTGCCTGTACGCAGTGGCGAATTTACCATAAGGCTGAGTAGGCTGCAGCCTGGGGCGGCAGATTTTAGGGGGCGGCAAATTTGCCCCAAAACTTTATTTTACAGAAATAAAAATAAATAAATACGTTATTAGATTTTACTAACTTTTAACTTAACCCGTTATAGTGGGGAATTTGACATTTTTAAATCGGCTAATACCTTTTATTATTAAGTCTTACTATTCGTAGGCAGTCTCTTTGGAGAATTATTCAGCCCATTTTTGTATTTAGGATGGGTTACGGTCGGCGCACTCCTCACGCCACTCAGTCCGGCGCGACAGAGGGGCGTAAGCACGCACACCCGTGACCCCACGTCGCCTACGTCGTTGGACCGACCACCGGAGCAGGGTGACTTGTCGTCTGTGGTTGGCTCGACGGAATACCCCCTGAGGAGTACCCTCCCATCGATCAACGTCCGCCCCTCGAGGAGGATGTTGGTCTTTCCTAGCGCGGTCGGCCTCTCGGTGAGTGACAGGCGAACTCCCTAGTCCAGTCACCTGCGGGCTCGGCTAGGGCGGCGTCAGGCGCAGGTAATCGCGCCTGCGCCGCCTCAGTCGGCGGCGGCGGCTCGCGTCGCCAAAGAGACGCTCCTCGCGCACGCGCTCCGCCGCCTCCTTCCGCGAGACTACTCGCAAAAGGCTGCAACCGCGTTGCAGTTCCTAACGCTGGCGATGGCCGGCAGCGTCAGGACGGCACCGATGATTGCGACGAGTTCACGACGCTGCTCTGCCCAGGCGGCAAAAACCTCGAGCGTGTGCTGCGCCGTGTCCTCGTCGCAGTCGCAGGCAGGACAGTGTACTCTCCCTCCTAACGACCGTGTACAGGTATTTGGTGACGCATCCATGCCCTGTCAAAACCTGCACCAGTCGGAAGGAGAGCACCCCGTGCCGCCGTTTTAGCTACTGCATCAGCACCGGCCGGAAGGCCTCCACGGTCTGCACACCGATCCGAGGCCTCTCCAGCCGTACTGCCCAACGGGCAATGGCGTCTCGACGGGCGTCATTATGCCAGACGGTGAGCTCTCTCAAAAAGACCACACCGCCCTCCGCTCGTACCCCCGACACCCGCCGATACAAATCGGCGAGCATTGTCGCCACAGAAGAGCCCTGAGTCGAACGGTCAGGGATCTCGCCCACACCGGTGCGCCGTACAGGGCCATCGACTGGATGACCCCCGCGTACAGCCGTCGATACTCGGTCCGCCCACTTTCGGCATAAGCCACGATAGGGCGGACGCCGCGCCGACGAGCCGTGGAGCGAGCCTGCGGAAATGCTCCCAGAACAACCAATGCCCGTCGAGCACCAGGCGCAAATACTCCATATAACTATTCAGCCCCATATAAAGTATTTAGAGCTGGTGCTCGACGGAAATTGTTGGTTTCGGGAGCATTTCCATCGACTTGCTCCTCGGCTTGTCGGCGAAGCGTCTGCCCTCGCACGGCTGATGCCGAATGTGGGCGGATCTAGCGCAGAGTGTTGGCGCCTATATACGCGGGGGTGATTTGCTCAATAGCGTTATACGGTGCACTCATGTGAGCGAGGCCATCTGACCGTCCAGCTGGCACGCCCCGTGGAGGCAGCGATTCTCACCGAGATGATAGAGGCGCGTAAACAGGGCGTCAATGTGTTGCCCAGTAAGGCGGCCACCTGGCGCCATGACGCTTGCCGGGACATCATTGCTCGTTAGGTGATACGGCTGGAGAGTCCTCGATACAGGAGCATGGAAGCTCTCCGGCTGGTGCTGACTGAGTGGATGGAGTGCGGCACGGAGTCCTGTGCCCCGACAGCATCTGCACCAGGCGGAAAGAGCTCCGACTGGTACAGATGTTGCTTCGGCTAATACTTGCACAAAGTAGCGAGGAGGGAGTCGACTCCATTCTGCTAACAGTGTGGTTACGAAGAGAACACGGCGCAGCGTACGCTCAAGATCTGCGTCACATGGCCTCAGTAGCGCCGCAGACTCGTCGCAACCATCGGTGCCGACCTGTTGCTGTTGGCCATCACAAGAGCCATGGTTGATAGCGTCTGGAATTGGAACGCTTTCTGCGATGAAGTTGTCTCGCGGAAGGTAGCAGCACAGCGTAAGCGGGACGACTAATGATGAGTTCGATATATCAAAACGTAACTTATATCAGATATGTGTTAGATATCATACCATATCAATATCTATATCAATGTAACCGATATCACAAAAACCGTATCGAGTCAAAACTTCTACTAACATCCGAGAACTATTAAGTCAAAACTTAAAACTATAACGATGTGATCACGTACGAACAAAACGCAAACTTCACAAACGATATTGAGATATGAACCATATTCGTTCCTCTCGTTCTAAGTATATATTCTTTTATTAGTATAAAAGAGATGAAGAGAATATGAAATAACTTTAGCCGTGTTTACGTGGTTAATATATCTTACTGTACTAGCAATAAGGTTTAGTTTCCATTGTATAGCTATAGTTATGATAACGTTTCTGGCGGCTACGGCTACTCGATATTAGTGAGACACTTACTCTACAAAATGGAACTAAATTTCGAAGTTATAAGGTTGAATTTGAGTTGTCACAATATGGATAAGTTTGCTCATTTTAATATCAATGTTAACGTTTGAAAACTGTACTACTGATATCGATATCAGAAAGCCGTTTTCAATATCGATATGCAAACTGTATATCGGATACATAACCGTTTGTGGCACAAACAGAAAACGCCCATATCTAGGGACGACACGTTCCGCTGCCGGCGGTTTGGGCGGTTGATGCCACCCTAGCAGTGGCGGTGGTTGACTGGACTGGGGAGTAGTCTGGTCATTCGCGGAGAGGCCGTTTACGTGAGGGTGACGCCCCGATGGCGCTCACAGTAGCACCGCTGGGGCGTCGGCTGGAGACGGTACCCGAAAAGGTTACCCGCCTGGATAGGCCATTGATGACAAGGTCGGGCACTGGTGGCCCGTCTTTTTAGTGTCTAGCGGGTTATGAGCTTATTCGCCGACTCGGACAGATCTGATGGCGAGCAACGCTTCATGGTCTGCCGTCTAAAAAAAAGAGTATTGCAATGCAGAAGTCAGAAGGGGCGGCAAAATTTGAATAACCCACAGGCGGCAAATGTGTTAATCCGCCACTGAAAAATCGGGCCCAGATGAAATATCTGGGGCTGGTGCTCAATGGGTGATGGTGGTTTCGGAAGCATATTCGCCAACTTGCTCCGCGGCCTCCTTCTGCGCAGTAGTCTCGCCAAGTCTCGCGGCGGAGCGCGTCCAGGAGGAATTCCTCCGGAGTAGTACATACATGAAAAAAACTATTTTTACAGCGCTCGCATTTGATATGATATTTTCAGCGTTCACACACCTCAGCATTCAAGGTCACGGGGCTTCTTAAATTAATAAATTGTCACAATATAATAATTACCACAAATTTTATGTTTAATAGTAACTGACCAAAAACAATATAATTTTTCAGATGGAATCATGTTCATTTTGTACTGGTAATAAACGTGTATCAAAATGTAGGTCATAACTTAATAATTAATTCTGAAATGGTGTCAATATAAATCTCTGTAATAATGATGACTTATGAGACTTAAGATTCCTTAGTCCTGCCACGATCACCAACATTGAAAAATGTTCGAAACGTCGGGCAATCAAAAATCGAATATAACCGCTAAGAAAAAGTTTTTTAAATCCGACTATAATTGACAGAAATAACGGTGAACATACATAAAAAAAAAATTATACATACAGACGAATTGAGAACCTCCTCCTTTTTTGAAGTCGGTTAAAAATGTATAAAAATAGTTTTGTTCAAATCCTTATTTATTTCAAAAGTTCATATCAAAATTCCCATCAAAGTTACATATAACTGCTAGTAAACGGTACAAAGTTACTATTTAGTAGATATTAAAGTATAGTTTAGGGACCATCACTTTGTCAGAAAACTTTTCTTTTTGCAACTTTCTCGTATGCTAGCCGCAGGCAATGTAATATTTTGTATTATGTAAATTTTCCCAGAACCCGAGGCCTAGCTAAATAATTCTATCACAGGATGACTACATCCAAGTTTATCGGCAACATGGACCAAACTAAAACTTTAAAAATAAAAGGATTCTTTTATTATTTAAAACTTACGTAATAATCCTTTATAAAGTTGTATATCATTTCAGTTGGACACTGTGGATGGATATCATCACATCATAAATACACAGCACGAAATTTGTGAGCTTTTCCTATTTTAATGGTATTTTTATATATACTGCGTTAAGATATTACCTAATAAAGCACAGGTCTACTAGTCAGGTCTAGGTTAACGTGTGTCGCTAGTCATAACTTATGGCACAAACGTCGTCCCTAAATTTGGCCTCATAACCATAGGCTCACCCTTTCTCGTAACAATAGGCTCATAGTCGCTCAACGTGGGTGGTCTATTCTCGCGATTTCTCAGTAAGATAGGATCTGAAACACGAGAATGTGTAGTAGAACGGGTGTAACTGTATCACAAAGAATTAGCACGCTCAAGTGGCAAGTGGGCAGCTACATTGCTCGACAAACTGGGGAAGAAAGGTTCTCAAGCGATGACCACGCATAGGATAACGTTGAGTAAAGTTAACGTAAAGTTTCTAGGTGGACCGACAACCGCATGTCGTTAGGATTCGTTGAATGCGTGCGCTACAGGACTACACTTTGTGGCAAAATATAAGAAGGGCTTAAGTCCAGCAGCGGACAATAAATGATGATGAAGATGATGATACCTAATACTTATCTAAATGACACTAAAGTCGTATATTATCATCATCATCAATGGTTAATAAATAAAAATATCTAGGTAACTATTGTTTTTTTTTATTGCAAACGGTGGCAAACGAGCAAACAGTACACCTTTACAAGGCCGTTGCCTACCGCGAAGAAAGCGAAGGGAGTGTGAATGCGTGCATTGAGGCTCGATGATACCAAGGGCACCACCAAAACCCTCCACACGCAATCACCCTCAGAAAGTTGGGCTTCCGGCTCTCTCGCTCACCGAACGAAGCGCAGTAACAAATTGCTACTACTCAGACGTCAATTTTCTGCGAGAGCATGGTACTGCCCCGGACGGACCGGCCCGCGGCTGTAGACAGATAACTGTCGACAGTGTGGTCCTACCACTCCTAAAAACTATCTAGTAAAAGTACAAGAATAAATTTAAATGCTGACTTATTCTTCTTATATTTCTCTTCTTATATCTGAAATAATATTATCACTTATTTAAAATGGCTAAACTAGTCATTTAAAAGATAGTTACAAAAAAATATAAGTATATACAGATAATATAGGGAACGGTATATTGTATTCTTACTCATTACCAAGGTGGGTAAAGAGTAAAAAGAAAAAATTAAACTTGGAAGATTTAGTATTACCACTCCACCTTCCAGGCGGAAGGTTTAGTATTACCACTCGTCATACCTAGGTCAGGAAATTACTTCGTGTCGTGACGGAGTAATAATACAATTCACCACCCGATTTCTTGCCGCAGGTGCTGAAAAAGTCGACAAAGGGATAAATATACATATAACACGTATGCAAGAGAACGCAAACTCGAAATAAATCCTAAACCTATCTATAAATTAAGAATTCAACCAACCATCAGTTTATCGACGCTCACTCTTGGGCATATGCCTAATCTACGGGGGATATTTTATAATCTCCACATTTAGTAAACAGGTGAACGCATTTAACTTTACAAGTATACCAGGGGAATACAACTAAGAGGGGCCTATTAGTGAACACTTAAGCATTTTTACGACTCCCACGGGAAAATAAAAATGAAACGTTGTATTTCTAACCGTTCACCATTCGGGAATCCAGCTGATGAGAATACTAATGAAAGGAACACAAATCAGTATGTAGAAATTTAATTAGTGATCCCACTAGCCGCGTGAGTCATATAAATAGCCATATGGCTTCCGATTAATAACTGCAATCATTAATGTTACTTAACTGCAGTTATGCAGAGTAAGCAGAACAAAGCAACTTTACAAATTATAATTAGGTATCAAGAAGAGTATTTGTGTCAAGATGATTGGACACAAGGAGTCTGTTTATAAAGAATTTACATAAATAAATAAGATGAGTTGTTATTTTCTTTTTTCAATCGATGACCAGTTCGAGACAAATAGGCATTATAAACATTATAAATTATGTATTTTTTGGAGATGAAAATTTATTTTCATCATCATCGCAGCCCAAATACGTCCCACTGTTGGGCTCGGGCCTCCTCCACAATAGGAGGGAATTTAACCTACTACATCGTACTGGTCAGGTATATTGGTATGGGGTTTCATTTCGAGTTTTCCTTCTCTTGCACAAATCTTATGAGCATATTATTTTTCTTTTTTTTTTTTTTATATGCCAACGGTGGCAAACGAGCAAACAGTACACCTGATGGTAAGTGTTGCTGCCGCTCATGGACCTTTACAAGGCCGTTGCCTACCGCGAAGGGAGTGTGAATGCGTGCATTGAGGCTCGATGATACCAAGGGCACCACCAAAACCCTCCACACGCAATCACCCTCAGAAAGTTGGGCTTCCGGCTCTCTCGCTCACCGAACGAAGCGCAGTAACAAATTGCTACTACTCAGACGTCGATTTTCTGCGAGAGCATGGTACTGCCCCGGACGGACCGGCCCGCGGCTGTAGACAGATAACTGTCGACAGTGTGGTCCTACCACTCCTAATATATCTGTTAGTCGTCTTTTACGACATCCACGGGCAAAATATCCCTATTTTGGTGGTGAATTGTATTCTTAATATGTCACTACACGGAACATTATATTAAGGTATTTATTGTGAAATATTATTGGATCATTGTGGCAGTGGTGGCAGCTACGAATACTACCAACCACTACATTACTCATCAGTGTCGTATGAGAGCTTTACATTGGCCTGGCGCAACTGCAGCTGATGGTTAGACGACGTTTATAAAACTATTGTCTAAACTTTGGCAATATGTACTATTTAAGCAGGATACACATATGGTGTCGACCTCAGGCAAGAGCAGGATGATGATGATCATCGGATCATTTGTTCGATCACTACCTATACTCGCCCAACAGACATTGTTCTGTTCAAATAAAATAAAAGGAATTCACCTTGAAATCGACAGCAGCGCCACCTACCGGGTCCAATTGGGAATCTAAACCTTTCTCAAATCCTCTTGAATAGACAAAAAATTTCATCAACATCGGTCAGCCGTTTAGGAGGAGTTCAGTGACACACGCGTACACAAGAAATTTAATTATAAAGATATATGTATATACATTTCTCCTTCTTTGTCTGCAATTCATATTATGTACGTACTTATGTAGGTCTCATTATTGGATACGAGCCATTTCATGTTAGAGAAATTACTTCAATCCCGTTGTACGGACGGGTTGCCATAGAATTTTATTTCAAGATTGCCTTCTCTAGTAATATAATTTAATTATGAATTTCCTCTATGACACTTGCAGGCAAAGATGAGACGATGAAATGAAATCATAATCCATCCACAATAGATCATTTATTATTTATGAAAATCAACTATTAAATTTTAAAATTCGTTAATCAATTTACGACAATTCAAGATAGCACACGATTAATTGGAAATAAAGACAACAAACTTAACGTACAACCTTTTTAAAAGTATAAAGGTGCATAGAATGATATCAAAGCATTACACTAAAAATTATGGGTTAGCCACACGATATAATTTTTATTTATTCTAACAGAAGATTACGCATAAAAGTATGAATCATTTATTGCTATTTAAATACATACATACTCAATGAAAGTTTGTATTACCTGTGAGAGGTCTGTATCTGCTCTAAGTTTTTCAATAACGGTAAGTTTCCTCTCGGCGACAACGAGACCCGTCCACATCACTAACAATAATACAAGACGTCCACCCATGACTGATATTTAAATCATGCAAATCCTTCACAAAAGTTGTTCACAGGACACTCGCGAAATACATAGAGTAGAGTGAAGTAAGTGAGTAAAGAGCGCGCGGAGTTCGAGAACGCGTCTCGGTAAATGGCGGGTTGCGCTGGTGCTGACAACTAGCGCGGCACGCACTGACGCGTTGAGGCAGCCGGCGCTAGTCCCTTCCCGCTCTCACACACCCACTAAGTGATGCGATAGCAAACTGGTCATCAGCGCAGTAACCGTTGGACTTCAAAAAATAATTGAAATTTGAAAACATTTTTAGCATTCAACACTATATTTAACATCGTAATTTTGACCAATAAATTGATCGAAATAACGTAGTCAATTAGCTGCAGGTCATAGTCATTGATTCAAATGTCAAGGTCTATCTGTTCCACTCATATATTCAAGTAGAGACATGATAACATTTGGTTAATATTAATCTAGGTTTAGGGTTAATATTTATATTAAAACACTTGTGTGATAATTTATACTTATTTGTCTATTCATTGTGGTAATAAAAAATATTAACTTTCTACCCTGAATGATTTGCCGTTAGACAAACGCCTAGTAGTAGGTTTTATAGAAAACTTCGATTTTCTCTTCTCCTTCTGTCTAAAATAAAGATCGAACGTAAGAAAAGGTTAAAATAAAAAACCTAACCTGTTTGGTAACTGATTCTTAATGTAATGCATCACCAACCCTAGCTAACATAGTGATATAATTAATATCCATAGGTGGGCACAGTTAATCGAAAAGTTAACTTCATTAATCAAAATGTTAACTTCGATAATCGTTAAAGCGTTAAATTTGCAAAAAATTAACGCAAGTTAAAGTTAACCGTTAAAAGTTAACCATTAAAAAACTTATACTGCTTTTAAGCTGAGAGAAATAGATAAATTCTACAGCATGTAGCGGAATTATGTTGGCATGCATCTGTCCACACTAGCTTGGGACACGCTACTGCCACTAGCTGCGATACCAAAAGATTCACTAATGCTTTAAGACGCTTTTTGACGTAATAGCCAGGTGGAGGTGTGAACATATCACTTTTGCTACTATCATAATATACAATACAAGAATTCAAAGCAATTGAAGAAGGCTCTGCATCAGTTTCCTTTTTCGCAGGGCGCGGCGGCGAGTGGTTTAGCGCGTTTAGCGAGATGGCCGCTTGGCGGGATGACGTCCGCCGTGACGTCATTGTGCGTTGGGCCTTCCAGTTGGAGAGGCCTGGGTACGATGTTCAGGCCGTTCAAGGATTTCCGGCCGATGCTGATGGAGTGATTGTGTCGGCGGCACAGGATACTTCCCTTCCGACTGATGCAGGTATTGACAGGCCATGGTACCTTCACGAAATATCTGCACCCGGCACAGTACACATACGAGGTGTGTGCCGCATGGACAGAGCAGCACCTTGAAATCGTCGCAATCAATGGTACCGACCTAAAGCTGCCGACTATCGCTAGGGCGATGTTCGACGGCGTCAGTAACGCGGAGGAGCGGTTGTCGCCTTCCGTGTGGTAGTTGTGTCACGGAAAGAGGGGGCGGAGGAACTGCTCTACGACACGATCCGCCGCCGGCAACTTGGGCGATGCAGGTGTCATGAAACTTACGAGCGTGGTGTGTAGCGCGTAATTCAAACAAACGAAATGACAGCATGTCAACAAACGACTAATGTAACGGACTAAAGTTAACGGAAGCTCAACTTAACGGAAGTTAATAAGAGCGTTAACATCTTTTGAAGTTAACTTAAAAGTTAATGCGTTAATAATTTTTTTAACTTCGTTAATTAACGATTAACGGATTAACGAGTTAATGCCCACCTTTGTTAATATCTAATTACTTTCCTTGTCTTGCCACTGCAAGTCCAGTAAAGTAATTCCAGCGTTAACATAGATTAATTATTATATATTGTGGAGTACTCTTAAAGACCATGAAAACAAGTAGGTGTGTTTTACTAACACAAAAAGCGTTACCTCTTCAGTTTATGCCATTAATTACCATCAAGCTATAAAGAATATTGTCGTAGTTAATAAAAGGCTCTATAGAAGAAGTGTAAAGTTAATACCCTACAGGATTTCAAGTACTTAAACCAAAAATAATGACCAAACAAATTCACAAAAATAAATACATATATGCAAGGTAAGAGGTAAAAATTAAATAACAGTTTTCTAAAAACGTAGTACCATGCGTTATCTGACGATAGTGGTGCGGATTCCTTTGAACAGAACATAAAGGGATTTGATGTGTATCTATGGCGCTACCTGCCCGTTTGACCGAAACGTGACGGAAACCGATTATAGCATATTGTGTTTATATCACAACACCGCAACCATCTTTTGAGCGATTCAATTTTTTCCTGTTTTACACCTTTACTACAAAATATATGGGTATAATAGGGAAGAAAATAAGCATATCAATATTTAAACCATTTTCATTTTTGGGTGGGTTACGGTCGCTGCACTCCTTGCACCACTCCGTCCGGGGCGACAGAGGGGCATAAGCACACATACCCGTAACCCACCCGTGACACGCCGCCTTCGTCGTTGGACCGACTACCGGAGCAGGGTGACTGGACGTCAATGGTCTGCCCGACGGAAAACCCCCTTGAGGGGTACCCTCCCATGGACCGACGTCCCCCCCTTGGGGAGGACGTCGGTCTTTCCTCACGCGGTCGGCCTCTCAGCGGGTGATAGACTAATTTCCCGGTGACGTCACCCGCGGCCTCGGCTAGGACGGCATGAGGCGCAGGTAATATTTCAACCATAACGAATGAGTACGTTTTGTTATAATTTACCTACTTAATTGTAATCGTGGAAATATTTGTTTTGAATTTGTTCAGAGTAAAGAAAGTTAATAATTTAAATGTCTAATAGATACTATCATCATTCATCATCATCATCATTTCAGCCTATCTCCGTCCACTACTGGAAATAGGCCTCCCTCATTTTACGCCACAAATTGCGGTCCTGTGCCGCCTACATCCAATAACGCCCAGCAACTTTCACCAGGTCTTCGGTCCACCTAGTGGGAGGGCATCCTACACTGCGCCGTCTGATACGTGGTCGCCACTCGAAAACCTTTCTTCCCCAGCGGTTGTTGGTTCGTGGAGCGATGTGGCCTGCCCATTGCCACTTCAACGTGCTAATTCTTTCTAGATACTTTACCATAGAAATAAAGCCCGATATATGGCCCACTATTAGTCTCGAAACTTTTCTACAATGGCAGGTATCTTGATCTACTATAGCACGCTAGTCAAATCTAATGAAATATGGTTTATTTAGAGCGTTTTTCTTTTGGAGTCATAGTATCTGCTCAGATATATTTTAAGCAGAGCTATGTTTCCCTCCATATGGTGATAGAGTAAAAATACAAATCTCCACCCTCTCTCTGGCCCGTGGGTGTTGTAAAAGACGACTAAGGGATATAACACACCGATAACATACAACGAAGAAAAACTCGAAATGAAACCCTATGCCAACACATCTGACCACCATGGTATAAGCAAGTCAAATTCCCTTCCACAATGGAGGAGGCGCGAGCCCCACAGTACGACGTATATGAGCTGTAATAATGATGATGGTGATGATATATTTACATTCCGATACGCTGACTGAAGCGACTAGCGAACCGTATAAGGACCCATAACTCACCATACATCATCTTTGTACCGTTTTAAGTGTTTCTAAAAAATAATTATAATTTCTTAAAATAAGTACTATTAATACATGCTGTTATTCAACACGCTTCAATACACTCAATGGATAGTCGCTAGGTGCAAAATTAATTCGATGCGCTATATCTACAGGTAAAAGTTAGTTTTTCGACGTTGAATAATTTTTTAAACATATATGTCCTTTATTTAAAGCGGTACTAGTGGTATTTTTTTTTTTAATTAAAATATTATTTAAATATTTTTAATATACTTAAGAATATAAAAAGTGTAAGTTAACCCTACAGCTAATAAATACAAGGACCAAGCCGATGGTTAAAATTTTAAAGAGAGGAACTTGCTCACAATGTACGAGATGTCCATAAGTGTAGACTTCTGCATCAGACATCCAATTCAACCCCTTAATTTATGGAAACATATTTATGCTATTATTCATCATAATCTTCATCATCATCATAATCTTCATCATCATCATCATAATCTTCATCATCATCATCATCAATCTTTGCGGTTATTAAGAATCACGGTTGGACTCGGGCCTCTCCTACAATAGCAGGAATAATTACCTCATCATTTCAACCCATGTAAATGCTAAAATTGGACTCGGGCCTCTTCTGCAATGGGAAGAAAATTGACCTACTATACGGCGCTGGTCTGACGTATTGGTATAGGGTTTAATGTCGAATTTTCCTTCTCTTGCATAGATGTTATATACATATCATATCCCTTAATAGCCCTACGACACTCACGGACAAGGTGGTGAATTATATTCTTATTCCATTATCATACTGTAAATGTTCATCATCATCATCATCTCATCATCTCAGCCCATACACGTCCCACTGCAGGGCTTGGGCCTCCTCCATTATGGGAGGGAAATTGACTACTATACCAAGTTGATCAGGTGTATTGGTATAGGGTTTTGTATCGAGTTTTCCTTCTCTTGCTTAGATATTATATGCATATTATATCCCTTAGTGGTATTTTACGACACCCAAAGGCAAGAGAGAGTAAATGTTATGTCACTACAAATAATTAGTAATACATTTTCTATAATTAAGCACAAGTATTCATTACATATTTTAAATTTCGGCGCGGCGTCCGCCCTATCGTGGCTTATGCTGAACGTGGGCGGACCGAGCTGCGTGCCGACGGCTGTACGCGGGGGTCATCCGGTCGATGACCCTGTACAGCGCACCGGTGTGGGCGGGGTCCTTGACCGTCCGACTTAGGGCCCTTCTATGGCGACCACAGAGGGTCACGGCGGTCAGGGCCATCCGCGGATACCGCACGGTGGCGACGGAGGCAGCGTGCCTATTGGCCGGGACTCCCCCGTGGGACCTGGAGGCGGAGATGCTCGCCGGACTATATCGGCGGGTGACGGGGGTGCGAGCGGAGGGCGGTGTGGTCTCGTTAAGGGATATCACCGCCTGGCGCGTCGACGCCCGCCGAGACGCCATTGCCCGTTGGGCAGTCCGGCTGGAGAGGCCTCGGTCCGGGTTGCGAACCGTGGAGGCCTTTCTGCCGGTGCTGATGCAGTGGTTGGAAAGGCGGCACGGAGTGCTCTCCTTCCGACTAGTGCAGGTGTTGACGGGGCATGGGTGCTGCGCCAAATACCTGCACAAGGTCGTAAGGAGGGAGAGTACACCGTCCTGCCACAACTGTGATTGCGACGAGGACACGGCGACGCATACGCTCGAGGCCTGCGCGGCTTGGGCAGTGCAGCGCTGTGAACTCGTCGCAATCATCGGTACAGACCTGACGCTGCCGGCTATCGCTAGGGCGATGGTCGACAGCGTCGGAAATTGGGACGCGGTCGCAGCCTTCTGTGAGACAGTGATCTCGCGGAAGGAGGCGGCGGATCGCCTGCGCGAGGAGCGCAGCCTCGATGAGGAGATCCGCCGCCAGCGACTGGGGCGGCGTAGACGCAACTATCTGCGCTTCATACCGCCCTAGCCGAGGCCGCGGGTGACGTGACCGGGGATTATAGTCCGTCACCCGCCGAGAGGCCCACCGCGTGAGGAAAGATCGACGTCCTCCCCGAGGGGGGGACGTCGGTCGATGGGAGGGTACCCCACGTAGAGAGTATTCCGTCGGGCCGACCACTGACGACAAGTAAACCTGCTCCGGTGGTCGGCCCAACGACGAAGGTTGGGTTTGAGAGGGGTTTGGGGTTGAGTTTTCGGGTGGGTTGCGGGAGTTGCGTGCTTAAGCCCCTCTGTCGCCCCGGACGGAGTGGTGCGGAGGCGCGCCGACCGCAGCCCACCCACAAAAAAAAACATCATATTTTAAATTACTCTCTTCTATTCATCATTCCAAACTATATACTCGTACTCCACTTCGAGCTTCAGATTAGGTAAATTATTAAATATATTCTTGGTTTACCAGATGAGCTGTCATAGGGTTTTATTTCAAGATTTTCTTCACTTGCAGTGATCTACATAAATCACTTTTTTTGCAATGTGTAATCTGGGCACATCTCGCCCATTCCGTCGAGACCAACAGTAGAGCGATGTGCGGCCCCATTATCTACCTTAATATTGCGTTGTATCCCTCAATTAATTTTGAAGATATTCATCAGAAAGTACGTAATGTCAACCATTTTATTCTTACTTCATTTATTCTACGTGATCTTAGTATATATGACGTATTCTTCATAACGAAGAATAATCAGTTTTATTAATCTAAACAAACAGTAAAATGCTTAAAACTCAAAAGCTTTTAGAGAATAAATTATGAATTATATGTCTAAATACCTCATGTAACTTTATTAATTTATAGCACTGATATTTAAAATGTGGTGTACAGGTTATAGTCGCAAACAATAAAGAAAATAAAATCTATCTTACTACTTAAAAAGAAACAGTTAAAGGTAAATTCAGTGTTTTGCCCAAATCTTATATCTTTAAAGGAGCAATTCTTGTATATCTATACCAATAAATAAAATTGAAGTGTCTGTTTGTAATGTCAAAATAATAGGCTTTTTTCATGCTCACACGGTTAAAATATTTACACTATACATATGCCTAAAATACCCTTTATATTTTTTGTCTGTCTGTCTGTTTGTTCCGGGTAATCTTCAAAACGCCTGGACCGATTTCAAAAAATCTTTCACCAATGGAAAGCTATAATATTAGGGAGTAACATAGGCTATATTTTATCCCGGTATTCCCACGGGAACAGGAACTAAAGGGATAAGACGACTGAAACCGAAGCGAAACGAGAGGGGGTTGCTAGTATATAAATACTGTAAACACACTACGGGTATTGAGGAGACCACGGAAGTTTTATTAAATCTACAAGCTATCTATTAGTGGTAGGTCCACACTGTCGACAGTTTTCTGTCTATAGCCGCGGGCAGTCCGTCCAGAGTAGTACCACACTCTCACAGAAAATCGACATCCGACTAGTAGCAATTTGTCACCGCACTTCGCTCGGGGAGCGAGAGAGCTGGAAGTCCAACTTTTCGTGGGTGTATGTACTTCCTTCACTTCCTTCGCGGTAGGCAGCGGCCTTGCAAAGTTCCATTAGAGTGCTGCCGCTTACCATCAGGTATACTGTTTGCTCGTTTGACACCGTTAGCAATAAAAAAAAAATAATTCTTTAACTATACTCCTGGAAATAATTCAAATTTACAAACTCCTTAGTTCTATATAATCATTATAATACTTAGATTAATAAATAATAATACTAATATATATAATACTAGTACGAGTACTACTAAAAGAGCTATAGATTTAGTATTCCTATTGGAAGACGAAACTTTCACATATTCCCTCGAATAAGGCGCTGTGGTTTTCTAAATGCAAAAATCTTATTAGGTACGAGTCTTCAAAGGAGTTCGCAACGCGCTCCCACGTAACTTTGTAATGAAAGAACGTAAAATCGACGAGAATTTCCAGCAAGAAATTACAACCCACATAAAAGAAAATATCTGGGAATTTTGAAGCATATCCTTGTTGTATACATTCATACTTAATAATATAAATGTGAAAGCAGCTCGGTCTGTCAGTTTGGTCTTTATGTAATTTTAACAAAATTTTGGTTCGGGAACTTTGAACTATATAAAAGCACATAATTTTCTAATTATCTTTTCTCTCCCTGCGGTGACGGAGTAAGAATACAATTCAACCTCTATCTTGTCCGTGGGTGTCGTAACATGGCAAAGTGTTGATGATAATGATGATTGGACTTGGGAGTTCAATTAGACTCCAAGATGATACTCTCTGAGCATATCGAGACAATCACTGTCAGAGCACTTCACAATTTAGGCTTTACTATCCGTACGTGCACAATATTAAAAAAGCCAGTACCTTAAAAACAGTATACTATGGCTACATTCGGAGTATCCTGGAGTACTGTAGTCCCAGCTGGTGCCCTCAATATATGGCGTATGTCGAAAAAATAGAGCGTATTCAAAGACGTTTCATAAAACATCTGAATTATAAAACCCATAGACGCCACGATACGTATGTCAATTACTGTAAGCACTATCAACTAACGCCGCTTGCTGATAGACGTATAATGCAGGATATATGTCTTGTGTTCGATATTTTACGCGGTGGTCTTGACTCCCCATCACTTGTATCTTGTATAAGCTTTAATACTCCTAGAAAACGAACCAGGAACACTTCATTGTTTAAGGTGCCATTCCAACCTCGGCAGATGCAGGTAGCATACGCATGACACGCAGCCGCTGCCTGCATTCGCAGTCGGTAGTGATTCCGACGCTGGCTGCACGTGCTGCGGCATGCTGCCTCTAATTCCTTCCAGACATTATCTTAGCCACATTATTCTTATATTTCATGTGGCTTGTATAAAAAAGAACAGGATATTTTGTTACAAGATTACTTAACTGTTCTTCTTCAGCCTCCGAAAATCCCTTGTATTTAAATAAATATTGATGCTAAATCTAAATATCGAGAGCCGATAAAAATTCTATCCAATATGAGCGCTAATTTGATTGCAAATTAAGTTTAGTGAGATTGGCTCCGAGTAGTGACTACTCGGAGCCAACTCGGGACTTGTCTCAACAGGTTGGAGTGACGTAACTACGTGCGCATCAACTTGCAGCCGCAGCACTACTGGTCTGCGATCGGCTGCGGCTGCAAGTCGCAGCAGTACTTGCTGCCGAGGCTCGGCAGCACGTGCAGCCGCAGCCGCGTTCAGAATGTTTTGCACAGAAATCCATACTACTACATAGAAAACCAGTCGTGCAGCCACAGCCGGCTTCGTGAAGCCGCCGCATGTGCTGCCTGTATCCGTAGCCTGCAGCCTAGGTTGGAATGGCACCTTTACTGTACCTAAGCCAGCGCACAAATTATGCATGTAACTCTGTTATCTCCAGAACACGTCGCACTTAGAATAACAGGTTTGACAACATTGACATATTCCAGTTGTCCAAAAATAGTTTTAAAAATAATATTCGCCGAGACTTAACCATCAATACAAAATCCAAGAATAGACTGTAAATAATATATACACATTTCTATTTTTCTTTTTGATTTTGTTATTGCTTGAAATTGTTATTTTTAATTTTTAACTTTTTGAATAATTATGATAACTAAAAAATTGCTATATGTATCACCTCAAATTATCTTGTCGTGGAACTCTGTAATTGGCTCTGCTTATTGTAAATGCAAACAGCTGAGTCTGTTTGCATATTTATATACTGGGTGTGTCGTAAATAGTGGTCCACCGTTAAGGATTCGATAAACCAGATAATTTACTATAACAAATTCCATTTTTAACCATTTTTAGCCGAGGGTTCCGTAAATATTAATTTTTAGTTATTTATTTACCAAATTTCTACCTCTTGTAACAAATTTGGTTGTAGTTTTATCAAAAACCATTATATTTTCATTTTGATTACTGTTAATTACTGCTGAATACAAGAGCTATCGTTTATTAACATGTTATTTAATGTAGATTTAGATCTTCTGCAAAAAAAATGATTGTACTCGAATTTTAACGGATTTTTTTAACATATCATGCTAATTCAAAAGCGATTTATGTAAAAAAAATGTACTACACTGTCAGTGGCCATTAATTTAATAATATGCCTATTTAATACCAATTTCAAAATGGTATCATAATACCAGATCCCTATAAAAAACAGCAAGATATCTAATTTTAATTGAAGAAAGTAAGATTTCATTCATGTAGATAAATTTTTAGATTTTTGATGATTTTTCAAAAATCGCTTGTCCGATTTCGATTACATTTTCATGTGACCATTTGGGAAGTATACCCTTTCCAACAAAAAAAAATCGGTTCATAAACGACGAAGTTATCCGCGAACAAACATAAAAAGGCATAATTACGGTCGAATTGAGAAATCTCCTCTTTTTTGAAGATGGTTAAAAATATCATCTAGTTACTGTTAGGTATCTATCTCCGTGTGGTGACGGAATAAGAATACCATTCACCACTCGCTATCTTGCGCGTGGATGTCTAAAAAGACGACTTAGGGATATAGTATGCATATAACATCTTTGCAAGAGAAGAAAAGCTATCTTTTTGTTTTTTAGAATCTATATAATATACATCTCACTCTTGAGCACGGGCTTCTTCTATAATACGAGAGCAATTAACTTGCTAAAGTTATTTACAGATTGACATAGATTGCCCATATTCCTACTGAATAAGTTGCCGTGTGGTGACGAAGTAAGAATATAACTGACCATTCTTCGCTGTGGATGTCGTAAAAGATGACTAAAAGATATATGTGTATACGATCTGTGCAAGAGAAGCTGAAACTCGAAATAAAACCCTATACCAAGATGTCTGACCATCATGGTATAGTAAGTCAATTTCCCTGCTATTGGGGAGGAGGCTCAAGCCCAGCAATGGGACATGAGATGAAGTTTCTTGTTTACATTCCATAGCCATGTCATTGATGCCATACTTGTAAAACAAGACTTGCAGCAAACTAATTTCTAAAATTGAAAAAAAAATACCTATGAGTTTTAAATCTACATATATTGATAAATTGTTAGAATAAATGAAATTGGAGCACTAAACGCATTTTCATGAAGTATGCTCAAGCCCTAAGTGAGATAATCTCTTTTTAGTTTTAACATCATCATCATTCTATTTTTATACCCAACTACTTGGAGTTTACTCAATATGCTTTCATAGTACATATTGCCAAAAGTAATTAATTTTATAGGTATATGTTACTAACAGAAGGAACAGATGCTGTACCTATATTATTATTATATATTATTACTAGCATATATTACACTAGGGCAAAAGCCCACGTCTTCGTCTCCGTAAAAATCACGTGTAACGTGCAGTTAAATATGATTTACATTATTTTGCTTTGAAGTGTGAAAAAAAACAAAGCAAAATTCACAACCAATTTTACACCCTTAGAAAGGAATATATCCTCTGAGGAGTTAATTTTCAGAATGGTTCTTTTTAGTAAGTATCTACATCTTAAAAACTCGCTGTATAGTACTTATTTATGTTAATTTTAAATTCAATAAGGAATGAAATTAAAATATTTGAAATTGAATCCTTTATTATATACCCTACGGGTCTACGACTAATGTGTATTACCAATAATGACTTACAGCATAGAAACGTGGTCCTTAAATGTATATAAGCCTTATAACTAAGCTCAAAGTCGCTTAACGTGCTATGAAGCGGACGATACTCGGGCTTCATATGGGAAATGGAATCTGAAATACAGAAATCCATAGAAGAACGGGTGTATCCGACATAGCACGAAGAATTAGAACACTGACGTGACAATGGGCAGCCCATATCACTCGATGAACCTAAAACCGCTGGAAAAGAAAGGTTATCGACCGGCGATCACGTAAGATTATGCTTAATTTGAAGAAAATTCTTTTTTCTGATACAAACTTTGCCACTTGGTTTCAGTCACCTTGAGGTTGATTTTCATAGAATCCTTTCTTAGTGAGTCTTTACGTAAAAAGCATAACTATTGAAATGTCATATTTACAGCTTTAGTAGTTAGTCAACCAACTTGTTTATATATCTAGAAGTCGGATAAAGACAAAGAGTTTGATCCCGTTAATCTTGGCCATTACCAGTCCGGTAAGTCAACAGGCAAGCTACCTTGCATAAATTTAAACATTTTCTCTCCCTCGCACTCTCATTTCTTGCCCTTACTTTGCGTAAGGTAGCTTGCCAGCCGAGGATTTTTATAGGTAATAAAATATTAAGCTACGTCGCGTAAGAACGCAGCTGCGATCATAAGCGTCTATAAAGCTGATCGTGCTCTGGGTCATGAGATATACAGTAGGAATTTAAACAGTGTGAAACTATGTGTACTTTAGGATTTATTGAATAAACTTCTGACATACTTGTATCCACTCCAAAATCTTTCCATGTGGAGACGGAGTAAGAATACAATTCACCACTCCCTATCTTGCCCGTGGATGTTGTAAAAGACGACTAAGGGATATAATATGCACATAAGACCTGTGCAGGAGAAGGAAAACTCTAAATGAAACCCTATACCAACATGTCTGTCCAGTATGGTATAGTAGGTCAAATTCCCTCCCATTGCGAAGGAGGCCCGAGCTTAACAGTGGGACGTATGTGGGCTGCGATGATGAATCCTCGCTGGTTGGAATGTGGTATGATCATAACCTACCGAAAATGTAATAAAGGTATTGTCTGATTCTTACCTGTATGCTAATGGAGAAAGAATACTGTTCATCATCATGTGTCTTACCCGTGGGTGTCGTAAAAGGCGACTAAAAGATATGATAAGCATATATCTAGTTTTTTTTTTTTTGGGGTGGGCTGCGGTCGGCGCTCTCCTCGCACCACTCCGTCCGGGGCGACAGAGGGGCGTAAGCACGCAACACCCGCAACCCACCCGAAAACCACGTCGCCTTCGTCGTTGGGCCGACCACTGGAGCAGGGTTACTTGTCATCAGTGGTCGCCCTGACGGAATATAATATCTAGATAAGGAAAACTCGAAATAAAATCTTATAACAACCCATCTGACCTACATACTATAGTACGTAAATTTTGTCTCCTATTATGGAGTAGGATCGAAGCCAACAATGATATGTATATGAGCTGAAATCATGAAACATTCCGATGAAGTCGAATAACTTATATCAATATATATGTATGTACATGTTTATATACAATATAACATGTATTGTATTTATTTACTAGCAGAATATATTAAAATTCCTTTTCTCGCTGTAGCAAAGCAAAGAATAATAATATAATCTTTGAAAAATTTAGTCTCTTTTGTAATTTTAACTTAGTCATATAATAATCCCACAAACATATTTTTGCAGATCTGAACTCATTCAGTGTTTTGAGTATATACTTCGATGTTTCTTAATTTATCCCATCAAATATTTATAAAAACATCAGCAATGTATTTAATAATTATTTAAGGCTTGATATATTATCATTATGATTATCATCATTCTGTGCTTGCCCTAATTACTTACCGTCGACGTAAAATGTACTGTTCTTCTATCGTCAATGTTGCAAGAGTTTTCATAACCACCCCCATAAAGCAAAAGATATGAATAATGAATAATTATTAAAATAAATTGGAATTATTTTAAAACTACTGTAGAAGATTGGCAGTCACAACTTTATGTCAATAGAATAATGAGATGAATAATGATGGTATTAGTCACAAACATTTTTTTTTTCTAATTTTAAACAAAGCTTAGTACTTATTTATAAATGATCTCATTTCTTTTGTAAATAAAACCAGTTTACGGATTTTATCGCGTTTGTATTTAATTTGATTACTGACATTTCGAACAATTTACGACGTTTATGTCCACGGGTGGACTAAGATGTCTCACGTCCAATAACTCATCGTTATTACAGAGATTTATATCTACCCGGTATAGAATTTGTTAATAAATTTTAACCCACATTTTGATAAGAATTTATTCCCAGTATAAGAACAATGGTTCTATATGAAAAAAATATATTTATTATATTAATGGTTATTAATTATTCAAACTTGTAGTTATTATTATGGTAATTTATTACATTAAACCTAACAAATCTAATTTTTTTTTTTTTGGGTGGTTTACGGTCAGCACACCTGCCGCCCGACTCCGTCCGGAGCGACCGAGGGGCGGCGCGCGGCCCCGTAACCCACCCGATAGCACGTCGCCTTCGTCATTGGGCCCACCGCCGGTGCAGAGTTCCTTGTCTTCAGTGGTCGGTCCGATAGAATACCCTGAGGAGGGTACCCTCTCCCGTCGACGTTCCCTTCCCAGCACGACGGTCGCCGTCGCGAGATCAGCCTTGGGTGACAGACTAAAATCGCCGATCCAAGACAGATACGACAAGAAAACTCATTACTTTTATTGCTGTTGGTGACAGATAAGCCTCTAATGGTAAGTGTTGCTGCCCCTCATGGACTTTTGCTACGTCCCTGCCTACCGTAAAAAAGTCAGGGGAATGTGTATATGCAATGAAATTTATACTGAAAGGCATATCCAAGAGCCAGCACAAGCCAACACCCTCAGCAAGTTAGGCTGCCGGCTCTTTCGCTCACCGAACGAAGTACAATAACAAATTGCTACTACTCAAACATCGGTTTTCTGCAAGAGTGTGGTACTACCACGGATGGACCGGCGCGTCTGTAGACTGAACACTGCCGAGAATGTGGTCCTAACACTATAAAATGCGCCACATGCAAAGTGCTGTGTTAATATTGTATGACGAAGCCCTCCAGCTATATAGAAACCAATTAAAAACCAAACCATTCTTGTTTTGCGGCCGGCTAAATTCATAGTCCGCGTCAAGCTGTCAAGGCCATCTGCGGCCAACAGCTGTACACACAAAAAAAAAAGCCAGCTAAATTATAACCGAAACGGAATACTGAATCCTTCAAAGAATTTCAGCTCTTTGGCGTGTACATAATAACATATTAAATGATCGTTTTGTTTGGACTAATTTAGTTGGGACGGACGGGCATCGTGGAGCCCCATAATCTGCTTTATTACTCTCTCTGCGAATTGAGTGGGCCACCATTCCACATTATACTCGGCACCATTTAGATATTTTAGTAAACAAGTCGAATGAACCCAAATACGGTATAATAATGATTTAATGAGCTGTTCTTATGGCTATTTCACGTTCTTATTGTGAGACTTTAAAAAAATGTATTAGCACTAAGGCTGTCTTGTTCTCCCAGTAGCATAACTATACTCTTGATCTTAAAACCATCTGTAAAGCCTAAGTCAATATCGCCCTCCGAGATATTGGCGGTACGGGGTGCTTTCTTTCCGACTGGTGCAGTTTTAGACGGGGCACGTTTGCTTCGCCAAATACCTGCACACGGTCGTTAGGAGGGAGAGTAGGTACAACGTCCTGCCACCACTGCGATTGTGACGAGGGCACGGCGCGGCACACACTCGATATGTGTGCCGCGTGAGCTGGGCAGGGCCTTGAACTCGTCGTGATCATCGGTGGCGACCTTACGCTGCCGACGATCGCTAGGGAGATGCTCAGCAGCGTCAGGAACGGGGACGCGGTCACCGCCTTCTGCGAGGCAGTCATCTCGCGGTAGGAGGTGGGGTATCGTGTGCGCGAAAGACGCCTCCATAACGATACGATCCACCGCCAGTGACACGGGCGGCGCAGGGGCGAGTGCCTGCGCCTGATGCCGCCCTAGCCGAGTCCGCAGTTGATCGGACCGGGAGTTTAGTTCGTCACCCGCAGAGAGGCTAACCGCGCGACGGCGTTCAACGTCTCGCATATCATATCCTTTAGTCGTCTTTTACGATACCCACGGATAAAAGAGGGGATGATGAACTATATTCTTACTCCGTCACCACATGAAAAAATTGTTAAACTCAATCAACTAAAAATCAGTTTTGCCATAACATTTTAATATTAATACTAATTGGTAATATAATGATACTAAGGGCTACACTGAAACTACTCAGTAATGCGGCTAAAACGTATATTACATCTCTAATCTAGATTCACTTATCATCATTATCTCAACTTATTTACATCCGAATAATGAGCTCGAGTCTCTTCCATAAAGTGGGTGAAATTAACCTACTATACTGCAATGTTAACTAGCAGGTTAGACGGATTGGTAGAATGTTTAAGTTGAAGTTTGCCTTCTCCTATACACTTTACCCTCTCTTGCATCGTACCCGCGGGTAAGAGACAAAATGGTGAACAGTATTCTAACTCCGTCAACACACGCACAACCATGCTCTGTTACCACACGGCAACCTAATCTAGATAAAGTAATAATATTTAAAAGAAAAAGAAGCCCACGCTTAAGCCATTATGACATTACTAATTAAATACACGAGATATTGTCGTACATAGTCTGTGCATTATTATCATGGGAGGGTTGACAGGTAGGAGACTAATGAAAATATAAAGCCGAAACTTGGCAAGTGAGTCATTCCTTATTTAGGTTTATGCGACACCAGTTATGTATAATAAAGTTAACGCAGTAGATCATATCTGACTAACTCAGTAATACAGCCCATTGAGGAAGAACATTGATAAAACTATTCAGTAGTAAACATGTATATCATATTTCTTTGGAAAATCGGTCTTCTTTATAAAAGGTCATTGGGTATAATCTGACCCACTTAACAAAAGGTTTCCAACAAAAATCAAATTAAGTGAAATTGTTAAGTATTAACCAACTATTAATTTTATGTAGTTATTTTTTAATAAACCATGGGAATAAAAATTCAAAGATAAATAATAAATCGGTATTCAGTGGGTATTTTTATATGTAAAATGTTTAGATAAAACAATTTCAATGAAACATTCTGTTAAATAAACAAAATAAAGGTTTGAGTGGTAAGAAGGTTTGCCTGGTCAGCATGCATATGCCTTCTCCTTCTCTACCGGCACCATGAATTGATTAACAACAAAATATTAATAAGAGGCAAAATGCAGTCCCGACATGTCAGGAGCTAAAAATACTACCTATATATATTGGTGAATTCAACAAGACAGGGAAGAGAGAGTATCGAAGGTTACTACTGCTTACTGCTGCTACTGATGTTGCGCGCATATGGCCAGCATTGTATATTTTTTGTCTTGGGCCAGACATCATATTGTCAAGCAAATAGACGCGCCTGTGGGGTTTTTAGACGATATAATTATTCCTGTAGACATTGATTTATCGAATAAAACATAAAAAACCTTTCTGTTATTTTATTTTTCTTTATTTTATTTTTAAATCCTGGGTACTAACAAGAAACCAATAAAAATGTCCGAAACCTTATTTACCTATAATGAACCTTAATATTTTTTTCTTTTTCATAATTTGGTCTGAATCCCATTGTCTGCATTAATGCGACATATATATTTGTAAACAAGAGATGTTTATCTGAACTTCCTACTTTATTTTTTTTCTGTAGGCCGTGGGTATAGATTTCATACTAAGGCGCCCATTTACCTTTCTTTAAAGATTTGTAATATTTGCTTAATAGGCGTCCTAACATTTACCCAAAAATTGTTTTTGTTTAAAATCGAGTGAAATCTATTTGATCTTTTAATGAATCTATTTCTATATGAATACCATCATTTATATATTTAATACGGTGCTATTATTCTACCGCTGTTCAAAACAAAGTTAATATTTGCAGTACTGAAACCTCTTTCGATGTATTCTATTACTAATAGCGATTTTTCCACTCGTATTTGATAGCATTCAATGAGCATCAACTGTAAATTTCTCGGTAGTGAAGCAGATAATTAAAATCTGCCGCAAATGACAAGAATTTGAATAATAAGCTGATGTTTTCAATTGACTTGGTAGACATTGACATTTTTAAAGTTTATGTTACATAAGATCTAATAGGGAATTGTAATAGAAAAATGCTGAGTGTGGTGATAATCTAGATGAACGATAGCGTGTCAAGCTATGTTCAATCAAAGGGATTACAGCCGCATTGTGTGTATTCACACGAAACATTTCCACTTTTGACCCTTTCATAACTCAAAACCAAACATAGATTCACTTAATTTGTATATATATTGAGATCCACTAGCTAAAGTACATAGTTTTCTAAATTTTATAAAGAAGCTGTCTTTATAAAATTTAAAAAACTATGTACTTTGTATATGTGTAAAGGCTTGTTTATAGATATAGTCCAAAAATCATCATGACATATATGTAGATGACTGACACACAAAAGTATATGTAGATCAAAAACCTTACCCACTTCTGGACAACCTGTAAAGTTTAATTTTACTATCTAGCTAGGTTCAAACTGAATCGTGTGAATAAAAAACCGGCTAAATGCGAGTCGGAGTCACGCACGAAGGGTTCCGTACCATTATCTTTAAAAAATCGCGATTGTTGTTGCCGCTATGGCAACAGAAATACATAAATTATGAAAGTTTCAACTGTCTAGCTATCGCGGTTCTTGAGATACAGCCTGGTGACAGACATACGGATGGACAGACAGCGAAGTCTTAGTAATAGGGACTCGTTTTACCCTTTGGGTACGGAACCCTAAAAACAGAAAACAGTGAATGTGTTAGAACAGAAAATATAAAATTTTTACAAACAAACGATTTTATTAGGTAAAACTTAGCGGCTCGCGTAATAATAAAAGTAAAATCTTTTTTCTTCTTTGCTAGAGAATTAGATTGATGATGAAAAGTTGTTTTATCGTTTATATATAGCTACTTTAATTCTAACTGTTTTAATACTATTACTTTCCGTGTGGCGACGGATTAAGAGTACGAGTCACTACTCCCTTTCTTGCCTTATGTTCAAAATGTAGACATTATTATCAACTGATATTGTCTTTTAAAGCGTGTTTTCTTTTTTTTAAATAATTATATGCTTAAAAAAAATAAAAACACGCTTGAAAAGAATACTTAAGTATTTTTTTATGTGTGTATATATGCATATGCGGCTAACAGCCGTATTTGTTAACTGCATATGGCTTTCCCAGCTTTGCTCGGACTATGAGTGAGCGCCGAGGGCTCTCAACCCGGACTTAAGTACCTAATAAAAGCGTTGTAATATATATATATATATATATATATATATATATATATATATATATATATATATATATATATATATATATATATATATATATACATATATATATATATATACATATATAAATAATTTACCATAATTATGTATTAGCGCGATGTAATTATGTCGAGCAACGCTATCTACAGAATCGAATGGTCCTTATAATTATTATAATTAGTACAATTAAAATAATTAGGTAGTATTTCTGGATAACTATAATATATGTTATTTGTAAATATTTCTTAATCAGAAGAGCTAGCGTGTAGTAACGAAAAATAACGATACGAGATTAATCAGAAACCATCTATCTTTTTCAAAAAACGCTAATCCTGAAGGTCTTAGAAAAGATAATAGGACAAACTATTTTAATAATGTCCTTGTACTCGGTTCTTATGTGCAAAGTTTCGAATTGATCATATGTTTAGAAGGGCGTGAAAATCATGTTCAAATTTTCCGATATATACATACAAACATACATTCATACATACATACTACATATCAAATTAATAAAAACGTGTTAATAATACTCATGTACATATTGTAAATTTTACAGTTTACATATGGTAAACTCAGGAACAAAATTTCATTTTATACTACTACTATACTATAGACAGCTTAAACTCTACATATAAAGTCAATTCCGCTGGTTGAAAAAAAACTTGTCGTAACGTCTCTTACAGATATCGAACCTATCCGAAACTTTTATATCGGTTTCAATACAGTTTTAGATATATTTCTATTTCAGATATCCAATAGATTTAATTACGGTTACAGAGCTCCATAACATGCGTAATTGTCCTACATGAGTATGGCCTAAAATCTAAAATACAAGAGTGTAAAAGAATACTTGATGATAATCAATAAAATTTTAAATCAAAAGATATGTGTTCAGTTTCATTGACATTACGCTACAAGTTCCTACTCAATAAAAACCGTGTCAATTGCTGGAACCCAAGTGATACTATTTCAAAATGAGTACTTACTTTTATAGTAAGGAAAGTATATATGTGAATGTATATATGTAATGAATGTATATATATATATATATATATATAGCAAGGAAGTACTTACTCTGCGTGAGGTGACGGATTAACATTACAAATATGTCACCACCCCGTGGACGACATGACATATTCTACATTAAAGGTTTGGTCAAACAGCAAATGGGACGGGACGACGAAGCGACGCTAGCTGGACGACATCACGGTGTGTACGTCATACTGCGGGCGTGATGATCTCGCTAGCATCGCGTCGGCCGACCCGTCGCACTCAGCGCGACTTCTCGAGCATTTCGAAAAGAGATGTCGAGCGATGCAGACGTAGAAGCTGTGCTGCTTGCGTTTGTATTAATGAAAAAACGGCGTAAACGAATATGGGTGCACGAATTGAACCAAAAGCGTCATGAATATGGGGCAAACCATAGATTTTTATACTGCTGATGGCTCAAGTCGTTCATAAAAGTGTAGCCTCGAACAATTTCGATCAATTTTTTTACTTCCTCCTCGTTCATTTTTGTAAATGGATACAAAACTGGCGCACGTTGAACGCGACGTGCTCTCGTCGTTGCGTTTGTCTATTTGTCTCCTCAATTAAAACACAAAAAGATCATCCCGCTCACGTCGCTATCACGCTCCGTCCCGCCGCACTCCTATTGCATTCCCGCCGAACGCAGCGGCAACGTGACGCGACCCCTAGTCGATAGCTCTGTGTGACATATTCTACTTTTTTTTTTTGGGGGTGGGCCGCGGTCAGCGCGCTCCTCGCACCACTCCGTCCGGGGCGACAGAGCACGCAACGCCCGCAACCCACCCGAAAACCACGTCGCCTTCGTCGTTGGGCCGACCACCGGAGCAGGGTTACTTGACATCAGTGGTCGGCCCGACGGAATACCCCCTATTGGGGTACCCTCCCATCGACCGACGTCCCCCCATCGGGGAGGACGTCGGTCTTTCCTCACGCGGTCGGCTTCTCGGCGCGTGACGGACTAATCCCCGGACACGTCACCCGCGGCCTAGGCTAGGGCGGCATGAGGCGCAGGTAGTTGCGCCTACGCCACCCCAGTCGCCGGCGGCGGATCTCCTCATCGAGGCTGCGCTCCTCGCGCAGGCGATCCGCCGCCTCCTTCAGTGAGATCACTGTCTCGCAGAAGGCTGCGACCGCGTCCCAATTCCCAACGCTGTCAACCATCGCCCTAGCGATAGCCGGCAGCGTCAGGTCTGCACCGATGATTGCGACAAGTTCACAGCGCTGCACTGCCCAAGCCGCGCAGGCCTTGAGCGTATGGCGCGCCGTGTCCTCGTCGCAATCGCAGTGGTGGCAGGACGGTGTACTCTCTTTCTCCTTACGACCCTGTGCAGGTATTTGGGGAAGCACCCATGCCCCGTCAAAACATGCACTAGTCGGAAGGAGAGCACCCCGTGCCGCCTCTTCAACCACTGCATCAGCACCGGCCGGAAGGCCTCCACGGTTCGCACCCCGAACCGAGGCCTCTCCAGCCGGACTGCCCAACGGGCAATGACGTCTCGGCGGGCGTCGACGCGCCAGGCGGTGAGCTCCCTTAACGAGATCGCACCGCCCTCCGCTCGCACCCCCGTCACCCGCCGATACAATCCGGCGAGCATTTCCGCCTCCAGGTCCCACGGGGGAGTCCCGGCCAATAGGCACGCTGCCTCCGTCGCCATCCGTGCGGTATCCGCGTATACAGACATATTCTACTTTAACCTAAATATTACAACTCTTCACGTCCCGCCAACGTCGCGTCGCCGTCCCGCCCCGTTTGCTGTTTGACCAAACCTTTATACTGTATATTAGGAAGAATTTAAAACGATAAATTCTAACTTTTCTTTTTGTGACAGGTTTTGATCTACCTAATTACATACCTGCTCAACCTGGTCACATCGTTTGGAACGTCAGAAAAGCCGCGTGCGGCCTATACCCTTCCGTATTTCCTTCCCTTTGCCATTTGGCTTGAAAACTGGTACCAATTCTTTGCCATCGTTATAAAATCTATCCTGAGACACATCACATTCAACTAAACGTTTACACTAAGCTAGAGATTTTTTATATTTTTATTCATTGATTTCCGTAAATTATATATTCCATCAATAATTACTACATTCGATATTCCACGCCTGATTTGCTACTGCTACATTTATTATGTAATACCACTAGCACGTTATCAACATCATCAGTAGTTATAGTACTCTAAAAATACAATAATAATGTTAGTAATAATATTCTATGTTATATTGGCTTTCATTATCCTATATCATTATTTTACGTAAGGCATGGAATAATGAAATATATGGGATAATGCTGCGTTGTAACGGCTACCTATATTGTAAAAGACAACTAAGAGCTTAACATCAACTTACACCAACTGCACCTGATGCTGTCTTATTAATAATTACATTCCCAACGAGGGTTGACACCAGACAGACCACAGGCCATAAAATTAATGACAATACATACTATATGTATGTATTGTCATTAATTTTTTTTTTCACGCCTTTTTCCCATAGGGGTAGGCAAAGACCACTTCGCTCCACTTGCTACGATCTTGACATCCTACTTTCGCTTCCTCTACATTCATTAACCTCTTCATGCATATTCTTCGTTTTAGGGTACTTCTAACCTGGCCTTTCTTAAGGACGTCCCCGATTTGATCGTGAAATGTCCGCCTTGGTCTTCCCCTTCCAACACTCCCGCTCAGATTCGCCTTATAAATTCTTCTTGTTAATCTCCTTTCATTTATTTTCTCTACATGTCTAAACCAACTTAACATACCTTTCTCAATCCTTGTCACTACATTAACATTCATACCACAACGTTCTCTGATTATACTGTTCTTAATTTTATCCCTCAGTTTTACACCAATCATGCTCCTCAGCGCTCTCATTTCCACAGCATTTATGCTACTTTCATTTTTCTTCTGCCATACCCAGCTCTCACTTCCATACGTTAGGGTTGGTACAAGGACTCCCCTATGAACAGCCAGGCGAGCCTTCTTAAAGAGGCTCTGGCTGCCCATAAAGGTGTGCAAAGTACCATTCACCACATGGTAAATGTGAAAATGATATTGAAAGAAGAGTATGTAAGGGCATTACATACTCTTCTTTCAATTTAATTTTCACTATTACCATCTCTCGCAAAAGTAGATCCCAAATATATAATGCCAATTTCTTTTTAATTAATACGTTTAAAGAAGAATGAGACTTTCCGTGTGGTGATGGAATAAGAATACCATTTACCACCTCATTTCTTGCCCGTGGGTGTCGTAAAAGATGACTAAGGGATTATTACAGATAACATGCAAGTAAATTAAAATTCGAAATAAAACTCAATACCAACACGTTTACCACCATGTATGCGTCTGACCATAGTAGGTCAATTTCCCTCGCATTGGAGAGAATACTTGGGCCCAACAGTGGTATGGTAACCTATATGAGCTGTGATGATAATGATGAGGAAAGGAGAGTACAAATTATGTTGAACACCAACTAATTTGGATAAGCATAGGGTACTGATGATGGAAGAAATACAATTTCTTAAACTCTATTTACTTACAGTTATCCAGCTCATTACTCTTCTTTAAAACCTTTATTTACTTTACAAAATTTTCCTTTGCAATCTCATTTTATTGTACGATATACGATATACAAATCGCCCGTAGGCTTCGTATATATTCTTGTCGAGAAGCGTTAAATTAAATGGTGCTTCTGCTCAAAAGATTTATGATAGCAATACCAAATCGATTCAAAACCTCTAAGAAACATTCACAGTTACTGCAATCAATCCTTGTTTAATGTTTCTGAAATAGAACATTTGATTTACAGAAGTGGAAATTTGTTTTATTATATTTAGGAATCATTAAATAATAGTTTGCAGTAGGTTAAAATTCTAATTTATATTTATGTATTTACTTATTTATACCGTACGGTATAAATAAGTAAATACATAAATATTATTATACCGTATTATTTATACCGTACATTCAATTAGTATATTTTTATTAATATCATCAACTGCGAATTGAGATTATTCCATAAATTACTTTCACTTAACTGCCGTATAAAAGCGCTTATTTAAAAAAAAATGTATTTGTAATGTTGAATACCATATAAATCCTCAGAATTTGGCTAGAATCAATAACTAACTTTAAACTTAAAAAAGTATTGTAAAAGACCAGTTTTGAAGTGTCAGCACTAATAGCTACATATTTTTATTATTTAATTAGCTAGACGCTAAATAGGCCCATGGGTCAGTAGGAAGCGGCAAAGGGCTCATGAGTAGAGGGAAAGACTTATGAAATAGGCAATTCAATCTTGCATCTCTGTTATATGCTAATTTCAGAACTGGTTTGAACAGTGTTGGTTCAGAACACGTTGTAAAAAAATAAATTAAAAGCAAAAAACCTTTTAAAAAAAAGCTTTTATTTAAACGCTCTAAAAAGAACAAAATAATTTTTTCCTTATAAATTTTATCTATCAACTTATAACCTCATTACAAAAATGTTTAAATACACGACGTGTATACAAGGAGGATAGACATCAGGCAAGCGGCTGGTCATAAAACTATTGCCAATATCTTTCGTAATATGTACGTATGGTGAAAGTGGCGTACATATTGCGTCAACCCCAAGTAATTGGTATACGAACATGATGATAATGATTATGGCAAAAGAGAAATAACAGTCTTGAAGATCTCGCAATTTTTTTCTTTTTAATTTTGAAAATTTACAATACACACTCATATAAAGATTACACACTTAATCTATAAAGGCTAGATAGATTTTGCTATTTATTATAAAGTTTTAATATGGTGTTCTTCCAGTTACGTGAACCTAAAAAGCTAACCAATTTTCCTTTTTCACGCCTTGATCAAAGGGCGAGCGACGAACCGACGAAAAAATAACTCATCACCTCACGAAATTCATTATTTCAGGCTATCCACGTCATCGGGCGTGATATTTTTGGGCACCTCACCTCCACAAATATTTTTAGATACCCATATAATTAGACAAACGTAACTATGTTTTAACGATAATACAATTTATGATATACAATCCGAGATGGCAGAATGTTTTAAGTACACTCTCGTGTCCAGAGTCGTGGGTTCGATCTCCAAGTAAGACTAAGTAATTTGCGTCCATTTTTATATATTTATGATATCGAGCGCGATATTAAGGTATCGCCTTATGGTAACTTAGGAGTACTATGTTTTACCACTCTCTAATTTTCAATAGCACAAGAGAACAAGGCAAGAAAGCGTCAGCGCACTACTGGGACACTTATTAAACCAATTGCGATCACAAACCCGCCTGCCAAGTACGACGATTATGGCATTATCCTCTTATGTGGTCTATGTCATATAACCACGTATGCAAAGTTTACAACGAAGAGTGATATTTAAGCTAATATTATATATATAGAACAATACTATAAATTTTGTAGTATTTTTATGTTATTTTCAATACGCCTATTGGATACTTTTATAATTATGTTTTCTTTATTACCTAAATAAAGCTAATGAAATACTACATCCAAAATTCATTCACTTCAAAGGCATGAGCGTATGATTTTTCAATTAAAATATATAAATATAACAATATTAGTATGACCTAATCTATTTAATTTTTCCGTGTGGTGACGAAGTATGAATTTCACCACCTTTTCCCTCGCCCGTGGGTGGTGTAAGAGATGACCAAGAGATTAAATATGCTTATAACATCATCTGTGTAAGAGAAGGAAAGCTCGAAATATAACGCTACAGTAATAGATACGTCTGACCAGCGTGGTATCATAGGTCAATTGCTACTGTGAAGGAAGCTTAAGCTCAGCAATGGGACGTATATGAGCTGAAATGATGACGTTCATAACAGTTTTAAGAGACCGTTACGGTGTACATCCTTAAACACAATAGCAAATAAAAGTTCAGTTAGTTACAATTACTTGTAGTTATTAAACGTTACTGGTTAAAAAAGACCAATAGATCGTTACTACTTTATTCCATTTTGCTTATTGCGTAGTATTCGAATTATAGGGGAACTGTCGCATCTAGGTCAATATATCGGTTCCGGTGGTCCGTTTAATAGGGACGGTGAAATGCGGAAGGCTATGCCGCCCTTTCGTTGCTACGGATAATTATGCAAGACATGCCAAAAAAATCATGAGCAAGAAGTACATTTCATTTCTATATTATAAATTATATTAAAGGATACTATAATTAGCTAGTTTTCTTATTGCTTTTGATGGTAGACGATCAAATAGTTCATCTCGTGGCAAATGGCAACTAGAGCCCAAGGAGCCCTGCTACACCAGGAGCACAGTCAGGTCGCTGACCACAGTAAAAATGGTTTCAGGAGTTTGATTTTTTCACTGACTAAACGAAGTACGTAGCAAATTGCTATTAGATAGAACTACGAACTTCTACACCGGTCAAGCCGGCCTATTTATGGCTACAAGCAAAATACTATTAAGAGCGGTACACCACAAAAATGCTGCTACGACTTGTTTACAAATGACAATGTGAAATGCGCCTAATATCTGATTCCATCACCATCATCATCACAGCCCGCGCACGTCCCACTGTTGGGCTCGGGCCTCCACAATTGGAGGGTATTTGACCTACTTATACCATGCTGATCAGACATGTTGGTATAGGGTTTCATTTTGAGTTTTCCTTCTCTTGCACAGTTGTTATGTGCATATTAGATCCCTTAGTCGTCTTTTACGACGTCCATGGGCAAGATAGGGAGTGGTTAATTGTATTCTTACTCCACACACGGATAAATATCTGATTAACAATATATTTTTTCAATCCGTAAGTATTACTGAAATAAATTAAGCAAATAATTACCCTCAATAGATACAATGGAATAAAAGGTCAAAGCAAAATCAATATTCTCATTAACGACATTTCACAATTCGTCGTAAAGAAAGTAGTAGTACTTTCATACGTATCTATAGTTTAAGGGATTATATTACGCAATTAAGAATTTACTATCCGTAAAGCTAGAAGAGAAAATTATCCACTTCCTAATTAATTGTATGGCTTCATAAGCAACCTCGGGGATTACCCTGTTTATATAATATATTTTTATATAAAAATGTATAGTAAAGTAAATACGGTTGTACTTTTTCATCAAGTTCTTTCGCCACTTAATAAAGATACATGATAATTAAGTACAACAATGCATGTTTTTCGTTATTCCATTATTGGAGAATACCACCAATAACACGTGATATCAAAATACGCTTATAACTAAAAGTTTTTTAAAGTCGTAGCAGATTTCCGTGTGATGATTCACCACCTCCTTTTTTCTCCCCGTGGGTGTCGTAAAAGGCGACTAAGGGATAAAATAGCATCATGTAAGAGAAGTAAAGCTCGATGTAAAACCCTATACCAACACGTCTAATCAGCTCAATATGGTAGGTCAATTGCCCTCCAATTGTGGGAAAAGCTCGAGGGTTAGGCTTGTGTAGGATGGATTAGTGTAGGATGGACTAGTGTAGGATGTGATGATGATGATGTCATAGCATAACCAATCCACACTAATTCCGGGCAGATATCGTAACGTTGCTGGTTGTTGGGCGTCGTTGGATGCAGGCGGCACAGGATCGCACATTGTGGCGTAACATGAGGGAGGCCTACATCCAGCAGTGGACGGCAATAGGCTGAAATGATGATGATGATGATGATGATGATCGTAACTAGTGTTATGCGCGCTTAACCATACCATTATATGTCGATTGTCACTACCACTTAATTTTTCATGGCAATCCTAAAGGAGAATGGGCAATAGCACTGTATGGGAAAACTTATAATGCCAGCTGTCATCACCAGCCAGACTGGTAAGTGTGGCGATTATGACATTTATAATCATTCGATATCGATACGTTTCGTCTATTAAAAAGGTTAAAATAATGTATACGCCTTATAATAATAACGTATAGAAGGATAGTGTCAGTACTTCGAACTTTAAAAATTTGAATCTAAAAATACTAATGGCGGGCAGACGATTACACACGTACACACGGATACCACTATACAAATTATGAAATCAAATTTTGTTTTTATTAACATAAATCGTCGAAATACTTTTAAAAGTAATGTTAAAAACCTTTTTATGTTTTTCAAATGTGTTGTGGCACCATTTGAATGCACAAGCCGTCATAATTACCTATTTATTTTTTAAGAGTTGCGTACGTTCGTGCAGTGTAATGACTTGTACATTACGGGACTGTGCCGGCGTAGGCTCCATTAGGCTCCAATTGAAATGCCTCACTTTTTGTGCGTGGACTTACCTATATGTTATTATTCTAAGGTATACGCAATTATATTTATGTGGATAAATATGCACAATATTTTAAATTAAATCTAGGTTCTTACAATGTTTAATGGAGATTACTGTTCCAAGAACATATAATAGATTAGCAGATAGAAATTAGTTCTCTATATAGACGATAAAGGAAAAACAAATAAAATGTCATTGCAACCCACGCCATTTTATTTGTGGTTTTTCCGTTGCAATGTTGAAACAATCATTCTCTTTTAGTCAATATATCCGTTTTAATAGTGGCCAATGAGGCCTTTCAAAATGGTAGTGTACTAATATATCACGGTCTGTGGGATTTCATTTGAGCTCATATGCTTCCCACTGCTGTGCTCGAGGCTCTTCCGCAGTAGGAAGGAAATTGATTTACCATGCTGGTCAGACATGTTAATATAAGATTTTATTTCGATTTTCCCTAATCGGCTTTTATAACACCCACAGGATAGCAAAATCTTATGAATTTGACTCTTACTCCATCACTATACATAATTATAGTAAATTAATATATATTTCATTAAATTTATAATATAGATATATCCATAGTATTAAGGTTATCCTAATAGTAAACATAGTCTGTTATCGTAATTGTATCTACACCTGTAATAAAATTAATTAGATTGCATTTGCCGGGCTTCTGATGATTTAGCACCTAAAGTATCTAGACCAAATCACACTGGGCACTTAATATCGAGCTGAAATACGGCTTGGGTCACTTCGTAGCATGCTACCTTGGCGGACTGCTATTGAGATGCGCTCGTCGTAGGTTAGTACCTACGACGACCGCATCTCTGGTGGTTACGGGACCCTGAGGCACTATTCCGTTGTACCAAACGGTTTATGCTTCGTGACCAAGCCATGTCTATAAATACAAATAAACAAAAGGATGGCTATTCATATGGTTATTAAATCCCTTCCTCATTTATTTGGCACAATACTTGCATATACGAATTAGGAATGCTTTTTAACTCCTTCGTTTCCATTCTTTCAGTTCATAAAACGGCCTGGTATTGACTACGGGCCCCCTTTACAATGAGAGAAAACTCAACCTTCTATATTGTCCTGGACTCAAAATACATTAACCTATTTCGAGGTATCCTTTTAAAGCCAAGTTGTCTGGTTACATCGCCTAATAAATACGCCACTCTCGAGTGTGGAAGAAAGCGACAGCAAATCATTTATTATTTATTAATGCAACAATGGTAGTACAGTAATTATATTAACTGTATTATATTTCAGGCGGCTTTTATTTGAACAGCTTACTTAATTTTATCACCTCTATTATTTATTGTGCGAAGCAGCAATCTCCGCTATTTATCCATAATGCAGTGAAGGCGTTTTATTGATGATCTAATTTGTTTCCAAATAGAACATTAACTGTTACAGAAGATGAAGTTGTAGCTATTTCAAATCTAGATTGGTATTTATTTTTAATGTTTTAGAACTTATATACAGTAGGAGAGTTTTAGCGGGCACCAGAAAGCGTCCTGTATTGGTTTTGTGTTATATTAAACATTTTTATGGCATTTGATATAATTTATTATAGAGAACTGCTGGAGTATATTGAATATAATATAAAAATGCTTTACTTTACGTTTTTGTTTGCCACCAAAATTTCCAAAAGATTCCATTAAAAGCCTGGCCGATGTCCTCCCCGAGGGGGGGACGTCGGTCGATGGGAGGGTATCCCAAATAGGGGCTATTCCGTCGGGCCGACCACTGATGACAAGTAACCCTGCTCCGGTGGTCAGCCCAACGACGAAGGCGACGTGCACATGGATGGGTTGCGGGTGTGCGTGCTTACGCCCCTCTGTCGCCCCGGACGGAGTCGTGCGAGGAGGGCGCCGATCGCAACCCACGCCCAAAAAAAAAAATCCACGTGATTGTAGGCAAATGATATAGAAGTTTAAAAAAATCTCATATATTAGTTTTTCAGAATAATTCAACAAATCAACATATCGAAAATTCGAAAGCCAACAACTAAATTTGACGAAGACGAAGCTTGCGAACTCTTTCTTTACTGTATTCTATTTTAAACTCTCCTAATGCTCCTCCCTACTTAAAACTTCATTTTCAACTTCTTTGCACTACTCACGACCGTAATCTCCGTTCCTCCAAAAATCTTCTTCTTCACTGGCCTTCTCACTCCTCCAGTCTGGTACATTCTTCCTTTTATATCCAGGCCATTCTTCTCTGGAATGCGCTACCATTAGAGATCAAAATGGCCGCTAGTCGTGATAGTTTTAAGGCTATGGTCAAACGCCTATACCTAGGCTTTCTGACGGAATGAACTCATCATTGAGGAATCACCTCTGCTGTTTATAAAATTTATATGTATGTATATGTGTATTTATGTGTGTATGTATGTATTTATGTATGTATATATGGCTGTGTGGTAGCGGCTTCGAATACTACCAACCCTTGCTTTGCTCGTGGGTGTCGTAAAAGACGACTAAGAGCCCTAGATTGACCCGGACCAACTCCATCTGGTACCATTTGGGTCAACGATTACATTCCCAAGGAGGGTTGACGTCAGGCAGGCGGCCGGTCATAAAAGTCATTGCCGAAACTTTTTGCAATATGTCAAAACAGATGACATATTGCGTCGACCCCAAGTAATTGGGATAAGAGCAAGATGATGATGATGATGATGATGATGATATGTATGTATATAGATATATATATATATATATATATATATATATATATATATATATATATATGTATTGTTTGCTTGTATTAGATATTTCTGCTCCACCCTAGGTCGACTGGCAGAAAATGCCTACGGCATTAAGTCCGCCTTGTACCTTTCTTTGAGTGCAAAAGTTTTAAATAAATAAATAAATTTATTTCGTAAATCTCTTAGATATTAGCTCCCTAATTCCTATAACTGTCAATTTAAATTGATTTATTGGTTAAATCTCGTAAACTCTATTAAAAAAAAACGACATTTTACTAATTTTTTTTTTAAAAATATACAGACTGCTATGCGAAGAGACTTTTTCCCGACTCTTTACTTAAGGGAAATAACTTTTTTACATTTTATACCCGAGTATTTTGTGTAAAATTTTATCCTTCTTAATGAAGGTTACAAAATGACAACCAACAAGTAAACAACTGCCTATCATTTACAATTGCCTAATAAATACTTCCTTTAGAGCAGCATAAGACAGTAAATATATTTACGAAATTGTTATCCAATAATTCTCTCTGCCCTTTTATAAATGTGTCTAAAAATGTCTACAAGGCAGCATTCCTAAATTAGAGCACACCCACGTTGTGACGTGTGCGATTGGCTATTTAACATCATTGTGATCTAGTAATCATTTTTTATATGTCTGAAAAATGCAACATTATAAAATATACAACATTATAGTTTGTGCTTGGCGAAATCCTGAATATATCATTTAAAAAACCGCAATGTCATACACGAAACGTACGGTGTTGTCATAATGCGCCCCAATATGTTGGCTATATTTATGGTAAAATGAAAGTAAATGACATTCATTGTCAGATTGCAATTATATTTCACATCTTTTTATGTAATTATTTATCGAGTTAAGTAATGTACCTATATAGTTAAAAATATAATTATCGCGAGCTACTATAATTATTACTATTTACAATAATTAATAAAGTATATTCACACAATATTAATTGGGTTTCATATTTTCTTTTTTAAAATTTAATTTTTTTCGTGTGGTGACGGAGTAAGAACACAATTCACCATTCTCTTTCTTACTCTTGGATGTCATAAAAGACGAATAGGAGATGTAATATGCATATAACGTCTATGCAAAAGAAGGCAAACTCGAAATAGAGCCCTATAGCAACCTGTTTGTGACCAGCGTGGACTAGTAGGTCAATTTCCCTCTCATTGTAGAGTAAGCTCGAGCCCAACAGTGGGACATATATAAACTGTGATGATGATGATGATGAACCTTAACATCAATCCAGTGAAATACATATACCACAGGATACACGTAGGTATGTCACCATGATTACATCTTAATAAATGCACACTTAGTAACATAACCTGAAAATGTACTTGCAATGTCCGACTATTATACTTCTTCCTTGCTTCTGCCGACTTCGAGTTATGTGTGACCACCGAATGTCCTTTGCTCTTTTTTTTGTGTGTGTATAGCTGTTAGCAGCAGATGGCTTTGACAGCTTGACGCTGACTATGGGTGAGCGTTCAGGGTCTCAAGCCGGAGAAAGTATACTAAACGACATCAACCAAGGGCTCCTCTTGTGGGGAACGGACCTCGGCCTGGAGCGTCACTGGAGGTAAAGTGGTCGTGCCCACATTTTGGTTCGTGACTTTTACGTGACGCAGTTTTCCATTTCGACAGCGAGGGCGGACCCGCGGGTATTTTTGTGTAATGGCCGCGCGGGCCGCGTAAGCTCTACGTTGAGCGAGTGTAATGGCGACGTCCTCTTCGTCGAGAACGTGTCGAGGATGTCCTTTACTCATTCAAGACCGTCTATTTATACCCATTTTTCGCTATTAAACTATTCAAGTGTAACGATCTACAGCTACGAATGTTGCCAAATCATACTTTGAGTTACCACCTTCCGATGGGCCGTAACACTACTACTATTTTATATGAAATTCATGGATTTAATCATTTTGTAAGACATATCTATGAGCAGTTGAAACAGTACACCAAAGTCTGCATTGTCACTGATCACCTGCCTGTTAATTTTTTAGGAGAACTATTTTTCGTGGAAATTAAACTTGTGATGTCCATAGATCCGTCACATGTGTCCTAAAATAAACATGTCAGATTCAGATATGGACATACCTATATACTCAACGGACATAACAAATCTACGCCTAAATATTAAAAATAAAATTATTGTTTATGTTTTTTTTTTGTCTTTTATGTTTACTTTATTACACATACGAAATAAAACATTTTAAAAGCTTTTATTTAACTTGAATATATAATATTTAAATTGTATATCCTGGAATTTTACAATCAATATTTCACTCTTCCACTAAAGCTATCGGGCTGAAATTTGACACACGTTTGGTTTTCGTGAGAATGCAAGATTTAAATAATCGCCAAGCATTTTAATACACTATGGACGTTGCAAAATCGTCTTTTTCTCTTTTCTATAGTAACCCACATGAAAGGCCTTGATGAGCAAAACAATAAAAAAGGATCGTCATTCTGAATCCAACATGGTGGATATCACAAACTGGCTATTTAAAATTGGCATGGCAAATCGGTATGATACAGAAACCAAATGAAAGGGCGAAAGGTAAGCCTTTAGCTTCTTTCATTCATCATCATCATCATCATCATCATCTCAGCCCACATACGTCCCACTGTTGGGCTCGGGCCCCCTCCATAATGGAAGGGTAATTGACCTACTATACCACGCTGGTCAGACGTGTTGGTATAGGGTTTTATTTCGAGTTTTCCTTCTCTCGCATAGATGTTATATGCGTTTTATATCCCTTAGTCGTCTCGTACGATCACCCACGGGTAAGATAGGGGGTGGTGAATTGTATTCTTACTCCGTCACCACACGGCTTCTTTCATTATCATATAATATTAAAAAACTAAAGAATTAAAATACACGTCAAAAAGGAAATAAACTCATATTTTGCAATAAATAATTAATCCATTGTCCAAATGAAAAGTGACAACAGTAGAAAAAGAGAGAGTGTAACAGGGTTTTATTTTGCCAATAAATAATTTTACTTTTTAATTCATCATCATCGTTTCGGCCTCCACTGATGAACGCAGGCGAACATGTGGGATCATATTACGCCACAGAGTGCGGTTCTGTGCCGCCTGCAACCAACGACGTCCAGCAACTTTTACTAGGTCATTGGTCCATGTAGTGGGGATCGTCCTACACTGCGTCGTCCAATACGTGGTCACCATTCGAGAACCTTTTTCCCCAGCAGTTTTCGGTTCGTCGAGCGATGTAGTCTGCCCATTGCCACTTCAGCGTGCTAATTCTTTAGGCTTTTCAGTTACACCCGTTTTTCTGCGGATTTCGGATAACATATCCATAGGACGCTGAGTGACTTTGAACTCGGTTATGAGGCCTACATTTACGGCCCATTTTTTCATACCCTACGTCATTACTGGTAACACACACTAGTTGTAGACCTGTGTTTTCAGACACTGAGGCATTTTGGACGAGCAGATCCTCTTACGTTTCCCTTTTTGTTTTTTATAAATCATGAATTCGTTAAAAAAAATATATACATATATACATACTTTTATTTTATTTATGAATTTTGTCATTAACATGAAAAAAGTTAATAACTAATACTGAAGTATGCACATAAAAACTTATATTAACGCAATGATACTGGGCCTCAAATACACCCAAGTCTGTCGAGAACCAAGAATGCTGAAAAAAAATCCAAACATGAGGATAAAAAACTAAAACGCGATAAAATCCATGAAAATAGTTTTAACGAGATCACTTACTCACGTTATAATCTTCCAACAAGCAAACGCTATTAAAACTTTATAGGTTAGCACATTACCGTCGACTTTGCAGTTGAGATTGTTTGAGATTTTCAATGGCAGTTTATTGATATACGCCACCCTAAAAGTGACTTAAATAAAAGGCGTTAGTATATAACCACTGTTACTTCAATTTTGAATTCTATATAAGTACCTAACCAAGAATGTCGCCCATAAATACAGGCATTACTCGTCATATCGTCAAGTTCTAATACAAAAGGCTTTCTCAGCGGCTTCATTTACAAAAGCACAATGTAATTAGAAATGGAGCGTGGATTAGGAACTTCGTTATTCACCGATTTGAATTAAATAATTTACTCTAACAACGGAGAATTTCATAGGGGGGAAATCTCATTAATTAATTTAATATTTTGCATGGATTTGCGGATTTATATATCATTATTTGTGGTGAAGTACTGAAAATATAATATTTCACCATCCCTATCTATTCCGGAGTCGAAGGGATGTAAAAAGACAAAAAATAAAAGTGTGAAATAAGGTAAACTACAAATAAAATGCTATGCCTAATCTCAATTTGTGAAGATAATCCTTATTAAAATTATAAATGCGAGAGTAAGTTTGTTACGCTTTCACGCTTAAACCACCGAAACTATTTCAAAAATTCTTTCACCAATGGAAAGATGTAATATCAGGGAGTAACATAGGCTGCATTTTATCCCGGTATTATCACGGGAACGGGAACTACACGGGGACGGGAACTACGCGGGTAAGGCGACTAAAACCGAAGCGAGGCGAGGGCCGGTTGCTAGTATTTTAATACTTTTGATTACTGCATCTGAAAAATCAATATCAAAAATATAGACTTACTAGCAACCCGCCCTCGCTTCGGTTCGGTTTGAGTCGCCTTACACACGTAATTCTCGTTCCCGTGATAAACTACAGCCTATGTTACTCCCTGATATTTTAGCTTTCCATTAGTGAAAGATTTTTTGAAATCGGTTCGGTGATTTAAGCGTGAAAGCGTAACAAACAAACTTACTTTCGCATTTATAATATTAGTAAAGATATCAGTATTAAAGTTAGGATATATAGAAAAACAATAAATTAATGTTATTAACGTACTTGAAGAATTATAAATTATTATCCCTATCTTACCCGTGGGTGATCGTACGAGACGACTAAGGGATATAAAACGCATATAATATCTATGCGAGAGAAGGAAAACTTGAAATAAAACCCTATATCAACACGTCTGACCAGCGTGGTATAGTAGGTCAATTACCCTTCCATTATGGAGGAGGCCCGAGCCCAACAGTGGGACATATATGGGCTGAGATGATGATGATCTATAGAAAGAAATAAAATTTAAGGGTTTGTTTGTAATGATCAAAATAGTAAGTTTTTTCACGCTCATACGGTTATTTTGTACTATTTTTTTATCTGTCAGTCTGTCTGTTTGTTCCGGGTAATCTTCAAACCCGACTAATAATATTTATAATATTTTTTTACCAAGTAGCTGTCTATAAAAGGTGTAACTTTTCATGGTAGAAGAACTGAGTTGCAAGACATAGTTTTTTTACAAGTTATGTTTTTGATGGCATAACATATATACCGCAAAACATACATACGTTAAATCAAATACACCAATCGCAAACTGACTATACCTAATTGTAAACGTGCTACGGTTGAAATCGTATAAATTCAAAAACATAAGTATAACCAAGTAGATATTTAATCCTACAAATCAATAGGTATTTCATTCATTGATACACGTGCGGGGTTAGTTTTCGGCGTTAATTAATTAAAATAGGCAATACGTGACGGAAAGCCATTTTATTTTGAAATAGATCGCCACCCTTCTCTCCATTATAAAACAACTAGCAACCCACCCTCGCTTCGCTTCGGTTTCAGTCGCTGCGGCGTAGTTCCCGTTCCTGTGGGAATATCGGGATAAAATATAGCCTATGTTACTTCCTGATATTATAGCTTTCCATTGGTGAAAGAATTTTTGAAATCGGTTCGGTGGTTTAAGCGTGAAAGCGTTACAAACAAACAAACATCCTTACTTTCGCATTTATAATATTAGTATGGCTGTACAGCGTTAAACATGAAATTTGTTCTTCAGTACATTCTCATATAGAAAGTCGTATTTCTGTAACATATTGGAGATTTAGAATCGAGTTCTCTCTTCTCGCAATCTTGTACTACATCTTTGTTATTTATTGTCTTTGACAACAGCCACCAGCCAGGGATAAAAGGTGTGGCAATATATAACTTTTACTCTGTCACCAGACGAATTATTTCACAATTTACATGCTTATATGTATCTTTCGTGTGGTGACGGAGTAAGAATACAATTCACTACCCCCTCTCGTCCGTGGGTGTCGTAAAAGATGAGTCAGGTATTATAATATGCAAACAACGTCTATGCAAGAGAAGGAAAACTCGAAATAAAACCTTATACCAACACGTTTGTACAATGTGGTATAGTAGATCAAATTTCCTCCCAGATAGGAGGATGCTTGATCCCAATAGGACGTGTATGAGCTGAGATCAAAGGTAGCTGATGAATTAATGACTATGCTAACTATACATTGTCATTATAATAATATCTCACAACATAATCCCTAGACGATTAACATTCGAAACTCTGTTTGACCTGACAAATTAGATCACTATAAATTATTATCATATCTCTCATCCTTATTAATATTATAAATGCGAAAGTAAATTTGTTTGTCTGTTTGTTACGCTTTCACGTTTAAACCACAGAACCGATTTCAAAAATTCTTTCACCATTGGAGAGCTATAATATCAGGGAGTAACATAGGCTATATATTATCCCGATATTCCCACGGGAACGGGAACCACGTGGGTAAAGCGACTGAAACCGAAGCGAAGCGAGGGCGGGTTGCTAGTCTTATATAATCCACATTTGATGTAAACATTCGAATACTATCGAAGTAACAATCCAAATCACTGCTTCTTATATCTAACTCTTCTAACCATCATGGTACAAGCGTAAGTAGATATAAATTATAAGCGTACACTGAACCTGTACTATCACTTATTGCAACCTCTTCGAATGCTACGAGGTATATACATTGGTATATTTATTTAATTAAAAGATACCCCAACTGAAAAGATCTATTATAATAATGCCTTTAGTTTAAACTGAGGCTGGAAGTCCAAGTTCATTATTCGAGGGGTAAACTAACCAAAAAGTCAATATATTTAAGGATTAGGAACGACAGTTCCCAATTATCACTTCCATGAATTAAGAAACACATTTAAATATACATATATGACACTCGTTCTTGTGTTAGAATTATGTTACTGACTAATTTCTATCTGCAGCGTTAAATAAGACAGCTAATTTAAGATTGCACCTCATTCTCGCAAAAAAAAATTGATGTTTGAGTAATATCCGGCATCAGCCCAATCGTAAGTCATGCTCCTGACTGTGTCCCTGATATTACAAAGGTCTATTAGCTATGCTGCTCCTCTACAAGCAATAAAAAATATTTTGCTTGTACTGATTACAATTAAGTTGAAAGATTACAATTCAGATGAATAATAACAGGTTTGTCATTAAATTGAATGCATAATAAAATAAACTACAACTGTTTTTTTTTTGCAGCGAAGTGACGGAAGGGCGGCGCATGACTCCATAACCTGTCCTTTTTCTCCTCCTCACCATTCCGCCGACCACTGGTACTGAATCCTTCCGTGGCCGGCCCGGCGGGCAACTGGAACTATGAAAGAGGTTTCAATTTACAATTTAGAAGTGTGCTCGTTGCACTGTATTTTAATTAATTCTTAAAACAATAATTTAGTAGTTCAAACAAAACATTTCGTTAACGTATCCATAAAACTATACTGACGGACTCATAAACTGCATCAAACTTCAGGATTACTTTGAAATGATTTTTTTAATAAGTATGCAAACTTTTTAGATTAAATTATATAAATATGGAGACACTTGTCCTTAATCTTAAAAAAAAGCAATATTTAAAAATAGAACTGCAGTAAAACAAATGAATATAGCCGGGAAAAGAAAATTTACTCGTGGTATCAGATTTGCGTGTTATTTATAGCAAAGTTTTAAAATTGATTCTTATTGATTTTTTATTCTTTTGTCAATTGAATTATTGTTACCAGCAGAATTGTTGGGTTAACTTTTTAACTCATCCAGAGTTTTTGAACCATAATATGGATACTGCGTCCGAACAAGCTGCTCAAATTGTAGCATTGGTGCGGGAGGGCTTGGATCAACGAACGATTGGTAGAAATTTAAATTTAAACCAGTCTACGGTTTGTAGAATATACAGAAGGTTTGTGGAGACAGGTTCTTACAAAAGGAGACGTGGTACAGGCAGAACTCTAGCAACCACAAGTCGTGATGACCGATTTATTGTTACAACTTCCCTGCGAAATCGTTTCCTCACGTCAGTTAACATCAAAACAGAGCTTAATGAAGTGCGTAGAGTAAACGTTAGTGCACGAACAATAAGAAGAATGTTAAAGGAAGCAGATATCACCCCTTTTAGACCAGCAAATGGTCCCAAGTTGTCTGTAGCTCACAGACAAGCTCGCTTAAGATTTGCGCGTGATCACCTAAATTGGACAGATGAGCAATGGGCCTCCGTATTGTTCACAGACGAGTGTAGGACATGTTTATATGGTGCAGATGGTCGCAGAAGAGTCTATCGTCGACGTGGGGAGCGATATGCTTAAAGTTGCATAGAGGAGCGTGTTCCTTTTGGAGGCGGTTCGTGCATGGTCTGGGGTGGCATATCGATGAACGGGCGAACAGAACTTGTGTTCATAGACATGGTCCGTCAAAACGGTAGTAGAGGGGGTTTGACTGCACATCGCTACATAACAGAGATCTTAGAAGATCACGTGGTGCCTTACATGGGATTTATAGGCGAAAATTTTACTTTAATGCAGGATAATGCCCGGCCGCACGCTGCTGCACAAGTTCGACAATATTGCGAAGAGGTTGGGATACGTACAATGAATTGGCCAGCACGCAGCCCGGATCTTAATCCCATTGAGCATCTTTGGGACAATTTAAAAAGAGCTGTATATGCGAGAAATCCTGTGCCTACGACAGTGGCACAACTAAGAACAGCACTTTCAGAAGAATGGGACAATATTCCGCAAGACCTTTTAATAACCCTAATCAAATGTATGCGGAACCGATTAGAATCCGTAATAAGGGCACGTGGAGGTAATACACCTTATTAAAACATAAAAAAAACCCTTACATAAAGTTTGTGTCTATTGTTAAAACCAATTTTTTAATTAAACTAATTTTCTTTAAATTTCTGTTTTTTCTTCAAAAAAGTTTTAAGGTCCTTTCCAGTACACAAACTTAAACTTAAGGATATGACCCTACGCTGTTTCAAAGTTAACGAACCAATCTAGACGTTTCAATTTAAATCTGTGTAGAAAGTTTGCATACTTGGTTAAAATATTTATTTCAAAGTCGTTTTTTACTTTGATGCAGTTTATGAGTCCGGCAGTGTACATTAGTTTCATTTACTCGCGCTAATGAAAAAACAATGTAGTTTCGTGTAGCAACTTTGAAATGCATTATTTTCTTTTCATTCAACAAACACATAACAGCAATATATTTTAATTAATTAAAAATGTAAATTTTTGGAACAAAAACAAATAATAAAATACAAACTCAACAGGTTTCTTAAGCTTTAGCTGTAAAACAACAATTTGCATGAGAAATGAGAACATCTGCTTCAAGAGTTGCGGTATTAGGCAACCAATTTAATTTAGTTAAGGAACTCCTGAAAAATAATGTAAAATATTTTACTTATATAACTTAGCAATACATCATCATCACCCTACTCTTATCCCAATTACTTGGGAACAACTCAATATGTACTCGTTTTTCATATTACATATTGCAAAGTTTATAACTGGTCGCCTAGGTGATGTCAAAACTTCTTGAGAATATAATTGTTGACCTGACATCAACAGATGGAGTTGGCAGAGATTGATGAAAAATTCTTACTCGCCTTTACTAATATTTCTTTCGTATAATACTAGCACTTTATTGAATTTTATTATCAAGAGAATAGAGTATTCTTTTAGGTTATTTTATTTGCTGAGCCGGCCACTGATATCACGGATTCGATACCAGTGGTCGGCTTAATGGTGATGCGGAGGGAATACTGTGGGTTGCGGGACTGCGCGGCGCTCTGACTTTGCCCCGAACAGAAAGGGCGTATAACGTATGCTACGTTCAGACCATAAGCCACCCAAAAAAAAAAGTTATTTTATCTGAGACTCATGCTATCATACAATATATCCCTCGCGACGGCGACCGGCATCCCGGGAAAGGGACGTCGATGGGAGAAGGTACCCCCCTCAGAGCATTTCGTCGGGCCGACCACTGAAGACAAGGAACTCTGCAGCGGTGGTCGGCCCAACGACGAAGGCGACGTGCTATCGCGTACAAAAAAAAATTGATCATGCAATATCTCCACTGTGACTCATATAAACAAATATTCTCTATGGTTTCTATCTTGTAGACTAGAATAGTGTGGACCCTATAAGCCGCTCGGAGTTTTATCTTCGCTTAATCGGTGGGCTCATGAAAATGTTGCTTTAACTTCAATAGCTCGCCTATCATTTCGGATCCATAATTCGTGAGCCAATTGCCGAGGTACTCTAAAGATATGAAATAGGTATGCTGGATATATCCAGCATACCTATTTCATACACTGTGAATGTTTCTTGAAAAAGGTAATCTTATACAAGCAATAAATAATTAAACCTTATTGAAAAACTTCACTTTCTTACTAGATAATCTTCATTGATTACAAAGTGAAAACAAAAGGTTGAATCTACGGCGCCAGGAAACCTTAATGCTTCTTTGAAAGTTGTAGAATTAATTAAAAGTTTAACACCTCTTGTTGCTAACATTTTAAGCCGCATGTGCCGAGGCTCGTTCGCAAATACTCCTAACTTCCTCATGTTTGGACTATTTACCAACTAGATATAGGAATTTTGATCACTTTATATTTAAGAATTTTATATTCTTGGTTTAATGTCTGATAGAGTATATTATGATATACATACATAGATATACTCACACCTCTTTGCCATAGGGATAGGCAGAGACAACTTCCTTCCACTACGATGTTCTTCAGTTCCGTCCGCCTTTGTCTTCCCCTTCCAACACTTTCGTTCACATTTGCTCTATAAGTTCTCCTTGTTAGTCTCCTTTCATTCTCTCCATGATAGATTATGTTAATTGTGATAGATTTTCCGTGAGGTGAAGGAGTAAAAATACAATCCACCCACCCCTTTTCTTCTCCGTGGGCGTCAAAAAAGACAACTAAGGAATATCATATGCAGATGACAAAGGGAAGATATAAATAATACCTTATACCAACCCATCTCATGGGTGTGGAGCATTATTTAGGACAATTGCCCTCCTTTACTGTAAGACGCTTGATCCCAGTAGTAGGAACGTGGTAAATTTGAAAATGTTGAATTTGGAAATTTGAATAAGTAACGCGATGACGCCCCATCATCGCCTTATTATCTTTAAATTTATAAAGCGCTTGTGTATTTCTAATGATAGTATTTGAAGGAAAATCATCATCTTATCGGGCTCGGGCCTCCTCCATTTTTGGAAAGAAGTCGTCCTTCCATACCACGCTGATCAAACGTGTTGGCATAGAGTTTTATGTTAAGTCTTCCTTGTCATGCATAAATGTTATATGCATATTATATCACTTAGTCACCTTTCACGACACCTACGGCCAAGGGGTGAGGGATGAACGTAACATATAACATGTATAATTTAGAAGTAACAATAACGATAATTTGGAACTAAATTACCTTATGTTAGAATATTAATACAGAAACGCAAAGTAAAGCATATTGAATAGATTACAAAGCCATGCGGGCTCTGTAATATACTATTTGCGTTTGTTTGTCAGAATATTTAGTAAATGTCAACAAAATGTTTATTTGTATATTCGGGAATACTGCAGATTATTGGGTGAACATTATAAATAACTGTCTTTAATAATTACCAACGTTATATATATGATGTTATTTTGAGTTGAATCTAGCACTATTTTAATGAAAATGATATACGGTAGAGAATGCCAGAATGCGTGTGGTGACGGAGTAAGAATACAATTCACCACTCCCTATCTTGCCTGGAATGTCGTAAAAGACGCCTAAAGAATATAATATGTATAAAACATCAATGCAAGAGAAGGTAAACACGAAATATATACCATGCCATACACAACATATAAAAAATTGTTTTCTCGCACTCTCTCTCTCAATCTTTCTCACTCGCTTGCTCCCTACTCTTGCCCCATGGCTGTGCTTCGTGCTATGTTCGCCCTTTCGCACTTTCTCTCATTCGGTCTCAATCACTCTTTCCCTCTTCTTGGACAAAAGTTGAAAGTTGAAGTTTCACTTCAATAAATAAATAATATTTAATTAGGTACTCACCTTCCGTGTGGTGACGAAGTAAGAATACAATTCACCACCCTGAAACGATATCTTAACGTTCTTCCATTACCTTTTAACTTTTTCTGATGAAATACCAACGTACGTCAATTGCGACATTGATTTAGCATTAACGGCTTATTGTCTACCTTGTGTAACGTGGAATATTTCACTCAATCATGGATATGAATGCTACCCCATCGGTTGACGTGAAAACATGTCATATTTTGTGACAGATAATTAATCGACTATGGCACTGTGTTTATTAATTTTATCATCTGTCTAACTGAATGTCATCTAAGGTAATTGAAGCATATATTAATTTATGAAACTAAGAAAGCAGCTAAGATGCTCATTTACAACATAATAGAATATAGACCAACACTACATATGCCCAATAATATAATTGTATAGTAAGCCAACATTCATAATGGTTTCATAAGGATACTATGGTTCTGTTTTGGTTTGCCGTGTGGTGACGGATGAAAAATACAATTCACCACCCCCCTTTCTTACTAGTGGATGTCGTAAGAGACGAGCAAGGAATTATAGTATGCATAAAACATCATCAGAGAAAGAAAACTCGAAACAAAACTCTATACCAACACGTCTGACCAGAGTGGTATAGTAGGTCAATTTCCCTCCTATATTGGAGGAGGCTCGAGCCCAACAGTGGGACGTATATACACTGAGATGATGATGATGACTTTGATTCAACCCTTGTCTTACCCTTTAATAGTATTGCTGGCAAACGAACAAAAAGCGCACCTGGTGGTAAATCATATCACCGCTTGTGAATCCTTAGTACGCCGTTGCCTAGCGGAAAGAAAGTAAAAGAAGAAGGAATGCGTGCAAAGAGGTTCAGTGATACTAAAGACATTACCAAAACCCACCACAGGCAACTTTTAGAAAGTTAAACTGCCACTCTCTCGCTCATCGAACAAAGCGCAGTAACAAATTGCTACTACTCAGACGTCGATTTTCTGCGAGAGTGTGGTACTACCCCGAACGAACCGACCCGCGGCTGTAGACAGACGACTGTTGACAATATGGTCCTACGACATGTTGGCTTGGTACCTTATACTACTATTATTTTACAATAGTTTCTCAATATGGTGATAGGTTAAGAAAGGCACACGTAGTGCCTTATATTGGGGGGCGCGGCCGGAGCACCTCCTCGTGGTGCTCCCTGGTAACGTCCATTTGGACGTCATGCGTCCATTTGGACGGCCAAGATTCCGGCAGGGGGGGGTCTCCGCGTGCGGCTCTGGTGGCAGAGCGCACGGCGGATCTGACCCGGGGCCAATGGGGCGGATGTGCCTCATGGCACTCCGTCGCCAGGGACGGTTGCGTCACGGCCCGGGGGCGTGACGGGTCGGTCGCTCGTGAGCGGCCAGACCCGGAAGGCCCAAACCGTAATCCTGAGCAGGGGGGTCAGGACCGGGGGTCTTCGGACCGCGGGGAAGAAAACCCCTATAAAAAATCACCCCAATCTTAAGTTTGGCCACTCGGCGAGGAGATGTATGACTGGTGGGTTAAGAAACGCGTGAGCGTCCAGTCGTTAGAGTGGTAGTCAAGGCAAGACTTAAAAATGAACCAAATATGGCAGAGGTTCCAAACGACGTACCTACTCTAGAGGGTCCCGGCCACGCCGGGGAATCCCTCACTGTGCTGGTTTCTGAGCGCGAGAGGCGCACAGTCACCAGCACAGTCAGTCCCCAGTCGTATGGGAGGGGGACAACAGCTGCTATGTCTGCCGAGAGCCCGGCACAAGATCAGGAGGCTCACCGGGGGGAGGGGATTGAGGTTGAAGTGAAGGAGAAGAAAGAGGTGGAGAAGAAGAAGAAGGGGAAGAAGAAGAAGCAGAAGCGTACCGCCCAGGCGCGAGCCCGCATCGAGACCGCAAGGTGGAAGGCGTGGCGGGAGCGGCAGAAGGCGGCCGGTATGGCTACGTGCGACGAGGGTGGCAGCACTGCTGCTGCAGGGCCGTCGCGGAGCGGAGGTGGCGTTGCTGCCCAACCATCGGAGGAGGAGACTGGGTCGACCACAGAGCTGTCGCTAGACGAGAGCGTCAGCGTCGACTGCAGCAGCGGACCCGAGGATGAGGGCGGCATTGCCGCAGAGCCGTCGCAGGATGAGGGCGGCAATGCCGCAGGGCCATCCGAAGGTCTGGAGTCGGACACGGCCTCAGAGATGGTCCTAACGGACGTGGGCGGAAGTGCCGCAGAGCCGTCTGCCGATGAAGACGGCGCTGAATGGACGCAGGTCGGCCGGAGTAAGGACGAGGGCGGTGGATGCGCCGCAGGTCCGTCCAGTAGGAGTAGGAGGACGATGGGCAGGCCGTCACTTGAGGGTGTAGGTAGGCCGTCGTCGAGTAGGGAGAAGAGGAGGGCTGCCGAGGAGGAGACCATCGCCACCACGGTAAGTACGAAGGAGAGGGAGGAGGACCTCCCCCCGAGCGTCCGGAAGCGCCCCCTCAAGGGGCGCAGCTCGAACACCGACTCGGAGGGGAGCACCATCATGCCTCCTCCCAAAGTCCCGACCATGCCCCGTGGGCACAGAGGTCGTGGATCGGCGAGGCCGGGGACTCCGGTTCTGGCAGGCCACAGTGGCGAGGTGGCGGCCCTACAGGCCGCGAACGCCCGCCTTAATAAGGAGGTCTCCGGCTTGCGGGAACGCAACCGCAAGCTGGAGACGGAGTTGGAGGCGGTGCGACGGGAGAACCGCGGGTTGGCCAAGGAGATGGCCGACCTGCGGGCCCAGTTCGCGCGCCTGGCGCCGGCCGCGCCGCCGGTGCCGGCCTCGCCACCGAAACGGGCTGCGCCGGGGAGGGCGGGCCCGTCGTCTGCGCCCGTGGCGCCGGCTGCGCCCGTCGCGGCTGCTGCGCCGGCTGCACCCGTCGCGGCTTCGGCGCTTCCTCCCCTCGTCGTGGTCCCTCCGCCGGCTCGTGGCCGCGGGAGACCTCGGAAGGGGGAGGAGCCGCCGCCCGACGAGGTGCACGGCGTGTCGGAGTCGGCAGTACGCGTCATCCTTGCCCGAGTAGGGGTGATGGTGGATGCGCGTATCGCCGCCGTAGCGGCCAGGCTCGTTTACTCGTGGCTGTCCTCTGCCAACCAGTCGGACGGGGTGGACGCCGAGGCTGGCCGCATCCGCAGTGCGTTGACGTAGATCTGCGATGCGGCCATGCCCCGGGTACGGCGTCCGCCCCCGAGGAGGGCGGTCCACTGGTGGTCCCGGGAGCTGGCGGATCTCCGGGCCGCGTGCATTCGCGCCCGGAGGGCCTACACCCGCAGCTGGCGGCGCCAACGCGACGCGGAGCGGGAGGCCTTGCTGTATGAGGGCTACCGCAATGCGCGGTCGGCCTTCAGGCTGGCCGTCCGCTCCGCCAAGGACGTCAGTCGGCAGGAGATGCTGGATGGTCTCGACCGTGACCCCTGGGGACGCCCCTATCGCGCGGTGCTGAATAAGCTCCGCGCGCGGGGCCTTCCCCTCACCGAGACTCTCCAGCCCAGCCTTCTCACCCGGGTCGTCGAGGACCTGTTCCCGCGGCGGGCGGAACACACCCCCCCGGTCATGGCTCCGCCAGACACTGACCGGGAGGCCGACGACGACAGTGTTCCGCCCACCACGGAACCCGAGATGGGAGTGGCGGTGGCGCGCATGTGCGCAAAGTCCACCGCCCCCGGGCCCGACGGTGTTCCAAACCGCGTGTTGGGCCTGGTCCTCGACCACCTGGGTCCCCGCCTCAGGGAGCTGTTCGACGCGTGTTTAGCGTCCGGACGTTTCCCTGGGTGCTGGAAGGAGGGAAGGCTGGTGCTCCTGCCGAAGCCGGGACGGTCTCCGGGGTCGCCTTCGGCCTACAGGCCTATCGTGCTGCTCGATGACACGGGCAAGCTACTGGAGAGGGTGGTAGCTGCCCGCATCGAGCGGCACCTCGTCGGCACGGGGCCCGATCTGTCGGACGCCCAGTTTGGGTTTAGGAGGGGTCGTTCGACGATCGCGGCTCTGTTGCGCCTGAGGGCCGTGGCGACTGAGGCCGTCACCGGTGGGGGAGTGCTGTTGGCGGTGTCCCTAGACATCGCCAACGCATTCAATAGTCTGCCATTCAGCTGCATCAGGGAGGCGCTCCGGTATAACGGAGTGCCAGCTTACCTGAGGCGGCTAGTGGCAGACTATTTGGTGGGGCGCAGCGTCCTCTGTACCAACCGAGCAGGGGACGTTGTGCGAACGCCCATGACGTGCGGTGTCCCACAGGGGTCGATCCTCGGACCCACCCTGTGGAACATCGGCTACGACTGGGCGTTGCGAGGGAGCCTCCCGCCCGGGCTGGGCGTGATTTGTTACGCCGACGACACGCTCGTCACAGCCCGCGGTGGGACGCTAGAAGAGGCGGTAAGCCTGGCGACCTATGGCACCGAAGAGGTCGTCAGGCGGATCGAGGCGCTGGGGTTGAGGGTCGCCCTGGACAAGACGGAGGCCCTCTTGTTCCATGGGCGCCTTATGAGCCCTCCCATCGGCGTCTCGATCACCGTCCGATCGGTTGACATCAGCATCCGGGCCCTTATGAGGTACTTGGGCCTGGTGCTCGACGGGCAATGGTGGTTCCGGGAGCATTTCCGCTGGCTCGCTCCGCGGCTCGTCGGCGCGGCGTCCGCCCTATCGTGGCTTATGCCGAACGTGGGCGGACCGAGCGCTACGTGCCGACGGCTGTACACGGGGGTCATCCGGTCGATGGCCCTGTACGGCGCACCGGTGTGGGCGGGGTCCTTGACCGTCCGACTTAGGGCCCTTCTGTGGCGACCACAGAGGGTCATGGCGGTCAGGGCCATCCGCGGATACCGCACGGTGGCGACGGAGGCAGCGTGCCTATTGGCCGGGACTCCCCCGTGGGACCTGGAGGCGGAAATGCTCACCGAGTTGTATCGGCGGGTGTCGGGGGTGCGCGGGGAGGGCGGTGTGATCTCGTTAAGGGATCTCACCGCCTGGCGCGTTGACGCCCACCGAGACGTCATTGCCCGTTGGGCAGTCCGGCTGGAGAGGCCTCGGTTCGGGGTGCGAACCGTGGAGGCCTTCCGGCCGGTGCTGATGCAGTGGTTGGAAAGGCGGCACGGGGTGCTCTCCTTCCGACTAGTGCAGGTGTTGACGGGGCACGGGAGCTTCGCCAAATACCTGCACAGGGTCGTAAGGAGGGAGAGTACACCGTCCTGCCACCACTGCGATTGCGACGAGGACACGGCGCGCCACACGCTCGAGGCCTGCGCGACTTTGGCAGTGCAGCGCCGTGAACTCGTCGCAATCATCGGTGCCGACCTGACGCTGCCGGCCATCGCTAGGGCGATGGTCGACAGCGTCGGGAACTGGGACGCGGTCGCAGCCTTCTGCGAGACAGTGATCTCGCAGCCTTCTGCGAGACAGTTATCTCGCAGAAGGAGGCGGCGGATCGTCTGCGCGTGGAGCGCAGCCTCGATGAGGAGATCCGCCGCCGGCGACTGGGGCGGCGCAGGCGCAACTATCTGCGCCTCATGCCGCCCTAGCCGAGGCCGCGGGTGACGTTACCGGGGATTAGTCCGTCACCCGCCGAGAGGCCGACCGCGTGACGTAAGACCGACGTCCTCCCCGAGGGGGGGACGTCGGTCGACGGGAGGGTACCCCGCGTAGGGGGTATTCCGTCGGGCCGACCACTGACGACAAGTAAACCTGCTCCGGTGGTCGGCCCAATGACGAAGGCGAGGTGGTTTTCGGGTGGGTTGCGGGAGTTGCGTGCTTAAGCCCCTCTGTCGCCCCGGACGGAGTGGTGCGGAGGCGCGCCGACCGCGACCCAACCAAAAAAAAAAAAAAAAAGTGCCTTATATTCCACAGGAGGAGGAGTCGTCTCCATCGTCTCAGCTCATACATGTCCCATATCCCACTGTTGGGCTCAAGTCTCCTCCCAATAGGAGGGATATTGACCTACTATACCATCCAGATCAAACATGTTGGTATAGGGTTTAATTTCGAGTTTTCCTTCTCTTGCGCAGATGTTATAAGCATATTATATCCTTTGGTTCCGTCCAGGACGATAGAAAGGCGGCACGCGGCCCCATAACCCAATCATAGCACGTCGCCTTCGTCGTTGAACCGACCACCGGAGCCGAGTTCCTTGTCTTCGAGATAGGGAGTGGTGAAATGTATTCTTACTTCATCATCACACGGATAACACCTATATTATACTCCATAGGAGTCGTAAAAAAAAAATCATCTTCCATTGTACATATTGCAAAAGTTTTGGAAATAGTTTTATAAACGACTAAAAACCTGCCCTCGCTTCGCTTCGGTTTTAGTCGTCTTACCCGCGTAGTTTCTGTTCCCGTGGGAATACCGGGATAAAATATAGCCTATGTTACTCAGTGATATTATAGCTTTCCATTGGTGAAAGAATTTTTGAAATCGGTCCAGTAGTTTCAGAGCCTATTCAATGTAAATAAACAAATCTTTCTTCTTTATAATATTAGTATAGATCATCAGTATAGCGTTAACCCTCCTTGGGTGATTGTTGATCAGTCGGCATCAGATGGCGTTCAGGTAGATGTAAAGCTCTTAATTGTTTTTTACAATATCCACGAATTGTAAAAGATTGGTAGTATTCTTAACCACCACCACACAGCCAAATTTATTACACGATTATGCAATTATTAGCCTTTGGTCCTGAGTGTCTGTTCAACAGTAGGCATCAATATGCTCTTATATGTATGTATAAAAATTGACGATAAATTTTATATCTTGTATTTATACTATAGTTCATCTAATCTAAGAAGTGCATTTTAACGTTTCGCATTGTTTAATACACCATAACCTTTGTCAAAGGTGTATACATCATTGCAAACAATAAATCTTGAATTTTAAAGAACTATTAAGTTATTTATATAATTAATGTTGCAAGAAAGCCTTATTATTGTTGCTTGTACAATAATCTAATGTTGAAACTCGTAAAACTAATTTAAAAATAAATATAATATGTAGAATAGTAATTGTTATTGTCGATGTTACAATATCACGTCATCACGTTCTTTACAGTAGTGCTTGACAATGGCTTGTAGGATGGCGTGTGGAAATTAGCCACCCTACAATTGTGTTGTAGTCGGCGCAGGTAGATGTGAGAAGAAGGCGAAGAAGAACGAAGAGAGTTATTTCTAAGACTGACGATTTATTTACATTTCACAAATTATGTACAATAAATTGATAATAGAACTAGTGACGACCGTACAAGTGTGCGAGCTGATATCGTATGTCGACTCAATGAATAGACATTTTTTTTTTTTTTTTTTTTTTTTTTTTTTGTATGTGTACAGCTGTTGGCCGCAGATGGCCTTGACAGCTTGACGCGGACTATGGGTGAGCGCTGAGGGCTCTCAACCCGGAGAAAAGTATGCTAAGTGACATCGCCCAAGGGCTCCCCCTGTGGGGAACGGACCTCGGCTTGGGGCAATGAATAGACAGCAAAAGGCGGTGTATATATACTAGCATTCAGTCTGCGTGTGGTCCGAATGTGCACGTGTTCCAACAGGTGCGCATTCGATGATATCACCGCAGGTGCGAATGCAGGTGTCAGGTGTGTCGCACATCTGTCAGCTGTGCACGTGCCTCGCACCTGCGTCTTCTTGTATGGGCCAATCTTCATTAGCGAAGCGGATTGCTTCGCATTGTTGGGTTGCGGTCCAAGTTATCTTAGTGGCGGATAGTCGCCACAGTACTCCCCCCTGAAGACCGTGGCTACGGGCGATGAAAGTCTAGTAGGCGTACTTTTCTTCCACTGGAAGTCCATTTGATGTCATCTGGGACTGGTTGGACCGGAACCTAAGCTTCTCTAGCCATATATGATGGTTTGAGCCTTGTGGCGGCCGGTGTTTGGTGGCTCCAAGCACCTCTCAGGCGATCTTGTCCGACGAAGACGTGCGATGCTTAAAATAGCAATGTAGTGTGTGCCAAGACGTTGGACAAGGAGACAGTTTCGTCATGTACGCGCTAAGACGTGTCGCGTACTGGGTGACGTCAGCAGTCGAGTGGTCATTTTGTTCTGGCGAAACGAGACCGGCGTAACAGGATCATCGTAGTAGTACCGGTGTAGTAGTTCCGGCGTAGTAGTACCGGCGTAGTCGTACCGGCGTAGTCGTACCGGCGTAGTCGTACCGGCGTAGTCGTACCGGCGTAGTAGTACCGGCGTAGCCGTACTGGCGTAGTCGTACCGGCGTAGTCGTAACGGCGCTGTCGTACCGGCATAGTAGTACCGGCCTAGTCGTGGTCTGATTAGTTCGGCGATCTGTTGTGCCATGTCGCTGTAAGGTGATGATTGTGCTGCAGGGGTGCTCGCTGGTCGTAGTATTGATGGTGCTATCTCGTGTTCCTGTAGGACAGTTCGCCCAGCTTGCTCATGTCGAGTACCATCTCAGTAGTTATAGGTCTTGATGTTTGCGCGAACGGTAATGCAGATTCTTCGCAGGTTGCGTGTACAGATCGTGTTGATGGTTGCATGTTCAGACGTTGGGGTCACCAGATGTAGAATGGTTGCATGTTCAGACGTTGGGGTCACCAGATGTAGAATGGTTGCATGTTCAGACGTTGGGGTCACCAGATGTAGAATGGTTGCATGTTCAGACGTCGGGGTCACCAGATGTAGGATGGCGTGTGGAGATTAGCCACCCTACACTTGTGTTGTGGTTGGCGAATTAAGATGTGAAGAGACGGCGAAGAAGAACGAAGAGAGTTATTTCTAAGACTGACGATTTATTTACATTTCACAAATTATGTACAATAAATTGATAATAGAACTAGTGACGACCGTACAAGTGTGCGAGCTGATATCGTATGTCGACTCAATGAATAGACATTTTTTTTTGTGTGAGTGTTTAGCTGTTGGCCGCAGATGGCCTTGACAGCTTATCTCGGACTATAGATGAATAGACAGCAAAAGGCGGTGTATATATACTAGCATTCAGTCTGCGTGTGGTCCGAATGTGCACGTGTTCCAACAGGTGCGCATTCGATGATATCACCGCAGGTGCGAATGCAGGTGTCAGGTGTGTCGCACATCTGTCAGCTGTGCACGTGCCTCGCACCTGCGTCTTCTTGTATGGGCCAATCTTCATTAGCGAAGCGGATTGCTTCGCATTGTTGGGTTGCGGTCCAAGTTATCTTAGTGGCGGATAGTCGCCACACTTCCAATTCACGAATATCCAAATAATCGGTAGAAATATTAGAATATTATAATTAATCGAATAGACTAAATTCTCAAAATATTTGTATTAAAATAAAACCGTGATTCCACTTTGTCTTTCATTGGCTGAATTGTAACCAACGACACCACTTACCATTTAAGAACAACTAAACTCACTTTTTGGCAGAAATCCAGTACCCCTAAAAGCTCCCGCTGGATGAGCCACCGATGCCAAGACCGATGGCTCGCCCAATGACTATGGGAGGAAATACGGCAGGTTAGGGATTTTGCGCTCTGCTCTATCGTCGCCCAGGACAGTACGGGTGGAGTGTGACCTCGCCATGACCCGTCAAAAAATAAACCCTAAAAGCAAAACTCTATTGAATCGAGTCACTCTGTACAACCTAGTCGGTGATGCAGTCTCTCGACATCTTGGAAGCGGACTGTGCGTGTGTTTTGTGTTGGTGATAATCTTTTTTATTGTCTCAGCTCTACTTTGGACTGATCTTGCTTTATACGTTGACCTTAGCTCCACTCATACTGGACTCTGTTTATGCAAATCTTATTTATTGTTAGAAAAATGTCTACAAAAGGACGTAGTTATACTTTGAACGCTCGTAATTTGATTGTGAAATTACACGAATATTTTGAACGTGAGTCACAAAACGGTGGGCCTCTACTGCCAGTGACACAAGTACAGGAACATGGTGCTGAGCCACTAGGAATTGGTGAGCGTAAAGGGCTCAAATTAAAGGTAGTAAATATCTGAAAGTGTATTAAATATCTTGAATGTGAAATTGAGATTTTATAATATAGGTATTATGGTTCATTTGCCATTTATATGATCATTGTAACAATGTCTGAGCCCATATGTTTCTTTTACAGGCTACGCAGCACGCCACAATACGAAACCTCCCTTCACAGTAAAGAAAATGGAAATTTTGTTGAAGGAAGCATGTTCCCAAAGTCTCAAAGGATGACTGGTTCAAAGTGGCGGAGAAAACAAAAAAAAAATATATAATGAATGATTTTGACAAAGATGTAAATTTCGACAATTTTATTAATAATGAAATAATTGTTAATGTTCGCGACGATGATACTTCAATTAATAGTAGTGATTGTGAATAAATAACTATTTTTGAATCCAGTTTTTGTTTTTACTGTACCCAATCCTACTAAATATGTTAGCATTTAATTCAGCCATCTCCTTTTTGAGAAAAAAATAAATAAATCGATTATTAATTAAAAAGAATCAATATCGATTTCTCACTACAATCGGATGTTTTCGATAGCGATTATTTGTTTCACATACCTAGACAACTTACTTTGACATCTGTCAAAATGCACTTCTTAGATTAGATAGACTATAATTATCTTTGTTATACATTTTTACTCATTAACTTTGAATCAGTCTTTGTACATCAGTACTTTTGTCAGGGTATAATTAAATAGAAATTTATTTGTATCAATAATCATCATCAGGGTTGCCACCCGTACTTTATAATAAAGTCTTTTTTTTTGTGGGTGGGTCGCGGTCGATGCGCCTCCGCACCACTCCGTCCGGGGCAACAGAGGGGCACGCAACTCCCGCGACCCACCCAAAAACCACGTCGCCTTCGTCGTTGGGCCGACCACTGGAGCAGCGTTAACTTGTCGTCAGTGGTCGGCCCGACGGAATACCCCTAATTGGGGTACCCTCCCATCGACCGACGTTCCCCCCTCGGGGAGGGCGTCGGTCTTTCCTCACGCGGTCGGCCTCTTGGCGGGTGACGGACTAATCTCCGGTCACGTCACCCGCGGCCTCGGCTAGGGCGGGGCGGCATGAGGCGCAGATAGTTGCGCCTACGCCGCCCCAGTCGCCGGCGGCGGATCTCCTCATCGAGGCTGCGCTCCTCGCGCAGGCGATCCGCCGCTTCCTTCCGCGAGATCACTGTCTCGCAGAAGGCTGCGACCGCGTCCCAATTCCCGACGCTGTCGACCATCACCCTAGCGATAGCCGGCAGCGTCAGGACCGTACCGATGATTGCGACGAGTTCACAGTGCTGCACTGCCCAAGCCGCGCAGGCCTCGAGCGTATGGCGCGCCGTGTCCTCGTCGCAATCGCAGTGGTGGCAGGACGGTGTATTCTCCCTCCTAACATAATAAAGTATTGTATGTTGTTTCGAATAATTATACTCTACAATTTATCTGATCAATAAAGTACATGATAATAATTATTACGCAATAGTTTAATTATCTGGAATTAATTTTAAATGAAAATAAAAAATATTTATGTAGCCAATATAAAAATATATTATAAAATAAATATAGGGTACAAAGATAAAAATCAATAATAATTTAATATCGTGCCCTCGAGTGTTCTTGCCGGATCTTTCTCAGTGTGGCCGCGGCCTGATCCAGTGGTAGTGTATTTATATTTATTAGGTTTAAATTAATAAATTGTCATAATATAATAATTAAAATAAATTTAATGTTTAATAATTACTGACCAAAAACAATATATTTTTTTCATTTAGAATATTTTTTTTTTGTACTGGTAATCAATTTGTATCAAAATTGTGAGACATAATTTAATAACTAATTCTGTAACGGATAGATAAAAAGCTCTGTAATAACGATGGTTTTTTTCCATGAGACACTTTAGTCATCTCGTAACCACGAATGCTGAAAAATGTAAAACTAATTTTATTTCAAACACATATGTATTGTTTAGCAAGAATAATCATATATTTAAAATTGCTAAAAAATCTAAAAATCATATAGTAGTTTGCAACTTCTTTGGACACAAGCACTTTTCTTCATTCATTTATCATTATACTTTATTTATGCAAAATTGGGTGACAACCCTAATTACCATCCCTTTGATATGTATTCTATAAAATGTCTAAGAGATTTATGTAAACAGATAACACAATTTCAAGAGAAAAGCTCGAAACAAAATTCGCCATCTAGCTGTGATAAATCACAAATGTAATGCCTAAGTGAGTTTCAGATTTTTATAACAACATTCGCCTATATCTATACAAATTTCAAAATATAAAACATAAAACGTAATAATAAAATATTAATTTTGAATTTATTAGTTTGTTTTTCTTTGAGTCTGTATGTTCTCACGATTAATAAGGATAAATAAATAAAAAATGCGGCGCAGTCTTTGGGACTGCCGGTAAAAGTGAAAACTAAATAACTTTGTCATCGAGCTATTAGATTATTATATATACACAGTAACTCGCCCTCGCTTCGCTTCGGTTTCAGTCGCCTTACCCGCGTAGTTGTCGTGGTAAGTTTCTACTGCCCGTTATCGTGGTAATACCGGGATAAAAAATAGATACTATAGCCTATATTACTCAAGGATAATATAGCATTCTAATAGTGAAAGAATTATCTAAATCCGTCCAGTAGTTTTGGAAATATTCATTACAAACAAACACACACAAAAATACAAATTTTGTCTCTTTACAATATTAGTGTGGATGTAGATTAGATTATTAGATTATTATTATTTTATATTAGACTATTATATATTTTTAATTAATTTTGATCTGTAAAGAACTGTTAATGACAAATTAAACATTTAATCCTAGATCATAAACTCTTCTTTATAAATTAAAAATAATCCGCAAATAATAATTTATTTATTGTCCCTGTGGTGACGGAGTAAGAATACAATTCGCCACTCTGTCTTACCCGTGTAAAAGACGATTAAGGGATATAATATGCATATAAGATCTGTGCAACAGAAGGAACACTCGAAATTCTGACCAGCATGGTATAATAAAACATGTCTGACCAGCATGGTATAATAGGTCAATTTCCCTCCTATTAGGGAGGAGGCTCGAGCCCAGCAGTGGAACATATATGAGCTGAGACGACAAGATGACGAATTTAAATTAATGGGTTATAGCTAATATTTATTACAAAATTTGTAGTGCAGTATCTTCAAAAAAATTGAAAAACAAAATTTCAAATTTATCGCTTGGTGTTTGTGAATTTGAAAGCAAAGACATTAGGTACACGCACATTCGCGCAAGCGCCCTGCGCGAATTTTCGATCTGGTCACCTGTCCTGACGGGAGTTTAACATTTTTTACCCATCCCAAAAAAAGTTCACAAGGGCGCAAAAGAAGTTTTCACTTCAAAAATCGATCGAGTTATAGTGACCATTTTTAATACGCTTTTATTATCTTCAGACGTATCTATGTTAGTATGTTAGTATGTAACGGAATCTTTGAACATGATTTTGACCCCCTTCAAAACGTCGGATTAACTCGAAATTTGGCACACTTATTAAGGACCGATGACAATTCAATATTTTAAACAGTTTGACCCGTTATCCTTACTAGGATAATCAGGATTAGCGATTTAAGCGTATTTTTTTAGTTTTTTTGAACTATTATATTTATTTATTTGATAGGCTGTGCTATTGGGGCTTATAAGCCCCAATCTATCGGGGTAACGAATGAGCGGCGTACGGCCCTATAACCTATCGTATTCCCATCCCATCGCCATTAAGCCTATCACTGGTACCTATTTCTTGTCTTCCGTGGCCGCCCTGACGGGTTACACTTTCGTGTGCCGTCTCCATCGACGCCCCGACATGAAAGACAGTCTTGCCGGAGCGTCGACCTCACGCGGTCGACCTCTATCCTGGTGAGGGCCTAATCCCCGATCCGACCACATGCGACCTCAGCCAGAGCGGCATCAGGTGCAGGTATTCACTCCTGCGCCGCCCAACGCGCCAGCGGTGGGTGGCGATGTCTAGTGGTAGTGGAATGCCTCCTAAAGACGCTCCGCCGCCTCCTTCTGCGAGGCAGAAGTCTCGGCGACTGCGTCCCAATTGCTGACGCTTTCGAGCATCGTTCTAACGATGGTCAGCAGCTTCAGGTCTACACCGATGACTGCAACGAGATCACGGCGCTGCTCTGCCCAGGCCACGCAGACCTCAAGGGTGTGCGCCGTGTCCTCGTCGCAATTTCAGTGGTGGCAGGACGGTAACCTCTCCCTCCTCGCGACCTTGTGCAGCTACTTGCCGAAACAACCATACCCCAACAACTTACACCAGTCGGAAGGAGAAGATCCCGTGGCGCCTTCCCAGCCACTCAATCAGCACCGGCAGGAAGGCTTCGGCTTCGAGCCACCCGAGCCAGCACGTAGCGCTGGATCCGCCTACATTGGACATGAGCCTTGAAAGGGCGAATGCCGCCCCGACAAGCCACGGAGCAAGTTACAATCACCCGTCGAGCAGCAGACCCAGGTATTACATCTGGGCCTGTATGCTAATGGAGACCGAATTAATGGTGATCGAGGGCCCGGAGAGAGGGCCGTTGCGGGGCCCATAAAATAATAATGCCTCCCCCTCTTACATTACGCCCAGCCCGAGATTGTTTTATGAGCCTAAAACCATTTTCGCATAATTTCCTTTCTAAATTAACCGGTTTGGGGCATTTAGTATGGATGGCTTAAAAGTCCATAATCGACATAGAATATTTTTTTCTTAATGATTTCTTATTCTTATGCGAGTATTACACATTGTAGATAAAATTACTTTACGAGCGGACTGTCCGCCCGTGACCATGAACGCTGCAAAGTTTTCGAAATGTCAGGGAATCAAAAATCAAATACAAATGCTATAAAATTCGTAAAGTAGTTTTTTTTACAATTTTTGTGTTTTTTTTTTTTACTATGTTAATTTGGTATTTATCTGTCAAGAAGGCATAAATATTATAAATGATAAAAGTCTTGTGTAATTATTAATAGTGGTAAATACTGTCACGTTCAACGCAATCAATTCGTATCCCTATATCTATTGTCACGCGCAATGTAATTAATCAAAACAAGACTAAACTGATGAGAATCTTACAACTAAGTACTGTGAAATTGTGTAGAGAGGACGTTGTAAATGATATTTTGATTACAAATATTAGAAATATAAAAGAAACTCTCTTTGATATTGTATCGTAACCTCTTGTTCTTTTTTTTTCAATTCTTCGCTCAAATACTTTTCACTATAATGATCTCTGATGTTTACGCGAGTATTACACATTGTATGTAAATGATCATCCGTGATCCTCATGGTAATTGCCCGACGTTTCAAACACTTTTCATTTTCAGTTCATGGTCACGGGAGAACTATGATATCTCACGTCCAAAAATTAATTATTATTACAGACTTTTTTATCTACTCGTTACGAATTAGTTATTAAATGTCTAATTAGCTATTAAATGACCCACAATTTTGATACAAATTCATTAACATTACAAAAAATAATATCCTAAATGACAAAAATGTTTTGTTTTTGATCAGTAATTTTTAAACATTAAATTTATTATAAGTATTTGACAATTTATTAATTTAAATCTAATACACTACCATCGGATCTGATCGCGACCACACTGAGAAAGAGCATTCGAGGGCACAATACTAAATTACTGTTACAATTTGCTGCGCCGTGCAATTGCAGTGGTGAAGCGTTTGGTTTCAGGAGATTTGGTACTCAGATTTATAACGTTTAACGCTACATAAAATGTCAAATATCTAAGCCTAATATCGACCTTTGCTAGGCCGCTCCCTACCGTGAAGAAAGTGAAGCGAGTCTGAATGCGTGCAATGAGTTTCGATGATACTAAAGGCATCACCAACACCCATCACACACAGGGTGTGTACCCACCCTCAAACAGTTGGACTGCCGATTCTTTCGATCATCAAACGAAATGCAATAACAAATTGCTACTGCTTAGACGTCAATTTTCTGCGAAAATGTGGTACTACCTCAAACGGACCGACACGCGTTTGTAGACAGAATAGTATTGATAGCGTGGTCCTACCTACATTAAAATTTATAAGACCTACGTTAAAATCTTAAAATAATAAAGATTTCCACTATGTAATACGTATTTCAATTAATTAAAACACACAAATTTATTTGTCAATATTAATATAAGGTAAGAGCACCAGTAGTTGACCATTTAAGGGCATAGAATTGCCTTTTTTATTGCTCAATCTTAATTTTCACTCGAAATAATCAGTGTTTCTTTTTCTGAGTTATGCGGCAGTTTAGCAATGACATTAAACTAGCGATTTTGCTTGTGCAATGTTGAATGAAATAAAATATAAAAATTAAAATAAAACCTACAACTGGAGAATCAGTAGTTGACCACCCCACATATTAACTTTGTAAACATTTTTTAATATTCAACGTTACCTTAATTAATTCCAAACAAAAAAAAGAAAATATTTATCTACTATTAACAAGATCACTAAATTGTGAATATTTTGCTTTAAAATTTATAATCCTTATAAATATTAAGAAAAGCCAATTAGATGTTCGGAGTGCGTCACTTGATAACAATTAGAGTGCATTTGAAATATTAAAAAATTAGGGATTGCGTAGCTGATGCAAGGTTCGGTGACTAGATAACAGCATCGACTATTTAATATGACAAAAAAAAATATATTATAAATAAAACTACTTTTACGGATTATATCGCGTTTGTATTTGATTTATGATTGCCCGACGTTTCGAACACTTTGCAGCATTCATGGTCACGGGCGGACTAAGGTGTCTCACGTCCAACAAGTAATCGTTATTACAGACATTTGTAGTAAGTAGTTTTATTTACAATGTGTAGTGCTCGCGTAAACATCAGATATCAAAAATATATTATTTATGTTTAGTAATTATTAAACATTAAATTATATAAAGGCCGCCTTTAAAAATATTAATTTAGCATCATGTCCCCTGAGTTTTCTTGTCGGATGTTTCTCAGTGTGGTCGCGGTTTGTTCCGGTGGTGGTATACTAGATTTGTTAGGTTTTAAATTAATAAATTGTCATAATAATTATTGCAAATTTAATGTTTAATAATTACTAACCATATTTTTTTTTTCATATAGAATCATTTTCTTCTTATGCTGGCAATCAATTTATACCAAAATGTGGGTCAACATTTAATAACTAATTTATGTAGCAGGTAGATAATTATAAATCTCTATAATAACGATGACTTGTTGGACGTAAGACATTAGTCTTAGTCTTAGTCCGCCTGTGACCATGAATGCTGCAAAGTGTTCGAAATTTTGGGCAATAAAACGCGATAAAATTCGTAGAGTAATTTTATTTACAACTAGCAACCCACCCTCGCTTCGCTTCGGGTTCCGTGGCTTTACCCGCGTAGCTCCCGTTCTCGTGGGAATACTGGGATAAAATATATTTTATACTACTTTAGGCTATAGCCTATGTTACTCCCTGATATTATAGCTTTCCATTGGTGAAAGAATTTTTGAAATCGGTTCGGTGGATCAAGCGTGAAAGCGTAACAAACAAACAAACAAACTTACTTTCGCATTTATAATATTACTAGCAACCCGCCCTCGCTTCGCTTCGGTTTCAGTCGTCTTACCCGTGTAGTTACCATTCCCGTGGGAATAGCGGGATAAAATATAGCCTATGTTACTCCCTGATATTATAGTTTTCCATTGGTGAAAGAATTTTTGAAATCGGTTCAGTGGTTTAAGCGTGAAAGCGTAACAAACAAATAAACAAACAAACTTACTGTCGCTTTTATAATATTAGTAAGGATTATACTAAGGATGTATAATATACTTTTAGTGCCAGCCGCACTGCCGACGCCGGCCTCGCCGCCGATACGGGCCGCGCCGGAGGGGGCGGGCCCGTCGACTGCGCCCGTGGCGCCGCCAGCGCCAGTGGTGCCTGCGCCGGCCGTGGGCGCCGCCAAGAAGCGTGGCGGGCCCCAAAAGGCGGCAGAGCCGTTGCCCTCGGTGCACGGCATACCGGAGGGAGCGATGCGCGTCATCTTCGCCAGGCTGGAGCTGATGACGGATGCGCGCATCGAGGCCGTGGCGGATCGTCTTCCGCCCGAGTCACCCCTCCGGCCGCCGCTCGCCGCGGACAAGGCGAGGCAGCCGCAAGCGTCGGCTCCCACCCCGCTGCACTGTCAGGGTGGCCGCGTGGTGAGCTACGCTGCGGCCGCCGCTGGGCTCAAGGGGGCCAAGAAAGTGGCAAGGTGCCGCCGTCCGCCAAGGCGACCGCTCCTGCTGCGCTCAGCGCTGCTGCCAGGCTCGAACAGGGCTGGCAGGTGGCTGAGTGGAGCTGGAAGGCACACGGCCAGAAGCGGAGAGCGGCGGCCAAGAGTGCCGCCGTGGGCGCCGCTCCCCAGGCGGGAGCAGGCAGAAAGGGGAAAAGGTCTCAGGGGCCTCAAGTCGCCGAAGACGGCCGCGGTAGTCATCACCGTGCTGCCTGAGGCGACTGAGAGGGGCCTCAACTATGAGGCCGTCCTAAAACGCGCCCGGCGGGAGCTGGATATCTCCGACATCGGAGGCGTCGAGGCTAGGACCCGCAAGGCCCGGACAGGGGCTCGAATCCTCGAGTTCCCTGGGGCCGAGGGCGCGAAGACGGCCGATAGTGTGGCTTCGAAGCTGCGGGAGCTGTTCGGGCCAGAGGATGGCGTCCGAATCGCCAGGCCTGTCGCAAGTGCGCAGAGATGCGCCTGACGGGCTTGGACGATTACGTGACGGTGGAGGACGTCCGGGAGGCCATTATGGCGCGTACCGGATGTTCCTCGGACACCGTCCAGATTGGAACCATCCGCCCTGGTCCGGGCGGCGTCGGTGCTGTCTAGGTGCAATGCCCAGTGGAGTCGATCAAGCAATTGGCCCACTCAGGCAGGCTCCTCGTGGGCTGGAATTCAGCGCGGGTAAACGTGCTGGAGCCCCGGCCCGCGAGGTGTTACAAATGCATGGCGATCGGGCATACTCGACCGACATGCAAAAACTGCTTTGACTGCAGCGGGCTATGTTTCCGCTGCAGTCAAAGCCAGACTGGACACCAGGCGACATCGTGCTCTGCGGTGCCCCACTGCCCCGCGTGTGCGGCAGGCAATAGGCCTGCTAAACACCGCATGGGCTCTGGGGACTGCAGACCCCCGGCATCGGCCCCAAAGGGGCGGGGCGGCCCATCGACCGGGCCAGCCCCCGCTCCGAACGCGACCCGATCGCCCGTTAGCGCGGAGGAGGTGACGATGGATACGGACCGTTAATGGACCCCGTATCCATCCGTCTCCTCCAAGCCAATCTCAACCACTCCGACGGTGCGCAGGACGTTTTTCTGCAAGCCATGGCGGAGTGGTTGATAGGAGTAGCCGTAGCCGCGGAGCCGTACACGGTGCCCGACCGGCCAAATTGGCTGGGCAGCACCGACGGTACCGTGGCAATCGTCGCCTCCACGTCGTGGCCTTCGTCGTCTCTGGTCCTTAGGGACAGGGGCGTCGGATACGTCGCGGCGGACTGGGGAGAGATTACGCTCCTCGGGGTATATCTCTCCCCTGCCTGGAAAGCGGCTGATTTCGGGGTCTCCCTTACCATCTTGGGAGCCTCGTTACGGCGATTGGCACCGCGCCAGGTGTTCGTACTGGGGGACTTCAACGCCAAGTCCGTGGCGTGGGGATCCTCCTATACGGACGACCGAGGCCGGGCGGTCGAGGACTGGGCGGCGGTACTGGGCCTTTTTTTTTGTTTGCTGAACAGAGGCTCGGTGCATACGTGCGTGCGACATCAGGGCGGGTCGATAGTGGACCTTTCGTTCGCTAGCCCTGATGTCGCCGCACGCGTGGGGAGCTGGTGCGTCGAGGAGGAGGTTGAGACCTTGTCGGACCACCGGTATATCCTGATGGAGGTCCCCCTGACAATCTCGGCGCCCAGCAGGGGTTACGGGGCGGTAGGGCATCCTGCGTTCCCGCGATGGGCTGTGGGTCGCTTAGACCGGGACCTGCTGGCGGAGGCAGCCATCGTTCACTCGTGGCTGTCCTCTGCCAACCAGTTGGACGGGGTGGACGCCGAGGCTGGCCGCATCCGCAGTGCGTTGACGCAGATCTGCGATGCGGCCATGCCCCGGGTACGGCGTCTACCGCCGAGGAGGGCTATCCACTGATGGTCCCGGGAGCTGGCGGATCTCCGGGCCGCGTGTATTCGCGCCCGGAGGGCCTACACCCGCAGCCGGCGGTGCCATCGCAGCGCAGAACTGGAGGGCCAGCTTTACGAGGGCTACCGAATTGCGCGGTCGGCCTTCAGGCTGGTCGTCCGTTCCGGATTACCTGCGTGCAATGCCGCCCTAGCCGAGACCGCGGGTGACGTGACCGGGGATTAGTCCGTCACCCGCCGAGAGGCCGACCGCCTGAGGAAAGACCGACGTCCTCCCCGAGAGGGGACGTCGATCGATGGGAGGGTACCCCGGGTAAGGGGTATTCCGTCGGGCCGACCACTGATGACAAGTAACCCTTCTCCAGTGGTCGGCCCAATGACGAAGGCGACGTGGTGTTCGGGTGGGTTGCGAGTGTGGCGTGCTTAAGCCCCTCTGCCGCCCCGGACGGAGTGGTGCGGAGGTGTGCCGACCGCAGCCCACCCCAAAAAAAAAAAAAAAGGATGTATTATATTCGCATAAACATCAGAAATCATTATAAAAAAAGAGGATACATTTAAAAAATATTTAAAAACATAAGAAGAAAAATGTAAACTGCTACAACTGCAATATAACGACGTCTTAATCTAACAATTCTGTTTTGCAATAACATTTGTATATAATTTATATATCATTACCATACTTTATTTTCCCAAACAAATCACATAGTTATTTGTATCAAACCGTTAATTATGTTGGCTATTTAATAACCAAGCCGATGATATTATGTGCATTTCATTTCAATAGCAAACCAAGTATACTCGTACGTCAGTGTTACAATTAAGATTTCTGCACGATGACAAAACCTGTTAAACTAAATTTTGAAAGACTATTTTTCTTATCCACTATAAGTTTACGTATTATTCGCGCTCATCCAAATATCCCGAGAAATAAAAAGTGGATGGTGCAATTCTTTCTTATAACATTTTACGTTCTTATAAGCTATTTTTTACTTCTCTATTCTTTACTGGTTCATGACTTGAAAAACAAGAACTACATGGAAGCCAGTAAAAACATTGTCATCTTGATTGTTTTCATTAGTATTTACATAAAATATTATGTATTCGTGAAAAATCAACAATTAATTCTAGATATAATACAGCAATTTGAAGACGATTACCATGAAGTTAATCATTATTCAGAAGAAGACAAATTGACAGTCGAAAGATTTGCCCTAAAAGGTGTCAACGTGAGTTTTTTTTGGTTGATAGCAACCACGGGGACACTGTTAGTATTTCCGGTGAAAGCTTTGATTATTATGGGTCATAGTTATGTAATAGGAGACTTTCAGTTTCATCAACTATTCCCATTGACCTATCCAGAACCATTACAAACCCATCGGCATGATCCTCCTATCTTTTGGTTTTTATTTGTTAAATCCTTTTCATTTGGTACTTATGTCGCCATAGCTCATGTGGGCTTTGATCCTGTTGTACCTATATTTTTGTTACACATTTCTGGTCAAACGGTTTTACTCAGTCGGCGTATAAATAGAGTGTTCAGTAATGTTGAAGACAAAGATTACAATGAAATTTTTAATGAATTGAAATCGATTATTATAAAAGGTCAAGAACTTTACGAGTAAGTAAAATTATTTTCAAATTCATTACTAATTCCTAGCTGATAAAAGTTTTAAAACAGACCCAATTAATGTAGGACATTAGCTTGGTAAAAGATTCATCATCGTCATGATTATAGCTCATATACGTCCCACAACTGGGCTGGAGGCTCCTCCACAATGGGAGGGCGTTATTTCGTTTTCCTCTTCTTGCACACTTGTTATATGCACAATATATCCTTTAGTGGTATTTTACGATACTCATGGGCAAGAGAGAAGGTGGTTAAGTGTTTTTTTACACCTTCACTACACGAAAAGGTAAAAGCTTAAATAAGGTTAATTATGTAATTCCAACACACAATACAAATTGTCTGAGCTACTGATCCTAGTAACCTAATGAATATGTAATGTTTCTGACATATTTTCTTAGTATTTATAAATATTACAGATACATGGCGAATATTAAAAATAATTTTTCGATTCTATACGAGTACATAATGAAGTCCACCACATTTTTACTACCACTTATTTCATTTCAAATTATTGAGGTTAGTATTTATTTCCTACATAAAAATCTTTAAGTTGACCTAATAATGCTTTTTACTAAGTTTATATTAGTATCAACCAAAATAAAAATAAATTCAATAAAACTACATCAATAAGAGAAGAAAAGGTGATTTAGGAAACTAAAATTATATCATATCAATGATAAATGTGATCTCGGCGATTGACATAATAACAAATCAATATATTTTGTGTGATCGTCAACTGATCAAACTAAAACTATCGAAGGTGAATATAAGTGAATGAGATTTAAAATGGAGATAAATAAATAAATAAAAATGTGCATAGGTCTCAGCACATCTTTATATATATAATTTTATTTAATTTATCTTCTATATACAGGCTGTCCCGTAAGTAATGGACCAACGGGCTATGAGGGGTAGCGAGACTTATTATCTAACAAAAATACTCAAATTTATTGTCCTAGGTCTTGTAGTTAAAAAATTAGGATTTTTTTATTAAATGTGATGAAAATGTCATCCATGTGTATACATTCCATGAGCACATGATGTACATCTTCTATTATGTTACAGAATGGACAGTTGGGTGTGTTTGAAATTCTCATCAGAAATTTAAATTTTTGTGATGGAATGTGTCCGGAACGTAGTCTCATAATAGTTATTATATACTTCCTACTCATGTGATGATTATCAAACCATGGGTAGGGCAGGGGCTGACATTGAATGGTTCGATACCAAATTCCTTTTGTAAGGGAGCGTTTGTCAAAGTATTCACTCCACATTTGATTACAGTGGATTTTAACCAAGTTCAATATCTCGCTATGTAATGGTAAACTATTATAAGAAATACCATCACTTATTTCCACTTTAGCTGCTCGATCAGCCTCCTCATTACCAATAATGCCTTTGTGGGAGGGTATCCATTGGATAACTACCTCCTTACTCAATGCACGTAGCTTACAGATGGAGTCTAAGATATGGTAGGCTATCGGGTGTCCTCGAATATTCGAGGTTAGCCGAGCCAAGTGTAGAAGAGCGCTTTTGGAGTCGGACAAAATTACGTATTTGTGGAAATTTAACGACAGCAAGTATGATAGGGCTTCAGATATAGCTATAAGTTCACAATGCATTACAGAAGCATTATGGTTAATTTTAAACTTTATGCTGGTGTCAATCTGAGAGTCATAGAAAGCGGCTCCACATCCATACTCGTCTTTAGATCCATCTGTATAAATTTTATAATGTGCATCGAATGACCCTAACAAATACTCTGAGCAAATGTCTTGTAGCTGACCTACAGGAGTATGTTTCTTTGCAGATGTAATGCCTTCAACTACTACCTTTATATTTTCAGTTAAGTCATAATTGGTGATCCATGTGTTGAAGCTATAAATTAGCAATGCCGAGTGCGAATATATTAGTATGTTCTCAAATTTCTTATGCATTTCTATGAGTAAGGGAAGCTTCTTTTGTCTCCAATAATTTCCATCGCAAAGCTTACCTAATTGCTTCAACACATGTATTGTGGCACAATTTTGAATTGAGTTTGATTTGAGGTAGAACTTTGCAGCTAGGAATTTCCTGCGAATGTATAGGGGCACTAAGCACAACTCACATTCCATCACATGTATTGGGCAACTCCGTATCATTCCACCAATCAGTCGCATGGCTTGATTCTGTATATTATCTAGTTTGCACAAGTGACTTTTTGCGCTACTATCATAGAGAAAGCAACCAAAATCACGCCTGCTTCGTATAATGGATATATAAAGTCGCCTCAGATGCTTTGAGTGTATGCCCCAGTTCGATCCTGCAAGTACTTTAAATACATTTAAAAATAACAAGGTCTTTTGTCGGATTTCATTGATGTGCCTACTCCATTTTAAATTTTTATCAAGCCACATACCCAAGTACTTGACACTATCAACTTGTTGAATGGTTTTATTGTTGCTTTTCAATTTTACGCTGTAGTTATTGGCACTCCTACGATAACCCTTGGTAAATACGCAGGCTTTAGTCTTACTGTGGGATATCGTTAAACCTAATTCTTCTACTAGTGTGTTTAATACATAAAGGGCCGCTTGTATATTAGAGATAGTTTTAGCAAGGCTTTTGTGACTGCAATATAACACAAAGTCATCTGCGTATTGGGATACAAATACATGTCTAATTTCCTTACAGATAAAACTGGTTACTGCATTAAATAGCAATGGAGACAATGGATCACCTTGTGATATACCTATTCCTGAAATTCGCGATATTGATTCCTTATTATTCAGCTCAACAGTTAATCGTCGCGAATTTAAGAAAGCCCAAAGGTAGTTGCATATAACGGATCCCACTCCAAAATTATCCAAAGTACTTAGAAGCTTGGTTAAATTGACATTATTGTATGCATTTTCTATATCAATAAAGCAGCCTAGAGAAGTTAGGCCTTCAGTAAACCCTACCTGTATTCTAGACACGATTCTTGTCAGATTATCTATGCAAGATTTTCCTCTTCTGAAGCCTGTCATTTCTTCTGGAAAGTATTTATAAACTTCAAAGTACCATTCTAATCTGCGCGTTAAAATTGAGTGGAATACCTTACATGGACAAGACATTAAAGGTATCGGTCTGATTCTTGATACGGATTAAATGTTTGAACCGGCCTTCAATATAGGAATCACTTTAATTTCTTTCCATTGAGATGGTACAAAACCCGCTGAAAGGAATCTATTAAATAAGGATATTAATACCTCTTTGGCTACATCAGGGAGATTTCTTAACATTGAATATGATATATTGTCTATACCCGGAGTGGTATCTGTTAATTTAATAGAGTTTTTTAATTCCTGTATTGAAACCGGCGATGACAAAATCAAATTTTGCGAAGAGAATACAGGATTAGGTGGCATCACAAAATCAGGTGCTAGATTACATAGTATGGATTCAGCTAGCTCACTTGAAATGCTGTTTGTCTGCACCTTGTAACCCTTAAACCATCTCATTTTCGCCCACATCTCCTTGGACGTTGTAACACTATCAACACTATTACATATCTTCTCCATGCTTTAGAACTTTCGGTCCTGATCAGACTTTGTGCCACTTTAATTTTGTTTTGCAATGTGTTTAAGTTAGCCGGTGTAGGATTTCGCCTGAAAGTTGCTAGTGCCTTGCGTCTTTCAGCTACCGCTTTGGATATTTCCTGATTCCAATATGGTTTCGGCACAAATTTAGCGAGAGGGTTATCACATTTCTTTATAAATGGGATTGATGCATCAGATGCTTTATTTACTTTAGTAATAAGTTCATCGTAAGCACATTGGTTGTCTTCTGAAAATGTAAACATCCTAAATTCTCTTTCTAAAGTTTGTGTATATTTACGCCAGTCGGCTGCTTTATAATTACGTCTCTTCGTATTCGAGAAGGATTTTAATACATTAGTTTTAATTTTAATAAATAAGTGATCGCTCCCTAAGCTCTCATTTAGGACGCTCCACTCGAATCTAAAGAAATATCTGCTGAGACCAACGTAATATCAGGTGACGATTTTTGAACGACCCCATTTACCAACTTGACTCTGGTATGTGTACCATCATTCAAGGATATACAGCGGTTGTCTATAATTGAATCAAATATTTGATTACCTCTTGCATCTGTCTTTACTGACCAATTTGTGTGGTGACCGTTTAAGTCGCCAGCAATTAAAGATTTTCTATTAAATAGGGCAAAAAGTTGATCCCAGTCATTTGAGGAGGTATTAGCAGAAGGTGGGCAATATAAAGATAATATATGCTCCAAATGATCACAGTTCATTAGTTTCACGTGAGCAATCTCAATTTGTGTGTTCGATAATGTAGTACTGCATTGAACTGCTTTGATCGATCGATGAGTCAAAATAGCTACACCTCCAAAACCATCATCGCGGTCACTTCGAAATATATTATAACCACTTATTCGAAATTGGCTATCTGGGTCTAACCAAGTCTCACTTACTAGTGCAGTATGAATCTTCTCCTGAGCTAAAAATGTTTCAAATTCCTTTCTTTTAGGACGGATGCTTTGAGCATTCCACTGTATCACATTTACAGAAACGATGGAGTTGTATTGGTCCATAGATGTTTTAAATAATTAAGACAAGCACCTTCAGATATAGACTGCTTTATAAAGGATATTAGCTCACCAAAAATTATAGTCATACAATTTTTTATCTTGTCTTCCCATGAGTTACTATTGCTATTAATAATCTCCTGCTGTAACTTATTGAGTAGTCCTTGCCAAGAGATTTTATCTTTGTACTTTGATTTATCTCGATTATGTTGTTTATCACCGTCCTCCACTAGCTTTATCTGATCGTGACTACTCTCCAATAAGCTGTCCTCTATATCGTCTTCTCTTCCACTAATTGCCTGATTCTTCTTCTGTTTAGATTTTTTTCTTGGGGTTGTACGACTTTTTTTGGAAACCTTTGTATTGGGCGCATCATGATTTTGCACGGGTACATACGTGTCTACCTGAGTATCACTTGTAACTAATTGTTCTGTTTGCATAAGTGAGCATTCCGATGGATGACGTGAAGGTGGTACATATAAGGTAAGTGCCCTTTTGTAGGAGCAATTAAATTCTGCCATCAATTCTCTAATTCTCTTCTCTTTTATGAACATTGGACAGTGTTTAGCGATAGACATATGTCTTTCGCCACAGTTGTTGCATATAAATACCGATGTTTCACAGTTGGCATGATTCTTTGTACATTTCGGACAGATTATCTTATTAGAGGGATACGTTTTCAACGTGTGACCAAATCTCCAACAGCGGGAGCACTGCGTAACAGGAAAGACGTAGGGCATTACCTTTGCTCTGGTCTCATAGATGTATACATAAGCCGGTAAAGATGAACCTTTGAAACATATTCTTACTGCTACACTAGACTCCCAATGTCCATCAGCCATATGTCCATAGTTTTTACGTTTTAGTCTTCTAGCTGCTAATATACTTGTATCACTGCTAAGACCCTGTAGTATTTCTTCTTCGCTCAAATCTAGATCAACATCTCGTATTACACCATAGGACTGGTTAATTTCCATCGTCTTTTGACATTTAAATCCTCTCTTCTTAAAAGATTCACAGCTAATCAATGAATCTGCACTACTGCCGTCACTAAATTAGATTAAAACTTTATATGAATTAATAAATTTGACTCTTGAAACATTTTGTATGGCCTCTGATTTCAAAATTTTGGCTAATCCAAATTAGGCAGTTTTTCTGTATTAGTAACACATACCTCCACTTTATCTTCTGGAATTCTTGTTAAATCATCTTTTCCTGAACGTCCAAATCGCTTTGCTTTCCGGGCCACAGTTGTCCAAATTTCTTCTTCATTTATCTCTCGAACTCTTTTTAACGGTCTTTCCGATTCCCTATTAACCCCAAACCCCCAACCCAAGCTGTAATACTCGTCTGATAATATTCTCGTTACTACCTGTCATCTCACTCTCACTGTAGTTTGTGAATCTTATAGTGATATTCTCATGTCTAACTCATCTTGGGCATGAACAGAATTCATGTTTATGAATGGATACCAAACTTATTACATTATAAACAAATGCACGTTTGAGCGGCGCTTATTAGATTTAACTGGTTATTGCACAAAGAGGAATAAAATCTACTACGCGTCTAGTGATAACAAGCGCCCTCGCGCGAATGTACATAAAGGTATAATACAGTAGTTTAAAGTATTTAAAAATGGTTAAATTAGCACAGGACGCTAAATTGTAGCAGTTTTCAGGTAGTCAACCCATTATGTAATTCCGAGAATTATTGCCCAAAATGGCGGTATGATTGATAATGGTTTTTCGGACTAATAATAGGCGACACTCGTACCCCCTCTCCCTATCTTCAACTCACGCTTCCTTCAGTAAGTTACTCATAGCTCGGAACTACACCTGTGTTTTACGCGATCCCGTTACTATGGTTTGTTGAAGTATGCTTGAATTGGACTTTGATTTTGCTTGTGATTTAGATATTGTTCGAATTGACAACTACCCGATACTCACACTCCCCGTGAATATGTAGAAATGATTTTTATTTACAGCCTCTCTGATGGGAAGGCTCAGCAAGCAGCACGTCCGTATCGTGAACGATATCCTAACCTTAAATGCTATCCCTATCACCGAATTATCATATAAAAATTACAAAAGATTTAATTAGAAAAGAAAAAACAGGAGTTGGAAAGATTCCACTTCCCTCCTATCCAAATCAGGAGATATGAAAAAAAATTAGCAAATGGGCCAGTAAGTAAGAGGATATACTTGTACAACTACGTGAAGTGCGTTTTTATTTACAGTCTCTATGATGGGAAGGCTCGGCAAGCAACACATACGTATCGTGAACGATATGCTAGTCGGAAACGCTTTCCCTATCAACGAATTATCATATAAAAAAACCATTTCTGCATATTCACGGGGAGTGTGAGAGTCGGGTATTCTTCTTCAAACATCCATTTGAATAATATCCAAATCACAAGCAAAATCAAAGTCCAATTCAAGCACACTTCAACAAACAATAGTAACGGGATCGAGTAAAACACGCGTGTAATTCCGAGCTATGAGCAACTTACTGAAGAAAGTGTGAGTTGAAGATAGGGAAAAGGGGTTCGAGTATCGCCTATGATTAGTCTGAAAAAGAATTCTACCGCCATTTTGCGCAATAATTCTCGGAATTACATAACAGGTTGACTATCTGAAAACTGCTAGAATTTAGCGTCCTGTGCTAATTTTACCATTTTTAAATACTTTAAACTACTTTATTATACCTTTATGTAATTGGTATTAGATGCAGATGTTTTTAAAATATAGTCCCCGAAGGTCGTAATACATTTTTTTTCGCCAGCTTGGTTCAAATTTAACATTTTTAAATTTCCGGGAGCATTTCCGCAGGCTCGCTCCACGGCTCGTCGGCGCGGCGTCCGCCCTATCGTGGCTTATGCCGAACGTGGGCGGATCGAGCGCTGCGTGCCGACGGCTGTACGCGGGGGTCATCCGGTCGATGGCCCTGTACGGCGCACCGGTGTGGGCGGGGTCCATGACCGTCCGACTTAGGGCGGCCCTTCTGTGGCGACCACAGAGGGTCATGGCGGTCAGGGCCATCCGCGGATACCGCACGGTGGCGAAGGAGGCAGCGTGCCTATTGGCCGGGACTCCCCCGTGGGACCTGGAGGCGGAGATGCTCGCCGGACTATATCGGCGGGTGACGGGGGTGCGAGCGGAGGGCGGTGTGGTCTCGTTAAGGGATCTCACCGCCTGGCGCGTCGACGCCCGCCGAGACGTCATTGCCCGTTGGGCGGTCCGGCTGGAGAGGCCTCGGTTCGGGGTGTGAACCGTGGAGGCCTTCCGGCTGGTGCTGATGCAGTGGTTGCAAAGGCGGCACGGGGTGCTCTCCTTCTGACTGGTGCAGGTTTTGACGGGGCATGGGTGCTTCGCCAAATACCTGCACAAGGTCGTTAGGAGGGAGAGTACACCGTCCTGCCACCACTGCGATTGCGACGAGGACACGGCGCGCCATACGCTCGAGGCCTGCGGGGCTTGGGCAGTGCAGCGCTGTAAACTCGTCGCAATCATCGGTACGGACCTGACGCTGCCGGCTATCGCTAGGGCGATGGTCGACAGCGTCGGGAATTGGGACGTGGTCGCAACCTTCTGCGAGACAGTGATCTCGCGGAAGGAGGCGGCGGATCGCCTGCGCGAGGAGCGCAGCCTCGATGAGGAGATCCGCCGCCGGCGACTGGGGTGGCGTAGGCGCAACTATCTGCGCCTCATGCCGCCCTAGCCGAGGCCGCGGGTGACGTGACCGGGGATTAGTCCGTCACCCGCCGAGAGGCCGACCGCGTGAGGAAAGACCGACGTCCTCCCCGAGGGGGGGACGTCCTCCCCGAGGGGGGGACGTCGGTCGATGAGAGGGTACCCCGATTAGGGGTATTCCGTCGGGCCGACCACTGACGACAAGTTAACGCTGCTCCAGTGGTCGGCCCAACGACGAAGGCGACGTGGTTTTTGGGTGGGTCGCGGGAGTTGCGTGCTTAAACCCCTCTGTCGCCCCGGACGGAGTGGTGCGGAGGCGCGCCGACCGCGACCCACCCACAAAAAAAAAAAAAATTAAATTTAAAGTTTGCACTTGTTGTATGTTTTATTGGTCATGTAATTAGTAATTACGCCTAAATATCATTTGAATTAGGAAGACCTATGTATTTCTAACTACCTTAAATAAAAAATAACAATACAATACAAAATTTAATATTTAGCATACATGGATGACATTTTCATCACATTTAATACAAAAATCCTAACTTCAAAACTACAAGACCTAAGACAATAAATTTGAGTATTTTTGTTAGATAATAAGTCTCGCTACACCATACAACTCGCTATACAATGAAAATTTTTATGTGTATTCAAGGGGATTCGAGAATGGCTTAAATTCACTCACAATTGAACCGGATCAGAATTCCTTTTATTTTATTTGAACAGAACAACGTCTGTTGGGTCAGCTAGTTTAATATATCATCGCAGCGCACATACGTCCCACTGCTGGGCTCGGGCCTCCTCCACAATACGAGGGAATTTAACCTACTATACTATGCCTGTCAGATATGTTGGTATAAGGTTTCATTTCGAGTTTTCCTTCTCTTACACAGATGTTATATGCATATAATATTCCTTAGTCGTCTTTTATGACATCCACAGGCAAGATCGGGAGTGGTAAATTGTATTCTTGCTCCGTCACCACACAGCTTAATATATAAGAAGACGTTAAAGTATTGCTACGGATATGAACATACGTATATGTGAAAAGCTAGTTAGATAGTTTTATTATATAAATATACGTATATTTATATAATAAAAATATCTAACCAAAAAATATTTTAAATACCTTCTAAAATTCATTTTATAAATTAAAACTTTATACATATATGTATATATCTTTTTTTCCAGATCAAATAATTTTTTAACTTATAATTTTTATTCTAAGCACGATTTCTAATTTATTGTAGGACTTAGGACGGGGCAACATTAACTACGAGTGCATATTATTCATGACTTGTGCAATATTACACTTTTTCATACCTGCATTATACAGCGATCGTCTTTTCGATGAGGTAAGAATAAAAAGATACACATATAAAATTACTGCCTCATCAATCTTTGCTTTTTTGATTGACTGAGGCCTGGCTGCACCCTGTCCAACAAATTTTCACTCTCACCTTTTCACTTTATTTCGACGATCCCTTCTCTTGCAATGGTCTACTAAAAAGTCTTAACTATATTTTACAACACTCGCAAGAATTGTAGTATTACTCAGTCACTAAAAAAAAAAAAAAAGCCTTATAAAAAAGATCAGGCTGTCTCAAATAGTGTCATTGTTATGCCTGCGTCTCCTCTAGGAAAACTGTTTGCTCTATCAAGTTTGATAGTATTAGATGGTTTGATGTAATATTTCGTGTGTTTCTGCATTGCTAGTATATCTGCTTACATCGTTTCTATACTATCCAGGCAAAAGAAAATTTTGACGAAATATTTGATTATTTATTTCTTTAGTGAAACACAGTACAATACAGCAGCACCCTTTATTTTGGATACACTAATAAATTAATACTAAGTCACATTTAGCCGTAGTGAAGGAAAGATCTATGTACTATATCTATACATCTGATATCTTTAGTAGGGACAAGAAATGTTCTAAATAAATATAAGATGTAAACTACTTTTTTAGAGTGAGAATTTTCGACAAGCCGTATACGCTGCAGGCTGGGAAAAATGTCCTGACAGACGAGTACGTCAAATTGTATTATTTATGTTGACAAGAGCTAACTTACCTATGGGATTGAGAACTGTGTTCTACGAAGTTAATCTCGACTCATTTTCTGAGGTAAAACTTAATATTAATACTTTTATTGCTGATTTAGTGTATTTATAAAATGCTTGGTAAAAAGTCGTAAATGCTTTTTATCAAGTTAACGTAAATATTACTTAAAAAGGAATAGTTGTAAACATAATGATTTCTGATATTTGTGCGAGTATTATACGTATACATTGTAAATAAAACTACGAATTTTATCGCGTTTGTATTTGATCTATGACTGCGCGTGTTGGAAACGTCGGACAATCATAAATCAAATACAAACACGATAAAATCTGTAAAGTAGTTTCATTTACAAGATTTTAACATTTAAAGTGATTTTTTTTAATATATAAGATGCAGTCTCTTAGACTTTTTACCTATAGGTATGCCTTCCGATCGTAAGGTCCCAGACTAGATATCTGTTATTTGCGATTTCTGTAAGAGAAATTTCATTATCATTACGATACTTTAACTACACCATTTTTGCAATATCTTACATGCCCGTGAGAGTCGTATAAATCAGCTGAGAGATCACTTCCTAGTGATCTCTCAGTTGATTTATACGACTCATTACTGCTAATTCTCCTGAATTAGCAGTAATGTTCTTCTAGGAGATGTATAATACCTTATTACGACCGCCAATCGGGTTTCAAACGTAGTCGTTATGATAATAACCCTTCCATTTAATAACTTACCCTACGTAGTTATATACATCCTCTTATCTTATCTACTGGCTTTTTTTTTATCTACTGGCTTATTAGCCAACTTTGCTTTATATCTCTCGCTTTGCATTCCTATGCAAAGTGGAATTGCATTCCTATGGAAAGTGGAATCTTTCCAACCCCTCCTGTTTTTCTTTTGTAATTAAATTTATTGCGGGGTCCCAAGACAATTTAAGGAGGACAATTTTACAGGAGTTACAGTGGTGGGAATATGTGGTGGGATTATCTAGTCCCAAAAAAATGATTTAATCTTTTGGCATTCTATGGGAGAGTCATATGTCCATCAGTGGAAGCAAAAGGCTGGATGGTGATATCTTTAGGTATATATTTATGAATATAATTGTTCAAGTTTCAAAATGGGTTTCAGATGGTACGGCAATCCTATGGTATACTTAATTTAATGAATGCAGCTTGGCGATAAATTGCATTGGTTGAAAGTTATTAATACTACTTACACCTTTGAAGCACTGCAACAAACAACAGCAACAACTTAATTTTATCTATAAGCATAAAATAAACGATGTTAAACTACTATTCACGTTTTATTTTTACTTACTATAGAATTATTTAGTAAAAGCTTATTAAATAGTGTAGATACGAATATAATTAATAGTCTCCAACGTTTACACAGGCATTAAGTTAAATTATGACCTATACCAAGGGAGCATATTATCGGAAGAAAAGTATTATATGTACCTATTAATTTAGGAAATACTCTATCTATGTGCCAATTTTAATCCAAATCTGATCAACTGTTTACGCATGATTAAGTAACAAACATACACGTTCAGTTACACACAAAACACACACACACACACAAACATTCACATTTACAATACTACTTCCATCGTTGTAGTTCAAATTCCTGTGCAAATACGATAATAAATATAGCCTTACTTAGTTGTTGGTAATGTCCGTTCTAATAATGCAATAATTTTTCAAATTGGTCAAATTGCCATGGTATTTTGAAGCACTCCAGAATATTAATGAGTTCTTACCACCCATCAAATGTTATATCTCTTTCATCATCGTCATCACAGCTCACAGCTCATACACGTCCCACTATTGAGCTCAAGCCTCCTCCACAATGAGAGGGATATTTATCTACTATACCAAGCTGGTTAGACGGGTTGGTATATGGATTTATTTCGAGTTTTACTTCTCTTGCATAGATGTAATTTGCATATTATAATCCCTTAGTCGTCTTTAACGACACCCACGGGCAAGAAAGGGAGTGGTGAATTGTATTCTTACTCCATCATCACACGGTAAATCACATTTCTAACAAAGAGATCTATGAGAACTTGAATCAAAAAATAAATAGCAGACATCGAAGCAGTGTAGCGCTACTTAAATCTGCAGATTTAAGTAGAATTCGGTACTAGTGTCATCACATAATCGCAACATTGAAATTCCAGGCTCCCCAATAGTTCTCACGATATTTCCTATATCGTAAATAAAACCTGTTGTAGAATAGCGAAGAATAAAAATATATTAAAATATACGATGGAAGCTTACACGGCAATTTACTAATGTGAATATTAATAAGTAGATCTATTTTGACAATAAAATTTCTTTACATGCGACTAACTGGTTTTCGTGTATGGTGTAATAGAGTAAGAGTCCAATCCTTCATTCCTTCTTCTGTCCGTAGGTGTCGTAAAAGAAGATTAAGGGAATAAAGAAAATTTGGATAAAAAAGAAGGAAACCTCGCCACCACAACATTACTAACTATTATGAACAGCGTTCTAAAATTAGGCAATTTCCTTCCAAGCCTCGACTCCTCGAGCCCAACAGTGGGGCTTATATGAGGTAAAATGGGACGGCGATGGTGAAAACGATAACGGTGACGATGAGTAACGGTAAAAAAAATGAAAACGGAATGGCGTGGAACGAAATGATTACGGCGGTAATGACACTTAGTAAAACAATACAATCAGCTTTGTGCACACATGCCCGTGACCATGAACGCTGTAAAGTGTTCGAAAGGTCGGGCAATCATAAATCAAATACAAACGCAATATATATTTATTACTTCGGATGGATAAATGGACAAGCAAATGGCAAACGGATAGAGTGATATAATGGTAGAAAAAAATGACGATAATACGGTAGACGGAACTTCTTTATTTTAACTTAATTGCCATCCATGATATATATGTGTCAAAGAAGTTTTTTTATCTTTTGTAAAACTCTAAATTAATAATATAGCAAAGTATTGTAGATAAAATTGCCGCATTTTACATTGTAGGAGCTAAAATTTTATTAATAACTAGCGAATCGCCCTCGCTGCAGTTTCAGCCAATATAACCCCGCATTTCTGCAATATCTCCTCCGGTTCGTGTCCCGAACCAAGCAGAATTCTATAGGGTTTTCCTGATAGGGGAAAACAGACTTTTTTGGGCTATGACCAGCCCACACTTCGTCCCACATAACTACCGTAATTTCTCCCTGTCGCCATTGGGCCAACCACGGCCGTGGCCAGCCCCTTTCGGTTACCCTCCTCCCTTCTTGCGGTCAGTCTCTCTGCGGGTGAAGGATTATTCCCCGGTCCAGTCACCCACGGCCTTGGCTAGGGTGGCATCAGGTGCAGGTGTTCGCAACATGTCATCGTAGGGAGGTTCCCCCGCACACAATCCGCCGCCTCCTTCCGTGAGACGACTGTCTCGCAAAGGGTAGGGAACGTGTCCCAGTTCCCGACGCTGCTGAGCATCTCCCTAGCGAGGCTGGGTAGCGTCAGATCGGCACCGAAGATTACGACGAGTTTACGGCGCTGCTCTACCCACGCGGCACACCGATGTGTGTGCGCCGTGTCCTCATCGCAATTGCAGTGGTGGCAGGACGGTGTGCTTTCCCTCCTCATGACTTTATGCAGGTACTTGACGAAGCAACCATGCTCTGTCAATGCCTGCACCAGTTCGAAGGAAAACAGCCCTTGTCGCCAATCGAATAAATAAACAAACATACAGACCAAAAAAATTAAACTGATGTTTAGGCATAGGTATCGTCCAAATAACCGTGTGAGCATGAAAAAATCTATTATTTTGACATTACAAACAGACACTTCAATTTCATTTTTTAGTATAGAAAAGTGAACCACCTGCTGATTCGCACACCGTTATGAACAACTTTCACCATTCATCATTACAGCTCATACACGTCCCAATGTTGGGCTTAAGCCTCCTCCATAATAGGAGGGAAATTGACCTACTATACCACGCTAGTCAGACGTGTTGGTTGGTTTTATTTCGAGTTTTCTTTTTCTTAAACAACTATAATAGATAAATAGTATGACAATGACACAAACGAATCCCCATAGATACTCTTAGAATGTCAAGATCTCACTATAACGAAATCTAAGGGTATTATCACGGTAATATAATCTACCAGTAATCCAACTTTATACAAACGGACGAAACGCGAGCTATACCTACGCGCGTCGATCTCGGCATGCGCTCGGCATGTAGACAGTCGCGACTGTGCTGCAGTGACGAACGAACGATGTGTTGTTTTTTTAACAATAACTGCGCGAATTTTTCACTAAAATACATAATTATACACATATTTAATATGACAAGTAGGGTATATTGTGCTGTTTTTGGTTGCATGAATTCATCAATAACGAATCCAGAGATAACTGTTTTTAGATTACCTGGAAACTCTGAAAGGCAAGATTATAAAATAATTTTACTTACTAGTACATAATGTGTGTCGTTTTAATTTCCTTTTATCTCCCGAAAAAAAGTTGTCTGGATTAATAAATAAAGTGAATAAAGTGATTGACACACGTGAAATAGGTTGGTATAGGCGGTTCATGAATCATGTTACGGTACGCTTGTGTTAAAAGTGATAATGTGTTTTGTTTTGTTAGTTTATATAATTCAAAGTAAAGACGTGGTATTTTATTATTAATAATATATGTTTATTGTATTATGTGTATGAATAGTACTAGAAAAAATAATTTGACCGTTTGTCTGTCACTAGATAATTTAAATTTATAGACCGATTTGTTATTTAAACATAAACAAGTTTTTTTTTAATTAAAACTACCAATCAAAAATCAACACGCATTCTTATTGAACACTTCCTATTCAATTCACAAAGTATTTTATTTGTTTATATAAGAAAAGTATATACAAAACTAAATGGAAACAAAGTAGGCAAATGTAATTAAAATGCTGGAGGCGGGCAGCCCTATCACATGTTTACGTTTAGGCATTTAATTCAAGGTTACGGCCGAGATACATTACTGGATAGATGACTATACTGTGGTATTATTGTTAATCGCTATTAGAACTTACCATCTTGAAAATCTAAAAGCATTGATGCTATATGTTCTACTTATTTTTGTTTTCCTTACAATAGCTCAATCGAAAGATCGTAAATATTTAATTAGGTTGTTTTTTTAAAAGAATTTCTTTTGTATTATTTCTCGAAGAATTTTGATATACTATTTCACCTTAATTTTGGTTAACAACCATGGTTACTGCAAAACAGAAGTACTAATATAATTAAATTTTGAAAACTGACTAAGGTCCATGTAATTTATTTAGTGAAAAAACCTTGAATTCATCACATATATGATATGTATAGGGTACTATTCCTGCTCTTGTAGTAATGTTATCTGCTTACTTCCCTTGCGGTCTTTTACAATGCCTATGAAAAAAACAAAAAAGTGAAGATATATTTTCTCCATCATCAAACGATAAACAAGGTTATTGAATTTAAAGTGCTAACAAATGTATGCATCAAACAACAGCTCTTTATTCCACCTTGGTTTCAAATTAAATTTAGTAGCTGATCATCATCATCATCATCATCATCTCAGCCTATATATGTCCCACTATTGGGCTCAGGCCTCCTCCATAATGGGAGGGTAATTAACCTACTATTCCACGCTGGTCAGACGTGTTGAAATAGGGTTTTGTTTCGAGTTTTCCTTCTCTTACGTAGATGTTACATGCTTATTATATCCTTTAGTCGTCTTTTACGACATCCAAGGGCAGGATAGGGAGTGGTGAATTGTATTCTTACTCCGTTACCACACGAACCATAGTAGTAGCCGATAGTTATCATAAAACCTATAGACTACAGGTGCATTTTACAATGACCTTATATCATATGGGTCTAGGGAAAGGCTTGCGACCCATGGCTTTCGACCCCTGCGCTGAAAATATGTACGGCGTTCATGGGTAAAGTATCTGTATATGTATACAAAAAGAATTACACAAATACCGTACAGTAATAAATAACCTATATTGCTTCTACAATTATCGGCGAATTAAAATTTTGTACTAACTGCCGGCACCACCACTTTAGTACGGCACTAGGTTTTTCGACGTTTATTTTTAATCGTCTATAAGCTATAAAAAGCCGTACATTAATAATTAGTCATAATTCCTCACTTTGTACCTGAGAAATTCCATTTACTCACGTACTCACCTGTACCGCTCAGAAATGATTGCATAGTGCTCAGAGTTATGATATAGTAACAGCCTTCTAAGCGTTATTCACGTTGGTTCATTTCACAGGCTAATTTTTCCATGGGCTTGTAGTCTACTAGGTTTCCAACTAATTTTAGTAGCTGATAGTTATCAAAAGTATGAAAAAGTTCATTTAACTAACAAAATACATTAATTAACAACTGGCCTTAGTAGACATATACTGTTACATAAATTTAAAATAAAAATGAAACAGGATGCTTTTATATTAATTGGCATTAAATTATTATTATTTACATTATATAAAATAAATAGAACGGAAATAAAGGAAATAAATCAAGCCCACCTTCGCTTTGTGATTTAGAAGATAATTTTTTGCTATTGGTGCAATCATGTTCTATTATTTACTGCTTCATATTATTTATTGCTGCACAATATAGAGGTCATGGAAATATACTTAACTCCACGGTTGGTTCATCTCATACTTCATCGTCATCGTCGATGCTACGAACCAAGCCGTAGTGAAATGACCAAAGTGGGACTTTTACAACTACCTGGTATTCATGCTGGTGTGTAGTCAGCAGAAGTAAAGAAGACTCATGGCTCTCAATATCTGGAAGTACTAATGGCTTATGCTGGAAGTACTAATGGCTTATGCTGGAACTACTAACGACGTTTTATTTATTATTTTTTTATGCACGATGTAGTAGGCCAAGTAGAGTATACCCATAATTCATGGCATAATTACGATAATTGACCAGCATATTGCCGTCTAACAGGTCCAGATTATAATCATTTTTACATATTTTTACATATATTTTATAAACTTAAAAAAAATTATTCATCAAAGGATTCAAGCCCAAAACCTGAACACTCATACATAAAATCTACTACACTTGTATTATTTTTATTTAAAATACGTGCAATAATTACTAAACCATAAAAAATAGGTAATCATTTGATAAATTATTTATACCAGCAATGAACAGTATATACATTTAAATAAAATTTATCGTCGTTTATATGGAAATATACTTAAAAAGATGATTCAAATGTACGTATAATACGTATTATTGATACAAATGTACGTATAATTTATCTTGACATGTGCAATCCATGTTTCTTTTGCATATGATATACTTCCCATGAAATAGATACTTAACAACTCTTTTATAACATAATCATCATTAGGTAATATTTTTTTTTATATAAATAAAATTATAAACCTGTCTAGGTGAAGGTTTTTAAGGAGGCCATGCTATACAAAATCAATAATTCTAAAGCTTCTACAATACTATTAATAATGTACACGGCGGCATAATTATATTTTAGAACGAAACGAGACATTTTTTGTTCACAAGTTTAGAATACAACTAGTTGTAGTAAATATATAGCAAGTTAATTTTTTTTTTTTTTGGAAAATATATTTCAGACTTTAATAATTTCTGATGTTTACGTGAGAAGACTGAAATGTTTTCGAAACGTTGCCAATTCAAAAATGAAATACAAACGCGATAAAAGCCGTAAAAAAAGAGATCCGTAAAAATAGATATATTTAAAATTCTAGACTCTGCAAAATTAAAGGAAAGTTGACTAATTAAATGACTAATATTTAATTGAATGTAAATATTTGAAAAAATAATAATACAAATTATTATCACGTATTTCCTCTTCGTAGTCTAATCAAAATTTCTAATCGTCTAAGTAGGTTGATAATGTTGTTACCGAGCGTCTTTTGGAGTAAAATCTACTATTCTTTAACTATGGCGGTTGACTTTTTCTACCAATATAATAATAAAATAATTCATACTCAAATATATTTAGTACTAGCAACCAGCCCTCGCTTCGCTTTGGTGTCAGCGCCTTACCCGCGTAGTTCCCGTGCCCGAGGTAATATCGGGATAAAATATAGCCTAAGTTATATAGACAGCTACCTAGTGGTAAAATATTATCAAAATCCGTCCAGGCGTTTTGAAGATTATCTAAAACAAACAAACAGATTGACAGAAATATAAACACAAAAATGTTTTAAACCTATTTTTAGGCATAGGTAGGTATCGTGCAAATAACCGTATCAGCATGAAAAAAGCCCATTATTTTAACATTACAAACAGACACTTTAATTTTATTTATTTGTATTCATGTATAGTATTTATTTGTATAGATGTATACATAGATAACTAACCAATCATAATGATTTTCGCAATTGACTAATAGTTTTTATCTCTAGTCGAGATAGAAACATCGAGTGAAATCCAATTAGATGTTAATGGTAGAACTGTGAAGAGAAGGCAAGGGTATGATAATCTTCAGGTCTGGAGACCTGCTCTTCCATCGAGTGATTCTCACCCATCTCAAAAGTGGTTTAGAGTTTGTCATTTATGAGTCAATCGTAACAACGTGTAGGATCGAGAATGAAATCAACACGAATAGTACATGTTATAAGTACTCAGAATTACTAATGTGTATTCATTAAAGGTTAAGGCGCTAACCTTGTACACACTCCGATGTCGAGGTGCAGACCTTACACTAGAACCTCTTGAATGTTAACACGCTTCATGATAGAAGCAAAAGGATAGAAAATGAACTGAAGATGGGTCAACATGGATTTGGATAAATTATTGGGTTAACATAGATTTGAATATATTACTTGTTGTTTCTATAGAAAAAAAGCCTCTTTATGGTGAATCCTTTCCTCCGGCAGATAAGCTCAACAGCTTTCCTCAAGAAGAGGGGTTTTTTAAACGACAACAGGAGTAAACCTTTGTATATTCAATGATATCACAATGATCAGCAGAATTATTAGAATTGACTGCCGTAGCCAACCCGGCGAGTAGACACACTTAACAAAGTGTACACTCCTAGCTACAACTGCTAATATAAGAGACCACAAAATATTTCAGTGTCAACTAGATAAACGTTCCGTGTGGTGACGGAGTAAGAATACAATTCACCACTCCCTATCTTGCCCGTGGATGTCGTATAAGACGACTATGGGATATAATATGCACATAACATCTGTGCAAGAGAAGGAAAACTCGAAATGAAACCCTATACCAACATATCTGACCAGCATGGTATAGTAGGTCAAATTCCCTCCCATTATGGAGGAGGCCCGAGCCCAACAGTGGGACGTATGTGGGCTGCAATGATGATGATGATGATGAAACGTTCTCTATTTCGGTCTAACTGCCGCACGTCTTTTAATGGTTAGATGGAAATTCTTCAGGTTTCACTGTGCTGATAGATTTCAATTTCTTTTTGAATAAATTACTCTTGAAAAAGAGAAAAGAAATGCATCATAGTCGTCAAGGAAATTAATCAAATCCAGTTTCATTCAAACTTGGTTTTAATGTTCAGATTAGATCTTACTACTAAGTATCACAAGTGTTCATTTATCATAAAAGTTTTACTATTATGCTTCACCAACTTAATTATATTAATAAATAAATCATTCCTATACAATTCACTACACCGGGCAAACGAAAAAAAGAAAAACAAAGAAGTTAATTTGAATATACAATATCTACATCAATACAAATTTATGGAAAGGGATGGATTCAAAAATTTCAATAAAATTACTTCTTGATTTGATAAAAAATAATTGCTAACTATGCAATCGCTATAATATATGAATTCGTTTGAAAAACAGATGATGCAATAAATATAGCCTAATTATAGTTAATTTAACTTGCCAAGAAATATCAAAACAGCTTCAAATTACTGAAAATGACTAGGCGAACCGTCCAGTAAGTGAAGTGTCTAAGATTAAAGCTGATTTTATAAAGAGCCAAATTTTCACGTATATTGTTCGAACAGTGTAGTAGTATTGACACTAAAATTAACCTAAATAACTAAAACACACTTCTCAATACGCACAAAAAGTTTCTTAATCCAGTTGTACCGTCACAATTAATGACTGCTGCTGTTGTTGAGCTTTTATTTCCTGTTGTCTGTTGATTAAAATTTATTGAAAGATTTATATTATTTGTATTCTTCCTATCAATTGGCTTCACTCTTAAGTTTTCAGTGTTGTTTTCTCGTCTTTGTAACCAAGGTGTCCAGACATAATTGAAATTTGCAGGATCAGCCTCTACTCTTAAATTAACAGCACCTCGTCTTTGTTGCGAGGCCCATAGTCCTCTTAGCCTACTCGTTAGTAATGTAGCTATTTTACTTGCTCGTGACCATAGATCATGTCGTTCCGATGGGTCTCGACGTACGTTAAAAAGACAACCCCGTGCTGAAATTATATATTTTAATTAAAACATAATTTGACTATTACAAAACAAAGCTATTTTTTGGATTATACTAGACTAGCAACCCGCCCTCGCTTCGCTTCGGTTTCAGTCATCATACCCGCGTAGTTCCCGTTTCCGTGAGAATACCGGGATAAAATATAGCCTATATTACTCCCTGATATTATAGCTTTCTATTGGTGAAAGAATTTTTGAAATCGGTTCGGTAGTTTAAGCGTGAAAGCGTAACAAACAAATAAACTTACTTTCACATTTATAATATTAGTAAGGATTAACATTTTGACATATGACAAATCCTAAAAATCATTAATTCTGTCTATTAATTTATACTGTTAGACATGAATCTCCTCACGAGGATACTACTCACCATTTGCCTGTGCCACCTGGTTCCAACAAAATTCCTTCGACAATTAAGATGTCATCTGTCCACCTAGTAGAGACTGTCCTACGCTGTGGTCGCCATTCAAGAATCTTTGTCCAGTCGCTGGTTCAACGAAAGATGAGGCCTGCCTACCAATTGCAATTTCAGCGTAGTAGTTCTTTAGGCTATATGGGTTACAACCATTCTTTTGCAGATTTAGAATTAAAATACTAGTTTAAATCTATAAAAAATGCCATAACACTTAGCTATACCTGAAAGTGTGTTTTACTTTTTCATTTTATAAGAAAGCTTAAATTACTCAAAGTGGAAGGAAGAGAGCTTAAGGTTCCTTTGTGAGACAAAGAGAAAGAAGAAGACAGAGGGAAAATTCTCTAGTGGCAACCACAATCGAATGATACAGTGTAGGACTAGGTGGACTAACGCCACTATTATAGTTACACGAAACCGTTGGATTCAAATAACACAGATCCGTTCAAGCATTCTCGGGCAAACGCCTATCTCGAACAGCGAATCTCGATAAGCTGATGAGATGGATGACTAGTATTTGTATAACGTACCCTAATACAAATAAAGAATTAATAATAGAAAATACTTACTTGGAGAAGGTAAACATGGCTGTGGATCTCGCACATTATCCTCCTGTGTGATAGTACTTTGTTTTCTTATAGACCTGACCTCTGCTGGATCCAAATACAAACCTATTCTTTCCAAAGCTCTCGCAACATCACAAGATCTTAACTTAGGATAATACTGTGGTGGGTCTCTCTTATTTACCATTAATTCCGCTCCGTAGTAATCGTTATTGATACCAGTCACATTTCCAACAACAATTTTATAATCGCCTGCTCTGTAAGCAGCCCATGCGTTATTATTGTTATCTTCAATAGCTATTAGGACATCTTTGCGTTTTGACTCTCTATCATGAACGATAGCGTCCCATTGATTGATGCCATCAATAGTTGTTGGTGCTCTACCACCCGCTGCAGAAGTCAATGTTGGCAACCAATCAGTGATGTGCATTAATCCTTGCCAAACTCTAGGTCTCAAGGAGGAATGAAATATGAAAGCTGGTACTCTTACACCTCCTTCCCAAGGCGTGTACTTCTTCCCTCTAAATGGTAAGTTCACTCCCCAATTCCTTAACGATCCAACAGTAGGGGCTCCGTTATCTGAGGCAAATATTATAATAGTGTCGTCTAGGACTTGTTTCTCGGCGAGAGCTTGTACAATTTTACCAACACTACGATCTATGTGTGTCACGATTTCTGAAAGAAATATATAAAACATGTTGAATATTATTCATCATCTCGGCTTATATACGTCTCACTGCTGGGCTCGAGCCTCCTCCACAATATGAGGAATATTGACCTTGCTATACCGTGCTGGCCAGACAGGTTGGTATAGAATTTTATTTCGAGTTTTCTTTCTCTTGCATAGATGTTATATGCTTACTCCCTATATCCTTCAGTCGTCTTTTACGACATCTATGAGTAAAATAGGGAATAGTAAATTGTATTATTATTCCGTCACCATACGAATAATTGAATATTAATGTAATAATCATATTCGTAATATTACCAACTATAAGCAAGAAATGGGTTGAACAACACGACTTCTCTTTCTTAGCTGTCTATTACAACACCCGTCATAAAGAAATGAAGTGGTAACATTTTTAGTATGTCGTTATAAATACATTAACACATAATTCGACCAGATCAGGACACAAATCGTTGAAAAAGCTGCGATTTGTATGGTTTTTCTAAAGACTATCAAAATACCTATCTAGAAAATGTACTCGAAAACACTACCTTACTACAACCCTATTAAAATGTTAAAAATTTAAGACAACTTTAACAATTGTTCTATAGTGATATGTTTCTTTACCATTTAAAGTAAGTAATATTTCATAAAATACGTTCATAATTTCAACTTATTGCAGAGATTAAGATAAATATAGTACATAAAAGTAATATTACCAGCATAAAGGCGTCGATTGGAGTTGGCGATGTGTGAATGCTTCACCGTGGAGTAGAGAGGCGGTTGTAATCCAGCACCATTGTTACCAGCATGTGGTGCATTGTGTGTCACGTGTAAAAATAGAGGCTGAGACACATTATGATAGTTGATAACTGTAAAACATATTATTATATAATTAATCAATTATTGTTATTAATTAAATGATACATTTTTTTTAACGAGGGCCCAGTTGACCCTAATATCTGGTAGTTGTGATACCCTTGGGCCCCCTCTACCACTCCACCAAAAATCATGGAAATCCCCGACCCACACGTCTGAGGGTCTCCTTGTTAGTATACATTTTTATTGATATCACTTTTAATCTATATTAGTATGAAATATACTTATTATTCATATTCTACACTATTAATTTTAACACCTTGGGTCGGCTTTCGAATATGTACTACAAGTAAGTAGTATAGTTAGAAATATTTTTGTGAAACCAATGTTAGCAGCAGTTAATTTTAAGGCCTTTTGAAATTTATAAGAAATATTGAGTTCTCTATCCTTATTTAGTCTGCCACATATTGTAGTTCTGTTGTCTTATATAGATATTGCAGAGATCTGCATTATATTAATTTTATTGGAGATGCAACAGTGCTCTAATATCGTCGAGGTAGTCCTTGATTGGAACAAACCTAAAGCGCTGTTTTTGGCGGACCTTAAAAAGATCTAATTAGTAGCACCTAGCTTTAAAACAAAATTTGTACTATTGTTATACTTGCCCAAATGAAATATCTGACCTGATCGAAACGAAGCCATCGTTGTGTGCTGACTTCATGCGGTGATCGCCTGATTAATGGTGTTTTACTATGCATTGCTATAGAGTAGATATTTCGAAGTAGAATAAGAAAAAAGTATTTTTTCTTACAAATAGATGTCTTACAACGAATACAAAAAACCACGTAGGTCAATCAAAGGCAGAAATACTCTATGATGTGAAAACTGGTCAAGCACACCAGCAGCAGGTCAGATCAAGGAAGTGCAACAAGAGATGTCTCTATACACTATTTAGTCCATAGAGTGGCAGCAGTCAACGTTGTACGAATGTAAGTTAAAAAAGAACCCTTACGCCCTACGTATAAAATACAGTATATGTCTTATGCCTTGTGTTAAAAATTATAAATAACTTGATTTAGTAATTTTAAAAGGGTCATATTCAATATTAGCGAAATAATTATCGTCATCTCAGTTCATACACGTTCCGATTGCTGAGCTCGAGTCTTCTTCCCAATAAGAAGAAAATTGACCCACTATACCATGCTGGTCAAACATGCTTGTATAGGGTTTTATTTCAAGTTTTCCTTCTCTTGTACAAATTTTATACGCATATAACATCCCTCAGTCTTCTTTTATAACACCCATAGGTAAAACAGAGAGTGGCGAATTGTATTTTTATTTCGTCATCACACGGAAATAAATAATAATTATAGTGTGAGTAAAATAATAGTAAAGCAATTTACTGTTGATACAATGCCCAATTTGGCCGTAGATTGATCATAAAATGTCGTGTCAACTTTTTTAGTGAATTCTATTTTATGTGTTGCCAAAGGTTCTATTGCACAAACATTTTAACCATCTACAAAAAAATGTCGTACTTAAAGCGTGTAATCAGTCGTAAACTGTCGCAATATGATACAGCATTTTACAATAGTACATTGAATATAGACCAACTTACTTTGAATTGCTTTGTCGGTGAGTGCGTCCACAATATACCTTTGTTCACAATCTTGTGGCGTTGCATCATCGTACAAATCTAAACCATACATTTCTCGACCATTAGGCCACTGTAAAACAATAGCAATCATGTAAATTACGATATTTATCAGATTTATATCAGTATACTCATTTTTCTGTGAAATCACACATATTATATTGTGAAATATATAGGTACCTCTATAAATCTTACAATACTTTTACACTCGCATCAGCCTATCGCTCCATATTACCCCCACGCTAGGCGTTCATAATTAGTGTTATATGTACCAATAGAGTGTTGCTATCCATTAACTCCGTAATCCTAAGCTAGTTTTTACGATTCTTACACAAAATTAAGATTGTATTCTTAATTCCGTTCCTACACGTGGAACGCCATACTGATGATGTTTAAAGAGCTTAGAGTCCTGTGTCAGTAGGTACAGCCACGAAGTATTTACGTGCCTACACAATGTGTGTAGTAGTACATAGTGTGTTGAATGAATTAATTGAATTAATTGAACTTGAATTAATTGTGAAAGAACTGTCTGCAGCGAGTTAGCTATACTGGTATAGCTGCTTACGTGAACTTGTATAAGCATGGACTGAGCAGCTGCGTAAACAAACAGGGTTTTCTTAGTGGCTATATGTTCTAAAGATGAGATGCGGCATGCTTACTTATAAATCATATTATTATTAACAGTGAATCATCCTAGTCCAGTTCAACCCCACAAAGACACAAGTTTGCGCGTTCAGTGCAAAGAAGGACCCATTTGTCATGGCGCCTCGGTTCCAAGGAGTAACTCTCCAAATTGCCGACAGTATTGGGATCCTTAGCGTCGAACTATCGAACAAAGTCCAGTTTGGGAGTCATTTGGAGGACAAAGCCAAATTGGCTAGCAAAAAGTTGGACGTCCTGAACAGAGCCAGGCGGTACTTCACACCGAGACAGCGTCTTGTACTATACAAGGCACAAGTTCGTCCTCATGTGGGGTACTGCTCACATCTCTGGGCAGGCGCACCCAAATATCAGCTAGACCCACTTGACTCCCTCCAAAGGCGTGCTGTTCGAATCGTCGGGGATTCTAATCTCACGGACGGATTGGAGTCGCTGGAGCGGCGGCAAGGCTTTGGTTCACTCTGTGTACTCTACCGACTCTTTCACGGGGAGTGCTCCGAGGAACTGTTTGACTTCGTACCACCGTCACCGTTTTACCAACGTACCACTCGGCACCGCAGCAGGGTTCATCCATTTCACCTGGAAACGATATGGTCTTCAACTGTACGTTTCCAGCAATCATTTCTCCCACGTACGTGCAGGCTCTAGAATGAACTACCTGCTGCTGTGTTTCCCGAGCGCTATGACATGTCCTTCTTTAAACGAGGTTTAAAAAGAGGATTTACTTCACGGTAGGCAATGGCCTGGCTGTGCCCCTGATATTGTAAAGGTCCATGTGCGGCAGCATCACTTACCATCAGGTGTGCTGCCTGCTCGTTTGCCACCATCGGCAATAAAAAAAAGTCAAACAAATAGATCATTATAAAAAAGATTATAAATAAATAACTTCTGTGTTTACAGATTCCGTTCAGGATTATAAACTAAATAGTAATTGCAGTTATAGTTTCCGTTTTAGTTAATTGTCAGCTCGTGCTCAACCATGCAGGTTCGCCCTTATCTTAGATAATCTAAATATTGCGAGGAGATTTGACATAATTTATATTTCTAAGTGCCTGTTATAAAACACATAAATCGAACACTTTTGAAATGCATCAAGAGCACTAAATTTGTCGTTGATGACGATTGTTCTGAATCCATAACTTTTAACATTTATGTTTTATCACAGTTTCTTTTCTAATTTTATAATACACTATATTCCACTTAATAATGGCGCTTAGTACCATTTATTAGTCATTTCTATATGGATGATATAGTGTCATTAGCAAAGGTCGTCTCTACTAAGCGGTCGGCACAACATACCCTTACTGTTTGATATGTAACATAAAAATAAATAGTAATTGTGGAGTCCCACTTTTTTCATATTTTAAATATTCTAGTTCATATTGTACTTACAACCCGCCCTCACTTCGCTTCGGTTTCAGTCGTCTTACACGCGTAGGAATACCGGGATAAAATATAGGCTATGTTACGCCCTGATATTATAGCTTTCCATTGGTGAAAAAATTTTTGAAATCGGTTCGGTGGTTTAAGCGTGAAAGCGTAACAAACAAACAAACTTACTGTCACATTTATAATAATACTAGCAATCCGCCCTCGCTTCGCTTCGGTTTCCGTCGGTACCCGCGTAGTACCCGTTCCCGTGGGCATACCGGGATAAAATATAGCTTATGTTACTCCCTAATATTTTAGCTTTCCATTAGTGAAAGAATTTTTTAAATCGGTTCGGTGGTTTAAGCGTGAAAGCGTAACAAACAGACAAAATAACTTTCGCATTTATAATAACATATTAGTAAGGATTATATGGATCGATGATTATATGGATAAACTAGAATATTTAAAATATAAAAAAGTACAATAGCTCTGTGGCTATTTACTTCGACGATTGATCGTTGTGTGTTTTTGAACGCGGTGAATGGCATAGAACAGCTGAGTGCCTTCCTAGCACTCCTTACTGGCCTTGTGGTCAATGACGTAATAACAATGACAATATTTATCTTGCTTAGACCCCTATGAGCTGTCATACCTGAATTCGCTCCTTTCATACTCATATTTTTATTCACATAAACTATAAACATATTTTTAGGTCTCCTATGGTTCTTACGTTTTTTTATATTCATATCGACGACCCTCCCTGCCACGTACCTTTTTTCTTGCTCATCATATGTACGTACCAAGATAGCAGATAATATAACAGCTGATATATCGTCTAAGAAGCAAAAGTTTAAAGGAAACCAGGCAACTTGTACTGAAGTCGCTTGACTAAGACTGCATCTGAATGGCGCGAAGTAAATTCTATTTTATTTAAACTCAATTTAGTATTGACGAAATTTTCATTCATTTTTAAGAAATAACTCCGAAAGTATCCAAGAATAGGAAGGATTTTATAATTCTTGGCACCGACGTCTATAGCGAAATACAGTTCCTAAGTAATTTAAAAGACAAAACTAAACCGGCAAGCTTTTAGAATTTAACTAGGAACACTGTTTATGTTTGAATCACAGTGCAATCTCAAAGCACAGTCAAATACCAAGTCGACCAACTTGACTTCTAGTTAAAACGCGATATCAAAATTAACGTTAGTCTTAATCTTAAGAATATATTGGATTCAGTAGCGGCGAAACTATCTATCTCTCTAGATCTTCTATAGACCTGCTACGAGGAATACTTTTTAAAATGTATTAACTATATCAGCATCTTATTCTTTCACTATTCCATAAAGAAAATCCGTATTAGATCATCCATTACATTTAGAAACTATCTCGTACGCTACGGAACTTTTTAAGCCTTCATTCTTCCCACTCTTAAACTCTTAGAGTGAACTTTTTGCGATGATTCTTCTACATTTTGTTTATGTTAGAGCTGATGTTCGCCTCGTGTGCCTGCAGTGCCGCCTCCTATACCATGAGAGTCTCATAAAAGGAGATCATTGACAGCCAGTCTCTAATAAGCATTTTATTGACTAGGATTAGCAGTGAAAGATAGGCCAGGCTAGGACGTGATTGGGACACAGTCGCAGACTTCTGTCAGTCATCTCACGGAAGGAGGCGGCGGAGCGTGAACGAGAGAAACTCCTCTACGGCGACACAGTCCACCGCAGGTGACTTGGGCGGCGGTGAGTACCTTCACCTGATATCTAGCCGAGGCCGCGGGTGATTGGACCGGATTAGTCCGTCACCCGCAGAGAGGCTGACCGCGCGAGGGCGACCGAAGTCCTGGGAGGGTGCTCGAAAGGCTATCCCACCGGACTGGCCATGAACGACAAGGAACACGATACCGGTAGTCAGCCCAATGGCGAAAGAGAGGCATTACGGTGGGTTATAGGGCTACGCGCCGTCCTTTCGTCGCCCTGGACGGAAGTGACGGCGAGTGCACTGACCACCAAAAAAAAGGCTAAGACGTGATACTAGGGCCCCCAGACATGGCATATTTCTAGTGCGTTACGCACGATGTAAATGGACATTCCAAAATCAGTTCAACGCACCCATGTCTGTTAAGTACCTACTAATATATACTAAAAAGTACATACTAATAACCTATATGTAAGATTATCGATCAGCACAATATATTGTAAGATTAATAATCTATAATAAATAATCATTCATCCTTTTTTTAGATACAAATTTACTCTTTAATTGAACTTTTTAGTTTATACCTCTAATTTATCAAATCCCCTTATGTAATGGGTCAACAAATAACGTGTCGCCACCCATTACGTTCTCATAGGAGCTGTAAAAATTACCTAAGGGGTTGGTAGGCAGTGACACTCTTCTGGTAAACTAATAACACGAACTGCGATAGTCAAGATTTATGACCCCAAAGATGTCTGTTCCCAAACGTAGACATCGATGAGCTGATAAAAATTTTCCCTTATTTACATATCCATATCAAATTGATTAAAATTTAATACTTTAATTTTCATTTTACCTGATTTATTATTTTGGTTTTTTTTCTATATATTTTCAACACAAATATATCATCTAACTGACCGTCAATTATTATAATTAGTACAATCAAATGAACAACCTCTTCAGTTTTACAATAGTTATCTATATAAATCTATTCACTTTCACTATTAACAAAATGTAACTGGCACGTATCCGGATAGTTTGACCTTATTTATTTCATGCTTGTTACTATCTTAAGTATCTAGTACTAATCATACTAACAAATATTTTATATACAGTATTTCTAATGCTCAAACTTACCGTTTCCATTTTATTATAAGTGTAATAATCGATGTAACCACCCCTCATGCCGTAGTGAGTGTCGTATCCACGAGACATAGGTAAATATTCCTCTCTAGACATGCCTACGTGCCATTTGCCAACTAAATGGGTTGAATAGCCCAATTCCTTCATATAGGATGGCAGCAAACGTTCAGTCAATGGTATACCTCGATCTTCAGAATTAAATAATGGTTCACCGTGCATGCCTGTAAGTAGTACAGAGTGATATCAAAATTAAATTATCATGATAATCATATACTTGCCACTACTGGGCCCGAGCCTCCTCCTTAACCTACAATATCACGCTGTTTAGACGGGTTGGTATAGGGTTTTATTTAGAGTTTTCCTTCTCTTGCATATACGTATTATATGCCTTAAGCCGCTTAAGCGTCTTTTGTCTACGGGCAAGATAGGAGATGGTAATTGTATTCTTACTCCATCGCCACATAAAAAAAATTACGTAATAAATAATAATTAAAATAAAATGCTGTGTGGTAGCTATGAATATTACACACAATTACGTTACTCGTAGGTGTCGTAAAAGACAAGAAAGAACTTTACATCGGCCAGGGCCAACTCCATCTGATGTCGTCTGGTCAACAATTACATTGCTAAGAGGTTTGACGTCAAACAGGCCGCCGGTCATAAAACTATGCCAAAACTTTTGCAACATCTCTTTATATATAAATATCTTGTGTATGTCACTGAACTCCTCCTAAATGGCTGGACCGATGTTGATGAAATTTTGGTATGTGTTCAAGGGGTTTCGAGAATGGTTTAGATTCACAATTGGACCCGGTAGATGGCGCTGCTGTCAATTTCAAGGAGAATTCCTTTTATGTTATTTGAATAGAACAACGTCTATTCTACAGCTAGTTTATTATAAAGAAGAATAAGCACATATTGCGTTGACTCCAAGTAATTGGGATAAAATCAGGACCATGATAATATTGATTTGGGAATAAACATCATCGTCATCATCATCGCAGCCCACATAAGTCCCACTGTTACGATCGAGCCTCCTCCACAATGGGAGGGCATTCGACCCACTATACCATGCTGGTCAGACATGTTGGTATAGGGTTTAGCTCGAGTTTGCCTTCTCTTACACAAATGTTATGTGCATATTATATCCCTTAGTCGTATTTTACGATATCCACGGGTAAGATAGGCAGTGGTGAATTGTATTCTTACTCCGTCACCACACGGGAAGTTGGGATGGTAATAAGTTGGCATAAAACGGACAGTTGGAATAATAAAAACGAAAAATTCTTCATTTTCGATCTATATACCATCCACAATGGAGTTGCCATTCTCTACTCATCTATCAGCACTATGAACGTAGATCTCCCAAAAATTTAATTATGATATAATCACTACGGTTTGCGGACAAATCAGAGATCCAGCAGAGTATATTATCCCGGTGTTCCCTCGACCGATTCTTACAACTTTAACGAAAGCTGATGAAATATTATATTACAAACGCGCCGCCACAAGATTAGTTTTGCGTTTTAATGCAAACAATATAAAAATAGAAGGAATGGAAGCCCAACTTTCTGAGGGTGTTCGCGTATGGAGGGCTTTGGTGGTGCCTTTGGTATCACCGAGCCTCAATGCACGCATTCACACTTCCTTCACTTTCTTCGCGGTAGGCAGCGGCCTTGTAAAGGTCCATGAGCGGCAGCAACATTTACCATCAGGTGTACTGTTTGCTCGTTTGCCACTGCTTGCAATAAAAAAAAAAATGTAAGCGCGTATAATAGATATATGTATATTGTATACATTAGATGCCACTATGTGTAAAAGTAGGTAAGGTGGTGAAATTAAATTATTCAAATCAATAAAAAAACGTTTAACATAAATTTCACAAATTTACTAATGAAATGTAAGTTATCAACTTACAACACACTGTTTTGCACTTAATGCTACCAAAAAGTAATAAAATGCTATTAAACTGATAATATTGTGTAAGTCAGAATAATAAAGGCACATAATATGGCACAACTTAAAACTCCCAATGCCGGTAGCAATTTGTAACTAAACGATTGAACAAACTTTACAAAAGCCATTCATTATATATTGCATTTTAATAAAATTGTTGTAAAAATACTTTTGTTATCACAGTCCCCTTTTAAAAATGAATTTCAAAACCCAAGTACATTCTAAAGGTGCATATAATTACGAAACATACTGTTATTACATTAGCGCGAATGTACCTATAACATTTATCCGTGTAATATCGAAATTTTTGAAAAAATTCACAAAAATATAAGTTGTAGGAAATTTAATGATCTACAACTTTGATTCTATAATTTTTTTTTGCTAAATTCGATAATAAACGAGATACAGGCGAATTATACATTGACCTCATTTTTGCAATTATTTGCAGTTATTGCCGTAAATATTGATTGTACGATGAAAATTATAAGAACCAAAGTTGTAGAAAATCAAATTTGCAACAACTTTGGTTTTATAATTTTTGTAAAACAATAAAAAATAAAGGAGATATAGCTAAAACAAGGTTTGACATTCAAACCAATATGGCGGCTGACGCACCGGTCGGATTTGGTCGAGTTTTTGGTTTTAAGCTATTAATGATCCCCCATAAACATTGGCGCAAAAAAATTTCTGACTATAATTAATTCTAGGTTAAATAAAGTCTAACTCGACTGGACTATGCATATTATAGACCACTTAATAACATAAAAATTTTCTTGATGTTCCAAAATATTGCAAGGCAATTTGCGCTAATTTATAAACTACTAGCAACCCGCCCTCGCTTCGCTTCGGTTTCAGTCGCTTTACCCGCGGCGTAGTTCCCGTTCCTGTGGGAATACTGGGATAAAATATAGCCTATGTTACTCCCTGATATTATAGCTTTCCATTGGTGAAAGAATTTTTGAAATAGGTTCGGTGGTTTAAGCGTGAAAGCGTTACGAACAAACAAACAAACATCCTTACTTTCGCATTTATAATATTAGTATGGATAACATTTATCGTTGGCAATCTCCAAGTTTTTATTATTATCTATCGCATTGGATTTGGTGGTTTGTCACGGGATGATGGAGTAAGAATGCAGTTCACCTTGTCGGTGGGTATCGCAAAATACGACCAAGAGATATAATATGCAGATAACATCGATACAAAAGAAGGAAACTCGAAATAAAACCCTATACGAATGTGTCTGACTAGCGTGATATAACGAGTCAATTTTCCGCTCTAGTCCAGGAAGCCAACACCCAATAATGGGACATGTAGGACTCGGATGATGACAAGATGATTGAGTGTGGTTGTCCAGCCCAACCAGTCTCAATAGTATATAAGTACATAAGAGAACCACATTCTAGGATTAGATAAGATGTCAACATATTTGAAAGTACTAAGCCCCCATAAGACTGTCACGTAGATCATAATGAAACTCAGACTTTTAGATGTGTGCCGCTTGGGCGGGGCAGCGCCTTGAACTCGCTAGGTCGATATTCGACAGTGTCCGGCACTGGGACGCGGTCATCGCCTTCCGCAGTTCGATAACCTCGCGAAAGGAAGCAGCAGAGTGGTACAGAGCTGAGATGAACCATGCTGACACACTCCGCTGCCGACGCCTGGGGCAGTGCAGGCGTTAATACCTGCGCCTGATAGCGGCCTAGCCGAGACTACGGGTGACTGGACTGGATCCGCAGAGAGACCTACCGCGTGAGAGCGACGCCCGAGAGAGTCGGGAGTCGGGAGCCGAGGGGAGTCGGAGGCCACGGATCAGGGATTCGCTACCAGTAACCGGCCCAGTGGCGAAGGAGAAGGAGAGTAGTAACTTTTTAAATTAGGAATTTGATAAAGCGAGATTAAATAAACAAATCGGCATCTAATTTAAGGAACATTATATAACATCTAAATATCTATACCAATAAATAAAATTTGAGTGTCTGTTTGTAATGTCAAAATAATAGGCTTTTTTCATGCTCACACGGTTATTTGCACGACACCTATGCCTAAAATACAGATTAAAAAATTTTTGTGTATGTCTGTCTGACTGTTTGTTCCGGGTAATCTTCAAAACGGCTGGACCGATTTCAAAAATTCTTTCACCAATGGAAAGCTATAATATCAGGGAGTAACCTAGGCTATATTTTATCCCAGTATTCCCACGGTAACGGGAACTACGCGGGTAAAACAATTAAAGCCGAAGCGAAGCGAGGGCGGGTTGCTAGTCGCTTATAAAACTAATTGTCTGCACAGAACACATTGCGGGCAAGAGGATCACCGTGTTTCATTTCCGAGTAAAACAATACTTTATGCAATCCGTAGATTATCGTTCTGAGTCTGGGTAGAAATTATATCTACATTACATTAGATAATTACATGTTTTACAAATTGTAAATACAAGTATTATTTCCTTACTGCAGGGAATTTTTAATTCTAAGGTCAGTATCTGCACATATAATAAAATCATCATCATACATATCGTAAGCCGATGTGTATTATATATATGTGGGAATTTTAAAAAGTATGAATTGTGTAGAACGGAGCGTAAGATGAACGAGTGAATAGGAAAGGTGTGAAAGAGAGAGGAAGGAAAAAGAAGATGGCGATCGGTAAGATGTTGTGCAAGGAAGAAGTTTAAAGATTTTTGTAATAAAAGTAATAAAACAAGTGAAAATTATCCTGAGTTTCTGTTCTCGATCCCCTACAACTTTGCTCATACTTTTTAAAATTCCTACATATATGTAAGGAAAAACTCTTAAGGAAAACTTAGTACTAATCTTCGTTAAAAAAAGTCAAAATAATAATTGGTAGATTTTCCTGTTTCCTGTCTGTGTGTTTGTACTGGCAGCAAGCAAAAACTATTGCGTAGAATTTAACGCAGTTTTCAGCGATTTCTGAGGCAGTCTAACAGAAAACGTGATAATATATTATCTAAGTTAAAAAATAATAATAATAATAAATCTCATAATAATAATATATACGTTTTTTTTTTTTGTGGGTGGGCCGCGGTCGGCGCGCCTCCTCACCACTCCGTCCGGGGCGACAGAGGGGCTTAAGCACTCAACTCCCGCGACCCACCCGAAAACCACGTCGCCTTCGTCGTTGGGCCGACCACTGGAGCAGCGTTAACTTGTCGTCAGTGATCGGCCCGACGGAATACCCCTAACTGGGGTACCCTCCCATCGACCGACGTCCCCCCCTCGGGGAGGACGTCGGTCTTTCCTCACGCGGTCGGCCTCTCGGCGGGTGACGGACTAATCCCCGGTCGTGTTACCCGCGGCCTCGGCTAGGGCGGCATGAGGCGCAGATAGTTGCGCCTACGCCGCCCCAGTCGCCGGCGGCGGATCTCCTCATCGAGTCTGCGCTCCTCGCGCAGGCGATCCGCCGCCTCCTTCCGCGAGATCACTGTCTCGCAGAAGGTTGCGACCGCGTCCCAATTCCCGACGCTGTCGACCATCGCCCTAGCGATAGCCGGCAGCGTCAGGTCCGTACCGATGATTGCGACGAGTTCACAGCGCTGCACTGCCCAAGCCCCGCAGGCCTCGAGCGTATGGCGCGCTGTGTCCTCGTCGCAATCGCAGTGGTGGCAGGATGGTGTACTCTCCCTCCTAACGACCTTGTGCAGGTATTTGGCGAAGCACCCATGCCCCGTCAAAACCTGCACCAATCGGAACGAGAGCACCCCGTGCCGCCTTTCCAACCACTACATCAGCACCGGCCGGAAGGCCTCCACGGTTCGCACCTCGAACCGATGCCTCTCCAGCCGGACTGCCCAACGGGCGATGACGTCTCGGCGGGCGTCGACGTGCCAGGCGGTGAGATCCCTTAACGAGACCACACCGCCCTCCGCTCGCACCCCCGTCACCCGCCGATATAGTCCGGCGAGCATCTCCGCCTCCAGGTCCCACGGGGGAGTCCCGGCCAATAGGCACGCTGCCTCCGTCGCCACCGTGCGGTATCCGCGGATGACCCTGACCGCCATGACCCTCTGTGGTCGCCACAGAAGGGCCCTAAGTCGGACATAATAATAATATATACCTAAGTATACAACGTAAGCGAAGCACAACTAATCAGAGAACATGGATATTTGTTAATCAATTTATCTCAGAGCTTTAATTAACACGAGTCACAAGCCCGTTTATAACTATTGTCACGCCAATACCGTTCAGAAATCAACTTAAAAATTCAGATAATAAATTAAAATAGATAATATAATCGATTGTGTTGTTCATTGGATATGTTGCTTATAAGCTCACATTATTTATTTTAGTTTAATACCCATCATTTTTGTGCATTACACTCGTCTCACTGTAACGAAACCTCTTTGAAATAATTCTTTGAAATAATTTCTTTGAAATAATTAACATATTTACATAATTGTAAATGATTCAGATTCATTTAATGATAATGTAAAACAAATTAATTGACATAATCGTATGATAAACATATGTGTTAAATAATACGATTTTGCGATGTTGCGTGCTTAAGCCCCTCTGTCGCCCCGGACGGAGTGGTGCGGAGGTGCGCCGACCGCAGCCCACCCCCCAAAAAAAGGCGTATTTTACGATTCCCACGGGCAGGAACGGGTGGAGGGGTGGTAATCGTTTTCTGGTCCGTCACCACAGAGACAAATCTCGCATTTATTTGTGTATTTTATGTTCTATCCACTAGTAATCGTAGGCGGTCATAAAAACATAATGTCATCGTCTCGTTGCCGAATTTAAATTCATAATTTACATCGGAAATAATATTAGATAAAGATAAAGATAAAACTGTTTTATTGACACTTAGCTTAAATTTAGATATTACAGTAAGTCGAATGAAATATAAAGGTTTTATAAGAAAATTAAAATAATAGCTAAACTTAACTGTAAATACAACACAAAGAAGAAAAACAAAATATGATAAGTGTCAATGAGGTTCCCATTCAGCAATAATGCTACAGTGCAATATGCTACACTGCAACGCTGATTTTCAATGGGTACCTTAATGACGTACGAATTAATCAAACGAACAAAAAGCCTAAGCGACAAGATAGCAATTACATAAATATACAGATACATATTAAGAATTTAATAAATAAGAAGTATATTTTAACAACAATTTAATACAAAAGAAGAATGTAATTATAAGAATTAGGTATATTAATTAGTTTTAGCCAAAAGTATTACTATGTTGAACATCATTCATAGTTATGATATATCATTTATTTAATCACCGAGTCCCGAACATAAGTCCAAACGTGTAGCCACAATTTTATAAATATATGTCACATGTTTTGCTGCTTTTTAAGATGATATCTTTTAAGGTATAATTTAAAAGAAAATTTGCTAGTTTTATTTTGACACGGTGGGGGAATAGAATTCCAACACTTAGTTGCAGCAAATTTGAAACATCCCCTGAAAGCTGTAGTTTTAAATCGCGGTATAGATAGCGGATAGGTTACGGATCGAGGTGCATAATTAGAGTTGTCATGACGCCAACTGAGTTTGTCATATAGATATCTAGGCAATTTACTTCTAATAATACCAAACAGCAAAGTTGCAAGATGAACTTCGCGTCTGGCTGTCATTTTTAAAGCGTTGTCATCATTAAGGTAAGGTGTTACGTGGTTACGGCGTGGAATATCAAAACAAAACCTTGCACAAGCGTTTTGTACACGTTGTATGAGCTTCTCAGTTCGCGAAAAAATACATGGACCGTATACAATATCACAATAATTAAATTTTACCAATATTAGGCTCTCAACCAATCGTTTTCTTATTTCGACACTAAGATATTGCCTAAGTTTGTATAATAATTTTAATCTATAAAAACAGTTTTTTACTATATTATTAATATATGCTTCAAAGTGTAATTCAGGATCTAAAATTAGCCCAAGGCTGTTCGCTGATTCAACACGGGCAATTGACTTACCCATTAACTTTATATCTGGGTTCGCTGATAAAATAGATTTTACTTGCTTTTTGCTTCCCACTATAAGATATTTAGTCTTATCAGGGTTTAAGACAAGAGATTTCTGATCAGACCATGTTACTATTTTTTCAAGCTGTTCATTGATCTTGCTTACAGCTGACAACGTTTCACTAGGTTTGAAAGACAAATATACCTGTGTATCATCTGCATACATATGATATTTGCACTCTAGTATAAAGTTAACTACATCCGCGCTATAGAGGATATATAATAAAGGCCCAAGCAAAGATCCCTGAGGAATACCTCTAGTTACAGGCTCTATTGTTGAACATATGTTGGCAACATCATCTGCGTGTATTTGCACGTATTGCGTTCTATGTTGCAGATAACTGTCAAACCATTTAATAGCATTTACATCGAAACCATAGTATGCTAACTTCGACAATAATAAGGATATATTTATTGCATCGAATGCCCTGGAGTAATCGAGCAAAGTAAGTATTGTACCTTCGCCACGATCTCGGGCTTCTAAGATATTATTTACAATGTCAGCCAAAGCAGTGGCTGTGCTACGTCCCGACCGAAATCCTGATTGCAAATCAGGTAAAATATTGTTCTCCTCTAAGTATGCTATAACTTGAGTGTAGACCACCCGCTCTAGCACCTTTGATAAACACGGGAGAATATTAATGGGTCTTAAATCTTTAAAATCTACTGGATTACTTTTTTTTGGTAATGGGTGAACAATTGCACAACGCCATGAATTCGGAAAACTGTTGGTGGCTATAGATTTATTTACAATGGCAGTTATCGCTTTTAAGGATTGTGGGAGTGTTAATTGCACCATGGTTTTAGTTATACCATCAATTCCTTGTGCATTTGTAGAAATATTGTTTATTATTTTCATGATAGTTTCACTTTCTACCTCCTTTAATGTAAATGTAGTAGATCCGTGTTTATGGTACTCAAAATATGATAGTTGGGAAATGGTAACATTAGGATTGCCTGGTACATTTAAAAAGATCTTGTTTAACTCTTCTGGATTACGTAGGTGAATTAGAAGTACAAAGTCATTGCATTTAAATTGTACATGCTGTTTCAGATTATGCCATAAAGTTTTACTATCTTTTAAATTATTATTAATGTATTTAGTGAAATATGCTGTCTTTTCACAACGCAAGGCATTTTTAGCTAAATTTCTAAGTTGAATATTATATAATATGGTGATCTTGTTTTGTGGACCGATAACGTAACCTTGCTTTATTTCTCAGTTTAAACATTAGTTTTATATTGTGTGTTATCCATGGAGTAGGAGGTCTTTTAAACGTTTTACGAATAATTGGAGCATGGATGTCAAATAGTTGTATAACATTATTACTAAAACAGTTCACCATTATATTAACTTTCTCTAAGTCACATATAGAGTCCCATGGAATTAAGTTCAGATCCCTTTCAAAATCTTGGAATACTATATTGTTAATAGCGCGAAATAGGATATTCTTAGGTTTATCTATATCTTTTTTAAATAAAAATTGACATGTTATAAATGAATGATGCCCTAGGTCATTATTACTATTTACTATTAAGTTTCTGTACTTAGAGTCAGTACGAATTATATCGATAAGCGAGCAGTTATCACCTATAAAATGAGTAGGTTGGTTGACAATTTGTCTGAGATTACTATAATTTAAAAAATCTATGAGTTTCTTCGACTTTGAATTACATAAATCTAAAAGATTGACGTTGAAATCTCCAAGTAAAATAATATTGTCATATGGTGCAAGTGCGTTAACACTTTCTGTCATAGCGTCAAGGAATTTATTTAAATCCAGCGACGGTGGACGATACGCTGTACCAATAAGTATTTTTTGTTTGCATAATGTTACCGTCATCCATAGTTGCTCTATGTCATCTTGCTGCGGATGTGGTTTAATTCGCACGTGTAGACCTGTTTTTATATAAAATGCTACTCCTCCTCCTCGTCCCCCGCGTATAGACACGGGGCGCGGTACATGTTTCAAGTGATAGCCTGAGACAATAGGTGCTAGACCTTGTTCACCAGCTCTTAACCATGTCTCATTAATAGCTACTATATCTGCAGAGTGATGGTTCATTGCTATTAAGAATTCATCTTGACCTGTTCCGAGTGACCCCGCATTAAATAAGCCAACTTTTAGGAATTTATTGACAGTCATCTTTATCAATTAAAACAGACATACATACATACTTTATAAAATTTTTACTATATGTTTTGTCATAAATGTTCAATGCTTTCGGGTAGTTCGGGTATAAAGAAGCATATATGACGAAAATTACATGCCGTGGAAACATACATATTGCAATAAAAAAACACACAAATACTCTATAACAATATAAGATATAGCATAATTTAAAAGGTAATATTAAGCTAGCAGGCTTTATAGACAGCTTATAACAGAACAAAACTTAAGTTACATGATATACAAAGAAAAATATTAGAAAAATTAAGTAATGTTTGCTAATAGAGTAAAATATGAAAAAAGAATAAACTATATAAAACAAACTTACATTTTGCCAAAAAAAGAACATATATCTTCTTCACATTTGATATGTATTACTTTCTGACTAGCTTCTTTACGTGCAAGGATACGTCCATCTTTAGTCCATATATATTTCCAACCATTTAAACGAGCGGCCTGACGTGCATTATAAAATAAGCGACGATTTGTTTGTGTTAGACGCTCGTTAATGTAGATGCGATGAGAAGAACCAGGAATCTGCAGATCGGTAGTGCTGAGTCCTCGACGAACACGAGCCTCACGAAGAAATGCGTTACGCGTCGAGCGCTGCGCAAAACGCACACAAATATTGCGCGGTCGCATGGAGTCGCGGGTCTCAGTTAAGCTGTTGTTATGTACTACTCTATTACGGTGAGTCAAGCCCACACGTTCCACGTGGACCACGTTTCTATTGTTCAGGTTTACCCCAAGTACTGTGGAAATTAGTTTTACAATATGTGATGTACTTTCCTCTTTACTTTCCGAAATACCACTTATCTCGATATCATTCAATAGAAGCTCTTGATCTCGCTCATTCAACTGGGCTTGTAAATGGGAAATTTTGGCTTCTAGTGGCTCCTTTTCTGACATTAGCTTCTGTTCAAGCCGAAGTTCCACTTCATTTATTCTATCATCAAAGTTATTTATACGAATTTCATTTAATTTCAGCGATTCTTTTAAATGGGTTATATCAACACAAAATTGTTGAAATTCTTGGCGTAATAAATGTATATCTGTGCGAAGTTGTTCCTTAAATTGACGTACCTCATTTACTAAGTCTGCAAATGTACCAGTAGATACGTCCACAGGAGTTAAGCTCAATAGACTAGTGTCCATTAACTCGTTGGAATGATGCACTGCCATACCTCGCACCGGTGTGTCGGTTGTGATGTCTCGGACAACATGTTTCAAGCATTCAGGACAGCACCAGTTAGTTGCAATAGAACCGGTCAGAGGTAAAAGTACACACCCGCGATGATAAAAAGCGGTGCATTTAGTACATTTAGCCGCTTTCACAGGTGATATGAATTTGGCACAACCACCACACTTCATTGATGGCATGATATTAATGTTATCAAATCACTGAATTGCAACTGTAACTGATATTTAATATTGTATAATGCACTATGTGTAGCTTTTTGAACAAAATATTCACTATTAAAACAGAAAATTTCTTCTTCTTCTTCTTAGTTAATGGCAATGAGCTACAATAATATGAGCTATTGGTGCCAGTGTCGAGTATATTGATTATTATTCACGTCTTTAGTCTTAGTCTTTCAGTCAGTCGTTAGCATGACTTGGTGCTGATATCCAAGTCATGCGTCTCAGGAAATTTGGGCAGAATGTCAAAATGCACGTAATTCACTATTATATCATTTTCACTACATTTCTGAATTTTATCTGCATTATATTACATAAAATATCAGCAAAATTATTGAATATAACACTTTAAAACACTAAAATAATGAAAAGAATATAAAAACGCTACATGACATTTTGACATTCGCGTCAAAAGTCCACAGAAAATTTAAATTTTATTCATTAAAATATCGCAAAAACCTTACGCCAGTTTGACATCCGTCAGTCATTATGTATATTCGTTTTTTCTTATCTTGATAACTGTTTCCAACAATAACCTTTACGGTCACTACTTTTAAAATAAAGATGTCATCGTTGTTTTGATTATGATTGGCTTATCGCATTCATAAATTAAATTTTGCGTATAAATAAAACTATTTAATAATATTTGGTTTAATTATTAATTCTGTGTATAGTTGTTGTCGTTTGATAATAAACAACTATGGTTTTTTTTATTGTTATGAAGTGCCTTGTTACAGCTTGCTTGATAAACATCATCAAACACAAATTGCGGTAGGTATACTGTATACGAGTATATGCGTTCGAAGTACCGCGCTTACTACGAATGCGCTGTATGTATGCAAATGATTGCCCATTGGGCAGTCCGGCTGGAGGGGCCTCAATTCGGTGTCAGGACTGTCGAGGCCTTGCGGCTGGTGCTGATGGAGTGGTTGAATCGGCAGTATGGGGTGCTTTCCTTCCGACTGATGCAAGTGTTGATAGGGCACGGTTGCTTCGCCAAGTACCTGCACACGGTCGTGAGGAGGGAGAATACACCATCCTGCCATCACTGCGATTGCGACGAGGATACAGCGCAGCACACACTCGAGGTGTGCGCCGTGTGGGCCCAGCAGCGCCGTGAATTCGTCGGAATCGTCATTCATCGGTGCCCACCTGACGCTGCCGACCATCGCTAGGGAGCTCAACAGCGAGCTCAAAGAGCTCGGCAGCGTCAAAAACTGGGACACGGTCGCCGCCTTTCGCGAGGCAGTCTTCTTGCAAAAGGACATGAAGAATCGCGCGCGGGAGGTACGTCTCTATGACCACGCGGTCCGCCGCCGGTAATTTTAGTTCGTCACCCGCAAAGAGGCTGACCGCGTGACGATGACCGACATCCCGGGAATGGGACGGTGCTATTTATCTATTATAGTTGTTTAAGAAAAAGAAAACTCGAAATAAAACCAACCAACACGTCTGACTAGCGTGGTATAGTAGGTCAATTTCCCTCCTATTATAGAGGAGGCTTGAGCCCAACATTGGGACGTATATGAGCTGTAATGATGAATGCTGAAAGTTGTTCATAACGGTGTTCGAATCAGCAGGTGGTTACTTTTCTATACAAAAAAATAAAATTGAAGTGTCTGTTTGTAATGTCATAATAATAGATTTATTCATGCTCACATGGTTATTTGCACGATACCTATGCCTAAACATCAATTTAATTTTTTTGGTCTGTATGTTTGTTTATTTGTTCGATTGGCGACTGTTTTCCTTGGCGACGGGGGCGGCGCAGGCGCGAATTAAATAACTAATTATACTAACTGTATTTTTAATCATTACAACCAATTTGATATTGGCAACGAAGACTAGTTAAATTTAATATTGCCCAATGAAACATTATAAAGAACAAGCCTGGCTGCTCTTTATTACCTACTTTGCTTTTATATCGCAAGGCTGATAAAGCACAAGTGCCCTTCAAATAATGAAAAGCAAAGGGTTATATGTGATTTAATTTTCTTCTTCTTAGCTCATATAGGATCCGCGATTGGGCACGAGTGTCCCCTAAATAGCAATATCTGATTGACCGTGCTTTGCTCGGTATATTTTTTTTTGTAAGTAAATGGTATTTTTAACGAACATATATAGGATAGGTTTTAATAAGAAATTAAAAATGTTAAAAAAATGAAAAAATTAAAAAAATATCAAAAAATATCAAAAATTAAAAAATAGTATAATAATAATACCAAGATTCGATCTCACGCTATTTGAATGCGACTGGACAACTTCCCAACTGAGCTATTGTGACTCTTGACGGCGGCGACGACTAAATTTAAATTCCTATTCTAATGACATTTTATGTCATTGTATTGATTAGCTAAACCACCGATAAAACATCATAGCTAGATCGATTTATCGCCCTCGAAATCACCTGTATACTAAATTTCATGAAAATCGTTGGAGCAGTTTCCGAGATTCAGATTATATATATACAAGAATTACTCGTTTAAAGATTTAAGTCGGTACTATACTACCGGATGCATTGACATGGGGTTGTATTTAGAGTTCTCCTTGTATTCCAGTAACGATATCCTCTTTCATCCATTAGATGATTATCCGATGATCCATCTTTTATTTCATGAATTAATTTCTACGATAATCACGAGCAATGAAAGGGTTCATCATTATCATCATCTTCACAGCTCATATGCGTTGCACTGCTGGGCTCGAGCCTCCTCCACAAAAAGAAGGAAATCGGCCTACCAAACCACGCTGGTCAGACGGGTTGTTACAGAATGAAAGGAATACAATCGTTATATTCTTACTAGAGTGTCATTCAATACGAAGGTAATTTTCAAACTGAAGCAGCCTTTCTTGCTTAATAGTAGGACAATGATAAGAAGAACTCGAGTTTAATACGTAAATCGGAATAAAATTAAATACCTACTGGTTATTCTATTAAAACTCTAAGTAGCAATAGAGACTGAAACTGTAATTAGATGGCAATATGTACATTCTGGTCATTTGCCGGGGTAGTTATATCATTAAAAATATTTATTACAGAAGTGTGAGTATCATTCTAAATGGTTATTGCAAAAAAGATACATAAACATGATTGACAATCACGAGACCAAGCACGTGATTAATATCGCCGTTTCAGATAATGGGGTTCGATACTACTAGTACCGCAAAAACTTTTTTGCAAGTTAACGTTGTTATGTGAAAAAGCCAAGGCCATATCGTAAATTTAATTATCTGTTGTTTTTTATACAACATTTAAATTATCTCAAATATCTTGGTTTTGTTTAACAATTATTGTTAACGCAATATAAATTAATCACGAAAAGCCCTGGACTTGCGAAAGTAATACTTACGGTTGAAGGTAATCTACTTTCATGGCTTGTTTACCTTCAATCGTGGTAGGTACATATACTTTCTTGCAATTTACAAGTGACTAAATATTTTTAGGGTCTCCTACCGACAGAATGCCAATGCTGACTGACCTACATTTTATTTTAATCTGTGAGATGCATTGAATTATTTTTTTTAACTATGTGTAGGTGTAAATGCAAATCATCACTTTGCCATAAAATACGACTATATAACATTATTGGAAGACGAGAAGAACTCGAAATAACACCTTAGATTAATTTATCAGACCACGATGGTATAGTGACAAAATGACCCGTCTATTGTGGAAGAAGCCGGTAGCGCTGGAAATTTATATACCTACCCACTACCAAATTTATATACACCTCTATTTCCTAATAGAAATGGATTATGATCATCGTAAATTGTCCTTCGTATCCCTTATCGTATCTACATCGCAAACGCCAATTTACAATTACCTATCTCTTCTCATGCCGCCTATTACTATGTGGCAACGATATCGTTGCTAGGAAAAGTTAACGTCAAATAAGAAGCCTATATATAGTAAATTATCCCCAACCTATGGTATATGTGATAGCATAATTTGCTCTTCTTTGAAGAAGGCAGAGACAATATTAATTCAGACAACGACAGGCAGTTTATATTAATAAAAAAAATCTTACCTATTCGCATGGGGTACTTGCCGGTGAGTAAGGCACTTCGAGCCGGTGTACATATAGCTTCACTGTAATATTGTTGAAGTATTACGCTTTGATATGCTAAGGTATCGATGTTTGGAGTCAAAATTTGATCGGAGCCATGGAATGACACGTCATTCCAACCCTGTTGATGAAACATAAACTAAAGTAATTTCATTTGATTACCTGTATGAAAGGCATGTGATTTGTGGAATATTCAAACATATAACAGTTATGTTAAATAAAAAAGTTATAATAAATAAGTAACATTCAATAACCAAACTGACACTTAAGCATACACGCACGCACAAATAAAAGCTCACATGCAGCACAGGCACAAATAAAAGCACACAAACGCAAATAGCCTACAGAATACAATACTGTTTGTAATGTCAAAATACTGGGCTTTTTTCATGCTCACACGGTTATTTGCACGACGACACCTATGCCTAAAATGCAGTTCAAAAAAATTTTTGTCTGTCTGTCGGTTTGTTTGAAGTAGGTAATTTTCAAAACGGCTGGACCGATTTTGATAATTCTTGCCAGCCAGGTAGCTGTACTGAGCTAGCTCGACACTAATTACTTGAAATAAAAGCAGGATGATAATGAGTTTACTACTCTCACAGGCAAGATGGGAAGGTTTGATTTGTATTTTTATTCGGTCATCACACGGCAAATATTATTATAAAATCAATAAAATAATATATAAAATGTTATATAATCCATGTGGTGATGGAGTAAGAATACAATTCACCACTCCCTATCCTGCCCGTGGCTGTCGTAAAAGACGACTATGGGGTATAATATGCACATAACATCTGTGCAAGAGAAGGAAAACTCGAAATGAAAGTATACTAACCTGTCTGACCAGCATAGCATAGTAGGTTAAATCCCCTCCCATTGTGGAGTAGGCCCGAGCCCAACAGTGGGACGTTTGCGGGCTGCGATGATGATGATGATGATAATCAAATAAAATATAATATAATGAAATAAAATAAATTAATTATATAATTATAATTAGCTCATACATGCTCTTAACATAAACTAACCTATGTGATTATAAAAAAGGCACGTTCATAAGGCAAAAATAACTCGGTATCTATTCTAAGGCAACGAAACTTCGGATACCACGAGTTTTTTACATAAACACGAAGTGTCGTTTCCTAGCTCAGAGGATTATGTAATAGTAATACAATATATATTCACTAATCAAAAGATGAGACTAACATTTTAATAACTGAAGTACTTCGGCAATGTATTTGTTATTCATAATTGTTTAAAACATTTAAACATTACTGCCAATTTACATTTAAACATTACTCACAATTTGAAATTGTTTCAATGAAAGGATATTCTCGGGGCTGAAGGCGTAACCAATTTTATTGATATCCTTGCAATTTAAAACTAAATACACAGACAGTGCTTATTTTATACACGACTTTATCACGAAAATGGTAGGCTCAGGGACACAAAAAATATGCAAACGGAAATATGAATCATAACCTACAAGCATAAACCCAGAAAGAGGTACCCGAAAACTATTAGCAGAACTTTAGCCACATGTTTTGGCAATCCAATTAAAATTAATTTTGGTTTATTTAATCTTTTCTGTTCTCAATACATACAGTGCCATAATCGCCACGCTTGCAGTTGGTGTTGTAAGTTGCTCTGAAGATTGCTCTTGCCCATTCTACCGTCATTCAGCCGATTTTTCAAAGGTCATATAAAAGTAAGGGATGGTGACATATTGTATTTTGAACCACCACGTGGAAAAATGCATAGGTTGCTCTACAGAGTTTCTCGATAGCAACCACGAAGCGTTGCAATGTGCCAGTGGCAAGCTGCATTGAACTCAACCTCTATATATGTGATTAAAATTAAAAACTTTCGTGTACCGACCAATGTACGAAATTTACTATTCACTAATTCACTACACCTGCCCGCAGGTATCGTAAGAAGAAATGTAAAAAAAAGAGAGAAACGGTAATATATATGAGCCCATTTGAACAGCTTTTTTATGGTAATTAAATCAATTTCCTTTAGATTGTACGAACTAACTAACCTCAAACGGTAAAAAATAGATTTAATTTTAGTGAAATAGAAACCTTGCAATTATTTAAAATGAAGGGGCATCGTTGAAAGCAATTAATCTACAGTTATTAAATAATCTCCCCATTCCGGTCAATCCAAATCAATATAATTGTTATTTATGAAATAATTATAGTATTGTTCATTCATAGTAAAATTTGTTTCTGATGAATAAGTTAATTAGAGCATGAATTGTCGGTATTATTACATAATTAGTTACGTAAATTATATATTAAATAACTTTATTGTGTTTTAAATTAACAATAACATGTAGTTTGATATTGAATAAATTAATAACGCTTGGTACAAATTTATATATTTGTCACTAGAATGTACCTACCATCTATTTTTTATTGTTAGCGAGTTATATATGACTGTACCATGTGTACACAGACTTGACTACATCAGACACCTATTCCCTATTCCCTGAAGGACGCTTCCTAACGACAAAGTTTTCTTGAAGTAAGCAATACTTCGAGAAAACTGTGGAATGAACTTCCGCTAAATATAAAACGCTCAAAGACCCTAGCCACATTTAGAGTAAAGCTTAAAAATTATTATCTAAAATTGAACAGTTAGTATTTGCTATGTACCTTATTATATAACCTAAATTTTTACGTTAGTTATTATATTTATTTTATATATATTTATGTATATGTATATTGCCTAGTAGAAATCGCTTTTAGCGATAAAGCCGCCTATTGTACTATCTCCACTTAGAATTATTATTGTGAATGTATTAACATATGTAGGTGTGCAATAATATATAAATAAATAAAAATAAAACTTATAGAGGTCCACTTAAAGAACGAAATTATCACCTTTACTACAATCTTAAATTCTTTTTTTAGGAACTACGACTATATCTATAGCTAAGGTCTTTATGTCAAGGCTTTATTTATAAATTATTACTTTAAAGTCATTGTCCGCCAGTAAATCCAATCGTCACATTCAACAGTTTGATAGCTACACTGATAATGATATTTTATGAAAATATTGAATTGAATGGTTTAGCATCCAAAAGGGTGTTAGACAAGGATGTGTAGCGTCACCATGGCTGTTCAACCTATTCATGGACAACTGCTTGATTGATTTAAAAGAAAGTGAATATGGACTGAGAATGAATGGGTTACTTATCAAATGTCTTCTCTACGTTGACGATCAAGTTCTACTTGCTTCGTCGGTGAATGAGTTGCAAGAGATGGTAACAGCAGTACATGACGCTTTTGAAAGAAAAGGAATGAAAATTAATGTAAGGAAGACGAAAGTTATGGTATTTGAAAGGGAAGAAGTTATGACGAAATGCAAGATACGTATAGAAGAGGAAATATTAGAACAAGTGCAAGAGTTTGTATATCTGGGATCAACATTTGCGACAGATGGTAAATGTGAAAGTGATATTGAAAGAAGAGTGTGTAAGGGAAACATGGTGAATGGTGCTTTGCGCACTTTTATGAGCAGCGAAAGCCTGTCTAAGAAGGCTCGCGTAGCTGTGCATAGGGCAGTGCTTGTACCAACTCTAATGTATGGAAGTGAGAGCTGGGTATGGCAGAAGAAGCACGAAAGTAGAATAAATGCTGTGGAAATGAGAGCGCTGAGGAGCATGATTGATGTGAAATTGAGTGATAGAATTAAAAACAGAGTGATTAGGGAACGTTGTGAAATGAATATAGATGTAGTGACAAGGATTGAGAAAGGTATGTTAAGTTGGTTCGGCCATGTAGAGAGAATGAATGAAAGGAGACTAACAAGGAGAATTTATAAGGCGAATGTGAACGGAAGTGTTGGAAGGGGAAGATCGAGGCGGACGTTCCACAATCAAATCGGGGACGTTCTTAAGTAAGGCGAGGTTAGGAGTACCCTGAACCGAAGAACATGTATGAGGAGATTAATGAATGTGGAGGAGGCGAAAGTGGTATGTCAAGATCGTAGCAAGTAGAAGGAAGTGGTCTCTGCCTACCCCTATGGGAAAGAAGCGTGATTATATGTATGTATGTATGAAAATATTGCTGGAAGCTAAAACATGCATAAAGCATTATTATATCATATTCACTATACCCCAGCACTTCCTTATAACCAAATTACATAACGTACAGTCAAAATTATTTAATATAATATGTTAAACCACCATAAGATATGAACATAACACAAGACCACGACGAAACGTTTTCCCATTAAAATTCCAGCCAGTTGTAAATTTTATATGAGAGAGAGAGAGAGAGAAGAGAAGTATATATTTTGCCATGTCGAAATGCGAACATATATCCTAACATTTTGCTATTTAACATAATCGTTACAGTACTTACCATATCATCGACCATAATGAACACGACATGTGATGGTTGTGTTGGGAAGACAGATATCACTGAAGATACCAGTGTCACAATCACCCAGTAATGACTCCTGAAACATTAATAAAACAGCTAATTAAATGGTTGAAATCTCTATATTCCTAAAATTTGTTGAAAACAGGAAATATCTCTATTAATACTGCATCAATTTCAAAGCCGTTCTGAAGGTTATATTTCTTTCAATGATGAAAAATAAGTAAACATTATGAAAATAAAATAATAAAACTTAAAACTTTAAAATAAAAATTTTTTTTAGGAATTTTATCACATTTGTATTTATTACTTTCCCGACGTTTCGAACACTTCTCGGCGTCCATGGTCACGGGAATTTGTATATGCAGATTGAACAGAATAGAGTAATTCGTATTTATATATTTATAGATTGTTTTCCTTAGATTGTATATACCAAAATATTTTTGTGTTTATACATAATAAAAATACATTTACTGTATCAATACATGTACAATAATTGCGCTTTACAATTACAATACGACCAGGATATTTAGAACTATTCAAAACCCCGACGATAAAAAAAAAAACAAAACACCGAAAATTCCCAATTGATGGTTTTATTTCATAACCAATTGAAGTTACATACGTTCCTATTTCAATTTAGAATTATGCACCGTTAATACCAATAGGTACCCTGTAATAGATAAAGTAGGTGTATATATTCGTTTCCTATTAAACTCCATAAGAAGTTATCTATTGATTTCAGATTCTCATCGATATTCATCCACAAACAATTTTACCATTTTATATTTCTAGTCCTATATTTTTAAGTTGATGGAAAAGAAAATAAGGACGCAATAGTAGAAAGAACTAGTAAAATAGCCCTAACAGGAGATAAAAAAAGAAAGAATAAAGAGTTAAGCAAGCGCCTTTTTAGGTCGCTATTGGATGGTTATAGCCGGGCAAGTACATTAATATTTTTTTAGTCAGTTAGTACAGTTCAGTTAGTTCAGTGTATCAAAATTGTCATTGAACGTGGCAATGCAGCTAACCTTCTGACCAAGTTACTATTCGACAACGTTGTGGAGGAATTCTTCGGCAGGAAACATTTAATACTTTATAATAAGGTTTTTAAATATGTTTGCAGCTTTGTTATTATTTTTATAAATTTAACTAGGTATTATTAGGTTATTTTTAATAAAAAAAAATATGTATATGCTAATTAAACTACTAATTTATGAAGGAGGCTTATGATATAACATACACTAGTGCCTCGTTAACTATATAACATATTAACTACTTGCACTAAAGTTTCGAGTTTGATTGCCGGAAATGTATGTATTTTTATTTTTTCGTAGTATGCGATCTTATAATCTACCGTACGCCAGCGGAGAAGCATTTCAACGTGGTCGAAACATCTCCCTAACGATGGCCGACAGCGACATATCAGCGCCAATAATTGTAACAAGTTCATAGCACTGTTCTACCAGTTGTCGGTTAAAATTAGCATCGATGTAAAAAATAAAAGATTAATAAGTATTACACGTTTGAAATAAAACTATTTTGTAGCTCAAAACTCAAACGATTTCACTTCTTGACGTTTTAAACAATTTTCAGCGTTGATAAACACGTAAGGAGTAATAAACAGTAAAATTGAAAATTTTGAATAACCCCCGAAACAAACTAAAATAATAATTAAAAAAGTACCTATTACATTCTTAACAACAGGAATTATCAATTAATTGTCATTTGACGATTATACTGGCAGGTGTGAAGCACTTAATCGAAAAATCATACGCCATTACATCATTTTGGAGTTGATACTCTTATACTATTGGACCAATATTAACCAAACAAGGCTACGAACCACCGCCAGGAGATTGGCTTTCAAATGAGAAAACCGCATCGAAATCAGTCCATTCGTTTGAGAGCTACGATGCCACAGACAGACATACACACAAACACATACACACAGACACACACACACACACACAGACAGACAGACTTCGCCGTCAAACTTATAACACCCCTCTTTTTCGTCGGGGTTAAAAATAGGTTTATTTCAAATAAAGGGTATAAATGCGAATGCAAATGTAAAAAAAATAATAATATATAATTAGTCCGTGACATTACGATCACACAATATTACAAAAAAAGCAGAATACTAATGACCTCACTACTTGACCGCATTACGGTCATGGACAATGTCAACGAAGACGTCAACGATACGCGTTGTGACGTTTTAGCGCATCACGCATTTAAAACTGTTTTACCCATTGTATTAGATTCGTTAGATTGGTTCTATTATCTATAATTAGACAGTCAACAAATTTTTGAACCATGAATGCTCCATGACACCTACCTAAACCTACTACTACCTAAAAAGCACAAGCATACGAGAAAATACGATAGCGCAGCAGTACGGCACCACGGATACGGGAGAGCTTAAAAAGACAAAATATGTTAAGTATCTAGATAAATGTTTAATATTTTAAAGTTCTTTGAAACTGTTGTTGAGGCTGTGGATGTAAATAATTGTATATCATGTTTGATTAGCACTTTGTACCGTGAGAATCATACTTTTACATTGTTTTATTAATTAATTTGTAAGGAGCAACACGCTCACAGTTGTAGATACAAAATGGAATAATTAAGCGAAATAGAAGTACAAATGAGATGTACAAATTAGTATGATGTTAGAAGTTGTTTAACAGTTTACAGTGTTTTTAAATATAAATTCCAATTGCCTCATCATCGCAGCCCCCATACGTCCCACTGTTGGGCTCGGGCCTCCTCCACAATGGGAGGGAATTTGATCTACTATACCATGCTCGTGAAACATGTTGTTATAGGGTTTCATTTCGTTTTTTCCTTTTCTTGCACGCATCTTAAATGCATATTATATCCCTTGGTCGTCTTTTACGACATCCACGGGCAAGAATTATATTTTTACTCCGTGACCACACGGAAAATTGCCTATTACAAAAAAACCTATATATTTATTTATTTATTTATTTACTATAAAACTTACATCTATCATTACAGGCAACAAGCCCAATGCGACAGAGTAGTGAACTATCTTAATCTATATTATACCTAGTGTTATGTTCTCACTATCTAAAAGAAAAAAATTAAATAATAAACAAGTCACTCTAAACAACAGAGGAAGTAAGCGGCCTTTGTGAATACGTTCAGTGAATATAAAATATAATAATTTATAGTAAAGCTTTTTGTATTATTTAGCATGCGGTGATGGAGTAGGTAAAAATGCAGTGCTCTACCTCCTTTCTTGCCCGTAGGTATCGAGACGACGGTCAAGCGATTATTACAGATAACATCTATGTAGGTACACTCAAAATAAAAACCTATGCAAACCCATCTGACCAGCGTAATATAGTAGGTTTCCCTTCCATCGCAGAAAAGGCTCGAGGCCAGAAGTGGGACATATGTGAGCTGTGATGGTTATGACACTTTTAGATTGAATGGGTCACTAAAAATATAAGACAGTAGCACTCTCATAGAAAACATATAAGGTCAACTGTGTCAACACAAATGCCGTGACGATTATCTGTTAAGAAGTAACTAGACACATCAAGTCACAGACTGATCAGAGTTATCTTTAGATGATAATATTTATCCAGCAGTTACTGGAAGATAAAAATACAACTCATGTAAAATAATCTAGAACGGTTTTGATACACGAACACTTACGAGACGAGGTTACCTAACCACCAATATACGAGTATGTACGTAACGTCTACACAGCACGTGACGCGGGAGTTCCGAAATTGTCGTTTCTAATTTTGCCCTTCACTGTGTGGTAAGAGTACAATATCTCCTGGCGCGTCGACGCCCGCCGAGACGTCATCGCCCGTTGGGCAGTCCGGCTGGAGAGGCCTCGGTTCGGGGTGCGAACCGTGGAGGCCTTCCGGCCGGTGCTGATGCAGTGGTTGGAAAGGCGGCACGGGGTGCTCTCCTTCCGACTGGTGCAGGTTTTGACGGGGCATGGGTGCTTCGCCAAATACCTGCACAAGGTCGTTAGGAGGGAGAGTACACCGTCCTGCCACCACTGCGATTGCGACGAGGACACGGCGCGCCATACGCTCGAGGCCTGCGGGGCTTGGGCAGTGCAGCGCTGTGAACTCGTCGCAATCATCGGTACGGACCTGACGCTGCCGGCTATCGCTAGGGCGATGGTCGACAGCGTCGGGAATTGGGACGCGGTCGCAGCCTTCTGCGAGACAGTGATCTCGCGGAAGAAGGCGGCGGATCGCCTGCGCGAGGAGCGCAGCCTCGATGAGGAGATCCGCCGCCGGCGACTGGGGCGGCGTAGGCGCAACTATCTGCGCCTCATGCCGCCCTAGTCGAGGCCGCGGGTGACGTGACCGGGGATTAGTCCGTCACCCGCCGAGAGGCCGACCGCGTGAGGAAAGACCGACGTCCTCGGGGAGGACGTCGGTCGATGGGAGGGTACCCCAATTAGGGGTATTCCGTCGGGCCGACCACTGACGACAAGTTAACGCTGCTCCAGTGGTCGGCCCAACGACGAAGGCGACGTGGTTTTCGGGTGGGTCGCGGGAGTTGCGTGCTTAAGCCCCTCTGTCGCCCCGGACGGAGTGGTGCGGAGGCGCGCCGACCGCGACCCACCCACAAAAAAAAAAGAGTACAATATCTTGAAGTCTCTAACTTTTCCGTGGGGGTAATAAAAGCCAGCTGATGAATCACATCGTCTTATAATACAAATTGCGATTGCCAACCCGTCTGCCTATCATGGCAATTGTGGCATTAAAGTATCTTCTCACTACACCAATTCATACTATAACCGTGCTTGGAAAGTGTCAGGCAAAAAGTATTACTTGTATTGAAAATTATTAGAGTATGTCCACTGGAGTGTTCCTATATCGACTAACATCGTTGCGTGTCATGCACGAACCGTCTACTAGTCGGCGAATATTTCTTGCGAGCAAAATATTCCATGTTGTGTTTCTGTCCGTGATTGACACGTTTATGGTACGGTCATAGTATACAATAATGTAATGGGTAATCTACCCATTACCCCCTTTATACGTCATATGGTAGCTTGTGTGCAACGATATTTTTTTTAACTAAATGAGTATCTGAATGAAGTGCCTTTGCAGTTCAAAAATATCGTCATCATCGTCCTCGTATCAGAATTACATGGGCTGATTCAATATGTATTATTTATTCATATGCAAAAGTTATTTGCCATATTTTTAAGACCAGCCGCCTGTCCGGCGTCAATTCTCGGGAATCTAATTGCTAACAAGATGGCATCAGCTGGTGTTGACTTAGGTCTATATAAAGCTGTTAGTCAACTTTTACGACACCGGCGAGTAGTGTAAGGGTTAGTATTATTCGTAGCAGCTACCTCACTTCAGATTGCAATTTTAAATTATAAATAAACCAGCTGATCAAACAGACGTCGTTCTGTTCAAATAAAAGGAATTCTCCTTGAAATCTATAATAGCGGCACCTACCGCGTCCAAATATTAATCTAAACCATTATCAAACCCACTTAAACACATACAAAAAATTGCATCAAAATCAGTCCAGCTGTTTAGGAGTTCAATTACAAACACGAATAAAAGATTTATACATATAAAGAAAAGTCCACGTTACGATTGCCAAGTAAGTAGGTAAGTACCACAGCATCATATCACTTAATGAGATTAATAACTAATAGTAACTAAGCTATTAGATAATGCCTCTGATCAGGTACTATATAGATTAACACAAAATTAAAGGTGTCCGGAATGAAGAGTGGTGAAGTACTCCATTTTTAAGTCTTTAGAGGTTAAAATAATAACACTACAAGTACCAATATCTCCTATCACATTTAACCTTCAGATAACATCATTATCAAGGCTGATGTCTGGCTCTTAAGAAGCGCTGATCTAATAAAGGATTATGTATACAAAATTTACACGATTCCTATTTTAGGAATGGATGTAAAAACATATGATAATATCAATAATGAGCATATCTCTCTCCATAGCAGGTCGAGCGATTTTGAACCTTTTTATGAGGCTGACTTTTAGAGACCACGTTTCAGTGCCGTTAGTTATCGCTGGTAGCACTAATCGTGAAAATGGATCTTACCAACTGGATTGCTTGTCTTAAGTAATTATAATAATCGACAACTTTGAGAATCATATTCCCGTCTAGGACAGGTACAAGAATGACATGGGCATTAGACATGACTTTCGTCTTCTCCATGTTCATTTCTAGACTCATTAGTTAAGAAACCTTGGTGAAGTCATTGAACATGGTGCCAAGATCTTCCAAGGATTCCCATGACTACGACTGTGAATTGAAAATAATTGATGTTGATGCCGAGTCCAGTCCAGTCTAAGAGCTTGAAAACGGTTTCCAACGTAATGTTGAACAATTTTGGAGAGATATCCCTGTTTCACACCTCTCTGCAGTTTATTTATTGCCGGCTTCTCATCATGAACAGCATTGGCTGACCAAGTGGGGCACCGGAGGGAACGATCCACCGCAAGCCCCCGGCATAAGACAGGTGAGGCTAAATCACAAAATGCACTTCAGGAGTTGGAAACCTTTAAGGTTCAATTAATCCTGTTCAGAGTTTATGACTATTTACTTTCTTTTGTGCTTGGTATTATGTTAGCATTAAGAGCGCCGAAAATTACATAATATAAATTATCAATTTTCTATCCAACTTTTTCAATTTTTAATTTTCTAAAACATTATAGTTAAGTTCCCACTGCTGGCTCACTCCTTCACAATAGGAGGGAAATAGTTCTACTATTTTTTTTTGGTGGGCTGCGGTCAGCGCCCCCGCCGCCCGCCTCCGTCCGGGGCGACAGAGGGGCAGCGCGCGGCCCGATGGACTAGCCTAAGGGGGTACCTCTCACATCGACATCCCCTTACTGGGACGCCGTCGCGAGTTCAGCGTCTCCGTGGGTGACGGATTAAAATCCCCGGTCCGGTCACCCGCAGAAATAGTTCTACTATACGACTCTGTCCAAAGGGGTTGGTATAGGATTTTCTTTCAAGTTTTCCTTTTCTTCCATAGATGTTATATCCATATTATATCCCATGGTCATATTTTACAGCCCCACGAGCAGAATAGAGTATGGTGAACTGTATTTTTACTCCGTCACATCACGGCAAAACAATTACTTGGACTATTATAAACAGAGAAATAATTTGCTTTATTCGCATAACCGCTTTCAAATGAAACGTATCACTTTTTTATATCTAACATTTAATTTTTACAATTACATTTTGTTAATGTCATATCCTTTTCCTTCAGATGAGTGAAATTAGGCTATTACAGTGTTTATGATACCCACAGGAAAGGAATGAGTGATTGCCATTGTATTTTTATTTCGTCACCACACAGATATATCTCCTCATCTCAGATCATATGTGTCTCTCTACTAGGCTCAAACCTCCTTCGTAATAGGGGGTTTAACCTACTATACCACCCTAATCAGACAGGTTGATATAGGGTTTATTTCGAGTTTTCCTTCAAAGGAAGAAAAAGCAAAGATGTTACTTCCATATTCATACTCCGTCACGAGATGGAAAAATGCGAATATATATTTGATGTATTCAATGTATATATTTTAGTGTGGGATATATTGACCCCGACCCACTTAATGTTATACCTTGATAAAGGCTACTTTAAAAAAAAGGCTACTGAAAAAAAGCGAAAGGATGAATTGAGTTAAAAGTAAATATATTAGAACTAAACCAGTTGTTCTATAAATTTATTTTAATCAAATTGTACCTAAATACCGAAATTACATTACAAAAAAATATATATAAATATATTTTACTCACCATCTCAAAAAAAAATGATTAATGCGACACATTTTTTTTAATTTTTTCTTAATGTATTAACAACACTAGCACAGCACTAGTAATGTAAACATTCGTTAAATAAATAATAAGACACTGTAAAATATTAAGCCGATTTAAACATATTTCGCATAACAGGACTATTCTCGGTGAGTGTTAAACTCGAACAAACCACAGAATCGGAGCGAAGGCTGTATTGTATTGCGAATTTCATAAGGACACCCCTCATGAATTACTTAAGGTCACAATATTCACACTTATGAATGAGTGAAACACCTGTCTATATTGAAATCTGATAAATTTTACGCGAGATTTAACGTATTTTAATATTTCAATTTGAATTAATGTACTACTAATAAAAAAATCAACATGTTCGGTGTCATAAAACATTCAGTACTATAACAATAGATACAAAACACAATAGTACTGAGCGTTCTGCTAGTTATTTATAGTATTTCTGTAATTATTAATGTAACTAATGCTATATATTTTAGACGCTGTGGAAAGTGTATTATATGCTCAAGAATTTATACTGTAAAGAGCAAGAGATAATATGTACATATCTATTCTAACAACATCAAACAAACGTTTTTATCTAGGTGTTAGAGTGTCTCCATAAATCTTCATCATATTTTAAATAATAATTCAGGTGCCACAGTGGTCTTCATTGCGACCACCCACGCCGGGGGCCGCGGCATCGACTATTTGTGCAGTTCGCAAAGCTTTTTCTGAATTTATGTATCCTTTGTGTCTATCTTTTGTTTACTTATAGTACTCAAGTAACAGTTATCTAACGAACACACTAAAATTGTCACACAGAGGTCTTGAATATAAGGCCGCTTCGTACATATCTTAAACCTGCCTGAAAAATTTTGTCAGTAGGTATCACAGCTCGATTCGTTGAGACTATAAGTCTCAACGAATCAGCATTAGACACTACGGTGACGCTTCCCATTGTGAGAAGAGTGGAGTGGAGGCATGTGAGCAGATTTTATCCCTTCAAATTAAAGAAACTCGAAAATCCTATACCTACCTCAGGCAAGCGTATTATAGTTATACTCTTTATGCAGAAGAGACTTGTCGATGACAGTAATCTCAATGATATATGGGTTATGAAAAAGAAGGACAAGATTCAAGAGAGGAATAATAAAAGTAGTTGGATAAGAAAAATCCCTTGGACAAGGCTTTTACTAATCTCCTTTACACAAGGCTTTTTCCTTGGACCAAATATTTTTCTTATAAAGAACAATTAATTCCATCTTTATCTTTACGACATGAAATTAAACAATACTTATTAGGGGGCGTCCATAAATTACGTGAGGTGTTTTTTTAAATTTCCTGTACCTCCCTCCCCCCCTGGTGATATGTCGTGAGATTTTATTCAACCCCCTCCCCCATGCCCCAATCTCACGTGAGATTTTTCAAAATGTGAATTTCTTACGTAAACGCGTTGGATTGTTATTGTAAAAAGAAAAAAGAATTGCTTCGTGCTTTTATTTACGACTAGTTAAGACTAGTAATCAATATTGCTGAGAGTTTAATTATAAGTGTAATAAAAATTTAACAATTTTTTTTTTGTTTCAGTCAGAAAAAAATTGCGTAATATTTGCCGAGACAGTCTCTCCAACGTAAATTTAGATGAGATTTGACTCGACCCTTCCCCCCCCCCCCCTTAAACATCTCACGTATTTTATGAACGCCCCCTTACCTACGCAAAAAGTTGAGTGTTTTCACTTAAATAATTAGATTTTCTAGATAATCCATCCCTTTTCTAAATTCAACTTTAAATTTTAATAATATAAACAATTATTGGATACTTAGAAAATGATTATTGGTAGTAAATTACTCTAGATAGTTTTCTTTATTTGATTTTTTTATGTCGATGTACCTAATTTGTTAAATTGGGTAATTTTATAATGATGTCGCGAATCTCGGTTTTAATTTTTTGAGCTTTATCCTAATTACGGGGTGTAAGGGTGTTCGGGTATTCAGAGTTCAACAGGCGTCTTGGAGTATCAAAATCAGAACCACACATCCGTTCAGTTCCTTATGAATTACCAAGAACATTACTATTAATTAATTATATAATAACGACATTAATTTATTATTAATAAGGACAACATTACTATAAACTATTACCGAGACAAAATCAGTTGCTTTGTCTGAAGACCAATCTATATCTATACCAATAAATAAAATTGGAGTGTCTGTTTGTAATGTCAAAATAATAGGCTTTTTTCATGCTCACACGGTTATTTGCACTATACATATGCCTAAAATGCACTTTATATTTTTTTTGTCTGTCTGTCTCTCTGTCTATCTGTCTGTCTGTTTGTTCCGGGTAATCTTCAAAACGGCTGGACCGATTTCAAAAATTCTTTCACCAATGGTAAGCTATAATATCAGGGAGTAAACTAGGCTATATTTTATCCCGGTATTCCCACAGAAACGGGAACTACGCAGGAAAGACGACTGAAACCAAAGCGAAGCGAGGGCGCGTAGCTAGTTAATAATATAATGTGTTAACCTTACATCTTATATCGTAAGTGTTGGTTGATAACACCACCACCAACATTATCATTTCAATAACAACTGTCCCTATTATTAACGAGAATCTATTATTTTATAAAATACTTTGCACCATATTGTGTAAATAAATCGTTATATCGCAAGGAACTTCTCAAATATACATACATATGTACATCATCATCATCATCGCAGCCCACGTACGTCCCACAATGGGAGAAAATTTGACCTACTATACCATGCTGGTCAGACATGTTGATAAGGGTTTTATTTCGAGTTTTCCTTCTCTTGCACATATGTGTAATATTATATCCCTTAGTCGCCTTGTACATCCGCGGGCAAGATAAGGAGTGGTGAATTGTATTCTGACTCTGTCACCACACGGCAAATTCACGGACATATATATGTATACATACATACACGGACCCGAATTATACCCAATCATTTATGGCATTTCCGTGTGGTGACGGAGTAAGAATACAATTCACCACTCTCTCTCTTGCCCCTGGATGTCGTAAAAGACGACTAAGGGATATAAAACGCAAATAACATATATGCAAGAGAAGGAAAACTCGAAATAAAACCCTATACCAACCGGTATAGTACAACCACTGATGACAAGTAACCCTGCTTCGGTGGTCGGTCCAACGACGAAGGCGACGTGGTATTCGGGTGGGTTGCGGGTGTGCGTGCTTACGCCGCTCTGCCGCCCCGGACGGAGTGGTGCGAGGAGTGCGCCGACCGCGACCCCCCCCAAAAAAAAAAAAAAGGATGGTATAGTAAGGTCAATTTCCCTCATATTGTGGAGGAGGCTCGAGCCCAATAGTGGGACGTATATGAGCTGAAATGATGATTATGATTTATGTCCTATACAAAGCATTGTTCTGCATGGGATCGAACTCAAGTTGGTTACTCGGAACACTCCGCCATGTATGCAGTCAAACTTAAAATACATGTGCATATATTTTCCCGATTATAAGTACTAGTACATGATAAATATTATATAGGAACAAGTGGGGATCCATGAAACGCGGGGTACAGTGTAACAGTGTCAATAACTCTTCAAGATATTCGTATTTTCGCGCCGTTATAACTCGACCAATACGGTGATACTTTAAGTATTACGTGAAGTTAGTCTCAAGCGTCACAATGAAACACTGTTTTTTTTTCTGAATGTAATTCTTTTCTTTTACCTTATTTTTCCTTTTGCTTGCTCTTTTGCTAAGTGCCTTTTAGTTTATTTTGGGGTTTTCTTTTTTTTATGGGTGGGCTATGGTAAGCGCACGCGCGGTCCAGTCCGTCCGGGGCGATGAAAGGACGGCGCGCGGGCCCATAACCCACCCGTACCCACGTCATCTCGTTTTTGGGCCGACCACCGGAGCAGATGTGACTTGTCGTCAGTGGTCGGGCCGAATTTTATTTTTAGGTAAAATATTGTTTCAAGATGGTGAGAAAACGTCAAAGGAAAACGAACAAAGCTCCTCAAAACTAATATGCGTGAAGTAGTTGACTTAGTTAATTTTAGTAATTAGTGGTACGAGTCTCTGAAAGGCAGCGGATATGAAGAATGTCAACTATATAACCCTATTACGCTACGTCAATATAAAGAAAATAATGATAGGGAAGGCCTTCAAACTACTCGTATGACTCCAAATTATGCAAACCGACAATTTTTTTTTAATTGAGCAAGAGGGTCTTTTCCCCGATTGAACCAGACCTTGCATTGGTCTCAATACTTGATATTGAGCTAGTTTTGCTATCGCTGAGTCACTCAGGGAAAACCAAAAGACAGGCTAATATTTACACTTTTCCGCCAAATATTTTAGGGAAATATCAGTTTGGATAGTTGGCCTGGTTACATCTTCAAATATTTAACATTTCAGTTTTGTTTTCTTTTGTTAAAATATTACATAGTATATAACTTGTGTTATATAGTGTCCCTTTTATTTAATTGTGCCCCAGGGGGTGTTTCAATGTACCCCAGATCTGGGTCACAATGAAACAAAAGGAAGTTCTTCGTAAAAATTACAAAAAAATAAGACTTACAGTTAAAGGAATAAATAAAGAATATGACTGCATAAAACATATTGTATGAAAATAAAACTTTTTTTTTTTAAAAACAAAAGAACTTCTTCGTTTCATTGTTCCCCACCTGTCCCTAATAACGTCAAACGTAAATTCTAATATCTAGTTGTATGCATTTCTTTGTGTATTTGTTTTAGATATATCATTTCACTTTTATTATGCAAACTCGCTGCAGTTTAACAAGTAAATATGTATACATTGCACTACATACTTATGTTCTTACATAGTTAAGACTGATAAACAGAGAGAAAGATCAAATAAGAATATATTGTAACTGATACAACTGTAACTGATACTGAGAGAAATAGATATCATTAAAACCACGTTAAGCACTGTAAACCGTATAATAAGCTAATATGTTAATAAACGCGATAATAAATCATAGTTAACATTATCCTTACTAATATTGTAAATGCGAAAGTAAGTTTGTTTGTTACGCTTTCACGCTTAAACTATGAACCGATTTCAAAAAAAGAAAATATTAGTTGCCTGTAAAGTCGGTATACGGGCGAAAGTTTTACGTGACAACGACTTTCGAGTGGTAAAATAATTTTAATGTGAATATTCATTCGTATAGTAGGAAGAAGGATGAAATAATAGTAACAATTTAAAACATTTATTTATACAAACAATTATATTTAAAACATTAATTTATACAAAGAATCTCGCACTGAATTTCATATTAACAAAATTTTATTTTTACCTTTACACATACATACGTATTTATATACAAATATACAATTTTTATGTCTGTCTCTCTCGCTCTTAGGCGGGCTAACCATGCCCGAGTGGAAGGGACGCGTGCCTCTCACTCGCTCTCATTGTGAGCGCATAACGTGAGCGGAGCGTAACGCAGTTTCTTGAAGTGTCACCCGGCAAACCAATTTATAAGACGTTGTCACGTCAAAATTCTTTCACCAATGGAAAGCTATAACATCAGGGAGTAACATAGGCTATATTTTATCCCGATATTCCCATGGGAACGGGAACTACACGGATAAGGCGACTGGAACCGAAGCGAAGCGAGGGCGGATTGCTAGTACCTACTTAATAAATTACATCAAAATTGGACAATTTAGAACTCACTCTAGAACAAAGGAATACGTGATAACACAAAAATATATTAAAAGCACATACCTCAGTGTCTGAAAAGACAGATGTATGACCAGTGCGTGTTACCAGTGATGACTTATGGCACGGAGACGTGGTCTCTACATGTAGGCCTAATAACCAAGCTCAAAGTCACTCAGCATGCCATGGAGCGAGTTATCCTCGGGATTTCTTTGCAAGGTAGAATCCGAAGTACGGAAATCCGCAGGGAAAAACGGATGTAACCAACATAGCACGAAGAATTAGTACGCTGAAGTGGCAATGGGCAGGTCACATCGCTCGACGAACCGACAACCCTTGGAGAAAAAGGTTCTCGAGTGACGACCACGCAGTGTAAAACTCCCACTAGGTGGATCGACGAGCTGGAGAAAGTTACTGAGCGTCGTTGGATGCAATAGATTGAAATGGTGATGATTATCAGGGTACTTCTCCTCTCGACGTCCCCTAAGGAGGAACGTCGGGGATGGGGGACGAAGGCGACATGCCACGGTTGCCCGAACGCCCCTCCGTCGCCCCGGACGGAGCCGGGTGGCGGGTGCGCCGACCATGGCCCACCCCAAAAAAAAAACACGTCGCCTTCATCGTTGAACTGCCCACCAGTGCCGAGTTCCTTGTCCTCAGTGGTCGGCTCGACGGAATACCCTTTCGGGTACCCTCACCACTCGACGTCCCTGTTCCGGGACGTCGGTCCCCGTCGCGCGGTCGGTCTCTCCACAGATGACGGACTAAAGTCCCCAGTCCGGTCACCCGCGGCATCAGCTACTTTAAGAACGCCTTGGTGAAAAATTTATTTATTTAAATTTCATGCACAAATTAATAGTATATAGGCAGACTGAATGCCATAGGCATTTTCTTCCAGTCAACCTTTGGGTGATGACAAAATATTATAGTAGGTGCCATTTAAATTTACAATAATATGAAAAATAATAAACTCTACATATATTTACATAATCTAATACATACTCATAGAAAAATATATACACAAATACACACACATATACCTACATGAATATACACTCGAAAATCTATGAAGAACAATCTGCCAAAAAATCAATATAAAACTTACGAACTCTAGATTTGAAAGTTTTCACGTGTTTTGGACATCCTGATTTCAAGAGGGAGGGCGTTCCACAGTAAAATAGACTGAATGAAGAAAGAAGAATGAACCAAACTGAAGCTATGAGTGGGACAAGAAAGAAGAAGATTGTTAGAGGAACGAAGGTTGCGGTCATGATTGTAACAAATATAATGAAAATGAGGCTTTAAGTATGAGGGTGCATAGGGAGAGTGGAAAATAGAATATAGCATGGTTAGTGCACGCAAATTTCGTCGTTAACGTATGGGCAACCAGTTTAGTTCGGATCGAAAGGAACAAATGTGGTCGTATTTAAGATGATTAAAGACGAATCGAATGCAATTATTGAGAGAAATCTGCTGCCATTCCTGCTGTCTCCTTATAGATCAGTTTTATATCACTTCTTTGTATCGTGTTGTCAGAGGGGCACCTCTGACAAAGTGATACCGCACTTCTAAGTGCTTAATATGTTGGTGATGTATATAGGGTTTTTTTTTAGCTATCTGCATAGATAGTTGGCTATCAGTGAAGATAAGATGACGTAACTAATGCTTGTTCCATCTCCACTACAAACATGGGCAAAAATATAGCTTTCTTTGCAGAGAGTGAAGTATATTCTGCCTCTTGATAAGGCGACATTCTTTGTTTGCAGCTGTTCCGAGAAATCACTGCTCCTTATGATATGAATAACCACCCTGAATTAGATTTGCAATCACAATCTCCAGCATGATCTGCATCTCCATATCCTCCTACAACAAATTATTTTTGATAATTATTTCTGATGTAGCGAGCATTACACATTGTAAATAAAACTACTTTACGGAATTCATTGTGTTTGTATTATTATATGCCCCACGTTTCGAACACTTTGCAGCGGTCATGGTCACGGGCGGACTCCGCCCGATGAAATATTTTTGATTATTCCCGGTATTCCGCTTTGTATCTCTTCAACACACTGCGGATCTGCTGCAATAGTTGTGTTATCTATATACAGTATGACTGGTAAAAGATTGTACATATTGAAGGAAACGATAGATAATGGCCACATGTAACTAATAAAAGTGTAAAAAGAAGATAATATTAATTAACTACGTAGTAAACATCAACAATATTAGTGTTACAAGACTTCCAAAAATATTGTCACCCTACTGGCGATACACCGATACCGATATCAAGTAACAGTTTTGTTAGCACTGTTGTCAAGATTTTGGATATTTATTACTAGAATTACTAAAACTAGGTGTAGGAATAATGTCATAAAAAACACTAAAGTTAGTTGCAGAATCATAGCTCTTACCAATCCTGAGATAAAGTGATTTGTTTCTAATCAAAACAATAGGAATGCCAGCGTACGTTGACCTCTGACTGCGGCCCGCGACGCAAAAAAAAATACCTACTGGGTCGAGTCGCATAGGTAGAATATTTACCTAAAATGTAACTAGTTCAATGTTACGCGAACTGTTTAGTACCTACAAGTGCTGACGTACGTTGACCTATCCCATGTGTCCATAACTATATATTTTTATAAGATAATTAGTTCAAAATTTAAGTACCAATTTTTTTTATATATTCGGTATCAGAATCGAGTACTGAATACCCTCCTTCAATATGTACAATCTTTTACCAGTCAACCTGTATATATAGGAGAGGCGGGTTTTGCGAACGATATATTGACTCATCACCATATCTCTGAAACCATAAGGCGTACAAACTTCAAAGTTGGCAGAAATATTCCTTTCGTCGAGTAGAGGTCACCTAAGAACGGACTTTACGAAATTCCACCTGCCCTTGCAGGTGGAATTTCTGTTCTCCCGCTGTTGCGGGGGCGTTAACAATAATACACATATAAAGGAACAGGGTGAGCCGAAGCTACTGAAGCTAGAAAAATGAAACTTAGACAGTAGTTTCATTTCGTGACGTAGGCACTCTATAACAAAGATTTTTTTGAAATTCTACCCCTAAGGGGGTGAAACGCAACGGCAAAGTTTGTATGGAAAGAAAAAAAAATCTTTAGCTACTGTCTTCAAATTAAGCACAAATATTTTTTAATAAAAATAAATAAATACGTGTTTCAGCGTTTGTCCATTTTCATCCTCTAAGTGTGTATAATAGGTAGAAAGATGTCAGTTTACTGACTAATCACAGAGCCGAAACTACTGAAGCCAGAAACATAAAATTTTGACATTAGTTTCTTTGCGTGAAGTAGAAAACTACTAAGAAAGGGTTTTCTGAAATTCAACCACTTTTTTTTTTTTTTTGTGGGTGGGCCGCGGTCGGCGCGCCTCCGCACCACTCCGTCCGGGGCGACAGAGGGGCTTAAGCACGCAACTCCCGCGACCCAACCGAAAACCACGTCGCCTTCGTCGTTGGGTCGACCACTGGAGCAGCGTTAACTTGTCGTCAGTGGTCGGCCCGACGGAATACCCCCTATTGGGGTACCCTCCCATCGACCGACGTCCCCCCCTCGGGGAGGACGTCGGTCTTTCCTCACGCGGTCGGCCTCTCGGCGGGTGACGGACTAATCCCCGGTCACGTCACCCGCGGCCTCGGCTAGGGCGGCATGAGGCGCAGATAGTTGCGCCTGCGCCGCCCCAGTCGCCGGCGGCGGATCTCCTCATCGAGGCTGCGCTCCTCACGCAGGCGATCCGCCGCCTCCATCTGCGAGATCACTGTCTCGCAGAAGGCTGCGACCGCGTCCCAATTCCCGACGCTGTCGACCATCGCCCTAGCGATAGCCGGCAGCGTCATGTCCGTACCGATGACTGCGACGAGTTCACAGCGCTGCACTGCCCAAGCCCCGCAGGCCTCGAGCGTATGGCGTGCCATGTCCTCGTCGCAATCGCAGTGGTGGCAGGACGGTGTACTCTCCCTCCTAACGACCTTGTGCAGGTATTTGGCGAAGCACCCATGCCCCGTCAAAACCTGCACCAGTCGGAAGGAGAGCACCCCGTGCCGCCTCTCCAACCACTGCATCACCACCGGCCGGAAGGCCTCCACGGTTCGCACCCCGAACCGAGGCCTCTCCAGCCGGACTGCCCAACGGGCGATGACGTCTCGGCGGGCGTCGACGCGCCAGGCGGTGAGATCCCTTAACGAGACCAGACCGCCCTCCGCTCGCACTCCCGTCACCCGCCGATATAGTCCGGCGAGCATCTCCGCCTCCAGGTCCCACGGGGAAGTCCCGGCCAGTAGGCACGCTGCCTCCGTCGCCACCGTGCGGTATCCGCGGATGGCCCTGACCGCCGTGACCCTCCGTGGTCGCCACAGAAGGGCCCTAAGTCGGGCGGTCATGGACCCCGCCCACACCGGTGCGCCGTACAGGGCCATCGACCGGATGACCCCCGCGTACAGCCGTCGGCACGCAGCGCTCGGTCCGCCCACGTTCGGCATAAGCCACGATAGAGCGGACGCCGCGCCGACGAGCCGTGGAGCGAGCCTGCAGAAATGCTCCCGGAACCACCATCGCCCGTCAAGCACCAGGCCCAAGTACCTCATATGGGCCCGGATGCTGATGTCGACCGAGTGGACGGTGATCGAGACGCCGATGGGAGGGCTCATAGTGCGCCCATGGAACAAGAGGACCTCCGTCTTGTCCAGGGCGACCCTCAACCCCAGCGCCTCGATCCGCCTGAAGACCTCCTCGGTACCCGAGGTCGCCAGGCTTACCGCCTCTTCTAGCGTCCCACCGCGGGCTGTGACGAGCGTGTCGTCAGCGTAACAAATCACGCCCAGCCCGGGCGGGAGGCTCCCCCTCAACGCCCAGTCGTAGCCGATGTTCCACAGGGTGGGTCCGAGGACCGACCCCTGTGGGACACCGCACGTCATGGGCGTTCGCACAACGTCCCCTGCTCGGTCGGTGCAGAGGACGCTGCGCCCCTCCAAATAGTCTGCCACTAGCCGCCTCAGGTAAACTGGCACCCCGTGATACCGGAGCGCCTCCCTGATGCAGCTGAATGGCAGACTATTGAATGCGTTGGCGATGTCTAGGGACACCACCAACAGCACTCCCCCGCCGGTGACGGCCTCAGTCGCCACGGCCCTCAGGCGCAACAGAGCCGCGATCGTCGAACGACCCCTCCTAAACCCAAACTGGGCGTCCGACAGATCGGGCCCCGTGCCGACGAGGTGCCGCTCGATGCGGGCAGCTACCACCCTTTCCAGTAGCTTGCCCGTGTCATCGAGCAGCACGATAGGCCTGTAGGCCGAAGGCGACTCCGGAGACCGTCCCGGCTTCGGCAGGAGCACCAGCCTTCCCTCCTTCCAGCACCCAGGGAACCGTCCGGACGCTAAACACGCGTCGAACAGCCCCCTGAGGCGGGGTTCCAGGTATTCGAGGACCAGGGCCAGCACACGGTTAGGAACACCGTCGGGCCCGGGGGCGGTAGACTTTGCGCGCATGCGCGTCACCGCCCATCTCGGGTTCCGTGATGGGCGGAACACTGTCGTCGTGGGCCTCCCGGTCAGTGTCTGCCGGAGCCATGACCGGGGGCGTGTGCTCCGTCCGCCGCGGGAACAGGTCCTCGATGACCCGGGTGAGAAGGCCGGGCTGGAGAGTCTCGGTGAGGGGAGGGCCCCGCGCGCGTAGCCTATTCAGCACCGCGCGATAGGGGCGTCCCCAGGGGTCACGGTCGAGACCGTCCAGCATCTCCTGCCGACTGACTTCCTTGGCGGAGCGGACGGCCAGCCTGAAGGCCAACCGCGCATTGCGGTAGCCCTCGTAAAGCACGGCCTCCCGCTCCGCATCGCGATGGCGCCGCCGGCTGCGGGTGTAGGCCCTCCGGGCACGGATACACGCGGCCCGGAGATCCGCCAGCTCGCGGGACCACCAGTGGACCTCCCTCCTCGGGGGCAGACGCCGTACCCGGGACATGGCCGCATCGCAGATCTGCGTCAACGCACTGCGGATGCGGCCAGCCTCGGCGTCCACCCCGTCCGACTGGTGGGCAGAGGACAGCCACGAGTATACGATGGCTGTCTCCGCCAGCTGGTCCCGGTCTAAGCGACCCACAGCCCATCGCGGGAACGCAGGACGCCCATCCGCCCCGTGACCCCTGCTGGGCGTCGGGATTGCAGGGGAGACCTCCATCCGGATATACCGGTGGTCCGACAAGGTCTCCACCTCCTCCACGACGCGCCAGCTCCCCACGCGTGCGGCGACCTCGGGGCTAGCGAACGAAAGGTCCACTATCGACCCGCCCCGTTGTCGCACGCACGTATGCACCGAGCCCCTGTTCAGCAAACAGAGGCCCAGTGCCGCCGCCCACTCCTCGATCGCCCGTCCTCGGTCATCCGTCCTAGGGGACCCCCACGCCACGGACTTGGCGTTAAAGTCCCCCAGGACGAAGATAGGCGCGATGCCAGTCGCCGTAACGAGGCCTCCATGATGGTAAGGAAGGCCTCGAAATCGGTCACACTCCAGTTAGGGGAGAGATAAACTCCGAAGAGCGTAATCTCCCCTCAGTCCACCGCGACGTATCCGACGCCCCTGTCCCTAAGGGTCAGAGACGACGAAGGCCACGACGTGGAGGCGACGATTGCCACGGTGCCATCGGTGCTACCCAACCAGTTAATCCGGTCGGGCACCACGTACGGCTCCGCGACTACGGCTACTCCTATCAACCACTCCGCCATGGCTTGCAGGAACACGTCCTGCGCACCGGCGGAGTGGTTGAGATTGGCCTGGAGGAGACGAATGGATACGGGGTCCATTAACGGTCCGTATCCATCGTCACCTCCTCCGCGCTGACGGGCGATCGGGCCGCGCTCGGAGCGGGGACTGGCCCGGTCGATGGGCCGCCCCGCCCCTTTGGGGCCGATGCCGGGGGTCTGCAGTCCCCAGAGCCCATGCGGTGCTTGGCAGGCCTATTGCCCGCCGCACACGCGGGGCAGTGGGGCACCGCAGAGCACGATGCCGCCTGGTGTCCAGCCTGACCGCAACGGAAACATAGCCCGCTGCAGTCAAAGCAGTTTCTGCATGTCGGTCGGGTATGCCCGACCGCCATGCATTTATAACACCTCGCAGGCCGGGGCTCCAGCACGGTTACCCGCGCCGAACTCCAGCCCACGAGGAGCCTGCCTGAGTCGGCCAATTGCTTGACCGACTCCACTGGGCACTGCACCCAGACAGCACCGACGCCGCCCGGAGCAGGGCGGATGGTGCCAATCCGGACGGTGTCCGAGGCACACCCGGTACGCGCCATAATGGCCTCCCGGATGTCCTCCACCGCCACGGAGTCGTCCAGACCCGTGAGGCGCATATCTGCGCACTTGAAGGGCCTGGCGATTCGGACTCCATCCTCCGGCCCGAACAGCCCCCTCAGCATCGTGGCCAAACTATCGGCCGTCTTCGCGCCCTCGGCCCCAGGGAACTCGAGTATTCGAGCCCCTGTCCGGGCCTTGCGGGTCCTCGCCTCGACGCCCCCGATGTCGGAGACGTCCAGCTCCCGGCGGGCGCGTCTTAGGACGGCCTCATAGTTTAGGCCCCTCTCAGCCGCCTCAGGCAGTACGGTGATTACCACCGCAGCCGTCTTCGGTGACTTGAGGCCCCTACGCGACCTTTTCCCCTTTCCGCCGGCTCCCGCCTGGGGAGCGGCGGCCACAGCGGCACTCTTGGCCGCCGCTCTCCGCTTTTGGCCGCGTGCCTTCCTGCTACGCTCAGCCACCTGCCAGCCCTGTTCGAGCCTGGCAGCAGCGCTGAGCGCAGCAGGCGCAGTCGCAGGTTCGCCGGCCGGCGCCTGCGGTGCAATCGCTGGCGCCGGCCGCGGCCTGGCCTTGGCGGGAGCCGGCGCCTTGCCGGCCTTCTTGGCCCCCTTGGGTCCCGCCGCGGCCGCAGCGTAGCTCACCACGCGGCCACCCTGACAGGGCAGCGGGGTGGGAGCCGACGCTTGCGGCCGCCTCATCCTATCCACGGCGAGCGGCGGTCGGAGGGGCGGCTCAGGCGGGAGCCTGGCCGCTACGGCCTCGATACGCGCATCCATCATTACCCCTACTCGGGCTAGGATGACGCGTATCGCCGACTCCGACACGCCATGCACCTCGTCGGGCGGCGGCTCCTCCCCCTTCCAAGGTCTCCCGCGGCCACGAGCCGGCGGAGGGACTACGACGAGGGGAGGCAGCGGAGAAGCCACGACGGGCGCAGCCGGCGCAGCGGCCGCGACGGGCGCAGACGACGATGGGCCCGCCCTCACTGGCGCGGCCCGTTTCGGCGGCGGGACCGGCGCCGGCAGCGCAACCGGCACCAGGCGCTGAAATTGGGACCGCAGGTCAGCCATGTCTTTGGCCAACCCGCGGTTCTCCCTCCGCACCACCTCCAACTCAGTCTCCAGCTTGCGGTTGCGTTCTCGCAAGCCGGAGACCTCCTTGCTGAGGCGGGCGTTCGCGGCCTGAAGGGCCGCCACCCCGCCTTCCCGGTCGGCTGAACCCGGCGTCGCCGGCCTCGCCGCCACCGTACCGCCCCGACCCCTGCGCCCCCTGCGCGCGGTCACAACTTTGGGGGGAGGCCTGATGGAATCGGTCCCCTCCGAGTCGGACGCGGAGCTGCCTTCCCTTTCCAGGGGGCGCTTCCTATCCCTCGGGGGGGAGCGGGCCCCCTTCCTCTCCCTAACGTTTAGGGCCGCCGTCAGAGTCTTCGCCGCAGAACGCAGCTTGGACTCCTCAGCAGCCCCCCTACCTCCTAGCTCCCTATCGCTTCCGGACGACGAAGACACCTCCACCCTCATCCCCGACGCCCAGAATTTGCCGACTCCTTCGCCAGTTTTCGGCCCCTCCTCACAGGATGGCTCTGTGGCCCTGCCACCCTCGTCCGCCGACATCGCCGATCCCGTGTCGGTCTCCTCCGACGGCCCTGCAGCACCGCCTCCCTTCTCCTGCGACGGCTCTGCGGCAGTGCTGCCCTCGTCGCTCGACAGCACTATGCTAGCGCTGTCGCTCCCTCCATTGGACGGTCCTGCGGCCCCGCTGCCCTCGTCCCGCGTCGGCCCTGCGCCTGATGCGCCCTCGTCGCTCTCCACATTGTCGGACGACCTGGCAGAACAGGCGTCCTCTTCCTGCAACGGCTCTGCGGTGGCTGCAGTCGCACCACCCTCGTCGCTCGCGGCCGCGGCGGCAGATATTTGCGCCGCGCCGCCTCCTTCTTCGCTGCATCCTTCCTGGCGCGCACCCTCAACGAGTGCGTCGTTTCGGATAGCAGCTTCCTCCTCTTCCTCCTTTTTTTTTTCTCCTTCCTCCTCGAGCCTCGAGTTGTTGCGCCGGGCTCTCGGCGAATTGAGCAGTCGATGTCTCCCTCCCATACGTATGGAGACTGACTGTGCCGGTGACTGTGCGCGTCTCGCGCTCAGAAACCGGCACAGTGAGGGACTCCCCGGCGTGGCCGGGACCCTCTGGAGTACTTACGCACGTTTTCACTCCTGCCATATTTGGATCATTTTTAAGTCTTGCCTTGACTACCACTCTAGCGGCTGGACGCTTTTTTTTTTTTCGCGCGCGCTTCTTAACCCACCAGCCATACATCTCCTCGCCGAGTGGCCAAACTTAAGATTTGGGGTAATTTTTATAGGGGTTTTCTTCCCCGCGGTCCGAAGACCCCCTGTCCTAATCCCCCTACTCAGGATTACGGTTTGGGCCTTCCGGGTCTGGCCGCTCGCGAGCGACCGACCCGTCACGCCCCCAGGCCGTGACGCAACCGTCCCTGGCGACGGAGTGCCATGAGACACATCCGCCCCATTGGCCCCGGGTCAAATCCGCCGTGCGCTCTGCCTTGAGAGTCGGCACGCGGAGACCCCCCCTCCCGCCGGAATCTTGGCCGTCCAAATTGACGTTTCCAGGGTGCACCACGTGGAGGTGCCCCGGCCTCCCACCCCCGAAATTCAACCCCTAGGGGGTAACAAAGTTTGTATAAGGAGAAAAAAAAATCTACATCGATTTTCTTCAAATTCGCCAAAAATAATCTTTAGTAAAAATGAATAAACACGTGTTTCAGCATTTTTTAATTTTCACCCTCTACTTTAGGGAACTACGCGAGTAAGGCGACTGAAACCGAAGCGAAGTCGCTAGTAAGACATATAATCTGGCAAGTCTCTCTTTTTTCTTTCTCTGTATGATGATCATTCTCCTTCTTCAGATGTCATCCAGTCTTCATCACTAATAACCCTATTGTCTTCATCAATGCACTTTTACACTTCTGTAATACAGGTCTCGACCTAGCATAGACTCCAGACTCTCACAGGGACTTTTACAACTTCTGCTAAATCAATAATCTGTAACAATATTCCTTGTGAGATGTAAATAAATAAATTATTATTATTATTACATATTAAACACTGGCGTTTGTAGAATATTCTCTTAATTTCTTAATTTCTCCTTCAAATTTTGCGTTAAAGCGGGGTTTTCTACATTCTCAGCTGAGTTATCGTCAAGACTGACTATCACTTCTTCCACAGTCTTTTTCTCTACAGGCTTCACTAAGTTACATATTGGATTTACAAGAAAATTTTGCATATCTTGTCTTACTCAATTGTCCAATTCACGGATCAATCAGACGGTAATCCTTTGACTTGTTATAGATTTTCGACGTGGATCCTTAGATTTTGAATCCCATTCCTTTCCCCTATCTTATGACTCCTTAGATTTTGAATCCTATTTCTTTCTTTGGGGGCGTTCATAAAATACGTGAGATGTTTAAGGGGGGAGGGAGTCGAGTCAAATTTGGAGAGAGGGGGGGGGTCTCGGTAAATATCACGCAATTATTTTCTGATTGAAACAAAAAAAAAATATACTATTTTGGTCCATTTAATCCAGATTGTAAATGCTTAAGATTTAATCTTAAGCGTAATCGTAATACGATTAAGATCATTCACTAATTCGTTCGAATGAAAATAATTTCATCCATACTTCGACGTTATACCATAGATAATTCATTATAAAATAAGATAGATGTGCAACTGAGGTTTTAAATTTGTAATCTGAATCGCATGATTCTCCATGGACTCAATTAGAGTTGATATTCATTTTTTAATCACAGTAGTCACGAATTAAGTATTCTATTGTTAAATTTTTATTACACTTATAATTAAACTCTCAGCAATATTGATTACTAGTCTTAGCTAGTCGTAAATAAAAGCACGAAGCAATTTTTTTCTTTTTACAATAACAATCCAACGCGTTTACGTAAGAAACCCATATTTTGAAAAATCTCACGTGAGATTGGGGGATGGGGGAGGGGGTTGAATAAAATCTCACGACATCTCACCAGGAGGGGAGGGAGGTACAGAAAACTTAAAAAAAAAACACCTCACGTAATTTATGGACGTCCTCTTTTAGCGTTTGGAATATGTACAAATGCCTTGCATCCAATAACCTTCACCACACTCAGATCTTGCTTCTTCCCCGTCTACGCTTCCTGTGCCATTTTTGTTTCTAATGCAATAGTAGATGACCTATTTTTCAAATAAACTACATAATTTACAGTTTCTGCCCAAAATGTTAAATCTAACCCTGCCTCTTGTAGCATTCTCTTAGCCTTCTCTGCAATTGTTTGAAACAGTATTATGCTCAGGCGTATACTCCACAGTCAGCTGATGTAGACGCAGTCGGCCTCTTTACAGGTGGTGGACTAATCCGCGGTCTGTCCACTCGCGACCTCAGGTAGGGCGGCATCAGGTGCACATATTCACGCTTACCCACCCCACGTATCGTGGTAGAGGAATTCATTCCGAAACTGCTCCATTGGGTCAGTTCCTGACACTGTCGAGCAACGTCTTAACGATGGTGGGCAGCGTCAAGTCGGCACAGATGATAGCGACGAGTTCGCCGCACTGGTCTACCCAGGCCATGCAGACCTCGAGCATGTGTTGCGCCGCGTCTTCGTCGCAATTGCAATGATATCCTCTCCCTCCTTAGCGTGTCATTAGTGTAGCAAATTAGGCTACCTATGAGGCTAGCTCGCAACGCTTAGTAGTCATAGCCGAGATTCTATAGATTCGGCTCTAAGACTAAAATAACTAGTAGGCTGGAAAATTAAGTTTCTTATCAATATGTACATCATTTCTATGTAACGAATCCAAGGGGATTCGTTGCATAGAAATGATTTATATATTTCTCACAATATTTATTTCTAAACGTGAAGTAGTGACTAAAGTGAGTAAAGAAAACCATGGTATAAAAACATTTTCTTGACAAGTGGTAATATTAATCATGGTAACAAAAGACTTTTCTACAATGCAGCTTACCTCTGCTGAAAATACAGAATTAGATAAAAACTTGATTAGACTAGTTTATATAATCCTACAAGCTACTTCATTAGATGTAATAATAAATGCTGAAAGAAGTGCTAGTTATGCTATGGAGACCGACAGAATGTATATAAGCAAACATTAACGGTACTATGCCTCTTCAATTCACAAAATTTTGATTCCTACAGAAAGTATTTTACAGGCATTATAAAGCATTTTACAGGTATTTTACTTATAAAGCATTTTACAGGCATTTTACATTTTCCCTATTGGTCAACTCTCGAAAGTTGCATAAGAATGCCGTAATAAGGCGCATAAAAATTGGATAGGCCAGAAGAAATTTGTTGCTGTTTGAAAAAACACACAAACAATCGCACGGACCGCAAGACGCTACACATTTGCTCCGGTATTACGCTAACTTGCGTTGGCGTATTCACCGGGGGCTTGTCACCGTCATCGTTGAAGCCCGCAAGTAGTGGTCGCGAAGCTCTTCGCCTAATCAGCATTTGTTGAACAACAACTCTCAACAATAAATAAAAATATTGGATACCATACCAACCATCTCCATTAAATAATGGACCCAAAAGGCCCTTTTCGGGGCCAACAAGTATTGCCGAGCGCGCTCCAGCCGCAGCCGTCGATTAGGAAGACAAGACCCAAGAGCCCAACACCCTTCGTAGGAAGCCAAACAGGCAGCGTACACCAGCGACGTTCGCTGGACAGTATGCTCGCTGGCGCCACTGTCGCAGCGCCGAATGCTGGAACTAGCAAGGTTCAAGCTTCGGGCGCAAGAGGCAGCACTACTGAAGCCGAATGGTACCGCGGAGCGCCGCATATGACGCTAGTGGGCCATTCAACTGCAGCACCCTCAAGATTCTCGCCCCCGCACACATCTGCTGGAGCTGTACAAGTAGAGGACGCTACCCCAGTTCAAGCATCTACAAGATTCGAGACTCCCCGAGTGGTTCCAGCGCGTTACGCTGCCCTGCCGGCGCGTCACGCCGAACTGCCCAGAGTGGTACCCCCCCGCCCTGCCGCGAGTACCCCCCCGCCCTGCCGCGGGTACCCCTCGCACATCCTCCGCCGTCGCTTCAACATCAACGGCGGCAATATCGTCTCGCCCAGCGCCGACAAAGTATAAGAAGTCACCTCCTAAAGAATACCACTTCCCCGTGATTCCAGGACGCGTGAGGGAAGAAGCGGAGGGCGCTCGGGCCCCTTATCAAGAAGGGTCCGTCAGCTATGAGCCCTCCGATACGTCTGCGGTTCCCGACTCCGACGCAGGAAGTTCCTGCGCAATCCGCCCTCCACGGTTCGTCGATCCGGCGGACGTGGTGATATACCTCCGGAGCAACAAACCGAAGAAAAGGGAATCTTCGGCCTCGTCAACTGCGTCGAAGCAGCCATCAACCAGTCGCCCGAGGAGGAAGAGAAGCCCGGAAGGGGAGGACTCTTCCCTCAACAAGCGAAGCTGCACGAAAGGGGGATCACAACCCCTCTCGCCGTCTTCGTACGCCGCTGCTGCCGCTGCAAACACTGCTGCGGCGCCCGCCGTCGCTGCTACCGCCGCTGCAGCCACCGTTCCACGCGCCCGCGCCCCTGCCGCCGCGCATCCTGCTACTGCCGCCGCCGCCGTGCATCCCGCTACTGCCGCCGCCGCGCCTGTTCCTGTTGCTGTCGCCGCAACTGACGCCGCCAGGGTGAGTCCTTTACCCTATAAACAACCAAAATATCCACCTCTTGTGGTTGAACATTTCCCTCATTGGGCCCACCATTTGAGGGAAATTAAATCCAGGCTAGGGAGGACGGCCTACGCCCGCCCTTATGGCAAGGGCATGCGATTCTCGCCGAAGGATGAAATCGAATACAGAATTATACAAAAATATCTCACCGAGATAGAGAGTACGGAGAAAATTAGCTGGTTCTCGTACTCTCTACTGGAAGAAAAGAATATAAAAGTAGCTATCAGAGGGCTACCCCATGACGTCTCTCCGGAAGATGTCGAGGAGGAGCTCCGTAACTTAGGCCATATAGCCGAGTATATTAGACCCGTACGCGCCCGTGGAGAGAGACCGGGCTGCATTCTATTTGCCGCTATTAAGCGAGCCCGGGATACTTTACCAAATATTTATAATATAACAGAAATGCTCAATGTCCCGGGGATTAAAATTGAAGCTTGGAGGGGAGCGTAGGAAACTGGCACAATGCCATAGATGCCAGAAATTCCGTCACTCCAGCTTCCAATGCCACCGTCCCATTGCGTGTGTGCGATGTGGGGGCGAGCACCCTGCGAGAGACTGCCCAATACCCCAAGAAGAACCGGCAACATGTGCAAATTGCGGGGGCGACCACCCCGCAAACCATGTAAACTGCCCCGTACTTATAAGGGAGGCTAAGGTACGAAGGGCAGGCACAGTGGCTCTGTCGAGGGAACGCCGCACAAAACCGGCCCCCGCCCCGGAACCCGTCCATCCCCACCCTACGGGAGAGACCTCAGCTGGAGTGACGCTCATGGCTGAAGCAAACGCCCCCACAGACCGCGGAGCTCCCCTCAAAAAGAGGCGGAAGAAAAAGAGGGGGGGAAATACCACGTCAGTCCCCCCCTCGGAGGACGAAGGCAGGCCTTTTAAGGGTAGCAACCAACCCTCTTCCAGTGCACTAAGGGCATTGGTTTAAGATGATCCCCCACCCAAAAAGAAGCCATTAGGGAAGAAAAAGAAAGCTCTGGTGATAACACCTACTATACCTAAACCCAAGCGCGCCAAAAAGGGTGTCGAATTATTAAAAGCCGTGATGAATTCGTACAATACGATTATAGCGGCGTTCGAAAATGAAGAGGTTAGTGATGAATTCATCGAGATTCTCGTAACCAATGTCCAGAACATAATTAATCTTCATCTTCGCGGATAGACTAAGAATAGTGCACTGGAATGCCCACGGCCTTTCAACAAAGGTCGCGCTCTTCCGCCTCTTACTGCAGGATCAGGACATAGACGTGGCGCTTATAAGCGAGACATTCCTGGGACCTGCAGATAAAATAAAATTCTCAGGATATCTCGTTTACAGGAGGGATGAGAGGTCCGGCTTAAGAGCATATCGTGGCCTGGTAGTACTCGTCAAGAGGCGAGTCGTACACCAGCCCATCCCAATACCACCTTACAACCCCATTTATAGTCTGGGTATCGAGCTGCTTCTGGGAGGTGAACCGCTCCAGCTCCACGCGGTCTATAAACCACCAGATCCCCACTATCTAGATACAAAAGATATCGACGCACTTCCAAGAGTCCCTCAAAGGACTCTCATAGCCGGCGACTTAAACGCAAAGCATCCAGCATGGAACTCAGCAACCCAGAACGGCTCGGATGTACGGCTCCACCCATTAGCGGATTCCCGGGGGTATGTAGTGATGGGTCCGGAGGTCCCAACTCATTACCCGAACAACCCCACCCCCTGACGTATTGGATATTTTAATCCACAACGACATTGGCTACCAGGTCACCCAGTCGGTCTTAGAGGACTATATGGGATCGGACCACCAACCAGTTCTCATCACCATCCAAGAGCTACCCATCTGATCCGTCCCTCCAGCGCCACGTCACAAACTGGACTGGAAAATCTTCAAGGAAGAATTGGAGACCACCTCCTCAACTCGACCTATAAATACCGCAGCTGATGTAAACGCACTAGCTACCACCTTAACTACTAACATCACAAATGCCATGGAAGCTGCCAAACTCCCCATAACACCTACCGGGAAAATGCCATCGCTTCCTTACCACATTAAGAAGGTGATCGCCAAACGGCGAAAGACTAGGAAGCTTTGGCAACAAACTAGATGCCCACGGCTCAAGATGGAGTTTAACCGGCTTACGGACGATATAAAGGTCGAGTTGAGATCGCACAGAACCGAGAGCTGGGACAACTACATTGAAACCCTTGAAAGCGACTGGTCGTCGCTACACAAATTATGTCGACGCCTTACAAACACCCCAGCTCCGGTGCGCCCGCTAATCCACGGCGACGGGACCCCGAGGTATAGGGCAGCGGACCAGGCTGAGATATTCGCCGACCATTTGGAAGGACTATTCCGGCCTAACTCGCCAACGACCGCTAACCCAGATGAAGCTGCCGCAGTAGAGGAACAAATACGGGAGCTAGAGACTAACCTCTCGCAGCCGATAGCTCCAGAAGATACACCTATCATAATCACCCCACACATGGTCCAAGCAACCATGTCGAAATTGAAGCCGAGAAAGGCCCCGAGCACAGACGGGATTACCCATGCAGCGCTCCGTCACCTACCAACTAAGACTACCGTAGCACTAGCTCGCTTATTCAATGGGATTCTGCGTACCGGAGAATTCCCTACGATATAGAAGGAAGGGCGGGTGATTATGCTACCTAAACCGGGGAAAAATGTGCTGAAGCCCGAGAGCTATCGGCCTATTACCCTACTCTCGTCCATCTCAAAAACGTTCGAAAGAATCCTACTGTGGCATTTGACGCCACATATCACACCCAGACCAGAGCAATTTCGCTTCAGGCCGGAACACAGCACCACACTCCAGTTGTCGAGGGTACTGCACCGGACCACGGCTGCTTACAACAAGCGTGAGCAAGCCGTTGCAGTATTCCTCGACATGGAAAAGGCGTTTGATCGGGTCTGGCATACCGGTCTGCTGCTTAAGTTGTCAACGTCATCGACACCCCGTCGCATCGTGAGGGTGGTCTCCTCTTTCCTACAAGGACGCTGCTTTCGAGTGGTGGTGGAGAGGGAGCTGTCCTCCCTTCGCCCAATTGCTGCCGGCGTCCCACAGGGCAGTTGCTTATCCCCAGCACTCTATGCCCACTTCACTGACGACATACCATCTTCCCAAGAGGCCGAACTCGCGCTATACGCAGACGATGTGGCCTTTACCACCACTAGCCTCAATATTAAACATGGTGCGCTGAGGATGCAGCGGACTCTAGACCTCCTCCCACCCTGGCTTGCCAAATGGCGGTTGTCAGTGAACGTGGGCAAAACGCAGGCTATCATTTTAAGTAACTCCAACGCTAGGACTTACCCACCACCACTCACACTCCAAGGCGAAGTCCTGCCTTGGCAGTACCACGCCAAATATCTAGGCATCATTATCGACCGCAGACTTAGCTTCAAATATCACGTGAAACAGACCGTGATAAAAACCAGGATCGCCCATTCTCTTCTCAAACCTATTTTCTCTTCTTATCTTCCTCTCAACACTAAGCTGAACATCTATAAACTTACTATATCTATAAACTACACTATATCTATAACTACATCTATAAACTTACTCTCGCTCTATTCTTACTTATGCAGCCCCTGCGTGGTATGGCTATCTCAAACCATCCAACCGTCGCAGACTCCAACGACAGCAGTCGATTGCCTTGCGCGCAATCACTTCTGCCCCCCGCTACGTACGGAACTCCACTATCCAACGGGACCTTCGAGTAGAAGACATTTCTACCTTTGCTCAGCAACTTGCCGTAAGTATGTTCCAGAGCGCCGACGCCTCGCAATGGGACCATATACGCGGCATTGCTCCCTTACATGCGCGCCCACCGGAACTCTTCCCAAGGAAAAAGCCGTTCCCCAGGGACTTCGCTTTCCCTTCGGCTCCCACCTAAAATACATCCACATTCTTGCTAAACGCTGCTTCTTCCGATTGGTCTTGTACCAACTAAACACCGTATGCCTACCATATTCCACTCCTGCCTCTCCCAGCCTCACCTCAAAATGAGGCCCCAGAGAGGGCTCATACCCCTCTCTCATAGCAGACGAAGTACCCGGCCCCGGGGCTGCTGCTCCCGGTGCATCTGCACGTATTTTTTATAAATACGGGCATCATGCTTGGTGGCACCGGCCTCGACGCTAGGGTATGTCATAATAAAACACATCACCACCACCATCATCACTACCACCATTATCACCACCACCATCATCACCACCATTGAAGACTACAGATCGCCCGGCCACCCCGCTAGAGTCCCTGTCAGTCGCTGGTCGTCCTAAGCTGGACCTCCCTCGGGGCAACCGGGGGTCTCATCCGGCTTGGACAGACCGCCTGCAGGTGTGAAGAGCGGGGCAGGCCGAGGCCATCGACCCGACGCCCCGACCCTATTCAGAGTTGGAGTAGAAGCCACGGGCAAAGGATCAAAAATTCCTGGAACCGTTTCACCCACCCACAAGCGGGTGGAGTGCACAAGCGGGTGGAGTGCAAAAGCGAATGTATGTAATGCATAAAAATTCGTGTAAGCTACAAATAAGGTTGTATTTCATACTCTTGTTTATACTTCAAAGCCCTATATAACCAGCCTTAAAGACTGTTTAGTAACAAAATGAAGAAACTCGATGGAGACTCCTTAGAACTTCTGAAAGTGAAGGAATTAATTTCAGATCCGAAAGATGACCAAGTATAAAATAACATATAGTAAACAATAACTTGTACTAAACTGTAACTAGTAAACAATATAGTAAACAATGAATCTATATAAAATTTTTCATCACAATATTATACATTTTTTTATTTTTGTATTTTTAATTTGTATTGATAGTGTATACCTATAGGATTAACTAAGCAATCATTCGTTTTTGAAGATATTATAATTTATATTGATTGTAAAAAAAGTAATAATGATAATTTTTCATAGTATTGAATTTGTTTTATCGTTAAGCCTATACACCAGTATAGAAAATTTGCATAAATAGAGACCACTCTATTTATGCAAATTTTATAACGTTTATAAATAAAGAAGTTATCGATTTTTAATCCAAAACAGACCTCGATTGTCCGTAGAGTGTTTGCTGGTCTTATCCCTGTTCACCTTCATTAATACCTCATGATCACCATGACTTAAACAATACAATTTCCATGGTTTCTTTTTTACGTCGGAGTGTAGGACAATTAAATAGTTTTTCACGAACACAATAATAAAATATCGCGTGGTAACATGACATTATCTATTGGCAATTATTTTTCAAGGTGTGAAGTAAGTTCAAGGATTCATGATAATCTTATATCAGCGTCTTACACAGATTCTTCCTTTGATAGTAACTTCTTTGTACATTGGTTTTTATATAAAAACAAGATTTACTTAAACGATTTCAATCAGTCGGAACAATATCATTAAGGAATTTTTTGTTCTATTATGTAAAAAATATGTACGTTCTCGTAAAAGTTAAACGTATATGACTTAAAAATACCTACTAATTGATAGCTACCGCCCTTATATATCTTTGCAGTTATACCAGAACCATAGCTAAAATTACTTACTTGCTTACTGTGAGAAAAACATAAGCTTATTTGTTTGAAGATATATTCAGCCTATAACATCGCGTCATATAAAATATTTTTAAAAAGTTCAATAATCTATACCAATAAATAAAATTGGAGTGTCTGTTTGTAATGTCAAAATAATAGGCTTTTTTTCATGCTCACACGGTTATTTGCACGACACCTATGCCTAAAATAGCAATTAAAAAATTTTTGTCTGTCTGTCTGTCTGTTTGTTCCGGGTAATCTTCAAAACGGCTGGACCGATTTCAAAAATTCTTTCACCAATGGAAAGCTATAATATCAGCGCGTAAACTAGGCTATATTTTATCCCGGTATTCCCACGGGAACGGGAACTACGAGGGTAAAACGACTATAACCTATAACCGAAGCGAAGCGAGGGCGGGTTGCTAGTACTCAAATATAATTTGATACATAGATATTTATGTTAGACACGACAGTCAAGACCATAGGAGCATATGGGCGAGATCCTGTTTCTGGGAGTTGGAGACAGGCTGTCCCAACGGGCGTTGGAAACGTTATTGTATAGGTAATAGACGGTCAACTCTTTTCAAAGATATAATGAGTGTGAGAGCAATGCGAATGTAGTCATATGCAGCCGTCTTCGATGCGCAACCACGTTGCAGCCAATCCTGAAACAGTATGTTTAGTGTTTGTTGAACAGCCTTAACTTCCAAATAGAGTGGTCATTTGAACCGTTAATTTAGTAATTTCCGTGAAGACACGATGAATGAATGAATGAATTTTATCACGTAGAGAAATACCGAGCATAGCCCTCTCCATCACACACAGATCGCATACATTAAGTACACAAACTATAGATAGTCAGAACTATAACGGCCAAATATAGTGACATCACTATTTATGTAGGTACTTACTAAAATAAATGTTTGGTAATTAGGACTGTATTGTTGCAATATTAATTTCTCAAAATCCTTCAAAAAAATACTGGTATTCAATTTCATAACTTAAATTTGAACATATGAAAAGAGTTACTTGACAACTTTTTCTTAACGAGGTTAAGAGTCTTGTTTATACTGACACTCCCAAATTTTAATTGCCGATGTAGAATTCAGATATATTCAGACATAGATTAACATAACTTTTAAAACAGCTACCACATTATGTATTTACGTAATTTTTATAAAAAAAATGGATTACGTTAACAAATATTCACAAAAAGGATAAAAAATAACGATTATCAGGTACTAGCGTATGCCCACGTCTTCGTCCACGTGGAACCGTTACTTTGGGCTAATGTTAACTTTAATCCGCGACTTCGTTTACGTAAAAGGTGAAAATATTTTTAAATAATACAATTCTGTCGCATATGATTATGCGAAACCCAACCGTTTACGCAGTGCACGCAGCGAAAGATCTCAAAAGGAAAAAAATCGCTTCTGAAACTTTTTTCATTATTGCTCCACTCCTATTAGTCTATAGCCTTCCTCGATAAATGAGCTATCTAACACTGAAATTTTTTCAAATCGGACCATTTCCTGAGATTAGCGCGTTCAAACTAACAAACTCTTCCGCTTTATATATTAGTATAGATAATATAGATACGAATATAGATTTGTATTTATGTCAGGCTCTTTTCGATGGATATATATATTTTCAAATTACTTTATGCAATTACTTGAATATTATAACACATTTAATGATAAATGATGATGATGATCTTTAAAAACGACAAAAAAATCGCGTTTATTGTATGGGAGGGGCTCCCATCTCCCTTAAATATTTTATTTTATTTTGTTTTTAGTATTTGTTGTTATAGCGGCAACAGAAATATATAATTTGTAAAAATTTCAATTGTCTAGCTATCGTGGTTCTACAGCCTGGTGACAGACAGACAGACGGACGGACAGACAGCGAATTCTTAGTAATAGGGTTCCGTTTTTACCCTTTGGGTACGGAATCCTAATAAAAGAAAACTGGAAACGGTGCCATATACCGACCCGTCTTGTTAGTGAAACATAGTACCTAGTACATTTTCACCTCCAACGAGGACGTACCTACATGATTTACGGGAGGAAAATAATTCCAAGCATTATGATTTCGATTAAAGTCATCATCATCCTGCTCTTATCCCAATTACTCGGGGTCGACGCAATATGTCATCTGTTTTGACATATTGCAAAAAGTTTCGGCAATGACTTTTATGACCGGCCGCCTGCCTGACGTCAACCCTCCTTGGGAATGTAATCGTTGACCCAAATGGTACCAGATGGAGTTGGTCCGGGTCAATCTAGGGCTCTTAGTCGTCTTTTACGACACCCACGAGCAAAGCAAGGGTTGGTAGTATTCGAAGCCGCTACCACACAGCTAAACGTATTACCACAGATTAAAGTATTTTTATAAACTATTTAGACGAGTATTTGCTTATTTTACATAAAACAAATGTATGATATAATCTAATTTCAATTACGAACATTTAGATCATTAAGTGTTAATGATATTTTATTAACCACGACCGTGACTTTCAAAGTTAATCTGTTTACGTGGTCTTAAGAGTCGGTATATTATGTTTTGTTCTTCTTTCGACTATGTTAAAAGAAGAAGATATATTATATCCACTGTATATAAATTTGTATAAGAGTAGAAGGATGTTGATGACTACATAATCTACGTAAAATCCAAAATCCCTGACCCTGAGAGCAATAAAATATATAACAAAATGAAAGCAAATTTAATAAAACTGACGTGTGAATGTGGTAAATCCCGCTACATATTAATTACATTTGTTGCTTTTTACTTGAATTACCTAAATGTTACTTTCAACGTCACATCGCCTACCTGCTGGAACGGATATAATTAACCTTTTTAAGTACCTACTACATAATCAAGTTTTACTAATTGATTGTATTACAAGTAGATTATCAGGTACATATATACAAGTAGGTTGAATATATGTAAATGAACAATGCCTGTATTTGTTTATTTTGACGAGATACTCAACATATGTTAAGAAGAATATTGTTGGATCCGTTTCTAAGATTCTGAATATACAGAATCTCGGCAACGGCTCCAAGAATTTCCATGAAATTTACTATGCAAGACGTTTCAGGGGCGATAGTTAAATTTTATTTATAGAAGATCTTGTATTATCTGTGTTTCATTACCAGAATAATTAATAAAATTTAAAAAGAACACAAAGATAAATGCACTGCCTTCGAGAATAAAAATAGCAGTTGAAAAATCGAGCAGTCTCTCAATCTAGGTAGACACATTTCGCTACTTGTTTTTCTTTTAACTTTCAGTTTTCTTTCTTGCAAAAGGGGATTATTCTTTCGCGGGCAAACCTCTTATTATCAATAAATAAATATATGCCATAAAAACACAATTCAGCAAAAGAATCACTAAGCTATGCTCGGTCATCCAGGTATTTCACTGTTACGTGTTGTTTAAAAAAAAATTCTTATAAATGTACTTTGTAACAGTCATATTTTAATTATACTTCACTCGTTGAATGAGGTTTTATTTGGATTGGATGTAGCAGTATTATTTGAGAGAACTTACCTCATTACTAATAAATAGCGAGAAAAGGTCTATTCCAACATTCAGTGCTCCACCTTATATAACCGTCCATCCATCCACCCAGTAGCTTATCGACTTCTACTATTGAACATAAGCCTCAAGGGGAGACAATACCACAATCGCTACACCTGGCAGGTAGATTGATGATCAGAGCAGTGAAGTGTTATAACTCTCCCAGGAGAGAGCTGCTGATCATTCTCTTACTGTCAGTCAGCAGATTTTTATTACACACATTGTATTTTAACCCACGAGGGTTCACCACGTAGGATTAACCATAAACAGTCTACTCCAATTGCCTTCAAACTACAAAATCTGAAAAAGAGAACATATTCCGGATCGTAATAGGACGGATATAGTGTCAATACCACTATAATGATGAAGTGTCACAAATGCTCCGTTTAGGGTATGAGGGTATGGGTTCACCATATATGGTTAACCGTAAAGAGTTCTACTCCAATCATTTTCAAACTACAATCCAATTTAAAAAAGAGAGCATATCCTAAATCGTAATAGTACAAATGCTCCTTTTGGCAGCCGGATTGACGATCAAAGTTGGTTGATTTTATAATTATGTATTTCAAAAGAGAGATCCTTTTAAACTTTTACTACTGTCACGGAAAGGTAAGCAGTAGTAACACATTTATTTCCTAACATGTTACGGATAGATTGATGATTTAGTGATTTGGACTACAGAAGAGATTTTACGCGTGCAATCGACAGATACGAGTATCTACATGATTACATCATTAGCATTGATTACGTAAGAAGTTGTGATGCCTACTTACATGTACTGTACAAATTGCTTACAAATTTACATAATACATTGTTATTTACATAATAAAAGAACACATATCTATAATAAATAACGTAACCATACATCTTGTTCTAGAAGGGACGGTCCCGTTTCCAGGGCTTGTAATCCGTTGCAAAAACTTCCAACAATCATTTGTTTTATTTCTCTATCTATTTATTATACAAGAATTTCTTTGCAGTATCTAAGATAAGGACGGATGCGATGCAGTTTTGGTTTTCCTTTTCAATGGAATTTGATTACTTAGACCAATATCAACAAGTCTTGTGATAGGTTTCATTTCTTCTTGAAAACTAGACTCGATGTTCTTAAACTAATATGCTCAGGCGCTAAATTTATTATATAAAAAAGTGCATCCAAGAGTACAATCTAATGTTTTTAATTCAAATATTTACGATTATATAATATTATATAATCCATCCATCCATCAGCCAATAGACGTCCACTGCTGGACATAGGCCTCCCCACGAGAATGCCACTCGGAACGGTCCTGCGCCACCTGAACCGTTGGATGCACCAACGGTTCCCTGCGACTTTGAGAATGTCGTCAGTCCACCTGGTGGGGGGTCGTCCTACACTGCGCCGTCCAATTCGTGGTCGCCACTCAAGAACCTTTCTTCCCCAACGTTTGTCGGTTCGACGAGCGATGTGGCCTGCCCATTGCCATTTCAACGTGCTAATTCTGCGGGCTATGTCGGTTACACCCGTTCTTCTACGGATTTCCGTGTTCCGAATTTTATCACGTAGAGAAATACCGAGCATAGCCCTCTCCATAACACGCTGAGCGACTTTGAGCTTTTTTATGAGGCCGACATTTAGAGACCACGTTTCAGTGCCGTAAGTCATCGCTGGTAACACACACTGGTTATTAACCTTTGTTTTCAGACACTGCGGAATATTGGACGAGAAGATCCTCTTAAGTTTCTCGAACGCTGCCCAGCCGAGTTGGATTCGTCGGCTGACCTCTTTCTCGAAATTAGATCTACCTAACTGGACTGCTTGTCCTAGGTAAACATAATCCACAACTTCGAGAATCGCATTCCCAACTAGCACCGGTACAGGAATGACATGGGCATTAGACACGACTTTCGTCTTGTCCATGTTCATTTGTAGACCCACTAGTTGAGATACCCTGCTGAGGTCATTGAGCATAGTGCCAAGATCCATGGATTCTGCCATGACTACGATATCGTCAGCAAATCGAAGGTGAGTGATGTATTCGCCGTTGATGTTGATGCCGAGTCCGGTCCAGTCTAAGAGCTTGAAGACATCTTCCAGCGCGGTGGTGAACAGTTTCGGAGAGATGTCTCCCTGTCTCACACCTCTCTGCAACTGGATCGGTTTCGTACTCTTCTTATTCTGGATGCGGACTGACATAGTGGCGTTTTTATACAAACACTTCAACACTTCGATGTATCGATAGTCAATTTGGCACCGCTGAAGGGACTGCAGCACTGCCCAAGTTTCGACAGAATCAAAGGCTTTCTCATAGTCCACAAACGCTAGACACAGAGGCCGATTATACTCCTCAGTCTTCTGTATAATCTGGCGTAGCGTGTGGATGTGGTCTATGGTACTATAACCTCTTCGGAAGCCGGCTTGTTCGGGCGGCTGGAAGTCGTCGAGCTTGTACGCGAGTCGGTTCGTAATGAATCTTGAGAACAACTTGTAGACGTGGCTCAAGAGTGAGATGGGTCTGTAGTTCCTTAAGAGCGTTTTATCGCCCTTCTTGAAAAACAGCACCACCACACTCCTGGTCCACGACTCTGGAGCGTCGTCCCCGAGAATGACAGAATTAAACAACCTCTGTAGGGCTTTTAGAACTGGCCTACCGCCTGCCCTCAGGAGTTCTGTGGTAATTCCGTCATCTCCCGGTGCCTTCCCGTTCTTCAATTGTTTCAAAGCAATTCTGATCTCGTACAAGCTGACGTCCGGGATTTCCTCGGTGTAGTGCCGAGTTAGTTTGGATCTGGGATCTTGGATCAAGCCGGCAACAGGGTTCTGGGATGATCTATACAACTGCCCATAGAACCTTTCGATCTCTCCCAAGATCTCACCCTGGGATGAAATAATAGTGCCATCATCGGTCTTCAGCTTAGTCATTTGGCTGTGCCCGATAGACAAATCACGTGCGAACACTTTAGAGCCACGGTTCCGCTCTATTGCCTCTTCAATGCGCTGCGTATTGAATCGGCGAACGTCGCGTCGCACGGACTTTGAGATTTGTCTATTTAGCTGCCTATGTGTGGACCAGTCAGCTGAAGACTGCACCGTTATTTCCTTTCTCCGCTGCATGAGCTTGAGAGTCTGGTCTAAAAGTTTTTTTGGTCTATTTGCGCGACGGGTCTTAAAAAACTTTGACCCGACAGCGTGGACAATTTCCACGAACCTGTTGCTCATATCGTTCGAGGATTCGCACTCTTCTAGTCATTGGAAGCGATTATGTAGTTCGAGCTGAAAGCTCTCGGGGTTCTGGTATTGGACAGGTATAGGTCGGAGTGTAGACTTCATCAAGCAAAACCGCTCGACTTTCGTACGCAAATTCAATGTGCCTCGTACCATCCGGTGATCCGGTATATAATATTAATAAATATTAGATACTTCTTTTTTCATAAAATCATATTTTTACCTATTTGTTTTAACGTAGAAAGATATGGTCACATTGAATATAAAACATATCCAGATAATACCGTTTGCATCAGAGATTGTAAAAACCAAATTAAAATATTTGTAGTTTTTTACTTGCCGAAGTTTGGATGATACATTTTATTAATGCATTGCTAAATGCATTAACGAATCCGCCTGTACATACTCAAGGTAATGATCAGCAAGTCTCTGTCAATAATCGTTACTTTTTTTTTCTTTTTTGGGGGTGGGTTGCGGTCGGTGCGCTCCTCGCACCACTCCGTCCGGGGCGACAGAGGGGCGTAAGCACGCAACTCCCGCAACCCACCCACGATGCACGTCGCCTTCGTCGTTGGGCCGACCACCGGAGCAGGGTTACTTGACATCAGTGGTCGGCCCGAGTCAATAATCGTTACTGGACCGTACCGCGAGGGCACTAGGCAAGGGAAACCTTTATGAAATAACATGCCATGTCTAATGACGGCATATATTCGTAACATCGTCAATCATTGCATCAATCTGAATATTAGATTTTTATACTTTATTAGGCCAGCTATTATTGCTGTATCAGGATCCTGATTCTTTGTATCCAGTCTATCTCTCTTTCGCAGAGCTGCACATCATTGGCCACGCAGCGTTTAACCTCTTGCGTTAGAAAACTCAAAACGCCCGCAATTACTGTCATAGTATCTAAATTCAATCGTCTGTGCTATTTCTAATTAAAATTATAAATGATAGTGAAAAGTACAAATGAATAAAATGTGCATGTGCCAACTTCATGCATTTTGATCGATATACCCTAATCAGAAATTCCGATAGGAGTTCCCCATTTGATTGAGCAACATCGGATAACGTCTTCTTGTTACAATTTTTGTAAAGATTCATCATCATCATCATCCTGCTCTCATTCCAATTATTTAGAGTGGACTCAATATGTACTTTTATTTCATAATATATAATGCAAAACTGCCTGACCACAACCATTCTCGAGAATCTAATTGTTAACCTGACAGCATCAGCTGAAAATGGCAGGTAGATGTAGTGTCCTTAGTCTCCTTTTACGACACTATAAGCAATATAAGGGTTGGTAGTACCGGTAGTACGTATATATAACGGCGTCAGCGATGGCTGAGCGATAGAGCCTTCGTTCTCACCGCTCACTGGTACTGGATCCATTTTTATGATAGCAGAAAAATAAAAACGTCAAAGCCCAATTAAATAAACTCACTTGTATTCTTACACTGATTTAAATTTGAAATCACAACGTGGCTTGTGGCTATGATTTGTTTATTTATAATATAATAATACCTCCGTTTCTGTCTTAAGGATCGGCTTTTTTCATTCTTATGGCACAAGTCTAAAAAGAACGATATTACTATCCAACGCAATTATAGCTTCCTTAATCAGAGAGATTGGCGTGATGGCATATGACCACTATTACAGGAGCTTACCAACAAATTTTAATGCAAAATTGTCAACATGAATGCTCGCGGTAAACATATAACGTCCTCATAAGTAGACCTATTACAAATATTTATTTGTTTGTTAATGTTAATATATTGCCGCGTGGTGACGGAGTAAGAACACAATGAATAAATCTGCCATCTGAATGTCTGAATGAACCACCCCCTCTCTTGCCCATGAGTGCCATAAAAGACGATTAAGGGATTAAATATGCATATAACATCTATGCAAGAAAAAAAAACTCGAAATCGAAAAAACACTATATTAACACGCCTGGCCAGCCTATACCGTTCAAGGACCGTGGCAAATTCATCGGACCCTAGTATTTATGTTTGGAGTTGGGATTCTCCTCTGACCGGAGGACCCTTTTGACTGGGGGCCCGTGGCATTTTGCCGACTTGCCACCCTGTAGTTACACCACTGCTGACCAGTGTGGTTATAGTAGACCAATTTTCCTCCTATTCTGGCTGGAGAAGGTCCGAGGCGGCTCCCTGTTGGGTTCAAGCAACACGGGAAACATATACGCTTAAATGAATGAATATATTGTTAACCACCAGTAGTTCTATCTTGAGGTAGTTTTGTAGACAAAATTGTATTCGCATGAGCATTAAAAGCTGAGATTCGTATATTCGGCCTGTATAAAAGCAAATGCCTGGAAATTGGCCGCTACAATAGTAGTAATTAATAACATTAAATATAGTCATAACAATAAATTAATTCTTATTCAGAACGTAACCTAATTAACATAAATGATAGATTTAGTGCATTAAGAATCTTTATAACTACTAAAACTATGGATTTCATACTCATTGAGGTTTAAACACTTGTAATATTTCAATAGCTACTAAAGTTTTATAAAAATATATTTTAATTGCGAAGGAATGATGAATAGATTGGATAATGTACTTTTCTTCAATATAAGATTAATAAATCTCATTCAACAATTCTTATACATTATTGATGATATTTCGATAAAAATTGCTAAAGATGAAAGACTTTTTTATTTTAATGTAATTAAGTATTGCCACAAACCTGACTTTATTTTAATGACATTTTTATATAGGTAATAGTTATGTTAATCTAATTTTAAATTAAAACATGTCGTGCATTTTGAAAACTGAGATAGCTTTTTTAGTAAGTACTTTATGTTTTTTTAAATTACCTTGAATTCGGTAGATAAGTATACGGATCCATAACTCGATAAAATAAAACCTTTAATTTATCTGACATAATTAATGGTCGAACTACTTATTATTTTTTTATGTAATTATGCACAAAATTGCTTAAGTTCATAGTTAAAGAGAGAATTGTTATTAATCATATGTCAAGTCAGTAAATTGCAACTCTGTGTTCATGTACCGACGATTCGATGTCAAGGATGACGGAAGCATTCGATAATGCATATTATTATTCGTTTTAAAACTCAAGGGAAGTTCTGTTCAGTTTCATCATCAAAAATTAATTAAATTTATCATCATCCTGCTCTTACCCCAAATAGTGGGGTCGACGCGATATGTATACCTACTTTTCTTCCATTATACATATAAATTTTTTTACAATAATTTTTGGACTGGTCTTCTGCCTCGATATCTATACTCCTCGGGAACATTTTTTATTTTTATAATTGTGATTTTCTATTATAATTGAAATACAATCAATGAAAATCTTTTTGAGTTTAAATCAAACAAAAACTGTTTTTGAATTGTTTTGAATATTTAAAAGGATTACAATCAAGGTCAATGTCACTATTATCATCATTGCTGGAGCGTTCCTGCTAGAACATTTACCATTTTTTGCCATAATAGTCGTTAGACCAATCGGTCGATTGCAACTGTTTTATGAATAAACATGTTTATTTTATTGACAACAATGCATACAACATATAATCATTTATTCTGAGACAAAAAGTAGTTTTTAATGCTAAATTAATTCAATTTATGTATTTTACAACGAAAGTGTCTCTTGTAATTGTAAAAGAATATTAAAAAGTTTTATATGGGTACAGTATTAGGTTTATTTCTTTTATGAATAATTTAATAAAGATTGGTTATCGATTTACGTATATCGACTGTCGCACCTCTTTTCTATTTTCAGTCCAGTATGATCTTGTACGTACGTAAGCGTCATTTTTCTATAAAATGTTTATATATATAATACATTCCTTTTGAGTTCCAATAAAACTGGCACGTAAAGAATGAAAATATATGTCATCTATAGCTACCAATAAATAAAATTGGAGTGTCTATTTGTAATGTCAAAATAATTGACAACAATGCGTACAACATATAATCATTTATTCTGAGACAAAAAATAGTTTTTAATGCTAAATTAATTCAATTTATGTATTTTACAACGAAAGTGTCTCTTGTAATTGTAAAAGAATATTAAAAAGTTTTATATGGGTACAGTATTAGGTTTATTTCTTTTGTGAATAATTTAATAAAGATTGGTTATCGATTTACGTATATCGACTGTCGCACCTCTTTTCTATTTTCAGTCCAGTATGATCTTGTGCGTACGTAAGCGTCATTTTTCTATAAAATGTTTATATATATACATTTTAGGCATGAGTATTAATATTTTTATATATATAATACATTCCTTTTGAGTTCCAATAAAACTGGCACGTAAAGAATGAAAATATATGTGATCTATAGGTACCAATAAATAAAATTGGAGTGTCTATTTGTAATGTCAAAATAATAGGCTTTTTTCATGCTCACACGGTTATTTGCACGACACCTATGCCTAAAATAGCAATTAAAAAATTTTAGTCTGTCTGTCTGTTTGTTTCGGGTAATCTTCAAAACGGCTGCACCGATTTCAAAAATTCTTTCACCAATGGAAAGCTATAATATCAGTGCGTAAACTAGGCTATATTTTATCCCGGTATTCCCACGGGAACGGCAACTACGCAGGTAAAACGACTATAACCTATAATCGAAGCGAAGCGAGGGCGGGTTGCTAGTACAAAATAAAATTGTAACCATGTCGTTCGTTCACACTGACATCATCGATTTCGTAGACATCTGTCACATAGATCAAGTTATATTTTATGAAGTATAGTCTTTTTATGACACTCACGAACAATGAAAGACTTGGTGGTATTCTTAGCCACCACCACACAGCAAACCTTACTTATTAAAGTATGCTTTTAAAATACATTAAACTAATTCGCAAAATTACAAATAAAGTATTACTTTGCGCAATGTAAAGTCAAAGTTTCTAGAAATAAGGTCTCTAACACTACGTGGACGAAAGCCTGTCAAAAGTTGTGGTAGGTATCATCATCATCATCATTTCAGCTCATATACGTCCCACTGTTGGACTCGAACCACCTCCACAATAGGAGGGAAATTGAATGAATGAATACTATACCATGCTAGTCAGACAGATTGATATAGGGTTTTATTTCTAGTTTTCCTTCTCTTGCATAAATGTTAAATGCCTATTATATCCTTAGTCGTCGTTTACGATATCCACGGGTAAGATAGGGAGTGGTGAATTGTATTGTTACTCCGTCACCACACGGACAATGGTAGGTATACTTACTATAATTTTAGCTCTGCAATAAAAAAAATCATTAAAACGATTAGGCCTTTTGTACGCACTTCCATGAGTAATATTTAGTTGATTGCACAGATGACTGAGTGGTTATTAGAACCTTTTATGCAATGTCGTGGGCTCGATACCCAAGCAGGACGATTCTTTGTGCACTCCAGAAATAAATAATTTAGTAGAATATGTGTGTAATCTATGTCCATTAAGGGGGTATTCTGGTGTAGAAATTTGAAAAAATCGAATTTTTTTTGCATTTTTTCAAAGTTTAGACCTTCAAAAATATAACCTTAAGCGGTTTTTCCAAAATTCGAGCTATTTTCGAAGATACAGCGGATTTTGTGACGTGGCGTCTAAGCTAGCGGAGCGGAGCGAATCACACAATGAACGGTAGATGTTACCGGACAACTTGAGGACTCGTTCTTTCCAGAAATTCTTTTGTATTCCACACAAACCTTTATATATATATATATATAAAGGTTTGTGTTTTTAAGGCCCAATGTATGGATGTGGGATCGCCGATTAATCCAAAGTGAGTATTAAATATCTGAGTTATTCTATCGAAATTATTTCTCAAACTTCAAACGCGTTTTTCTCAAAACTACTTTTTTTGAGGTGGTTGTCATGATATCTCAAGTTCTACTTTACCGATTCCTTTGAAATTGTTAGAAAACTTTTGTTATTCATCTCTCTATCGCTCCTGCCTTGGATTTTGAAAAATTTCTACTTGAAGTATTTTTAAAAAATTCGAAAGGTTCAAAAAAAAGAGAGTAAAAAAAAAATTTTTTTAAGTTGACGCCATTTTGTTAACTTTTGTTTTTTTTTCTTTGGCAAAGGTCAATCCGATAGCGACATCTTTACTGATGGGGAATTTTTTTAATTTTTTTGTTTTAGATCACTACAAGGGTTGGAATCATGTCAACCAGGGAGCACCATTTTTTTTGTAGCCGCCACTCCACCGCCCTGTAATTTGAATATTTTTTTATTTTTTTTTATTTTTTTTTTTATTTTTAAAGATTTTTTATATTCTTCAATTGACAATAAAAATTATAACAAACAATGGATAGTAAAGATGTTTTTCATTTGTTTTTAATATCCGTTTGAAAAATACCTAAAATTTAGGCGTTTACACCAGAATACCCCCTTAATAGTATGTGTGTGAAGTTCCCCGCGACCACAATTGTCCACTGTTGTTTTTAAAATAAAATAATGGGTTAGCTTCGTTTCAAGTAGACAACATTCAGCGCCTGTCCGTGTCTCGGTACGCTTGCGTGCCGCTCCGCGCTCTCTCGTACGCTCCGCGCTCTCGATTACGTCACACGTACGCTCAGGTACGCTGTCGTTTTGTTTCGCGCGCTTTCCAACGGTCGCAGCAAACGGACGAAGAAGTGGCAGTGCAAAACCGCCTTTTTCGAGGCGATCTATTGGACTGCTCACGAATAGCACTAACTGCCTGCGTTCAAAGCAAGGTCAGGTAGTGTTATTTGTTTCTGTCTAGTAGACATAAAAGTCATAGTGGCCCCTTAAGGGCAAAACCAAGTTTTTCTTGGTCCCCGGTTGAAACCTAACGGTGTCAACGAAGCCGGGTGAGGCGAAGCCCCGAGTCGCCTGCCGAGCCCCTTCAGGGCGAGGCGCACAACTCGGACGGGACCGGAACAGTAGGCCTTGGGGGTGACCCCTAGTCTACCCCGGTTATCTCCTACCCACCCTACCTATTCCCTACTCCCATTCTCGGGTGTCAGTTTGGGTGTGACTGCCCGCAAGGGCCCATACCACCCCTACACTCGAGCTGTTAGGAACCACGCAGGCACATTAAGATCGGCCGGTGGATACTAGCTTAGGGCACACCCTAGTGTTAAGCACATCCTCCCGACCTACCCCGGTTGGGAGGGAACACACCTCACACACCCCCGGGTTCTCCCCCCGGGGTGTTAGGTTGCTAGGAGACCGCGATATAGCGACTGTTTTCGAGTTTTTATTAGTACAGTGGTTTTAACCACTATAATGTCAAGAGTAGGGCTAGAGGACCTACTCAAGGACGAGGAAATCTGGACGCTTATCGTCCGAAAATTCCGCGACAGGGCACCGGAGCGCACACCATCGCGCCCGCAATCTCCCACCGCCACGATCACCCCAGAGAGTGGGGATGAAAGTGAGCGCACCACTAACTCGGAGATGGAGTACGACTCCGCTCCGACTTCCACCTCCTCTGAAGAGGAAGACTCCCCCAACGAGGGGTTTAGCGAGGCCAAGTCCCGCAAGCGCAGCCGCAGAGCGCGCAAAAATAAGGCCGCCAAGGCCCCCAAGGTCGCTCCCGTAGAGGAGTCCAACCCTCCCACACCGACACCATCACCCGCTGCTCCCCTCCAGGAGCAAGGTGCTCCTACCCCCTCCACGAGTGGGGTCAAGACCGCCACGGCCAACAAGGCCCCCACGGTCAAAACCACCACGGCGGCGACAACTTCAGCCGCCAGAAAACTTACCCCCCCTCCCTTGTACATACACGACAAGGAGAGGTGGTTCTCTATCTCCGCGTGGTGCAATACGCACCGCGTGGCCTACAAAAGCGCCAGATCCACCGCACAGGGGATCAAGGTCGAGGTCAGTACGACCGACGACCACCGTGCGCTCTCAAAAATGTTAGGGGAGCAACGCATCCCCTACCACACATACACGATGCCCGAGGAAAAACTCCTACGGGCCGTGATTAAGAACGTCCCACGAGAATTCGCCAAAGAGGAGATTCTCGAATCCAAGGCCCAAAACCTTCCCGTGAGGGAGGTTCACCGTATGGTGCGCGGCAAAGCACACGCACCTATGAACATGATATTGGTATGCCTAGATTGTTATCTAGGCATACCAATATCATGTTCATAGGTGCGTGCCCCGTGCGGTGCCCCCGAAGGTAAACAGGTTTTCCGCATCACACATGTGTGCGGACTTATGGGCGTTAAAGTAGAGCCCCCCTACAAAACCGGCATTATGGCTCAGTGCCATAAATGCCAGATGTATGGCCATACATCAAACAACTGTTATGCCCACCCAAGGTGCGTTAAGTGCCTGGGAAATCACCACACCAGCGAGTGTGAGAGGCCCAAGAACCTGTCCCTCTGCACAGAGCCGCCATCGTGCGTGCTTTGCGGGGAGATGGGCCACCCGGCCAACTTCCGCGGCTGTCCACGGGCGCCTAAAAGGCCGATTCGTCCAACGGGCCCGGCCCGCTATTATAATAAGGCCTTCGTGCCCGCCCCCCTCCCGACTCACAATGCGTGGTCTCGCCCCCTTACTCAAGGTAGGGAGCCGTTCCCCGCATTACCGCGCACGCAAGCGCCCCCCCACCCCCCTTCACGCACCCACCAAAACCTCAACCGCCATCCGTTGGGCATAAAACGCCCGCCGGGGGCCAATCTAAGCCCCTTATGGGCACACCCGTCGCCAAACCCGCACCAGTTAGGGTAGCCTCACACGCGCTCCCTAAGACCCCACAAGGCCTAGACCCGGATCTAGCCCTTGTGGCAAATTTTGCCTCACTCATCGACTTCGCGGAAATCCGCGAGGTCGCCGCAGAGCTAAGGAGGAACGAGGGTAATAACCTCGCCCTCGTTAACATTGCCATAAAATTCTCACCCCTACTCGAACGTCTGGGGTCTCTTAGTTTTAAATAAAATGGATAAGCACACTCCCGGCAGAGTCAAACCACGACACCTAAAGTTAGGGACATATAACGCGAATAGCCTCTGCTCACAGAGGGACGAGTTAGGTACATTCCTTAGGGAACAACAGCTCGACATTCTTATGGTACAAGAGACGTTTCTCAAACCTTTCAACAAGGACCCTAGAATTGCGAATTATAATATAGTTCGCAATGATAGGGTCACTTCGCAAGGAGGGGGAACGCTCATCTACTATAGGAGGTCGTTGCACTGCACGCCTGTGGATCCGCCACCTCTGGCGTACATTGAAGCGTCAGTATGCAGATTAGCGCTCACCGGCCATCAGCCAATTACATTTGTCTCGGCTTACCTGTCACCCGAAAGAAGGGACGGTAAACACTTAGTGGAGAGCGATCTCAAGGCATTGCTTGACTTGGGCGGCGCCGTCATCATTGGCGGTGACCTTAACGCCAAGAACACCTCATGGAACTGTCATAGTTCGAACAAGAGGGGCAAAGTCTTAGAGTTATACGCTGACAGATTAGGTTGTGACGTCATAGCGCCATTAGAGCCGACTCACTACCCTAACATTGTCGACCACAGGCCAGACATATTAGATATAGTACTTCTCAAAAATATAAACTTACGTTTATGTTTAATAGAAGTACAACACGAACTAGATTCAGATCACCGTCCGGTGACTCTGGAATTCGCCCCCCGCTTACCCGGCCCCTCAGGCCACAATAACGTAACAACAAAATTGACCACCGACTGGGCACGGCTCGGGAGAAATCTCAAGGCCACCTCATCGGCATACCTTGATAAGATTCCCAAGGACATAAAGTCCGAGGAAGAAACCTCCCTGGCGATCGATTTACTCACGGGTCACGTGCAGTCGGTAATTGACGACTGCTCGCGGCGGGTGCCGGATACGAGCGATCGTAGATGGCAACTGCCGAGTGACGTACGCGACCTACTGAGAAGAAAGAACGCCGCAACCCGCGCGTACGACCGATACCCCACGGAGGAGAACCGCAAACGCCTGCGGGCCCTCCAAAGGGAGGTCAAAACCGAAATTAATAATATGAGACAGAGCAGATGGGACGCCACTTTAGAAGAGCTGAAGCCCACGCACACAGCCTTCTGGCAGCTTTCCCGCTCACTCAAAAGAGATGTAGTGTCCACACTCCCTCCCCTCAGTAGAATAAATCAACCGCCGGCATTCATGGATGACGAAAAGTCTGAATGTCTGGCAGAGAGCCTAGAGCTTCAGTGTACGCCGAGTACATTATACGAACAAGAAGCGACTCACTACAACACTATTAATTCGGAAGTGGCTAGTCGTACCACTTTATCGCGATCGAATATAAACAACGACAACAATATGCCTATCCCAACAGTGAGCACCGACGAAGTCGAGTCGCTTATTAGGGGTCTCCACGCTAGGAAAGCCCGGGTTCGGACGGTATTACAAATAGAGTAATTAAATTATTCCCAGCCCATTTAATAAAATTACTGTGTTGTATTTTTAATGCAGCCCTCAAATATAACATCTTTCCTTCACAGTGGAAAGAGGCCGTGGTAATCGGAATCCACAAACCCGGCAAAAAACGTACCGAACCCAATAGTTATCGACCTATTAGCCTACTGAGAAGTTTAGGTAAATTATACGAACGAATAGTACTCAGTAGGCTACGCTCATACGCAGAGTTAAATAAACTTATACCGGACGCGCAATTTGGTTTTCGTGCTAAACACAGCTGTGTTCAGCAAGTACATAGGCTAGTAGAATACACCAGTAGTCAGTTCATTAGGGGACGGTACACTGGTGTATTATTTCTAGATGTAGCGAAAGCTTTCGATAAAGTTTGGCATGAGGGCTTAATTTACAAATTATATTTATTAAAAATCCCCGAATACTTAATTCTAATAATACATGACTATCTGAGTCATCGCAGCTTTCGCTATAGGGTGGAAGGGACGTTGTCGACCTCCCATCCTCTCAAGGTCGGTGTCCCACAGGGCTCGGTCCTCGCCCCATTTTTGTTTACGCTGTATACAAGTGATTTACCCAAGTTCACTCGTGTGCACACGGCGCTTTACGCCGACGATACCGCACTCTATTGTGCAGGTATGTCCCCGACAACCGTAGTCAATACACTCCAAAAAGCGGTTACCGCCCTTGCCAATTGGTATAGGAAATGGAGAATAGAAATTAATCCCGAGAAGAGCCAAGCGGTCATGTTCACTAAACGAACTGCCCGTCTGTGCTCTCCGGACAGCATCCCTCCTCTCACTCTCTTCGGCCGACCTGTCTCATGGACCAGAGAGGCCAAGTACTTAGGTGTGACCCTTGATAGCCGACTCACTTCCCTGTCCCACTTGAAGCGGGTCCGCGCGCGCGCCGCCTTCGTGATGGGACGCCTTCACTGCTTATTAAACGCAAAGTCAAAACTATCACTTAAAAATAAAGTCCGATTATACACTACCTGCATACGGCCGATCATGACGTATGCCAGTGTAGTATTCGCGCACGTTAGGCCAAACAGGATCCACAGGTTACAAACACTACAAAATAGATTCATGCGACGGGCAACGGGAGCACCGTGGTTCGTTCGTAATGTCGATCTACACATCGACCTCGAATTGCCGACCATCAGGCAGTATATGAAGCGTTGCTCCCAGCGCTATTTTGACTCTGCCATGACTCACCCCAATCCACTAGTGGTTGGGGCGGTAAACTACGTCCCCTCAAAAATACCCGCGGTCCGACGACCCCGTCATCTCCTTGAAGAAGGGGATGATGCCATTACGATCGCCCAAGAAAGGGCCTACACAGCTCGCGCAGCGATAACACATAAAACTCCGCGGTATCGGCCTCGCCGACGAGGTCGAAAACCGCGCCGCGTAAAAATCATTAGGTAACCTAAACGTGGCCACGCCCACTTTGCTTTCAGCGACGCCCCGAGCCGAGGTCCGTTCCCCACAGGGGGAGCCCTCGGGCGATGTTCGCTTAACTTACTAACCGGGTTGAGAGCCTTCTGCTCGCCCATTGCCCGCGTTAAGCTGTCAAGGTCATCTGCGACCAACAGCTAAATAAAATAAAATAGCTTCGATTCGTAAATTTTCCTAAGTCTCGATGTCCAAATCCAACCGGAGTTTGCTCGACAGACTTGCCATACGCTAGTTCTTACACTTAACGTAGCCGTATCCTCATTGTTAGCTTCTTTTCCAGACGACTATGACAAATTTCAATTGAGACAGATACTTATGGAGTGGGCATTTCTTAATAGACTTCCAACAGATAAGACAATTTAGAACTTCAGAATTTTTCGCATCGACATTCGTAATCAATAATGTCGGCTACGCCAGATATGTGTGCGAATTCCTGTGGGGTACTCGCTTATTCAAAAGTCTCTTGGTGATGAAACTTGACTGCACTAATAGCGACAAAGTCTGGGATAGTATTTTGGACCATCTATAAACGATCGCTCGGAACCTGAATTTGTATCCGTTATTTGCAAATAGGTAAAGTTCTCCACGACACAAGGCGCGCAATTTTTTGCGCTAAAGAGTGTTACCAGAATAACTCAGTTATTAATGGCGTTACAATTATGAACAGTACACATACTTGGGTAAAAAACGGATAAAACTATTAGAATTTATTTAATAAGGTTTCTTAGGTATTACACTCACTTGTTAAGTGCGATGTCGACGTATATATCTACGACGCCTTCCTAAATATACCACCGTGAATTGTCTACTCACGGCGCCTTCCTTTACCTAAGTAATTCGTTTCGATGAGAACGAACATGAAGTCTGTCCAAAAAAATTTAACACAAGCGACAGAATTCAAAGAGCTACTAAAATATACTAAAAATTACCAGGTAGTCTAACATTAGCGTCAGTTGCGAATACAAGAAACAAACACATTTAGGTTGTAAATACCTAAACTAATGTTTACTGACCGTTTCTACACAGTGATCATGAACTACTTTGTGTCTTGACAATAAACTTTATTCGGTACTTTGATAATTTAGTTGGCATTTTTTTTATAAAGAGCCAGCACGCGTTTTAAAGGTCAATCACGCAGGGTTTCACGATAGATATCACGCATTCTGATAGGTAGGTCCCAAGCACTGTATTCGCGTTCACCGATATTTTTTAACCTTGAACACTTTCATTGCAAATGACAAATCATTTTTTGTATCAAATCAAGACTATTTCGGCAGCTTTTAAATTAAAATGCGTATTCAACATATATGTGTAGGCGCAGTATTAAACCGCAAATTTCTACGATTATCGGAAAATAAGTGAGTATATATGAGATAAAAAGGTCCGTGTGGTGACGGAGTAGGAATATAATTCACTACTGCCCATGGATGTCGTAAAAGACGACTAATATGATGAATGTATATAACATCTATGCAAGAAAAGAACTCGATATAAAACCCCTATATCAACACGTTTGACCAGCGTGGTATAATAGGTCAACTGCCCTCCTATTGTGGAGGAGGTGCATGTCCAGCTGTGGGACCGATATGAGCCGAGATGAGATGATGAAAAATAGGTTACTTATATGCGTTAGGTAAGAATATTAGATACATTCCTTCTAATATTGTACTTCTCTTTCGGTTTCGGTAGTCTTGTTAACCTGGCAGAGGGTGGTATTTTCTCGCCCAGGAGCTAGCTCCCTGGCGACGCCCAACGTAATATCAACACACGTTAGGTATTCCAGCTGGAGAGCCCTTAGATCGAAATTCCGACCTCCGAGGCCTCCGAGACACCGGCCAGAAGGTGCTGATGGAGGGTTGGATCGACAGTATGACATCCTCTTTCCGACTATAATACTTCATTTAAAATCATATTCCGTCAGCTAGTCAGACCGTCCCCCTCACAGAGCGGTGGCTACACGTTTAATAGTTGTTAAAAATTTATATACGACCATGGATGCAAAATGCTTCAGTCGAATACATGGCTAGGTTAGGTTAAAACAGTCCGTCAGTAAGTCAAACCTTTACCATTGATTGGGTGCTGACACCCAAATCAATAGTTTCATTGGGAATAATTCACCATTATATCAAATTTACTACACTTCATACCACATACACACATCAGCATAATTATTTAATATAACACTGTAAACCACGATAATTTTATTCACACTGTCACTCTTGGCACATTTTCCTTATTTATAGCTAAAAGAACATTCTAACATTAGAATACAAAACACAAAGTAGAAAAATAAAACTTGTAGGAAAAAAGATCTTATATTAAAATAAAAACTCTTTTATTCAAACAGAAATAAGTGTGTCACTATGTTCTTCTTCTTCTTCTTATTTAATGGCAATGAGCTACAATAATATAAGCTATTGGTGCCAGTGTCGAGTTATTATATTGTTTATTCACGTCTTTGGTTTTCGTCTTTTAGTCAGTCGTTAGCACGATTTAAAAATCGCAGAGTAGGCATGTCTTGGTTAAAACCATGGAAGTAATAAGTACCACGTACAACAGGAATGAGCTGTTGTCGCAAAATTGAAGCCGAGCGAGAGCTCAATAACTGTACCTTTTATCCCTCTCTGGCGATGGTGACCATATTGAAATATGATTTAAGGACAATAATTATAAAAAATGATTTATGATCTGACGTCAGCAGATCATTGCTTCAGATGGATTTTAATCAAAAATGCTAATGATAAATTTGTCTTTTGCGGCACTATACATTTTCTGTTTTTGCTTGCTTTTCACACTTCTGTCCTATAGGTAGGTACTTACCGAATGGTGCTTGTGGGACACGACACGACATGCAGCTGGACTGAGATAAAATTACGATAAACTACCTATTGTGGTATATTTAATTAATTAGGTAACAAAAAACAGTTAAGTTTAAGTTTAATTCTAAATAAGACATTGCTAAATAAAACAGTCTTGTGAAGTTTCTGCCGCAAACCCAGCTTATTCCTCATATGTTTCATTGATTCTAATTTTGCATTATGAGTTAAACGTAAATTGAGATATGAATTCGCTAACACCTTCACCAATTGAATATCATGTGGATCTTCAAATATAGATTGAGGAGGATGCGGTGGATCTAACAATGTATGTAGTTTGCTATAAAATTCTTGGACAACATACATGATAATTTTATTTTTATGTAAGTTTTTAATGATTGATTTGATAATGTAATAAACAGTTTTTCAGTATACTTTAGAATTTCAAACACAAATCTTCCAGATTTGCATGCTTAAGTTTTTGCCGTTCAATAAAAGCAGTAAATGCGGAAAATTGTGATATGTCGACACAGTAGTTGTGATCTATGGTCTTGTGATCCAATAACACCACACGACAATTTGAACAAGAAATTTTGTCAATCATCCCATTCACGATATATCCAGCAATATAATAAATAATGTTCAGTTTAAAATCTGAAACACAAGCGCTATCTACGAGATCCAACAAATCATCTATTGATGTCGACTGATCTTTATTACATTCTTCCACAATAGCCCTCTTTTTGTTCCTAAATTCGAGTACAGGAGTCAATTCATAATTATCAGTGGTGCAATTGGCATTTATGCTAGGCTTAATACTATTTTTGTACAATAATTTTCTCAAAATATATCTAAATTGCATTGCACTGGGATTATCATTTGCTCCGCCGCGAGCTCTTACGCAAGAAAAGTACATCTCTAGATGGTCCTGGGAATATTTATAGGTTAAGAAATATTTGAACTCATCAGACTGTAATAAATCCATAACTAAATTTTCAAAACTAGTGATATTCACAATAAATAAATAATTTTAATATCGAAAGGAATAAAAAATGCATAGGTATTTAAGTTATTTGTTCTTGAACTAGGACTGGATAGCATGGTCACCGTAATTCTTCATTAATAAATTATGTTTAAAAATTTCATGTGGGGTTGTCAGGTCAAGTGTCCGTATTTCATACAAATAAAAGAAAACCTATACGCCAATCGCAACATTTTTGCGTTAATAAGGTTTTTCACGTAGCAACAAATAATATTGCTTTAACATGTCGGTATTAAATTATTATTTATATTTAGAAACATTTTAGAAGTCAATGTTTTTACTTCATTACATTACATAAATCGTTTATTTTTCTACCAACAACGAAATAATTGAAATCAACTTAACTCTGACAACTCTAAGTTACTGTTAGAACGGGACACAGGGTACAGTGGTAGCCTTCCCACTCGGCTTCATTTTTATTTTGCGCGCGACAAGACTCTTATTTCCTTGACATAAGGTTTTATTTTCTTTGTTTTAGCTGCAAAATGCACAGACAGAGCTCATTCCTGTTGTACGTAGTACTTAATACTTCCATGGTTAAAACCAAGACATGCCTACTCTGGGAATTTTGGCAAAATGTTAAAATACGCAGAATTCACTATTATATCATATTCACTACATTTTAGAATTATATCTGCATCATATTACATAAAATTATTCAAAATAAACACTATAAAACACTAATAATATTCAAAGTAGCAAATTTAAGTCAGCAAAATTATTCAATATAACACTATAAAACACTAAAGCCCCTCCACATGTTGGCCGAGCCTAGGCCAACGCGAGCGTCGGCAAATAGGTACAAAGCAAGTGCTAGCGTCCACACGTTGGCCGCCAACGCGAGTGGCCAACATAGACGAGTATTTGTAGAGCTGTCCACACGTTGGCCTCGGTCAGTGTTCATTGTGCACTGAAACACTATGGACGTTGACATTGACGTCGTTGCAGCTTCGGCTATTTATTTAATGAGCGTATATAACTATTATCTCAGTGTATACCGCAGTAAAGTGGTAAAAAAGCAGGTGGTTGACACTGAGTATTCACAGAAATAGAACAATGTAAGATATATCCGTGTGGTGTCGGTGTAAGAATACAATTCATCACTCCCTATCTTGCTCGTGAATGTCATAAAAGACGACTAAGGAATATACACATATATATACATAATACGCATATAACATCTACGCAAGAAAAGGAAAATTCGAAATAAAGCCCTATACCAACCTGTCTGACTAGCATGGAATAGTAAGGACAGTTTCCCTCCTATAGTGGAGGAGGCTCGAGCCCAACAGTAGGACGTATATGAGCTGAAATGATGATGAATGATGAAGATACTTTTTGATACTATAGGTAGGTAACAATATAGGGTGACTTGGATCTAATTATTTACGTCGCATATCTAGAAGTAGTGGTACAAATTTGAAAATATAATCATTTGTGTTGAGCGACATTATCACATTAAACGCGTCTAACAGCGATCGATGCCAACCGTGTAATGGCGAGTAGGCCAACTTGTGAACGGCATTGGACGAGCGCAGACGAGCGTCTTTGATTTGTGCACAAAAACCGACACTGAGGCGAAGTGAGGCAAGTGATCACGAGCGGCGAGTGACAGCGAGTGAAGACAAATCAGCTGTCCACACGAGGGCGAGCAACGGCAAGCGTTGGCCAACTAATGCAAATCGGGTGTACACAGGTTGGCGTTGGCCATCGTTCGCCTACGCTCGGCCAACATGTGGACGGGGCATAAAATTTAAAAGTGCTACACATTTTGACATTCTAGTCAAAAGTCGTCATTATGTTCTAACTTCTACTTTACCAATAGTCCAGTCAAGATAGGCCCAAAAACACCTTCGTGCTTGCAAAAGGTCGTGTAGTCACGAATTTTTGATATGTTGTTAGGACTCAAATAAACATAAAAATGCACAATTTGCAACTTCCATAGTGCTGTGCTAACGGTAGGGTGACCATAAAACCATAAAATTTTTGGTAATTTTTCAGATTTTGTTGAATATCTTAGTTAAAGAAGGATCTGACATCTTTAGTTGTTATGAAACATTTAAAGTACACTTAATAAGCTACAGTTTGAGACTAAAACCAGCTTTATACTGTTATTGGTTCTTGAGATACAGTTCTTCAAACATAGCCGACTTTTTCAAATAAGTGGATATTTTCAAAGTAGTCGCCTATTTTGTGTAATATCTTCTATAATACACATTCCACATTAAAACTTACTATAACAAAGTTGTAGTACGTTCAATCAGCTTTCATTTGAGATCAAATTGGTACTTGTTGAACCAGCAGTTCCCTCAAAAATGGCAGATAACCAAAACCAGTTATACGTGGGTTTTCACATCTTTTTAAAGATGATGATGATGATCATAGTTTTGGCAAATAACACAAATCTTCGAAAATGTGCCGAAAAGTGAATATTTTTCGTAACGGCCACAGATATTCTAATTTTTTTTCTAAATAAAATATGCAAAAAAAATATGAACAAAAATGACAATTAAAAAATAAAGAAACATAACCTTCACGAGGTGAAGGCGGTAACAATATACTATTAAATATTATATTGGCTAAAACTCCCAAACTAACAAATAATTTAACCATAGTGTAAAATTAACATTCCTTCGGCCTTATGTTGTAGTTGTCTATATTGAGGCGGTGTATGTGTGGCTGTGTATCCGGTAACGCAGGGCAGCCAAACGAGTGAATTGTATTGTAAAACTATTTATCTAGAGCAAATTACAGCATTTGGAATTGGCAATGAGAACAACAAGAGACGCTTAATAGCTTTTCTTTGTGACACCTTTCGGACGGAGGGAGTAGAAGTGGCTGTGACCGAGGAAGATATAGATCAGATCGTCATGACTGCGCTTTCAAAAAGAGCAGTAGCTGACCGCGTAGTCATTGTTGGAGAAGACGTCGACTTACTCGTCCTTCTTACCAGTTTATACACCGAAGAGACAAACGTCTACCTTCAAAAGAGCACAAAGGGCAAAGCTGGTTGCTGTCACTATTCCTCAAAGTCCTACAATATGCAACAAGACCTCCAGTCATCACCAGGAACGGTACTGTTCGCCCACGCTTTTACCGGGTGCGATACTACCTTAGCACCGTTTGGCCAAGGTAAGACTAAAATCACCTCACTCCTCAGTAAGAGTAAACCAATTGCTGAGCAAGTGAAGGTCCTTCTTTGTCCAGACTCCACTCTAGAAGCCGTGAAAGAGGCAGGTATCAAGTACTTTGTGGCTCTGTTTGGCGGTGACATCGCGAGGGATAGTTTAGACTTCCTGCGATATATGACGTTTATTACGTCAAAAACCTTAAACCTCGCCCGTTTGCCACCGACGGAAGATATCGCAGTCTATCATGCAGCAAGATGCTACCTCCAAGTGCAGAAGTGGCGGGGAATTAACTTAAATCCAACTGATTGGGGTTGGAAGCTGTCTCCTCAGGGACTCGCTCCTATTCCCACCACTATGGATCCCGCACCTCCTTCTGCGAAAAATTACTTGCAAATACAAGAAAGGGTGCTCTGGGAGCTGTTCGTATACAAAGGCGGGACGCCGCTGCTCAGTTCTTTGCCAGTCATGCGGTGGTAAATTTTGTGCTAACATCCCAGATGTAGAGCTAATATGCTCTGACGATGAAGATGACCCAATAACAGACTGGGCACCTGTCCCAGCATCCATCGCTTGGGATACCATCATTACTGTCCGAGACATAGCCCATCTAAAATAAAAAGAAAAGCTTAGTAGACATTTACGAAAGGAGCTTACGATATTATTAACTAAAACGCAATGATTTTATTTTTTATTTAATTATTACTATCATCAACGTCGTCATCTTTAAAACACTGGTAGAATTGATTAACTCCTCTTTTGGTTTTTAAGTCGGTTAGAAAGACGTGAGCTTTCACGTCTTTCTAACCGACTTAAAAACTTTTCATTTTATTTGTATTACCCCTCAAAGCCCACGTATTGGTTATTTGCCCTGGTTTTGGCTATCTGCAATTTTTGAGGGAAGTCCTGGCCCTACATGTACCAATTGGATCTCAAATAAATGCTATTTAAATGTTCTTCAACTTTGTTATAGTAAATTTTGGTGTAAAATGTATATTATAGAAGATATTACACAAAAAGGGTGACTATTTTAAAAAATATCCACTTTCTTGAAAAAGTTGTCATGTTTGAAGGACTGTATCTCAAAAACCAATAGCGTTATAGAAATGATTTTAGTCTCAAATAGTAGCTTATTTAGTGTACTTTAAATGTTTGATAGCAACCAAACATGTCAGATCCACCCTCCACTAAGATATTCAACAAAATCTGAAAAATTTCCAAAAATTTTATGGTTTTATGGTCACCCTACCGTTAGCACGGCACTTTGGAAGTTGCAAATCGTGTATTTTTATGTTCATTTGGGTCCTAATAACATATCAAAAATTCGCGACTACACGACCTTTTGCAAGCACAAAAATGTATCTTGACTGGACTACAATGCATGTGAAATTTATTTAGAATTTTAAATATTTTATAGTAATCTTCAGTTACGGCGTTCAAATAGCTGCAGCCTCATTATAATGAGGCTGCAGCTATTTGAACGCAGAACGAAGCGCCGTACTAGCAACATTTAGTACCTGTCCTCATAAGTATGGTATCGCTACATACACGGTATAAAGATCTGGTATAAAATTACATATACCAACATATGATTAGAGCCTGTTTTAACAGCTTCCTTTGAGCAATTCTTGGTGACCTTTGCAACATTTTGATGATATTCGGGACGATTTATCAGTCAATTTTTTTCTTTTTTGATATGGAACATCTATAGGCGAGGGTAAACCTGGTCGTTGGCGTGGCATATCGCATGCTGTAGTGTAAAGCGACACATGACGTGGCGAGGCCTCTATGATAGTAAATGTAGTTCCGACCAATTGTCACAGTAATATCGTCAGAGGCATCAAATATAAATATTATATTATATTATTACAGAAATCACTGATTAAAAGAGTTCATTTGTGACAATTTGAAATATTTTTGAATTTTTCATTCTTGTATTTAATAAAAATAAATGTTTATTGAATAAAAATCATCAATTTCTGGAAAAGACATCATAATATTTTATTTATATATTATGCCCTATTCGTTTCTGTCATAATCTGTTCTTTTATGGATATATACTTGTACAAGATAAATTCAATGTTTCATATCTGTCAGGCGTCCTGAGCGGCGCGGTGGCTCACTTAATTTATTTATTTAAGAACCTTTAATATTGATGGACTAAGACGCTCTATTAAGCTAATACTCACAAAAACAGTTATGTTAGCATATAGACTCAAGAACAGTGTAGCATATAAACTAACGTCGTCGCATGCCCATATCAACTTTTTTATACAGCTTCACACCAGTTTCAATGAGAGGATAAGCGAATACTTATGTAATATCACTGCGAGAGAAAGAACACTCGAAATAAAACGTTGTGTGCCGAGCAATATAGATAACATCACTGCAAACGAAGAAAAAAATCGAAATAAAAATCTATATATTTGACTTGCAAGTTGTAGTAAGCTGACTTCTTTCATATGCAGAAGGTCTATAAGGCGATGGCGAACGAGTCCATAGTCCGCCGGATGCGTATCTCTGCTGAGTGGTCATTACTTCCTAGCCAATATTTTTAAATTTAGTTGACATTTTCGGTTTCTCTGCTCATAAGTATGGTGTTATTTTATTTAACTAAATCACCTCCATTCCAAGTCAATTGTAATGTGTATAATTTGTTCTGCCTGGCAAGACAATAAATTTTGTTATATATGTTGAACTTAGTTTTCATAAGATATTCCGTGTGGCGACGGAGTAAGAATACAATTCACCACTCCCTATCTTGCCCGTAGATGTTGTAAACTCATAACTCATTTATTGGTAAGGGTTTCTTACATGTCATTATAAATATGGTAAAGATGATTACATTTTAACAATATTAGGTTACCAGCAATTATAATAGGATAAGTAACAATGTCAAAGAAATGTCAAAGAGTAACAATAATAGTAATAAAGAAACGTAAACAATATCCGCGTTGAGTACTGTCTACATTTTCAAAAATTCGTCAAACTTATAGAATGCCTGCCTGACGAGCCACCGCTTTAGTCGGACCTTGAAGGTTTGGAGGCTAGGAGCGGAAATTATCGGTGTAGGCAGTTTATTGTACACCGCTGGGCCCATAACATGAGTTGTCTTCTCTGACTTAGTGAGTGTTCTTGCTACGGCTGATAAGTTATCACGGTATCTTGTGAAATACGAATGCTTATGGCTTGGTTTGGAAAACTTTAATATGTTTTTTCTGACATAAATAGCCACCTGGTATATTACCACACTAGGAAGGGTAAGGATGTTTAGTTTAGTGAAAAAAGGTTTCACTGACGCATCGTTTGGTATCCCGATTATTGCTCGTACGGCGCGCTTCTGCATACGAAATATGCGCTCTCGGTCTGCTGCTCGACCCCAGAGTTCTGCACCATACTGGAGTTGGGAGTGCACTGTAGCAAAGTAACAGGCTCGCAACTCTTTCTTAGATACTATCCGAGCAATACGGCCCAGAGCGTAACACGCGCTGCCTATTCTCCTACATAGTCTATTAATGTGGTTTGCCCATTTAATACTACTAAAAGACGACTAAGGGATATAATACGCATAATAAATGACATCTATGCAAGAGAAGGAAATTATGAATGATGATACAGTTATTGCTTGACTTTTGTTTCCTATCTTTTACGGTTCTAGGTTCTAGCGACTTGATTTACACAAACAAAAAAAATCATTTTAGATACGATTTTCGATATTGGATTTTTTTTTTTTTTTTGGGCCACTCGGTTTGATTATTTGCCAATTACATGTGAAGGAAGTTAAGGAATCTTAATTATTGGTAATAGGAATTTGGGATAGCGTATAGACAGGAATCTGGTGGAAATGTTAGGATACCAAAGGATGGAAAATTAGGAAAATGATATGATATTATATACATAAATATTATATTCTGATATTATTGGAAGATATAAAAGTCACAAGAAATTTATAAATATCAAGATTATTAGAAGCAAGTAGTGTTAGGACGGAGGTAGGAAGTGGGATATTAAGTGAAATCAAAGATGAGAATAATACAGTATGATCATACAAAGAGCAAGAAAATATGATATGGTTAATGTCGCCAATTTCTCCACACTCACACGCATTAGATGATATGATATTTAGTCTAGCAAGATGAGTCGGTATACACATATGTCCAAGCCTCAGTCGTATTAAAATTGTGGTGGCCTGTTTGCTAAGCTTTGCTTTAAAAACCATGGTTTATTTGGAATATTTGGTTGAACTAGAGAGTAAAGTTTGCCTTTGACCTGACAACTAACGACCAAACTTTTTCCCACGATTCTTTTAGATATAACGTAGGTAAAGCAGCCAGATCATTATAATAATTTAAATAGGGGTAGATGTCACCAGATTCTGCAGCATCATTTGCAACATTGTCTGCCCTGATATTACCAGAAATGCCGGAATGGCCCGGAATCCAAACAAAAGAAACATTAATATTTTTTTGTGTGCATGTGTAAAGTAGACTTCTAATTTGAAGTATTACAGGAGAGATAATTCTACGCGAGAAAGGAAAACATTCTAAGGCTTGTAGAGCACTCCTAGCTTCAGAGAATACTACAGCACTTTGAAGTTTCATAAGTAATATATATTCAACTGCTTTTAATAATCCGAAACACTCGCCTGTAAAAACTGAGGATTCTGGCGGTAATTTAATTTTTTGAACAATATTATAATTTGAATGATAAACCCCTACGCCAACACATCCTATTCTCCCAGATTTAGAAGCATCTGTAAAAATATAGTGCCAGTTCTTCCAGTAAGTATTAACGGAGTGTTTAAAAGAAAGCGGTGCTAACGCATCAGATTTTATTATACCTAAATTAAGACGAATATCGGGAACTATGGCTAAGGATTCAAAAGGTGCACAAAAGAGCGAATACGATGGAGAATGATAAAATGGCGCTCCAAGAGAATTAATTTTCTGATATCTTTTAATGAGATAAGGAGGTGGTTTATGAGCCCAAAATCCTGAAGAAGTGATCTGATATTGAAGTTTTTCAAGTTTCAAACGTAATGGGTGTTTAGAAAATTGGAAACATCGTAATAAAAATTTATCGCATATATATTGACGACGTAAATGCAAAGGAGGGTCCACTAATTCAACCTGTAAGGCGTTATTTGGGGAAGACACGCTTTGGATTGAATCCTATCCAATCTCTTTAAAGTATTAACATTAGGCAATAATAAAAATGTACCATAATCAAGAATACTTCGAATGAGTGCATTGTAAAGTAGCTTCAACGAGTAAGGGTGACCACCCCACCAGACACCACATAGGCATCTTAGAATGTTGAGAGATTTTTCACATTTTGCCACAATGTAGTCACAATGAGCAATACCAGAAAGTTTCGTATCTAAAATAATTCCTAAAAATTTTATACTATTTTGTGAACTAATTAGATTACCATTATAATAAATGTTAATAGGTGGAGGAAGCCTCGACCTTGTAAATAACACGGCAGTACTTTTATCAGGGGAAATTTCTAAGCCATTGGCATCCATCCAACATTTTAGATTCTTAAGGGAAGATGACAAGCAGTGACAAGATTGATCAATAGATTGATGCGAATGATATAACAGTAAGTCGTCTGCATATTGAAGTACTCTAACATTCAAATCCAGGCTAGATTTTAAATCATAAGTATAAATATTATAAAGAATAGGGCTCAGTACGGACCCTTGTGGGAGCCCCTTATTTACCACTCTATATTCATTTAAAAAACCTTCTAAATAAATATGACGATCTAATAAAGAATTCATAATAAAATTCGTAAGAATAATGGGTATATTTAATAATATTAGTTTTTTGTATAAAATGGACAAAATAACGTTATCATATGCAGAAGCAATATCTATAAAAGTGGCTACTACAGACTCATTGATTGAAAAGGCTAAATGAATATCGGTTACAAAAATACTCATACTATCTATGGTACCTCTCCCTCGCCTAAATCCAAATTGACTTTCACATAATAAATTATTATTCTCAGTATACCATTCTAGACGGTTTTTTACCAGATGTTCAGTAATTTTCATGAGAACGGAAGAGAGCGCTATAGGGCGGTATGATAACACGGAAGATGAACTTTTACCAGGCTTCAATATTGGTAACACTAGTTGAGATTTCCACGAAGGAGGTATCTTGCCTGTTATCATAATAGTATTTATCATGTTAAGGTAATAAAAAAGAATTTTACCTGTAGCATGTGAGACAAGAGAATACGGAATACCATCCATACCAGGTGCAGAATCTTTTACCTTAGCTAATACACCCTTAAGTTCAGTAATTGAGAAAGGGGCATTTAAACCTGACAGATTATTTGAAATTTCAACAAAACATGGAAGCATAACTTTTTCAGGGACAAACGGAGGAGCTAATTTATTTAAAAATTGCGTTTGCAAGTCGGTAGGCAGTGCTGTTGGAGAAGATTCTTTGAAAGCAGATCTAAATTTTCTGATATTTTGCCAGACTACAGTAGATGAGATATCAGGCAAGACTGATGAGCAAAATGATTGCCAGCTTTGAAATTTTTTCTTTTTAAATAATTTACGGGTTGCCGTAATGACACTGGATAAATTTTTAAAGTTTTCATTGCAAGAAAATTGGGAGTACTTTGCTTCTGCTTGCTTGCGTCTTTTAATCGCGTCTGAACAATCTTTATCCCACCACGGTGGAGACGGAATAATACCTAAAGCTCCATTTTTGATAGGGAAAGTATCGTTAGCAGTTTTAATAATTGCCTTAGAAAGAGTTTCCGCACATTCAGATATGTCGGCTGACGTTAACTCTGGAAACTGCAATATTTCTTTGTCTAAAGATTTTTTAAAAGTATTCCAATCGGCATCGGCTAATTTATATCTAAGGCGAGGAGAGCGGGGATTGAGCGTGAATTTTTAATGGAAGGGAAAGAGACAATAATCGGATAATGATCACTACCGTATGAATAAGGAAGACACTTCCAGGATATCTGTGAAGCCAAATTACTCGAGCAGATAGATAAGTCGGGAGCACTAATACCTTCATGAGGCGAAGACCGACGAGTACTACATCCCGAATTAATTAAACAAAGATTATGTCTATCTAATAAATCTAAAATCAAATTACCAAAATAATTCGATGTACTACACCAAGAATGATGTTGACAATTGAAATCCCCAAGTATAACAATGGGTTTAGGTATATTGGACAAAATATTATTAATTTCATTAAATATAACAGACGATGGGCGAGGAATATAAATTGAAACAAAACAAATATTATTTACAATAGCAGCAATTATAGAAAAATCATTGCTATGTGAAACAATGGGAAAATGTGAAAAATTCATGTTATGTTTAATGAGCAGGGCAACACCACCATACCCATCAAAACGGTCCTCACGAAGACAGGCATAGCCAGATAACCTAAAATTGAAATCTACTTTAAGCCAAGTCTCCTGAATAGCTAATATGAATGGATTATATTTATTAATCAGATAAATTAAATCAGATTTCTTAGATATGATGCTGCGACAATTCCACTGAATCAGAATGTTTGTACTGTCCATTATCGTTTAGAAAGTGAGATTGAGAGATATCATTATTTATAAGGGCAGCGTTGGACGGTTGAATAAATTTTGACTGAGAGAGAGTATTAAGTAACATTATAATCAATTCCTTGATGGAGGCATTGGATAATTCTTCGTTTAACGGTTTAAGAGCGCATCCATTTGTGAAAGTCGTCATATCATAATCTCTAATAAGAGCTTTATGTGCCCCAATATCATAAGCGCCAGTAGTTTTAACTTTTGGTTTAGGTTTGTTTATAACAGTTTTTTTGTATGAAGAAGTAACTGGTTGAGATAAAGAGAGAATAGAAGGAGTGTTAGATGACTTAGGCAAAATATTAGAAGTCAATAAAGCATCTGCATATGAAATTTTGGATATTGGGGCATGCTGTTTAGAGGCTTCGGAGTAAGATAAACAACTCTTAGCCATAGTTTCTTTAATTGATTTTTGTCTTTGATATTCCAGACATTTGTTACTTGTTGCCATATGATGACCTTTACATAGAACACATCGAATATCCTCTTCCTCCGTATTACAAGTGTCACCAATGTGGTCTAAACCACATTTGTAACATCTTGGACGAGATCTGCACTGAATTTTTACATGGCCAAAACGACAGCTATTAAAGCATTGTATTGTGGGATAAATGTATAGTTCTACAGGCAAAGCATTGTAGTACATGTATATATATTTTGGCAAAGTTTGACCATCAAAAGTTACAACTACTGATTCGGTAGGCTTCAGTTCTGTGACATTATTGACTGAAATTTTTCTTTTTAATCTCCTAACTTTGAGTATGTTGCCACAACCATAAGGAAGGTTGATATTATTAATGATATCATCCTCTGTATAATCAGCAGGGATACCTCTAACAATACCCATGCGTGTCACTAAGAATGATGGAATGAATGCTTTGTAATTATCCTTATCAAGTAGTGGTGATTTTAAGAAATTATTAGCATCACTGTAATGTTGAAATGCAATAGAAATTCTATTTCTACCTATCCGTTTAAGGCTGCCATTAATAATATTTTTAAAAGAATTATTTTTTAAAAAACGACCAAATGTAACTGGATGCAAAGATATATTATCATCAGGACATAATACTTTCTTCTGTACATGAACAATAAATGGTGAAATATCAGAGGGTTCATATGACAACCTTGCAATTGCAACTGATGGGGATGAGTTAGATTTTGGCTTACTATTACTCTCCAGTTGGTTTGGTGTATTTTCTATGTTACCAACATTTTGTTAGCACTGTGATTCAGTCATGCATTCACAATCAATATCTTTTAACTTGCTAGTACCGTGTTTGCGTCGTCGCTTGTTACAGTGCTTGCAAATATGCTGACGAGATGGCCTTTTACGTTTAATACCACTGATGCTGGAACAGTCGGTATCCATACTATCTGTGTTTGTAACATTGGTCAATGTTACATTGTATCCAACGTCGGGTGCGGTGCACATATTAAGAAAAAAGACTTACCCAAATCACATATAAGATGAGCACTAACTACAGAAATAAAGAATATACAATTAAATGAACTATATGTACAATAATATTTCACAAAACCACCAGAAAACAACAGTAAATCAAAATTTACAAAAAACTCACGACCGCCAAACTCAAAGATTCCCGCGCTTCCTATTGGATATTTAATATCGATATATCGGATTAAAATATATCGGTAAAAAAATCGATACATCGAATTAAAAATATCGATATTTTTTCAACAGTCTTCTTCTGTTTTGTCTTGGCAATCAGCTACAAATACGAGCCGTTTTTGCCAGTGTCGAGTTATAATTTACTTTTCAAGTTCTCAGTTTCTTCATGTCAGTAATGGTCTGTCAGTAAGTCAAAGTGTCGCCCTCAACAGTGTAATGGCCACTGTTAAGGGTATCTTCTGAGAATTTTGGTGGAAATACAAAGGTATGTATAGCAGTTTTATATCATATTCACTACACCTCAGCAGTTCTGTCGCTATATATTACATAAAATGCCATCAAGATTATTTAACATAACACGTTAAAACACTAAGATATTGAATATAATACAAGAACACCACATGACACTTCAGATTCCCGCCAAAAACCTCCGCTAGTCAGTCTCATTTGTGTACTGGTGGCGAGCAGACCACCATCTTCCTTGCCTTATTTTTCGTTTCGCTTCGGTTATTTTCTTCTTTTTATATTAAAAATAACTTAAGCCAAATATTATGGCTCTACATCCATCAAGTCCGTCATGTTCTTCAGAACACACTAACTCGCTCGCAAGCGTGACCAATGTGATATGTGATACCAAACTATCGATAGTTTGGTAGTCCTATCGATATCATAACTGATTTTCGAGGTCAGTGATACCAAATTCTCGATGGTTACGATCAATAATTTGGTATCACTAACCCCAAAAATCAGTTAGGATATCGATACTATTGATGATATTGATAGTATCGATAGTACAAAATGTGGTACTATTGCTGATTAGCAATAGTATCGATCCTTTTTTATCCATTACTGCTTTACTATCGATAGTATTGGTACTATCGATACTCCTATCGAGATTCTCACTGTTGCCGCACTATCGATAGTTTATCGATCAGCATCTCTACCTCTAATTAGGGACACGACATCGAACAGAAAGTATCGATATTGTACTCATGAGTAGTATCGAAGCAAAAGTATCGTACTCAATAAGGTATCGAAACAAAAGTATCGATACTTCAAAGTATCGAGTTCTGAGTACTTTTTCTAGAATCTATGTGGTGATGAGCTTTTTTTTAGAAATTTGACCGTCTGTGAATATTTCGAGCCACGTTTTAGAAGGTTCATTACGTTTGGACTAGATGGCGTTACCATAAACATGACTCGTAACGTTCAGTTTAGCATGAATAATTTCTACAATTTATTCGATACGATACCTGCCATAAATAAAGTACTCATTGAGTAAAAGTATCGAGTACAAAAGTATCGATATCGAAAGAAAAATACTCGATACCTAAAAGTATTGTTACTTTTTTCGTGTCCCTACCTCTAATCATAATTGGACACTGCACAAAGTACTCATAATTGTATTATATTATTATAATAGAAAATAGAGATATAGAGATACCTGTACTAGTGTACAGGTATCTCTATATCTCTATTTTCTATTGATGGATGGCTATTATGGGATGGGCGATCTTTCTGAAAAAGATCAATTCTTAAATCGATTCGAATTGTCCAGAGAATCGATTCACAATAAAATTGGGGTCTGAAGGATTGATTCCCGTTTAATCGATCTGTCGCGAAAGCGAAGTAATATGAGAGTAAATAAATATAAGATTGTAACAATAACAAAGATTATTAGGCCCACAATGGGCGCGCGCGCGCGGTGGCGCAGTGGCTAAGATCGAACGAGAGGAGGCAGTCGCAGAGTTGAGTGCCAATCGTCGTGACAGTAACACGTGAGTAATATTTTATTGTGTATACATTATATTCGATCGAATTATATGAGTCACTAGTATAGTTAAGTACCAGTGTTTATCAGAGGCTATTTCAATGTAATGGTATTAGCAAGAGATATCAGTGTTAATATATCTGAATACGAGATTCGCATATATTAACAGACCGAGTTTAGGCACATTGGAGTACAGAATCAGATGTGTCTGAATTTCAGAGCAGAAAGCAGATCAGTGTTGATATATTTAAATACGAGATTCAAATATATCGGCAAACCGAGTTTGGGCATATCGGAGAACAGAATCAGATATGTCTAAATTTCAGATTGTAAGAGCGAGGCTCGGGATGGCTGTGAGGGGAGGCAGGAGGCCATTTAAGGGGTGAAAGATCCCCGACATTTAAGGGGTGAAAGATCCCCGACCTGAGAGATTTAAGGGGTGAAAGATCCCCGATGTTTAAGGGGTGAAAGATCCCCGACCTAAAAGATCTGTGTTTCTGCGCCAGTATATTGAAATAACTAAGAGAGGCAGGAGGCCATTTAAGGGGTGAAAGATCCCCGACCTGAGAGATCAGTGTTTCTGCGCCAATATATTGAAATAGCTAACTGAACCTATTGGCATGTATATAAAGTTTAACATATAACATATTCGCCATGTACTGTGTTTTGTAGTACTTCGGTGACACGATCTGTTATAATTACAAACTCCATACTAATTTCATAGACATTTTATTATTAAGTCATCTTACATACATGTCATTTATTCAATTATTAAATTATTATCATACGAAAACGATGTATTATTTGTATTTATTTTATTGGCGACGAGGATTAAGTTAATAATGGACAGAGAACAATTTGCACAATTTTTATACGCCCAACAGGCACAACAAGAACAAATTATACAAATATTAAAATTGTTAATACCAAGACTTTGTTCTGAAGATGAACCTGGATCTACATCCAAATGCGTGACGAGCGCATCTTCTTCAAAAAAAGTCTTTAGATAAAATGCACATTTTAAAAAATTTTAACATGGACAAATTCAACCCAGATTCATGCAGAATTGAGGACTATATGGATTTTTTTGAAACAAAATGCAAATTACTCGACATAACGGACGAAAATTTACAAAAAGATTTACTCTTAAGTTCTCTCACACCAGAAATTTTTCGTGAAGTAAAAGTAGCGATGACGCCAAATTTCGACAGAAGTACTTTTAATGAGATAAGTAGTAAACTATCAGATTTATATCGAATAAAACGTACTAGATATCGTGCATTAGCAGAATTCTGGAACTGTATACGTGAATCATCTGAGACAATGGAACAATACGCAAACAGGTTAAAAGGCTTGAGCACAGATTGCGGATATAAAGGTGAACATCTAGAACGTCAACTACGTGATCGCTTTGCTACAGGTCTAAGACATATAGAACTGGAAACATATTTAAAACAGAAATGGCCTGATTTACTTCGAGAAACGGAAAAAGGAGTAACCAGAGAAGTAACATTTGCCGAAATATTTGCCATAGCACAATCACGAGAACAAGCAGAACACGATACACCAAACACATCTTTGAATGTGAACAAAATTAAACAACCCAACATTAAGAAATCTAAACCTAACGAACACAAGCTAGCACGCAAGTTATACACTCATCAATGTCTACGTTGTGGCAATAGTGAAAAACATGCATTAACTAGGTGTTTAGCCAAAACCCACATTTGCGCTGAATGTACGACTAAAGGACACTTTGAAAATTGCTGCATTAAATCCGGACGCGCATACATCACTCAATCAAACCATCAGAGGATCAACACTAAGAACAAATTGCAGAGAATTAGTGACATACCTAGTACATCTCAAGACTCCGTGGACAGCAGTGATGAGGAAGATTTTGTCTGCAAGATTGGACATACTCACAACAAAGGCTGTAAGCAAATTGATGTAATAATAAACGGTATCAGTTGTACAATGGATTGGGATCCTGGTTCAACATACTCAATTATCAACACTGATTTCTGGAGACAAATTGGAGCACCAGCATTAACCAAGGCACCGAAGCTCAAGGCTTATGGTAACAATAAATTAAATCCTAAAGGTCTTGCTGAAGTTATTGTCGAAGTTGAAGAACAACATAAAATGTTACCAGTTGTTGTTATGAAAGATGCTAACCCAATGCTCTTTGGTCTACGCTGGAGTGAAATGTTCGAAATGGAATTTCCAAGACCAGTCTATTCAATAAAAACTAAGACACCGACAACACTCAAACAAGTCCTAGACAAACACGTGCAGCTTTTTGATGGTAAACTAGGCAAGGTCGTAAATTATCAAGTTAACATCTACATCAAACCCGGAGCAGAACCAGTACATTTGCCAGCACGACCAATTAAATTCAGCATAAAGAAGAACGTGGAAAGGGAATTAGATCGTCTTGTTGACCAAGGCATCATACAAAGAATTGATCCAAACACAGCTCCAATAGAGTGGGCTACTCCTACAGTAAATATCTTGAAAAATACTGGGGAAATCAGAATTTGTGGTGATTACAGTACTACAATAAACCCAGTTCTGATTAAACACCTACACCCAATACCAATTTTTGATCAATTACGACAAAATTTAGCAAATGGTGCGATATTCTCAAAAATAGATCTGAAGGATGCATATTTACAATTTGAAATAGCCCCTGAGTCAAAAAAATATTTAACATTATCTACACACAAGGGATATTTTCAATATAACCGAATGCCATTTCGAATTTCAACAGCACCTTCAATATTTCAACATTTTCTTGATAAGCTATTGGGAGACATCCCTAATGTGGCTGTGTACTTTGATGATATCGCAATTACAGGCAAAAATTTAAACGACCACCTAGATACGCTTGCTATTGTACTAGAACGGTTACATGAAACAGGGTTGAAAGTAAATTTACGGAAATGCACTTTCCTACAAAAAGAGATTGAATACCTAGGACATACAATAGATAAAAATGGAATACGCCCAACAAAAACAAAAATAGAAGCAATTACGAAAGCTTCACATCCAAGCAATTCCAAAGAATTAAGATCTTTTCTAGGTTTAGTTAATTTTTATGAACGCTTTATTCCACATCTTCATGGTATATGTGCAGATTTGCATGAATTAACTAGCGGCAGACAAAAATGGCACTGGACAGAGCACGAAAAACAAATCTTTGAAGCAACCAAAGCATGCATTGCTACCTCAAAGCCTTTAATAGCATTTGACGACAAACGGACTCTCTTCTTAGCTTGTGATGCATCTGAAAAGGGAGTTGGAGCAGTCTTGTATCACAAAGATAAAAATATTGAACAACCTATTGCTTTTGCATCCAGGAAACTCCGCCCAGCAGAAAGCAAATACTCAGTTATAGATCGCGAAGCGCTGGCTATTGTATTTGCAATTAAAAAATTTGATCAGTACTTACGTGGCAGCAAGTTTACCCTAGTAACAGATCACAAGCCACTTATACATATATTAGGTGCTCGACGTAATCTACCAAAGCTAGTTAACAATAGATTAGTAAGGTGGGCACTATTAATTGGAAGCTACAATTACGACATTTGCTATCAAAAAGGAGAAAATAACATTTTAGCTGATTGCCTGTCCAGATTGCCCAATCCAGAAACGAAACCATCACAATCTGAGAGGGCTGTTTACAAAATAAGCTTACAATTACTAGGAAATAGAATGGCTGATCTCCAACTATCAGAGAAAAACATAAGTGAAAAAACACACAAAGATCCAATTCTTTCACAAGTTTGCCAATTTTTGAAGACAGGTTGGCGAGAATCGGAATTTAAACCAGACATGAAACATTATTATAGAAAACGTTTTGAGCTCTCCATTGAAAACAACATCTTAATGTGGCAGGGCAGGATAGTAATACCTGAAACACTTCGAAGAACAATCCTGATATACCTACACCGAGGGCATCCTGGTATATCTGCTATGAAAGCTCTTTCACGCTTCTACGTTTGGTGGCCTTCGATCGATGAAGACACCTTTGTAAAAACGTGTATGAGATGTCAACAAAATCGACCTAACAATACAGAGCTTCCAATCTTTTCTTGGTCTATACCAGATCAAATTTGGGAACGAATTCACATTGATTTTGCCGGACCATTTGAAGGTACCTACTGGTTAATTTTATGTGATGCCTTGTCAAAATGGATCGAAGTATGGCCTATGAATAACATTTCTACAAGAAAATTATGTGCAATTCTGGATGACATATTTTGTACATTTGGCCTTCCACGCATGATAGTTTCGGACAATGGCCCACAACTGACATCGAATGATTTTAAATATTATTGCAAAAGTCAAGGTATTATACACATCACATCTTCACCGTATCACCCTCGTACGAACGGACTGGCTGAACGACTTGTGAGAACTTTTAAGTCAAGAATGGCAACAAACGATGGCAATCAAATGAACCGTCGCTTGCGGGAATTTCTATTTACTTATCGAAATACACCTCATACTACAACAGGCAAATCACCAGCTCAAATGATGTTTGGCCGACAGTTGAACTGTCTACTAAGTAACGTTCGGCCTGATAAGAGAAGATCATTGCAATATAAACAAGTGAAAGCCAATATCATGGCTTCAACTCCTAATTATCATCCAGGTGAAGAAGTTTACATTAGGACAAAAAATTAAAAGAAATGGCAACCCGCAACAGTTACAACTCGTAATCATAAATATTCCTATATCGTCACAACATCTGATGGGGGAGTAAAACGGAGGCATGCTGATCATATCAGACCACGAGTTACCATTTCTAATACCGCACCACCAACACTAACATCCATTGCCACGCCATCCACATTCATGGGTACAACTTCAGCGCCTATTCCATGCACGTCATCCACGCCTATACATGTATCATCTTCAATTCCATCACCGACATCACCATTAGCATCCGCATCAACTAAGTCCAGCCCTAATGAAATCACACCTGCGATGACGGTTGCGACTACACCATCTACAGCTGCTTCGCCACCTTTCGTCACGCCTACGGCTACTGTTGTAGCACCTACACTTCGTCGCAGCCAGCGCACAGTACGTCCACCGCGTCGGTTAATCGACGAAATGTGAATGGGGAGGAATGTTATAATTACAAACTCCATACTAATTTCATAGACATTTTATTATTAAGTCATCTTACATACATGTCATTTATTCAATTATTAAATTATTATCATACGAAAACGATGTATTATTTGTATTTATTTTACGATCTATCAATCTTTTCTTTTGGACGTGTTTGAGATAACCTTTTTTTTTTTTTAGGAAGTCTGGAGAGAGTAAATATGTGATGAGCTTTTTTTTTAGAAAATCTGTAGGTATTATTAGTCTTGCTTAGTATCGAGGGGCAGAAAAAAATCGAACGACAATTCTCTGGGGTAAAGAATCGATTCCAAACAGATTCCTGAAAAATCGATTCTTCGATTAATTGATCTCAGATCACCATCCCCACTGTACACTCTGTACATTAATAATAAAATTTGTTGTGAACCTAGGGCTCACAGAATACTAATAAAAATAGAATCATCACTCAAGGATGCTATTGGTAGCGACATCTAGTTTTCTGTGACGCAAACATACCTTTTTTAATCCGTCGTCGCCCAGTACTTTTCACCACGTAATTAATTTACCCACTCAAACTGTGTAATAGTATCGATCACATTATACTAACCCATTTAATAAAATACATTATAGTTGTTAATACAAAAATGGCATTTTTATGGGTTACAATGTGATTGATGCTAACAAAGTTTGAGCAGGCAACTGTAAAAACAATTATCGGGGTAGATAACTTTATAATTAGTAAACTCAGATATAGAAACGTTTTCTTAATGACATTAAACATCGTGGCAAGTTATAATATTGGTTTTTTAGACAAGTTGTACTAATATAAAAAAATAATAGCATTTGTAAACTATTTACTAAGACATTTAATTCAATTCCATTATTTTTCAGTCACTAGTACTAGTGTATTCTTGTTTTCAAAATATTTCTATATCTATGTTTACTTGGTAAAATAGGCATACTTCCCAATGTAGGAATCATGGCTAATCATATAACATTATATTAAAATCAAATAATAACATTCTATGTGTCTGCAATAAGAATAAATAGGCATTATAACCTAATCAAGCATTGGAACATATGTGAAATATTGCACAGGAAAATAGAAACACATTATTATAATTTCTGATTGCAGTTTTATTTTTTCGTTTTAACTCTCTTTTTACAATATACAAATGCATTTTTTGAATTATATCATTTTCGTCAAAGTCAGTTCTGTTCCCACTTAATATTCTATTGGTATCTTTACACCAATTATAAATAAATAGGTTTAACGATATATTTTCTAAATTGTCTATTACTTCATTTTTATGTAATAAACACTTTAAAAAATCGTAATTAATTGCAATTGAAAGTATAGTTTTTGTATAGTTTCTGATATTCGCCTTTTGCTTTCTTTTTTCAATATCATGTTAATTACATCTTGAATCTGAGAAAAACATTTGATTAAAGGCACAGATGGATATGTCAGGAGTCTTTTATTACAGAAATACTCCTTTGTATTAATTGTGCTTTCTCTATTATAATTTTTATATAGGCATTCTCTGCATGCATCACAATTTTTGTTCACTTTCAATTTTTTTAATACATATCCAGATACATAGTCTAAGGAATCCCTTATTTTAGGGTTCGCTTGTTTAACTTCAAATTCTTCAATTATGTTGTCACAATTAATATCCTCAAAATCTACTTCCACAGTATAATTTGGTATGTTATCTTTTCTAAGGAATATTTTTTTTAATGATTTAAAAACACTACATGTATCAACCTCACAATTGGACCCTTTGGAATGTATACTACTTATATTATTTATAAGTAATGCTAATAAAGGCTGCTTCAAAGCCAGCACATGTTGGGGAGACATTTCTATAGCCATGACTTCGAAGACAGCCAAAGAAATTTTCCAAAGGGTCCTGATTAAAGTGCCTCATCCACAAAAATTTCATATCATACTTTTGAATTAAAATATCAACAAGATACTCTACATTTTCAATTGTTTGTAATAAATTTGTAACAGAAGGAACAGTACCTGACTTTGTATTATTTTTATTAATAAATTTAATTGTTTTTAAAACATATTTGGCTTCCTGCCATAGCTGCTTGTGCTTCGATTTTTTTGTCACTGCACCAAGTAAATATTTCCCTGGTCTATTTTTGGCATTTCTGTAACTTCCATTTAAGGAATCAGATGTTTTATCAAAAAATTTAAGTATCTCTGCAGTTTCTTCACATTTGGCAAGAAGAACACCCACTCCTGAAAATACATAAATTAAAGCTATTAGTCATCTAATAAATAAAACAAATACAGTACTGAAACATGTTAAATGTTGGCCTCATAAAAAAGCTCAATGTCGCTTAACATGCTATGGAGAGGGCTATGCTCGGTATTTCTCTACATGACAAATCCGAAACGCCAATAATCCGGCACCCTCTGCCCGCGCCTCCCTCGCCCCTCTTCGCGTATGCGCTCCGGTCTCACCTCAAAACTTATCACGTGCATATATGTATGTGCATGTATTATGTGCATTGTATGTAACTTATCATGTGCATACATAATAATATGTAAATTCAATACATTATATGTATTCTCTGTATGAAATGCTTTATTTTTTATTTGGTTTTTCTATATAATCCAGTAATCCAAACATTCCAATAATCCGGCACCCTCTGGTTTTTAATAGTGCCGGATTAGTGAGATTCTACTGTATATATGTAGCGGTAGCTAGGAAAATTACCTACCCTTACATTGCTTGTGAGTGTCTTAAAAAACACAACTAAGAGCTTTACATCAACTTGGGCCAACTCCACCTGATCCCATTTGGTCCACAATTTTATTCTCAAGGTAAAGAAATAAAACAATTGCCAATTACTTTAACATTTATATGATGGAAGTATTATTACGCTGACCCCAAGTAATTGTGATAAGTGCAGGATGATGACGACCACAACATTAATATAAAATGCAGTAGCAAAATTTACTACATATTTTAAAGAACATAAAATAATTAAGCGCCTAATTTAAATGGTGATATAAATTTTATTTACCTTCCAAGTGAAGTGTAGGGACAGCAGCACGACTGAGCCTTCTACTGTGAGTGTAATGTTGTGGCTCAAAATGAGAGTGACAGACTCTACAACGTTCGAAAAACAATATGATGATCCAATATTAATACTTCACCACCTATGGCCTTAATCCACATTTCAAATCTACTGAAATCCTTGTCTGGATTAGGAAATAGATGTAAAATACAGTCACCTTCACCTATAACAAATGCTAGTATCAAAAAGGAATATCACACATCTAAAAAAGTAGGAGCTATGTGTGTAATGAGGTACACTTAAAATTATTAAATTTGTAGCTATGTAAATATGTAGGTTAAGGTGTACCCGAGTTATATGTGCTTATTTATCTTTGTGGAATTTAACAAACCTTGACTTTTAAAGTTAATTTTGTATGTAATAGTGGCAGTTTGCTGAAAGAAAACTTAGCAATTTATCATATAGCCGCTGTGTTTTATTTAGGTTATGTACTAAAACAATTGCCTGTATTGTGTATAACAGAGAGTAAAGATAACTTACGTGTTTTATTGCAGTTAGGAACACAACACCTTTTAGCCGACATGATCAAAATCCAATTCACTAGCAACAGTCCGAATCAAAGCCAGAGTAGAATATTTAAAAGGAGCCGTCGTATACCAATCTTTACCAGGTCAATGGAATAATCAGAATCGTCAGAATTAAGTTGTGAAAACCGGGTCGTCGTTAAAATCGTCGTAACAGTTGTTTTAGAACAATTTACCACAAACGGAAAACCGAAAAATAACCAATTGAAATTGAATAATGGTCATATAAAATTTATCATGCCCACAGAGTAACTAACTTCTACTGCAACATAGATAAAATAATACGATTAGATTCTATAGTACTGAAAATGTTTTTCTTAATTTAAAGTAACAGAAAAATAAACTATGTAATAATTATTATTTATTTTGCAAAATACCTTATATATGTACAATAATAATTAGGAATATAAAATATCCCCATCTATCGATCTGTTATAAAAACTAAATTGCTCAACTAAATTAAGGATGTACAGCAATCGAAGAAATGTTACCGCGTTTTGTTACGAATAAAATCAGTTGCATTATATTTTTTTTAATTTGTATGGAGTGAAAAGACCGTGCTAGGGCTGAAGGGTAGTTTCTAGACTATCTAGTATTCTGCTCAAAGAAAACTGCTAGGCGCTAGGACCAGTATAATTAATACCTACCGATACTTAAACTGTCAATACAATTGTAATGTATTGATTGTCCTAAAAAATGAAAAACATATTAGAAACACTTATTAACGCCTCAGAAAAAGCAGCTTGCGTTGCACGATCTTGTTGTACAGGATCAAAAAATGAGGTATTGCTTGTAGCAGAAAAAAATGAGGGCGAAGCTAATACCCGTTTCGAAAGAGATTTTAAGACTATAGCAGATGTTTTGGCCCAAGAAGCAGCCCGAACTGAAATAGCATCTTCTTTCCCTGAACTAGCTAAATATGTGCGGGGTGAAGAATGTTCGGAAATTGGCGGAGTTCGTATAGCACTACAACACAACGCTGAAGACACTGCTAAATTGTTGGGTGAACTAGTGGCACCTGCAGTTGCTAGACGAATGGCTGAAGCTGCTCATTTTAATACAGCACATGAATTTGCTGATAACTTACCAAATAATTTATCCAAAATAAATATATCTGACTTGGGGGTATGGATAGATCCCATAGGTAGAGAATTTTCCATTATGTAGACAGAATCATATTTCATAGCAAATATTCTGAAAGTGTATTTAATTTACTATTACTTTCACAATTTGAGTGTGAGTTATGTCAGCACCGATATGCTTAGATTAACTAGAAATACATTTTAAAACACAAATAAAATCTAAAATAAAAAACATGTAGATTCAAAAATGATTGCTATAATTTTGTTATACCCAACATTGCATTTTCATTATCGTTTTGATTGTCACATTCTTGCTCTCCGATTATCAGCTCCCCCCTACTATATTTTTAGAAGTAGGTAATATAAATTGATTAATTTACATTAGACACTTTTAAATTAGCATTGTTATACAGTACATATCTGTAACTTAATATTGTTAAATACATTGCTATGTAATTTTTTTCTGATTATGTTTAAGGTACTTATCCTGCGTTTTATTGAATTATAAATATGTCTAATATGATTTCAAAGGAACTAATAAGACTTTAGATTCATGTAAATATGAAACATCTATCCAAATAGTTCATACTTTGGTTTTAAAGACCTAATCCAGTGTTAAGGAATAACTGTCTGGTTTTAGTTATTTTTTTTGTTTTCTTCCATTTTATATGAATTCAAACATTTAAACTATTAGATACAGTGCAAGACTCGAACCCACTATTTATATTTGCCCTGCATGGGTATCAAAATACTTAATCTTAAGCTGTATTTTCTTTTAAATTAGTGACATTTTTTAATTCTTTTTAAAAAATAATTGATCCCTGATGATCTTTGGGTTTTGGTAGATTTTTAATAATTGTTTTATATTTCTTTCAACATTATCATTATTCCATGACAATATGGATCCCTTAATTATAAATATATAAATAAGTTGTTCATTTTAGATGCTACTGCAGAATTTATAGCTGGTATTCGTGGAAAAGCAGATGCTGACAAAGGTCTGCCTTGTGTGACTGTTCTCATTGGTGCCTACTTGAGATCGACAGGTGAACCTGTTGTTGGAGTTATCAACCAACCATTCTATGAAAAGTAAGTTCATCACATACAACATTTATTGTCAGATAGAACAATTTATATACATTACTCTTGTATCTTCTCAGTATGAATAGTGTAAAAGTAGGGTTCTGGTTCAGCTATCATATGTATCTAGTAAATATAAAATGAATGGATGATATGTTAATAATAATTGATTTCAGTGGAAAAGGGAGAGTATTGTGGGGAGTAAACTACGAAGACATTCAAGAATGGGGTGGCAGTGATGTTTTCGAAGAAAATAACATCATACTTATGAGTGCAGCAGAGAAACCTGAAATATCAAGTAAATTTAAAAATGCTGGCTGGGAAGTAAAGGCCCTGCCTGGTGCTGGTCATAAGCTCTTGAAAGTTGCCCTAGGTAAATAATCAATAACTTAACTGCAACATGTATGCCCTTGATATTTCACTTATTAAATATGTAGGTAATGATAATCATGATGAAAACTGAACACATTCAAATATAACAATAAAACCGAGTAAAAAATGGTCATGATTAAAGAACAAAATAAATTATGTCCTTCGATGAAGTCTATCATACCTACCCTTAATAATAAATATAATAAACCGCAGGGCAGCTTGTGGCGTGCTGAATGTGAGTGGCGACACTGCGGTCCTGAGTGCCCCAGAAAGTCGGCCAGGGCCTCGTATCCAGCTTGCTTTTATTGTCTGGCTGGAGTGGAAACCGAAGAGTGCCCGCAGGATTCTCAACTCTGGCTTGCCTTAAACGGCTGGACAGAGCGGGGTCGCCAGAGCTATATGCTCGAGGGTGGAAGTGTCATTTTCAAGGATATAACTACGGGGAAACCACTGCAGGTCTCCGTTTATCGGGGACTTGCGATGGTGAAACCGGCGCCGCACCGCTCGACATCCCGAGCCACTTGCACCAATGTTGGCCTCTTGTTGCCCGTATGGCGAGTTGGCGAGTCACCGTCTGCCACCTTTCAATACTATGCCAGGGATTGAAGGCAGACAACGTTTAAAATCAATAGTTTTAAGTAAAATAGTCCACCAAACCTCACAACCCCATAACCAGGTTTTAGATACCATCATTGTACAATAGTTTTACAGCTACCGTTGGCATTCCACGAGTGTTATGTGCAAACATGTCATCGGTAGATGTCCCATCCCATTTTAACATTAAATTTCTCCAAAGGCATGTTGGATCCATATCCCCATGTAAACCTACCAAAGGACTGGGTATCTTCCCTTGGAAGATAGCCGTGAAAATCGGAGATACATAAATATAATAATATAATTATGTAGATAATATCTTAATATATATAAATTACGTGTCACATTGTTTGTCCGCGATGGACTCCTAAACTACTTAACCGATTTTAATCAAATTTTCACACCGTGTGCAGTTTGATCCAACTTGAAAGATAGGATAGCTTACATCTTAATTTATAGTCGCAATATTATTTTATTGCAAATTATTTGTATTATCTATATATACCTATTATTTGACATTCACAATTATCTGTTAACTCCAAACGATTTTAACAGATGGCGATATCTGTTGACTGGATTGAGTAATTAATTAATAGATGGCGCTGCTATTTCAAACCTACAAACGTGTCATATACGATTTTAACTTGCTTTTTTTACATAGATGCCATTTGTAAAAAAATATGACGACCTCCATGACAGATGTTCTCCTACAGTTCCACTTAAATAGTGTAATAAAATGGAATATAACAAAAACATTAGCCACAGCAATGCGTGACCGGGTCTGCTAGTAGTATATAAATTCATCATCATTCAGCCCAGCCTACTCCTTCGCTGGCCTACATCATTTGCTGGACGTAGGCCTCCTTCGTGTTATGCCACAAAGTGCGGTCCTGTGCTGCCTACATCCAACGACGCTCAGCAAATTTCACCAGTTCATCGATCCACCTAGTGCGAAGATGTCCTACACTGCGTCGTCCGATACGTGATGACCTGAGTGGTCTTTCTTCCCCAGCTTTTGTCGGTTCGTCGGCGATGTGGCCTACCCGCTGCCATTTTAGCGTTCTAATTCTTCCTGCTATGTTGGTTACACCCATTCATCTGAGAATTGCCATATTTCGGATTCTATCTTGCAAACAAATCCCGAGCATAACCCGCTCCATAGCATGCTGAGTGACTTTGAACTTGGTTACGAGGCTTACATTTATGGACCATGTTTCCGTGCATGCTAAACTACATTTCAGAAAATTCAGTTTTTTCATATTATAATACAATGACTTACAGGTGAGACTGCGGCTTACATTGTATCACAAGGGACAACATTTCGTTGGGACACATGTGCTCCACATGCTATACTACGAGCAAAAGGCGGTGATTTAGTAAGCTACACATCATATCTACCTATTAAATACAATGATCCCATGGACAATAATACACAACAGTACTGTAATAATGAAGGTATTATTGCATACAATAAAACATCGGTATTGGAAAAGATAAAAAATATTCTTCTAGAATAAAATGTTATATTTTGAATTGATTCCAATGAGATGTAATCTCTCCAGATGCTATTTCACATCTAATTGGTCAAGTGACTACTTATGATACTTTTTACTCCAAATAGGTTTATTTGTAAGTTATACATTTTTAGATTTTGTCATATGTTTATTTTATTACCAAAGCTTTAATCTTTTAAGATTAAAATTTGAATAAGTCCCATTAATATAAACCCAATGATCTCATATTAACTATAATAATTATACTGCTGGCTTAAATATAAATAATCCAGTGGGATTTTGTATTTATTAAGTTCTTTATAATTGTAAATAAAACTACTTTTACAGATTTTATCGCGTTTGTATTTGATTTATGACATTTCGGACACTTTACAGCAGTCATGGTCACAGTCGGACTAAGATGTCTGAAGTCTTATTACAAATTTTCAAATCTGATTTCTTAGATCAGTAAAAGTAGTTTTATTTATAATGTGTATTGCTCGCCGTAAACACCAGAAATCATTAAGTTCATCAAGAGATAAATCTCCAGTATATTATACAGAATAGCCCCTCAATGTATGTATTTTCGTGACAAATAACAAAAACCACAAACAACAGCATGCTGTTTGTACGTATTACGGAGGGTGAGACCATAACATCATCGCAAGCATTGAATATGAAATAAAAGCAATCTTAATCTTTCTAGCCAGCTTAGTACAATAGGCTAATTATTCTTCCTCTTGGTTCTTGTCCAACAATGGCCTAGCCTTTCTTCAACGCTCTTGGTGAAATATATCACAATAAAATACTTATTCATTAAATGAAGTTCTGCCAGTGGCAAAACAATATTTAAATCAATGCAGTTGTTTTTGATAGTTAAAAACTTCTCAATGCAGGCTGACGCATCCCAGTATGTGACACAAGCGTCCTCCAGTCTCACCGAGCAGACAGTGTTTAATTTTCCATTTCCCTTCTACTGTATTAATGCCATCTGCTTACATATCTTAATCATTTTCATGATACCTCTAGGGAAAGCAGTAGTGGTGACCATTGTATTCATCATCACTAAAATTGCAGTTACTTTTTAATATGTTTGTAAAATTAAAATGAGGTAAAATCTATTTTTTAAAAATGTTCTTGGATCAGTATCTTTCACCTTTAAAATTACTATTATGATATGACATCCGGGTGCAAGCTTTCTACATTCAATGAATGTGCCAATCTTGCAGTAGGATCCTAGACTATTAATTATACGGAATACTCCTTTAATACTCATTGTAGCTAACCGAACTTTTATTATCTGTATAATGAAATTAAAATCTATAAAAAAATCTTCATCTTATTTTATTCTTTGTCTTAATTTTAAACATTAATTAAAACTAGAATCTGAACCTGATGTGCTTTTGCTTCTTTTTTTCTTTTTCTTCTTACTTTTCTTTTCTTTTTTCTTTTTCACCTTATTTTCTCTTTTGGACTTCTTTTCTTCATTCTCCTAAAAATAAAAATATAATTGAAGCAGCATGCCAAGTAATTTTTGGTCTATTCTAGGTACACAGGCATATAACTACTTTGATCAAGATCTCAGATCTGGCAGTTACTGAATGTTTTAGTCAGAACATTGTAGCAACACCTTGACTTAAGCAGGATCCACTGTTGGGCTCCAGCCCCCTCCACAAAGGAAGGGAAATTGACTTATTATACCAAGCTAATCAGATGCTTTGCTATAGGATTATATGTCAAGCTTTCCTTTTCTTGCATAGATCTTATCTGCATAGGCAATGGGCTGTATTATTACAAAAATGCCACTCCGAACGGTTCTATGCCACTTACATTCAACGGTTCCCTGCGACTTAGAAAATGTCATCAGAATGACCTAGTAGAGGGTCATTCTACACTGATAGATTCGTGATCATCGCTCAAGAACTTCTCTTCCCCAACAGTTGTCACTAAGACTAGCGATGTGGCCTGCCCATTGCCATTTCAAAATGCTAATTCTGCAGGCTATGTTGGTTACACCTGTTCTTATATGGTTCTTTTATGGACAGACCTTGCTAAATTAGGTTGCCCAAAAAATATCAGTGCACACTATCATTTTTCTTAGAAGTGAGGTGTGCATATGCATATTCATCATGCATGTTTCATTACATTTAACCACAACATGCCTCTCTTTTACTTATTCCATTTCGTCATCTGGAGCAATTGCAATCATTATACTTTTCAGTATTAAACAAAGGCGTGCCTGACCACCACTAAAGCTATACCTACTCTGATACAAAAACAAATGCTGTGTGTAGCACAGATACAATGTGTTACATGAACAGGACCCAATCACATTCCTGAAATGTGTGAACAGGAAGACCTTAATGGGATACTGATGCCCGGTCTTAGCCTGGCCATGGCCCTATCACAACCCGGGTATGACTGCTATGTGTGGATAGACCAGTATTATATTTACAGTATTTCTTTAACAGTCTACTATATTTATATTATCTTGGATTTCATTAATAATAAATACCTGTTTAATGACTCCTGTTGGTTCCGTTTTGATGGGTATTTGTGGAGATTGAGGTGCACAACCTTCCATTCTAATGGCTGCAGTCAGGTCATCAACCTTAGTCATATCTGCGTTTGGTGCTTTATATTGTTCACAATGATCTACTCTAATTGTCCGACCTAAAATCTTAAAAAACATATCAAGATTTTTTATATAAGTATGAATCAAGAATTATATCCAATAAATGTGTAAGAAAAGAGCCTACTTTTATTCCGTTTAAGTTATCTACAGCCAGAATAGTAGACCTTTGATCTTCATAGCATATAAAAGCAAATCCTCTCGACTTTCCAGTTGCTTTGTCTCTCACCAAATTTATATTCACTATCTCTCCATACCTACAGGTTTTAAATATATGAGTCGGAAATGAAATACAATAATGTTAGGCTTTAAAGTATCAAATATTACTTACTGAGAGAATACACATATTATATCACCTTCAGTAAGATCATATGGCAAACCACCGACAAATACCCAAGCGCTATCCTTATATTGATCATGCCATGAAGACTTCGAATTATTAGCTAGTTCTCTTTCACTTAGCTTCTGTACATTTTTCACATTTCTAAAACATAGACCAATTAATTTCAATATTTGCTTACAACTACCAAAAGGGTTAAGGTTACAACAAAATTATATTTACGTCATAGGATTCATAGCGTAAGTATAGTTTCCGATTTATAAAATTTTTGATAAAATTCAAATTAAATGTTTATTTGTTGTTATACCCCGGTTGTTTTTTTTTTATATTATGGCGTTTGATACTTGATCTTGATGAATGGCTTCTGCTGGCGTTACACCGCAACTTTGCCAATGTCCCGTTAGACAAATTTTTTTAATGTAAAACTATCGCATTTTGTTATATTATGGCATTTACATACCCCGGTTGTTTTTAACACCCGGTTTTGACATGTTCCTTTTTTTTTGGATTCTTCTTCTTTTTTTGTCTTGGCAATCAGCTATTAATACAAGCCATTTTTGCCAGTGTCGAGTTATAATTTTCTTTTCAAATTATCAATTTCTTCATGTCAGTAATGGTCCGTCAGTAAGTCAAAGTGTCGCCTCCAACAGTGTAATGGCCACTACCACTGTTAGGGCCGGGGTTATGGAGTGTAGAAGTAAGGAGCACCATCTCGTATGGGGGATTAGTCGAAAAAGTGTCCACTTGTAAACAGCAAATTAATAGCGCTAGTGTAGCAAGTGGAAATGATATGAACTTAGCAGTTATAAACAGAGTTATGGAGTGAAGTGCGCTGGGTTGAAAAATTTAATATTTATCTTGACTTCTGTCGTTAAGAAATATGCAGTATTTAAAATCTCAACTATTTACGTAGTCAACTGTAATTTAGTAAATAATAACCTATGAAACTTAAGAGTGAAGTGTGCTGGGTTGAAAAATTTAATATTTATCTTGACTTCTGTCGTTAAGAAATATGAATTGCGCTGTAACAAAGCGGAAATGTTTCTTTCCTTTTCTAATTTAGTATCCTACTCTAATAATTTGTGGCGCTCTATTTAAAATTCTTCCACTTGCTACTATAGCGCCACCTTAATTTTCTCCTTTCAACGGACACTTTTTCAACACTGAGATGGTGCTCCTTACTTCTACACTCCATAGCCGGGGTATCATCTGAGAATTTTGGTGGAAACAAAAAGGTATGTATAGCAGTTTTATATCATATTCACTACACCTCAGCAGTTTTGCCACTATATATTACATAAAATGCCATCAAAATTATTTAATATAACACGTTAAAACACTAAGATATTGAATATAATACAAGAACGCCACATGACACTTCCAGATTCCCGCCAAAATCTTTTTTGGGATTTCTGGCTCGTTTACATAGAGTAGTACTATATATCTCGTTTACTAGGACCTTTAAGCCAAGGTTTTGACAGAACAGCAATAGTAATGACTCATTACTATGAGCTATATTTTAACGATATTGGTGACATATCGATATTGATCATCATCACCCTGCATCCCAATTACTCGGGGTCGACACAATATGTACTCTTCTTTCATAGTACAATTTACAAAGTTATGCCGCCTGCCTGACGCTTACCCTCCTTGAGATTTTAATTATTGTCCTGACAGCATCGGATGAAGTTGGTTCAGGAAACCACGATGTAAAGCTCTTAGGCGTCTTTTACGATACTCAAAAGCTGTGTAATGCCGCGGCCACACATTGGATTCGACTTTGCGTCCAAGCTTGGCTTTAATTTGGAGTGGCCAATATTGTACCAAACTACTGGATCACACATTGGCTTTAATACCAACTTTGCACCAAACACTACAAATGGACAAGCGTGGACCCAAGGTTTGTTGTTCAGTTGAGCCGAGCAGCTGACGCTGATAACTTATTTGCACTAGCGGCTTACGTATATAGTTTAGGTACATATGCTTATTATTTGGTTAGGTACATATAAAACATTTCTATTTTTGTGGAATTTATTGGCTGAATTCCATATCGCTGGTTCTCCTTGGTATAATTCACTAAACTCCAAGACATGTTCATTCAACCATTCAGTCGAGGACGTTGTCATTTCGAAAAAATTAGATATAGGTACACAACCAAGAAACACGTACGAACAGTAGCCGCAGCTGATGAACGATAAACCATTGTGTGGTGCGCACGCGACATTCTGACCAGGATGCCCGCGCGCGTGCCCCTTTCATTTCTCTCGCCTTTGAACTTGCTTCTAAAACCGACTCGTTGCGGGTCAGTGTTGGACACAGGACGATGATTGGACGCTGTTTTGGACGATGATTGGATGTTCACATTGTGTCAAAGACTGATCCACACATTGGAGTATTGGCCGCAGTAAGCTACATTGGTGCAAATATAACAAATGTGTGGCCGCGGCATAAGATTTAATCGTATTCGTAGCCGCTACCACACAGCGCCTGAGAAAATATTGCACAAAAATGAGTTAACATTAATTCTTCGTTTTATACTATCACTCATTCAATAATTCACAAGTGTAAAATCAGCTCGGTGACACTAATAACAATAATATTTTTCAAAATTTTTCCATTTCTTATTTATTTTTTAATTGTTGCTGCAAAATATTTTTCTAAGATCTTCAGACTTAGTTGATTCCCATTTCATATCCTATCATAATAGTAGTATAATGAACAATTATATTGAAATCGCAATTTTAAGCAACCTATATCGATCTCGTGACATTGATCGTGGGTTAGTATAAGGTTTCTTTTCGAATTTGGTAAAAAAAAAAGTACTTATTTTAAAATTCTCAGTTATTTTAACTTTTTAAAGAAAACGCAAATCTGTTTTGTCACGCAAATCATCGATATTTTTCAATAGTAAGTAAATTTTTTAAATAGATACATCTAAAACGATACATGAGCTCTTAAAAAATATCGTTTTCGAAAGGAAAAGTACTCGACAAGCTATCGATACCTACTTCTTTTGGTATTCCTAAACGTAATTTAAGAAAAGCTCATGTGTAGCAAATATGTTACAACAGAACTTTATATAAGTTTTCGCGTCTAATTGAATTTTTAAAAGTTACCATTAACTGTGGCCATAGTACTGTTAAAGTCGACAATTTAACGTATTGAACGCCAACTCTGTAAAGTGATAATTGATAATAGTCTTAGTACAAAGGTCTTTGTAACTATGTCATGAATTTTCTTGAAAAAAGTAACTCTAGAAAGTTAGGGATGCACGATACCATCCAGGTATCGATACTTTTAATCGATATATTATCGGTCGTTAAGTATCGGTATTCAATCAGTATCGATTGAAAAGTATCGATACTTACTCGTATCGCTATCAAATCGTTTTTGAAGAATCGAGTATTTTTCATAGAGCCTATCAAATACGAAATATGTTCCTGGCGGGATCGTGATCAGCTTTTTTTTTTAGGAAATCTAAGAGAAAGTGATATCTACTGTCTATTGGATACTACTACTAGTAGTATAAAACACTAACATTCGATACTGAGCACTAGTCTCGAATGGGCAGTTTTCAGTATCAATTGAAAAATATTAATAGTTATTCTGCTATCGAATTGTTTTTGAAGTATCAAGTACTTTTCCTGGCGGGATTGTGATGACTTTTTTAGGAAATCTAATAATTCATTATCTTCTTATAATTCAATAAAGTCATTAGTCATTGAAAATCTGGCTAGCATGAAATTGATGATAAGTTACCCTCTACAATTAAGCTAAAAAAAAGCTCATCACGTAAACCCCATAATGAAACCGAGCTCTCCACCACAATACCATTACAATACCTGCCAACCGATACATTCGACATTCTTTTCATTCGATACTGACACCATGATTTGCTTTCAATACTAGTAATTTGTATCAAATTTTAGTGTTATAAACTACCACGCATTCACTTCGAGATTGCCGTCGTTAACAGTTACGACGTCACAGCTATTTATACCGTTGACAAAACAATAAAATTATCGTTGATTAATTTTCTTAGATAGAAATGCTTGACAAGTTGATGAAATAATATACTATGCTTATCTTTTCTAATATTATAAATGCAAATGTGGGCTTGTTTGTTTTTAATTAACGACTTAGGTACTCGACCCATTATTACAACATTTATTACAAGTTATTCATCATTATAAAAAGTTTTAAGGGTTACAGAAAAGGACATAGTATACTTATATTATCATACCAACAAAAGATGACAACTTTAATAAGATTGTATTCCATAAACATTCACAATTTATCGCAACACTTATAGCGTATTTGGTTCGCACACTTCAAACAAATAGCCCAGTCGACACTAAAAACATAAGTAGGATCTCAAGTGGAGCATGTTTTGCGTATTTCTAGTTTTCTGCTTCGGCAAGTACCTGTACACGGTCGCTATGAGGGAGAGAAGACCGTCCTGCCACCACTGCGATTAGGACGAGGACACGGCGCAGCATACGCTCGAGGTCTGTGCCGCTTGGGCAGAGCAGCGTCGTGAACTCGTCGCAATCATCGGTGCTGACCTGACGCTGCCGACCATCGCTAGGGAGATGCTCGGCAGCATCAGGAACTGGGACGCGGTCGCAACCTTCTGCGAGGCAGTGATCTCGCAAAAGGAGGCGGCGGGTCGCGCGCGCGAGGAGCACAGCCTCGACGAAGCAACCCGCCGCCAGCGACTGGGGCGGCGCAAGCACGACTACCTGCGTGCCATGCCGCCCTAGCCGAGACCGCTGGTGACGTGACCGGGGATTAGTCCGTCACCCGCTGAGAGGCGGACCGCGTGAGGCAAGACCGACGTCCTCCCCGAGAGGGGGGACGTCGGTCGATGGGAGGGTACCCCAAGTAGGGGGTATTCCGTCAGGCCGACCACTGATGACAAGTAACCCTGCTTCGGTGGTCGGCCCAACGACGAAGGCGACGTGGTGTTCGGGTGGGCTGCGTTTGTTGCGTGCTTACGCCCCTCTGTCGCCCCGGACGGAGTGGTGCGAGGAGCGCGCCGACCGCAGCCCAACCCAAGAAAAAAAAGTACTAGTAGTATCGTATAAGTGTATATATATATACTACTAGTATCGAATCAAAAGTATCGATACCATATGAGTACTCAATACTATCGATCCCTATAGAAAGTAAACAATAAAAACGTAAATATTTCTACGGAGTCAGAAAACATATTTTAGATTTATACATTAACAAATTTATAATGACTACTCCTACTCCAGATCCAGATAATTTTGATCAGGTTAACATAAAACATTATTTTATTAATAATAATATATGGTATAGTCTACTTAATAAATACTAGTTGTTTTGATACAGTTCGATGAAGAAGAATCTGACCAGCAACTTGGAGCCACGGCATCAGGCAGAAAAAGGCTCTTTAGTAAAGAATTAAGATGCATGATGTATGGGTTTGGTGATGATCAAAACCCATATACAGAAAGTGTAGACTTTTTAGAAGATTTAGTTATTGAATTCATTACGGAAACCACTCATAGGTAAGTAAATATATATTGCTGACTGCCCTAAACTGTAAAAAATATATCGCGTGCTAAATAATTGTCAATTATGTTTTAGAGCAATGGAAGTTGGTAGAAATGGACGTGTTCAAGTAGAAGACATAATATTTCTTGTTAGGAAAGATCAACGTAAATATGCTCGTGTTAAAGATTTACTTACTATGAATGAAGAACTTAAGAAAGCAAGAAAAGCCTTTGATGAAGTCAAATATGTTGGTGAGTAAATTATAATGTAAATTGTGTGTGAAATAAATAAATTTAAAATAACTCCTATAAGCTATTTTACTTTCTAACCAACATTTCTGTACTATAAATAATGTTTTTATGAACTTATAGAGGAACAACAATAACATAGATGAGCCAACAACCGATGCCATGCTTCTAAGACTGATGCAAGTAACAAAATTTAATAGGTACCATCTTAAACTGCTTGTGTGGTTAATAAATGTTGCTAACACGCTAGTAATAATATTTTAAAATTTTTGTTAACAATATATATCTTGTTACCATTTGAGTTATTATAACAATTGAATTTAATTCCCACTTACAAACTGTTATATATTACAATTCCAAACTTTTTACATTGAATGCAGTTTGCTCTCACTTTCAATATAAAGTACCCCATACAATAGGTTAGTTATCATTAATGGTCATTGTAATCACCTCAGTTGCATCACTACAACTGATCATGGCCGATTATATCATCTCCAAAACAATGTTACTGATTTTGAAGCTATCGACTAGCAATATTGAACAAACTACTGAAAATCTAAAGATTAAATGCAGTACTACCTAAAATGTTATTTTTCTTGCTTTTTATGTAAAAACACTTGATTAAAAACTGCAATTAACTTTTTGCAATACATTTTTGATACCTCATCTAATTCAATCCATATAATTATGTAAATTATTAATCCATATACTTGGGTTTGAGAAAATTTTAATTTTATTAAAATCATTAAAGATTTGGTTACTTAATAATGAGTCTATGTAAGTATTGTTTATATAAAATGTTTATATTTCAGAATAAATCTACTGCTGAAGAGTATTATATTATTAACCTGAGATATCATTTGTATGTCAAAATGTTGCCTTGCGTCTTTATCTAAAAATAATAAAGTAAGTACTGAATATAAGGAAGTAAAATATTATTTTGTTTTTGTGATGCTTACCCACTAGTACCCTGAAAGTTTCAGTGCATCTTGAAATGTGTATATAACAAACCCTTCCAAGTCTTGAAGAATAGTAAGTAAAAAGTCTGAAGCAATCAACCAATTTATTATACATAAGGACAAAATACCTTGTATCAAGGAACTAGTCTATGTATTGCGAGTAGTATCCGACCGAAACTACTTTTTACGGCCGAAATCGAAACTGAATATCGGCTCAAGTCTCAGTTTCGGCCACAATCCAAACTTCTGTGTAAATTATAAGGTGGAAAATAAAGTAAATAGTCTATCATAATCAGTCAGTTTTTCAGTCAAAAAAGCGAACTGTCGCTCAGGACGCCTGGCAGATATGAAACATCGAAATTATTTTGTACAAGTATATATGCATATAAGAATAGATTACAGACAGAAACTAATATGGCATAATGTATAAATAAGATATTACAATTATTTCCAGAAAATGATTTTTGTATACACATTTATTTTCATTAAATACAAGAATTACAATGATTTCTGTAATAATATATATATATATATACATACACATATATATGTATATATATATATATATATATATATATATATGTATATATATATATATATATGTGTGTGTGTGTATACAGGGTTTTATTTTTTTGGGGTGGGCTGCGGTCGGCGCGCTCCTCGCACCACTCCGTCCGGGGCGACAGAGGGGGGTAAGCACGTAACACCCGCAACCCACCCAAAAACCACGTCGCCTTCGTCGTTGGGCCGACCACCGGAGCAGGGTTACTTGTCATCAGTGGTCAGCCCGACTGAATACCTCCTACGTGTGGTACCCTCCCATCGACTGATGTCCCCCCCTCGGGGAGGACGTCGGTCTTTCCTCACGCGGTCGGCCTCTTGGCGGGTGATGGACTAAATCCCCGGTCCAATCACCCGCGGCCTCGGCTAGGGTGGCATGAGGCGCAGGTAGTCGCGCCTACGCCGCCCTAGTCGCCAGCGGCGGTTCGCGTCGTCGAGGAGACGCTCCTCGCGCACGCGTGCCGACGCCTCCTTCCGCGAGACTACTGCCTCGCAAAAGGCTGCGACCGCGTCCCAGTTCCTGACGCTGTCGAGCATCGCCCTGGCGATGGTCGGCACCGATGATTGCGACGAGTTCACGACGCTGCTCTGCCCAGGCGGCACAATCCTCGAGCGTATGCTGCGCCGTGTCCTCGTCGCAATCGCAGTGATGGCAGGAAGGTGTACTCTCCCTCCTAACGACCGTGTACAGGTATTTGGCGAAGCATCCATGCCCCGTCAAAACCTGCACCAGTCTTCCGACTGGTGCAGGTTAGCAGCAGGAGAGCACCCCATGCCGCCATTTTAACCACTGCATTAGCACCGGCCGGAAGACCTCCACGATCCGCACACCGAACCGAGGCCCCTCCAGCCGGACTGCCCAACGGGCAATGACGTCTCGGCGGGTGTCGACGCGCCAGGCGGTGAATTTCCTCAAAGAGACCACACCGCCCTCCGCTCGCACCCCCGACTCCCGCCGATACAAACCGGCGAGCATTGCCGCCTCCAGGTCTCACGGGGGAGTCCCGGTCAACAGGCTGCCTCCGTCGACACCGTGCGCTATCTGCGTATGGCCCTCTGTGGTCGCCACAGTAGAGCCCTGAGTCAGACGGTCAGGGACCCCGCCCACACCGGTATGCTGTACAGGGTTATCGACCGGATGACCCCCGCGTACAGCAGTCGACACGTAGCGCTCGGTCCGCCCACGTTCGGCATAAGCCGCGATAGGGCGGACCCCGCGCCGACGAGCCGTGGAGCGAGCCTGCGGAAATGCTACCGGAACCACCAATGCCCCTCGAGCACCAGTCCCAAATACTTCATATGCCCGGATGCTGATATCAACTGAATTGACGGTGATCGAAACGTCGATGGGAGGGACAAGAGGGCATCCGTCCGCCCAGCCCGGACGGGAGGCTCACCCTCAACGCCCAGTCGTAGCCGATGTTCCACAGGGTGGATCCGAGGACCGAATAGAAAGAAAGAAAATATTTTTATTTTGCAACCTCCCATTTTCTCAAGCAATAATATTTTATATATAACTGTGCACATGTGTGAGGCCAAAATATGGTATCTGTCTCGGCTATTGCTGAGGCAATGTAGTTACCCTAGCGCTGATATTCTAACAGATCCTTGTCAGTGAAGTCACTTATGCCAAATAAAGTGTTAAGTGTTATAGACAAAGGCCTATGTGTAAAAATAAATTATATCATTTTATTAAATATAAGATATACATAGGTATATGTTAACTATTACTCATAAAGGACCATTAGAGTAGATAATTTTAAAATATTTGCACAATATGAAATATGAATAGATAAAAATAAATAAAATTGTATTAAACATTAAATCTGTATATTATGTGGGTAGATGATACTATAAGGTATCTATAGTGCGCCTTACGAGTGAAACGCGCAACCCGTTGGTGTTCGAACAATAGTGTTAATAATTGTTATTTTTTTGTCTGTCAATTATTATTTGTCTACAATGCCTTTGAAATGTCTTAGTCATTTTCAAAGTACGCAAAGGCGGTTTAAGATCGTTCCAACAACGAGTTGCAGCGAATCTAAAACTACCTCGGAACGCAGCTGTCTGGTGTTTAGAATTAACCAGTAAGTATGAAGAGGCCCTCGTACTGTACTGATTGTATTCTCTTGACCATGATAGTTTTTCATACAAATAAATAGGTTTTTTATTCAAGATGATACCGAATAGTAAAGTGGCCAGGTGGAGTTGCCTACGTGAAGACATTTTTAAAAGATTATTAATAAATGATTTCGCTGCGCTTAAATCGCGAAAAGTAGAATTTCAGACTGTTTAGACTTTATTAAACATTATTTTTATAGTGTAAATTATTAATGTTTTAACACAGTCATGTTACTTACCCATGTACATGGTTTCGAAATAAATATTTTTCACTCAATTCTTTCATTTCGTTACGTTTTTCTTACCAACAATTATTATTTTTACGACGTCATAAGGGCGGCAAATTATGACTCCGCCCCGGGCGACAGTGACTCACGCTACGCCAGTGCTCGTCACAACCCCATTTACGGAATAGTTTCAACTTTCTTAAACCGTTTTTGTAAACTGAACCAATTTGTAATATACGTGCCACAGTATGGTCCAACAAGTCTTGCAGATTCACTTTTGCACTTATGTTAGTAATGGTTATGCTCGAATCTGGTGGGTAACACCAGGGCCGCCGCTAGCTGTTTCATCGCCCGCGTGCAATAACGATTATGCCGCCCCTTTTTTGGTAGGCTATGGTCTGGACACATCCCGCCCAATCTGTCCTGGGTGACGGATGATCGGCGTGCGACCCCATAGCCTAACCCCTCCCTGTTGCTAGTGGCCCAAACCCCAGTGGTAATGATTCCTCCATATCCGTAGTCGGTTCGGCGGGTTATCCTTTCGGGTACCGTCCCATTTAATACTCCGGTAACATTGCAGTGTTGCCGGCCCTTCTCTGCGGGTGGCGGACTAATCCCTGGTCCGTCCACGCGCGATCTCAGCTAGGACGGCATCAGGCGCAGATACTTGCGCACGCGCCGCCCAACCTGCCGGTGGCGGAGCGTGTCGTGATAGAGGAATTCCCTCTGGGCCCGCTCCGCCGCCTCACTCTGCAAGACAACTGTCTTACAGAAGGCGGCAACCGCGTTCCAGTTCCTGAAGTTGTCGAGCATCATTCTAGCGATGGTCGACACCGATGATTGCGACGAGTTCGCGGTGCTGCTCTGCCCAGGTCACGCGGACCTCGAGCGTGTGCTGCGCCGTGTCCTCGTCGCAATTGCAGTAGTGACAGGACGGCTCTCCTCGCGACCTTGTGCAAGTACTTGCCGAAACAACGATGCCCGACAAGACAGTGATACTGGAGCGCCTCCCCGACGCAGCTGAAGTGCAGACTATTAAATGCGCCAACAGTCCCTCTGTGCCCCTCCGTGACCATGGCCTCTAGTCGCAACATAGCCGCTATCGTAGAACGCCCCTTCCGAAAACCGAACTGAGCGTCTGACAGATCGGGACCGACCCTAAGTAGGTGCTGGCCGATGCGGCAGCTAGGATTCTCTCCAACAGCTTGCCCGCATCGTCCAGCAGCACGATGAGCCTGTAGGCCGCGGGCGAGTCTATAGGCCGTCCCGACTTCGGCAGGAGCACCAGCCTCCTCTCATTCCAACACCCAGGAGCTACCCAGACGTAACAAAAATACAAGAAAAACAAGCGTTGTACAGTCCCCTGCGACGTGGTCCTAGGGGTTCGAGGAGCAAGGTCAGCCCTCTGTTGGGTACACCTTCTGGCCCGGGAGCGGTGGTCTTGGCACGCATTCGCGCCACTGCTGCTCCCATCTCTGGCTCCATGACTAGCGAAACACTATCGCCAGATGCTAGATCACTTTCTGGTAAAACCATGACGATGGCGCGTGTGCCACTCGCCTTGAGAAAAGGCCTCGACCACCCTGGTAAGAAGGCCGGGCCGCGCGCGAAATCACCTCGGTCTCGACGGTCCTGACACCGAATCGAGGTCTCTCCAGTCGGACTGCCCAACAGGCAATGACGTCTCGGCGGGGATCGACGCGCCAGGCGGCAATCTCCTTTATCGAGACCATGCCACGACTCTGGAGGCCGTCCCAGCTTTGGCAGGAGCACCAGCCTCCCCTCCTTCCAGCACCCAGGGAATTGCCCGGACGGCAAACCAGTATCGAGCAGTCCCCTGAGGCGTGGTCCCAGGTGCCCGAGGACCAGGGCCAACGCACGGTTGGGCACACCGTCGGGCTTGGGGGTGGTAGATTTTATGCGCATAGGCGCCACCGCCACCCCCATCTTCGTTCCGTGACGGGCGGAACGCTTTCATTGGCCTCCCGGTCGCTGTCCGGTGAAGCCATGACCGGGGGCGTGTCATGGTCGTCGAGGACCTATTCCCGGCGTGGAAATAGGTTCTCGACGACACTGATGAAAAGGCTGGACTGGAGAGCCTCTCAGGCGCGCACGCTAAGCTTGCTCAGCGCCGCGCAATAGGGGTGATCCCAGGGGTCACGCTCGAGACTGTCCAGCATCTCCTGTCGACTGACGTGTGACCCCTGCTGGGCTGTCGGAGGGTCCAGGAGACCTCTATCCGAATGTACCTGTGGTCAGATAGGGTCTCGACCTCTTCCTGGACGCATCAGCTCCTCACGTGTGCAGCGACATTGGGGTTAGTGAACGACAATCAACGATCCGCGATCAATTTGCCGCCCTCAGCTTTTCTCCGGCCGTTCCGCGGCCCCTCGTCGTCGGATGGCTCTGCGGCACTGCCGCTCTCGTCCGTTGACATTTCCGAGGCTGTGTCGGTCCCTGACCTCCCCGAAGGCCCTGCGGCACCGCCGCCTTCGTCCTGTGACCGCCCGGTAGTGCTGCCATCCCCGTCCTGCGACGGCTCTGCGGTAGAAACGTTGCCGCCTTCTTCGCTGGGGGGAACGACAGCAGCCTCTAGTGCCTGCCGTTCCGCCGCTGGTCTGCGCGTAGCGCGTTCTGTTTTACACTGACGGATGATTAAAGTATAATCACACAAGTTTAAATATCAATGATTTTGCCGAAACTATTAACAAATTAATTATCAAAAGAACTATTAACAAATTAATTATCAAAAGAACTATGAACAAAATAATTGCAATTCAATGTGCCATCGTCATTATTTATCCATCAAAATAATGCTCTTCGAGTGTGTACAACTACCTCCTTCCTCCTCACTGAGAAAGAAGCTTAGAGGGAATTGCCCTAACTTCCAGTCCTGCTTTTCAATGGGGTGATACTTGGGGTGCCACCAAGCAAGGCGGGTGGCTCAACCTGCCTCTTAAGGTTTAACGGATGCCAATTGATGGCGGTGTTAACGCCAATCGGTTGGGTTTTTCCATGCGATGAAATTTATTATACTTATGGTAGGGTGAATGTTATGACATGAATTACGTGATGCGTCGCTCGATTTGCCGCCCCACTGGACGTGCCGCCCGCGTGCGGTGCACGCCTTGCACGCCCGCTTGCGGCGGGCCTGGGTAACACATCTTCGCTTCGAGTAGAGTTGGATAAGAAGGAAAAACTGAGCAGTTCTTGTCCCTCAACCAAAGTCGAAGTTTCCCATACTGTTCTTTGTTAAGGTCTAAGTCAATAAATGTCCGTAGTGCTTCTTCCTTTGTAAAAGGTGTAACGTCTTCAGGGTTCTCAGGTACGTATTTAAGAATTTTTGCTTATCATTTCTTGATGAAGTTCGTATAATATTAATGATTGTGGCCTCCTCCGTCTCACCCATTTTTCTTTTTTTTTTTATGGGTGGGCAATGGTAAGCGCACGCGCGGTCCAATCCGTCCGGGGCGATGAAAGGACGGCGCGCGATCCCATAACGCACCCGTACCCACGTCACCTCGTTGTTGGGCCGACCACCGGAGCAGATCTGACTTGTCGTCAGTAGTCGGCCCGACGGAATACCCTTTCGGGTATCCTCACCTCTCGACGTACTGGGACGTCGGTCGCCGTCGCGCGGTCAGCCTCTCCGCGGGTGACGGACAATTCCCCGGTCCGATCACCCGCGGCCTCGGCTAGGGCGGCATTAGGCGCAGATACTCGCGCCTGCGCCGCCCGAGTCGCCGGCGTACTATGGGCCCAAACAGTATTTGCCATCTCATAAATGGTTTTGACAAAAGTCGTAAATCCATAGATCCTTTTATAGTTTTATACCCTCAAAGGATGCAACTTTCGAATTAATTCCAAAAAAAATTAAATAATTTAGTTTCATGTTTATAAAGTGAACCTCAAACATTGAGCATAAATATTTTCATGCCAATTAAATTACCGTTAAGGAAGTTCAACACAAAATTATTCGGATGTTTTCCATGGAAACATATTAGTGTAAGACATCATTAGATAGATCAGAATGTACACTTTGTATCCACGTTCAGTTTTGTAAAAAAAAATAATGATATATATATTTTTTAATTTTTTTTAGTAAAGAAAATTTCGATTTTGTTTATTTCAATTGGACTTTTCTATGTTGCCGAAAGCTGCCGGTGTCAAGTTAATCACTCTATTTGAGACCTTACCCATTCAGTAATACGAGGATCAAAAAAAAAATTGCGCGTTTTTTACGCGAATGGTGATTTCAAGGCAATATGTCAATCGGGGGCAAAAAAAAAATCTCGAAACTTATGTTCGGTTCTTCTTTTTTACTGTGATATATTATATTTGATGTCTAACTTGTCTTTTTTTTTTTTCATTTCTATGATAGAAGCATACATTAACAAATAAATAGACTACAAGAATATTCACTTGGTACTTTCGATAGCGGTAATAAACCACAAGTATGATAAACTATATTGTTGCGGAAGTTCTATTTATCTGTTGCGGTAATTTATTACAACCAGTATCTACTGATTACACTATTTCGATGACAACTATCACAATCAATTACCCTGCGGTTTTTGCACAAGGCACCAAAATAATGGTCCTTTCTTTATATACGCGTGTTTTCAGCATACTATTCATCAAAGTATTCAGATACTTCTTTTCGATAACAATTAACAGAAAAAAAACATGAGTGAATTCGTTTGTGTTCGACGCGATCTTTGTGATCAAATAATAAGAGGGAAGAGTACTTCAGACCTTAGACAATATTTGTTGAACAACTTTCAACTGTCGGAAACTGACGTTATCACTGTAATAGAAAGTATTCAAAAAAATTTAACATCAAGTTGCAACCAGAAATGGACGAAAGCTCAAAGAAAGCCAGACATGTTAGAGAGTCTATACTCAAATTGGTTAAACGGTGAATTTAAAGTACCATTGAATTCTTGCAGTACCTCAACCTCTGAAATATCTGGCTTGAATACTTCTGGTGATCGTGGTAGACCAACAAAACCATACGACGAGTGTTCGGAAAACACAAAAAAACGAAAAAATATGGAACTGCTCCAGGAGTATGGAATGGGACATGTCCGTAACGCTTATGTGCAAGGTTTACGATCTATGGGTGAAAATGACGAAGCGTCAATTGTGTCTATTATCAGAAACAAGGAAAAAGACGAGAAGAAAGCAATTCTACAAACCATAATCAGTCCAGATAGTGCACTTTCTTTTACAAAAGAAGAGGCATTGAGCATGTGTATTGAAACGGATCTAACGAAAGCCCAATATGGGTACCTAAGAAAAAGGCTCGTTGATAAAAATTTAAGTTCTGTTTTACCTTCGTATCAAATACTAAGTGAAGCAAAAAAGGCTTGCTATCCGCCTGCATCTAGCATAACGGTGACAAATATAAGCGCAAAAATTAATCTGCAAGATCTCTTAGACCATACAGTCTGCCGTATTATAAAGATAAAGTCAGGTTCGACAAACTACAATCGTCTCAAGCTGTTCACTAAATGGGGGTGTGATGGATCTTCCGGGCAAAGTGAGTATAAACAAATTCTACCGGAAGAAAACGAACAAATATCGGATGCTAATTTGTTTATAGTGTCCCTTGTACCACTGCGACTAGTAGACGAAGAAACGTCTACAGTTATATGGCAGAATCCTACTTGCTCATCTGTTAGATATTGCAGACCAATTTCATTAGAATTTGCAAAAGAAACACCCGAATAAACTACAGCGGTTGTCAGTGAAATTGAAGCCAAAATTAATCAATTGATTTCAACTCTGTGTCTATAGACGACAAAGTTATCGAGGTTAAACATGAACTGTTTATGACAATGATTGATGGGAAAGTTGCTCAAGTGTTAACGAACACATCATCCAGTGCTACCTGCACTGTTTGTGGAGCAACTCCCAGACAAATGAACGATCTTTTAAAAGTTACATCAAGAGTTGAAAATGAAGATGCATTTAAATACGGATTGTCGACACTACATGCATGGATAAGATTTATGGAGACGATCCTCCATATTTCTTATAATTTGGGTTTTGAGAAGTGGTCAGCAACAACTCCAGAAAACAAACAACTTAAAGAAGACAAGAAAAAATATGTCCAAAAACGTTTCCGAGAAGTGCTTGGTTTGCACATTGATAAACCACGTCAAGGTTCCGGTAATAGCAATAACTGAAATACAGCAAGGCGATTTTTCCAAAATTACGAATGCTCTGCAGGGATAACTGGAATTGATGGAGAATTAATTAAGAGATTTTATGTAATTCTTCAAACCATGTCATCGGGATTCCCTATAAACGCAGAAAAATTTGGTCAGTATACATTGATAACCGCGCAATTATACGTAAGCAAATATAACTGGTATTACATGCCATCTTCGGTCCATAAAGTACTTATACATGGTGCTAAAATAATAGAGCATTATGCAGTTCTGCCTATAGGACAATTATCCGAAGATGCTCAGGAAGCCAGGAATAAAGATTACAAAAAATATAGGTTACATCACGCTAGGAAGTGTTCCAGATCAGCAACAAACGAGGACGTTCTGCATATTTTGTTATATACATCTGATCCTTATATATCTAGTTTAAATAAACCCAGTTTTGTAATATCCAAAGAATTGTTTGACGAAGCTAAAGAATTATTGGAAATAGAAGGTTATGAATAGGATCGCAATTTTTTTTATTGTGTCATTTTTTAGCATGTTTGTTTGATAATAATAATAATAATTAAGTCTTAAACTTATTTTAAGTAAAAGTGTTACTTTTATTGTCATTTTATTATAACTGTATAATTTTTTGTATGTAATTTCGTATATCGTTATCTTTGTCATTTTTTTATGAAAATTATATAACTTTTAAAATAATGATGTTTAATTTATTTTATTGCCTATATATTCATTAATACATAAAAAAAAATTCAAGGGGAAACATCACAAAACAACAAAGTTATCGATTTTTGAGATGAAATATACCGATCGGTCCCACAGTGCGGCGGCGGAACGTGTCGCCGAATAGGAGCTCTACACTCGCACACGATCCGCCGCCTCCTTCCGTGAGATTACGGCCTCATAGAAGGCGGCGACCGCGTCCCAGTTCCTGACGCTGACGAGCATCTCCCTGGCGATGGTCGGCAGCGCCAGGTCGGCACCGATAATTGCGACGAGTTCACGGCGATCCCCATCCCATGCAGCACACTCCTCGAGCGTGTGCTGCGCCGTGTCCTCGTCGCAACTGCAGTGGTGGCAGGACGGTGTGCTCTCCCTCCTGACAATCTTGTGCAGGTACTTCCCGAAGCAACCGTGCCCCGTCAGCACCTGCACCAGTCGGAAGGAAAGCACCCCGTGCGTCCGCTCCAACCACTCCATCAGCACCGGCCGGAGGGCCTCGACGGTCCTGACACCGTACCGAGGACTCTCCGGTCGGGCTGCCCAACGGGCAATGACTTCTCGGCGGGCGTTGACCCGCCAGGCGGTGATCTCTTTGATGGAGACCATACCGCCGCGGGCGCGCGTCTCCGACACCCGCCGATAAATGTCGGCGAGCATCTACGCCTCCAGATCCCACGGGGGGGTTCCGGCCAGGAGGCACGCTGCCTCCGTCGCCACCGTTCGGTAACCCCGTATAGTCCTGATCGCCATGACCCTCTGTGGTCGCCACAGGAGGGCCCTAAGACGGACGGTCAGGGACCCCGCCCACACCGGTGCGCCGTACAGGGCCATCGACCGGATCACCCCCACGTACAGCTGTCGGCACGTAGCACTGGGTCCGCCCACATTCGGCATTAGCCGCGAAAGGGCGGACGCCGCGCCGACAAGCCGGGGAACAAGTCGATGGAGATGCTCCCGGAACCAAAAATGCCCGTCGAGCACCAGGCCCAAGTACTTCATGTGGGCCTGGATGCTGATGGTGACCGACTTCACGGTGATCGAAGCGCCGGCGGGAGGCCCGGCGGTACGGAGGCCATGGAACAAAAGGGCCTCCGTCTTTTCCAGGGCTACCCTCAACCCCAGCGCTTCGATCCGCCTGACAATCTCCTCGGTGCCGAGAGTTGCCAGGCGTGCCGCCTCCTCTAGCGTCCCACCCCGGGCTGTGACGAGTGTATCGTCGGCGTAGCAAATTACGCCCAGCCCGGGTGGGAGGCTTCCTCTCAATAGACCGAAACTCTTGAGCATATATGCATTGAGCACACAGTCCAGTCCGTACTCTTGTATCAATTCCATGTTTTTTCGTTTCTTTGTTTTTTCTGAAGATGCTTCGTATAGTTTCGAAGGTCTGCCACCACCACCACCACTTTCAGACGTATTAGGGTCAGTAACTGTGACTCGACACTGGCGTTCTTACTTTCAAAGCGTTCTTTTATTCGAGATGCATTTCTCCAGCGTTCGTTACATTTAGATATCAAGTTTCTATGAATGTAGGAGACCACAGTAGCCATTGCCGCTGGTTACAAATTGAAATTTTCTCGTATGTAGTCTTCTATATTATGCCCAATTATCAATAAATTGCACAACTCTCGTTTGCTACAAACAAATTCACCCAACTCCTGCGAATATTTGAAAATACTTAAGTATAATGTGCTTTTTAGGGCAACTGAATGTCTAACCAGAATAAACTAACTCAGAATGTTCAAGGTTCAAGATTCGCCTTCCTTTTATAGGCCAATGAAATAGTGATATGTGCAAAAAGCTTGACAACTAATAATTTGCACTCTTCCCATAACCAACCTGTTTTCAATTTGACCTTAATAGATAATAAGCGACCATATTTTATTAAGTAAGGTGGTTAAAACTGTACCAAACCACAAAAAAACATTGCACTGTAATCAACTATAATAATTTGACTACCTATAATAATTTTTATGAAAAATAAAACAAAATTGAAAAAATATTTTTTTTTATCTCGCGATATATTTTGGCCCCGTGTATGAAAAAGTGCAAATACGAGCAATTTTTTTTTTCTCCTTGCATTAACTAATGTAGAAAGATCTTAAAACAACAAATATCTCGACAGCGGCAAGCAGCGGTAAAGGGTAAAAGTCTCGTTAAAAAAATGAACACTAAAATATATACCATCTTAAACTATATTGGTTAATTGTATTTTATTAAACCAATATTTATAATATTAATTATGAAACGCTATGAGGAGATCATAAATGTATAATACTTGTATATTTATATGAAAAACTTCTGAGTAATGTGGCGTTGAATCGTGGTAACGTATTGCGTCAAAACTACGTGGACGGACCGGGGATTAGTCCGCTACCCGCAGAGACGCCGCCCGCGTGAGGGTGACGCCCTGGCCGGCAATACTGTGAATTCTTGCTGCCGAGGTGTTAAAGGGGCGCTACCCGAAAGGGTAACCCGCCGAGCCGGCCACGGATGTCAAGGAATCGGTACCAGTGGTCGGCCTAATGACGACGGGCAGGGTGTACGGTAGGTTATGGGGTCGCACGCTGTTCATTCGTCCCCCGGACAGATTGGGCGGGGTGTGTCCAGACCATAGTATAGAAAAAAAAGGGTTGGCACTTTGTGTAAAATGAAGTACGACTGTTTTGAGTCAACAGAATAACAAGTGTTGGTCGTGTTAACGAAGCATATCAAGCGAGCCAGGGTATTAATTATGACCAGTCTCGCTTTTGATAGCATATAACATGTTGGTGGATTTATATATCTTGTATGTTTTGTGCTAACTTAAGCGAGAGATATCGAATATTATCATAATTTTTAATCGATATCGGTTAAAAATTATGTCTCCAATTTACCTGCCAGCCCTACAGATAATGTTTACAGGTAGATAATAAAAACTCAATAAACACCTGGATAGGTTCGTAATATTCGTCATTTTTATTTGTGCAATAGAAAAAGATTAATAATATAATACAGCTTGATAAAGTTTAAAGAAGTCAGTTATCAAACAATAAAAACAATTTGACTTAATTGAATAATATCGTTCATCTCTATTACTGTCACGATAATAATAAAATTATATACATTATTGATATAATAAAGGAAAATTAAGGCCGATTTATCTAGGCCTCTTTTTATTATTTATATAGTTTACGAATCTTCATTATTAACAAACAAATATTAGAAATGACAACAAATAAAGTTATTTCAAATATGTAGCCCCAGTTAAAATTTATTATTTTTCTTTGTCGTCAATATTCGTTTTTATGTTAATGATGATACGGCTAAGTCAAAAGACTATAATTATGTCAGCAATTTTATAGAAATAAAATTTTATTTTAAATAAACTTTAAGGCGACTAGATTAGGTTGTTAAGAAACAGCCGTAGTCTTAAACTTTGGTTAAAATTTATTGCTTAGTTTTATGTTTGATATTATCGAACAAAAGTAATCTTATAAATATGCACCCAATGGCAGTGTATTAATACAATTATTTAATTTAAAATAATCTGTAATATTAGTTAATATAAAGTACATAAAGAGATAAAAATTGGAGTTTTTATGGAATGTTGGGTAAAACCACGTAAGTAATAACAACAAACTGAGAAGTGGTAACTTTTATGTTCTAATAAATGGCAATTACACATTGGCAGTTTGTTAGTGGAAATGGTACATATTGTATAGATAATTATAATAAACAATCTGACTTGGGCTGTTTGTTCTACTTAAACTATATTTAGTTTGAGCCCTATCTTCGAACAAAATCTATAAGAATAACATAATTGCGCGTACCCATACTAGATGACTAATTTCTTACAACTTTTACCAACACAATTAGCGACCAATTTAGTCCAGTTTTCACGTAGTAATATGATTTTGCAAACGATATCGAAGTTAAATAAATAATATTGGCTTAAAATTTGTCTTTATTAATACGGCGCTTACCACCAAGAGTGCGTAGCTTTATACCGTATTTACATACCTACCTATAATTAAGTAGATAGGTGGTTTTAAATGGGGGTTATAAGTGGGTATATACCTATAATTACAATTAAATCTGTTGATATCTTGAAGAAAGCGTTAACGCTGTGCAATTTTGGCTTGATGATGAATGAATTTAGCTCGGCCATGTGACCCGTCTCGCTAAGACGCAGCCCGGCCTTGGAGATTTTTTGTGTCTCCTTAACTATGAGCCGCAGATTGCTTTAACTGCTTAACCCGGATTGTGCGCCGCTGAAGGCTCTCAACCTGGTGCCCCGCCTCAGAGACCGAGCATGGTGTTTTTGAAGACCCCTTCCCTTTGAACCGGTCACGTAGTATGGATACGTTTCCTAAACCATTTTTAAATGAGTTGTAATAATAATCATGAGGGTATATCAGATATATTTTTTTTTAAATAGGCGAATACTTGCATTATGCAATATAATGATATAAAAGCAGTACTTTTTAAACTGTTCACTTGTCGTAGGGTATGGCATATCCTTTGTGCTATCGCGACATATTTTTGCGTTGCGGTTTTGATATGCTAGCAACCATTTATAGAAAATGTGTCTTAGACATCCATAAAAACAACATGACATCGAACTTTAGGTTTATCAATATTACTAAATTCGGAAGTATCACGGAAGTTTTCTGTATGTATAAATCTATATTAGTCCAGTATTCTGAATAACTCTTATTTTGTGAACTCACTGTATAAAAACTACACTATTATTATTTAAATACACATCTATTGTAGGTAAAAGACAATAAATAAATTCTACTCTTATAACAGCCAACGCTAAGGCAAGTATATTTGTATGTCAATAAATAATACCTAATTGTATGTAGTACAATTAATTTCATTAATATTCATATTGTGGTTATGTATACGTTATATTTTCTTTCTACTTACTTTCTTCTAAGTTATTTATACAAGAAAAATGTATTACAGTAGAAACTCGATTATCCGGCCCTCGGTTATACGGATTCGCGATTATCCGGACTACCAACTGCGACGCCCCACGGGATCGTTACCCCACACGTTTCATTATTGTTTTAGTCATTGTTACGCCGCTCTGAGGTGCAGGCCCCGCGGGATATGTATTCGTCTTTTAATAAACGCATAAAATTATGTACATATGCAATAAACCGAAGGTTTTTCAAACATTCGATTATCCGAACGCCTACCGACAACAATTAGTACGGTTAATCGAGTTCCTATTGTAAATGATACAAATTGTTTGAACTTCAAGATCAACAATAATAATCGCTAATGAATTTTCTCATACGTACGTACTTATACGTAGTACTCCTAAAAATAAATATTTAATCAATATAAATCTAAGTAACAATTTCATTGATATTTATAATTTACAAGGTAAGTTTTATAAAACGTCTGTCAACCTATAGAAGAGTTTCAAATCGTCTCAAAATACACGTTCAATACTTTTACCCTCTAGAAATGTGTATAGATGGCGTGGTGGTTTAACTAAGTACTTACTTCTCGCGCTGAATTCCTAACTCTGATTTTAAAATACTCCACATAGGACAGTGTTTTATAAAAACTCAAAAAATATTGTTTGGAGTCTGGTTGTAGTAAGGACGCTCGATATAAGAATTAATCCTTAGTGTGGATATATACATAGTGGATATAGTTTATAAAAAAAATAACAGTAAACTTATGATCAACATTTTCAATATTACTTTTTGTTGATTTGAACATACTTCAGAATGCTTAGATAGGTTTTAATACTTTCAGAGTTAAATTATTAGGGACACAATATTTCAGCCGTGATCACAAATATCATATATAAATTCAGCAAACTAAAATACAGTATCCGGCGATAAATACTACACAACGACCCTAGGAAAAAGGCAATCGACTAATTTCGGCGTATCTTCTAGGAGCTGTGAAAACATTATGACTTCTAAATTATTGCGGTTCCAAGAACATATTTGAACATATTGCAGAAAACTACTCTCTTGCAATTGTACGACTGACAAACGTCACACAGGTAATATGCACCAGATACAACGCTCTACAAAGCCGAAATCAGCCCATGAAAAATCGACATTCAATATTTGTTGCCGGATACTGTAACTGTACTGCGTATGAAGTTAGGCCATTGAAATTTATTTCGAGTGAAACCATGGACATAATTAATAGACTTTGAACTTTAGCGAAAGAAGGAAGTGTAGAAAATCAATTCAATAATAAAGCAGCTTTTTCGTATAAAGAATAACCCAGTTTATCAACATTAGCATTTCATATTATGTATAGGTATTTAGTGATAATAACATTGATACAGTGCTTGTATAAATTTGTTTCCTTTAGTGAAAGTTTTAGTAAATACTCATTCGTGCTTGGTGCTTTAATATAGTTTGTTAGTATCTATAACATACATCCAATGTTAAAATCGCCTCCATTTGTGGGAATTGTTAATTTTTTCTTCATATATGTATACCAGAAGTTGTTTTGGACCATTATGGCATAGTTAAACTGCCATTACAAAACATCAAAATATTTTGTAAACTGCATGGATAATTTTGGTATAAACTTGTGAAACGTTAGATTCAAATATTAGGTTATTAATTACAGGTTCTAGGTCACTGCCATTTTACCAAGTCTAGTCAAATTGTAATATCGTGTTCTTCTTACTATAGCCTAATTTTTCTATGTGACTATCAATAATCGTTTGGTGATTGTAATATAATTTTATTGAGACTCATATCTCTATGGTAGCCCAATTTATGGCATTCGTGTCTAAATCTATATATAAGCTCTTCATATGAAACTGTAGTATAATTTAATCTGTAGGCGGATCCATGGCTGCGATGATGCCCTTCATAACGGCGGCTGCAGCTAGGGCTGCGTGTGGTTGCCACTGCTTGCCGCGGGTACCATCCCGGTAGTCTGATATACCTGACAATAAAACATCAAGTAATAAGTTGCAGCAATAAAAGCGTTTTATTATTGTTTAAAGTGCTGTGTGGTAGCGGCTACGAATACTACCAACCCTTAAATGTAAGGTTTGGCAATATTCGTAGCCGCTACGACACAATGCAATAGTTCGTGGGTGTCGTAAAAAAGACAAAGAGCTTTACATACATCAGGGCCAGCTCCATCTAATGCCGCCTGCTCCACAATTGCATTCCCAAGGAGGGTTGATGTCAGACAGGCGGCTGTTCATAAAACTATTGCCAATAAATTTTAAAATATGTACTATGAAAGGAAATGACATATTGAGTCAAACCCATGTAATTGGGATAAGAGCAGGGTGATGATGATATTGTTTAATGAACTTGGTGACTCAACAACTAGCATGTTGACATTGAATCTGCAACCCGAGATCGTAATTGAAGCAAAAACTACGTTAAAATTGAAGCAATTGTTTTACTTTTATCGTAAGTATGGAACGTGCACAATTGGGAACAGATTATTCAATAATAATATAAGTAAGTTTTAACACTGGCCGAAACTAATATAAAACAGAAATGGTTCTTATAAAATACATTTGTTTAAGTGAATGGGCAATTGCTGCGGACACTAGGTATAATGGTACATTATTCCTTTCTAATGTCGTAGGTATTATGATGATGCATTATGACGCATAAGGTTAAAATGAACTTTGGAAGTAAATGTTTATCACAAAAAACGTCACTGACACTTTGATAAAAAATGTGAGTAATGCGAATAACCACTTTCCGAATTTTTTTCGTGAAGCGAAAGTCTCTACACATATGTTAATTGGACGCGTTCAAAATCAATACATCATCTTCAGTTATGAGGCGTATTTGGACGCAACGTGACTCACTGACTAGTTTGTAAGTCTCTCTATTACAGGCATATATGTCGAACCACTTTGTATGTCGCATAAAGTAGTAATTTTAATATAGTAGCAATTTATTACTGCGCTTCGTTCAGTGAGCGAGAGAGGCGGAAGCCCAACTTACTGAGGGTGTTTGCGTGTGGTGGATTTTAATGATGCCTTTAGTGTTACTGAACCTCATTGCACGCATTCACACTCCCTTCACGGTAGGCAGCGGCCTAGCTGTGGCCCTGGTATTGTAAATGTCCATGAGCGGCAGCAACACTTACCATCAGGTGTGCTGATCGCTCATTTGTCACCGTTTGCAATAAAAAAAAAACAAAATATTAGTTACCTCTAATGGATATGAAACAGTCCTTTCTATTGCCAACGACGCTGTCAAGCACGGCATCGAGTTCGCAATCGTAAGCGAGGGCGCGCGCATGCGCGGCGAAGGCTGCACGTGCCTCGCCCACTGCGCACACGCCACGCCCACCCGCTACTGGCGCTAAGTGCACTCGCAAACCACTAACTCTGTGATCACTGTAAAATAATAATAAAAGACAAGTCTTCAATTTTGTCAACTGACTTCAAAAAGGAAGTTGTCAATTCGATTGGTATTTTTTTTTATGTACCGATTAGCTGAGATTAATGATCCGTTTTACGTGATTCTATAGATTGTTGCTTTAGTTTATTCTTTTACTAGCTGACCTGGCGAACTTCGTAACGCTCTAACTTTTTTCGTAAATATATTTTCTAAAATTTCGAAGGTATAGTCTCTAATGGAAGAACCATTACAGCTTTGTCGGGAAAGATTCGATAGTTTTGGTCGTGGCATTGTTAATGATGATTCAAAGAGAATACAAATTTCTCATTATTGATTTCTGACAAAATTATAATTATCAAATTTTCAACCATACTTAACTATAGACAAAATTTCGTTCAGCTGTCATTTGCATTTTGTTATTACATATCAAATGCGTTTTTTATATTACGTTTCATAGTGACTTGTTTTTTGTTTGACATTTTATGTCACGTCACACGGGAACGCGATCGAACAGGATAAAAGTGTTATTGGCGAAATTTTGTAAACACCATTAAAAAAAGAAACGGGATAAAAAGTATTCTTTGTCCGTCTCCTGGTTTTAAGCTACCGCACCACCAATTTTCAGGCACATCGATACAGCTGTTCTTGAGTTATAAATAGTGTAACTAACACGACTTTCTTTTATATATGGGCATTTTCATAAAAATGTACAAGGGCGTTTTCAGGCCTGTCCCTCTAAAACATTACCTTTTTTAAACAATTAATTCTATTTGAAACTAGCACAAAATTTTACATTAGGTTTATTGTACATTTAAGTAATATTTTATAATATTATTTAAGACAATTATAGTATACTTTTTCGATTAAAAAATAATATAACAACAGATTGCTATCATTTTATAGTGTCCCTTTGTAGCCAGACGATATTTCAACACTGATTTTACATATTAGTTGTAATAATTTGCTCAGTGCCGTATTTTATTTTTCTGGTAGATAGTGTAGGGTCAATTTATTAAAAATATATATTAACTAGAGGTAAAATAAATAAATTAAATAGAATTTGATTACCGTAGTGCGTTTTTAAAAATCCTGACACATTTTCTCCGAAATACTACTCTTTTTGTAGATGTTTTATGTAACAATAACACTAACAGTCTTTTATTCAGCGGCTGATTTGTAAATATTGTTTAGTTTCTTCCAAAATTTCGTGGCAGGTGCACGTTTGATTCAGTGCTTCGCGCGGACGTACATTTTTTGTCAAGGTAAGTTACCAATATTTCTTAATGCATTAATTAGTAAACATATTTTTGTGGTTATTTTCAAAATATTTATCATCTAATACAACTTATAAAACTCGTGATGAGTCGTCACCACAATCGTATATTTTTTAAATAATTAATCATCTTGCGAGGGTAAGATAGTGTTACGTCAGTTTTGTATGGTAACATATAGTATGACCTAAAAAGTAACAAAAATGACCATAAAGAAGACTGGACATTTACTACATACACTTTTTACCAACTTACCAAAAAAGGTACCTACCTATGTATGCCTACCATTTTATTTTATTATAGAGATTTTAGAACTTATTATTGGATTCTGATGAGAACGTAAATGTTTCTTAACAATTTTGTTACCATCAGTATTGTTACTGTTCCCCAAATATTTCATATTAAATTCTGGCTATTTTCTATATTTCGGGCTTTAATACCGTAATTTAACTTAAGTTCAGAAATATGGTAACTGTTTTATTATTATAATTATGTTAAAAGAACCATAGCTTTACATAAAAAAAAGTTAAGTGTTCCTTCTGTTACCAACGGTAATACAATTTTGAATTTATGTATCATATTTTTAGTATTTTTTAAAGTTTCTTTGACGAATCTATATGATTAGGTAGTTCAACCACGTTCTTTTCGTTTTTTATTAAAAAAAAACGATATTCCATTTATTGTTTCATTTTAATCATGTTATAAAAAAGTATCAAACCTGACATCTTTTTGTCTGACTAGGCCTACATTTTGCTTATTTTTAATAAATTATGCAATGAATCCAAGTTAAAAATTGAATTTCGTTAAATATATAAATTAGACCATTTCTAACATACATAATACCAACTAGAAATGAAAGTTAAAAAAATTCACAAGTTTTTTTTGTACTGCTTATTTTTGTGAAAATGCTCATATATTATATATAGATTTTTTTATGAGACCAAATGGCAACTTTTTTATGAGACCAAATGGGGATTTGGTCCCATAAAAAATTAACATAGTTTGTACTAGTAGTTTTTATTTTATAAACATTTTTCAAGATTTGTTTTTTAGAACACAACATTCTGCACCAAGGAAGTAATTCATGTATTGTGGAGGTCTTTCAAACATATAATTATCGGACACAAATTACATTCAGTACTAGACTCAGAACAACAATTTGTGAATAGCAAAAAATGTTTCCCACCATGGAAATCGAACCCACGACACTGGCACGGCCGATGGGTATCTTAACAACTACGGCATCTGTGCAGTGTTTACGTGGACGATGTAATTTTAGTTTGTGAGCTTTTTAGGAGTTTTCATTTAGGTTCCTTATTTGTATATTAAAGGTTTGCATCTAGAAAAATCCTACTGTAGTTTACAGAACAACCTATAATAGGTTGCCTTGGTAACCTATAGTATACTAAAAGGTAAAAAAACTACGTTTAATAAAACTTACTTGAAAACTAAAAAGTATCTATAAAATAACTTAATAAAGATTTAATTTAATACACCTCTTATGCATACCTTTGATATTAATAAAATACTATTATTTGTATGTGCTACCTATTGATAAGTTTGAAATAGGTGCCAATCCAAATGTAATAGTAAGTATCTAAACGGTTGGTTAGACTTATTTTGTTTAGGGCTTCATTTTATTTTGGCTTGGCACCGACTTCAAACCAATGGATAATGACTACGAAGCGTTTACTCAGAGTTTAACAGTGAACTTCAGAGTAAATCAACAAATTATCAATGAAATCTACTAAATAGATGTTATTGTAAAGTTACCGCTTTTTAAGAAAATATAAATACACTGGTAGCTATTATTACATGTAAAAAATATAACTCAAATTAATTTAAACAGTCATAGCATATCGCAGATTAAACATTTTCTTAGGTCATTGGAGAAGTCTTAACGAATATCGTTTTCACAAAAAGGAGACAGGACCAAGGTGAATTAGTGGATACGTTTTCAAAAAAAAAGTTATATAACCTAAGGACAGGAAAATTAAAATTTAATGTTAAGGACATAATACGTACAGAGCAACTACGATAATTGTAGGATATAATTATTATAATATTAACTCACATGTACATATTTAGTTGTAAGCATGTTCATCTTATTATTAAATTTATATTATCAAGAAATAATTACGTTTTCCTTAACTATATTTATATGTAATATATTACTTAATAACATATTATTATATTTCCCTAAGATTAATATAATTCCCGCAGTAATTTGTAAACACAGCAGTAACTAAATAGTAAACAACATAATACGGGATGTACCGATTTATATACACTCATTTGCAAAAAAAACGGGCACCTAAGCAATGAACCATTTCAAATGTTAATATTTCTTTGTTTGATAATTATAGGTAGTTTTATCCACACAATTTGCTAAATTAATAAGAAAATAATCGTTTTCATCAGTATTTCATAAAATTTAGATACAATTTATGGGAAATAATGCTAAACCTCGCTAGTAGTGTATATTCGCTAGTAGTGCATATGCTCATGAAGTAAAAATAAAAAAGTTTTTTTGTTTGTTTTTCTTTAATAAAGTAAAAGCAGATAAATGTTTAGTATCGAGTGTGACCCCCTCTAGCTAAAATCACAGCTTGAATTCGTCTGGGCATGCTAGCGAGTATATCCCGGATACTTACTTGCGGAATACGTTCCCACTCCGCAGTAATCACATTCTTCAGCTCTCTGATGGTCTGCGGAGCCGGGTGTACTGATCTCACACGCCGTTTCAGAACGTCCCAGACATGCTCTATGGGATTGAGGTCGGGACTTCGAGCTGGCCAATCCAAACGACGAATGCCGACCTCTTGCACATACGCATTAACATCGCGGGATCGGTGGGCGCGAGCATTGTCGTCCATAAAAATCGAGTCTTCACCTAGAGCGGCCAATGCGGGTTGTGCATGAGAAATTAGAACTTCCGTTATGTATCGATGCCCAGTCAGTGAGCCGTTTTCAATGAAGACTAACTCTGTACGATCCATTGAATTTATTCCTGCCCAAAACATAACAGAGCCCCCACCATAAGGTGTGATTTCTTCGAAACATGCCTCTGCAAAGCGTTCTCCTTGTCTTCTTAGCACTCGCCGACGTCGATCTTCACCGAACAGAGATATCCTGGCTTCATCAGAGAACAAAACCCTATTCCAATCGTCTTGAGTCCATGATTCACAATTTCTAGCGAACCTAAGCCTGTGAACTCTGTGCTCACGGAGTAATTTGGGGCCGCGGGCCGGGCGGTGACTGCGTATATTGGCAGCGAGAAGCCTCCTCCTGACCGTCCATAGACTAATATGCACATTTCTTACTTCTTGGAGGTTGTTCTTAAGATCCACATACGAAGATTTGCGATTTCTCAATGCGCGACTCACAAGAAAACGATCATCCCGTGGTTGGGTACATGGTTTTCTTCCAGAACCAGGCCTTCTCTCGACGGAACCAGTCTCCTGATATCGCTGCCAGGTCCTTTGGACTGTCGAGCGACTAACATTTAGCCTCCTAGCCACGAAACATTGGCTGCAACCCTCTTCAAGCAGCGCGATAATTTTGGTAGCTTTTACCACTTTATCTACCATTTTTGATACAGCCAAACAGCATTAAATAAAGCTTTGACAGTCAAGGATATGAAATTAATCGATAAAAATTGAATAAAAGTTATGAAAGTCGATGTTAACTTCTGGAACTTCGCGCCAAAAATGTAGGATAAAAAGGGGTTTTCTGTAAAAATGAACATCAAATGAAAAATTGAATTTAGAACGTACTTTTTTAAATACCACAGCATTTTTAAAACCGGCCAGTAACGTGTACAAACGATTGAAACCTTTTTGGTATTGTATCTTTTTAAATATGAATGAAAATCAAAACCGCCCGTTTTTTTTGCAAATGAGTTTATTAGTGGGATTTTCACAAGTTCTACTCACAAATCAAGTGTAATAATATTATACTTGTTAAATTTTCTAACAAACATATGTTAAGTAATCTAAATAGATTTTTCTCATTCTTCTTTAGGTATATTTTGATAGATACAGGACAATATAATGGTAGTGCCCGCTATTCCTGACAGTTGCTTGGAGTCATAAATGGGTCGAGTTGTACAGGACAATACCATATTCTCGCAGCAAATTGATGTCTTGAATAATAAAAATTTGCAACTACGCTTCGTTCAATGAACGAGAGCGCTGCTGACGCAAATCCCATCATCACGTTTGGCAGCTATCTAACCATGCCCCTGCTATTAAGAGGTTTATCAGCGGTACTAACTACTTATCTGAGGCTGTTTGATTATTGGCCACCAAAGGCAATGAAAAAAACATCTATGTTTACTCTGCCTTAGACATGTGTCCGCTATAGCAAAACGTAACCAAAAACGGTTACATGCCTCTAACGTATCGTATCGGTATTGATATAACTAATAATGGCTATCAGTTATCTAGCTACAAACAACTGACAACGACGGGACGTTGTCAACTAACAATAGCACAACAATTATTGTTTAGGTGCCGTGATTCATGTTTCGCTACGTTGGTAACCGAACGATCACCAATAAGCCTCATAACCAAAATAATTATGCCATCTCTCTCTTTCTATGTGATTCCTGACGTGAAAACCAGAGAGGGGGCGGCTATTGGCCTGCGGCTTAATAACAAACGATATTTCACGGATATTGATGAAAGCGAAAGACGCCCTTATTTATATTAACGTAAGACTTAACTCTCATAAACTCTGGTAATTTAAATTGTAACGGTAAAGTGGTTTTGTTTTTCGTTGCTGTTGTAGGTATACTCATTGTTGCCAACTAAGGGGTTTTGCCCCCAAATTTAGGGGGTAAATAAGTGGGATGGGGTGTTTTTAGGGGCGTTAAATTTTTAGGGGCATTTTTAGGGATCTTTTGAAAAAAATAAACCAACGTAGCGACATCTAGTATCCATCAGCACGATATCAGGCTTATTCGCAAGAATAGTCCTGTCCGTGGTGATAGACCGGTCCCAGTAGAGCTTGGTGCCCTACCTAATTATTATTAATATTGTTTATTAAGTAACTGTGTCTCATAAATAACACATATATGAGCCACATTTCTTTTTTTTTCCCTGATATATATATTTTCAGTACAGGTACTAATTTCGAAGGCGCGAGTACTTGCGCCTCATGCCGCCCTAGCCGAGGCCGCGGGTGACGTGACCGGGGAATTAGTCCGTCACCCGCCGAGAGGCCGACCGCGTGAGGACAGACCGACTTCCTGCCTGAGGGGCGGACGTCGGTCGATGGGAGGGTACCCCAAATAGGCGGTATTCCGTCGGGCCGACCACTGATGACAAGTAACGCGGCTCTGGTGGTTGGCCCAACGACGAAGGCGACGTGCATCGTGGGTGGGTTGCGGGTGTGCGTGCTTACGCCTCTCTGTCGCCCCGGACGGAGTGGTGCGAGGAGCGCCGACCGCAACCCACCCCAAAAAAAAAAATACTAATTTATTATTTATTCTTATTTTAATGAAATCATTTTTAGGGGGATTTTCATGTAATTGTGGTAATTCTAGGGGTTTTTAACTATAGTCCATAAAATATAACTTGATCTCTGTGACAGATGTCAACGAAACCGACGAAGTAAGTTTGAACGAGCGACATGTTTACAATTCTATTTTGTATCACATATATTTTCATTATTTTTGTGCTAGTTTTATTGTAACTGAAGTGCAATATATTATAAATATAAAAATAATATTCATGCCTAAAACGTACCTCGTAAGTACTGAAATACCTAGTAAACATTTTATTGAAAAATGACGCTTACGCATGTACAAGGTCATACTGGAGTGAAAATAAAAAAGAGATGGGACAGTCGATCCACGTAATTCGATAACCGATCCTTATTAAATTATTAATAAAAGAAACAAACCCAATACAATACCCATATAAAACTTACAACATATTTTTTTACAATTACAACAGACAGTTGCATTTAAAATACCTAAATTGAATTAATTAAATATTAAAAAACTACCTTTTTACTCAGTGTAAATGATAATATTATGTACGCATTATTGTCAATAAACTAAACACATTTATTCATAAACAATTAATCGATTGATTTAACGATTGTCCCTATTTTGGCAAAAAATAATAAATGTTCTAGCAGGAACGCTCCAGTGATGACGATAATAGTGAGGTAGATCTTAATTGTACTCCTTTCGAATAATTAAAACAGTCAAAAAGCAGTTTTCTTTGAAATAAATTCAAAAAGATTTTCATTGATTGTATTTCAATTATAATAGAAAATCACAATTATAAAAATAAAGAGTTTTATCGATAAAAACTACGGACTTCATCGTAAGCGTAACAACCCTAGGGACAACTGTCACAGAGATCAAGCTAGGGCGGGAATCTGAAGTGTCATGTGGTGTTCTTGTATTATATTCAATATCTTAAGTGTTTTAACGTGTTATGTTAAATAATCCTGATGGCATTTTATGTAATATATAGCGACAGAACTGCTGAGGTGTAGTGAATATGATATAAAACTGCTATACATACCTTTGTATTACCACCAAAATTCTCAGAAGATACCCTTAACAGTGGCCATTACACTGTTAAGGGCGACACTTTGACTTACTGACAGACCATTACTGACATGAAGAAACTGAGAACTTGAAAAGATAATTATAACTCGATACTGGCAAAAATGGCTCGTATTTGTTGCTGATTGCCAAAACAAAAAAGAAGAAGAAGATCAAGCTATATTTTATGGACTATAAGATTTAGGGATAAATATTTTTGGGAGTTGGTAACACTGGGTATACTACGCAGTGTTCACTATAGTGTGACCTATGAAAGTTATAATGGTTAAACCGTGCATTAATAGAAATAAGATCGCGATTATTTTACGCGTATTATATCGATATTTGGCAACCCTTATCCATATCGATATTGACATCCAATAAACGGTTAGTAGCCGTTGCCATAAATAGCCAGTGACGCCCATGTGTACTCTGCCTTGATCCCGCTACAAATATTATTCACACTAATATTGCTCCCAAGTGTCGCAAAAGGCGATTAAAAACAGGTATTTTTAATCCAGTTTTGGTCCAGGTGGACCAATTCCAACTAGCACCATGTGATTGACTGCTTTGAATCCTCCAATAAATTGGGATAGAAACAGAAGGATGACTATATTTTCCTTGGTTACGAGTTTTGTATTATGTTTTATACATTACGTAAATCATACAACACAATAGAGTCAGAGGCTATAGTTTTGCATGTCTCTCCTTACACCGGTGCTGCGGCAAAGAATCCATTGCAACTTGAAATCACGAGGAATAACTCGAGTTGATTTTTAACCCAATATTTGGTATATGAAAGTTAAGGCTGGGTTAGTAGCCAAATAGGCTTATTTCAAAAGTTGATCTACTTACACTTGGTCTCCTTGTGGTGCTGGATGAGACACTTCAATAAATGCACCATCACCAATTTCTACGCAAAGGCGATCTGAATGTCCTTCTGGAGCCTCCCATCTGCCCGGCACACCGCTTAATCGCTCCAATCCTGAAAGTACGAACAGCTTTAGAGAAATGTGAATGACATAACAGAGAATGCAATAATATCTATTGCATTGATTGATTTCATTAAAATTGAAACTATTAGCAAAATGAATAATTTGCAAAGCACCGTTGTTCGTGTGGTGACGGAGTAAGAATATAATTTACCACTTCCTCTCTTGCCTGTGGGTGCCGTAAAAGAAGATTGAGGAATATATTGTGCATATAACAACGACGCGAGAGAAGGACTCAAAATAAAACCCTATTAAACCCGCTTGACCAGCGTGGTAAAGTACGTCAATTTCCCTCCCAATAAGGAGAAGGCTCAAGCCCAGCGGTGGGACGTATATGAACTGTTATGATGATGAATAATAGGTATAGTTGAAAAAGATAAATCAAGGGAAGCCAGAAGATTAGAGAGTGCTCACCATGGTTCTGCATATATCGAAATAAAACCTCCGCAGTGGAATAGATTGGCGGTATAGTCAACTCGATCTATACTTTTGCATCATTAATTGGTTAAACAATTAAAATGCACCCTAATGATGATATCGTGACTACTGTAATTGAAGCGTGATTTTAAAAAATAATACTTATAATATCCTACATTCCTTTTTTTTTTTTGGTTGGGCTGCGGTCGGCGCACTCCTCGCACCACTCCGTCCGGGGCGACAGAGGGGCGTAAGCACGCACACCCGCAACCCACCCGAACACCACGTCGCCTTCGTGGTTGGGCCGACCACCGGAGCAGGGTTACTTGGCATCAGTGGTCAGCAACCTACATTCCTATCAACCCACTGTCATTTTAAATAAAACTACTTTTAGGATTGTATCGCGTTTGTATTTGATTTTTAATTGCCCGACGTTTCGAACACTTTGCAGCGTTCGTGGTCACAGGCGGACCAACACTCGCGTAAACATCAAAAATCATTATGTAACCCACTGTCACTTATCATAAAGTGATTGGTATTAGTAAGGGCGATATGTCTTATGTCAATTATGAGGATTATACAACCACTCCTATATCCATCCATAGACGTACATCATCGGATATGCCTACTAGAATACCATTCTCATCGGGTTTGCGCCACCCGCATCTAAGAGCTCCCTGCGACTTTTAAAATGTTGTCAGTTCACCTAGTGGGGGGTTTCAATCCTATCATATCATCACAGCTTATATACGTCTCACTGTTGGGCTCGAGCCTTCTTCACAATAGGAGGGTAATGATAATACTTTACCTCGCCTGTCAAACGGTATGGTACAGAGATTTTTTGTTATTCTTTTCTTCTATAGATGTAGTATGCATATCATAATTCCTTAGTCGACTTTAGCGACATCCACACTGTTGTAGGGGGACCCTATAACAGTGTGGATGTCGTTAAAGTCGAAATTTATGTCTTCTAATTTAGTATGGGATAAATTATTTGTCATATAGTTAATTCTATGTATATTACAACAATTGCTATTTATTAAATTAAAATCAGGCAGATTGATTGACGTTAAATTAAGAATGTTATGGTATTTGTGTAACAAGGTAGTACCTTTACAATAAGCTACACATTTATTTGGTATAGAAAGTATACCAATTCCAAAGATGTTTAATTCCTGAATCTGCCTATTGTTTTGACAATCTAAAGATAATTTTAGTGGATCGGATTGTACGTAGAGATACCTGTTACTAGATAGCGGTTTAAATATATTTAATTTACCAAAAATAAATTTAATATTACATTGCAGAGGAGTATCGATCAATGTCTTGGATATTATTAATTCGCTTTCAGTTGGGTTTTGTGTCTGTTTTGTAGATTATTGCGATATCACACAGATATTCGCCAGGGTTTAATATTCTACAATTTTCCAAAGATTCCAAGGTGCAATAGTTTATTTATCTTTGGTAATAGCAATGTATCTGGTACTTCCTGGGTACTATAAGACTAAATGTATCCGGTTGATTTACATTGTGTGGGGTTGGTAGTTCAATATTATTAAACAGTGTGTATTCTTGATTAGAAACTAAAGGAATACCTACGTAATAAAAAGACAAGCTTATAATTAAAATAGTAACATAATAAAATAGAAACCTTAACAATTAAATGAATAGAACTTATATCTAAGTACATAGGTAAATTCAAATCATTGACAAATTAAATCTATAATTTATAATAATCAAAAATTTGTAATATTCACTGATTCCAAAAGCGCTTTGCAGCATTAGGAGCAGCGTACATCTACGGCCAGAGGCATTCCTATAGCATATGAGATTATATAAACTATATTAGAGTTAAGTTCCAAAAATAAGATTATCATACTCCAATGGATACCTTCCCACATCGGTATTTACGGTAACGATGCAGTGGATAAATTGGCTAAAGAAGCATGCTCTGACGGATTTAGTTTTGATTGTGAACCTTACTACACTAATTTATTACCTGTTATAAAAGAACACTGCATCAAGTTATGGTCGGAGTATTTTGATAAGAGATCTCTCACGAAAGGTATATGGTACAAGACCATTCAAACTTCCAAACCCCGCTTGCCTTGGTTCGATAGATGCACTATGGGAAGGTATGATATTGTTAAAGGCTTAAAACTTCGTTCCGGTCACATTCCACTAAATAAGTTCGCTTTCATGATGGGCAAAGTCACCACTCCTAATTGTAGTGATTGTGGCGTATTAGAGGACGTACACCACATCTTGGTGGAGTGTGTGCGGAACGAGAGCCTTAGATGTATATTTATTGGACGTGGGCTGGTGTAATAGCATCTTAGCGTTACCTACGTCCTCGGAGGCTAAGTTATTGTATAAAATTGCAAAAATGGGAATAAGAAACCGTACATTCCCTTCAAACTGATTATTGTATGTAATAAGTATTAATTTTAGAATTTTGTTTATGTTTGTTATTCTTACGGGGATTACATGTTCAAATTTGAACCATTCCCCTTAAATAAAGAGAAAAAAGAATCATTGGCAAAGTGCCTCATGTTATCGGCCAATTCTCGGTATATTACAGTAAGGGATACAACTGCTGGATGTAGGATGTTTTGACTACAAAACATTATCGCGTTTATAATGTCTTCAAGTTGAAATGTTAGGGTGACCAGTGACCATGGATGTTTCAAAAGTGTTAAGGATAAAATTAAAATGAGTTCGTAACGCGTAAAGGTATTGCTTAAATTCAACATCTTTAAATAGAGTTCGCCGATAGCATTATTTAATTTTATTTCGTTCTGTTTAACTTTATGAAGACTATTATTAAAAGTGGATATGACCGAATTAGTGACTAAAAGGTTATTTTTAATAAGTGACAATAAATCCTTTTAATTTTCTTGTACAGATTGGATTGCTTGGTCATATTCAAATGCGTCATTTTCGTCTAAAGTACCAAATACTGTCTTTAGGACGGTTCTTATTCCGCCAATCCAAGCTCCTCGCCTGGATCTGTTGTCTATCAGATGTGATATGGAACCAAACAGTTTAACTATGTTACGTTGTTGTACCATCAGTGGTTCGAATGTACTGTCGCATTCATAGGTTTTTATAAATCCGGGTTGTTTGCACAGGGTGGAAACTGTCTCTAATGCTAAATTGAGGTTTTCTATATGTGGTTCAAAATATGAAATTTCCATTGGCATAACAACGTTTAGGATGCCATTGTTAATAATAATATTGTTAATAAGCTATGAAAGCTTATTTGGGTATTTTCAAAAAAATGTACAAGGGCGTGTTCAGGCCTGTCCCTCTAAAACATTACCTTTTTTAAACAATTAATTCTATTTGAAACTAGCACAAAATTTTACATTAGGTTTATTGTACATTTAAGTAATATTTTATAATATTATTTAAGCCAATTATAGTATAATTTTTCGATTAAAAAATAATATAAGAACAGATTGCTATCATTTTATCGTGTCCCTTTGTAGCCAGACGATATTTCAACACTGAATTTACATATTAGTTGTAATAATTTGCTCAGTGCCGTATTTTATTTTTCTGGTAGATAGTGTAGGGTCAATTTATTAAAAATATATATTAACTAGATGTAAAATAAATAAATTAAATAGAATTTGATTACCGTAGTGCGTTTTTAAAAACCCTGACTCATCAGTTTTGTTACCACATTTTCTCCGAAATACTACTCTTTTTGTAGATGTTTTATGTAACAATAACACTAACAGTCTTTTATTCAGCGGCTGATTTGTAAATATTGTTTAGTTTCTTCCAAAATTTCGTGGCAGGTGCACGTTTGATTCAGTGCTTCGCGCGGACGTACATTTTTTGTCAAGGTAAGTTACCAATATTTCTTAATGCATTAATTAGTAAACATATTTTTGTGGTTATTTTCAAAATATTTATCATCTAATACAACTTATAAAACTCGTGATGAGTCGTCACCACAATCGTATATTTTTTAAATAATTAATCATCTTGCGAGGGTAAGATAGTGTTACGTCAGTTTTGTATGGTAACATATAGTATGATGACCTGAAAAGTAACAAAAACGACCATAAAGAAGACTGGACATTTACTACATACACTTTTTACCAACTTACCAAAAAAGGTACCTACCTATATACATAGGTACCTTTTTTAGGCATACGCCTACCATTTTATTTTATTATATAGATTTTAGAACTTATTATTGGATTCTGATGAGAACGTAAATGTTTCTTAACAATTTTGTTACTCCCAAATATTTCATCTTAAATTCTGGCTATTTTCTATATTTCGGGCTTTAATACCGTAATTTAACTTAACTTAAGTTCAGAAATATGATAACTGTTTTATTATTATAATTATATTAAAAGAACCATAGCTTTACATAAAAAAAAAATAAAGTTAAGTGTTCCTTCTGTTACCAACGGTAACACAATTTTGAATTTATGTGTCATATTGTTTATTGTGTCATATTCAGTGGCGGCTGTACCTTAAGTGCACTCGTGCGCTGAACCACCAAATCAAGATTTAAAAATTACAAAGTATTACTTCATCTTTATTTTTAAATCACCATATTAATATTTATTCTTTGAACATACAAAAACTTATCCTTACTAATATTATAAATGCGAAACTAACTGTCTGTCTGTCTGTCTGCTTTCACGTCTAAACCATTGGACCGATATTGATGAAATTTGGTACAGAGATGGACTAAAGCTTGAGAAAGGACATGGGCTACTTTTTATCGCGAAAAATGGGTATAAGGGGTTGAAATAGGGAATGACATTTTGTATGGAAATTCGTCATTTTAAATGATAGAACCACGAATCTTTGTATTAAGGCACCTGACAATAAAAAAATAAATATTCGTTCAAGCGTTTTGGAAATTTCATTTACATGGGGATGAAATTCAACCCCTAAAATACCAAAAAGCATACAGCCGAAACCACTGGGCCTAGAAACGTATTTTATTTTTACACTATCGTATTTCTTGGGGTGCACGAGCACTAACAAAGGATTTTTGGAAATTCACCCCCTTAAGGGGGTGAAAAGCATATAGCGTTTCACGTCTAAACCGATTTTGATGAAATTTGATACAGAGATGGACTAAAGCTTGAGAAAGGATATAGGCTACTTTTTATTGCGAAAAAATGGGTATAAGGGGTTGAAATAGGGGATGATATTTTGTATGGAAATTCGACATTTTCGATGATAGAACCGTGAATCTTTGTATTAAGGCACCTGATAATAAATAAATAAATATTCGTTCTAGCGTTTTGGTAGTTTCACTTACATAGAAAAATAAATATTCGCTCAAGCGCTTTGGAAATTCCATTTACATGGGGATGAAATTCAACCCCTAAAATACCAAAAAGCATACAGCCGAAACTGGGCCTAGAAACGTATTTTTTTTACACCATCGTATTTCTTGGGGTGCACGAGTACTAGCAAAGGATTTTTGGAAATTCACCCCTTTAAGGGGTTGAAAAGCACAAGTAACCCTGCTCCGGTGGTCGGTCCAACGACGAAGGCGACGTGGTGTTCGGGTGGGTTGCGGGTGTTGCGTGCTTACGCCCCTCTGTCGCCCCGGACGGAGTGGTGCGAGGAGCGCGCCGACCGCCCCCCACCCCCAAAAAAAAAGGGGTTGAAAAGCATATAGCCTTTCACATCGAAACCACTTAACCGATTTTGATGAAATATGGTACAGAGATGAACTAAAGCTTGAGAAAGGATATAAGATTACTTTTTATCACGAAAAAATAGGTATAAGGGGTTGAAATCGTTAATCGTCGTTGAATTGACGACCATGTCGTCGTCGACGTGGTCGTCGACGACGTCGTCGTTACGTAAGTGGGTGAAAAGCGTATAGACGAAACTCTTGGAGCTAGAAACGTAAAACTTTCTATGCAATTCTCTTTCTTTTGTTGTAAGTGAGCTCTAAGAAATTATTATATTAAAATCAACTCCTAAAGGGGTGCAAAATATATAGCCGAAATCATTAGGCCTAGAAACATGGAATGTTGTATAAAATTGACTTTCTTGGGGAAAGAGAGATTTTTGCAATTTTAGCCCTAAGGGTGTGAAAAGCGTTTAACCGAAATCACTGAGCCTAGGAAGGATCCTTTTAGTACATGGTCGGCTTTCTTGGATTACCCCCAGATTTTCTTAGTGCTCACTTACCAAGCACTATGAAAAAAAAAATTGGCAAGGAGAAGCGAGCTCTATTCTAACAAAGAATTTTTGGAAATTCAGCCCCTAAGAGGGTGAAAGTGTATAGCCAAAGATACCGGGCCTAAGAATGAGAAATTTTGTATACCGATTGGTTATTTGGGGCAAGCACTCACTAAGAAACAATTTTGGGCTGCCCCAAAAGGATAAAACACATATAGGCGAAGACACCCAGCCAATGATATATCATCATTATCTTGCTCTTATCCTAATTACTTTGGATCGACGCGATATGTAGGTACTCTTCTGCCATCATAGATATATTGCAAAGGTTCTAGCAACATTTTATGACCTGGCGCACGACATTGTTGGCCAGACGGCATCACCAATTGGTCCAGGTCGATGTAAATCTTTGTCTTAGTAGTATTTTGCGACACCCACGAACAATGAAAGCGTGGTAATATTTCTAGCAGCTACCAGACAGTAAGTTACAATCAAGATATTATTCTAATTTTCTATCTCTACAAATAAATAAATTTGAAGCGTCTGTTTGTCTATCAAAATAATAGGTTTTATTTATGCTCACACAATACGGTCCAAATTTTTTGTCTGTCTATCTATTCGTTACAGGTAATCTTCAAAATGGCTGGACCGATATTGATTATATTTTACCATCAGGTCTACCATTCGTACATAAGGAATAACTTAGACTATATTTTATCCCAGGTTATATTTTATCCCGGTGTGACTGAATTAAGTCGATTTTAAAATTATTTCACTAATGGAAAGCTATTTTTAAGCGAGTAACATATTTAAGCTATTTTTATCCCGATATTCCTACGGGATCGGGTACAATGCCGGTGAAATCACGGGAATTTAATGGTTTTAAAAATTAATTCACTAATGAAAAGCTATATTATCAGCTATATATAGTACCATATAAAGGCTATTTTCATCCCGGTATTTGCCCAGGAATGAGAACTATACCGGGGGATGTCGACCAATTTTTAAAATTCTTTCACCAATGGAAAGTTAGAAACCTATGTTGTCAGCGAGTAACATAGTCAATTTATATCTCTGATATTTCTGGGATTTATATTTTTGTTTTTTTCACCCATGTAAATTTATAATATCAGCGAGTAACATAGGCATTTTTTATCTCGGTATTCTCATGGGAATGGGGTCTACGTGAATGAAACTGCGGGTGTTTGATTGATATAATTTGTTTTTCACCAATGGAAAAGTACGTTATCAGAGACTAAGGAAAGGCATATTTATCATCGTATTTGCACGGCAATCTGGACTACAAGGCTGGAAGTAATATTCAAATGTGAAAGTTTGTGAGGATATTTGGATGTTTGTTACTCAATCACGCTTAAACTGTTGAGCAGATTTGGATGAAAATTGACACGTAGATAGAGTATTTCTTAAATTAAGAAATGTAATACTCTTTATGCCGATAATATTCTTTACGATAATAGTTCAATATGCAAGTAAATTTTTACGCGGGCGAAGCCGCGGGCAAAAGCTAGTAACAAATAAAATTTCAAATTATGACGAAACAATTTAAGCGCTTTACTAAAATATTAAAACTTATTTTACCTGTATAAAAAAATCTCGTGCGCTTAGGCGAGTGCACGGGGACTGCCAATACAACTTGTATTAGATACGAGTTAAAATGCCTGGCGCGTGAGACAGAAGATAGTTCATAGGAATATACTGAAAATTAGTGTTCCCGGGCGAACCGAGCATGACGTCTCGTTAAGTACGCTAAGTAGGTAGAGTTTCGATGTGTCTGTGACGCGTTAAATATGGTTTGTTTACATTAAGTAATTGTTTTTTATATTTTGGTCTTAGTTCTATCTTATACTGTGTATAGGTATACAGTATGTGATGTGAGTGAAAATGAGCATAAAAATATATTAAAGAAAATAACAAAACTTTTCAAAATAAAGTTGATATAACTTGGCGGTCCCAAGGGCGTCTTTTATAAATATTTTTTGCAGTGCGAAAAAAAAAAATATTCTTCTTCGCAAGTACACCTACAAAATGTAATGCGTTCAAAATAAAAAAAAAAATAATTTTTTAAAAAAATAAATTGTTCTTTCATTGTGATCTTAATAGTTAGTGATCAAGTAAAGTGCACCACCACTTTGATGACTCACCAGCCGCCACTGGTCATATTTTTAGTATTTTTTTAAGTTTCTTTGACGAATCTATATGATTAGGTAGTTCAACCATGTTCTTTTCGTTTTTTTATTAAAAAAAAGATATTCCATTTATTGTTTCATTTTAATCATGTTATATAAAAGTATCAAACCTGACATCTTTTTGTCTGACTAGGCCCACATTTTTGCTTATTTTTAATAAATTATGCAATGAATCCAAGTTAAAAATGGAATTTCGTTAAATATATAAAAATTAGACCATTTCTAACATACATAATACCAACTAGAAATGAAAGTTAAAAAAATTCACAAGTTTTTTTTTGTACTGCTTATTTTTGTGAAAATGCCCATTTACGCGTTAAACCAATTTAAGCTCGAAGATGATACTATCATACGGCAAGTTAATGTCAGCAATGACATGAAATTTATGACATATGTTTTTCTTTCCAGATGCTTTAAATTTTGAATTAAAATGGCCTAATGTTTGAGTAGCTTCTTCACTGGGGTCAATGCCTTTGATACCTATAGGTTTTTTGTTTAACTTTAACGGGTGTCCGATACTGGACTGTTTTAATAAACAAATGGCAGCTCCTGAGTCGACTAATAACGTAAGTGGTATGTCAGAAATGTGTTTCGACTAAAATTATGTGGTAAAAGTTTTTTCGAAATGTCAATGTTTACCTCGTAAATTTCTTTAGGCTCAGGGGCCTGTACACTAAGGTTTCCGCTTTGGGGCTGGTTACCCGATTGTATAACCTTGTGTTTTGGAAAGTTGCCGCTTTGGGGCTGGTTACCCGGTTGTATAACCTTGGGTTTTGTAGGGTTTCCACTTTGGGGCTGTTTGTTACACGGTTGTATAACCTTGTGTTTTGTAAGGTTTCCGCTTTGGGGCTGGTTACCCGGTTGTATAACCTTAGTTGCTATGAGGTTGCCGCGTTGGGGCTGGTTACCCTGTTGTATAACCTTAACGGCAAGAGTGAGGTTCCCGTTTTGGGGCTGGTTACCCTGATGTACAACCTCATTGAGAGAGGGTCTAAGGTTTCCCTTTGGGGCTGGTTACCCTGTCGTATAACCTTGGCGGCAGGAGCGAGGTGCCCGTTTTGGGGCTGGTTACCCTGATGTACAACCTCTTTGAGAGTGCGCCTAAGGTTTCCATTTTGGGGCTGATTACCCTGTCGTATAACCTTGGCGGTAGGAGCGAGGTTCCCGTTTTGGGCTGGTTACCCTGATGTACAACCTCTTTGAAGACACGTCTAAGGATTTCATTTTGTGGCTCATTACCCTGTCGTATATCCTTAGATGTGTAATGTCCATTTTGGGACTGATTAGGCTTTGTGCCGACTTTGACCTTACGTCCTGTGCGACACGCTTGCAGGACGTTTATTGGTTTAAATCTTCTTGGATTTCTTCTTCCTCGGTGCTTTCGTATTCAGGTCCAACCTGTTCTTCGTCGTTATCTTCACTGACGAAGTTTACCGTAGAAGATTTATGGGGTTGCGACCCCGAGGGTTTATTATAGATATCCTTTTGTGGATAAGAGGAAGCGAAACGTTTGTAGGAGAGTTGACGCTTTAAGCAATTGCTTATGTCGTGTCCGACTTCCTTGCAATACCTACATTCGAGGTTTGGATTTGATTTAATAAAAGAGGATTGCGGTGATTTGACTTTTCTCATTTGATTTTGAGCAGAGAATTTCGGTTTGAACCGAATTTTATTTACTTTTTCCAGGGGCAAGCTGAGAATATTTGTTCGCTTATACAGGGTGTATCAGGTTATGGGGCAACTGTTCAAAAGGGGGCTAGCCAATCGTGGTAGGAACCCATAAAAAAAATTTAAACGAAAAATATTGATTCGTTTAGAAATTAGAGACATGTAAAGTTTTCAATTTTGTCATCGTTTTTTCGTGTAAATCTGATTGAAATATATAAAGTCAATACGCAACATATTCATACTTTGTTAAATATTCATTAGAAATTGAAGAAATCAATGGTTACGTTCACATAAGCAAAACAAACTTCGCTTTAAAACAGCTGATCGGCCTATGAGCGTTGACCGCTTGCCGTTGTACCTACAAGTCATTGGAGCGTTTGCGCCATTCTAGGTATTAATGAATGAAATTATACTGTCGAAGCTTTACATGCCTACATGTATTCTGTCTGTACATGCCTACATAATACGTAACATTTAAGGCATAGACTCTTAGACACATTTTTTTGAAATCACTATAACTTTTATGTTATATTGTTTTTTGTGTAACGTACATTCTAATTATGATCTATGACCGTTAAACTACAACATACTCGAACAGTTGTCCCATAACCTGATACACCCTGTATAGCGTTTGTTGAATACGCTCCTCAGAAACAGCCAAATTTACGGCTTCATTAAACGTTTTAGGAGCTCTGCACCTAACAATGTTTGATATACGAGGGTGAAGAGCCATGAGGAAATGATGGAGCGTTAAGTCTTCCATAGCCGCTGTACGGCTGGATATTTCTTTCGCCTTATGATTAGAGAGCGAGATTTCGGTAAGTAGTTGAGAAAGATAAGTTGCCATCCTTAGTGCGAATTGGCTGACATTTTCTGTCTGACTTTGTTTACCTTCCTGGAGATCGGTTAATATTTATTAACCGATCGATTATTACACATTTGTGTATAATGTTTTCTCTCAGAAAACTGTGTTTTAAGGAACTCTTTCAGTTGTTCCCACGAAGAAAACTCTTTTATAGAGCAGGCGCTTTCAGCTTTTCCCGTAAGCTGGCATAAAATATATTTAAAAAGAATAGGTCTCTGTGAATCGGATGCTAATTCATAAGCATTGTTACAATTAGTAATGAAAGAATTTAATTTATCGCGACTGCCGTCAAAGGGTTTAACGAATTTTAACAAAATGTTTAGTTCCATTTCCGCAACTGATTTTCTAGTTAATCTAGGCGAAGTGATTGGAGACTTTTGCTCCGGGATATCAAAAATTTCAATTTGTAATTTACTATCTTCAACTTTAGCCACTTTAGGCATAATATTTATACAAGAACATTAAAATAATATAAAATATATAACAATAAGAAGTAAGGTATAAGAGTAAAATTACACAATAAAAATGTTGTTGACTTACTGGAACACGTAAACGGCGATAAAGGTCAAGCCTTTGATAAGCTGCATAACGTCACGTACACACGGACCGCACTATGATTTCACAGGACACTATTGACACAACGCGGCACACTCGCGGGTCGGAGAATGATAGGCCATATAACACTACGTAGAAAGGACGAGGAATACTCGAAGATACTCGCAGGAATGTAGAATGCACAGGATGCTTGAAGGATGCTCGCTGGATGCTGCTAGCAGGATTACTCGCAGGATGGTCGCATGTCACGACCGGCTACTCGAAGGTTGCGCGGATTGCGTGATGCTGCCCACTGGATGATTGCAGGATGCTCAGGATACCGCAGAATGTGTCATTCATAGACACTGAAGAGTTTGTACTCTTTTCGTTTGATTTGCAGGATAATTTTTTTTTTTTTTTTATTATGGGTGGGCTATGGTAAGCACACGCGCGGTCCAGTTCGTCCGGGGCGATGAAAGGACGGCGCGCGGGCCCATAACCCACCCGTACCCACGTCACCTCGTTGTTGGGCCGACCACCGGAGCAGATGTGACTTGTCGTCAGTGGTCGGCCTGACGGAATACCCTTTCGGGTAACCAACCTCACCTCTCAACGTCCTGGAACGTCGGTCGCCGTCGCGCGGTCAGCCTCTCTGCGGGTGACGGACAATTCCCCGGTCCGATCACCCGCGGCCTCGGCTAGGGCGGCATTAGGCGCAGATACTCGCGCCTGCGCCGCCCGAGTCGCCGGCGGCGGAACGTGTCGCCGAATAGCTCTACTCGCACACGATCCGCCGCCTCCTTCCGTGAGATTACGGCCTCACAGAAGGCGGCGACCGCGTCCCAGTTCCTGACACTGACGAGCATCTCCCTGGCGATGGTCGGCAGCACCAGGTCGGCACCGATAATTGCGACGAGTTCACGGCGATTCCCCTTCCATGCAGCACACTCCTCGAGCGTGTGCTGCGCCGTGTCCTCGTCGCAACTGCAGTGGTGGCAGGACGGTGTGCTCTCCCTCCTGACAATCTTGTGCAGGTACTTCCCGAAGCAACCGTGCCCCGTCAGCACCTGCACCAGTCGGAAGGAAAGCACCCCGTGCGTCCGCTCCAACCACTCCATCAGCACCGGCCGGAGGGCCTCGACGGTCCTGACACCGTACCGAGGACTCTCCAGCCGGACTGCCCAACGGGCAATGACTTCTCGGCGTGCGTCGATCCGCCAGGCGGTGATCTCTTTGATGGAGACCATGCCGCCGCGGGCGCGCATCTCCGACACCCGCCGATAAATGTCGGCGAGCATCCCCGCCTCCAGGTCCCACGGGGGAGTTCCGGCCAGGAGGCACGCTGCCTCCGTCGCCACCGTGCGGTAACCCCGTATGGCCCTGATCGCCATGACCCTCTGTGGTCGCCACAGGAGGGCCCTAAGACGGACGGTCAGGGACCCCGCCCACACCGGTGCGCCATACAGGGCCATCGACCGGATCACCCCCACGTACAGCTGTCGGCACGTAGCACTGGGTCCGCCCACATTCGGTATCAGCCGCGAAAGAGCGGACGCCGCGCCGACAAGCCGGGGAACAAGTCGATGGAGATGCTCCCGGAACCAAAAATGTCCGTCGAGCACCAGGCCCAAGTACTTCATGTGGGCCTGGATGCTGATGGTGACCGACTTCACGGTGATTGAAGCGCCGGCGAGAGGCCCGGCGGTACGGAGGCCATGGAACAAAAGGGCCTCCGTCTTTTCCAGGGCTACCCTCAACCCCAGCGCTTCGATCCGCCTGACAATCTCCTCGGTGCCGAGAGTTGCCAGGCGTGCCGCCTCCTCTAGCGTCCCACCCCGTTGATTTGCAGGATACGGCGAATTTCACAATTTGTATTTTAATAGAGGTTTTACGCGAATCGGCACTGGAGATATCCGTATCCCACCGCTGCCACCAAATGTTATAGGGTCCCTTGCCTTGCCGAGGTCGTTTTAAAAAAAGAATTAAAATTAAAAAGTTTATTAATAAAAGAATTACGAACTACGACAAGGATGGCAAGGGAACCCTGAATGCAACCGTTCTCCGCGGAGTCGAAGTCTAGACTAACGCTTGAGCGCTCTGCGTCAAGCTTCACACTAAAAGTGCTGATGTGACACAAATGGTTAGCGTCATACTGGCAGAGGGGGCTGAGAGCTACGTCATCAGGTTGGCATACATTGTATGGTTATTACAACACGCAAGAAGGAGGTGGTGAATTTTATTCTTACTCTGAAGGAGCAACATCAAACCAGTCCTATATCGTCTTCTATTATCATTATGCTCCAGCCCGTGCAGATCACAATGGATATTAGTGTGTTCTCTAACGAGAATAATAAGGGATATGTCTACTAACCTTCACGCACATACGAATCCCAAACAGCCTGAGTTTTACAGAGACGAGTAGCGATGTCTTGCAGTAGAAAATCTGCTGGCTTGTACGGCTTAACTTCATAGTCCCACCCACCCTTAGGATTTCTGTCTGCTTTCTCACAAAATATGTAGACATATCTGAAATTGGATATATGTAGCTCAGAAAATTTCCTTGTGGGGACATTTTATGTCGAAATAGCTTAGTTTCTCGTGAGAATCGTAAAATCAGGTTAAATGTAAAAACATTGCGCCTGATGTCTCCTTAGTTGAGGCTGCGGGTGACTGGATCAGGGAATAGACCGTCACCCGCAGAGGCCGACCGCGTGAGGGCGACGAAAGTCTCGGAAGGGCCGTTAGGGAGGGACGGTTCCCGAAAGGTTATTCAGCCAGGCTGGTCACAGACTACAAGGCACTCGGTACCAGTGGTCCGCCTAATAGCGAAGGGGAGGAAATATGGTGGGTTATAGGGTCGTATTTCGCCCTTTCCTCACATGGCCATAGCCCACCCAAAAAAAAGGTAAAAACATAAGCACAATCTACTCTTACAAATGATAAAGGAAAGATCATAAGGAAACTAATACCATTTAGAATTCTTCCACGACATAAAATAACATTGCTAGTAAAGATGACGGATAAGGTAATAATTAGGTAGCAGAATTAGCTTTAAAACATTAAACCATCGTAAATTAATAATAAATTGAACAATTTAAAACTCGTAAACGTGTTAGAATTACTATTACAGAAATAAACTTCAAGTTTTCCTGTAAATCACAACATTTAACTGATCTTCCTTCCTTATGCAATCACTCTTTTATCCTATCTATACTAATAAATAAATCAGGTCAAGTATATTAAATTTACCGTCAATTTTTATGATATATATTTGTTTTGCAATTCAATGACTCAATTACTGCTATTTATTTAAGATTATATATGTATATAAATATCTATTACCAACGTCTAAAACTCAAAACAGCAGGATTTCCTAGTAAAAGCATATGTTTACATAGGTAAATGATATGCTATATATAATATTGCTAAATCTCATGGATGTCATTAGATGTTTGATTCGGTAATAAATCATTCATACATTCAGGCTTTTGTCGTCATTTCACTATAAAGTTCGGTTCTGTGCCACACACATCCAATGACTCCCAGCAACCTTCACCAGGTCATCGGACCACCTGGAGGTATTATCGCTTCGTCGAGGAATTGGGCCTCTGTCAATTGCCACTTCAGTGTGCTGATTCTTTGTGCTATGTCGGTCGTACCGTTCTTCTACAGATTTACGAATTTCGGATCTTAACTCGCAGCGAAATCGCGAGTATAGCCCGCTTCGCAGTAAGTTGAGCGACTTTGAACTTAGTTATGAGGCTGAAATTTAGGGGGCCACGTTTCCTTGATATAAGTCATCACTGGTCACATACATGTGCTTTCAGATACTGAGATATGTTGAATGAGAAGATTCTCGATGAGAAGAAGTATCCCAGAAGCTACCCAGTCGAATTAGTCTACCTAACTAAACTGTTTGTTCAACGTGATAAACATAAACTGCGGTAAATACAATGATCGACAAATCGTATTGCGTATTAACTACTTAAGTGTACTGGTCTGAAATGGGTATTGGACATGGCTTTCGTTTTGTCCATGTTTAATCGCTGAACCATTATTTGGAATACCTTACTGCGATCATTAAGCATAACGCTAAAGGCCCCTATGAATTCTGCTATAATGACAATATCGTCGGCAAATCGAAAGTGAATGATGTATTCGCCGTTGATGTCGGATCCGGTCCAGTCTTAGAGTTGCAAGACATATTCCAATATAGAGGAAAACAGTTTCGGAGAGATGAAATCTGCCGTCTCGCACTTTTCTGCGGTTGGATCGCTTTTGAACTCTTATCCCAGATTCAGACTGACATTGGGGCGTTCCTATATAAACGCGATATCGATGCGTAAGCCTGTATGACCTTGAACGAACCCAGTTAGGTAATTTTGAATATAAGGTACACTACCCACTAAAACCACAGCGGCCCCTTCCGCGCTTTTACGGGGTGCCGGCGGTCGTCTGATGACATTCAATCCCCGACACCCAACGCATGGCCGTCTGGCCATGTCCTGTCACTACTATTCAGGGCGGTGGAAGTAGGTGGGCATATTGTCGCCTCCTCGTTCCGAGTCGCCGGCGACGAAGCGAGTTAGCAGACGCAAGCGCCTCGCGTTCCCGCTCCCTTCCTTGATATGACAGTCTCGCAAAATGGGGCCATCGAAGAGCAGCACCTGTCACTGCCAAGCATCTTTGCGATAACGGTCGGTAGCGACAGGTCCGCTCCAAGTACCGCCGACAGGTTGTGGCGCTGAGACCCCCAAGCGGGGCATACCTTCAATGTGTGACGCGCATCATCAGTTGGCGCGCCGCACTCATGACAACCGGGGGCCTCTTCTCTTCTAATCATATGCAGGTACTTACCGAAGACCCCGTGTCCGGTAAGCACCTGCACCATCCTAAATGCTAGGTTGCCGTGCTTCCTTGTGAGCCAGCGGTGGAGATGCGGCACAACCGCCTCCACAGTCCACCGCCCTGCTACGAGGGACTCCAGGTCTTCCCTCCACCGCCGGATAACCTCCCTCCGGGCCACTTCTTGTGCTCTGCCCAGTCTCCTTGCAGAGACTTGCTCGCCGTTGGCCCGCGCTGTGGTACGGAGCTGGTAAACCTCCGCCAACGCCTCAGCCAGGTACACTACCCTTGTCAACAGACTCTTGAGCTTGTTCACGTTGTCCATGAGAGACTTACGAACAAAAAGCCCTACGCGGCATTGGGACTAATGATCGCCCTACCGATAGAAGAGCAATTTTACAGATCATTGGATTATCGTGCCCTAAGAAGGGGGCTTCTTCGCACTTCTGTAATCCTACATGTCGTATAAGATTTTGCTCTGCCAACCCGATCAATCTTTTTTGCAGTTTATGATTCGGACACATCTCCCGGGGCAATGGCAGGGCGGTGTGCAGCTCCATAACACAGCTTGACTAGTCCTTTTTTATTATTTATTTTATTGCTAACGTTGGCAAATGAGCAAACAGTACACCTGATGGTAAGTGTTGCTGCCGCTCATGGACCTTTACAGGGTCACTGCCTACCGCGAAGGGAGTGAAGGGAGTGTGAATGCGTGCATTGAGGCTCGGTGATACCAAGGGCATCACCAAAACCCTCCACACACAAACACCCTCGGAAAGTTGGGCTTCCGGCTCTCTCGCTCACCGAACGAAGCGCAGTAACAAATTGCTACTACTCAGACGTCGATTTTCTGCGAGAGTGTGGTACTACCCCGGACGGACCGGCCCGCGGCTGTAGACAGATAACTGTCGACAGTGTGGTCCTACCACTCTTCAACGACCGGTCCTAAGCCAACAGTTGTTTTTTATGATATCCGGATCGCTGACGGAAATTCTTTGCACCCTCTACTCCATCTCCACTATGCTCGCTACCAAAATGAGGCTGTTGGATAGCGGAATGGGAACCGTTTCTATATCTTTGTTACTCATATAAGAGGATAGTGTCGTCATCGCCACGCTTGACAGGCCGGTTGGGGGTCGCAGTGAGATGTTATACATTTCCTAGGAAAGAACTGCTGCTCGCTTTCCTAGTGAGCCCTTAGCCAATTTTTACGACTGTTATTGGCAAACAAAGGGTGGCGATAACTGTTAATCGTATCCCGTCGCCACAACACGAAAATAAGCTTTTTATTCAAATTATTATTAAGTTTAAAAATCTTCATTAAAGCGAGCACGAAAAGCTAATGTAGAATGAAACAATTTCTATATAAAATATAGGGGGGTTAAATATGAAATTGCCGTTTTAACATACTAGCCACTTTGAATTAAAATTAAACCTGTATGGTGACAGATACCAAAGTGAAACTGTTTTCTAACGAAAACTATAACATTCTATATTAAAAAAAACGTGAGCCGTCGCTCAGGACGCCTGACAGATGTGAAACATCGAAACTATTTTGTACGAGTAGAGACACGGTATCGAATATAAAGTATCGATACTGAACCCATGAATAGTATCGAAAGATAAGTAACGTACTGTTTAAAGTATCGAGTACTTTTATTTACTTTATCTTTAGGTATCGAGTACTTTTCTTTCGATAGCGATACTTTTATATTCGATATTTTAGTCAATAAGTACTTTTTGGTAGGTATCGTATCGAATAAATTATCCATTTTAAAATTGACTTTATGACTCATATTTATGGTAACGTCATTTAGTACAAACGAAGTGAACCTTCTAAAACATAGCTTGAAATAATTTGCGATTTATAAACCAGAAATAGCGACATCTATCGAGCAAACGACCAACTCTAAGCTACAATATATTTTATAAAGAACTCTCTAATCCTGTAATGATAATAAGACAAGCTGTTTAGAGTGAGTCAAAATCCAATTCGTAAGGAGTTGGTGACATATAAACAAATAAATACACAGCTGAAACTAATAAAAGCCTATAAAAAATGAAATGCTTTCATCCGTTCACAGACATTCTTTCAGCACGAAGAGTGATTTAGGAAACAGAAATGGCGGCATTTATCGAGCTAACGACCAACTCTCAGCTTCAATATATTTAATAAAGAAATTTTTAATCCTGTAATGATAATAAGACAAGCTATATAAATAATTTTAACGTCATTGGTCCTCCTTAAATTTTCAACTTTTAAATGAAATTTGACTGTTTAAAGTGAGTCAAAATCCAATTCCTATGAAGTCGGTAATATACAAAGAAATAAATATATATACACCTGAAACTAATAAAAGCCTATAAAAAAAACGGTTCTCCAGTTTTCGTAGCTGAAAGTAAACTAAATATGTCCATACCAGTAGGTATGGACCTACTGGTATATTTATATTACTAAGAGAATTTTACATTAATTTATAAAACAAGTATATATGCATGAAAGAACATTAGATTACGACAGGAACTAATACGATAAAACTAAGGCATAAAGTATTAATAAAATATCACGATTTTTTCCAAAAAATGATGATTTTTATTCAATAAACATTTATTTTCATTAATATACATTATAAGTAACAATTTACTTTGAGTTCACTAGATGGCGTTGTACAAAATTTTAAATCGCACCATGGTTTCGTTACAAAGATGTAGGTAAATGCATCCAAATATTTATTAAATATTTAATTATTAGGGGACCGCGAGGCGTGGCATTAAACGCCACGCGACGATCACGGTCACCCTCGCCTATAGATGTTTCACATCAAAAATGTATGACATTTGATTGTTCGACGTTCAATTGTTTAACATTCAGCTTTTGAAGTGAACATGGATACGGCGAAAATCAGAATACTTTTCGAATACGAGTTCCGACGTGGAACTAACGCAGCAGAAACGGCTCGTAATGTCAATGCTGTATTTGGAGAGGATACGGCTACCGAACGCACCGTGCGTTTTTGGATTAACCGCTTTCGTAGTGGAAAGTGGGACTTGAAGAATGAACCACGAGGCAGACCAGCCACTAAGGTAAATAAGGATGAATTGAAGGTGATGGTGGAAGCCGATCCGAGTCAAACTACCAAGGAATTACCTAGCGACATGGTTTGAAGTTTACCCACAATATTGACCCATTTGCATCAAATTGGTAAAATAAAAAAGCCTGAAAAATGGGTGCCTCATGATTTGACTGATCTGCAGAGAGCAGCACACGTTGAAGCTTGTCTTATTCTGTCAAAGCGGTATAGAAATGAAGGGATTTTCTACCGAATTGTGACGTGTGATGAAAAGTGGGTTGTTTATGATAATCGCGAACAACGCAATGGCTGATCCCAGGTCAATCACCACATCAATGCCCTAAAGCGAAGCTTATCCATAGAAAGGTTAACTGTTTGGTGGTCACTTCATGGTGTAATTCACTACAGGTTCCTCAGATCTGGTCAAACAATAAACGCAGATGTCTACTGTGCAGAACTCCGAACAATGATAGCGAAACTCGCAGTAAAACAGCTCCGACTTGTCAATCGATCTTCACCATTATTGCTCCATGATAATGCAAGACCTCATACTGCTCGAGGAACTGTTTTAACACTACAAGATCTGCAGTTAGAAACCATACGTCATCCTCGGTACACGTCAGACCTCGACCCAACCGACTACAATTTTTTTCACGATTTGGACAATATTTGCACGGAAAAAATTTTCTTTCCAGGAAGTAGTACAAAATACCTTCACACAATTTGTGAACTCCAGGACCCCAGAGTTCTATCGCAAAGGTTTAAATAATCTTCCAATTAGATGGCAGAAATGTATAGATAACGAGGGTAAATACTTTAATTAAAGAAATCTGTTTTATGAATAAAAAAATGGTTTTAATTTTTTAGTACGAAACGGCAATTTCATACTTTAACCCTTAACATGAAACATGTATAAGGGCCTATCTGTTGAAAATAAAATATACAAATAAATATAATAAATGTACGATTCATGAACTAAAATGTCCCAATAAGGGTAAATGCTTGATTAAATATTACATGTATTTCCTTTGAAATCAAATTTTTTTAACAATTATTATTGGACTTATACACGTGGCATAGTCGTATAATATTGGGTGAAAAAGATGAACTTATATGGGTTCGATTATTAAAGGGAAATTGTACACTTAAATGGGCTGTAATAATTATGACGTTAATGGTTTTTTGATTAGCAAATGGAATAATCATCTATACCAATAAATAAAATTGAAGTGTCTGTTTGTAATGTCAAAATAATAGGCTTTTTTCATGCTCACACGGTTATTTGCACGACACCTATGCCTAAAATAGCAATTAAAAAATTTTTGTCTGTCTGTTTGTTCCGGGTAATCTTCAAAACGGCTGGACCGATTTCAAAAATTCTTTCACCAATGGAAAGCTATAATGTCAGGGCGCGTAAACTAGGCTATATTTTATCCCGGTATTCCCACGGGAACGGGATCTACGCATCTACGCGGGTAAAACGACTATAACCTATAACCGAAGCGAAGCGAGGGCGGGTTGCTAGTCTATACCAATAAATAAAATTGGAGTGTCTGTTTGTAATGTCCAAATAATAGGCTTTTTTCATGCTCAGACGGTTAGTTGCACGACACCTATGCCTAAAATAGCAATTAAAAGGTTTTTGTCTGTCTGTCTGTCTGTCTATCTGTCTGTTTGTTCCGGGTAATCTTCAAAACGGCTGGACCGATTTCAAAAATTCTTTCACCAATGGGAAGCTATAATATCAGGGCGTAAACTAGGCTATATTTTATCCCGGTATTCCCACGGGAACGGGAACTACGCGGGTAAAACAACTATAACCTATAACCGAAGCGAAGCGAGGGCGGATTGCTAGTCACATATAAATCTGTATAATAAATCGCCACTTATTTTTTACTATATATGTACATAACTATATACTGCAATAATGAAGTCATGAACATTAAATAGCGTTCATCTATACCAATAAATAAAATTGGAGTGTCTGTTTGTAATGTCAAAATAATAGGCTTTTTTCATGCTCACACGGTTATTTGCATGACACCTATGCCTAAAATAGCAATTAAAAAATTTTTGTCTGTCTGTCTGTTTGTTCCGGGTAATCTTCAAAACGGCTGGACCGATTTCAAAAATTCTTTCACCAATGGAAAGCTATAATATCAGGGTGTAAACTAGGCTATTTTATCCCGGTATTCAAACGGGAACGGGCACTACGCGGGTAAAACGATTATAACCTATAACCGAAGCGAAGCGAGGGCGGATTGCTAGTTCACAATAATTTTAGCCCGTATACGATCCACTGCTGGCCTCGAAATTTTTTCATGCTGGGATCCTACTTTTTTGATGTGAAACATCTATAGGCAAGGTGAACCTGATTGTCGACGTGGCGTTAACGCCACGCGTGGCGTGTATATGTATATTTGTGTAACGAAACCATAACCTGTTTTAGAAGTTTGTACAACGCCATCTAGTGAGCTCAAAATAAATTATTAACTAAACACATACCTATAGTATATACATACTAATGAAAATAAATGTTTACTGAATACAAAGCATCATTTTCTGGAAAAATTAATCGTAATATTTTATTAATACTTTATGTCATATTAGTTCCTATCGTAATCTGTTCTTTTATGCATATATACTTGTAAAAAATAATTTTGATGTTTCACATCTGTCAGGCGTCCTGAAAAAGAGAGCCGTCGCTCCCTTTTTATTATTATGTTACACAAAATTGATCATAAGTTTGATATAAGCAGACTTTTATTTCGAGTTTTCCTTCTTTTGCATGTTATCTGTTATCTATATAATTTTATTTTATATCATAATTCAATTTTTTTTTGTAGTGTACACGGCAATTGGTGGCGGTTCCTCTACTGGTAAAGTATAATCCGCTTTGTTCCCGTTTTAAATCACAATTCAAAAAGCCTCTTTTAAAGCTAAGGCAGAACTTGAGACATGAATCTTCACAGAATCAGTTTTTGATTTTACAGGAGTAATGTCTTCGTACATTTATATAGATGCAATTGATTCTTGAGCCAGGATGTAAGATTCTATGATTGACATAGTCGTTTAAGGAAACCTAACAGTCAGAGGGTTTGTTCTCGACGGCCATTTCTACTGCTGTATTATGTATCTCATTGTATTATAAAATGTAAAAATATATAATTATAAAAATGATTTTCAGAAGTCATGTCTGTCCTATAGATAATGGATTTCAACGAAATTTTATAAGTGACTAGGTATGTATTAAATGTAAATAATTGTCGCAAGCATGTTTTAACAGAATCGGTCAACTGAATCATGGAACAGAGCTTGTCAACAAATAGGGTAGTGTGCAAATAACGAAGGTGATTTTTTTTTATAAACGGGCAGGCAAGTAGCGGTTCTAATAGAGATCCAGTTCATCATCATCTTGCTCTTATCCCAATTACTTGGGGTCGACGCAATATGTCATCTGTTTTGACATATTGCAAAAAGTTTCAGCAATGACTTTTATGACCGGCCGCCTGACTGACGTCAACCCTCCTTGGGAATGTAATCGTTGACCCAAATGGTACCAGATGGAGTTGGTCCAGGTCAATCTAGGGCTCTTAGTCGTCGTTTACGACACCCACGAGCAAAGCAAGGGTTGGTAGTATTCGAAGCCGCTACCACACAGCCCTCTAATAGAGATCCAGTTGAGCTAAGAAATTTTCACAATCTCCATATTTAATGTAGAGAAGGTAATAAGTAAATATTTAGGCTCATTAGCCCATACTAATAAAGCTGCCCTTTATTGGCGCTGTTAAAATATTTCTTTCATTGTCAGATATATTAATTTCTGTTATTGTACTCAACCATTGGAGAACCTATCTTTATTTAGGTACTCAATTCTTTGATGTATTGGGCTTATAATATACTATGATAACGCTTCTTAAGAAGAATTTGACTTAAGCAGATACTGTACGAGAAGAAACACTTTTATAAAATCTAGGTATCCGATCCTGTCCGGTAGTAGTAAAATAATAGGTTAATTTTATGGATACTGGCCTACAGGCATTACAATAGTGGAATTAGTCCCATTAAAATAAAAAATTTACTGATCATACAAAAATAGAACACTATTGGCTTATACGGTAGCAAACAATCGATCCGTCATCAGCGACAAATGAAATAACGACGCGAAAGAAACTCAGGGACATGAGGTCATGTACCTAAGCCGTCTCACGTAGAAAAGTACATAAGTAGGTAGTAATTTGTTACAAAATGCGGCAGTTGGCTGGCGCCAATGCATCATTGGTTTATGTATTTTGCCCATTTGTATTCCTCTAACATAATTAACTCACTCTACCATTCATTTTTATTATAGGTGCCTAGCTATGTATTTCGATGCATTCCATAGATTCTTTTATTTTTTTTTTGATAGGCTAGGCTTGGCCTTTCGGATGAATGGAAGATTCCATTCAACCAAAAGGCTTGCTTCAGGGTGGCGTACGGGTGCATTTTTTTTTGGTGGGCCATGGTCTGGACGGCGTACGACTCCATAACCTACCGTATTCTCTCCCCGTCGCAATTGGGCCGGCCGCTGGTACCGATTCCTTGAAATCCGTGGCCAGCCCGGCAAGTTACCCTTTCGGATATCGTCCCATTCGACGGCCCGGCAACAAGACAGTGTTGCCGGAGCATCGCCCTCTCGCGGTCGACCTCTCTGCCGGTGGCGGATTAATCCCCGGCCCGTCCATTCGCGATCTCGGCTAAGGCGGCATCGGGCGCAGGTACTCGCGTCTGCGCCACTCAACGCGCCGGCGACGGAGCCTGTCGTGGTACAGGAATTTCGCCCGGCTCCGCTCCGCCCCGCCTCCTTTTGCAAGATAACTGTCTCGCAGAAGACGGGCGGCTGTACATCCTGCCGTAATACCTCACACCGGCAATTGTTCGGGTCACTGCGACCGATTCTTGGACTTCAATGACCCGCCCCACGGAGTACCATTAAAAATTATCTTGTTTAATAGAACACCAAACCGTGTTCCCACTAACAATAAGAGAATTAAAGAAATTTTCGAGGTAATCATTTTATATACTCAGGTGCCCTTTTGCCTTATGGCGTTGTCGTAAAGAGCTGTATTTCCAGCATTGATTACTACGTTATTTTAATAATGATAATTAAATTATTTAATCACAAAATATCATAGCCATTTATGTGATGTAGACTTGAAGAGAATAAATCTCACTATATCATTTATAACGATTAACCATATAACTTTTATTAATCCACGTTCCGAGAACCCACGACCTGGGCTACTGAGACATCACGCGCATTCTGCATCGTATATTTATTCAAGAATTTATCTATAGTGAGCACTTTTTTATGTGGTGACGAAGTAAGAATATAATTCATCACACTCTCTCTCTTGCACGAGCAACAGCCACGGAGCTGTCGTAAAAGACGAGTAAGGGATACAATATCAATATAAAATCTGTACAAGAGAAACACGAAATAAAATCCTATACCAAGACGTTTGACCAGTGTGGTTACAGTAGGTGAATTACCCTCCAATCATGGAAGAGGCTCGAGCCCAACAGTGAAAGTATATGAGCCGAGATGAGTGAGCAATACTTATTCAAACAGGACCAGATAAATATTATATGTTAGATAAATATTGAATATTATATGTAACAAGAGACTTTTCATCATCATTATCATCATCGCAGCCCCACACGTCCTACTGTTATGCTTGGGCCTCCTCCACACTGGGAGGGAATTTGACCTACTATACCACGCTGGTCAGACATGTTGGTATAGGGTTTAATTTCGAGTTTTCCTTCTCTTGCACAGATATATGCATATTATATCCCCTAGTCGTCTTTTACGACATACGCGGGCAAGATAGGGTGTGGTGAATTGTATTCTTACTGCGTCACCCCACGGAACTTTTTCACCATTTTCAAAAGATAAAAATAAATATATACAATTATGTATATTGATACATTTATATAAAACAACGATAACGGTGTATCATGCCCCTCGGAAAATGACACGAAATCTCGCAGTTGAGCAAAACCACAAACAGCACAATACCGTCATTAATATTGATTAACCTTGGTGACGGCGTGACTAGATTAGAGATTGAACCACTAAAAATGAATAACTGTATTGACAAAGTAACATTTTATTTTTTTCTTTAGTAAACTCTGTTCAAATTCTCGATTTAGTGTCGATAGCTAATTACTCATAACCTGAAATAATCTATTACATATAAAGGAGCTGGTTGACGTATTCATCAACGTAGTCTTTCGTCGATAGTTTCTTTTTTGTAACAATTAGTTTTTTAGCGAGTTTGTTAATTCACTGAGAAAGGATTTTACAAAATTCAACCGTAATGCGGGTAAAATGCGATTAAAATGTTTATATGGGATGAAAAAACTTTCATAAAGCATAAAAGTTTTTTTTCTTCAAATGAAGCGCAAATATACTTTTTTGAAAAATTTAATTACGTGTCATAGGACAATTTTATCCTCTGAGGGACATTTTTTTTTATTGCAAGCAGTGGCAAACGAGCAAACAATACACCTGATGGTAGGTGTTGCTGCCGCTCATGAACCTTTACAAGGCCGCTGCCTACCGCGAAGAAAGCGAAGGAAGTGTGAATGCGTGCATTGAGGCTCGGTGATATCAAAGGCACCACCAAAACCCTCAACACGCAAACACCCTCAGAAAGTTGGGCTGCCGGCTCTCTCGCTCACCGAACGAGGCGCAGTAACAAATTGCTACTACTCAGACGTCGATTTTCTGCGAGAGCGTGGTACTACCCCGGACGGACCGGCCCGCGGCTGTAGACAGATAACTGTCGACAGTGTGATCCTATCACTGACATTATATATATAATAATGTTGGTAATTTGATGCTTGTGGTGCAGTTACCTTCCTGTTATACTTGAAGACTGATTTTTATGGCTTACTAGCAATCCGCCCTCGCTTCGCTTCGGTTATAGGTTATAGTCGTTTTACCCGCGTAGTTCCCGTTCCCGTGGGAATACCGGGATAAAATATAGCCTAGTTTACGCCCTGATATTATAGCTTTCCATTGGTGAAAGAATTTTTGAAATCGGTCCAGCCGTTTTGAAGATTACCCGGAACAAACAGACAGACAGACAGACAAAAATTTTTTAATTGCTATTTTAGGCATAAGTGTCGTGCAAATAACCGTGTGAGCATGAAAAAAGCCTATTATTTTCACATTACAAACAGACACTCCAATTTTATTTATTGGTATAGATAAATATGGCTAGCCATCACATTCCACAGAATTTAATTTTGCGAAACGGGATCATTCTTACAAAAATGTAAATGACTAACGAACGTTTGACGTCAATTGTGTTCACCTCATTGAATTAATAGGAACTAAATTAAAAAAATATGAGTAATACAAACTTGTCGGGTAAATCCTGTGCAGGTGTTGACACCACTACATCGCCAAGACGTACGTGTCGTTCGTAGTCCGTGTAATGTGGAACACCACCACCCACGCCGACTAAAAACACGTACTCCACCTGAGAAATAAACGAACATTAAACTTTTTATTTAACTTTAATTTCTGATCAAGTTGAGTATTACATATCTATACCAATAAATAAAATTGGAGTGTCTGTTTGTAATGTCAAAATAATAGACTTTTTTCATGCTCACACGGTTATTTGCACGACACCTATGCCTAAAATAGCAATTAAAAAAATTTTGTCTGTCTGTCTGTTTGTTCCGGGTAATCATCAAAACGGTTGGATCGATTTCAAAAATTCTTGCACCAATGGAAAGCTATAATATCAGGGCGTAAACTAGGCTATATTTTATCCCGGTATTCCCACGGGAACGGGAACTACGCGGGTAATACGACTATAACCTATAACCGAAGCGAAGCGAGGGCGGGTTGCTAGTCCTTCCTAATATTATAAACTAGCAACCCACCCTCGGTTTGCTTCGGTTTTAGTCGTTTTACCCGCGTAGCTCCCGTTCCCGTGGGAATACTGGGATAAAATATAGCCTAGTTTACGCCCTGATATTATAGCTTTCCACTAGTGAAAGAATTTTTGAAATCGGTCCAGCCGTTTTGAAGATTACCCGGAACAAACAGACAGACAGACAAAAATTTTTAATCTGTATTTTAGGCATAGGTGTCGTGCAAATAACCGTGTGAGCATGAAAAAAGCCTATTATTTTGACATTACAAACAGATACTCCAATTTTATTTATTGGTATAGATGCGAAAGTAAGTTTGTTAGTTAAGCTTTCACGCTTAAACCACCGAACCGATTTTAAAAATTCTTTCACCAATGGAAAGCTATAATATCAGGGAGTATCATAGGCTATATTTTATCCCGGTATTCCCACGGAAACAGGAACTACGCGGGTAAGACTAAAACCAAAGCGAAGCGAGAGCGGATTGCTAGTTGTCAAAAACAATTTTTACGGATTTTATCGAGTTTGTATTGATGATTTCTAAATGACTTTTTTAACGTCAGAAAAATGGAGGTAAAAAGTAAATAACCTCTTTGGTTTCGTGAATATTTAAACAATTGAAATATAAGTAGATATATTTTACAGATACTTTTATATTCGATCGTTTTATATTATCTTTGCCCGTTACGATATTGCAAAATGTTTTTTAATTTAAAATTTACTCACGCGGATTTTCCTATTTGACAGTTTAATTTACCTGCCATCTTACCTTACCCGCAAGTATACGTATGAATAATACTATTAAATATACATTCTAAAGGTAACTTATCTATACCAATAAATAAAATTGGAGTGTCTGTTTGTAATGTCAAAATAATAGGCTTTTTTCATGCTCACACGGTTATTTGCACGACACCTATGCCTAAAATAGCAATTAAAAAATTTTTGTCTGTCTGTTTGTTCCGGGTAATCATCAAAACGGCTGGATCGATTTCAAAAATTCTTTCACCAATGGAAAGCTATAATATCAGGGCGTAAACTAGGCTATATTTTATCCCGATATTCCCACGGGAACGGGAACTACGCGGGGAAAACAACTATAACCTATAACCGAAGCGAAGCGAGAGCGGATTGCTAGTACATATAATCACGTAAATGCCTATTATAGGCCGCGACTTCTGAATGTTGCTGATATTTTCCGCCAAGAAATTCTCAGTAGCAAGCACAACATAAATAAATCATTAAACATGTTATGTAGATATTTACATCTATCACCTTCTTATTGTTAGACTAGCAACCCGCCCTCGCTTCGCTTCGGTTATAGTTGTTTTACCCGCGTAGTTCCCGTTCCCGTGGGAATACCGGGATAAAATATAGCCTAGTTTACGCCCTGGTATTATAGCTTTCCATTGGAGAAAGAATTTTTGAAATCGGTCCAGCCGTTTTGGAGATTACCCGGAACAAACAGACAGACAGACAAAAATTTTTTAATTGCTATTTTAGGCATAGGTATCGTGCAAATAACCGTGTGAGCATGAAAAAAGCCTATTATTTTGACATTACAAACAGACACTCCAATTTTATTTATTGGTATAGATACAAAATAAAAATATCTAGGTATTACACCATTAGATAATAATGTTGTCGGGGAATTTTAAATAAAAGATCGAACGATATGTAAAATAATATTAGTCATTCTCATCACCATTATCCTTCTCATTTTTCAATTTCTTTAGATTGAACACGTAGATTTTATATTGCATAAGTTATAGCAATAGTTTTATGACTGGCCGCCTTCCTGACGTCAACCCACGTCGGTAATGTTGACCAAATGGCATAAGATTGAGACAGAAAATTGCAAACCAAATAGGTCATGTAATCAAACGAAAATAAAAACTATTGCCTTATAAAATTAATAAAAACCGCACGTAATCGGTCGATATGTCATTAGCAGACAAATGAAATGACGACAATGAAACAAAGTCATGGGTAAAAGGTCACGTAAATTACGTTTCGCGTAAAATGTAGTAATTTGTAAAAAATGCGGCAGTGCAAGTCGATGCGTCATCGGTTTATGTATTTTACCTATTTGTATTCCTCTGAAATAAAGTATACGCTCTATCTTCATCTTTATTATAGATGCCTGATTATCCTAAATAATACTATAAATGCGAAAGTAAATTTGTTTGTAACCCTTTCACGCCTAAACTACTAAAGCGATTTTAAAAATTATTTCACTAATGGAAATCTATACGCGTGTGGTGACGGAGTAACAATACAATTCACCATCTCCCCTTACCCGTGGGTATAATAAAAGACCACTGAGGGATATGCTATGCATATAACATCGATGGGAGAGAAGCAAAATTCGACATAAAACCCTATGTCAACAAGTTCGATCAGCACGGTATAATAGGTCAATTTCCCTCCCATTGTGGAGGAAGCTCGAGCCCAAAGGTGACTTATGTGGACCGAGATCTTTGGAAAGCTACATCGAGTAACATAGGCTATATTTTATCCCGGTATTACTAAGGGATCGGTAACTACACGGATGAAACCACGAGAATTCGTTAGTAGAATAAATTGTGGATGCACTCTACAGATTCTTTTTTTGACGAGCTGTGCTATGGAATTGTTTCATCCTGTATGGACCGATCGGGTCGATGGAAAGGTGGCGTGCGGCTCCATAACCTTTTCTTTAATATTAAAGGAAGTGGTACTGACTGAGTGACCACCACTGCGAGTTTCTTCAGAATATCTTATCCGTGTGGTGAGGGAGTAAGAATACAATTCACCACCCTCCTTTCTTGCCCGTGGTTGTTTAGACTAAGAGATTATGACATCTATGCAAGAGAAGGATAACTCGAAATGAAACCCTATACTAATCCGCCTGACCAGTGTGGTACAGCAGGCCATTTTATTCCCATTACGAAGGAGGCCTGAGCCCAGCAATATCATGTATCAAAGAAACAATTACAGCATAGATGTAACCAAAGAAAAGAATTTTTGAGAAATTACTAACTAGGTACTAAGTAAATGAAAACAATTTTTATATCCATCGTTATAAAATATTAATTATAAAAACTACAGAAAAAAAGCTAACAACAGTAAGACGATTAACTATTTCTAATCCTAATATTGTTTAAGTAGGTTTTTGTAAAAAAGTAAAATAAAATTTATTTAATGATATCTGATGTTTATGCGAGCACTACACATTGTAAATAAAACTACTTTTACGGATTATATCGCGTTTGTATTTGATTTATGATTGCCCGACGTTTCGAACACTTTGCAGCATTCATGGTCACGGGCGGACTAAGGTGTCTCACGTCCAACAAGTAATCGTTATTACAGACATTTAAATAAGTAATTACAAACATTTAAATGTCTGTAATAACGATTACTTGTTGGACGTGAGACACCTTAGTCCGCCCGTGACCATGAATGCTGCAAAGTGTTCGAAACATCGGGCAATCATAAATCAAATACAAACGCGATATAATCCGTAAAAGTAGTTTTATTTAAAATTTATTTGCTAAAAATTGCACCTAAATAATAAAAAGGGACAATGACTTTTATATTTTCTTCACAAAAAATTGCTAGCTTAGTCGACCATTTTTTTAAGGAATGACAATATCTGACATTAGATCATTGAATTAAATCGTTATATGCAGGGGTAATCCTTATATCCGTGTGGTGACGGAATGAGAATATAATTCACCACTCCCTATCTTGCCCGTGGATGTCGTAAAAGATAACTACAGGATATAGTAAGCATGTAATGTCCTATGTAAGAGAAGAAAACTTCGAAATAACTTAGTAAATTCAGTTGCCCTCTTATTGGCGAGAAGGCTCGAGGCCAACAGTGGGACGTATATGGGACATTCTTTTGCAAATCGTACACCTTTTTGACTTGACAATTTTGATTGGTCCCAAATTTTTACACGACACGTATACGAGGTTTCTGTTCAAAAAATTTTTTCTCGAAAATATGACCATTGTGAAATTCAGTGCTTCACCCAATTCTGTTACATGTAAAATTCATTATCTCTGGTTCTATTAATGATATCGTTGATATTTTTTTTTTTCATTTAAAAGGTAGTAATTTCAGCTTTCAGTCACGTGAATATTGTACTTCTCCAACTTGAGTACCTTGGAAATAATAACAATTTAATTGTTTAAATAATATTATGAAAGAACGACTTCGCTTCGGTTATAGGTTATAACCTATAACCGAAGCGAAGCGAGGGCGGGTTGCTAGTTAAGTAATAAAATTCCTCTCGGTCTATGTTTGTCACCAATATGATTAATGGTAGTCGTAAAACAAATTTTAACGACTTTTCATAAATCTATAGAGCTTTTCAAATGAAGAACATTGGACACCCACATTGTATGGAATCATGTTAACTAAATTCTCTAAGTGGCACTTTGCTTTTAGGATTTAGAGCCAACTAAAATTTTAGGTTGAACTGTGTTTAATAAAAATTAGTATTTTATGTTTTTTAATTGCCTTTGGGTTTCCCTTTTCGTAGCGTGACGGAGTTATCGTTAAAATTCGCCAGTTAAATAACTACTGATGTGAAGGATAATAGAAAACACCATGCGAACTTGGAATGAATAATGTACCAATCTACTAAGAAAACCTGGTAAACTTAAGGTGTGGTTAATGCCAACAATAGCATTTCCAAAGACTAATGTTAAGTAAACGACCAGTCGGCAAATTCGTGCGTTGTGTACAGTTCAGTTACAAGCGATTAGATTAAAGATGACAGGATACGCGACTCCATATATGTATTGAACTAATTGTAGGATAATGATGTTTTAGTACTGATGTCGGGTATTTCGTAAAGGCAAGTGCCGCGTTGCGTCATTTTATTTTCGCTTCGAGATATTTTTACAGGTGAAAGAACAACATAAATAACATATCAAATCCAAGAGCTGTTATATCACGCACCATATGCCACAGTTATTTTGGTATCATTTGCACCGAGCTAATTTAGTCCTTAGCATAGCCAAACAAACATACCAATCGTATGCCTCATCGATATTTCATGTCTGGATACAAAATAGAATTGAAGGCCATATTTATACTCACGCATATCAATAGGAATAGTATCTATTAGGATGATGAGTATGGATTTAAAATCAAGTATTGCCATATTAACATAAATTTGACTAGAATAAATTTATAAAAATAAATCGACACATTTAGCTCGATATATTGTATCGTAACTTGACTTCTTAAAAAGATCAGCACTTATGTTCGTACGTTCCAATGTTATTATGTCTGCTCCACAATAAGAGGGAGAATAATCTATTGTACTAGAACTACTCTAGCCAGATAGGTTCATAGACGATTTTGTTTAAATATGTATCCTTGTACACCTTGTATCTCCATAAATCACTAGACTCGTTTTCTACAACACCCGAGGGAAAGGGAGGGATATTAACAAAGCATTTTTAATCCGCCACTTCACGGATTATTGTATGTTCTATCTATATGTTATATTTTTTATTGCATGTGGCTTCGGATCAGCTACAAGCAATTTGATGGAAGTGGTAACTCTGCATTTCTTAATAATACTATTGTCACAGTGAAGCCCATTTCTGTATAGAGAAAATTCCACTCTGCATTTAAACGACATTGTAAAGTGACACAGAGCAAGTTTTCTGGAACATTATAGCAAAAACTGCGATTGTCAATCCGCCTACCAGGCCTTGTGTTAGGCGTGGCATTTAAAGCCATATCCTCCCTTCTTGGGGTAGCCTATGTCCAACAGTGAAAGCCAAAGGGTTAATAGATAAACGACATTTTAATTTATATCAACACCATCAGTACATTTTATTGTCTCTCGATTGGGCACGTAAGGTTCTTCAGTGGGAACTTCGAAGCGATAGGCGTAAATTGGGTTGGCGTTCGGCAAGGTAGATGGCCTAAAGTGAAGATGCGGCAGGCGAAGGATCGAATACTAAAGCGCTGATTGGAAGAGGACTGAAATACACCTATTGATTTAACGATTGGGCAAAGTAATGCTTTTAAATATGAAGTTGTAATAGTTGGTTTTCAAATGTCCTATCTATACCAATAAATAAAATTGGAGTGTTTGTTTGTAATGTCAAAATAATAGGCTTTTTTCATGCTCACACGGTTATTTGCACGACACCTATGCCTAAAATAGCAATTAAAAAATTTTTGTCTGTCTGTCTGTTTGTGCCGGGTAATCTTCAAAACGGCTGGACCGATTTCAAAAATTCTTTCACCAATGGAAAGCTATAATATCAGGGCGTAAACTAGGATATATTTTATCCCGGTATTCCCACGGGAACGGGAACTACGCGGGTAAAATGACTACAACCTATAACCGAAGCGAAGCGAGGGCGGGTTGCTAGTTCTTATAATAAAACAGTGGGTAGACAAAACTTGTACGTTGAAGACATTTGAAATAAGATATACGGGTGTTAGAATCATTAACCCTTGGCTTAGCATGGATTTAGAGCAGTGCCCATATCGTCCTATACAGGCGCTGCACCAAGTCCCATACAAATTGGCCTCGATAACGATACGAATACTTTGACGCAAATATTCGTGTTAAGCCCACAGAATACATTTCAGTATTGTTTTATTTATTGTTTGTTAATTTCTTCGTGATTCACGTAAACACTAGGCCAAATTTCTTTTCCGCCGCTCCAAGAGATTTAGGCGGCGTGTGAACAAACTATATCCTGCCCTCGAAGAAAAGGTCGGATAGTTTCATGCAGTAGCATACTTAAAAAAATAATCTAATACGAATTTCTTAGGGAATGGGGCATAACTATTATATAATATGTGACAGTTACTGTGTGCTGTCAAAGTAAATGTAGCGATTAGTGTTGTAATCGCCACGCTTGGCAGACGGATTGGCGATTACAGTGAGGTGTTGTTTCCCAGGAAGGATTTTCTGACTACTCTCCCTTAGCCAATTTTAAAACTCCCATAAGCAAGTAAGGGGTGGTAACAAATGTATTCTTATCCCCTCGCCATACGAAGTGAAACGTTGGACACGGACAACACAGGACTCCACCCTGTGTCATTCTATTAAGGAGGCCTATGTCCAGCAGTGAACGGCAAAAAGTTGAATGATAATGATGACGGAATAAATACATAATCCACTAACTCTTTTTTCTCGCCAACATAGTAAAAGAAGCCCTAATAAGAAATCATTACAAGGTGCGAGACTCCAAATAAAGCGTAAAGTATAAGTTTATCTTTCATAGCAGACGAAGCTCGTGTCCAATAATGAGTATATGAGCTAAGAAAATTTAACAGTTGATTCTATAATAGAACTCACAGCGTTTGTTAAATGTGAACTCATTATATTTAATAATAAAACGTTCGGGGAAAATTTCAGTCTGTTAAGAGTTTATGAGCAGCCGACGGTTTTAATACAAACACTAAAATAAACATTCTGTAATATAAATTTAAGATCAGCATGAATTGTGTTGTTACTATGTTCATTTAGTGTTAGTCCCATGTGACTACTAGCCATGCGATCCGGGATGCTTTATTGACCTTTTCCATTACGAAATTATCAGGAACGGTAAATAGGAAATTTGTTAGTGTACTCAGTCAGTAAATTAAAACGTTTTACAAGGAATACCTTACCTTTGATAAAGTAAAAATGTGAAATTTAAAACTATTTATAGCATCCGACACACTTATGACATTTTTCCTACGTCCTCGTAATTCGTTCGTACTCTAACTCATACAGTAGAAACTCAATTAGCCGGACTAATTGTTGTCGTTAGGCATTCGGATAATCGAATGTATGAAAAGCCTTCTTTGGTTTTGTGCATATGTAGTCAGGCCCGCAGCTAGCTGTTCTAGCGCCCGCGTGCAATACCGATTATGCCGCCCCTTTTTTCGGTAGGCTATGTGTTAGTCTGGGCACATCCCGCCCAATCCGTCCAGCGTGATGGATGAGCATCATGCAACTCCATAAACTACCCCCTCCCCGTCGCCAGTAAGCTGACCTCAGTGGTAACGATTCCTTGATATCCGTGGCCGGCTCGGCGGGAACCGTCCCACCTACAGCACTCCTTGGTGCTCCTTGATCGAGACCATGCCACCTCCGACTTGCGTCCGTCGCCACCATGTGGTATCCGCATATGGCCCTGACCACCATGGCTCTCTGTGGATGCCACAGCACAGCCATAAAACGGACGGTCAGGGACCTCACCCACACCAGTGAGCCGTACAGGGCTACCGACCAGAAGACGCCCACGTACAGCAGTCGATACGCAGCGCTGGGTCCGCCCACGTTTGGTATGAACCAAGAGAGGGCGGTCGCCGCGCGAAACAGCTGCGGAGCAAGTCCGCGGAAATAATCCCGGCACCACCAATGCCCGTCGAGCACCAGACCCAATTATTATTTTATTATTATTAACCCAATTAATATTATTATTTCATGTGGGCCCGGATGCTGATGTCGACCGAATTGACAGTGATCAAGGCGCCGATTGGAGGACCCATACGGGGCCCGTGGTACAAGAGGGCCTACGTCTTGTCCAGAGCCATCCTCAACTCCAGCGCCTCGATTCGCCTGACAATCTCCTTGGTGCTGAGACTTGCTAGACTTGCCACATCTTCCAGCGCCTGGCTATGACGAGCGTGTTATCGGCGTAACAAATTACGCCCAACTCGGGTAGGAGACTCCCTCTCTACGTTCAGTCTAGCCGATGTTCCACAGTGTGTGTCCGAGGATGGACCTCCTGTGGGACACCGCACGTTATGGGCGTTCGTATAATGGAGTTGAGGGTGGCCCTGGACAAGACGGAGGTCCTCTTGTTCCACGGACCCATTATGGGTCCTGGTCGCTGGTCACTAGAGAGGCCTTGGTACGGTGTCAGGACAGAGTATACCGGCCTGCCACCACTGCGATTGCGACAAGGATACGGCACAGCACACACTCGAGATATGTGCTGCGTGGGCTGAGCAGCGCCGTGATCTCGTCGCAATCATCGGTGCCGACCTGACGCTGCCAACCATCGCTAGGGAGATAATCGGCAGCTATAGCTATAATTTATCTCGATATTCCTACGGGGAAATGAACTATGCGGGCAAAACCGTAGGGCTAGTCATATTATAATTTCATGTTCGCTGACGCAACGTTTCGCGGATATTTACAAAATGTCCATAGTTAGACCGAGTTATTTAACGTCCGTCCGCTATCCGACGGATAGCTATCGCTGTTATAATAGTCAACCTAATTTAGGTTTTCTTTTTTCATGAATAAATAAGTAAAATTGTAATTGATAATGACAACCTATGAGTAATGACGTGTTGTATGTACTTTATGCAGCGGGAACTAAAGTGTACAAACCCAAATACGTCGCGATAGTTAATCAACGGAATAAAATACGTAAAGAAAATACCTCTTATGTCAATAACAGGTTTACTTCAACTGTCCCAGTCATTGCTTACAGTCTAGAAGACTGTAAGCAATGACTATACAGTCTAGAAGACTAAGCAATTCATGCAATACAACTTGACACAATGAACTAATGCAGTGCACTGCCCTGTTACAGTAAAGTGCCATCACATAATGAAGTTATTACCTGCCTCTACGAGTAGGTATATTCATGACATATGTATCTAAGATATAAATGTTAAGAAATTTAAATATTATTTAATTTAATTAAATATTATGTAATGCAGTACAATGACCTAAAAATCAACGAGTATCCTGTGGATTAATTAAAACAAGCTAGCTTTTAAGTAAATCCCCCCGATGGATGGTAGCAATGAAAATTCTGATTTGTGAAGCGCAGCGCTATGCTACGAAAAATGTTTTAATATTAGATGTTTTTTTTGGGTGGGCTACGGTCAGGCCACCGGGACAGAGTTCCATGTCTTCAGTGGTCGGCCGGACGGAATACTCTGAGGGGGTAACTTCTCCCGTCGACATCGGGTTCACCGCGGGTGACGTATTAAAATCTCCGGTCCGGTCATCCGTAGCCTCCGCTAGGGCGGCATCAGGCGCAGGTACTCGCGCCTGCGCCGCCCCAGTCACCGGCGGAGGACCACGTCCACGTAGAGGCGTCCCTCACGCGCACGGTCCACCGCCTCCTTCCGCGAGATGACAGCCTCGCAGAAGGCGGCGAAATATTAGAGATGTATCGATTATTCGCCAACTACGATAGCAGCCGGATATTTGGCACATTTCTATTAAATATTATTCCTAGTACTCCAACTTTTTATATAGAGTTTTACTAAACGAACAAATTATTTTTGTGGATTCAGCTAAAAAGTTAAGAGAACTGTATATAAGGAATAAATGTAAACAATACAAGTAACGGTGTTATTTCCCGTAAAGACGAGAATATAAACGGAAAATTGATTAATAAGTAGGTAGGTAGGTGCCACTGAGGTCAAGGAATCGGTACTAATGGTCAGTCCAATGATGATAGGAAGTAGTACTGTAGATTATGTGGTTGTACGCCGCCCCTCGTCCGCGGACGGATTGGGGCGGTGTGCAGACCATAGCTTGTCAAAGAATATCACCTTTCAGACCAGAGGAAAAGGATGAAACTTTATTGACAAAATCTACATCAACACGAGGAAAGATATGGCGGTCTTAACGTCATAGTTAATTTTAAATGTTGGGTTTTTTGAAATCATCATCATCATCTCAGCCTACACACGTCCGACTTTTGGACTCGAGCCCCCTCCACCATGGAAAGGAAATTGCCCTACTATATCACGCTGATCAAGACGTGTTGATATAGTGTTTTATTTCGAGTTTTCCTTCTCTTGCTCAGACATTAAATGCATATATTATTGTATATAAGATATTTCTCGTAGTCTTATTTTACGACATCCACGGGTAAGAGTGGGGTGGTGAATTACTAAGTATTCTTACTCCGTCACCACACGGATATATAGAGCGTAGGTATAACTTAAGTGAATACACTTGTCCTTATTGAAGTCGTCATCCTACGACTAAGTATACTGTCGCGCATCTTGAAAATTCACGTAGGTATATAGTTATTGTTTAGTAATAATAATTTATGCTATATCTTTTAAAATGCTAATACTTACTGACCTTTTGGAAAATTCCTAATAGTCTAGTAGTTGTATTACCAGCTGCTGTCATGGCTTCACGAGATCTACCCACCGACGGTAGTTTTGTGGTAACTACCCGGTGATTACCGATGGTACCCAATGTGTACACATTGGATTCCCCTGTAAAATAATAATATTTGTAGACTCATAATTATTAAAATTAATAAGAGAAATAGAGATCCGTCAAGAGCGAGACGCATTCGCTTACTAAAGGTCCTATACCCATTGTACATGTTAAATCACTATGTACTTTTATACTACTTTTTCAAAAGAAAATAAAATCACCATAAAGAAGATGAACTTTGATGTTTTACTATTTTTATTATTTGCTGTTGTAGCGGCTGTAGAAATAAATCATATGAAAATTTCAGCTGTCTAACTACTATGTTTCAAGAGGACCATATGACAGGAAGATGGAGAAACTGTTCACCCAACACTACTTCTGTAGGCTCTAGAATGAACTGCTTGCTGCGATGTTTTCCGAGCGATTTTTCTGTCACGGTAGGCAGCGACTTGGCTGATCCTGTTATGACCGAGGTCCCTTCGCATCATTCCCATCGAGTGGACTGCTTGTTTTGGCAATAAAAAAGGGCTTGTTAATAGGGTTTCATAGGCACTCTTGGGACTGAAATCCTAAACAGTATTCAACCATTATCCCACTGCTCTTATTCCAATTACTTAGACTCAATATGTAGGGTAGAGTGTGTATGAAAGAGCCAGGTTTTGAAAGAGCCGATGTGAATTTTTATAACTTACCGAAATTCTATCCATGTTTCATTTTATAGTCCAGTCATTTAAGCTTAAATTAGGTAAGAATCTCGGTTAATAAAAATTGACAAATATTTATAATCATTGATTTATCGATAGTTCATCAACTGTATATGGCGCGTTTTCGACCGGAGGCACCGGTTGACCTGAAGTGATGCTGTGACCGCGCGCTCTCCGCCCTCTATCTCGAAAACGGTTCACCGTATAAAAAAAAAATTTTATACAAAATTTGTAGAGAATTTTGTATTCTACAATATTGATAATAAATACAAATAGCAAAAAATCCATAGGAAATGAGATATTTAAAAAAAAAGAGCGCAAAAAACCGATTTTTGTGACCTTTGACCTTGAAATTTAATAGTTGCGTACACCCTACCATATGTAGGTTTTGAGACAACTTTTAGGGTGTCAATATACAAGTATTTACAGACTTAAAGCTGGGTATCTCGAATTCCGAGGTGAACTTACTATAATGACTGGACTATTACTCTTTATATGACAACATTGGATTACAGTCACCCACAAACATTTGACAGTTCAACTAAAACAAATGGCATCGCAGGACTATTACAAAAATTGAGGAGGTAAAAAGTAAGTTTTTTTGTGTTTATATATTATTGTTTTTTAAGATAAGTATTGCATTGGTTGATAAAAAGGATATGCCGTATTGTTATGTATATATTTGCCTTTCTTCTGCACAAATAATGATAAACCGGCATTGCATTGTAATAACTTTAATTTGAGGTTAAATTTTTAAAGACTGTAATGTTTTGAAAGAGCCGCTCTTTCATGACACGAAAATTGGTCAATTCAATATATTACTTAGTAATATTTTCTTATTTTTTAATTTAATATGATTATTATCTTACAGATTACATAAACATGTCTTCGCAAACAGAAAAAGATAAAATTATTGTGTTGTGTGTAATGAACACTATGTTAATAGCACAGGAGAATGGTACCAGTGCAAGATATGTGGAGGGCAGACAAATGAATCTTGTGGTCAAAAAGGAGTGATTAATTTCTTCCGCCAAAAATGTTTTTAGGTTCATGTAACACATAAAATCAAACTCACATAAACTGATATTGTTTATAAGAGTTTGATTTTATCTTTTGTGTGGAGATTTTATGGGGATGTTATTGTTGATTAGTATAATGTTAAATTAATATTGAGACTTATTGAAAACTGTGATTTCCTTAGAATGGTATAAGTTTAAAATGAATGTGATTTTTTAAAGACTGTTTATAAGAATTTAACTGAAAAAAAAAGAAACCGTTCTTATTTATAAGTACATATCGGCTCTTTCATAACACACAGTGGCTCTTTCATTGACATGATGCCATGAAAGAGCTGATTTCTCTTTTTTTTTTAAGTAGTCATGTAAGTAATTATTAACGTTGTTATCTTTTATTTTTTTAATTTAAAGACATTTATAATTATAGTAATTACTAAAAAATATAGTTTTATTTAGAAACAAAATGTTTAAAATCCATTTTTTTATAGTTTTTAAAACTGGCTCTTTCATACACACTCTCCCCTACTACTCTTTCATAGTATTGTAAAAATTATTTGCAATAGTTTTATGAACGTCCGCCTGCCTAACGTCATCGTTGACCTGACGGCATCAGATAGCTTGGGTGCAGATGGATGAAAAACTCTTAGTCGTCTTTTACGACATCCACAAGAAATGTAAGGCTTGATAGTATTCGTAGCCGGCACCACACAATTATAATATTGCTGAACCTAAACAATATTCAATGATATCATACAACAATACGATAGAAAACCCATCAAAAATAGTCAAGCAGAGCTCGGTCATTATAAACTAATTAGTCTATATTAGACAATAAATCCTTATAGTGACGTATATTAATGAATCATTATTATGTTATTAAAATATAAGGAGCGTTAGTACCGCTCATTATTGTCACACGACTGTATATTGGTATAGTCCTGTACAGGGATTACCAATTAATAATTTATTAATTATATTATTATTTATCTAAATAGTCGAACGTTTTCACCTTAGTTGTCGTTTATCTATCATAACGTAAACAAGTACGCAAAGTGATATTATTGTTTTAGTTTAACATTTAAAATGATGACATTTTTGTTAGTCCTAATTGTTTTTGTTGTACATTATCATAGCGGCACCGCGCTACCAATGGTTAATAGTGGATTAAAAACTATATCTACGAATGGGTACGTGGATATACATCTTATTGTAAAGTGATGATGATTTTTAATCAAAATTTCAATCTAATATTTGAATATTTTAGGTTGGTCAGCAGTGCTGGTGATACGATTGGCTACAAAAGTGATAGAAAATTTAGATTACCAACAGTAATAGAGCAAGGATTATCAATAACAATAAATGGAATATTAAAAACAAACGATGAATCGTAAGTAAATACTTTTTGTCTTTTCTGACACGCCTTTAATAAACACGTAATTTTGAGGTACTATAAGATAAGCTCCATACAAGTACCTACATTTGCATTGATTTATTTTATAGGGAAACAATTTATTCATAGGTAAAATATAACAATTACAGTTATCATAAAACATTTTAATTGCTTTACTTTTGTATTCAACCAGTTTAAGCATAATTTATTCGATGGATTATATAATATTAACTTTTATCATTATTAAAGCGGCGCTTAATAAAATTGTTTTTTTTTTTGTTACAGGTTTATCGTTGTATTGCATGATCAGAATGAAGCTAATGAAGATTGCACAATTAAGTTTGATTTTAAAAAAGCAACTTTAGATGTTACGCCTGGAATATTGGGTTCTAAAACAGCGCCATATGATCTAAACTTACTACTAGGAGGTATTGTTTTATAATTTATATTATCATAAGTTTAATGTGAGGATGAGATAGGATAACAGTTCTGTTTTATATCCATCCAAAATTTTCTCACGTGTGCATGTGACAATATTATTGAAATTGAGCCTGAAATGTTGATTTTCGTACAGGCATTAATAATTTTATAATTGACATGACATTTTTAATAGGAGTATATATTCTGTTATGAGAATAATTAAAAACCATTTGAGCAGATATTCTAATATTAGTTATAAAATATAAATAGCAAAGTTTTGGTGCACCTTTGCTTAAAAACTAATCTTATTTTTTTCAGTGCAGTCAAAATTTTCTTTACGATTACTTGCGAGATTAGTTAAAAACGGCAAGGAAGTGCTAACTATGAAATTCCAAGTAAACGAAGAAGGACCAAGTCCTCTACTGATGTGCGATATCAAGAACCTTAAAAGTATCAGTTATATTGAAATGCGACAAGGTGTAGAACGTATAGATAATCTGCTATTTGACTACAAGGAAACTTATTAAAAATATATTAAGTGCACGATTGAGTATTACCTAATTGTTTAAGTGGAAATTAATTGAAATGTGATTACTTGTGTAGTTAAATAACAAGTTCACCCATTATAACAATCTATTCGTCCGCGTTACGTTCGCGATCGTTTTGAATATTTGTTTCATCATCAATCTTTTGTCAGGGAGATAAAAGATTGATTAAGAATGTTTTGTATTAACCCACCACGCTGATCGGTTGATGTATTTGCCATTACCATCCAGAACTTTTGTAATATAAGTGAATTTCGCCACAAAGTTTTCAGCGCTATTAAAGTAAGCGATAGTCAATAATTTAAAAGGTATACATACATAAAATGCAGAGAACAACGCGGGATTGTACTGGATCACTCGGTGTAGGGAGTTGATTAGGTATTAGGTTAGCACTGTCTCCACTGATGTCAAGGAATCGGTAACAGTGGTCAACCTAAATGACGATAGGGAGGTGTTACGGCAGGATATGAATCTGCACTCCGCCCTTCTATAGTCCCAGAAGTTACGGGTGAGGTGTGTCCAGACCAGACCATGCTTGTCGAAAAAAACTAGCGCCATTTAATTTAGGGTCTTACCAATTGTGTGAAATAGTCAATATGTAATATATCGTAAGAATTATTGTTAATAATCACGTAAGTTAGTGTACAGTTTTGATCTAGTCATTCTATAATTATTTAAGTTATTAAAACGGCTGGTTCCGTATAGAAATGTTTAATTATAAGATTATTGTTATTTATGTGCAGTATTATAAGAAAATAAAGACATTTTCATTCACAAACAATGTTTCAATAAAACGAATAAAGAACAATTAATTGTCCTACTAACAGTCACAATTATAAACTGAGATAGGTACTTAAACACAGTTTTGATTGCAACAGTAAGACAATTTGTGTTCAAAAAGCACGTGCCGTAAGATCAAATTGATAAGGAGTAAATTCTTGTTATACTTAATTAAATAATTTATATTATAAAGATGTGTAATAACGCCCTCCATCAGCTAAATGTTATCTAAAACAGCTGGTATTTATTATCATTCTATGCTTGCTTTGATATAGTGTAACATAATTTATTTCATATAGCGGTATTGCCAATTACTAAGTAGGCAAAAAACTATTTGCCATTTCAACTGAATATTTTTATAAAAGACAACACCGTTTTCTAGCCGGCTATAGTCTAATCATACTCACTATTAAGAGCCCCGAAAGCGCGGCGTGAGGTACGGTGCATCCTCTTTACGCTCTTTCGCATTACTACTCGATTCTTTCATTAGATGACCCAACCAATGGGTTAGCCTTTGCAGTACCTACGAGAGGAATCACTTTGTAGTGACACGGTCGGCTTCATTAATTTGATTGAGTGGAACTGATCCCAGGTCAAACCACCTACGACCTCCCCGTGTGATTTTTGCTTCTATGATAGGGAATAGACTCCCGTCCTAGCAAATTTCCTGTGATATATTGAAGATATTTTGTCTTATTTCAGAATTGTGTCTTGCCGCGCGGTTTTAGGCGCAGGTACTCGCGACTTCGGTATCCCCCAGACGTAACGACGGTCGGTTATATGACTTACCTTACCAGACTACCGCTTAAAAATAGACTTCGGGGCGATTGCCAAAGGGATTACAAATTCATGTAATGTGTGTAAGCTTTCAAGTCATTGCCGACGCTGTGCTTCTTCTGTGGGAACCCAACTCCATAGAAGACAGCGGCCGCGTCCCAATTTCTGACGTCCCAGTCAGGCCCCGCAAACTGAGCATTTGCCACGTCGTATTTCCATTAGAACCATTATAATGGCACAAAGCGGGTTTCTGCTCCGCAACCGTGAATAGATAGTTGCCGAAATATCCTTTTTCCGAAAAGCCTGTTCGAACTCCAAACAGGACACATGAAAGTTTATAAAATAAAGACAAAATTTGTGAAGTAAAGTATACGAAACTGCAGATTCTATTCCTAGAATTCTTTCACTAAAAGAGACCTAGCGAGATTACATTTCAGTACTCGGGGCGGTCTTTTGCATGACAAGCACAAGGCTGTTTAGTCTGCAATAAAATTCTTAACGGCAAAATGTTGTATTTTTTAATCAAACAGATTGTGCCAACTATAAATTGTAATTTTTACTAATGCCTGCTAATTACGTGGTGATTGTTCTTCTATATGTTACGTAGCCTATAATTATTCTCGAACAATAACAAGCCGTCTAACACGAAAAGATTTGTCAATGGTTCTGGATAGGGCCTATGAGCACCCACCATCATCCGAGCCCATATGAAGTACCTGCTTGGATCCGATCGATAACCCTATAGCGCGCACCGGTGATGTAACGGAAACAACGTGTCTGTTTGTCGGGACTTCCCCTTGGGGCCTATAGGCGGAGATGCTCGCTGGACTTTATCGCCGCGTGTCGGTGACGTGGGCAGAAGATGGCTCGATCTCGCTCGGTGAGATGGCCGCTTTGACGTCATTGCTAATTGGGCAGTATGGCTGAAGAAGCCTGGGTACAGTGTTCGGACCATCGCGGCCTTCCGGCCGATGCTGATAGAGTGATTGGGTTGGTAGTACGGGGTGCTTTCCTTCCGACTGGTGCAGTTTTAGACGGGGCACGGTTGCTTCACCAAGTACCTGTACAGGGTCATTGATTAAGACGTGGACACAGAAGCACACGCTCGAGGTATGTGCCACGTGGGTAAGGCAGTGCCGTGAAATCTTCACAAACATCGGTGCCGACTTGACGCTGCCAACTATCGCTAGGGCGATGTCCATCAGCGTGTGGAACTGCGACGGGGTCGTCACCTTCTGCGAAGCAATATTATCGCAGAAGGAGGGAGCAGATAGTGTGCGGGAGGAACTTCTTTACAGCGACGTTCCGCCGCCGACGACTTAGGCAGCGCAAACGCGAGGACCTGCGCCTGGTGTAGCCCTAGCTGAAGCCGCGGGTGACTGGACCGAGGAATGGTGTGTCACCTGCAGATAGGCTGATCACGTGAGGGCGACGCTCCAGGGCGTCGCGGAGGGACGGTACTCGAAAGCTTATTCCGCCGGGCTGGCCACAGACGTCTAGAAATACCAGTGGCCGGCCCAATGTGCGAAGAGGAGGTAATACGGTGGGTTATAGGTCAACGTTCCGTCCTTGCATTGCCCCGGATGGAGTGGACGACGTGAGCGCCGGTATAGCCCGCCCAAAAAAGGAGGTCCCTAAGTATTTATACATTATATTGTTTATTTTTATTCTAAATATTTATTAATTTATATTATACTAGCCGAACTTCGTACCGTCTGTTTTCATAATTATTATGTTTTAGTATTAATCGTGGGATTATGTGTGGGTGTCGTAAAAGACGACTAAGGGATATAATATTCATATAATATCTATGCAAGAGAAGAAACACTCGAAACAAAACCCTATATTAACACGTTTGACCAGCGTGATATAGTAGGTCGATTTCCCTCCCATAATGGAGGAGGTGCGAGCCCAACAGTTGGACGTGTATGAGCTGAGATGATGATGATGATTTATCAGTCTCCCACAAATAGTGTAAGCTGCGGACTAAGGAAATAAAACACTTTCCGTAAACATCAAATGTTTGACAGGTAAGAACAGTCTGTATGGGAAAATAAAATTGTTGTTTTTAGTATTTTACTCACAATTTTCCAAATTTTCTCACCGTATAAATCTTCCCTGGACTTCCACAAATAATTCAAGACCAAAATTAGCCAAATTGGTCCAACCGTTCTCAAGTTTTAGCGAGACTAACGAACAGCAATTCATTTATATATACACATACATAGACTAAATATTCGCTTGTTACCCACTGGCGGGTTGCAAGGGAACGGATGACCACTCAAGTCTCTGAAATATAACATAACAGGAAACAAAAAAATTTTACTTTGAAACAAAATAATTATGGTCACATTTCTTGACAAAATGAATAAGAACCTCTTTAAAAAGGAAGACAATATGCCTTTTGGAAACAAAAATATAAAATAAATGTAAGTAATTCGGTCCTATCCAGCTAATCCCATAGTAATTTTGTGTTATGAACAGATTCTAAGCTCTTACGTATTGTTGCCGCTTTGCATTTCTCGTTATTTAAGTGAAGAAAAATTTCTATGACTGTTGTAAGAAGTTTCGAATAAAAGGTTTTGACCACAGAAATATTAATACTTTAGACAGGCCATTCGGCTGATTTTGTTCGAAAACCAGCGTGGCATAATTTCCCCCTCCCGCTAATGTTAACACATATGCAAAGTCTATGCTTACAATAATTTCACACACTAACATAACACACAAATCAATCTCGAAGCTGCAGTTGGTACACAAACTATATCGAAGTTCTGTAGGCAACGTATACTCACATATAAAAAAGCACATGTACGCTAGTGCTTGCCATGGTCGATATACTACACGATATTTATTTAGCCTGTTTTATCGAAACAAAAATATTAATGTCTTTAAATTAAGCACTTACTTGTGTGATGTGTTGAAGTTATTTGTAATGCAAGTCAGTAATTTAACAGTAAAATAATGCAAAATAAAATACTCCTCACTATACTCTGTATACTACTATACATTATACTCTGTATACTGTATATGACAGAAAATTTAAGTGCCATAATTAATTACGTAAGTGAGTAGCGATTTGTATATTATATTGTTCCCATATATGGTACACACCAGTACACAAGATACAATTAAAATGTATTAAAAATATCTTGTAGAGGGATCTGGCACTTGACAGGTGGTAAGAATTGACTAATCCTCTTGAGTGCCTTAAAATAAGGTTTTATAGAATCCCGTTTCAGGATGAAGCCAATCTTGTCAGTGACTCCTTTCACATAAGGTAGTACTGCAGGGAGGCGCTCAACTGTGGATGGTTTCAGACGGTCTCTGCGACGGGGGGTCATGGACGTCTGTAATAACGTTGACTTGTTTGGACGTCAGACGTCTTAGACCGCCCGTGACCAGGAATGCTGAAAAGTATTCGAAACATCGGCCAATCCTAAATCAAATACAAACGCGATATAATCCGTATAAGTAGTTTTATTTACAATGTGTAGTGCTCGCGTAAGCATCAGATATCATTCTTAAAATATGTTAAAATATTATTGTTTATTGAAATTCGGTTTATTTTTATTGGTGTTATTATTTAACTTAAAAAACAAAACAGTTATTTAATTTTTTTGATATACTGGTACTGCTACTTGTTAGTACATTTTTGTTTATTATAAACAAAAATGTACTAACATTGTCCGTGTGGTGACGGAATAAAAATACCAATCACCACTCCGTATCTTACCCGCGGATGTCTCATCCTAATATATTCAGACGACTAAGAGATATAGTAAGCATATAACATCTATGCAAGAGAAGAAAAACTCAAAACAAAACCCTATACTAACCTGTCTGATTACTATAGTATAGTAAGGTAAATTTGCCTATAATTGCGGAGGAGGCTCGAGCCCAGCAGTGGAATGTATGTAAGCCAAGATGATGACTACCATGTCAACATTTCTTGGAATAAAAATTCAATGATAATAACTTACAATGATAATAACTAGTAATGAATGACCAGTCTTAAGAAATTCATTCTTATCATAATTTATTCCATCTTAAGGAAGAATAGAACAATTATTTTGTACGACAACTAAATACCTACTTAATTAAATATTTAGTTTTCCAATAAAAATGAAATACAATAATATTTAATCACTTTACAATTATTTTTAGTATTCTACAAAATGTTGTGAACAAATTGTGCTAGATTTAGTTGGTATTTATTTAACTACCAGTTGCCTTAATCCATAGTTTTAAATGTAAGATCTTTTGTTCAAAGACAATTTTATTGATATATATATATATATATATATATATATATATATATATCGAGTGGTGAATTGTATTCTTACTCCGTCACCACGCGGAAAATATACAAGAATGTACTATAGATATAAAAGATAAATTAAGTAGGTAATGTATACCAGAATAATTGCTTTTTAAATACCTATTTAAATATTGTTAATATAATTATATAAAACGATCACTAAATTAAAAGTGTTAAAAATATTTATTTATATGATAAAATTAACCCATAGCTAATTATTGAAATCGATAACTTATAGTATGTTGGACAACACTATCGATACGCGTGGATCAACGTCAATGTTGAGGTTTTTGGCGGGAATCTGAAGTGTCATGTGGTGTTCTTGTATTATATTCAATATCTTAGTGTTTTAACGTGCTATGTTAAATAATCTTGATGGCATTTTATGTAATATATAGCGACAGAACTGCTGAGGTGTAGTGAATATGATTTAAAACTGCTATACATACCTTTTTGTTTCCACCAAAATTCTCAGAAGATACCCCTAACAGTGGCCATTACACTGTTGGAGGCGACACTTTGACTTACTGACGGACCGTTACTGACATGAAGAAATTGATAATTTGAAAAGAAAATTATAACTCGACACTGGCAAAAATGGCTTGTATTAATAGCTGATTGCCAATAACAAAAAAGAAGAAGAAGAAGAACGTCAATGTTGGGAGTTTTTGGCGGGAATCCGAAGTGTCATGTGGTGTTCTTGCATTATATTCAATATCTTAGTGTTTTAACGTGTTATGTTAATTAATCTTAATGGCATTTTATGTAATATATAGCGACAGATCTGCTGCGGTGTAGTGAATATGATATAAAACTGCTATACATACCTTTGTATTTCCACCAAAATTCTCAGAAGATACCCTTAACAGTGGCCATTACACTGTTGAGGGCGACACTTTGACTTACTGACAGACCATTACTGACATGAAGAAACTGAGAACTTGAAAAGATAATTATAACTCTACACTGGCAAAAATGGCTCGTATTTGTAGCTGATTGCCAAGACAAAAAAGAAGAAGAAGAAGAACGTCAATGTTTTGAATGAAAACGTATACTACCACGCTGGTAAGGCGGTTCTTAGTGATATCGCATTGAACCTAGTACATTGCGCGGTTGCTGGACTAATAAAATGTGATATCCATGTTTGGCAGACGATGTATAATGTTTGGCTTTTTTTGCGAATTCATAATTGTTGTTTATAAACGACATAATACTTTCATAAAATTAAGAAATAACACTGAATTAATAAGTTTATGGACTTATCGTCAATATTAAGACCGTTTGATCGCAATTGTGGCACGCTTGCCCCGCCCACATGGCCGTTCTATCTTATTAATTTTTCTGTGGTTTTGGCATTTGCGTCCACTGTTTGTGTTTATATTTAACTAACTTCTGTTCGCGACTTCGTCCGCGTGGCATAGATACTTTGGACTAACGCTAACTTTAACCTAAAACTTTGTTTACGAAGGTGTATTTTTTTTTTATAATACGATTCTGTCACACATGATCTTTCGAAAATTTAGCCGCTTACGCCTATTAAATTCATTTTGAAACATTCTTTATTAGTGCTCCGCTGCTGTTGGTCTTAGCGTGATGATATATAGCCTATAGCCTTCTTCGATAAATGGGCTATCTAACACTGAAAGAAGTTTTCAAAAAGGACGAGTAGTTCCGGAGATTAGCGCGTTCAAACAAACAAACTCTTCAGCTTTATATATTATTATAGATTAAATATAAGGCAATCTTTGACTATATACACGTCTAGATGGAGTAATGCAGAACAAACGATACACAAAAAGTGTCCTCGGTTTTTCGCTATGTGTGAGTACGCTTTGTGTTCTTACTGTAATTAAACTGTCAATGTGTGCGTGTTTAAGGATACCCAATTTTAAATTATTTTCCCAATTTTTTTTAAAATTTAACAAGATGGAGGAGGTTAAATAAAATAATGATATAATTAATGGAAAAGTGTTTCATTTAAATATTGTAAATACAAAAACAAAGGAAATACCTTAAATTAAAACCCGTCTCTTTGGGTTTGTTTTCGGAATAGTTTCCTCTTAGATTTTATGGCATAGATTGTGTTATCCAATTTACAAATATGATGACATCTTATTTGCAAATATTGACGTGACAATGTCTAATAAATCGATGAACGCTGGCAGCATGCAGGAAAAAGGATGACTCATTGTCCTGTTACGCTCATTGTCCCGTTACGCTGATTGTAGGAAGTGATAGGAGTACGGAGTGAAAAGTTGTGTGAAGTGAATGAATAATTGGGAATGAAATTCTAAGTTAATAAGAGAAATTTTGTGAATAGAAAGACTAGCGTGGTATCGGACGAAAAGAAAAGGCCCAAGTTTAAGGCCGAAGAGGAGTCAAAATGGGAAGGATGTTCCAGTCCACTAGTTTACCCGAGAGTTGTCACTAGTGGATTGGTCAGATCAGAGTGGTTAAGTGGTGGAAGTTTTCAGAAGTTATAAGAAAGTCACGGAGAGAGAGGAAATGTCCGTATCCACTGGTTTACCAGAAGGTTAGTGCGAGTGGGTTAGACAGTTCAGCGTGGTTAGAAGAAAAAAGTGAAAAAGAAATCTAAGATGTATAAGGAAGGGAGTCTAGCTGAGAAAAAGATGTGCCCGAGATTTGTTGGTTTGACCCAGGGATTAAGGCCAGCGGATTGGGCAGACCAGAGTGGTCAAATTGTGAAATGGCTTGAAAGGCGGGAAGAATCGGAATCAATTCACGCCTTCTTTGTATCCATACAGAATAATGATAATTCAATAAAATGATTCAATTTTATTCATAAAAGTATGCAGTCATTTCATCAATGTTTTGTTATGACGTTGTCACGTTAAACTATCGTTCGTAAACCGACTTTACAAACAACCATTTTTTTTCTATTAGAAGTTTGAAAAGACTCGTTTCGTGGTGTTGATTACAATTTTTAAAATATTTATTACTGATAAATTGACAAATTATTTTATGACATCTTTTTATAATTACAAGACGATGTCGCTATATGTCCCTGTTTTATGAAATCCCTAATTACATACTCCGCTACCTTACAGATTTTAAATGCGTATTCCGAGGCATACACAAGACCGCCTTCATCTCGAACACTAACTAATTTATGGAAATGTAGTAATTCATTCGATTTAGTTTAAATACAACTAGAACGTTTAATCTGCCCACAAATACGTCGAACGACAAACCCCGCTATGTATCCTACTACTTGTTCAAAATAATCCAAATATTCGGATGGATTAATCAATAAAAAAATGTCAGCCTGTGTTAAATTATTAAATGAACATCGTTTACAGTATCACACTCATTGTCATCATCTGCTCGCGTTAGAGATGTAGTTTCATTTATGCATTTTACTGCAGAAGTGCAAGTTAGGATACTGACGCTTTCTAACAGTACACAGTTACCAGAATCTAGTACTATTACATATATAATTTCTAGCTGCCAAATAACTATGTATACTAACAAACTATACTAAAAAAACTTTATCAATTTTATTTGGTTTAGAACACTCAAGATTCATGATTTGCATATCAAAATTATAAGATCAAATACAATCAGTATGCAAATATGACATGGCTATGGTCAGTACTGATTAGCTTTATCTCCCATTACTGCGGCAAATCTCCCGAGAATAAACTGGCAACACTGTTCAATTCCATTAATTTAAAAATATCGAAATAAAAAATCACGATATCTTGAAAGAATGTATTTAAATAACAAAACTTACCGATGAAAAGTGATTTTGATATTGTTATGAGGTTTTCCCACATAATTGCGACACAGTTCGACAGCGCACACCGGCATATTATTACTTTTTTCACGAGCACGTTACCGCGTTGTAGTTCAAACGACACTGATGTAAGGAACAAGCGAGTCTACTTAATATAGTAGACAGTATTTGGGCCGTTTTGTATGGCAAATGAGCCATCTAGACGTGTATATAATCAAAGAAGGCAATGTCATTATGTACTTAAGCAAATTTACTGTCTATGTGTTTGTTTAGGACAAATCCAGATTAGTAATGATTGCGATATTGAAGTCACTTCTTTGTACTGCTCTCCTTGTCTAATAAAATTTTAATGCTTGTAACGTAACATTATGAAAATAAATAACGTGTTATTTTCGCAAATTGACACAATTATTAGTCCATAGTTAGGTATATATGCTTTAATAGTAGTCAAATATCCCGATTCTATTGAGTACACAAGAAGACATACTTCAATGGGTAGGTACTAGTGATGTAACGAATGTTAGGATTGAGACATTCGCGAATGCGAATGTGAGTGCGAATATTTATTATCCAACATTCGCGAATGCGAATGTAATATATATGAATGTTGACTTTCAAATAAAGCGCGTGCAAAATATCATACGGGCTAACATTTCGTACCAACCATGTTTAAGCCAAATATAGCAAAGGTTAACCGTTACAAGTTGAACGAATGAAACTAATCAGATTCGTTCGAAAATATTCGTTGTAATTTGAGATTAGTTTATTATTATTATTGTATTTGTCAAATTTACAAACATGAGTAAAGCACATGTTACTGAAGTGTGGAGTTATTTCACAATTTGTGACGCTAAGAGTGTTAAATGCATGGTATGTCAAAAAGTTTAATGATTACTTAACAAAAATAATGTAATTTTTTCATAAAGAATCATGTTCTTTTTTTATTGGCAAAATTCATTATTCATTCGCACAAAAAATCGGTTGTCTATAAAGTCGGTTTACTGACGATAGTTGAACGTGACAACGTCATACGAAAATACTGATGGAATGGTTTCATTTTTCAAAAGAAAATTTTAATTTTATTTGTTTGATAGATATTTTGTATGGCAAGCCTTAAATGGAACTGGAGGCAGAAGTGCTCGCCGAATTGTATCGGCGGGTGTCGGGGGTATGAGGGGAGGGCGGTGTTGTTTCCTTAAGGGAGCTCACCGCCTGGCGTGTCGACGCCCGCCGAGATGTGATCGCCCGTTGGGCAAACCGGCTGGAGAGGCCTGGATACGGTGTCTGGCCCGTGGAGGCCTTCCGGCCGGTGCTGATGCAGTGGTTGGAACGGCGGCACGGTGTGCTCTCCTTCCGACTCGTGCAGGTCTTGACGGGGCATGGATGCTTCGGCAAGTACCTGTACAGGGTCGCTAGGAGGGAGAGAACACCGTCCTGCCACCACTGCGATTGCGACGAGGACACGGCGCAGCATACGCTCGAGGTCTGTGCCGCTTGGGTAGAGCAGCGCCGTGAACTCGTCGCCATCATCGGTGCCAACCTAAGGCTGCTGACCATCGCTAGGGAGATGCTCGGCAGCATCAGGAACTGGGACGCGGTCGCATCCTTCTGCGAGGCAGTTATCTCGCAGAAGGAGGCGTCGGGTCGCGAACGCGAGGAGCACAGCCTCGACGAAGCGACCCGCCGCCAGCGACTGGGGCAGCGCAGGCACGACTACCTGCGTCCCATGCCGCCCTAGCCGAGGCCGCGGGTGACGTGACCGGGGAGTGAGTCCGTCACTCGCCGAGAGGCCGACCGCGTGAGGAAAGACCAACGTCCTCCCCGAGCGGGGGACGTCGGTCGATGGGAGGGTACCCCGGGTAGGGGTTATACCGTCGGGCCGACCACTGATGTCAAGTAACCCTGCTCCGGTGGTCGGTTCAATGACGAAGGCGACGTGGTGTTCGGGTGGGTTGCGGGTGTTGCGTGCTTAAGCCCCTCTGTCGCCCCGGACAGAGTGGTGCGGAAGCGCGCCGACCGCAGCCCACCCCAAAAAAAAGCCTTAAATGGAACGCCTCAGAGCGAGGTAACACCGCATACGTCATGTTTTTTCGTGTGTGCAGCCAGCTCCATCAAATTATAAGATGTTGTCACGTCAAAAACAAATATAAATTCCGGATAAGTATTCACTAACATATCATATACTAAATCTTTCTCCGAAACATGCTGCATCTTATGGTATTAATATTATTCTGATCGTTCAGTGGTTTTCGCAGTATAACCGAGCAAAAAACCGGCTCCCCATTCATTAGTTTATATTAGACTGACAAAAATAAGAGAGACAGTATTTCTAATTTAGTTGCCGACCTGAATGTTCCATAATATTGTTTTATTCAAATATTATGAGTAAATAAAAATAATAAATATTATCATATCATTACACAATTACATATATAATTTGCTTTTAGTTTGTCAAATATATTCGCCAAACATTCGCATCGTTCCTTGCGAATGCGAATGTCAGAAAAAGATGCGAATGCGAATATTCGTTGCATCACTAGTAGGTACCTAGTAATGAACGCGCCGGCGATGGCGTCTTACGCAACGGTCGATGGCCTGTAACGGTCATATCTGTTACAACCGTAAATAAACTACCTACACCCAATACACGACCAAAATACGAGACACTATTTGGTATACATATATATAGCTATAGTTTGTTTCATTAAATACCTAAATACAAATTTTGTATGCAGACGAGAGTAAGACAAAATAGCTGGCAAATATGAAGTCATCATTTTAGCTCATATAAGTTTTTTTTCCATTTACCACCTCGAGGAGACTCGAGTCCAACACTCGAGTCTCCTCCACAATGGGAAAGAAATTGACATATTGTACCACGCTGGACAGACGGGTTGGTAAAGGTTTTTATTTCGACCTTTCCTTTTCTTAAGGAAAATATGGGAGTAACCAGTTAGAATTAAAGTTTGTTCAACATTTACAAACTGAGCCCATTTTCGGGGATTCTAAACACCAACATGCGACATCCCAAATATAAAAGTCCATTGTGATAATCGATACTAAAGTAAACGGTACATCATCTGAACAAAAGTACCACAAGGGCTTCCTTTACGGAATTTTTGACGTAGTTTTGTTAGGAATGCATCTTATTTTGCAGTAATTGTTATTGGTTTACATCTCTTACCTATCATTAACAACACCAGTGGAAAAGGAGTGGATGAGTATTCATACTCCATGCCAAAATGGTTAACATAAAACACTAGGTAAGTATCCGCCACAGGAAGTCGTTATTTAGAGCACTACTTAATCGGTACTTTATTTTATTTACGGCTAAATGAGAATAGCGAGTTTTCATAGGCTTTATAATCCAGTGGGATTCGATGGCCAATCCATTCATGACTTCTCTAAGCGATATTGAGCGGCCTCGGTGTGCCGTCATTAACCCATTTTTTGTGGGATCGGTTAATGTTCAAGAACAATGCTCTTATGAATCGCAGAGTAATGAGGTTTATAGTTATAGCTTACCTATAAACCTACTTAATGTAAATGGAGCTGGTAGTTTGTTATAATAGAGCGTTCAAGCAAACAAATAAATTATTCAGTTTTATAAACTGGAAAGATAAATACATGCATATCTACTACTACTCCGTCCGTATGAACTATCTGATACCTATACGTCTAAGTAGATTGATATTTCAAAACCTTGGGAAAGACTGTCGGTATACACATCTGCCTCTTACAAATGTAACGCTCGCAATAATATGAAAACGTAGTATAGTGTAGTACAAATATATGTATTGAAAGTAATACCTACTGTCAATACTATATAGCTTCAATAATGAGATGAGCTAGGAATTGAAATCTTATAATAGGTATTTACTGATACTAATGTTGGTGTCTATTTATATATATCTATAACTACCTAATTATTCAAATAGATAAAGTCAATTACAATCACAGTCTGTAATTTAATAATTCTCACGACCTTATACTCTTCTAGATCTCTATTAATTAACCCATTACCACACGAGTGGCCGACACCTACGCAATACTTACTACAAAATAACTCATATAATTACAATAACGTCAATATATAAATTTTAAATAGAATAATAACCTAGATAAAATTTGGAACTGTATTCTTACTCTGCATCTCACGAAAAGCAATTAATATTGATATTAATGTTCTATAGTATTTGATCTTTACATCGCAAATTAACTTCACTTTACTACCGTGTCATTTCAAAGAGCTATTAATTGACTAGCACCCCGCCCTCGCTTCGCTTCGGTTTCAGTTGCCTTACCCGCGTAGTTCCTGTTCCCATGGGAATACCGGGATAAAATATAGCCTATGTTATTTATAATATTATTAATTAATTAATTGATATCAGAAAATGTATATTTGTCACTAGTTTTCTACACTCCAAACTTTTTAATTAAATTGGATCCCTATTTAAGAGGTTTAAAAAAAATGTGTAACCCTATCTAGGGGCGGCAAGCATACTTACATTCACTGTAGAATCACTAACTTTATTATTTTTTATTCTTTAACCTCTTTAATTTGGTATCCATATTAAGGTATTTAAAGAAAAATGTCGCTATTATGGAACCGCAGCCATATTGAAACTATTACAATATTTGATATTCACATTATATTTTAACCGGACCTAAAGCAGTAGGTATGCAAAATCCCGCTTACAAATTTAACTTGCTACTTCGATTACAGACAAATAGGCAACCCGACAACAGGATAGATTAGAAAGAGGAAAACTTATAATAAGGGGGTTCCATTTGTATTATGAGGGGATCTTGTGCAGCGATCCAAATCTTACGCGGGGGAAAGAGTAGGCTACGGCAAATAATACTTTTTTTACCGCCAGAAAATATAAAACTTATAATATGATAAACCTAATATGGTATATCATATTATCATTTTAATATTCTAAAAGAAAAATGAAATATGCCGCAATTTTACACAATTCTTTTATATATATGTCCATGAATTATAAAGAGGAAGTAATGTTTAAGCAGCACATTAATGCAGCATTCAAATTCAATTTAAAATCACATCAATGTTATTGCTGTGATTTTAAATTACGATCTCATTATCGACATTATATCAGTGCATACCTAATAATCTTACTGTTGGGCTCGTGCTCCCTCCACATTGGCCTACTTTATCGCGCTGGTCAGAGGAGTTGGCACAGGATTTATGTACAGTTTTCTTTCTTTTGCATAGATGTTATGTGCATATCATATCCATAAGTCATCTTTACGACATCCATGAGCAAGAAAGAGGATGGTGAACTTTATTTGTACTATCACTACACGGACATTTTTTATAATTACGATCTAAACAATTTCAAACACTATACGTTTTTACTAGTCTTAATAAAGACAATATACTTATTAAACTGTATTTTTGAATCCAACGTATTTATACTCAAATTGCATTACATCTCAGGCGAGATTAGGAGAAGAGCTAGAGCTGGTTGAGACAAATATCTCAACATAAGGATCAAAAAATCCTCAAAAACGCTTCACGTTATCAATGGACGTCTAGGAAGTACAATTACTTCTCATCACTATAATTTTATATTTTTAATAGACACTTTACCAATCACGAAGGACGAGGTTAGTCTTGGCAATTTATAAGACACACAGGGTTATAAAAGGTCTAGTTTACGAACTACGGGCGTTAGGGTTAATTGACTATGGCATGATCGCAAAACTAACCAACATAATTATTACGATACAAACCGTTGCTTACAAAAATATTTATATACCGAAAGAATTCAGTGTTATCACCATTATCACTCATCTATCAAATTTTGTTGCTGGGAAACAAGCACCTAGGTATAGTTATAGAATATTCATACCCGCTTCTTCAATGCCAATATTATTAAAACAAGACGGAATCTTATAACCAGTTTTCATTTAGTATCCGTTCCTGCTACGCGTTTGTAAAACATACCTCGTGAAAATACAATATAAATCTTTAAGCAGTTAAGAGAAATGTTGAGACGAAGCTATTGATGAATTGACGTAGTAGCAGGTAACTTTTACCAAGGTCAGTGCTTGTTTGCATTACGTCAGCATATACGATTCAATCTCCCAAGTTTACTTCTTCTAGCATTCACTATGAATCGCTGAATGTTTATAAACGTCTGACGTGTTAACTGAATTGTGCGCTGATATATTTAAAGATGTTTAAAGCGTGTTGGGATTGCCTAACCGGGTATGACTTAATTAGGTATCTACCTACCTAATCTTATCATTGTAACTTTCTGAATCGTATCACTAGTGAAATGTGTCATTTTAAAAAACCTATCGATGGATAGTGATTAATATATTTGGACGCACCTCTTTAAGTGTCAATGTCATGAGGCATTAGACGGAATGCGAAATTTCTAATGTCACTTAGAGCCTGTCAAAACAATGTAACGTTAAATGTTTACATCTATTTTTATTAATTACAAAACCTATTCGGAATTGTATTATTAGATGAAATTGTAGTTAATGCCGGTGTATAGGAGTGAACTTGAGTGCAGAAAAAATAGTAATACCAATGTAATTGGAGAAAAATTTAGGAAGTGTAATTTAGGGTAGTAGATTGTTTGTGCCTTTTCGAATAAATATGTTATTTTAAAGTGTTATTTTGCATAATTGCAACAGAGACGGAACGAGGACTGAAGAAGCAAATACCATTGAGCTAAACGGAAACTTAGACCGAGCCCCACCGTGGCCGAGTTCAAAACTTCGAAACGAAAAGATGTTTCTTTTGCCGAAAATATTGGGGTCAAACGATAAGATAATCGTACAGGGCACAACTTTTTATCAACGAAGACAGTAAGTGTCTAATTTATTACACTTAATACAATTATTTAACTAAACTTATTCTAAGATTTAAGGAAAAGTAGATTACTCCTAGTAATTCTCAAGTGCTTAGCAAAATAATTAGGCTCTTAAATTGTCTTATTGTGCTATATTTATAGCTGAAATTGAGCATACTGATTAGGCAGGTTGTTATCAAGACAAACTTTGCTATTATTTCAAGGACTTTTTTCTTGCAGCGATGTTGCTAACTTTCATTCTTTATATTTATTCATATCGCCTTACACAGTAATTGTTTTGTGACACTTACAGCAATATGAACTACAGGAAATAAAAGGTTAGGTTATAGGAATTGCATACTTATTCTCTTGCCGCAAAGAAAACAAACACTGATAACATATAGGACCCTTAAGGTAACAATTACTAATATTAAACACTTCATACTTAAGGATAGAAATTTAAGGATGTTCAGAAACAATTTTTTTAATATTTAAGTATTTAAAATAACTGTAATAATAATAATGAATTTCTGTTTTAGGTTGACTGTTGGTTTGGTAACTGGTTTCAATTCACCGGATCATTTGAATGTTGCCTGCCAACTAAATATATTTTTCAATAATCCTGATAAAATAGCAGTACAAGTTATAGAGAATGGGAACATAGAAACCATTAATGAAAGTAATGCAGCTACCGATTACTTTCCAGGTAAATTTATTATAACATTTAGTACTAATACCATCATTCACTGCATATTCCTAATATGAGAAATAGACCAAAATTCTTAATTTTCTTTAAATAAAAATGCCCGCTTATTAAATACATAAGAAAAATTAAAATGCAATATAAAATTAACTCGCTTGGCATAAGTTTTTTCATTGGTTTTTATTCTGGGTTTGCATTCTCTTGCTGTTACATACTCAAATAATAAAAAAAAAGCATTTTTTGCAGATCCACAATTTTTTGAAGTTCATTTTAGAGTAAGATCTGAGGAAATATTGGATGTTATCGTGGGAGATTCACTTTTGGACAGTATACGTCTAAAACACGATGTTAACAACATTCGATTTTTGTCAGTACACGGTGATGTAGAGAAAGTGTCACGACTGGACTTTAGTTTTGGTTAAAAATTTTTCAGGTAGGATATTTACTATACGACTCATTGTAATACACTTAGAAGCTTGCCTTCATAGTAATTAATTTATTAATGTAGCCATATTTATTTTGTGTTAATTAGTTTATAAGAGCTGAATTAAAAGCTGCACGGCAAGTTTATGCATCATTTTAATATTATCAAATGACATGATTCATTGAAAATGTTCTTAGCTATAGTAGTTGAACAAAATATGAATATCTGAAAATTAAATATATTTAAATCAGTATTAAAAATAACTAATAGATTTTTTGGATAAATAAAGTCATCAGAAATATGTATAATCTCTTGGGATAGCAACTCAAATATCTTTATTTGGTCTTTATACCATGCTGGTTGGTGTAAGTTTTAATTTATCGTCATCCATAGATCAGATGGAATCCGTAGGTGTGATTATTTAACAGTCCATCGAATATTACACCCATTATTCTGGTTAAATTTCCGACTTCTTTGCAACTTTTACAATAAGAAGTAGCGCCACTTTGTATTCTTAACGCGTTACTGCCCATAACCATCACACTATATGCATAAAAGTTTGTAAAATGTAGATAAGATCTTAGTTTGTATGAAATAACAATTTTGTTGACATAAAAAATGATATCAATTTTAAATTAGTGCCATGATAAAGCCTAGCCAAAGTCTACTATAACACCATACAACTACCATATTAGTTAACAAATTTTGTTTTAATTTTCTTCAGAAAAACTTTTGGTTGAAGTAGAAGTTAAAGCAAAAATTCAGATGGATAACTACAAGTGTGCTTTTAGATTTTATGACAAGTTATTGGATGTTGCCGTGGGAGATTGACTTTTGGACAGTACACATCTAAAGCATCAATTAGGATGGATAATTACAAATGCGTTTTAGATTTTATGAGAAGTTTAGTCGTCACTTGTGTTAATTGCTGCACTGTCCTAAAACAGAATATATAATAGGGAAATAGATTAACACATTGAATACCAAGTGAGTCAAAATACTACATAAATGTCACCCCATGGCATTAAACGTGTTAAGGGCGATAGTGACATTACCCCTACAGTATCATTGGGATTCTATCATTTCATTTATTGGAATTTGTGATACTATATTGGTGCAAGAAATGACTTAAATAATTTATTAAACACGTAATTCTTATAGTTGTAACATCTGAAGAATAAATTAATTTTAGTAGATTTATTAAAATTTGCATTATATTTAATTATTTGTTTTTAATTTATTACATATTTAATAAACCAAACAAAGAATCACTTATAAAAGTATAACTTTACGTGTTACTCGCATAAAAATATCCCACCAGCTATGTTTAAACATGTTATTATTGACATTAAGTATTTGTAATATTAGTTGAAGTGAAGTGGAAGAGCGCTTTATTAGATTAACTGAATGTTTATTTAGTCATTCCATTAGTTTGCCGATCGTAAATAAATTGTGCAAGAGATAATTTTCACAGATTAATTTTTAGTATATACTGAACATACTAAAAATTATTTTGTGATAACAAATTCTTTGTGGTAATTATTTCAAAAATTATTCGAATGTTTAATGTGTTCGTATTGTTTATTGTATTTGCCTCTATCACTAATATATTTAATTAATAAGTTTTAAATTAACACTTTATTGATGTCTCAATGTGGGATATTTACTTATCATATTGTAATTGACGTAAATCAAACTACGTGAATTGAATAAACTTGTGATTTTCTATATCCTATGTTTATTATTTTCCTGTAATATTTCATTCATAAAGACTAGCTGCTGGAGTATTATTTTAAGAAAACAAATTCTAAGTAAAACGGTAAAAATAGTAACTATCAAGTTTATAATTTATTCAGGATTATTTCCACTATGTAGCTGTTATGTAAATAAGGAAACTAACAATTATTTATTTAGCTAACATAACAACCTTATATAACGTACACGATAATGACTGATTGTTTATAGAAAAAACCTGAGATAATACATCTTAAATATTTATTTTGTACTTTATATTTAGCCTTATGTAGGTCCCATATCACTATTACATTCTGATTGATTCGCGTTATATAATCGCTACAATATTAGTAAATCCACTAATAATATGTAACATAAAACCTAAAGTTCTATATACTTTTCTACAGAATTTCGTGATGTGATATCAAGAAGTTAGCTCAGTGTTAAGGTGAAACCAGAAATTTCTAAACTCTGTAATCTTCCTTTGTCATTTCAATTGCATCAATTTTGTAGTTGTATATAATGAGATTTAACCACTGTAAAAAGCGAATTGTTTAACATTTTATATTAAATTGTATCGACGTGGTGACGGAGTAAGAATACAAATCACCACTGCCTATCTTGCCCGTGCATGTCGTAAAAGACGACTAAGGGATTATTATATCCCACATCCGCATATAACATCTATGCAAGAGACGTGCGTGGTGTTCTTACTTCGTCACCACACGGAAAGACGTTTATCTATTAGGTAAATGAAATCTGACTATATTTTCATTGTGATCCCCTTAACACACACAGATGGATAGCCGCGACCTTGATGCGTAGACTGGACCCGTCCTAAGTCTGTCTACGTGTGCGCTAAAAATGTACTGCAGATTGTCAATTTTTTATAAATAAAAAAATAAATCCAACATTTCAATGTACGTAATTTCTCTGCTTGGCTGTTAGCATTATAAATAGCCGATTACATTGGCCTAGTGACATAAATATTCGTCTACTGACCGTGAAGTTTCGGATTCGATTCATAGGTCAGACATTAGTTTTCCGTTAGCAAGTACCCAGTGACAAAACAATCACAAAATATGAGGCACTGTCTGGTAGATCAAAATAGTCGTGTCTCATAATACGTTATACTTAAAAAAAATATTAACTCTGGCACCAACCAGGAGGAACAGCGTAGTGATATTACTTCAATAATAAGAACTTAGGTCTATAAAATAGGTACAATATAATTCCATCAGTTTTTCGTATTTTAAAGGCCTATAATCATTCCCCATCCAACTTAGTGAATTAGAGATTGGTTGTGTCGTAATTTGGTTTAAGATATTGCTACATATGTAAAGTTGCTATTATTTTTTTAATACATGAAAAGAACTGTTTAAAATATGTTTGTAAGATATTTAGTTTTAAATTGGACAATATTTAGAAAAAAATAACTATGTAGGTATATTGCATTTATAGATTATTTTGGAAATTTACTTGGCGTTTTGAACTAAATTACAAAAAGAATTCCAAAACGAAAGGATTTATTAATATGTAATGCTTATTCACCCAGATCATCGTGCTTGAAATCCGGTCCAATTAAAATCCGAGCCAAACGTTAACTAGCTTACTAATTATTTAATTTTTAACTACAGTAATATCAACGTCTTTTTAGCAATATTTTCTTAGCTTTAGCTTATATTTTATTTTTTATGCTTATTTTGTGAATAAAGCATTCAATCGTACATTCATATATATATATAGGCGGGTTTTGCGAGCGATATATTGACTCATCGCCATATCTCTGGAACCATAAGGCGTACAGACTTGAAATTTGGCAGAAATATTCCTTTTGTTGAGTGTAGGTCAGCTAAGAACGGATTTTACGAAATTCCACCTGCAAGGGGTGTTGCGGGGGCTTTAACAATAATATACAGTTTAAGGAACAGGGTGAGCCGAACCTACTGAAGCTAGAGAAATGAAATTTGGACCGTAGTTTCATTTTGTGACGTAGGCACCCACATAGAAAGGATTTTTTGAAATTCCACCCCTAAGGGGGTGAAACGCAACGGTTAAGTTTGTATGGAAAGAAAAAAACATCTTTAGCTACTGTTTTCAAATTAAGCACAAATACTCTTTAATAAAAATAAATAAACACGTGTTTCGGCGTTTGTCCATTTTCTTCCTCGAAGGGTGTAAAATAGGTATAAAGATGTCAGTTTACTGACTCATCACAGAGCCGAAACTACTGAAGCCAGAAGCATGAACTCTTGACATTAGTTTATTTGCGTGACGTAGAAACTCATTAAGAAAGGATTTTTTTGAAATTCTAACCCTAGGGGGTAAACTGCAGTAACAAAGTTTGTATAGGGAGAAAAAAAATCTACATCGATGTTCTTCAAATTCTCTACAAATACTATTTAATAAATATAAATGAACACGAGTTTCAGCATTTCTTAATTTTCACCCTCTAAGGGTGTAAATAGGTATGAAAAAGTTGGTCGACTAACTCATCAACGCCAAGCTGTAACTATTATATACTATTTATTTTGTGACGTAGAGACCCATTAAGAAAGGATATTTTGGAATTCAAACCCTAAGAGGTGAACCGCAGTAGTATAGTTTGTATAAGGAGACAAAATTCGTCATCGATTACCTTCAATTTTTGCTTAAATACTCTTCATTAATCATTTGTTTCATCATTAAAACCCTTATACCTACATTCCACTGTTCGGCTCTTCCATAATGAGACCGAAAAGGACCTACTATACCACGCTGGTCAGACCTGTTGCCATAGGTTTTAGTTTCGAACTTTTCTTATCTTGCATAGATGTAGTATGCATATTATAAACACTTAGTCGTCGCCTACGACAGCCATGGGTAGAAGGGGTGGTGAATTGTATTCTTATTCCGTCATCACACGGAAAATCTCTTCAGTAAAAATAAATAAAGAGCATTTGTCAATTTTTACCTTCTAAGGAAACTAGGCGGGTAAGGTGACTGAAACCGAAGCGAAGCGAGGGCGGGCTGCTAGTATACATATATATATATTCTAGAAAAGCAGTAATGATTTTTTTTAAAACATAACACTTTCTATTCAGGAAATAATTCTTGTGTTGCGGGGGACTTCACAAATATATAATTAACAATCACAAATTACATCTAGACTCCAAACCACAGTTGCAGATCGCACAAGTGTTGTCCTGCATGGGATTCGAACCCATGACACTGGCGCGGTAGGTCGGTATCTTAAACACTACGCTAACTGTGCAGTCAAAAAAATCTATGCTGTTCCGTAACGTTTATTATCAATCATAAAAAAAAATAAACTAATTTGTATCTATAGTAGTAAAACACTACAAACTATAGCAAGCACATAAAAAACGTATTAAATGAATACATTTTTTAACACTTCTTATATATTCAACACATGTGTAAATAGTAGTTATGTTGGCTGTGTGGCGTCATACGGAAAGCGACAGTAAAATCGTGGAAGGAGGACAGCGCATTTAAAACAAGGCGTTTACATAAGCTTATATTTATTCAGAAATTATCACTTGCTTGCCTTGTTTCGGAACATGTACGTATACTGCTTAATATATAGTTCCATAACACATCTCTTAGAAATCATATCATGTTGTAATCCCAACGGACTATAAGATTGAAAAAACTGTTTATGTGTACGCTAGTGCATTGCATAGGAGAAAATATGAAAGGGCGTTTCCATCGAATAGTTATCGCGCCCTCCCTGGAACTAACTAACTGGGCTAAGACTAGATTCATACATATATATGGCAACAAAATTTATCAATTATCATCTTCGTGACTATGTTGGATTCGACCTTCATTATAAATGTTACATAGCTGATGTCCATTGAAGCTAACTGCCACGATAATACGGTCACACGGTTCTCCGTATGAAAGAACTCTTTAGTACCAGTACTATTCATACGTTTTTGTCTAGTTATTATTATTATCTTGGCGCATTAATTTGCTTATAATCGTTACTAGAACGTGAATAACGTAATCCAACTCAAGGAGTCATTGCGAAACAATTTAATCTTTATATTTTAAATTGTGTACACAAACGAACGACTGTTATGTCATACATAAATTATACCGATAAAGATGGTTTCAAACTGTTTACCGTATGTTAAAGAAAAAGATCAGAAACATTGATCATTTTTCATGCCGTTACACCGTTTGGTCATCGTATTTTCGAATTCAATGGTAACGCTACATAACTCGCTTTGTGGGCCAGTTATGGGCTGGATGCAGTCCTACCCGATAGTCTCCGACGATGAAAGAGTGGCGTGGAACATCTCTAATTACCAGTATATAACTATATCTAACAGCAGCTTATTGAATGGACCACCATAACTGAAATGCCAGGTGCTCCTCCTGTTATATTTTCAGGTGTACTCCATCGAGGTCCTGACATGGCGACGATCCCAGTAGGCACGATGACAAAATGTTAATTTCTCTTCTGTAGGGTAGGCCGTGTGCGTAGGGTGGGCAGAGAAATTAACATTTTGTATTATTGTATTTTTGTATTATTTATGAAAGTACCATTCTTTCAGAATTGCTATTCTCTATATACTTTGAATTACTTGCAAAAATGCTCACAGGTGTCATGGCGTTTACTGTAACATCACACCAGTTTTATCAGCCTGTTAACATTGCAGTCTATACACGACGAAGCAATTCAGAAGAATATTACGACTGTTAAAAATGATTTCTTCAGTTTACAAGCAGTGTGCGGTCTTTGTGCAATAAAATCTCAATAGCAAGCAAACGGTTTTTGTAGGCGGCAGTTAAAAAGGCTTAGTCATCATCATTATCTTACGAATTTTAATAATAAGCATATTTGCAAGGAAGTATGTATTTACATTTTGAAATTCTGATGAAAAGTATTAATTTCATGGCAGAAATCTTCCAATATTATCTAATCGAATTTTAGCAAATTAAAACTATTCGCCTTAATATATCTTGTTCCATCATTAATGATTCTTGGATTTCCTATTATTATCAGAAAAATAAATGCCTAAATAGGCTAATTAATTATCACCAGCCTCAAGGACCTCGAGCAAGTCGTTCACTCTCGTCTTGGTCGGCGGACAAACTTGGTCTTAACGACGAATCTAGGCAGCTTCAACCGAATAGTTCAATGGGCGGAAATGTACCGGCTGCCGTCTCGGCTAACTCTTCAGGCTAAAGGCCTTTGTCTTTATCACGGGCTGTCATAATATAGCAGATAACTCTGCTTTTAAAAGGAGATTGTTGGAGGAAGTGCTTTGGTTAGCACCGTGCGGTATCCATGTACAGGCTCACCGTCAGCGGGCGTGCAAAGCGTGCAACGCACACGGGTGGCACGTCCAGGGGACGGCAAACCGATCGACTCATCACGTAATTCATGTTATAATACCCACCCAACTTAAGTATCAAAAATGTCATCGCATGGAAAAAATGTCGATCGAATTTCGTCGCCGCTGTCTATTGATATCCGTTAAAAGTAAGATGAAATACCAAATGTTCGTCTATCGGCAGGTTGAACCACCCATCTCAGTCTTGTAGCGCTCCAAGTATTCTACAGAAAGCAGAACTGATGCAGTTAGGGGAATCCCCTCTAAGCTTCCTTCTCAGTTGTTAGGTTAGTTAACATGCATTCGAAAACAAGTACATACTATAGTGGCCAATATTTATGATGGCACATTAAATTGCAATTATTTTGTTAGTGGTTCTTTTGAGGTGGATTTCTCCATAATGAATGATATTTAAATTTGTGTGATTATAATTTAATCATCCGTCAGTGTAAAACAGGGACAGAGGCGGCCATAGTCCATTCAAAGCTGTTCTCGCCGCCCCCGGTAGACGGGGTGGACGCCGAGGCTGCCGCATCTGCTGTGCGTTAACGCAGTTTTGCGATGCAGCCATGCTCCATGTACGGTGTCTGCCCTCGAAGAGGTTTGCTTTTACGCTAGCCATCCATCACGCCAAGGACGTGAGTCCGCAGGAGATGCTGGACAGTCTCAAGCGTGACCCCTGGGGTCGCCCTATCGTGACCGCCAAGAGAGCCATGGCAGTCAAGGCCACATGCGCATACCACTCAGACGAAGACAGCGTGCCTGTTGGCCAGGACCCCCCGTGGGACTTGAATGCGAAGATTCTCGCCGGATTTTATCAGTGTGTGTCGGAGACGTGGGCAGGGGCCGGCATACTCTCGCCAAGTACATGCACAAAGTAGTAAGGAGAGAGAGGACGCCGTCCTACCACCACTGCAATTACGACAAGAACATGGCGCAGCACACGTTCCAGGTTTGCGTGGCCTGGGCAGAGTCATCGCGGCGGGGTGGGTCCAGACCATGCTCAAAAAAAAAAAGAAAGGGCGCCATAATCTATACTGCACGCGGACGATGAAACAACTAGCGGCGGGCCTGTCCATGTATTACTTATTATGGTTCTCTGTGGTCTCCATAACAGCCCTATTACAGACGGACAAATCAGTAACCGGAACACCTCTGCGATTTGCCCTAAATCGGAATACGGCGGACGCCACGCCGAGAAGCCGTGACGCAAGTTTGGTATGTGCGTGCGCCCAATGTCCCGTGTTCGCTCAACGAAAAACAACCTGCGCACTACCAAACTCATCACTACCCTAGAATCACTTTTGTTCATTGACGAAAGTGCCATTGCATTGAGGTAATCCTTCTAGTCTATTAATTTTGCCACGCGATGCCAAAGACAAATAGGATAATTATAATCTTAGGTAAGACTAGAAGTTAACATATTAAACATTTTAAACAAACTTGTATCCAGCATACGATTGACATTTAAGACTGTTTATACAGAGACTATAATGATGAATAGGGATGAAACGATACCATCCAGGTATCGATACTGTATAGGCCGTTAAGTATCGGTACTCCATCAGTGTCGATTGAAAAGTATCGATACATACTGGTATCGGTATGGAATCGTTTTTGAAGTATTGGATACTTTTCATAGAGCCTATCAAATACGAGATACGTACCTGCCGAGATTGTGATGAGCTTTTTTGTTTTTAGGAAATCTAAGAGAAAGTGATACCTATATGGATATATGGATGAATCGATACTTTTCATTAGATACCACTACTAGTAGTATCTTACTTAGTTTTATCATACGCAGTCGCGTGAAATGATTGCATAATGACACATTCTTAGTTTGTTACTACACGGCAAGCAAATGCACTTTTTACGAGGTTGTATAGCAATTCCTTGTGGAGACGGAGTAAAAATACGCCACTCCTTATCGTACCAGTGAATGTCACAAATGACGACTCAGAGATATAATATACAAATAACATCTATGCAAGAGATGGAAAACTCAAAATGAAACTCTATTCCTCTGACCAGCATGGTATAGTAGGTCTATTTTCCTCCTAATGGGGATGAGCCTCAAGCCCAGCTGTGGGACTTGTACGAGCTGAGACAACGATACCAGTTAAAATGTGATCAGCACTTACCGACAGTCGTATATCGTACATAAGTTTCTTGATTGTCCATCATTGCATCTACAGCTTGTTTTTCACAATACAATGCTGTTATCACGGCTATGCTTGGCTGACGTGATGAATGCAACGTTGGCATTTGCTTAACTACCTGTCATAATAATAATATAATCATAAAATAAAAGTTGACTTATTAAATAGTCATACATCAAGTAGTCATTCAAATATTCTAAGTCATCAGCTCATATACGTCCCATTATTGGGATTGAGCCTCGACCACAATAGGAGGGAAGTTGACCTAACTATACCATGCTGGTCAGACAGGTTGGTATAGGATTTTATTTCGAGTTATGCTTCTCTTGCATAGATGTTATATGCATATTATATCTCTTCATCGTCTTTTACGACATCCACGTGCAGGATAGGGAGTGGTGATTTGTATTTTTACTCTAGTCACCACACGGAGAATATTTTATTTCTACCACATATAAACAAACAGCTTGTATTGTACACAAATATACATGTTTTAATTTATTATCAAGATATTATACGGATTTTATCACGTTTGTTTTTAATTTTTTTTCTATTTTTTTATTGCCGATGGTGGCAAACGAGCAGGCAGCACACCTGATGGTAAGTGACGCTGCCGCACATGGACCTTTGCAATACCAGGGGCACAGCCAGGCCGTTGCCTACCGTGAAGAAAAAGGTCTTCTTAAACCTCGTTTAAAGAAGGACATGTCATAGCGCTCGGGAAACAGCAGCAGTTAGTTCATTCCAGAGCCTGCACGTACGTGGGAAAAATGATCGCTGGAAACGTACAGATTGATTGCAGATTTTGATTGCCCGAAGACGCTTTGAACACTTTCCAGCGTTTATGGTCACTGAAGAACAAAGGTGTCTCACATTCAACACGTAATCGTTATTACAGAGACTGATATCTAACAGTGACAGTATTTGTTATTCAATTTCGGCCGAAATTTTTGGTATAAATTTATTGCCAATACAAAAAGTAAAAGCATTTTCTATCATGTCCAATGCCCTTCCGTATGATGATGGAGTAAGAATACAATTCGCCACCCCCTTTCTTGCCCGTGGGTGTCGTAAAAGACGACTACGGGATTATTGTAGATGGCCTCTATGCAAGAGAAGGAAAACCCAAAATAAAACACTATATCATCCATCTGACCAGTGTGGTATAGTAGGTCAATTGCTCTCCCATTGTGGGGGAGGCTCGAGCCGAGCAGTGGGACGTATGTGAGCTGCGATGATGATGAATCTTCCAAACGGCTGGACCGATTTTAGTATTTTACTACCAGGTAGCTTTCTATATATGGAGTGACTTAGGTTATTTTATCTCTCAAGAAACTCCAATAAAATTTTGCCCAGTCCGAGAATCGAACCCGGGGCCTCATGGACTGCAGTCGCGTATCGTAATATTTTAGAAGATATTGGAGATTTACAATGCGGGATTACAAGGCGAATGAAAAATAATAAGAACCACGATTGCGGTGCAGCGGTGTCACTGAAAAAATCTAATAGCTGTTATAAATTATATAAGACTATATTTTCACCTGTGTATCGACACTGTGTTGACGGACATATAGTCCTTCAGACATCGCTCGAGTCAAACCCTTTTCTTCTAATGCTTCCAACGCATCTTTCACCTCTGCCTTAGACCATTTCCCAGCTCTTAAACAAAACAATTATTATTAAGCAACAAGCTATGACCGTGGCTTCGTTGGGCGTTAGTGTAGGTTTTGTCAATCAGGTCTATTCCACTGAAACCGTAGATTTTCCCTGCATTAAGAGTGATTTTAGCATACAGATCGAATATAGTCTGGTGTAAACCAGGTTATAGTCGATATTTATGCGAAAGTCGTGTAGATTCGCTCAGTTCTAGTGTGATTATACATACATGTATGCATCTAAATACTTACATTGACTTGGTAAAACATAAGGCACCCTTACTAATAAGAAAGTAAGTTTGTTTATTTGTTACGCTTTCACGCTTTAATAAAAATTCTTTCACCAATGGAAAGCTATAATATCAGAGAGTAACATAGGCTATATTTTATACCGGTATACCCACGGGTACGGGTACTACGCGGGTAGGGCGGCTAAAACCGAAGCGAGGGCGGGCTGCTAGTCTGTAAATATTACTAAGTTAATTAAAATGTGTCGAATAGTTGAATGAGTGAAGTCCAATAGATTTGAACCAACTCTGCAATGCACAAATCCCGCAAAATTCACTTCGTCACAGCTGACACACGTCCCACTGCTGCTCGAGCCTCCTCCGCAAAGGGAAGGAAATTGACTTACTAAACCAAGTCGTCAGATGGATTGGTATAGGCTTTTATTTCGAGTTTTCTTTCTCTTGCGATAGATGTTATATGCATATTATATACCTTATTCGTTTTTTATGACACCCACGGGCAAGATAAGGGGTAGTGAATTGTATTCTTACCCTGTCACCATACAGAGATATTCACTTATAGAAATGAAATCTATACCGATACTAGCGTACTCAGCCCGCTTCAATCTGGAGATTCCCTGAACGTTTCATTGAAATCGGTGCAGCCGTTTCCGAGCCTATATGGAACATACCCACACACTTTCTCTTTTATATACTGATATTATAAAGCAAAGAGTTCATTTGGTTGAACGCGATATCTATCTTAGGTACCACTGATTCGAATTGAAAAATTATTTTAGTGTTATATGGTCCATTTATCGATGAAGGCAATAGGCTATATAATAACATCACACTACAACCAATAATAGCTCAGCATCAATGAAATTGTTGCCAAAACAGGAAAATATTCCTCTTGAAAACTTGCGTTGCCTACGACCCGCTTCTAGCAGTCTATCTCTCTTATGTGACGCAAACGAAGTTGCGTGCCTCAACTAGCAAATATTCTTTGTGTGTGTACTTACGTGACAAAGTCATCCATGCTCAAGGGATTTGGGTATGCATTTTCTATCATGTCCAATACTTTTTGCTCTGATATTAATGGAGTCTGATTTGAAACACTATCTTCAATGTAAGCTAGAAACAAGTTAATATCGTTAAAAGTGTCACAATTTTAAACTACAGTGGGGGCCGAATTCGATACAGAATGTTTGTAAACAAAATGTTTTAAGGTTATAACAATTCTTCAAATATAACTTTCCTATTGACTTTGATGCTGTTTAATAACTTAATGTAGTGAGTCTGAGAGCACATTTTACGGAAATCAGGTGCAGAACTTAATAATAATAGTCTCATTAGCAAAACAAAAATAAAATTAACTAATCTTTGAATAATTTTAAAAATAAATTATAGCACTGAATTCCAGTCAGACTATTTGCAAATAGACGTATCACAAAAAAAATCGTAATACCTCGCTAGTTTATCATCATCTCGGCCCATATACGTCCCACGTTAGGCTCTCGCATCCTCCACTGTGGGAGAGAAATTGAATTACGTCAGCCCACGCTGGTCAGACGGGTAGGGTTTTGCTTTGAGTTTTCCTTCTATTGCCTTGATGTTATATGCATAATAGATCCCTTAATCGACTTTTACGATATCCACGGGCAAGAGACATAGGTGGTGAATTGTAAGTATTTTTCGCGAGTTTATATTTGGTAAAAATTATCAGTAAAATACATAATTTAGGCATTATTATTAAATCTTCCGTGTAGTGACGGTGTAAGAATACAATTCACCACCATCTTACCCGTGGGTGTTCGTACGAGATGACTACGGCATATAAAACGCATATAACATCTATGCGAGAGAAGGAAAACTCGAAACCCTATCCCAACACGTCTGACCAGCGTGGTATAGTAGGTCAATTACCCTTCCATTATGGAGGAGGCCCGAGCCCAACAGTGGGATGTATATGGGCTGAGATGATGATTAAATATCATTTAATAATCGTAAGTATAAGGGTTTTATATAGTATATTTAAATAGTAAACGTTTCCCAATTTCTATTAATAATGTTTTAATCTACACCAAAAAATAAAATTGGAGTGTCTGTTTGTAATGTCAAAATAATAGGCGTTTTTCATGCTCACACGGTTATTTGCACGACACCTATGCCTAAAATACAGATTAAACATTTTTTGTCTGTCTGTCTGTTTGCTCCGGGTAATCTTCAAAACGGCTGGACGGATTTCAAAAATTCTTTCACCAATGGAAAGCCATAATATCAGCGAAGCGAGGCGAGGGCGAGTTGCTAGTTCAAAATAAATTTGCATAATATGCTTTCGTGTTTTATTTAATAAGTAATTTCTACTCTGTATGGAGTATGCCTGAGCTATAGCTGAGGTCTTGGGGGACTGAACAAGGAATAATTCCGTCAACCAAAAATACTAAATTTAGTATGAAGAAAATGGGATATTTCCGATGCAGGAATGTATATAGAAGTCTCTTTCTATTATGCACATGTCGTTCTTCCCATAATTAGCATACAACATAATTTTACAGCAACATTTTCTTGTTAAACATTCTTTACCGAATTTGACCGATCTTAGCATAGTGTACTATTTGTGATAACTACCTGACTAGTAAACTGTGTTTACTGTATACATTTAGATAGGTGAGCTATGGTTGTCGCAACATTATGATAATATACATAAATCTATTTATAACAAATAAGTTTTTACTCATGAAATACAAACTCAACACATGCAATCAGCAAGTTTAAGATTAATTTAAAAAGAATATGTAAGGATTATAGAAAATTATAAAAACATACTTGTTTTCAGTATATTTTTTCGTTGTTATCCCTAGTACATTGGTAAAAAAACATTTTATACATAAGCGATTAATGAAAGCAGTGAAGAACTAATAATAAAGGATCTTAGTTATTTCAACTAGAATGTATGTATTTAGTTAGATTTGTCAACTGAATAGATTATATAGACAAATAGTTGAAGAATAATAGATACATGCATAATACATATATACTAAAATAATATACATACAGCCATTAGAATAGTTGTATATCTTACTCGATATAACGCCATTCGTTTCTGTATCATAAAATTAAAAATATATAATATAATTTCTTCAATTGCAGTTTCAATTTTAGTTTAATGGTACAAATAACAGATAGATTTTAAAATAATATTATTTATGAAACAAAAACTGTTTAATCTTATTTTTAATATTTTAACGTTCGCGGTCGCGGATGTAATAAGTATGTACGTAATGAAGATGATACCTTTATCAAAAAGCTTTTATTTATCTCCCCACAACAGTTCTTAATCATATTCATCCTTATTAAGTACAATATCAATTACTACATGTAGAAACGCTAAATTATTCCAAATATCTATATCAAGCCTATATGTGGTGCGAGCCTCCTCAAGTGTGAGAGGCAGATTATGGGGCATTTCACGTGAAGTGGGCAGCAAAAACTAGGCCTAATTTCATATCTTGTTCAAATTTGGATTAAAGATTCTACTATAAGACCTGAATAGATATATGTAGGTATATCATTATTATTTTTTAAGAAGCTCAGTTTCTGGTTAAGTAGAATTAAAAAAATTGGCGAAATTTGTACAAAGGATCTTTGAAAAGCTTTTTGTTGATATTAAATTTTATAAAAAACCAGCTGACCCAACAGACGTTGTTCTGTTCAAATAAAATAAAAGCAGCGCCACCCACCGGGTCCAATTGTGAATCTAAACCATCCTCTAATCCCATTGAACACACAAAAAAAATTCGTCAACATCGGTCTAGCCATTTAGGATGAGTTCAGTGACATACACACGTACACAAGAAATGTTTATATAAAGATAAAACTAAGAATTGGATGTTTGAGAATAAATATACATATATCTTGCCATTTACTACAAATTTGAAATTTCCTTTCCTTTTGAACTTTCCATTCTTTACGTAGAAAACCGATTCATTCTGGTTTTATATTATCTTTAATCCAAATATGCCTAATACTTCAAATGCAGCTGAGAAACATCGAACAATAGAAATTAGATGGCATAATTAAAATTAGAATATTCTATCTAATTAATTCTGACATTTACGCGAGTAATACACCTTGTAAATAAAACAATTTTACAGATTTTATCACTTTATCAATTTCCGCCCGTGACTATGAACGCCCGATCAAAAATTAATTACAAATGCGATAAAATCCGTAAAATAGTTTAATTTACAATATTCCATCTAATTAAAAATTGTGCCAAGACGATGGGTAGGACTGTCGCCTAATACCCACTATATCAGATCAGCTCAGATTGCTGTGCCGAGTGGGATTATATTTTTCTTAGATATAAAATGTATAGATGAAAATAAATATTTTACTTAGACATATAATGAACACTTACCAGGTAACGGTGATTTACTTTCTTCTTGCCTAAGTTCTACTTCTATTAACTTAAGCTGATGGTATTTGTGTTGCATTAATTTCATTATCTTTTTAATATATCCAACATAATCTAGAATAATAAAGAAATGTTCATTGTGAAAAAATTGTAAATAAACAATTCTTTGTTAAATATAACAAAAATCATTATCACCCATCATTTCAGCTCATATGTGTCCCACTGTTGGGCTTGAGCCGCCTCCACAATAGAAGGGAAATTGATCTTACTATACCATGCTGGTCAGACAGGTTGATATAGGGTTTTGAGGTTTTCTTCTCTTGCATAGATCTTATATACATGTTTCATGTGTGTTATATCCCTTAGTCCTCTTTTACGAGATCTACGAGCAAGATAGGGAGTGGTGAATTGTATCCTTACTCCGTCACCACACGGAAAAAGCATTTATTAGCACACTAAAATAACAACAATGTTCATTGTCTAAGGAGCATTTTATGGCTATCGAATTACGTTAGCCCGTAACATGGTTTCAACATTTTAGTTTATTTAGCGGGTAAATAACGAAGTAAATATTAATGATTTCTGATGTTTACGCGAGTACCTATTATTATACATTTTAAATAAAACTACTTTACGGATTTTATCGCGTTTGTATTTGATTTTTGATTACCCGACGTTTCGAACACTTTACAGCGTTCATGATCACGGGTGGACTAAGATGTCTCACGTCCAACAAGTCATCGTTACTGCAGAAAATTTATAATTATAAATTTTCTATATAACATTATAAATTTTATTTATTTGATAAAATCCGTAAAGTAGTTTTATTTAAGAAGTAAATATTGTTTGATTATAGTAGGTAATTGATTAACGCGTGCTTGATAAAATACATGAAACTTTTTGAGTATGCAATTAAATAAGCACTAAATTCTGCATTATTTTATCATAACTCTGTATTGTACTTTTCTAAACAATTTTAAATTCATGCAGATATATTCAATAAATAAATAGTAATTCAATTTTATTGCCCGTGGGTGTCGTAAAAGACCACCAAGGGATATTGCATATAACATCTATGCAAGAGAAGGCAAACTCGAAATAAAACCCTATACCAACATGTCTAATTAGCGTGGTATAGTAGGTCAACTCCCCTCCCATTGTGGAGGAGGCTCGAACGTAACAGTATATGAGCTGTGATAATGATGAAATAGGTATTAATTACATTTAACGGTTTAAGTACAGAACTCATGAAATGATTTAAACATTGATGATAATTTGTTCCACATAATTATTACGTAGAAATAATTAAAAAAAAAATATCACGTTCCCTTCAACAGAAATCATCGATTAATTGTCATTTAACGATTACACGCGTGAAACACTTAATGGAGTAATCATAAGCCATTACATCATTTTGGAAAAAAACTCGATACTCTTACGCTGCTGGACCGATATTAACCAAAACATAGCTAAGAACCACCCCAAGGAGATTGACTTTCAAATGAAAAAAAAACTTCATCGAAATCAGTCCAGCCGTTTGAGCCGTGATGCCACAGACAGACATCGACGTGAAACTTAGAACACCTCTATTTTTACGTCGGGGGTTAAAAATGAAAATGATTTAATTACTTGAAATTATACTATGCTGCTGTTAGAGTGAATAATTTGAGACAATACATTTCAAATACTCATTGTCCTATAGTAGGGAACGGTGCTTAGCAGAGTAAAACACAACTTTCTCTTTTAGTTTGATTTATACAAATTTTAACATTAAGATTGATAATATCATTATTAGAACTGCTAAAATGATTTTTCTTAAAACTTAAATATCTATTTGCTAACGATTGAATATCTATAAGCCAATCATATTTTTTTTAAAGATTTAATGTTTCTACTGAATAATCTCTAAAGTATTTCTACTTCATATATTTAACTAATACCCAATTTTTTTAGTATATTCTTGCTAATCCTCGGCCTCATAAAAAAGCTGAAAGTCACTCAGCGTGCTATGGAGAGGGCTATGCTCGGTATTTCTCTACGTGATAAAATTCGGAACACGGAAATCCGTAGAAGAACGGGTGTAACCGACATAGCCCGCAGAATTAGCACGTTGAAATGGCAATGGGCAGGCCACATCGCTCGTCGAACCGACAACCGTTGGGGAAGAAAGGTTCTTGAGTGGCGACCACGAATTGGACGGCGCAGCGTAGGACGACCCCCCACCAGGTGGACTGACGACATTCTCAAAGTCGCAGGGAACCGTTGGATGCAAGTGGCATTCTCGTGGGGAGGCCTATGTCCAGCAGTGGACGTCTATTGGTTGATGGATGGATGGTTGGATTGCCAATCCATACCAGTGTCAAAGTATTCATAACTTTATCAAGACCGATTTGTATGGATTTAGAACAATGCCCCTATGGTCTGATACAAGCGCTGATCCAAATCTTAAAGAAATTGGTTGCGATAACGATATTTGACTAATATTTAGTGTTGCCCAAATGCAAGACCAAGACGAGACTTGGACCGGTCTTGGTCTTGCAACATCACACCTGGTCTCGTCTTGGTCTTGGTCTTGCGTACCCGAGTCTTGGTCTTGCGCACTCGAGTCTTGGTATTGCAGCAAGAGTCTCGCAAAGTTTTGCAGTTAGAATAACGTAACAGTAATTTATCATGGCAATCAAAAATCCAACTAAATTAATCAAATATCCTATCCTATCTATCCATCTGCTAGCCTATAGTTCACTATTGAATACAATACTTACCACTGGAGAAAATTACTCTTCAATTCCCCTGGTGTTCCATTAGACAGCGTTACTACTCTTATGACAGGACTTTCGACCCTATTTTCTTAAAACGTCACCACACGAGGCAGTTGATACAATAAATTTTATGTCATTTTATAATCAATGCGATATTTTACAATTAATGCGATTGTTTATATTCCCCTTCAAGTTAAGTGGTATGTATCTATTGTATTTCCAGTTTAGTTACTGATACTCTGGATACTTTAAAAAACCTGTTGCTCTATTGCCTATATAAATACTTTGGCCGCTGGATCCATGTAGCTCTTAATATACTATTTATTCAAGAACATATAAAACTGATTTAAAATTTTATGGTTTTAATACTTGTAAAATGTATGATATTCGTCGTCATCGTCACAGCTCATAAAAGTGCCACTGCTGGGCTTAAGCTTCCTTCCAGTAAGAGGAAAATTGATCTACTATACCACGCTGGTCAGACATGTTGGTACAGGGTTTTCTTTCTAGTTTCACTTCTCTTGCACATATGTTATATACACAGGGTGTATCAGGTTATGGGTCAACTGTTCATGTATGTTGTAGTTCAACAGTCATAGATCATAATTAGAATGTATATTACACAAAAACAATATAACGTAAAAGTTATAGTGATTACAAAAATGTGTGTCTAAGAGTTTATGCCTTAAATTTTATGCATTATGTAGGTATGTACAGACAGGATATATGTAAGCATGTAAAATTTCGACAGTATTACTAGGTATTAGATTTGCGCGAACCTTTCAATGGTTACGTAGGTACAAAGGCGACTCATCAACGGTCATCGGCCGATCAGCTGATTTATGTTAAAGCGAAGTTTGTCTTGCTTATGCAAACGTAATCATTGATTTATTCAAATTCTAATGAACATTTAACAAAAAACGAATATGTTGTAGATTAAGTATCATTCCTTTATACATTTTAATCAATTTACACGAAAAAACGATGACAAAATTGAGAACTTACATGTCTCTCAATTCATTAACGAATCGATAATTTTATTTCAATTTTTTTTCATGGGTTCCTAACACCATTGCCCGATCCGATTTGATACGACATCCACGGGTAAGAGAGTGGTGAATTATATTCGTACTCTGTCTTTTTTTTTTGTGTAGCTGTTGGTCGCAGATGACCTTGACAGCTTAACGCGGTCAATGGGTGAGCGCTGATGGCTCTCAACCCGGTAAGTAAGTTAAGCGAACATCGCCCGAGGGCTCCCCCCTGTGGGGAACGGACCTCCGCTCGGGGCGTCGCTGAGAGCAAAGTGGGCGTGGCCAAGTTTAGGTTAATGACTTTTACGCTGCGCGGTTTTCGACCTCGACGGCGAGGCCGATACCGCGGAGTTTTATCTGTTATCGCTGCGCGAGCTGTGTAGGTCCTTTCTTGGGCGATCATAATAGCGTCATCTTCTTCTTCAAGAAGATGACGAGGACGTCGGACCGCGGATATTTTTGAGGGGACGTAGTTTACCGCCCCAACCACTAGTGGATTGGGGTGAGTCGTGGCAGAGGCAAAATAGCGCTGGGAGCAACGCTTCATGTACTGCCTGATGGTGATCGTACTCTGTCCCTACATGGACATTTATATAGATTAATTGTAGGCATATTTCTATGTCCAACAGTGAACGTCGTTGGACTAATGAATAAACGGATATATAAATATGTATAATGGGCAAGAGCACTCTCGTGATTACGGTATTTTTGTCCTTAAGCCTTTCCGAAGAGTAATTCTGAAAAGCCAACACCAACATTGGGAATCGATTGGCCAATAGATGGATATCTCAAGACTGATTTGACTTGCCGTGTAGTGACGGAGTAAGAATATAATTCATCACCCCCTATTTTACCCGTGACTGCGAACCCACGACTAAGGGCTATAATATATAACATCGGTGCAAGAGAAGGAAAACTTGACATGTATGACCTGTAACAACACGGCCGATCACCGTGGCGATTCCCCTCCGACCACGGCCGATTCTCCTCCTGTTATGTAGAAGACACGAGCTCAACCGTATATAAGCTGAAATGGTGATTTGAATTAAATGCAAGACCGCGAGACTCTTGCAGGCCCAGTCTTGGTCTTGCTCAAGTCTTGCAGGGCCAGTCTTGGTCTTGCAAAAATTAAGCGGTCTTAGTCTTGGTCTCGGTCTCGCATTTCTCGCAAGACCAAGACCAAGACTTTTTTGGGCAACACTACTAATATTTGTGCTAAGCCCACTGATATATCTCAATGTTGGGCACAGTCGAAGTTGGAAAGCAAGAGGTGGTGGCCATAGTATATTAACTCCATCATCACACATTAATCTGTTCTATTCTCTATTATTAGAAAATTGACGTGTCTATTTCTTTGAATTAGCGTAACTCAAAAACTAATAGCCCGAAATGTTGGAATCTTTTTTGTTACATAGACCATCTATTGAAAAAGTTTATAAGACTACAAATATCCTACAATCTCGCTAACAGACTGCTTAAAGTGGGTCCTGTAGATAGCAGGGCAATAGAAAATGCGTGTGAAACAGTGATATGGTCACTGGTACCATTAAAAAAAATTACCTTTAGGGAAGTCTTGTGGACTGACAAGTTCTCGAAAGAATCCTTGTGCTTCATACGGTCGTTCATTTGGAGGCATTTGTGGTTTAAACCAGAATCGCAAGGCACGTGCTTCTCTTGTATGGTTACCAGTTATACCAGATACCAAATAGACGTAAAACTCCAACTGGGCATGGCATGGTTCTAACACTCCATTTTCTGAAAATATAAATAACCAATATTTTATATTTTTGGATTATTCATAAATAATATTCGCACTGTAAATAAAATTATTTTACGGATTTTATTGCTTTCGTATTTGATTTCTGATTGGTCGACGTTTCAAACATTTTACAGCGTTCATGGTCACGGGCGGACTAATGTTCGTAGGCCTATAAGTCACTTTTAAATATACAAAAGCATGGATATTTTTTTGAATAAGAAGAGTTTTATATGCTTCTCTGTTTTAAATTAATCATCTTCATTCAGCTTTTCGCCGTCCATTGCTGTATTTCGTTTTCCACAATAGAATGCCGTAGGTATAGTGTAGTATTTTTTGGTGAATTTATTAACATAATCGTTGTGTTTTTTTTATTGTGCAAAAGGGGAGCGCGAGGCCCCATAACCCACCGTTTTCCCTCCCCTTCGTTACTGGACCGACCACCGGTATCAAGTTCCTTGACGTCCGTTGCCAGCCCGGCGGGCCACCCTTTCGGGTACCCTCCCTCCCTAACACCATCCAGGGACTTCGGTCCCCCTCAGACACAGGTATTCGCGCCTGCGCCGTCCAAGTCACCGGCGGCAGACCGTGTCGCCGTAGAAGAGTTTCTCTCGCGCACGCTCTGCCGCCTCCTTCCGTGAGATGACTGCCTCACAGAAGGTGGCGACCGTGTCCCAGTTCCTGACGCTGTCCAGCATCTTCTTAGCGATGGTCGGCAGCGTCAGGTCGGCACCGATGAAGGCGACGAGTTAACGGCAGCACACACCTCGAGTATGTGTGGCAATCGCAGTGGTGGCAGGATGGTGTGCTCTCTCTTCTCACGACATTGTGTAGGTACTTGGCGAAGCAACCGTGCCCCATCAACACCTGCACCAGTTGGAAGGAAAACACCCCGTGCCACCGAACCAACCACTCCATCAGCATCGGCCAGAAGGCCTGGACGGTCCGAACAGCATACCGAGGCCACTCCAGCCGGACTGCCCAACCGGCAATGACGTCGCAGCAAGCGTCGGCCCGCCAGGCGCCCAGTCCCTTCAACGACACTATGCCGCCTCCTGTCTACGTCTCCAGCACCCGCCGGTAGAGTCCGGCGAACACCAGTAGAGTTCGACCGACGAGCACCGGTAAAATCCGACGAGCGCCGGTAGAGTGCGGCGAGATAATCGTTACACTTGCGTGTGGTTTAATGATGGTAGTAAGGTGTTATTCACAGAAAAATTAATAAGATAGAACGCCCTTGTAGACCGGGCAGTCGTGATTGTCGCAATTGCTCAAGCATTGCCGAAATTCGTTTTTCCGGCTAATAGTTAAGCTCATATAGTGACCTTGAATAGTGAGCTCTGACAATAAAAATAAATAATATATGCCGTCTTGCGCTGTTATAACGTGTCGAAAATCAAGTCATTTGTGTAGTGTAATGTTAGAATTTGTTTTCATTGGTAAGTCCGGAACCTTATTAATTCAATGGTATCTGTTAATTTTATAATAATATTTTCTTGTTTATAGACAACAACGATAAAATCGCAAACAGAGAAAATATTATACATCGTGTGCCATACATTGATTTCATCTTTTATTGTTTGAGCAACTGCTCAATGTAGGTACTGCGTTCAATGCGACATCGCTACCGCCGAAATAGTGTCTGTTGCCGAGATTTATATGTGTGTGCTATGTTAGTGTACGAAATTATGGTAAGCATGGAGCTTGCATATTGTTAACATTAAACGGAAATAGAAATGCGGCGACACTGGTTTTAATACAAAAACGAGTGATCGTCCTTCTAAAGTATTAATATTTCTGTGGTGTTATTACCGGTTTTCAAGAAGAATATAATTGTCCATTATCCTATTGATCACTCAGTCGACTTTTACGATATCCAAGAACAACGATGGCGACAATTATATTCTTGTCTCATAACATCTGGAGAAAATAGAAGACTTTAACATAGGGAAACTAATAAAAATTAATAGAGCACTATGCAAATTGGACCCCATATAAAAAAATTAGTATAACAAAATAATCTAACAGGATAAAATGTTTATATTTTCAATAATTTTAACTACATGTATATTATGGTTTTGTTATTCCAATATTATTTTTATAGTAATGTATGTAGTGACCAAACCAAATTGTAGATAACAGTTTCGTTATCAAACTTGTTTTATACATTTTAAATAAAACTACTTTACGGATTTTATCGCGTTTGTATTTGATTTTTGATTACCCGACGTTTCAAACACTTTACAGCGTTCATGGTCACGGGTGGACTAAGATGTCTCACGTCCAACAAGTCAGCATTACTGCAGAAAATTTATAATTATCTACCCGATACAGAAATTAGTTATTAAATATTAACCCACATTTTGATATAAAATTTATTGCCAGTGTAAGAAGAAAATGATTCTATATGAAATTATAAACATTATTAAAAACAAATCCAAAAAAGACCACCACAAGACTGCAAGACACTGTGAGCTCATATTGTATAGATTTGACCCACAATAATAATAACTAAAGATAATTTTAAAAATTAAAACCTTTTAGTAACATAAAGTAAACCGCCATCTCATGTCACCTGAGTTTTCTTGCCGGCTCTTTCTCAGTGTGACTGTGTTCCGATGCGGTGGTAGTATACTAGATTATTAGTTAGTTTTTTAAATATAATTACTATTAATTTTAATGTTTAATTATTACTAACCATAAACAATATAATTTTTTCATATAGAATCATTTTCTTCTTACACTGGCAATAAATTTTGTATCAAAATGTGGGTCAATATTTAATAACTAATTTCTGTATCGGGTAGATAATTATAAATTTTCTGCAGTAACGATGACTTGTTGGACGTGAGACATCTTAGTCCACCCGTGACCATGAACGCTGTAAAGTGTTCGAAACATCGGGTAATCAAAAATCAAATACAAACGCGATAAAATCCGTAAAGTAGTTTTATTTAAAATGTATAATACTCGCGTAAACATCAGAAATAATTTTGTTTTGTACAATTAAGCTCATAGCTTGTATGCAATGTGTTGCCACCCAATATGCATATGTGCAAAGTAGTAGGTAAAAACTGGGTAAGGATAAACAAAACCAAAAAAAAGCAGCAGGAAGGACACAACATTATTCTCCTGGAAAAGTTATAATGCCAATTGGCAATTTGCCTGCCAAGTGTGCAAGTGGAATTTTTCCTTTCCTATTAGGAAACCTGTCTAATATTGGATGTTGATGGGCTGATGAATAGAGTTAGTTCTTAAAGGATGTTTAAATATGTATTTTATAGTATTTTTAATGCCCCAGTTTAGAAGATATGTCACACAACTATCATAGGTTTACTCAACTATCATTCCCTATTTGGCTGAAACTCATTTATAAATTCCAATATTTCTGAGAAATATAGGGAAAGAGGATAACAGTATAGATAGCAAATTTCTAATATTTGAAATATAATGACTTTTACTAATTTATTCATGTTCATACATGACTTTTAGTTATTTTATAAATGTTTTGAACAGTTTGCAGTGTTCATAGTCACTACAATAAAATGTGTAAAACTAGTTTTAAATAGATGATTAAATTAAGATCAGACACACCCAAATACATTGCAATGGACTTGATGTGTAACCATTGATCAGCTCACTTTTTGTGTTCCTATATTTTGCGCACACTGTGTGATCGCAGCTACAAGTTCCACCTACCCTTAAATTACTTATGGCTGACCACTAAGAGCTTTACATAGACCTCGGCTAACCCCATTTTATGCTGTCTGCTCAACAATTGCATTCCCAAGAAAGGGTGACAATAGGCAGGTGGCTAGTTATAAAATGATTGCCAATAACTTTTTGTATGCTATGAAAGAAAAGTATGTATCAAATCAACTCGAAAGATCAAGGTGATGATGAAATATGAATATATAGCATTTTCTCAAATTAAGACAATATACATACCATAATTTTTTTCTTTATTTATGATGATTCCTGTGTGATCTCCACCAGCTACATGGATTTTATCACTAGCCTCTGGTTCTACAGCCTTCCTCTCAATTATTAATGTAGTTGAATTAGCTGTCTTACACTTTGGAGTCATTACTACTTTTTCCTCTGTATCCGCCATTTTCACAATACAAATCTAAAAGAAATATTATATCCCACAGTCAAAGATTAGGTCAGCATTAATAAATTACTAGTTATGAAATGAGAGGTCAAACTATGACTCATTTATTCCTCCTTTTAATCCTATGCCTCTATCGTTTAGTCTTAGTTATGGCAATTTCGAAATAAAACATGAGTATAATATTCACAGATAATTGTGTTGTTAGATCGAACTTTCAATTTCCATAAATCCATTTTAATTATAAAGTTTAGATATGTACCAGTAGTCCAAGGTAAACTTAAAGAAAAATTTGTCAAATGATCACCTGTGTTGTATTCCTTTATAATCTGAACCAAAGAAACACTCCAATTTAGAACACAAATGTTATTAGTAATTCGTAAAAAAATATGTTTACATGAACACAATTTTGTTATACTGTGCCAAGGCAGGCAAGTCAAGTGCATAGATAAGGCCAGAGCTATTATAAGATAATAGCTGTAGAGCATATAGAATCTGCAGTTTATTTAAAGTAAAATTCTATCCGTGTTATATGTTATGTTCACTAAGGCTAATTTTATCGAGGTATACACGGTATCTTGACGTACTTGGAATTCAGACATAATGAAACGTAATTGTCAATGTTATTTTCATATAAATTGGTTTGATATTTCATAAATACTAAAAATTTGCCTTGGTAAATTAGCCTTCTTCTCTAAAAGATTTTTGTTTAAATGCTTTTTACGACACAGTTACGAAAACATTGTAAAAAAACATTATCGACATTGCCGCATCAAAGCTTTTTGTATTGTTAAACGAATATATACAATGACGCTGGGTTTTTATGTTATAGGTAAGTAATTGCTTCAACGAATACAAAGCAAAATTGTTTGTTACTAATTAAATGTAAACAAAATTAAGTTAGCCGCTTAAACCTTTAATAACATCATCATCTTATCAGCCAACAGACGGGAGCAAAATTAATCTACTATACCGCACCGGTTATATTCATACAATATCTCTTAATTGGCATTTACAATACCCACGAGCAAGACAGGGGGCGATAATTTGTATTCCTATTCCGTCACCACACGGAGACTTAAAAATTAGCAAAATTTAATGTCATAATACGTCGCGTTGACCGTAGTTACCAAACTTATTTCGAATTTAGTTATCTGTGGCCGTCTTGTAACAATAACAGAGGGCATGTTTGGTCTAAATGTCTTAATATTATATATACGGTGGGAAATGTGAATGCATTTAGAAGAATAGCGTCAATTTCTGTACCTATCCTTGAATACAAACGCTTTTTGTATACCCGGATACGTAACAAGCATAATGAAGTCTCAATTATGTATTATAATTTTTCTCTTTTGCCTCATCAAATCAAGTTTTGAATCACTACAAGGTGTAAGCGACGATGATCTTTTGGATTTAATAAGAAATAAAGAAAAGCTTATCGTTCTATTCAGTGAGTATTGAAAACATTTGTTATTACAATTATTTATGTATTCATTGTACGCAAACTACCCGATTTTATTTAAGAATCTGAGTCTGTGATGAACATTATATTGTACCATATAACAAGACCTAACCTCTTTAAAAATTACGAAAAATACTACTTACTTGCCGCTGCCTTGTGTGTGTAACGGAATAGAGTTGCTAACCTGCCCTAGATTTAATCGCGGCCGGTGGCAAGTGCTCTAGTTTCATCCATAATTTATTTTTCAATATTGGCATTGTAATAGTCTGGGATTGTGTACATGGTTCGTCCCCTAATACAAAAATTACTTGGAAATAATGCTGTCTTATTCTTTGAGTTACAAATGCATGCCATGCCACTGAAACCAAAACATGAATATGACGTTGAAATAAAGACATCTATAATCTCTATAAAATGTATATATATATATATATATATATATATATATATATATTTAATTAACTACAAAATGTTTTCTAATTCTCTAAATGATAAGTGTATTTTTTTTCAGCTAAACCAAATTGTGAGAAATGTGTAGAGTTTGAAAAACACTTGGCTAATCTAGAGGATGATTTTAAAAAGCATATGAATTCAGTTACTGTAAAAGCTACAAACAGCCATTTGACAAGGTTGTATAATCCAGCTAAAGAACCTGCTATTGTCTTCTTTAGGCATGGAGTGCCGTTATTATATAGTGGTGAGTAAATTGTTATAGTGAATAAGTGCTATTATTCTACCATTATGATTTACAGTAATAGATACCTTTTTGAATGGCTTTGGTCAGTTACCTCTAGGGATGAATCAATACTAATGAGTACTCATATGGTATCGATACCTTTCATTCAATATTAGTACTCGGTATCGAATATTGGTCCATTCCATACTGAGTACTAGTATCGGATGAAAACCATGGTATCGGTATCGAATCAAAAGAGTACTTGATACTTCAAAAATGATTTGATACCCATGATAAGTATCGATACTGGTGCTTAGCATCAAATGTCAGGGCTGAGACTTCCTAAAAAAAAAGCTCATCACAATTCTGCCAGAAAAAAGTACTTGATACTATAAAAACGATTCAATACCAGGGTAAGTATTGATACTTTTCAATTTATGCTAATGGATACTAGTGCCCAGTATCAATGTTAGGCCTCATATTTCCTAAATAAAAGCTCAGCACAATTGTGCTAGCAGAAAAGTACTTACTACTACTAGCACTATCCACTGAAAAGTATCCTTTCACCTCTATACGTATGACTCAGATTCCCTAAAGAAAAAGGTCATCAAAATCAATCCCACCAGAAACTTATCTCATATTTAGGATAGGCTCTATGAATAGTCTATCCGATAACTAGTATTCAATGAAAAGGATTCAATACCGATACCAGTAAGTATAGATACTTTTCAATCGATACTGATTGAGTACCGATACTTAGTGATCGACATGGTATTGCATAAAAGTATCAATACATAGTTGCTATCAATTCATCCCTAGTTACTTCATACAAACCATTTGGAGTGTTGCCAGTGCTGTGTGCAATCATATGAATATTATTTAAGCTAGTTAGCTAATATATAGTCTGCATTTGTAGAATCTCAGCCAATTTAGTAGACCTCAGGAAACAATTATTTGATCCGGTGTTTACCTTTTTGGTAAAGATGGGCACATCTTTATGGGACTAGTCGAAAGAGTGCTGACTGTTTGGCTTCTTACTTTGTCTGTATTTCTCAATAAAATGTATGTAGGAAAATTACATATAATATGGTTCTTCATACTTGCAGTATTTGCTGTTTTTCCCCTACTACCATGAGAAATTATCATTAGAAATTGACATTTAATTTTCTTCACTGTCCAATTGGCCAAAAAAAATTATACCCGAGACATCTTTTCTTATTAACATGGTTAAATTTCGATTGAGCTCTCTTACTTTAATGAACAGTAATAATATTATATCCCCATAACCAACTGTATTCCCTCCACATGCCATTGTATCGACCACTAGTATTGAATCCTTGTGGTGCGTGGAGAGAATGCGCCTTGTGCGCGTATCATCTGTAGGTAAAAGGAGCGTCACAGAAACTTCTGTAGATACCCGGAACCATGATCGGCTGGGCCCACTAATCAGTTGATTAGTTAGCCTCTTTTCATTCATCCATCCATCCATCAGCCTACAGACGTCCACTGCTGGACATAGGCCTCCCCACGAGAATGCCACTCGGACCGGTCCTGCGCCACTTCCATCCAACGGTTCCCTGCGACTTTGAGAATGTCGTCAGCAGCGCCGGCCTGAAGTAAATTTTAAAATGGAGCGAGATCCAATTATGGCGCCTCTCCCATTTGCTCCTAATAATATATACCTATACCAATTGTGAGTGTAAAGTAAGTATGGAACCGTTTAGGCGCCCCCTAGGATTTGGCGCCTGGAGCGACTGCTCTGTTCGCCGTGCGAGTGGGCCGGCCCTGGTCGTCAGTGCACCTAGTGGGGGGTCGTACTACACTGCGCCGTCCGATTCGTGGTCGCCACTCAAGAACTTTCTTCCCCAACGGTTGTCGGTTCTACGAGCGATGTGGCCTGCCCATTGCCATTTCAACGTGCTAATTCAGCGGGCTATGTCGGTTACACCCGTTCTTCTACGGATTTCTGTGTTTCGGATTTTATCACGTAGAGAAATACCGAGCATAGCCCTATCCATAGCACGTTGAGCTACTTTGAGCATTTTTATGGGGCCGACATTTAGAGACCACGTTTCAGTGCTAGTCATCGCTGGTAATAGACACTGGTTGGTGGACACACCTTTGTTTTCAGACACTGCGGAATATTGGACGAGAAGATCCCCTTAAGTTGCCCGAACGCTGCCCAGCCGAGTTGGATTCGTCGGCTAACCTCTTTCTCGAAATTGGATCTACCTAACTGGACTGCTTGTCCTAGGTAAACATAATGATCCACAACTTCGAGAATCACATTCCCAACTAGGACCGGTACAGGAATGATATGGGCATTAGACATGACTTTCGTCTTGTCCATGTTCATTTGTAGACCCACTAGTTGAGAAACCCTGCTGAGGTTATTGAGCATAGTGCCAAGGTCCTCCATGAATTTTGCAATAACTACGATATCGTCAGCAAATCGAAGGTGAGTGATGTATTCACCGTTGATGTTGATGCCGAGTCTGGTCCAGTCTAAAAGCTTGAAGACATCTTCCAGCGCAGTGGTGAACAGTTTCGGAGAGATGACGTCTCCGTGTCTCACACCTCTCTGCAACTCGATCGGTTTCGTACTCTTATTCTTGGATGCGGACTGACATAGTAGCGTTTCTATACAAACACTTCAGCACTTTGATGTATCGACAGACAATTTGGCACCGCTGAAAGGACTGCAGCACTGCTCAAGTTTCGACAGAATCAAAGGCTTTCTCATAGTCCACAAATGCTAGACACAGAGACCGATTATACTCCTCGGTCTTCTGTATAATCTGGCGTAGGGTGTGGATGTGGTCTATGGTACTATAACCTCTTCGCAAGCCGGCTTGTTCGGACGGCTGGAAGTCGTCGAGCTTGCGCGCGAGTCGGTTTGTAATTACTCTTGAGAACAATTTGTAGATGTAGCCTCTTTATAACCCAGCAACTAACTAATCGGCTAGTTGGCCATAGTCATAGTCGTTGCATCTCTACTTTTTGGGTATCTACTTATCAGAATTTTCGTAACAAAACACCATTATGATGTGTGGCTAAGGTGACATCAGGCGCAAGCATGCCCTCTTGCACGCGCTGATGGTGGAGCGGGTCAGCGTGGAGTTTGTCATTCTTGAAGTTCTCCGATTCCATCCCGGACCCCCCAGTGGAAGGGTCCGCTGCCTTGTGTGAAATGTCTACATTATAGAAGACCGGAACCGTGTTTTGGTAAGAATAGAACACTGCCAAGTACCGCTGTAATAGCGGCCATTAGCGACAGTTTGGTATCGATGACTACAACGAGTTCACGGCGCTCCTCTAGCCAAGCCAAGGAGTACCTGAACGTGTATTGCGCTAGGTAGTTGCTGCTATCATAATGGTGGCAGTATGGAGTAATCACCCTCCTTGTGGCGTGCCTTGCTAAGACGACCCTGTCGACGCTAACCCACGTTTCGCTGCCGCACCTACTCCACCAGTATCGACCGGAGGACCGTAGGCTACCCCTTACCATTCGGTTTATTCCTTAGGCAAGTGGCGGGCGACCCTTGAGTCGGTGATACCCGTTGGTAGTCTCGCATAACTGTTCTCTGAGGTCGCTATAAGGTAACCATATTACGGACAGTCAGGGATCACTTCCACAGGTACGCCTTATAGGGACATGCACCAAACCACCGTCGAGTGCAGCCGTCAGTACGCAGCACTGGGTTCATCGTGCTTTGGAATGACCCTGGACAGTGCAGACGATGTGCTAACAATTCGTGTACAAGCAGGGCCGTCTTAAACTAGGCTGGGGCCCTTGGGCACACAAGAATTTGGGGCTCTTTTGGAAAGTAAAAAAAGCGAATTATAATAACATTTTTTACTAAGTATGACCATTTATTATAGGCAATCAAATACAAGATGATATAATATGTCATTAATGATATCAGAATGCGGCTGGTTTTTTGGTTACGATTACGATAATGGTTTCTTTCGGGACTTTTGTTGAGCAAAATCATCTATTATTTCCATAAAGTAAATTTTTTGAAGGATATCACTTTTTATGCACATAATTGACAAATTACTTAGTTCGATTGTTGTTAACTGATAAAGAAAACTAAATCGACTACCAATTTCTTGGTATGCTGCCAAACATTTTTTTAAATGTGTATTTAATGCGTCAATTATGGGAATGAAAGTATCTACACGAAACTTTGGCCCTGCCTTTCATCTGTGCAGTTTCTGATGATCCTTCAAAAAAAGTAATGCGTGTGCTGCGACACCCTTTTCTGTCAAATGTATCTTTGTAGTCAGCATATGGATTTTTTCTTTAGTAGCCGTTTCGTACTGATCAAAATTATTGCGTGCGGTATTGATATAACTGATCAGAGATTCGTAAAGTGTCGTTACAACTTCCATGGTCATAGTGCTATTCTATAAACTTAGACATGTTTTATTCATAACTCCCAAAAGATCATTCCATATTTCCGTTAGAAAAGCAGTCTCAAATTTTCCAATTTTTTTTCCTAGGCTTTGGGCCTACTTTCAAGTATCTCCTGGTTGTTTGATGTCACTTGCGATTGAAGACAATACTTCAGAAATATTTAAATTAGATACCATTTTGCAAAGCATTAATAGCATTGGCGCGTGCAAACCATCTCGTTTCCGAAAGAGGCTTCAGGACTCTATTTGCACCTAAATGCTCTGTTAAAATTTTCCATCGTTTTGTCGAAGCCGAGAAAAAATTTAACAATTTTTGTACAAATTGAAAGAATGTTACTGCTTCAGTAACACACTCAACAGCCTGAACACTCACTAAATTTAGCGAATGTGCCGCACATGGAACGTAAATCGAAAATTTGCAAACTTCTTTTATTCTTGACTGAACACCAGAGTACTTTCCAGACATATTTGATGCATTGTTGTAGCTCTGCCCGCGACAATCTTTTATAGGAATATTAAGGCTCTCAAAAAAGTTTAAAATGGTATACAGGGTGACTGGTAAAAGATTGTACATATTGAAGGAGGCTACTCAGTACTCGATTCTGATACCGAATATATAAAAAAAAATAGTACTTAAATTTTGAACTATTTATCTTATAAAAATATTTAGTCCTGGACACAGATGATAATATACCTACCTATAGGTATATCTATCTATGTACAGGTTAACGCACTTGTACTAAAAATTTACGTAACAGCGATATTGAACTAGTTATTGGGTGATATGCCGACAAGGCCGTCTCAGACCAATCAGACCGCAGGACGGCTATCCCTACCTATCGCATCATACGGGAATCCTTCAAAAAATTCTTTAGTTATCCGCGGACCGCGATGGCCTAATCGTACTAGTGTGTTTCTAATACTTGCGTAGCTCCGTTCGTCGGATTGTCTTTTATGCACGTTTATTATTTTTTGATATTATGTAAATAACAATTTTCGATGTAGTGGTTGATGGCATCTTGTGCTGATAATGCTATAATACTGCAGGCGGTTGCTTAACTATGGCCCATTTCATATTCTGCTTCACCCTCAAGGACGTGGCTGAAACCGCTTTTCCAGTAAGCCTTGAAGGACGTATCTTGAAGTACTTCCAAGAGGAACTGCAAGCTAGCACAAGAGAAGCCACTCGAAGTTTTAACGTACATATCTACGTCACAAAACTATTTGGAACATTTCAAAACGTGGCATGAAACATGCACGTCAATTTCAAGGTGTTCTAGACTTTAGTGAATCGACTATGTCCCGCGAGTTTTGCCAGTGATTACTGTTTAACGTAAAAGCATCAAGTGAGTGTTAGTGTTGTCGGTCGGTCGAAGGATCCCAAGTATAAAAAGAAAGGTATGTTGTATGTATTGTTTTAGACAGGCGCTCTCGCCACGCTGGACGTCGTACAAACAACCAACATAACATACGGTTGTTTGTAGATTAATAATATTATCCCTATACCTACTTTTAATAATTCTAGCAGTAAAATCGATTAATAAAAGAAATTAGGCGAGTGCGTGACCTTGATAAGTGCTAATAAAATAGCCCTACTCCCGCACCTTGACGAACTGTCCTCCACCCTACTGCCCACACCCCTCTGAGGGAATGTCCCGCCCGCGGTGCCAGTTCGTCTGTACTCGGTCAAAGCGCGTGCGCCGATTTCGCCATTTTGCATTTCCAATTCATTTGTTAATTTACCATTTGATTGCCCGGGCTTTTTTTAACCGTATTTGTAAAAAGTGATAGAATAGTGATATGAATTCTTAATTTCATATTCACTAAATCATTGTGAATTAACAATATTAGTAACTAAAGTTGATCATTTACGTACGCGAAGAAGTAAGCAATTATTTTGTTAATTTTGATTGCTGGGATTAGCGTAATTGTAATTTGTATATAGATTTATTATTTAATCACTGTACATAGGTATGATTCCACTTTTTAAATACGCCAGAAACACCAAGGTGCCTCCTAATTTATACCAACTGCCTCTAATCTAAGTACATTAGAAATAATGAATTTATTTTGAAAAATTCAGTTACGAACGTTTATTATTATCTAGGTATTTTTGCCTGTCCTAAGCCAGGATCAAAGTATGAAGGAAAAGTGACCGATGCCTTTCAATGACTATAATAATTTATAATAATAATTTTAAGACAACACCATGCACTAAGGAAATAATCCTTGTATTGCTGGGAACTTTACAAACCATAATAATTAACGGACACAAATTACATCCAGACTCAGAACAACAAGTTGTGGATCACACAAAGTGTTGTCCCGCGTGGGGGATTCGAACCGCCGATACCGGCGTTGCAAGTCGCTATCTTAACCACTAAGCCATCTGTGCACTAAGCTCGAATACGATCCGATACCTCTAGTCTATAGGGTGACCACATTTTTGGGAGTCTTGCGACACTAATATTGTTGAGGTTTACTATGTTGTTAATTAATATTTTTCTCTTTTTACATTTTTATTGGTTATCTGTGACCATTATCTATCGTTTCCTTCAATATGTACAATCTTTTACCAGTCACCCTGTATATTGCGCATTATGTTCATCCATAGGCAAAAATTTAAAAAATCTCAATAGGCTGTCCGTCTTTTACGTATCTAACTATGAAAGTCAGTTGGCCCACGTGGGACAGAAATAGAGTAGTACTTTGCTGATTTAAGTTCTTTGCAATGGTTTTCAAAACTTACAGCAAGTTTAATTAAATTAATAAATTCATTACAAATATTTGCCGATAAATATGTTGTACTTCCTTGTCCACGGTTTCCGCAGTTTTGTATGTGATCAGCAAGAAAAGGATCAAATTCACTAATCAGTTCTAGGCATCCCCAGATTTCTTTGCTGGTGAATAAAGGAGCCATTTGCTTTATAAAGACTCACCATTCGTCAATTTACGAATAAAAATATTTTGACGTGACAACGTCTTATAAATTGGTTTGCCGGGTGACACTTCAAGAAACTGCGTTACGCTCCGCTCACGTTATGCGCTCACAATGAGAGCGAGTGAGAGGCACGCGTCCCTTCCACTCGGGCATGGTTAGCCCGCCTAAGAGCGAGAGAGACAGACATAAAAAGTGTAAAGAGTAGAAATGAAATAGATTCTTTGTATAAATTAATGTTTTAAATATAATTCTTTGTATAAATAAATGTTTTAAATTGTTACTATTATTTCATCCTTCTTCCTACTATACGAATGAATATTCACATTAAAATTATTTTACCACTCAAAGTCGTTGTCACGTAAAACTTTCGCCCGTATACCGACTTTACAGGCAACCAATTTTTTAGTCAAGTATCTAGTTTTCGTTTTACCATTTGAATCTGGAAAACTTGTAGAAGTTTCGGGGAAGTCACTATTTTTATTTTGGAAAACTCTGGCCCTTTTCGAATCCAAATTTCACGGACTTCTTCTGGTAAAATGTCATCACAGTAAGTACCAAGGTCAGGAGACACAGATACATTCTCTAAGCTTGCAGTTATTCAATCACAGTAGCTTGAAGTCGATGGTTTAGCATCTAATGTGTGTTCGTCATTTTCGTCACACATAACCTCCTTTTTCTGGCGACATTTAGAGGTACTTTTGTCTTGCGGTGATGAGAATGAATAATCCCTCGGCTTACTTATTTCTTCAACCGTAAAAAACGAAGAGAGCTATGGAAGTTTTCCCGTTATTTCTTTTTGAGCTATAACTTTTTTCGTTTTTTGAACCACTTAAATCGAATTTCGAAATAATGAAATAATGTTTAAACGAACAAATCAAAACTTCTGTTTATCTTACTCAATTTTAAATATCAAATGAAACAAAATAACGCCACTCACTCCTATCAGACTGAAAGTTTAATATATCATTCGGGGATTCCCCCAACCATAGATAATATCGACATTTATGTTAGGCCTTGTTTAGACGGTGCAACTTGACTTTGGAATCGGAGGGATTGCGTGAGTGATCGCTGGATGGTGTACTTAGTAAATTAGGCAGGATGCGTTCGGAAATATTATTAATTAGTATGGTTGGAATAGGCGCAGTCATCGACATAATGGCGTAGTATATGCCTCTGATGAGATTATTGATTTGTAAAAAAAGGGTAATGTGTCCGACAAAAATATTTTGAGATTAATGTGTGAGAGAAATTGTCGGTCCTTCGGGGCCCTCTGAGAATGGGGGCCCTGGGCACGGGCCCCGTGTGCCCTTATGGTAAAGACGGTATTGTGTACAGGATGACGGAAATGCTTCCGACACCTCCTTTGCTCGTCGAATACCAAGTCCAAATTTTTCACCCGGGCCTGGGTGCTGATAGATTCCAAATTGACGGCGATTGAGACGTCGGCAGATGGATAGTTGCTAGTCCCATGAATCAACAGAAAACCGTCTTATTGCCCTAAATCTCAGTGCCTTAAAGCACCAGACTATTTGCGCCAAATGTGGCCAGGTGGGCTGTCCTTTCAATGTCGTCGGCATAATAAATTATACCTAACCCGGGATGAAGTTACTTCGTAACGCTCAGTTGTAACTGGTGCACCATAAATTAAGCCTCAAAATCCATCCCTGCCCGGTCATCATACGATTTTAACGTCCGCACATCTCCGATACAAACAAGCCGTTGAAATTCGGAAAGTAAGTAGGTATCAAGGTTATTTTAGATTTGAATGCATGAATGATTTATTGAACACTAAGTAGACAGAACAACGCTACGAAGATTCACTTATCTCCAGTCTAGTGCTATTGCATAACGCCGACAGTTTTAGATTTCTCAATAATGTTATTAAAGAAACCTTCTAAATGCTTACGACAGTCATTTAATTAGGTAATTGCTGCATCAATGTTGAGAATAAAATTATTTTTAAATATTTGGGTAACAATTTCAATGTTAAAAATTCTTTTATATATTAATTTTTGGCATTATCTGTTTACATCACCGGAGTCAGTGACTTAAACTGCACGTAACAATGGTTTTCAAGTACAATGTGACGAAATGATTTAATAAATTATAGGTAAATATCTAATCTTACTGGCGACAGCTACTGACTGTACGACGTACGTGTTACTTTGCAAATTACGCCATCATAATGGGCGAGCGACGAAATGATTTGTACAAAATTATATAGATATGCCACAGCCACTCTCGCGCTTGAGGCAAGTTTTGATGTAACCTGGGACACGACAAGCATAGAGCGTAACGGGATGGCGAACAGATAGATCGAGCATGCGATTTCAAGAGTATTTTAATATACATTGGAGCGAGAATATCTGCGGATACCAAAGGACATTTGCATTAACTAATATCCAGTGTGATGATGGGTGAAGGATGTGTCACCACCGCTCACATACCATTAGAGTTATGAAAACCTGCCGAGGTATGCTTGGGTAACTTTATTGTATGTTTGTTATCAGGTGAACCAGATGAGAATGAAATTTATGGGTTCTTTGATAAGAACCAATCGCCTGCTGTCAAAGAACTCGCTGACAAAATATTTGAACACATAACGCAGGCAGCAACAGGCGCCACTACTGGTGATTGGTTTGTTATGTTGTAAGTATATTTTCTAAGAAAAATGCTTAAGTTAGTAGGTAGCACATGTTGTTGAGCTGCCCTCCGATGTTAGGGAATCGGCATTAGTGGTCAGTCCAATGGCGATAGGCAGGGAACAGGCAGGAATTTTATTTTCTTCTTGTGTTGATTCAATTTGCTTTAAATTCGGGTCAATTGTCATCATGTTTTCAATTAATGGCTGGAATTGTCACCAGTCACAATAGCTTGCCACTATTACGTAGTAATGTCACACGGCGGAACGTAGGTGTGATTAATCTATATATACCTATTCCTTCCCCATGGTGACTCTGCCCTCCGTAAGGTGTTTTATTGTGCGGTTTTATCTGTGAAGGAAAATATCGTGAGGAAACCTGCATATTAAAAATTGTTTAAAAAATATTAAACGCGTGCCTCCGTGCACCTCATATCGACTATCATTTATGATAGTCGATATGAGGTGTCAGTACCTACCTTCACCGAAATATTTGTTTCTTCTCTCTAAACCTCTTCGTCTAAACCTAGAATAATCTTATTTATCTCTTTGAGGTTAAATGAGAGTGTTTGACAAAATTATATAAAGTGGTTAGATAAGACAACCAATCATTTAGGAATAAAAAAAAAGAAAAAGCTCAGAAAATTTAATAGCACTGAAACTGCACCAAGCTTTTTGCACATATTTGCTAAAATGAAATAGAAGTGGAAGGTACAAGTGATTAGTAGCTCTTATTCATCTGAAAGTATTTCTATACTTTTACGCAGTATTCAAAGTCAATACTCATGTAGTTCCTGTTGTATTATCAATGACAGTAACCCTTATAAAATTTTATGACAATATACTATAGTTATTAATATTTTTCGATTCTAGCTATGGAGCCTCATGCGTGGAATGTCAAAGATTGCATGCTGTATGGGAAAGTGTTGGTGCAACGTTACGAGGACGAATTAACGTAGCGCGTATGGATGCTAACTTAGCAGGTCTAAATACAGCAAAACGTTTCCGTGTTGTTAATCTACCCAGCTTTTTATTGTAAGTTTTATGTTTATATATAAATTTTCCTGTGTACGTGTGTATGTCACTGAATTTCTTCCTAAACGCCTGCACCGATGTTGATGAAATTATTTGTGCATATTCAAGGGGATTCCAGAATGGTTTAAATTCACAATTGGACCCGGTAGGTGGCGCTTATTTGAACAGAACTACGTCTGTTGGGCTAGTATGCTATAAATATCTGTATAATGGAGTTAATAAACTGAATCATATAGAATGTAAGGAATATATAACGTAAAGACGAAAGGATGCATGCAGATTACATAGGTTTTTCGTGTGGTAAAATACAATTGACCGATCTATTCTTTCCTGGACATTTTATATCAGACGAAGCAGGTAACATTACTGCAACAGTAGGCATACTTGACAAAAGTGACACTTTTATTGCTAAACATTATAGGGAGAATCGAAATTGCATGTGAGGATGTAATAAGCATTTATTATATGGCAGTTTTTCTTTTCTAATTACATTTGTTGCCGGTCCCGAGACAATTAAAAGCGTTTCCCGGGACTTCCTGAGGGTCAAACCTCGGTGTCTTATACGGAGACCATTGTGGATCCTGGCTTACAGGAGTTACAGTGGTGGGCATGTGTGGTGGGATTAGTCCCAATAAAAAAAATATTATAGTATTAAGACGTCAACCATTTTCCACATGCTCTATAATATATTTTGCCGAATTTCTCGATGTTTATCGTCATTGCTCAGGTCTTATAGTTCATAGCGTTATCATGCAGCCCTAGTCGATAAAAACTAACATACATTTTTCAAATTCTCTTGACATTAGCCCAAACAAATATTCAGCCGTATAGTACCTGTTAACATATACAAAGTGTATCAGGTTATGGGGTAACTGGTCAAATGGGAGTTAGGCAATGGTGGTAGGACCTATGAAAAAAAATTGAAGGAAAAATATCGACTTGTTAACGAGTTAGAGACATGTAACTTTTTCAATTTTGTCATCGCTTTTTCGTGTAAATCTGATTGTATAAAGTCAATGATAATGAAATGTATAAAGTCAGTGATACTTAATCTGCAACATATTCGTACTTTAAATGTTTATTAGAAATTGAATAAATCAATGATTACGTTCATATAAACAAGACAAACTTCCCTTTAAATCAGCGGATCCTCCGATGACCATTGACTAGGCGCCTTTGTACCTACGTTACCATTGAAGCGTTTGCGTAATTCATACCTATTTATTCTGTCGAAGTTTTACATGCCTACATGTATCCTGTCTGTACATGCCTACATAATACGTAACATTTAAGGCAGGCACTCTTAGACACGCGATTTTGAAATCACTAACTTTTATGTTATATTGTTTTTTTTGTGTAATATACATTCTAATTACGATCTATGACCCTTAAACTACAACATACTAGTTGCCTGATACACTCTGTATTATAATTATTAAGTATATTTTGTTTTATTTCAGATTCCGTCTGGGTAAGGTTTATCGGTATGATTTACCAATGAAAGATGTTAAAACGTTTGTGAGTTTCGCCCAGGATTGGTACAAGAACTCAAAAGGAGAAACAGTTCCGTTACTTTCGTCTCCATTGTAAGTCATTTATACTGTCTTACCTTAGGTTCTTATTACCTGGTTCGGTTTTTTGTAACTTATTATTTATTTTTTAGATGTATTTGGTTTTCGCATCAGCCTAAAATACACTATTACGGACAATAATATATTACACTGTTGTTAGGCACATTTCTTGCCCAGTACATTTTCGTTTATTTTAATATGTTTGATCCTTTTATATTCAAATCAAATATTTATTAAGACTTAGTCTAGTATTAAATCCAGACTTTTAGTCGATTTGTTTTTAATATTTTCATTAAAACTGACATTTAAAAGAAAAGGTATGACATTGAATAAGGAGCAAATAATAAATGTATGACGAAATGTAATATTTTTATAAATAGTGAAACAATGGCACAGGTGAAAGAATTTGTATAAGAATACAGGTTTTCTTATGTGTTCCATTCTTGGTGAAATGATAAAGAAAGAAGAGTAAATACTGGTAAACAAGTGAATAGGGCAAGATCGTAGGTATGCCGCGGTGCTTTGGTCATGTAGAAAGATGAAGGAAGAGAGATTGAGGAAGCAAATATAGCAAAAAAGCGTGATGTTACTGGATCAAACTAGTGATGTACTGTCTAAAGCACATTAATTTTTTTTAAAGACACTAAAACAATTCTTGTCACAGGACATTTTACAAACATCTATTGTTAACGAACAAAAAATGACTCTTAGAAATAGAACAGGGGAGGTCGTTACTTAGCGCAATAGGGAATATGCATGAGTATTTTTTATTTTTTAAACGTTTCTACTAGTTATTACATTACCAGAAATAAATATAACACATCCAAAATATAAAGCATTACGCTAAAAATTAAAAATAAAAATCGCTATCATTTTTGGGCGATTTAAACGCGGCTGTTTCGGCGCGCATATTCTGTGACGTCAGAATACTCGCACAAGTTGTTAGGCCTGTAAACTAGGGCTGTTGATATTTTTAAAAATATCGTTATTTCGACATATCGATATTTTTATATGTATCAAGCGTTCGATATATCCAAAAAAAAAAAGATATATCGATATTTTTATCTCTCAATTTCACGGCTATCTTCCAAGGGAAGATACCCGGTCCTTTGAAAGGCTTACATGGGGATATGACTCCAACACGCAGAGGCCTTTGGAGAAATTTAATCTAAAATGGGATGGGACGTATACCGATGACACTCCACGTCTGCACATTACACAGGTGGACTGCCAACAGGAGGTGTAAAACTATTGTGTGTTGATGTTATATAATACATGATTATGGGGTTGAAGGTTAGATGGACTGGATTAATGGTAAATTATTGATTTAGAACTGTCGTCTGCCTTCAATACCTTTATCGTCTTGAACTTTGGCAGACGGTGACTCGCCAACTCACTGAATGGGCCCCCCAAACGGTCGCCACAGACACGCAGGCCATAAGGGCAACAGGGGGGGCAACATTGGTGCAAGTGGCTTGAGGTGTCGAGCGGTGCGGCGCCGGTTTCACCATCGCAGTGGTTTCCCCGTAGTTATGCCCTTGAAAATGACACTTCCACCCCCGAGCATATAGCTCTGGCGACCCCTCTCTGACCAGCCGTTTAAGGCAAGCCAGAGTTGAGAATCCTGCGGGCACTCTTCGGTCTCCACTCCAGCCAACCAATAAAGGCGAGCTGGATACGAGGCCCTGGTCGACTCTCTGGGGCACTCAGGAGCGCAGTGTCGCCACTCACATTCAGCACGCCACAAGCTGCCCTGCGGTTTATTGGCTTTTCTATAAATCCTGTGATACATATTTTCTTTTATATCAAAAGAACTTAGAGAGCCATATAATATTCCTTCGAGGTTTGCGTTAGTCTCATGGTGAGATAACGTTATTTCGACATATCGATATTTTTATATGTTTGATACATAGAAGATTATCCGACTGTGCTTTGACGAAACCGGTTTTAGTCATTGTGTTAAACACAAAGATTAATACTTGAACACAGAAAACTAATAACTTATTATGGAATAACTGGGTAAAAATACAAAATAATCACTAGAAACATACAAACAACAACTTGATATCAAAGGGAGGACTGTTGATAAAATATCGATATCATTGAAGTGAAACTTCTTTAGAATCGTTATGATTTCGAACTCGATGAAACGAAAAAGCGAGTCTATAGAGACATAAACACGTAAATGTATAGGATTTAGCCGGCGAGAGAATGAGATAAAGAAGTTTCACCTCTAACATGCGTACTTTGTACACTCGCTCTTTTTTTATTTAAAAATATCGATACTTATTACTAAATTTTTTTGGACGATATATCGTTAAGTATTAAGAAGTAAGTATCGAGATTCGATATTTATTGGAATAAATTTCGTGTTTTATCTTTTCTTGTAAAGTATTTATTCTACAAAATCACGTAAACTTAATCTACTGTAAAAATGCTGGCATGAAATTGATGATCAGTTATTACTTACTCCTAGAATTTGATAATAAAACAGCTCATCACGGCAATCCCGCAATGAACAAAGTTAAAAAGTGGTCACGGGGAAAATATCGATATTTTTTTTCGTTATATTGAACTCCGATATTGATATTATATTTCAAAATATTGATATATCGAAAAAACAATATTTTTAAAAATATCAGCAGACCTAATAAGAAGACTCGGGAGAACTACGATGTCATGTTTTGAACAACCAATCGCGTTGCGTTTTAGAAATTTGAGAGCGAATCTCAAAAAAGGCATTTTTCGATAATTAAATTTCATTATTAAATAATGATAAAATTAAAAAATAATTGTATAGGTACGTTTTTTAACCAATAAAGATAACAAATAAAAATAATTTGTTAATTTTGGAGTTTCGTGCATATTCCCTATTCGCTATTAAGTACTCATGATCATTGCAATTTAGAAAATGTATAAATAATAGTGTTTTTTTTTTTTTTTACAGTGACGAACTTGTTGATTGGTGTGTGGAAATGATTAAAATGTCCGTGGCTTTTGGACTAGATACTTTAGCAGAACATCCATGGATTTGGCAAATAGGACTGGCAGGATTTGGTTTAGTCGTTATTACTGCTATAATAGCTCTCTTAAAAGCTGGACGATCAAAACCTGCTAAAAAAGATTCTAAAAAGGATAAGAAAAGTAAATAATAAGGCTAACTTGTGCAATTTCATAATCATGTAATAGAAGTATAAATAAATAATAAATTTTTATATGCATTTTTAGATCGTACTTAGCTTTTATTTTTATATGAATTTTGCAATATCTTAGTGTATTATTTTTCTGTGCTTATTTTTTATAATGGTGATTTATGACTAAAATTCAGATCAGTTTATTATGAATATCATTGAAGCCTTTTGGATATCTATCTGTTTGGATCCATCCGATCGTTTAATCATGTCAACATAGGTGGGCACAGTTAATCCAAAAGTTAACTTCGTTAATCGTTAATTAAAATATTAACTTCGATAATCGTTAAAGCGTTAAAGTTGCGAAAATTTAACGCAAGTTAAAGTTAACCGTTAAAAGTTAACCATTTAAAACGTAAACCCACTGCTTTCGTGCCTGTGTGGTGACGGAGGAGTAAGAATACAATTCACCACTCCCTATCTTGCCCGTGGATGTGGTAAAAGACGACTAAGAGATTTAATATGCATTTCACATTTGTGCAAGAGAAGGCAAACTTGAAATAAAACCCTATACCAGCATGGCATAGTAGGTCAATTTCCCTCCTTTTGGGGACGAGGCTCAAGCCCAGCAGTGCAACATGTATCAGCTGAGACGACGACTGCTTTTAGGCTGAGAGAAATAGATGAATTCTACAGCATGTAGTGGAATTATATTGAAATGCACGTATCCAAACTAGTTTGGGATACGCCACTGCCGGTAGCCGCGATACCAAAAGATTCACCAATACTTTTCGACGCAATAATCAGGTGGAGATGAGAACAAATCACTTCTGCTACTATCATAATCTACAATAGAAGAATTCACAGTAACTAAGAAAGCTCGGGATCAGATTCCTTCCTCGTGGGGCGCGGCGGGTAGCGGCTTAGTCTTGTTTAGCTAGATGGCAGTCTGGCGGGACGACGCCCGCCGTGACCTCATTGTCCGTTCGGCAGTCCGGTTGGAAAGGCCTCGGTACGGTGTTCGGACCATTTGGACCACGGAAGAAGAAGAGCACACCATTCTGCCACCATTACGATTGCGACGAGGACATGACATAGTATACGCTCGACTCGAGGTATATGTCACGTGAACAGAGCAGCGCCTTGAACGCTAGGGCGGTGCTCGATGGCGTCAAGAACTGGGTGGGACGCGGATCGTGTGTGGGAGGAACTCCTCTACGACACGACCCGTCGCCGACGACATGGACGTCGCAGGTGTCGAGGAAATTACGAACGTGGCGCGTAATTCAAACAAACAAAATGACAGCACGTCAACAAACTACTAATGTAACGGACTAAAGTTAACGGAAGTTCAATTTAACGGAAGTTAACAAGAGCGTTAACATTTTTTGAAGTTAACTTAAAAGTTAATCCGTTAATCAAAATGTTAACTTCGATAATTAACGATTAACGGATTAACGAGTTAATGCCCACCTTGCATGTCAATATAGTGGTTATAACCACTAGGTTATATTGGCTTGATTCAACCTGTCAGATATACATAGTAATCTAAGAATTTGTCTCGTGTAATTCATGGGGTATATAGTGAAACCTGGTTAAGTGAGACATCAAGGGACCTGCAATATTGTTTCACTTATAGAGGTATTCCACTTACTCAGTGTCTCAGATATCCAGGTATAAATAAATATCTGTCTCATTTACAGAGGGTTCCATTAATAGAGGTCGGAATACAGGTTATTTCAGTTAGAGGTGCGATCATTAAATAAAATAACGTGTTATGTAAATAAATGAGTTTTAATAAAAAAAATAAAGATAATTATACCAATGTAATAAACAAAAATTACAAATATGGAAACGGAATGTATCAATTATAAAAATCTGTCATTTTAGTTTGTCTTTTGGAAGTATCAGCCATCAGATGTTTTTCGAGGTTATAACGTTTATCAAATATGCTTTGGTCACCAATTGGTGTCATTTCAAAATAACTGTGCAAAATTTCTAGTGCTTTTACTGCATCGCGTTTAGAAATTTTTACTAAATTTACTTCCGCGCTCATTTCATCGTCATCTTCTTCATTGGCAAATGCGCGCGAGAAGGCATGAACCTTTGATTATATACACGTCTAGATGGCTCATTTGCCGTACAAAACGGCCCAAATACTGTCTACTGTATTAAGTAGACTCGCTTGTTCCTTACATCAGTGTCGTTTGAACTACAACATGGTAACGTGCTCGTGAAAAAAGTAATAATATGCCGATGTGCGCTGTCAAACTGTGTCGCAATTATGTGGGAAAACCTTATAACAATATCAAAATCACTTTTCATCGGTAAGTTTTGTTATTTAAATATATTCTTTCAAGATATCATGATTTTTTATTTTGATATTTTTAAATTAATGGAATTGAACAGTGCTGCCAGTTTATTCTCGGGAGATTTGCCGCAATAATGGGAGATAAAAGAAAATCAGTACTGACCATAGCCATGCCATATTTGCATACTGATTGTATTTGATCTTATAATTTTGATATGCAAATCATGAATCTTGAGTTTTCTAAACCAAATAAAATTGATAAAGTTTTTTTAGTATAGTTTGTTAGTATACATAGTTATTTGGCAGCTAGAAATTATATCTTTTACATGTTTTGCGGATTGAATTCATATCTCAATATGGGATTTACCTACAGTGACGTAAAATATATATGTAATAGTAGTAGATTCTGGTAACTGTGTACTGTTAGAAAGCGTCAGTATCCTAACTTGCACTTCTGCAGTAAAATGCATAAATGAAACTACATCTCTAACGCGAGCAGATGTTGACAATGAGTGTGATACTGTAAACGATGTTCATTTAATAATTTAACACAGGCTGACATTTTTTATTGATTAATCCATCCGAATATTCGGATTATTTTGAACAAGTAGTGGGATACATAGCGGGGTTTGTCGTTCGACGTATTTGTGGGCAGATTAAACGTTCTAGTTGTATTTAGGCAACTAAATCGAATGAACTACTCAATATCTATAAATTAGTGTTCGAGATGAAGGCGGTCTTGTGTATGCCTCGGAATACGCATTTAAAATCTGTAAGGTAGCGGAGTATGTAATTAGGGATTTCATAAAACGGGGACATACAGCGACATTTTCTTGTAATTGTAAAAAGATATGTCATAAAATAATTTGTCAATTTATCAGTGATAAATATTTTAAAATTGTAGTCGACACCACGAAACGAGTCTTTTCAAACTTCTAATAGAAAAAAAAAATGGTTGTCTGTAAAGTCGGTTTACGGACGATAGTTTAACGTGACAACGTCATAACAAAACATTGATGAAATGACTGCATACTCTTATGAATAAAATTGAATCATTTTTATTGAATTACTAGCTTTTGCACGCGGCTTCGCCCGCGTAAAAATTTACTTGCATATTGAACTATTATCGCAAAGAATATTATCGACATAAAGAGTATTACATTTCTTAATTTAAGAAATACTCTATCTACGTGTCAATTTTCATCCAAATCTGCTCAACAGTTTAAGCGTGATTGTGTAACAAACATCCAAATATCTTCACAAACTTTCACATTTGAATATTACTTCCAGCCTTGTAGTTCAGATTGCCGTGCAAATACCATGATAAATATGCCTTTCCTTAGTCTCTGATAACGTACTTTTCCATTGGTGAAAAAAAAATTATATCAATCAAACACCTGCAGTTTCATTCACGTAGACCCCATTCCCATGCCAATACCGAAATAAAAAATGCCTATGTTACTCGCTGATATTATAAATTTACATGGGTAAAAAAAAAAATAAATCCCAGAAATAACAGAGGTATAAATTGCCTATGTTACTCGCTGATAACATAGGTAGCTTTCCATTGGTGAAAAAATTTTTAAAATTGGTCGACATCCCTCGGTATAGTTCTCGTTCCTGGGCAAATACCGGGATGAAAATAGCCTTTATATGGTATTCACTGATAATATAGCTTTTCATTAGTGAATTTATTTTTAAAACCATTAAATTCCCGTGATTTCACCGCCATTGAACCCGATCCCGTAGGAATATCGGGATAAAAATAGCTTAAATATGTTACTCGCTTAAAAATAGCTTTCCATTAGTGAAATAATTTTAAAATCGACTTAATTCATCCACACCGGGATAAAATATAGCCTGGGATAAAATAGTCTAAGTTATTCCTTATGTACGACTGGTAGACCTAATCTATACTAATATTATAAAGAGGTAAAATTTGTAAGTTTGTATGTAGGGGGTAATCTCTGGAACTCATAATCTAATTCTAATTTTATTTTAACTGGCAGAAAGCTACATTATTCCTGAGTGCTATAGGCTATAAATTGTTTCTATAACATGTATATTAACCGAGCTATCACAACTTTTGTCTGGCAAGTCGGAAAAAAATACCTCGTAAAACAGAATTATTTGCGTGCGCTGCCTAAACAGTTGCTTAAAATTAAAAAGAATGTATGGCTACCTGGTTCATCTTAATTATTTCTACAAAAAAGTCAGCGATACCATATCTCTATCTTTTATATTTTATCTTTTATACTTCTATTATTGCATTAAAAAATTTTTTTTTCGGCATTGTTACGTTTGGTTGATTATTTGAGCAACAAAATATTAATTCTTATGACAATAAATTATTTCAGTATCACAGGAACATCATACAGATAAGATTTGCCATTTACAGTATATCAATTGGTCATACAGTTTCGGAGATAATATAAAATTACTAAAACGCAAAATGACCCTAGCATAACTTTCATTGTGCAGACGTTTTACCTATTTGCCCATAGATGGCGTTCTGCAATGACGTCATTTTTCTGAATCGCGGTGTTAAGACTTTCCGTGGATTGATGACCCTCTCGAATTATTATGCCCACGTTGTCGTTAGTTGGAGTTCTAAAAATTACATGTCAGTTGGTTATTGGTTTCGGTTGTTTCGTTCGCATGGTTGTTGTTGTTGATAGATACCTCATAATCGAAAATATCGTAATTTCGTTGTACGTTTGTTTTGTATGTTCGTAGTTTCGTACTTCGTTCTATCGTAATAATCGACACGAGTTATTCGATATTACGATTGTTTTGTTTTGTAAAGGCGGACGGTGTTCGAGTCGCTCTCCCTTTGTTCATAATTGTTTTCAAGTCTGTGCGTGGTTTGTTGAGAGCATGCCTAAAAGGAAATCTCAACTGTCTGTTATTATCTACACTAATATTATAAAGAGGAAAGATTTGTATTTTTGTATGTAACGAATAAACTCAAAAACTACTGGACCGATTTTAAAAATTCTTTCATCATTGAAAAGCTATAATATCAGGGAGTAACATAGGCTATATTTTATCCCGGTATTCCTACGGGAACGGGAACTGCGCGCGTAAGGCGACTGAATCCGAAGCGAAGCGAGGGCGGATTGCTAGTGGTAAAATATAATCAATATCGGTCCAGCCATTTTGAAGATTACCTGTAACGAATAGACAGACAGACAAAAAAATTTGGACCGTATTGTGTGTGCATAAATAATACCTATTATTTTGATAGACAAACAGACGCTTCAAATTTATTTATTTGTAGAGATAGAAAATTGGAATAATATTTTGATTGTAACTTACTGTCTGGTAGCTGCTAGAAATATTACCACGCTTTCATTGTTCGTGGGTGTCGCAAAATACTACTAAGACAAAGATTTACATCACCTGGACCAATTGGTGATGCCGTCTGGCCAACAATGTCGGCCAAGTCATAAAATGTTGCTAGAACCTTTGCAATATATCTACGAGGGCAGTACATATTGCGTCGATCCAAAGTAATTAGGATAAGAGCAAGATAATGATGATATATCATTGGCTGGGTGTCTTCGACTATATGCGTTTTATCCTTTTGGGGCAGCCCAAAATTGTTTCTTAGTGCGTGCTTACCCCAAATAACCGATCGGTATACAAAATTTCACATTCTTAGGCCCGGTATCTTTGGCTATACACTTTCACCCTCTTAGGGGTTGAATTGCCAAAAATTCTTTGTTAGAGCTCGCTTATCCTTGCCAAAATTTTTTTCATAGTGCTTGGTAAGTGAGCACTAAGAAAATCTGGGGGTAATCCAAGAAAGCCGACCGTGTACTAAAATGATCCTTCCTAGGGTCAGTGATTTCGGTTAAACGCTTTTCACTACCTTAGGGCTAAAATTGCAAAAATCTCTCTTCCCCCAAGAAAGGCAACTTTATACAAAATTCCATGTTTCTAGGCCTAATGATTTCGGCTATATATTTTGCACCCCTTTAGGAGTTGATTTTAATAAAATAATTTCTTAGAGCTCACTTACAACAAAGGAAAGAGAATTGCATAGAAAGTTTTACGTTCCTAGCTCCAAGAGTTTCGTCTATACGCTGTTCACTCACTTAAGGGGGTGATTTTCCAAAAATCCTTTGCTAGTGCTCGTGTACCCCAAGAAATAAGACGACGTAAAAAGAAAATACTTTCCCCTATTTCAACCCCTTATACCTATTTTTTCGCGATAAAAAGTAGTCTTATATCCTTTCTCAAGCTTTAGTTCATCTCTGTACCAAATTTCATCAAAATCGGTTAAGTGGTTTCGACGTGAAAGGCTATATGCTTTTCAACCCCCTTTTTTGTGGTGGGCTGCGGTCGGTGCACTCCTCGCACCACTCCGTCCGGGGCGACAGAGGGGCGTAAGCACGCAACACCCGCAACCCACCCGAACACCACGTCGCCTTCGTCGTTGGACCGACCACCGGAGCAGGGTTACTTGTGCTTTTCAACCCCTTAGTCCGTCACCCGCCGAGAGGCCGACCGCGTGAGGAAAGACCAACGTCCTCCCCAAGGGGGGGACGTTGGTCGATGGGAGGGTACAAAGGGGTATTCCGTCGGGCCGACCACTGACGACAAGTTAACGCTGCTCCAGTGGTCGGCCCAACGACGAAGGCGACGTGGTTTTTGGGTGGGTCGCGGGAGTTGCGTGCTTAAGCCCCTCTGTCGCCCCGGACGGAGTGGTGCGGAGGCGCGCCGACCGCGACCCACCCACAAAAAAAAAAAAAAAGGAGGTGAATTTCCAAAAATCCTTTGCTAGTACTCGTGCAACCCAAGAAATACGATGGTGTAAAAAAAATACGTTTCTAGGCCCAGTGGTTTCAGCTGTATGCTTTTTGGTATTTTAGGGGTTGAATTTCATCCCTATGTAAGTGAAACTACCAAAACGCTAGAACGAATATTTATTTATTTATTATCAGGTGCCTTAATACAAAGATTCACGGTTGTATCATCGAAAATGACGAATTTCCATACAAAATATCATCCCCTATTTCAACCCCTTATACCCATTTTTTCGTGATAAAAAGTAGCCTATGTCCTTTCTCAAGCTTTAGTCCATCTCTGTATCAAATTTCATCAAAATCGGTTTAGACGTGAAAGACTATATGTTTTTCACCCCCTTAAGGGGGTGAATTTCCAAAAATCCTTTGCTAGTGCTCGTGCACCCCAATAAATACGATGGTGTAAAAAAAAATACGTTTCTAGGTCCAGTGGTTTCGGCTGTATGCTTTTTGGTATTTTAGGGGTTGAATTTCATCCCCATGTAAATGGAATTGCCAAAACGCTGGAACGAATATTTATTTATTTATTATCAGGTGCCTTAATACAAAGATTCACGATTCTATCATCGAAAATGACGAATTTCCATACAAAATATCATCCCCTATTTCAACCCCTTATACCCATTTTTTCGTGATAAAAGTAGCCTATGTCCTTTCTCAAGCTTTAGTCCATCTCTGTATCAAATTTCATCAAAATCGGTTTAGATGTGAAAGACTATATGTTTTTCACCCCCTTAAGGGGGTGAATTTCCAAAAATCCTTTGCTAGTGTCGTGCACCCCAATAAATACAATGGTGTAAAAAAAAATACGTTTCTAGGCCCAGTGGTTTCGGCTGTATGCTTTTTGGTATTTTAGGGGTTGAATTTCATCCCCATGTAAATGGAATTTCCAAAACGCTTGAACGAATATTTATTTATTTATTGTCAGGTGTCTTAATACAAAGATTCGTGGTTCTATCATCGAAAATGACGAATTTCCATACAAAATATCATCCCCTATTTCAACCCCTTATACCCATTTTTTCGCGATAATAAGTAGCCTATGTCCTTTCTCAAACTTTAGTCCATCTCTGTACCAAATTTCATCAAAATCGGTCCGTGGTTTAGACGTGAAAGCCGTGGTTTTAGTGGTTTAGACGTGAAAGCGTAGCAGACAGACAGACAGAGTTACTTTCGCATTTATAATATTAGTAAGGATCATTATTCTGTATGGATACAAAGGAGTGAAATGATTCCGATTCATGCCGATTCTCTTCCCGCCTTTCAAGCCATTTCACAATTTGACCACTCTGGTTTGCCCAATCTGCTGGCCTTAATCCCTGGGTCAAACCAGCAAATCTCGGGCACATCTTTTTCTCAGCTAGACTCCCTTATACATCTTAGATTTCTTTTTCACTTTTTTCATCTAACCACGCTGGTCTGTCTAACCCACTGGCACTAACCTGCTGGTAAACCAGTGGATACGGATTACATTTCCTCTCTCTCCGTGACATTCTTATCAACTTCTGAAAACTTCCACCACTTAACCACTCTGGTCTGACCAATCCACCAGTGACAACTCTCGGGTAAACTAGTGGACCGGAACATCCTTCCCATTTTGACTCCTCTTCGGCCTTAAACTTGGACCTTTTCTTTTCGTCCACCACCACGCTAGTCTTTCTATTCACAAAATTTTTCTTATTAACTTAGAATTTCATTCCCAATTATTCATTCACTTCACACAACTTTTCACTCCATACTCCTATCACTTCCTACAATCAGCGTAACGGGACAATGAGTCATCCTTTTTCCTGCATGCAGCCAGCGTTCATCGATTTATTAGACGTTGTCACGTCAATATTTGCAAATAAGATGTCACCATATTTGTAAATTGGATAACACAATCCATGCCATAAAATCTAAGAGGAAACTATTCCGAAAACAAACCCAAAGACGGGTTTTAATTTAAGGTATTTCCTTTGTTTTTGTATTTACAATATTTAAATTAAACACTTTTCCATTAATTATATCATTATTTTATTTAACCTCCATCTTTTTGAATTTTTAAAAAAATTGGGAAATTATGATATCTGATGTTTACGCGAGCACTACACATTGTAAATAAAACTACTTTTACGGATTATATCGCGTTTGTATTTGATTTGTGATTGCCCGACGTTTCGATAATGCTGCAAAGTGTTCGAAACGTCGGGCAATCATAAAGCAAATACAAACGCGATATAATCCGTAAAAGTAGTTTTATTTACAATTGGGAAATTAATTTAAAAGTGGGTATCCTTAAACACGCACACATTGACAGTTTAATTATAGTAAGAACACGAAGCGTACTCACACATAGCGAAAAAGCGAGGACACTTTTTGTGTATCGTTTGTTCTGCATTAGGGATGTTCATGCAAAAAAATATCGATATATTTTTCGATATAATATATCGTAACGTTATATCGATACTTTGCGATATATCGTAAAAAAGTATCGATATCTTCGATATATCGTACAAATGTATCGATATATCGTAAAAATGTTTATTTTTAAAAACCCACCGACGTTTTAAAACAGCTGAGATTTTGATGTGAGAATTTTCGATTGAAAATTAAGTTGCTTTTTTGATAATAACTCAAAATAAAGTGGAAATTAATATTTTAAATCAAAAAAATTACAGTGTATATGGGACATAAAAAGGTAAGTTTTCACCAAATTTGGTGAAAAAATATTTTGTTAAAGAAAAAAATAAAAAACGAAGAACTTGGTTATTTGAATTTTTCACACAAATTTTGCTGGACTGCCAGGGCTGACCCTGGTCTAATAATAATTCGGGGTTTTACGTTTTATTTTACTCAATTTGCCCGTGAAAGTATGTTCTTTAATATATCGGATGATGACGATGATATTTGGTATATCGGATGAAATGTATCGACGATATATTTCGATACCAGATGATTCGATAATATCGGGTGGAAGCAATATATCGTATTCATATATCGATATTTTATGAAGTATCGATATATATCGGATGAAATGTATCGACGATATATATCGATACTAGACGATTCGATAATATCGGGTGGAAGCGATATATCGTATTCATATATCGATATTTTATGAAGTATCGATATATATCGTGCACTCCTATTCTGCATTACTCCATCTAGACGTGTATATAATCAAAGGCATGAACAATGTCGCTTTCATTAAGTACTCCTGAAACTATTAAACCGTCATCGACGTTTAAGAGGGTTATCGGTAATCGGCACTTCTCGCATGTAGGCAATTTGCTACGTTCCGATATCGACGCACACTAATGCACTACACTAGTTTAGACTACTGTCAACAACGCGTAGAGTTCATAGTATGACCAGTCTTGAGCCTTGGCGCTTATAATCAATCTGTAATAAACTCATTTGCAAAAAAAACGGGCGGTTTTGATTTTCATTCATATTTAAAAAGATACAATACCAAAAAGGTTTCAATCGTTTGTACACGTTACTGGCCGGTTTTAAAAATGCTGTGGTATTTAAAAAAGTACGTTCTAAATTCAATTTTTCATTTGATGTTCATTTTTACAGAAAACCCCTTTTTATCCTACATTTTTGGCGCGAAGTTCCAGAAGTTAACATCGACTTTCATAACTTTTATTCAATTTTTATCGATTAATTTCATATCCTTGACTGTCAAAGCTTTATTTAATGCTGTTTGGCTGTATCAAAAATGGTAGATAAAGTGGTAAAAGCTACCAAAATTATCGCGCTGCTTGAAGAGGGTTGCAGCCAATGTTTCGTGGCTAGGAGGCTAAATGTTAGTCGCTCGACAGTCCAAAGGACCTGGCAGCGATATCAGGAGACTGGTTCCGTCGAGAGAAGGCCTGGTTCTGGAAGAAAACCATGTACCCAACCACGGGATGATCGTTTTCTTGTGAGTCGCGCATTGAGAAATCGCAAATCTTCGTATGTGGATCTTAAGAACAACCTCCAAGAAGTAAGAAATGTGCATATTAGTCTATGGACGGTCAGGAGGAGGCTTCTCGCTGCCAATATACGCAGTCACCGCCCGGCCCGCGGCCCCAAATTACTCCGTGAGCACAGAGTTCACAGGCTTAGGTTCGCTAGAAATTGTGAATCATGGACTCAAGACGATTGGAATAGGGTTTTGTTCTCTGATGAAGCCAGGATATCTCTGTTCGGTGAAGATCGACGTCGGCGAGTGCTAAGAAGACAAGGAGAACGCTTTGCAGAGGCATGTTTCGAAGAAATCACACCTTATGGTGGGGGCTCTGTTATGTTTTGGGCAGGAATAAATTCAATGGATCGTACAGAGTTAGTCTTCATTGAAAACGGCTCACTGACTGGGCATCGATACATAACGGAAGTTCTAATTTCTCATGCACAACCCGCATTGGCCGCTCTAGGTGAAGACTCGATTTTTATGGACGACAATGCTCGCGCCCACCGATCCCGCGATGTTAATGCGTATGTGCAAGAGGTCGGCATTCGTCGTTTGGATTGGCCAGCTCGAAGTCCCGACCTCAATCCCATAGAGCATGTCTGGGACGTTCTGAAACGGCGTGTGAGATCAGTACACCCGGCTCCGCAGACCATCAGAGAGCTGAAGAATGTGATTACTGCGGAGTGGGAACGTATTCCGCAAGCAAGTATCCGGGATATACTCGCTAGCATGCCCAGACGAATTCAAGCTGTGATTTTAGCTAGAGGGGGTCACACTCGATACTAAACATTTATCTGCTTTTACTTTATTAAAGAAAAACAAACAAAAAAACTTTTTTATTTTTACTTCATGAGCATATGCACTACTAGCGAATATACACTACTATATATCTATAATTATCAAACAAAGAAATATTAACATTTGAAATGGTTCATTGCTTAGGTGCCCGTTTTTTTTGCAAATGAGTGTATATTCTTCTGAGAAGTAGATTTTCAAAAATCAACATAATGTAAATTTTAAAATTTTTAATTAAAAACCAAAACTCATAACAGTAAAACGGTTAAAATTGTATTTTTAATATGCAAAGTATAAGAAATAGTAAAATATAGGCACAGAGTATAACTTACAAGGAGACCCTCAGACGTGTGGGTCGGGGATTTCCATGATTTTTGGTGGGGTGGTAGAGGAGGCCCGAGGGTATCACAACTACCAGATATTAGGGTTAACTGGGTCCTCGTTAAAAAGATTTTAAGGGTCAAAGTTGGATGGGTAATTTATGTACTAGAAAAATTCGCAGTCGAATCGCCAACAAGCGGTGGTCTCGTGGTAACGTGCTCGCCGGCGGGAACTCTGGTCTCGGGTTCGAGACTCGACAACTTATTTTCTTTTAATTATCACATTATTGTGTAATAATTTAAAAAAATAGTTTGTTTGTTTTTTTATAATTTTACGCAGAATTATAAATTGATTCCCTCCCTCACCTCTCGACATCCCTATCCCGGGACGTCGGTCGCCGTCCGCGTGACGGCGACCGACGTCAGCCTCTCTGCGGGTGACGCACTAAAGTCCCCGGTCTGGTCACCCGCGGACTCGTCTAAGGCGCGGATACTCGCACCTCTGCGCCGCCCGAGTCGCCGGCGGCGGAACGTGTCACCAAAGATCGATCACACACCAGCCCCCGCTTCCTTTCGTGAGATGACAGCCTCACAGAAGGCAGTGACCGCGTCCCAGTTCCTGACGCTGCTGAGCATCTCCCTAGTGATGGTCGGCAGCGTCCGGTCGGCACCGATGATTGCAACGAGTTCACGGCGCTGCTCTGCCCACGAGGCACACCTCGAGCGTGTGCTGCGCCGTGCTCACGTCGCAATAGCAGTGGTGGCAGGATGGTGTGCTCTCCCTCCTAACGAGCTTGCGCAGGTACTTGGCTATCGTGACCCATTAATACCTGCACCAGTCGGAAGGAAAGTACCCCGTGCTGCCAACCCAACTACCCCATCAGCACCAGCTGGAAGGACTCGACGGTCCTGATACCGTACTGTGGCTTCTCCAGTCCGACTGCCCAACGAGCAATGGCGTCTCGGCGGGCGTCGACTCGCCAGGCGGCAATCACCTTGATTGAGACTATATGTGGCTCGCGTCTCTGATACTCGGCGGTAAAGCTCGGCGAGTACCTCCGCCTGCAGGTCCCACCAGGGAGTTCCAGCCAAGAGGCACGCTGCCTCCGTGGCTGCCGTGCAGTAGTCGAGTATGGCCCTAGTCGCCATGGCCATGGATGTCTAACAAGTCCAGTCAGAGATTTAAATCTACCCATTACAGAAATTAGTTATTAAATTTTGACCCACATTTTACTACATATTTATTGCTAGTACAAGAAGAAAATGATTCTCTATGAAAAAATTATATTGTGTATGGTTAGTAATTATTAAACATTAAATTTGAGTTAGCTGATAATCTTCAGAAGATGAGGCTGTATAAATGTTCCGTTCGGATTTTTGATGTGAAACATCTATAGGCGAGGATGAACCTGATCGTCGTGTGGCATTAAAAGCGGCGTTAACGCCATGCTTTGCAGTAACGTCTTCAAAATAATTTTGATGTTTCACATCTGCCAGGCGTCCTGAGTGACGGCTCACTTTTCTTTTCGTTTACTCTTTTGAAACTTTAAGTACCTTACAGTTTTGTCGTGTGTTCTCTTTTTCCTTGCCTTGTAACCGATTTTGTTCCCAAGATACAATCTGCTTTTTCGACCCATCACCTAAAACGTAAAAAGATTCTATATTATTCTTAATAGAGATCGTATGAAAGTAATTAACAGAATTAGGTAGTAATAAAGACTTACGAATCAAAACCGATCAGTCGCAGTATACGCTCAAGTTCGTATTGTCGGTTTTGCAAAAACCGACGATACGGCCGACGAGAGCCAGAGCGACATGACCCTGCTCCGTTGAGCGCCAAGGCGCGACTGGCTTATGAACATTTTTTTTTTTTTTTTTGTTGTGTGTATAGCTGTTGGTCGAGATGACCTTTACAGCTTAGCGCGGTCAATGGGCGAGCGGAAGGCTCTCAACCCGGTGAGTTAAGCCAAGATCGCCCGAGGGCTCCCTCTGTGGGGAACGGACCTCGGCTCGGGGCGTCGCTGTAGGCAAAGTGGGCGTGGCCACATTTGGGTTGACTTTTACGCGGCGCGGTTTTCGACCTCGTCGGCGAGGCCGATACCGCGGAGTTTTATTTGTTATTGCTGCGCGAGCTGTGTAGGCCCTTTCTTGGGCAGTTGTTATAGTATCGTCCCCTTCTTCGAGAAGGTGACGAGGACGTCGGACCGCGGATAATTTTGTGGGGACGTAGTTGGCCGCCCCAACCACTAGTGGATTGGGGTGAGCCGTGGCAGAGTCAAAATAGCGCTGGGAGCAACGCTTCATGTACTGCCTGATGGTCGGCAGTTCGAGGTCGATGTGTAGATCGACGTTACGAACGAACCACGGTGCTCCCGTTGCCCGTCGCAGGGCTTATGAACAATTATGCCGTTCAATTTATAGTAATATTTAAAATTTAATTACGAGGGTGACTATTCGTATTTCAATTTGTTTTTTTTTTACTGCTTCTACAATAGTCGAACAAATAGTGGATATTTTTTTAAATGTTCCAAGGTTAGTATTATTCACAAAATTAAATGTTTTACAGGAGCCATTTTCGTCAAATTAATCTCAAGGAAATATTTTTTTTTAGTTTTAAAAGGAAGAAATCTTGAATTTCATTTTGTACATACACAAGAACAGTAATTTTCCTAACATCTACAATTTTTTTTCGAGCTGCCATGACTTATGGTTTATTCGTACCTGAACTTCAAAACTCAGCGTTTTCGTAAAATCTCATGAACTTAAGTTCAAAATACCCTTGCCTTTTAATAAAATAGTTACAATATTGAGTTATAATTCTATACAAACACAATATAAAGATGTGTTTAATGTAGTGGTTATATAAATTTTTAGTAAGCTATTATCATGAACGAGTTCCTCAAAAAACCACATTTTTGGGTTTACGGCCGCTTATTACCGAAAACGCTCTTAATAGAATATGAATAATTAAACAAAACGATGTTATCTCAGTTACAGAGGTTTATGCATATAAAATTCACTCGCTGTCTCAGTTATAGAGGTAACTATGATGATAAATCGAAAGAACGAATCCCAGATATAGAGGTTTACCTCGTCCCACTAACAGGGGTAATTCAGTGGCAAAGAACTCATGCTGAGGTTCCAACAGGACCTCAGCATGAGTTCCAATTATGGAGGTTTATCACTTATCCAGGTCCCACTTAACCAAGTTTCACTGTATTAGGTTTTTGTGGGATACTTTGGAGTTAAAGGTGTAAGACTTAAAAAAGTAACTGCGCAAGTGCAAACAAAATAATATGAATATTATAATCATTTGAAGTCTGATAAATATCTCTATGTTAATAGTAATTAACAGTACTGCAAATAAATATTTAAACTGCAGTAATATCTGTGACCAAACATATTTTATTTATAATTAATATTTATTATAATATATTAAATTTATTTACAAATAAAAGATATTTATGCATTGTTTTGATTTAATTTTTGCCATAGAAATAAATAAATATATTACACTGGTGTTCCTATGAGTATTATAAATTTAATTAAAATACATCTAATTTCATATCATAAAATCAGTGCTTCCATACCAACAAATGATGTACATAGTTTGTTTCAACATTCTAATAATAAGCTTTGTAAAAATGCTAATATATCATAATAAAAATGCTAATACCTATATCATAATAATTATATTATATTATGTACATACATGTTATCATTTTCTTAATCAATTTTGAAGGCATTGAGCCTTAGAATAACATATAGAAGGATAGTGTCGGTGCTTAAGCGATCAAAAACGTGAAGCCAAAAATACTACATGCATGCAAGCGATTACACACATACACGCACACCCCCTTTTTTTTGGGGTGGGGTAAGACAAAGTTGTTGGGCCGGCCACCGGAGCAGGGTTACGAGTACTTGTCATCAGTGGTCGGCCCGACGGAATACCCCCTATTTTAGGTACCCTCTCATCGACCGACGATCGGGGAGGCCGTCGGTCTTTCCTCACGCGGTCAGCTTCTCGGCAGGTGACGGACTAACTCCCCGGTCACGTCACCCGCGGCCTCGGCTACACACGCACACCCTTACAATAGTCGCCTTGTACATTACGGAACGCTCCGGGGTTGGGAGCCATTCCTGGCTCCAATTTAGATACTTCAAATTTTGTGCGCGTAGTTAGCTTCTATGAGTTTTTATTCAAAGGCATGCCAAGCTGTGACTTTCAATAACAACAAACTAATCATATTGTATTGAAATTCATAAAGACATTGACATATGAACATACAAATTAGGAATATACAAAAAAAATCCCTTAAATGACTTAATAAGGTTCTATTATTTTTAGTGCATTGTTACAAATACTACAAGAGAAAAATTACCAATATTTAAAATATACGATTTGTATTAATATATTATTGAAGCGGGCATTGGTATTGTTTGCATCCTTTGCTTGCAGTCAGGTTTGCAGCAATCAGTTTTATCTACAATAATCAGTATATGACAAAAGATGTTGCAATAGTTTACGAGGGGCCGCCTGCCTGACGTCAACACTACATCGGGATGTAATTGTGGATCAGACGCCACTACTCTGAGTTGATCACGGTCGATGTGTAAACTCTTCGTCTTATGCGTAAGGATGCAAATATCGAAACCAAGAACATCGATGTACAAAAAACCTCGATTTATCGAGACATCGATGTTTTTTTAAACATCTATAAAGTATCCTTGCTGGATTGCGATGACCTTTTTTTTAGTAAAATTCTAAGAGTAATAACTTATACCTAATCAATTTTATGTAAGTGTGTTTTTTAATTGATGCCCAACATTTGCGCGATGAGCGTTTTTATTTTTTAAGTATAAATATTGAAACAGTAACTAACCTGCCACGCAGGCTCTGCTAAAAGTACCATACATTTTAAATCATGCATTACATCGATACATCGAATTTTTATAATAATGAGCTTCAATGGCAAGCATCGATGTTTTTTATTGAAAAATCGATGTATCGTTTGCATCCCTACTTTTGCGACGTTCACGAGCACTGTAAAGATCGAGGGTTGTTAATTTTCGTAGCCACCACACGGCAACATGTATAGTAGTGAGTAGACTCAACAGATGTGCTTCGACTGTACAGATGGCGTAATGGTGAAGATGACCTACCGTGCCAGTGTCACGGGTTCGAATCACACGCAGGACAACACTGTGCGATCCACAAATTGTTGTTTTGAGTCTGGATGTAATGTATGTCCTTTAATTATATGTTTGTAAAGTCCTCCACAATACAAGAATTATTTTCTTAGTTAAGGTGTCTTTTAACAAAAAAAAAATAAATTTCTGGATCGCTTAGTGATAACAATATCTGGTTGACCTATTTTGACATATTTTTATTGTATTTTTGCCCAATTTATTTAGATATATATTAATAAAAAATAAAATAATGAAAAAAATATCAAAAATGACAAAAACAATAATGTAACACCGAGATTTGATTCCACGCTGTTTGGATGCCAAAACAAAACAAAAAGAAAATTGCACAACTCCCAACTGAGCTATTGTCACTCTTGACAACGACGACGAAATTCGAATTCCTATTCAGAGAATGTCAATAACATTTTATGTCATTGTATTGATTAGCTAAAAACACCGATAAAACAACAGTTTCTATTAATGAAACCTAGCTAGATAGATTTTTTGGTCCCGAAACCTCTAGTATGCCAAATTTCATCAAAATCGTTGGAACCGTTTCCGAGATCCTGAATATATACAGAATGTATCAGGTTATGGGGCAACTGTTTGAGTATGTAGTAGTTTAACGGTCATAGATCGTAATTAGAATGTACATTACACAAAAAACAATATGATATAAAAGTTATAGAGATTTAAAAAAAAATGTGTCTAAGAGTCTATGCCTTAAATGTTACGTATTATGTAGGTATGTACAGACAGGATACATGTAGGCATGTAAAGATTCGGCAGTATAATTTCATTCATTAATACCTCAATAATACCTAATAGCGGTCAACAGTCATAGGCCGATCAGGTGTTTTAAAGCGAAGTTTGTCTTGATTATGTGAATGTAATCATTGATTTATTCAATTTATAATGAACATTTAACAAAGTATGAATATGTTGCGTATTAACTATCATTGACTTTATACATTTCAAATCAGATTTACACGAAAAAGCGATGACAAAATTGATAACTTTACATGTCTCCAATTCCTTAACGAATTGATATTTTTCGTTCAAATTTTTTTCCATGGGTTCCTACCACCATTGCCTAGCTCCCTTTTGACCGGTTGCCCCACAACCTGATACATCCTGTATATACATAATATTTATTTATTTTTATGGTTTTGAACCTCGTAATAACTAAGTTACTACATATTTGCAAACATCACTTTATTTTGTAATTCAGGTAGTATGGAACAGTCCACCACTATACTTATTGTATCCATGAAAAAACTGATTGTTGCTGCTTGCCTGTCGGGAGTTGAGTAAAATGCATTCTAACCAAATCAGTATTCCTGAAATGAACTGCAGTAGCATGTAATTTTCAATTCAGGGGTACTTCAAGATAGTATGCACCCTATGCTGAAATTAAATTGATTAAATACTTAAAAAAATATATTCATTCAGGTACACTAAAATTATGTCTATGTCTATTATGGCTCCTTTAAGTCTATGTCAATCCTTCACACAATCTATCCATTTGACTAATGTTACATAAATAAATAATTAACGTAAATTCTTTTATTTAAAGGAATAAAGAAATGCTAATGTTTTCAACTATACCCCAACTGTTGTGAGAATTTGATAGTATAAGTGGGTATAGCTACTGGAAAATCTTGTTTGGGATCACAATTGTCTGTGTATTTCAAAATTAGTTAAATTTAATTCAATTAACAGACAAATTTTATTAAAATTTAATAGTTAATTATAAACTTGTATTTAACTAGCAGACATGAATCATTCTTTGAAAAAAAAAATCAGCAATAGGTAAGTAGTTTTTAAGATAATTACCAAGTATGTAACTTTATAAGTGTAATTGTGAATCTGAACTATCAAGATATTTTTACTCACAACCAACACAAGTAAACAAAATCTATCTAGTGGTTTAGGAGGTAACTGCACACTGACATAAATACATAGAATAATTTATACATCATTTTGCAAATTCTCACACACATATGTTTACTAACTAGCAACCCACACTCGCTTCGGTTTCAGTCGACTTATCCGCGTAGTTGCTGTTCCCATGGAAATACCGGGATAAAATATACCCTATGTTACCCCCTGATATTATAACTTTCCATTGGTGAAAGAATTTTTGAAATCGGTTTGGTGGCTTAAGCATGAAAGAAACAAACAAACCAAATTACTTTCGCATTTATAATATTAGTAAAGATGTAGATGGCCTTTAAGGGTGAACAATTTTCCATTAACAAGGTGCTAAATTGTATGCGGTATTTTAAATTATTACATAGTACACATTCATACATTTTAAAATTGTGAGATCTTAAGGCTAATGAGACTTATGTTAACTTTAGTTTATCACTGGCAAATGTCATGTCCAACTTCTAAGTGCAAAGTGACTAATCACTTATTTCTATTCTCAATCAGTCTCATTAAAGCTATGTTGTGCTAATGCTCTCTTCGAATTTTTCTGTGTTATTTTATCTAAATGTGATTTAATACTATTATTCATTATATATTGTCTACTTCTATATTTATTCTAAATACTGAAGCTGGATCAGCCAGTTCACATCTAACAGCATTTTCAAATTTCTTAAATATTATAGAAAATTCCATTATGTTTTGAGGTTTGGATTCAATCCACATTTTATCAAACTCATAAAATAAATAGCAATAAAACTTGTGAAACAAATTAATATTTGGTAAGTGTTGTTTAGCATTAAACATATAAGTTTTTGCTGAGCCATCTTTGAGTAAATAGTATGCCATTGATGTTATATTTATACCGACTATTGCAAATGTATATCCATATATAGGATGTAGAGAATGACTTAAAACATGACTTGAGACTTGTGGATATTCCATGGCAAAGAACAAAAGATTTTCAAGTCCCAGAAGACCCATTCCTCGAAAATCTGTTTTTGGATCGTCTCCCTGAAATAAAATTAGATAATATTACTATACAAAATAAAATGAAAATTAGAAATGATGAAAGTATAATAAATTATGACTCAGTTTAAAAATAAGAACAGGATCTGAACGTGCGCAAGATGCCAAATCTATTTATACTTCTAAGTTCTAATATTAGAATCAGTAGATACATAGATTAAAAGGATGTTTTATAGAACTACAAGAACTATATTTAACACATTATAATTTTTATATAAACACTTCAGAATACTTTTAATTGTAACATGAATTAATTCAAATTGGAAATATTGAAAGAGATTTTTCTTATAGAAATAACTCCAGCTGAATTAATATATTAAATACATTTATTAGTTTGGATAAATCATTAATTAAAACCTAGGAACACGAAACAAATAATTTTATTATTGTTTATACAATGAAAATTGGGTAACTACCTGAAATCCTATATGCTGCCACTGTTTTGTTACTCTTCCATCTAGAACAGAATCTGGTACCAACAAAGACCACAATTTTAATAACTTTTCTTCATGTTTAGGATTATTACTATCAAATTGAGTTCGTCGCAGATCTTCAACATCATTTAGTAAACTTCGATAACTCCAAATTTGTTCTAAACATCTTCGAAATGATGCGGTGAATGAGCCATGTAATTTTGGATTAATTTTTTTCACTCTAATGATAATAGCAATAGAGGGATCTAAGATTTCACGAAAGTTAATCGGAATAAACCTTCTTTGTAGCACGGTCTCTTCTAAATAAGACAAAACTTCTTTCACATCACGGGTGCGTGAGAGCATCAAAGATTTTTCTACATTACATGTCCTTTCCGCTCCAACTCGATTTCCATAACAAATTCTTTGTAATTCGCAAAGACGAGTAGTTTTCCTTAAAAACCATTTTAGAAAAGGCCTCAGATACCACTGTAATACAGACCATAAATTGAAAACAATCATCGCTTTGAATTTAAAAACTTGCAAGAAACAGGCGTAAAAATAAATTTAACATTTTATTTTAACTTAATATATGTCACTGTCATGTATTATTTCGCCTGTGACTGTCAGTCGTTGTCATGACCACAGCTCGGCGCGCAGGTCAATTTTTTTTTTTTTCAATTTATTAAAGGCTTTGGCAGAACCATCAGCCTAACAGAAACTTAAAAACTACATAAGATTCGGAACAGTAATATTTACATTATACGATACAATAATAATCTTAAATTATCTAATATATCATACATTTCCAATTGTGCTTACAATAAAATTATACAAAGCAATATACAGTGATGGAAATTTTAGTAAGGTTTGTACAGTGTTTGGAACATGTCCTATAGTGTCTTGACATTGACAGATTAATAGTAACCGGTTCAGTTTAAAATTCGGACAATTAAAAAATATATGTTGCAAATCACCAACGGCATAGTAACAATATGAACAGGATGTATTATGAACTACATTAATTCTAAACAAATGAGAAGGAATTCTGCAGTGGCCAATACGTAATCTAGAAATAGTGGTAATAAAATGTCTGCCCAGGAACTTGGAATCTTTTTCAAACCACGCTTTTGTTGAAGGTATGGGTTCAATTTCTTCTAACCATTTACCTTTAGTAGTTCGAGTATGATTTAAAACCATACACCAGCGTTTTATCATATTTTGTTTTAGTGACGGAATTAAATCGGTATACGGAACCTTGCAATCACAAGAGATGCTGTTTGATGATGATTTAGCCAGACTATCAGCGACTTCATTACCATAGATGCCAGAATGGCCTGGGACCCAGGCAAACTCAATTGAAATATTGAGCTTTTGTAAAGCACAGACATAATACCTTATCTTGTATATTAAATAATTGTAAGAAGCTGATAAAGTTTTGTTAATAATTGCTTGTAATATACTCATAGAATCTGTCAATATTATATAGTTATCATTCAATTGTTTAACATTACCTATAATATACTGTAGAGCGTGTATGATAGCAAGTGCTTCTGTTGAAAAAATGGAAAATAAATTATGACAGTGATATTTTTTACCTATATTTAGAGTAGGAATGTAAAAAGCGAAACCAGTCCTATTTTTGGTTTTTGATCCATCTGTATATATTGCACTGAAATGACTTTTGCTATCTAAGAACTTTACAAAATCTGCTTTATCATTGTATTTATTTAAAGTAATAGGAATTTCAGAAATAATATCGTTATACTGCAGAGAATAACATGGAAGTATTTTAGTCCAATAAACTATGTCTTGAAATTCATAATTTAGATATGAAATAGATTCACTTAAAGAGGTTGTTGCCCTTAATGGAGTTTTATTATAATCAGGGTAAATAAAGTTCTCTAACCAACTTGAAACCACTTCATTGTCCCGGCTAATTAGCTTAAGGCAGTATTTATCTACCACATAAGACCTTCTAACAGTTAAAGGCACGGCAGCTTACGGCAGCTTCAACTTCTAAAGAGTTAATTGGAGAAGAGGACATAGCCCCCAAAATTATACGGAGTGCTCTATTTTGAATGACATCTAACTTCTTGAGTAAATGACTAGCAGCATTAAAGTAAAACATGCAACCATAGTCAAAATAACTGCGTATTGTTGCTTGGTATAGTTGTTTTAAAATTTTTGGATCAGAACCCCATTTTAACCCTGTTAATGATCTCATAATATTTAATACCTGCTCAGACCTTTTGCATAAATAACTTATATGTTCAGACCAAGATAATTTACAGTCTAGAAAGATCCCCAGATATTTATAGTAGGTATTTACTTGCAAAAAATTACCATTATATTGTAGTTTAGGCCTAAATTCACCATTTCTGGAGAAAACCATGACAACACTTTTATTAGTATTAATGTCCAGTTTCAATTTAGTACTTAGAACAGTGTATAAAATTTTAAGACAGTCATTCATTATGGATTCACCCTCAATTATATTAGATGTCTGAATATATACAGCTAGATCATCTGCATAAAGAAGATATCTGACAGATTTAGGTATCTTCTCCATTAATTTCACCTTGAGGAGTACCTTTATAAGAAATGTTAGGGCCATAAAATTGGTTTTTCACTTTCAAATTCACCTTACGTCCATGTAGAAAAGTAAAAAGCCACTGAAGTACAGCTCCAGGAAATCCTAGCTTGCACAAACTTTTAATGAGGAATTTATGGTCAATATTATCAAAAGCGCCTTTTATATCAAAAAACACAGCTATTGTATACCTATTGGTTTGAAAACCATTCATAATATCGCCAATTAAACAACTTAAGCTATCTATAGTACTTTACCCTCTGCGAAAACCATATTGGTTATTTGGTATTAAAAGGTTCTTCTCTACAAACCAGAGTGGTTTGTAGAGAAGATTCTTGATTTTAGCATTGACTCAAAAAGCTTAGAAAAACATTATGTTAAAGAGATAGGTCTGTAGGAGTCTAGATTATTAAGGTTTTTATTAGGCTTAGGAATAGGTACTACATACTGCTCTTTCCAGGCATCAGGAATTTTCTTAGAATACCACAATTGATTAAAAATATTTGATAATAGTAATTGAGAACTAAGGGGAAGGTTTTTAATTACTAAGTAAGGAATTTTGTCAGGACCAGGAGATGTATTTTTTTTATTTACCAGAGCAGCAATAAATTCACTAATACTGAAAGGATCTTCTAACCACTTAGCTGAGCTGTGACCAGGGTTATTAAAATATTTAAGGTAATTGAAGGCACGGCACTATTATAGTTCATGGAACATACTTTATCTAAATATTGTAGGGCATTGTTATTATCTTGAAAAAAATTAATATTGTTTGAAATATTCTTAGAAAACTTAAATTTACGAATATAATCCTATATAACTTTAGAAGGAGTGCAGCGATTGAATGAAGTGCATAGTGCTTGCCAACTTGAACGTTTTTGTTCTAATATTATTTGTTTCTTTCGGGCATCAAACTTTTTATATATCAAATAATTTTCAACATTAGGAAATTTTTTATATAAAGACAGTGCAAGACGAGCTTGAGAAACAGCTTTTTTACAGATATCATTCCACCACACAGATTTTTTTCTGTATTTTACTATGACTGCTATTAAGAAAAGGCCTCTTAACTGCAAATGAAGATAAAATCTGGTTCAATTTTTCAATAAAATTATTATAATTAACTGAAGCATCACCTGTAGAATGTAATGTTGAAAAGGTAATGTCACATTTGTCTTTAAACACAGCCCAGTCAATTTTATTATAGTTAATAGGTGGTATAGAATAAGATGATTTTATTTGGTTAGGCTTATCATATTTAGGGTATCGATTTGGATATAACAAACCTACATGAATAGGAAAGTGGTCACTACTCATAGGATCATCAGCTATAGCAAATTTACAGCTGGAATTTAATGGGGTTGATACAAAAGCTAAATCTAACACACTAGAACTTTTTCCAAAGGGAGCTAATGTAGTGGGATTATGATCATTTAAGCACACTATATTATGACTTTCCATAAAGGAGTGTATTATATTACCTCTTTTGTCATTTTTATTAGATCCCCAAGAAACATGATGGGCATTAAAGTCCCCAATAATAATAAAATTTCTGGATAGAATTTTGGAATAGATGTCCTGTAATAATTTTAAATTAAATTTACCAGATGGGCAATAAACACCTAATATATCAATCGAAAGATCATTCAGAAGTAATGTTAGCAATATGTTTTGACAGTTATAGGAAGAAAAAGTGTTAATAATATTTACTTGAAATTTATTTTTAACAGCAATAGCTACACCCCCCATGAGGTCTCTCTGAGTCGGCTCTAAATATATTGTAACCCTTTATTTTAAGTGATTTAGTATCATCCAACCAAGTTTCATTTAATAAAACTATATCTATCTCTGTATCAAAAGTATTAATGTAGTTGGTGAGTAAATCTAATTTGGAGACGATACTTCTAGCATTCCAGTGCAATATATTAAGCTGTGAATAAAACATTATACAAAGTTAGCTATCAAGGACTCCTTTATTGTTTTGGAAGAAATGTTAAAACCCTCCTCTTCCTTCTTTTGCATAATGTCTATTATTGTTTTTGTAATGGCATTTAAAATAATATCCGAATTAAGAATTTCTGTTATATTAGCTCTTCTCTGTGGAGAAGATTTGCTTTGAGGCACAGATAGTGGTAATCTATTAGAAAAGTTTAAATTTGGTAAAGGTGGAAAATTTGTTTTAGGGTTTTTACTAGCAACTGTAGCATAAGTAAAATTACCTGCAATTCTATTTTTAATTTCAGCTATTTTAGATGATTTTACTGGACAGGCATTGGATATAGCTACATGGGGGCCACTGCAGTTGGAACATTTCACATTATTTTTATTGGGACAATCTCTGTAATTATGATTTTGTGAACATATAGAACATATTTGAATATTTTTGCAGCTACCACTACCATGATTAAACTTATAACAATTAAAGCATTGTAAAAGTGGTCTTACATACTCTCGAACGTCAAACCATATGTTATCATACGTTACGTGATCGGGTCTTGTTGTAGATAAGAATTGTTCGCAGTGGTTGGAGACTGCCATCTAGTTGTTTCTTAAGAAAACGTTTTACACCTATAACCTGGCAGCGAGCTTCAAGATTGCACAGAAGATCTTCTTCAGTGATATCCACAGGGGCTGTTATTATACCTTGGGATTCAATCTGATCATAGGGAATTTTAGCTGTCCAATTATTTTGTTTCAGTAAAGTTTTATTTAATAAAAAGGTGTTAGCATCTTTCTTGTTTTTGAAATATACTTTAAGAAAATAATTACTTGTTTGTTTCACAAAATCAATACCTGTTGCCTTATTCTTGAGTATATAATTGGTTTTGAATATATCAATTTTTGTCCTAGTATTAGTATCATCGGCATCATGAGATAATAATATTGGATATTCTTGCCTTTCTTCAGTGTAAATATGATGACAATCCTTAAATAAACCTCTCTTAGTATTGATGAATTTAAGAGACATTTTCGTGGCAGGTTCTACAACCTCATCCGTGGTATGAAATTTTCTTTTCAAATCCTTACCGCCGCTGGATTCGTATGTATTCGCTGTATTCGCTGGAGCGTATTATTTGTGAAACAATTAAGTTTAAAGTCGTTTGCAATTTAATAAAATTTTATAATTCAAAAAGACGCGCCAATGGTTTGCCGCGCGCAGGTCAATGCCACAGTTAGGGATGGATCCATAATAATGAGTACTCCTGTTATCGATACTTTTCATTCGATACTAGTACTAGTATCGTGTAACATTAACATTTGATATTGAGTACTATAGTCCTTTTTTTTTTTTTTTGGTTCTGTTTGTCCATACGGACAGGCAAAGGGATCAAAGCCCATACAGCCAAGTCTGATACAATTTTTCATTACATATTATTTACTTCTTCATATTGTATAACTTATTTATAGTCATTGTCCGTCAGTAAGTTAAGTTGTTATCATTAATTAGGCGCTGAAAACCTAATTAGATGATTTCTCTGGGAATTCCGGTTGAATATGAAAATACACATAAATTACTCTTATATTACATTCACCACACTTCAGCACCTTAATTATATTATATTACATAAAATATCAGCAAAATTATTCAATATAACACTATAAAACACTAAAAAAATGAATATAATACAAGAGCTTAACATGACATCTCCAAATTCGCGCCGAAACTCAGTACTATAGTCCATAAAATACAGCTTGATCTCTGTGACAGATGTCAACGAAACCAACGAATAGTGTTGCCAACAAGATCAATAAAGAATATGCTAAAATGGTGTTAAAATTATGCCAAAATTATGCCAAGTGCTTTATAAAAATGCTAAAAATTTTGCTAACATTTTTCAATGTCAAATAAAACGTAATATAATTTTAAAATATTTATTAAATAATAAAATATATGTTTTATTTGACTATGTTATCAAATAAAATATTAATATCTTGGTCTTCATCGACATCTAATGTGCTTGAAGATGAGGAGGCCTTATTGCTCAGACTGTAACCAATCCTTGAAATTCGGCATTTGCTCCCACTCTTGACCGGTAATGTTGACTGTATTTAGGTGGCATATTAATAACTGTCTAACAACTAATAAAAACGTATACACTGTAAGAACTTTAATACGTTTACGTTAGAATGACAACAAGTACGCGGTAAAGTATATCCTATTTCTATCTCATTTCTTTCATACAAGAAGGAGAAAGTGAAAAAGTGTTGCTAATCTATGGTATATTGAATGAAATTTGGTGGGGAATCCCCGCAATATGGTAGAGAATATTAAACGTCAAGACCCTTTCCATTATGTTGGCACCAGGAGCGCCAAGAATAAAACAAAGGGATTTATTCTAAATGGAAATAATTACGTACGCATTAATGTAATTTTCATGGTTAATCTTCTATTTTATATTTTTTCTATATGCTAAAAAATATGCTATATGCTAAAAAACAAATAAATTTGCTAAACAACATGAAAATATGCTAAATTTAGCATAAAATATGCTAAATTGGCATCACTACCAACGAAACAAGTTTGATCTAGTGTTGAGTAGCACGTCAAAGAGGCAGTACATTTGTCGCGTCAAAGACGTCAAAATGTAAGAGCGGCTCGACATTTCAAAATGTACCGCTTCAAATTTTCTGTCGCGGTAGCGCAAGCGAGGACTACGGGACACGCTTCAAAACTAGACATGTGTAACACTGCGCTGCGCCGCGCAATTGCGCCAACTCAGTTCACTGCGCTGGAAGTATCAACTCACTTCTAGAAAATGTGTTAGCGCACGGCGCAATCGTCGCAGCGCCGGCGAATCTGAACAATTTTTTTATTTATGCGCCTATAAGGCAGGCTATAGTCGACCTTACTGCCTTGTCTTACGTAGCTTACACATAATTTTCTTTACATATAATTTATTATTAGCGTAAGAGATAAGTAACATCCGTCAGTAAGTCGTTACCATTAATTGGGTGCTGAAAACCAAATACACTATTATACATATTAACGTAAATCACTATTATATGATATTCACAACACTTCAACTGTATTACATATTAAATTAGCTGACTCAATACAGATGTTGTTCTGTTCAAATAAAATAAAGGAATGCTCTTTGAAATCGACAGCAGCGCCACCTACCGAGTCCAGTTGTGAATCTAAACCATTCTCGTATCCCTTTGAACATACACAAAACATTTCATCAACATCGGTCCAGTCGTTTAAGAGGAGTTTCAGTGACGTACACAACAAATATATATAATGTAAATAAAGATAAAATATCAGCAAAATTATTTAAAATATAAAACTAAAAACAATAATTCATTCAAGAGCGTAACATGACACTCCCATATTCCCGCCGAAAAACTCGTCGGTCGAACAACACTGTGAAGTGTAAATAACTCTTTTAAAAATTGAGTTATACCTAGGTGCGCATTTAGTAGCTCATTCGGTTGTTTCGTATGTTGCGCTATGACGCAATGAGTTAGAAATGGAATTATACCTGCAGTGGCGCAGATGGCGCACATTTCATTCGTAGCTCACTCGGTCGTATTTACATTTTGTTGCGCCATGGCGCAATTTTGAGTTAGCGCAATGAGCCGGCGCAGTTTACTGCGCCGGCTCATTGCCCATGCCTATTCAAAACTCTGTAGAGTGAGTGAGAGAGAACGCGTCGAGCCTCGTAGTAGTCGTATGCATCACTTCAGTACTGCGTCTACTCTTTCACCTAATTTATATGTACTAGAATGAGATGACACTACTAAGTTTCTGCTGAATCGTGAACGTCGTGAACAACAATATTGAGCTTTAGGTAAATACAAATAGAGTTTCAAATGGCACGGAATAGTGTGATTTTATTTTGGCATCGCCTCGTTTGAAGTAGGATAGTACATTGTACTGGCTCAGTACAATGTACTGGCTTAGTATAAGAAAAGCCTACTCTTACAAACTCTCATTCATGTCGCGTCCTAATCTAACACGCCAATCCTCATTGGCCTCGCCTCATTTGAAGTGCGACAATGTACTGGCTCACTACACAAAAGAGGCTCCTCATACAAACTCTTTTTTATGTCATGTCCTACCCAACACTAGTTTGATCGAGCGACATGTTTACAATTTCATTTTGTATCAAATATATTTTCATTCTTTTCGTGCCAGTTTTATTGCAACTGAATTGCAATATATTATAAATATAAAAATATTAATATTCATGCCTTTTTTTTTTTTTTGAGGGTGGGCTGCGGTCGGCGCGCCTCCGCACCACTCCGTCCGGGGCGACAGAGGGGCTTAAGCACGCAACTCCCGCAACCCACCCGAAAACCATCTCGCCTTCGTCATTGGGCCGACCACCGGAGCAGGTTTACTTGTCGTCAGTGGTCGGCCCGACGGAATACCCCCTACGTGGGGTACCCTCCCATCGACCGACGTCCCCCCCTCGGGGAGGACGTCGGTCTTTAGTCCCGCGGTTGGCCTCTCGGTGGGTGACGGACTAATCCTCGGTCACGTCACTCGCGGGCTCGGCTAGGGCGGCATGAGGCGCAGGTAGTTGCGCCTGCGCCGCCCCAGTCGCCGGCGGCGGATCTCCTCATCGAGGCTGCGCTCCTCGCGCAGACGATCCGCCGCCTCCTTCTGCGAGATCACTGTCTCGCAGAAGGCTGCGACCGCGTCCCAATTCCCGACGCTGTCGACCATCGCCCTAGCGATGGCCGGCAGCGTCAGGTCGGCACCGATGATTGCGACGAGTTCACGGCGCTGCACTGCCCACGCCGCGCAGGCCTCGAGCGTGTGGCGCGCCGTGTCCTTGTCGCAATCGCAGTGGTGGCAGGACGGTGTACTCTCCCTCTTTACGACCATGTGCAGGTATTTGGCGAAGCTCCCATGCCCCGTCAACACCTGCACTAGTCGGAAGGAGAGCACCCCGTGCCGCCTTTCCAACCACTGCATCAGCACCGGCCGGAAGGCCTCCACGGTTCGCACCCCGAACCGAGGCCTCTCCAGCCGGACTGCCCAACGGGCAATGACGTCTCGGCGGGCGTCGACGCGCCAGGCGGTGAGCTCCCTTAACGAGATCTCACCGCCCTCCGCTCGCACCCCCGTCACCCGCCGAAACAATCCGGCGAGCATCTCCGCCTCCAGGTCCCACGGGGGAGTCCCGGCCAATAGGTACGCTGCCTCCGTCGCCACCGTGCGGTATCCGCGGATGGCCCTGACCGCCATGACCCTCTGTGGTCGCCACAGAAGGGCCCTAAGTCGGACGGTCAAGGACCCCGCCCACACCGGTGCGCCGTACAGGGCCATCGACCGGATGACCCCCGTGTACAGCCGTCGGCACGTAGCGCTCGGTCCGCCCACGTTCGGCATAAGCCACGATAGGGCGGACGCCGCGCCGACATTAATATTCATGCCTAAAATGTACCTCGTAAGTACTGAAATACTTACTAAACATTTTATACATAAATGACGCTTACGTACGTACAAGCTCATACTGGACTGAAAATAAAAAAGAGATGGGACAGTCGATATACCTCGCTTCTTTTTTGGATTAAGAGGTTTAGGTGTTATCTATCGTTTTGTACAATGATATGTCTTTTATTATACTGTTTATGGTTAGTAATTATTAAGCATTAAATTTGTAATAATTACAGTGTAAGCAAATGGGCTTTGTAACGATCTGTCAAATGTCCTTCCTATGAAATTACTTTAATCTCTGAAATCATCACCATCATCATATTCACAGTTCATATACATCTCACTGCTGGGCTCGAGCCTCCTCCACAATGGGAGGGAAATCGGCTTCCTACACCACGCTGGTCAGAGGGGTTGGTTTAGGATTTTATTTCGAGTTTTCCATCTCTTGCATAGATGTTATATGCATATCATATTTCTTAGTCGTCTTTTACGACAGCCAAGGGCAAGATAGGGTGGTGAATTGTATTCTTACTTCGTCACCACACAGAAAATCAACATCATCCCAATTACTTGAGAACCACGCTATATGTCCGGCCTTCCATTGTACTAGGTATATGCATAAGTTTAGAAAATATTTTTATAATGATTGCCTGCCTGACGTCCACCCTCCTTGGCAATAAAAAACGGCCTCGGATGCAGTTGCACAGTTCAATGTAAACCTCTTAGTCGTCTTTTACAACACCCATGAGCAATGTAAGAGTTTATAGTATCTGTAAATGGTAATTTGTGAAATTAAATATATGTTGATAGATATACAACGATATCATTATCATTTTATCTTTGTAGGTATTGCCATCAAGGCCGGAATAACCCTATCAGGGCCCTAGGCAATGTATTCCTTTACCCTTTTTCTTACTTTTAAATAAAATATATGTTTTCTATTACAAAAGTTCAGTCGATCAGATCCACCTATTTGGTATTCTGTTATTTCAATCGCTTATTCCAACAATATGCCTTATTACCTTCACTTAATACTACAGCATCACCTCACATACTTGACTGTTTTTCCTTTTATTAAAAGTATCTTAATGAACAGGTAAAGCAAGAGAAGGAGAAGTTCTCCTTCTCTTGCTTTTGGTTCTCATGTTATTCACATAGATAAATCGGTTAATCATGTTTTCGCCACACCTTTGAAAGGTAAAATTGATGATAAGTTCTAAGATCATTATCGCTTGGAAGATATGGTAAGATATGGTAGATTAAGTACTTAGTTATATATTTAAGTACTAGTCGGTGAATAAAAGCCTTATTTCAAATTTGTGTTTTATTGATGAAAATTTAAATTCATAAATTTTACATTCAACTTATTTACAATGCCATAATTCAATTTCATTATTTACAAAAGCGTTTTTGGTGTTTATATAATTATATATAGCGTATATACCTACCTACCTATTCACAAAAAATGTATATAAAGGTCACCAAATTGAGTTGGGGATTTAAATAATGATGCATTTTATGATACTTTAATATTTTAAAATACAGTAAAACCCGTTTAAGACGATTTCGCAGGGACCCGACCAAAAACGCGTCTTAGGCGGGAAAGCGTATTATGCGGACAAGGTAAAAAACGTGCCATTATTATTTATTATATTATATTATTATTTTGATTACCTACGTATTGAATTTAACATTTAAAAATTACCTAAATAAAATGTTGTTTATTTTCTTTATTTAATATACTTTCTACTAGATACATTTTTAAATATTAAAAAATAAAATATACTTAAAAGTATAAAAAAAATGTTGTTTATTATTATTACGTTACTTAAAGTAATCACTTATTTTAGTTTGACAAAAAGATTTTGAGGCATTAGCAATTACAATATTTTCAACGTAATTTAATTTTCGCAGTGCGTCTTCGCTTTGATTCAAAGAAGTTACATAGCGTCTTAAATCATTAACTACTGATAATGCCTGGGCGTGTGACAAAATCGGAGTTGACTCATTTTCTTCTTGGTCATTGTCACTTAGGGTCGCTCGACAGTCGCTGGCTGCTGTCGCAAGGAGTACCTAATATGTGTATTTGAGTGGCACGTGTTGGCGTATTAAACGGGATGACGAGCGTATTAAGCGTTAAGAAATGTCTCAAGTTGCTGGGACCGACGCAAAATGGCGTATTATGCGGGATATCGTATTAAACGTGATCGTATTAAACGGGTTCTACTGTATGTAGGTGTCTTAAAAACTTATCGCTGTTTAGTAACGATATTATAGTATTTACAAGGTGCTATTTCAAAGTCTAATTCATATCAAATAAAATTATAAAATTATTAACAAAAGACTAGATTAAAAAGGAAAAGGACGTATCTATCAGTTTTCATATACGGACTTGGCAACTTAAAAATCCCATTCGAGTTTCTGTAAATATTTGGTTTGTATGCAGGTATCTATTTAATCCATAGAAACAAATTATTACTTTTGTATCACGTTGTTTTTAGTAAAATAGGTTATAAGTTATTTGTTAAACTATGAATTATTTGATTACAATCTATTTGAGTGCTGAAAATTGAATCATAATCGTGATTGCTTAATTTTGAGTGAGAATATTTTATCTATAACTAGCTCTCTACGGTTCTACACATTCTAAATATCCTTTCTGCTATACCCTATAACTGCACTCGTTCCTTTTGTTAAACTGCACTCTAGTTCTCTGTCTCTTAATATTTATTGTTACCGCTACGCTCACAGGTCTCATTATTAATTTTGAAGCCTATATATTTTCTTGGTAAATAGATTATTCAATGTGGAAAAAATCAAATTGTACATATAGTTCTTCGTAATTCCCGAGAATAACGCTTTTGGGGAAGCAAACTTCAATTTTGCAATAGTAATGTAGAACTAATTGTAAGTTGTTGTATGTAAACATTGATGTCTGCGTATTCGCCGCCTATACGTTTACGCATCATTATTATGAAAACTCTCAAACTCATAAATTTTTGTGAAGAAACACATTCACAATGCGAAATTGAGTAAAAGTTTGTAAGTATGAAAAGTATTTTGCGTGGGATGTCGAATAAGCGTACTTACGTACATAATAAAGATATATCCTGATTGCCTGACTATTGAAAAGTAGCCTAAGTTAACATATTGACGCTTAAAAGTGTACGATGATTAATTTATTCAACCACTCCTTTAGGTATTTTAGCAAACTATTGGTTATTATAATTTTAAAACTAAAACATTTGTATGTGATGACTTTTCAATGACTGCCTTAACTCGTATTTTAACTCTGCAATTTGAGTACACTATGTAGAGTTTGGTGGTTTTAATATAATGTAGAGATAATAAATATAAGGTTTAGGCAATAAAGGTTCATTTCATATTCAATATCTTTAAGTTAATCGAAATATTGACAAATAAAGAAGACTATGTGTGTATAATAAAATATTGCAATTAAGTGACAAGGAAGACTAGAAATAAATAATAAGCGCGCGTCATTCGTTAAAAAAAAATAAACAAATGTGCAGACATATTAATTATTTTATTTTATAGTGGGAATAAGAAGGACAATAATAAATCACTTAGTTTTTAATGAACAATTGTTTGTATAACAAGAGCCAGGACGTTTATAAGAAGTCCAGAACACCCACTATATTTAGAAATCCATCAAACTCTGAGGTGTTTCCAAATATTTAAGATTGTTTTATCATATTATTAGCTATGCCGCAATGAGCACAAATGGCTACGAACGTTTTCCCCCGTTAGTTTCTCTCACTCTATTAATTCCCTCGAGAGTGAATATAATTATGAATAAATAAGACAATTTAAGCTAGAGACGAACTTAAGACATTATTGATAAATATGCAATCAATCGACATTTTTTTTTATTTTTAGAATAATATGCTTATTAATTAATGAAAACAGATATAGCGCTCAAAAAAGTATGCAAAAATACTTAGCACTGATGAACAATAATTGAGTTACGCCTGAGTGTACGATGATAAAGAACAAGATAGCAAAAACATTCATTTCGACAATTGAATATCACTGTCTTTATATAAAATAATTTAATATCCATTGACAAAATCTCACTAATGTCTTTTCATGCATTAAATTCATAAATTCTTAATACTATACTTATTAAGTGAAAGCTAACTTAACTATAAATATATCTACAATAAGTAATTTTTTTAATTCCAGTGGTTTAATATTAGTTGATACAACTAAAAATATTGCAAAAAGCCGTGGTTTTATAGAGTGAATAGAATATAATTTATAATGAATCAAATGACTTTTATGGTTAGTAAGTTATAGATCTACTTTTATACAAAACACATTTTAAAGTGTAGCTCGGCGACGACGTAGAACTTTGCGTGGAATATCTACGAGTCTTGTTTTACATTAGTAGTGTTACTGTGATATTCATGGCCTTATATTATTTGGTAAAAGATCTAAAGTAAAAACGACTTTCACCCATTTATTTATCAAATGAAGATAAAATGTTATTAAATAAACGATGTTTCTGAATATCACTCAATAATATTGCACTGAATATAGCAAAAAATATGTATTGTAATGGCTATAATTAATTATATTTGTTTGTATATCATTTAATAATAATATATAGTTTTTAAAAATAATAATAGTTTCATTCATCATCATCATCATCACAGATCAATTACGTCCCACTGTTGGGCTCGAGCCTCCTCCACAATGGGAGGGAAGTTGATCTACTACACCACGCTGTTCAGGAGGGTTGGTTATTTCCAGTTTTCCTCCTCTTGCACAGTTGTTATAGTATACCTATTTATACCTTAGTCGTCTTTTACGACATCCACAGGTAAGATAGGCTGTGATGAATTGTATTCTTAGTCCATCACCACATGGAATTACATTATTATTAAAAAAATATTAAATACAAAAATAACTTTTACTTTATTCTTTTATAAATTTAATTATTCATAGCAATTTACATATTTTTGCGGTAGACAGGTACAGAAATATATTTATTGGATAACATGGTTCTTATTAGGCAAGCAGATAAGTGAAAGTGTTAGTCAGGATCTTCAGATAATTGAAACTGCAAAAATGGGCAATTGCGTAAGGATCTAATGCTTTGTGTACGAATTTTAAGAACATTGGTCACCAAATAATTTGTTTTTTATTATTTATATTACGTAAATTACGTTTAGTAAAGAAAGTTCGAAAGTTTAATTCAGGTGCCCTTGTACATAAAAGTAATTAAAATGAATTTCTTTTTAATGTATGTAGAAGTGCCCAACGCTAGACAGTAAAAACGGCAAATTTTAAAAACAATTCATCTGGTGGCGATAAAATTATCAATAATAATAATAGTAATAGGTAAATAACCTATTTAGCCACAAGTACACGATAACAACTAGTATATAATTATTGTAGTATTTACAGCAGTTTTTTTTTACTTCTGTTCATATTATTATTAATTTACAGTGTATGGGCAACAATATTTTAAATTAATGTTAGCAATCAATTAATGTCAAGGATGACAAGGCCTATATTGAATTCATAGTATGAAAGAAACATTTAATTATTGTGCGTATCATACATTTTTGGTAGTGAATTATAAGAAACCTACATTGAAAACAATAGTGATGCTTAACAATAAAATAACACAGCATAGTTTTATTGAATGAATATGTATAGTATGATATCTGTATGAGGTGTGTTTGTGTATTAGTATTACTAGTGTGTAGAAACGTATGATGGATGTGGCATTTCTATTTAATTTAATTTTCAAGAAAGTAGCTGGTATGTTACAAAGAAATATTCTTTTGCCTGATAATTTTCTTGCCAAATGCCTAGAGATCTACTTATGGCGTGGTTCGTTTTAGTGGATATCCCGCATCGGGTGTGTGCCCATCATATAAATATACATAAATATGTTTTTCACAGCGTTAGTAAAATACTAACGCTAGATGTCAAACTGCTTAAAAAATATACCATATAAACTCAAAAGAGAAGCCCCTTGGAATATGTTGGTTACCACGTTATGTAGAGAAAATGTATACCATCATTAGAGAGTGAAATACGTCGAATGTTGCAGTGTGAATTCCCTGATAACAATCAAAATTTCAAAAAATTTCCTTTATTATTTATTAAGATATCAAACATTACGGGTTTACATATATACATAAACATCCAAACGACAATTACTAGCCACATCCATCAAATAAAATAAAAATATATATTCTATTTATATAGGCACAAAATTTTAACTTATTACTAAATTAATATTTTATAAGAACATGTCACTTAAAATTAATTAAGTAAGTAACACGTTAATAAAGTCAGGCATAACATTACATTAAATAATTTTGGCATGTGTAGCTTCTTAATATGTCAGCTTAAAGCTTTTTGCAAAGAGGCTTTAAGCCGTTTTCACTATTTAAGTAACGACAATAAGAATAATAAATACGAATTACTGTTATTGCTTTATTGGTTCAGTGGCATAAGTATGCAACACCCGTTTGCGTGGTCCTACATTCAAATCTAGGATCGGGCAAAAGGTGTTATTACGTTTACCTACTCAAGAAATTCTCAATTACAAGCATGCCTTAAAGGTTCAAGATATGCTTGTAATTGAGAATTTCTTGAAGCTGAGTAATATGAAGTCTTGTAAATACTAGACTTCATGTGACTAACTGTGGGATTAAAAGGTGAGTGAAGAAATATATTACACTTCTATCTACCACTTTGGCTATAAGTGGTATAAACAAAAAATTAGTGTTATTGAAGATATACTTCTTTTGGCGCGTTAGGGCATAATGACGAATGTAAATTTTTACTATCACAAAAAACCGACACCCGAAGTTAGCTAGTCAACATTTTTTACAACTTTTTTGTCATCTAGATAATGCGTTGTAATAAAACTTCCAATATATTAAATAACTGTTTTTCTATTATTAGTGTCGTTTTTTCTTCAGTAAGAATATAAGAACATCAAAAAGAGATTTTAGAAAGATTTTTATCTGGTTAAAGAAGTATAACTTCTTACATGCGTACATAAGTACACACAGACTTTTTTATTTGTAATTAGGGCAATAGTTTCACGTCTAACATGTTTAAAAGTTAATTTTTATATTGTATTTTCAAAAATAAAACTGCACTAAAGATCGTATGTTTTATTAAAGAAATACCTACAATAATCATTATTGTGATTTATAATCAGCCACTGCTATTTCTATCTTAATTTAAGATAGGTGATTCAAGAAGGCTGAAATTATTATTAGCAAATATACATATATTCTATATACATACAAGGACCAGACGTAAATGATTACACCGGTATTATGCAATCCATACTTATAATTATAAGACTTACATTAAATTTAATCTCTCGTGTAAGGCGAAGCGTTTTGCAGCTATTATTTAGAATAGAACATTGCCCGTATTTAATTATTTGCCTAAATGACTAGATCCTTTAAATAAATAATATAAAAAATACATACGTAATGATAACAGGACAACTATAACAAAGATAGATTTTATATATCAAATAACCACGTACATAAACACAATAGCTATTAAATTATTATATTTTTTCTAAATATAACTTTAATTATGATATTGAAATGGTAGGTATTCATTTTGTTATTCTTTAATATTAAATATAAATAATCATATAACTTTTTATAACATTTTATAAATAATATCTTTCAATTTTGGACTACGTCCAAGTATGGTGATAACAGAAACGTAATACGATATTTATAATTTGTATTGACAAGCACCTAAGGATACCGCATATTTTATGTTTTCCATTTGTTATTATTATACCAGCACTTGTGCTGGTATAATGGTACTTACCTACCGAGCTACACTCGGTAGGTAAGTATCCAGTAGTCTTATGTTGAGCCTGCTAATCTTTTTAGGAATTTTTCGAAGCATAATAAATAGTACTATTAATATATAATAATATACACACATACATAAGTTTAGCAGTGTAGGCAGGTAGTCACTTTTGGGACCAGCACTTACTACTGAATCAGTTTATAATTTTAATAGACAACAATAAATCTTATCTTTAAAGATATTTGAAGATAAACATTTCAAACAATATAATATTGAAGCCGTGATTTACGAAACCAAAATATATATTTACTGACGTAGGAAAGCAACTTTGTTTTAACAGCAATATTAACAACTTACAATGAAAATAAACTATTTGATTGATTCTAATGTCTAGTAGTAGATTTATATTCCTTACAGAGTTATTTATGCCAATGTGGGCCCGTACAAATAAAACTATTTTACAGTTTTACTTTTTTATTGGCGCTGTAAAATGAGATAGAAAATAATTAATACATTAAAAATTAAAAAGTTTAAAAGTTTTAAATTAATAATACATCATTACACTTGTACTAAATAGTAAATGTTTAATTAAAACATAACTGTAGTTGAATACCAATGTGTATGTCTACAACGTAAATGAAATACTGTATTTTTCCACTTACATTTAATTACTTTCCCACGTCACTATAGAGAAAATATCAGCTATATATAATATATTTAAAAGCAGCATAGAATATAATAATATTTTTTAACAGGATAGCAAATATTCGGTACAATGTTGTCTTAAAAAGCGAATGATATGTTGATTTTATCTTACATTTTAAATATTATCTATAAAAACTTTGCGAATTTAAAATAGTATCACTTTGTACTTATCCAAATATATAGGGAATGGTCTCATTGTACTTTAATAATAGACATAGCCTAAAAATTTTGTATTTTAATAATCGTAGTTGGGTCATGCAGGACAAAATGTATAATAAATACTTAGACATAACAAGAAATCACATAGCAAATAATTATGCTTGTAAAAATATTTACTGTAACAGTGAAATTGAGTTTTATCTTGAAATTATGATATTTATACCGCTTTTTTATTAAATAGTAAGCATGATTTTATTAAGTAGTTACCGTTGTTTATTCTATAAATACAATTAAAAAGTTAGGTTAATCTGATTTATGTGGGATGTAATAGAACGCACGTCCTATGGTTGTGATTAAGCATCCTGGTATGAAGTTATGAACCGGTTGTCAGTATTATTTAAATACAGTGTATTTCGGTTATAACGACGGCGGAGGGACCACTTCAATGTCGTCACTATATCCGAAGGTCTATATCCGAAATCAGTTTTTTTTAATAGTAAATGTACGTCTGGGAGCCATTTTCACAAGTTTAAGAATCACTGTTCACTCACTGGAAATAGCTACGTAACTGTTTCATAATTTTAACTTCGCGCACATGCTGAGTAACGCTACACACAAACAAAGCATTTGACCATCTGCGAATGTAAACAAAGGATAATCCTATACACAAACTAAGCATTTGACCATCTGCGAATATAAACAAAGGATAAGAAAGCTTAATAGTTAAAGCTTATGAATGAGACTTTGTGCATTTGCCGACTCAGTCGCAATATCCGCAAGGAATTTCTAGGAATATGTCCTAAATATTTCATAAAAACAAATCGGTATACCCGAATTAGGCGTTATATCCGGAGTCGCTATTGCCGAATGAATTTTCTACAAAAGTACGCTTTAAATTCTAGGGACCCTAGTTCGACGTCGCTATAACCAAAAAGTCGTTACAACCGAGGTCGTTATTAATGAAATCCACTGTATATAACACATAATTTATATGAATATTGGAGTAAATTTTGATTTTTAATGAAAATATATTTTAATTTTATTTGAGCCCTGTAAACATAGAATACTAGTTAATAAGCAATAGTGTTATTATATGTATGGTACCGGAGTAATACAATGGCTACCATGCCCACCTTACCCGTAGTTTTCGGAACGATTAAGTGGCGTAAGCAGTAAGGGAAGGAAAAATTTAAATAAAATGTATGACAACACATGAGCCCTGATCACATAGTAGGCCAATTTCGATTATATAGCGAAGGTTCGTGCCCAAAAGTGCATCAAGGGCTGCGATGTAGGATTTTGCAATAAGAGAGCGCCAAGCGCGAGTTGTATAATGGAAAAGTTTGCTATAAGTGTATGTATGACATATATATATTTATTTTTAAAGGACTTGTATCCAAGCCTTGGACGTGTGTCTTCGCTTACATATCTGTCTTCGCTTTTATTAAATATTAATTGAAATGAAGGCATTAAAAATAAAAATAGACAGATACAATTTTGAAGACTGGGATTGTAACAAAAATCTCTGGGCAGTTCTTTAAATAAATATAATTTGTAAACATTTTAGAATAGTGACTTTATCACATCATGTAATCAATCACTTGGCTTTATAAGATGATTTTGTCCACTTTATTTAGATAACATATAGTTTATAACAAATAAATTCTTACGTTTTCAGGGTTCCGTACCCAAAGGGTAAAAATGGGACCCTATTACTAAGACTTCGCAGTCTGTCCGTCCATCTGTCTGTCATCAAACTGTACCTCAAGAACCGCGTTAGCTAGACAGTTGAAATTTTTACAAATTCTGTATTTCTGTTGCCGCTATAACAACAAATACTAAAAACAAAATAAAATAGATATTTAAGGGGTGCTCCCATACAAAAACAGATACTTTTTTGATCTTTTTGCTCGATATTGATAAGACAACAGGTAAGCACTTGTTATCTTAGAGTCTAGGTAAACAAGGGTTCCATACTATTATCTAGGTCCTAGACAATGGTACGGAACCCTTCGTGCGCGAGTCCGATTCGCACTTGGCCGGTTTTTATTATTTTATTCAAGTGTTTGCTGTACTCTTTTAAGACTTCAGATTATTTACTATATAATATATATGTATATATAAAATTTTGTAATATTTGTTTGATTTTACAGTATATAAGCATAATTATATTCCACTCTCATCCATTCCATCAGCTCAGAAATCGTTGTTCTCTGGGATGCAGTGCTTTCCTAGGAAAGGGATAATAATTCACTGCGATAGTTGTGGTAATAAAGCCTCTAATACATAATCGCGACCGAGTGAGGCCTGCAATTAATGGCCGGCGAAGGGATGAGTGGTGATAATGATAATAATTACATTCCATTTTATTGGCTATATGTATATTGTATATACTTTGTATTGTATTTTCTTATTATAGGTGTATTTTATATTTCATCAGTGGCATTAAGTATTATAATGACATTATTTATTTGGTTTAAAGGTCATAGTTACCGAGTCATAATTTTAAAAAAAGATATTATTAATTATTTCTCCCATAAATTTTTGGTAGATAGCAAGTTTTGCAAATCGATAAATATTGCAAATAAAAAGTAAGTACACAGTCACTATCTAAAGTGTACGGCAATAGTTTACAAAAGATTAATGACGTAATTTTTACCAAAGTACAACCATGATACAACTTTTCTTACATATTATTGTATAATACGATACAAAATCTATGTTTCAAAACAGTTGACTCCTTGGTCCTCTCTTTTAACAAGCAAAAGGCATAATATCGATGGTGTATTCATTTATAATTTATTACAATTAATTTATATAATATAAGATTTAAATAAAGTTTGTTATCCATAAATAGGTAGGTATTTAAATAAATAATAGATATCCTACAAATGTGAGGAGTCTCCAAGCGCAAAAGGACGTAGTTCAGCATTCAATTACATCTAAATATTGGCTACTAGCATTCTAGATAACTACGTTATAATATATAAAATGGTGATTTTTAGAGAACTACATTATAATAATTTCCCAATTATAAACTTACGCAACATATAAGGTGACGGTATGGTCTCACAGCACAATATTTGTGATACTTTTTAACAAGTATCTAGTTGCATATTTTATTACGTTAGTATACCTTACGTATTGATAGGTGTTATTTAATTTTTATAATATTTACAGCCAGCGTTATTTTTACTAATTTTTTTTTTTTTATATTAATCACTAATATTAATTCAGGCAAAAATAACTCTTTGTATGTATGTAGAAGGCATGTTCATGGTACAATATCAACATAAGTGGTATACACGAACTTGTACACCTCTGGAATTAGCATAACTCATTTCGTAAAACTAATATACATATTTATATTCGAATTTAAAGATAATGAATTGAGCTTCATCTATGCATCTACCGCTACATATTATATTATTTCCAATTATATTATCGAAAAGGCAACTTAAACAGTTTTTTTTATATAGTTCAACAATATGTCTTTCTGAATTTCAAATTTTACAAAGCGGTAAATAATTATAATATAAATATCACAACATATGCAGGAGAAATTAATAACTATGGTGATTATTATCTAATTATTATAAAAGTAATCATGTCTTTTACTATTTTACTCACAAATATAATTCAAATATTTTAGAATAAAAATTAGGTACGCATGGACTGTCTTTAGGTTTGAAATAGATTTCTTTAATTTTCAATATGAAGACAGCTTGCCGTATAAATACCGACACTCGACTTACTTTCATTCTTAACTGTGATGTAATCACATTGCTTCAAAAATTTTTATACAGTTACATTGGTTTTTGATCCCTCATTATCCTATAAGTTTACCCGAATTCACGAGATAGTAAACACTACGCGTAGATACACATATATTATAAATGTCCGTCAAATAATTTACTAGAAATTTATTTCAAAACCTGTAGAAAAATCACAAATCTTTCGATCTTAATCATTGACATCAAATTATTAAAAGCTACGTCTTTGCCTCGTACTTCAGTAGCTTTCTTCTTCTAGTCTCTTACCAATAACATTATGCTCACTATATACGGATACAATCACAATTTATAACGAATTTCGACTTTTCTCAATCATGTATTAGGTACATGGGTACATAATAATAGTAAGTTTCTTAAACTCATATATATTTGCGTTGCATTAAATAAGGAGATGAGAAAAACACAGTATCAGTTTGTTTAAACGAAGCGGTCAGCATCAGCGGTACAAGTATAGGCAGCATTAAGAGAACGCCTTATAGTGAATAAAGAAGAAGATGAGAAACACGGCGTAGGCAGTGGGGAAGGTGATTCTAGCGATCACATCAATCGTCTTCGCCACGCGTATCGGATGCGGTGGTTCTTTTTTGCGAACCTGGACGAAACACGGCTGAAAGAAATTATTATGCAAATGAATGATGATATTGAAAGCCGCTACCGTGGTTAACAGGCTTATGGTTTTGTGTCTGTGGCGACGGAGCACTTTAATCTACATGAAATGTAATTATTAATCTAGCTTTTTAAAATATTACCTATAGCTTATTAACAGTTTTAAAATTATACCTCGAAAAGGAAATTAATGAAATAATGTCATTAGGATATGCAATGGGCACATATGAGTTGAGTGAGGTCAATGATACAAGTACCTTAGCCTTCCAAAAATATGCAAAATTACGCATAAATTAGGTAGAAACCAAATCATTTGCGATTTGACTTATATGAAAGGGAGAGCCACTCATTCAAAATTGTATGATTTTATGTTTAAAGTTTAATGATAAAAATTAAATAAGTTTATCGTTATTTACAAAGTCGTACAACAAATTTACTAGAATTCATTCGTCACTATTTATTTAGTGGTTAAAATTTCGTATAAAGTTCATTACATTCGCCAAGTGGTTATACGATTTGCATCACAATGTATTACATAGACTTTTACCGTATAGTGACGGAATAAGAATACAATTCACCACCCTCTTTGAAGAAGACTAAGGGATTATTTACAGATAAAGTCTGTGCAAGAGAAGGGAAATCCGAAATGAAACCCTATGCCAACCCGTCTGACCCGCGTGGTATAGAATGTCAATTTCTCTCCCATTGTGGTGGAGGCTCGAGCTCAACAGTGAGACGTATATGAGCTGTAATGATGATAATATAGACTACCTATTATAATATATTCACTATTTACTAAAATGATTTATGCGATATTATGATAATACTGTAAGCATATTATGTGTTCCCTAGCCGAGGATTAGACCGGGGGTTAGTCCGTCACCCGCCGAGAGGCCGACCGCGTGAGGAAAGACCGACGTCCTCCCCGAGGGAGGGGGGCGTCGGTCGATGGGAGGGTAGGGGGTATTCCGTCGGAATGGCCACTGATGACAAGTAACCCTGCTCTAGTGGTCGGCCCAACGACGAAGGCGACGTGGTGTTCAGGTGGGTTGCGGGAGTTGCGTGCTTAAGCCCCACTGTCGCCCCGGACGGAGTGGTGCGGAGGAGCGCCGACCGCAGCCCACCCCAAAAAAAAAAAACATATTATGTGTTAGTGAATTAACGCATATTCACAGATCGCTTATGTAGGTATATGCCTATGTATTTACCAAAATATAAATATAAGATATGATCTATTTCGCAGTGCTAGATTTAGTTCTATTTAATAAAATAGACCTACTAATACATTGTTGGTCAGTTACTTTTGTGCTTTTTACAGAATTTTATTTCGAGTTGTTCTTCTGCAATGATATATTTTGTTTATATCTTTTAGTCAGCTTTTACAACACAATTGGGAAATGAATAGGTAGTAAATTGTGTAGTGAATTCAATAAAAATTACCATAATAATTTATACTATTATTTATGAATTAAAATAGTTAACTAAATTGATAAATAATTAAAACACACATTTTACGTACATTGATTTTGAAATTCCAAAGATGAAAGCTTAATCGGTTTTTATTTTGACTTTTCATAGGTCAGTTTGGTAAGGACACTTATTAAATTTTTCTGTTATAAAAGAGTAGACTCGATGAATTTTTGATTGAAATGCCACTGCTATCGTTTTATGTAATATGTATATGTTCGTACATGTGTGTTCGTATATGAAATAAAATATATGTTTTAACATTTTTATGGTTTCTGGAATGTTTACTGAGTTTTGTTGTAACATCTGCCTATTACTTTTGAGTATAGGTCTGCCTACAAAAAGCCCTCTGCTATTTATCACTTCGACAGAAAATTGAGTGGGTAACGGCACACCTAATTCTTAACTCGTCACCATATAGAAAATGGGTCCTGTTAAGTAGCCGAAACGTCATTACTTTCTATTTGTTTACAGCTTATAAATGACCCATTATTGAAGGAAATCTTTACTGCGCTAGTCACATGGGTTGGCATATAGTTTTATTTAGGGTTTTATTTTTATTATATCAGAGTGTGTGATATGCCTTAGCTGTCTTCTACGATAACTAATGGGCAAGAGAGCGGGTGCTAAATGATATTCTTACTTTGTCATAACATAGAACATTGATATATTAAGAATTAAACAACCTCAATCTCCGTGTGGTGACGGAGTAAGAATGCAATTCATCACTCCTTTTCTTGCCCATGGGTGACGTAAAACAAGGGATTAAATATGCATATAATATCTATGCAAGAGAAAGAATACTCGAAATAAATTCCTATACCAACATGTCTGACCAGCATGGTTATAGTAGGTTAATTTCCTATTGTGGAAGAGGTTCGACCCAATAGTGGGATTTAGGTGGGCTGTAATGAATATATGTGATGATGAAACTCAATTATAACATCCGTCGAAATTAGCTTGATTTCATATTACATTTGTTACTGACGCAATATCATGCATTATATATGGAAATGCTTGCAGCTCATGTAAGTTTCACAGATAAATAAAAAATATGAATGTTGTTTGTTTGCAAAATATGAGTAACAATATGTTAGCTTGGTGAAGAGTGGTTCTAATTACCTCGGATACACCGCCATTATTGGTCGTGTGTGTACAGGATCCTGGGGCGCCTGCACATGCCGCGCACGATACTAAATCAGCCGCACCTGTTGACTCACGCTTTTTATCACCCTGTGAATATTTTGATAGTCAATAACAGATCTATATATTTATAATTACATTTAGCATTAAAATAATAGAAAAATAATATAAAATATGTGTGATAATGTTGACTGATTTATATTTATGTTTCATTTAATTAAGTCACGCTGACCACACGATTTTTCTATCGGTGTATGTCTATCCTTCGGCTTCAGAACTTAAACACAGTGAAAATTAATTTTCAAATTCTCGTATGGTAATATTTTTGGGTGTGCAAATGAGTTTTTATAAATAGCCTAACATTGCATATCCTAAATCAGCAAAAAGTAATTAATTAAATGAACTGCTTTGTGAAGGGTAATCATCATCATCATCATCACTTATGATGTCTGAAGTGCAATTTAAGTAACGCTAATAGTCTACCGTGGATAATGACGGAAGCGTGTATAATAGACACGGGCGTGAGCGCTATTATTTCACAATACCACACACCTTTTGTATGCTCTCGTCCAGAACATGTTAGTATTCCAATATTCCCATAGGAATTTATTGCACATTCCCTTTTTGTAGTACTTTTATTTTCCTATAACTCTTAGATAGTCAAGTCGATAAAAGAAAAGCAGGGCTGGTAATCATTATATTTAATATTACAATGACGCAAATAAAAAAAAGACAATTCTTAATAAACAAAACTATAATGATATTATTTAGTAGTAGTCTTTTAAACGCTTAATTAATGGTCAATCAGGTCAGGGTAAATTTACATGCCCAGTAGAATAACAATCATGCCTAAACATTAACAATTAAAACTCCCATATTTTTTGAGTTATATCTGAAGCACAGAGACATTCATCTCATCAATAATAATTAAGCGTCCTCCTAATAAACTTAAATTTGATATTATTACCAAAAATGATAGTAATTTCGTCTTTGTAACGCGTCATTAATATCTGGGTCCCTTAATGTAGTTTAATTAGAAATTTCCTTTGAAATCTCAATAATTTTCACCTTTATAAACGAACTGTATGTGTTTTGATATTTTATTTGTTAACCTTTGTTGTCATAAATCAAATGAATATTTTAGTCACAAAGAAACAGAGATAATATGCTGATAGCAAAATAATATATTTTAATACGGTGAGACACAATCTGATGAACACAAAAGCAAGAAAACAGTTAATTTTAGAAGATCAAGCAACTCTTTATAGTAATATTATAGAGATTTGAAGTCTTAGAAACAATTAATTATTAGACATTTTAATTATATAGTACAACTACATTAGGTACATAAGAAAGCTATAGGAGACATGAAAAATGATGTCATACTTACAGGCTGTAGCGTTCCGAAGCAGCGTTAAATAAAATATATGAGTTAGTTCTCATGATATCAATATCAGATGTGAGGATGTGGGGCAAACTACTGTCATTTCAGTGACGTCACTTACAGCACCGCTACACTCTGGCTGAGGCATCTCTGACTTTGCCCATTGGAGGAATGCCATCGCCTCCTATGCAAATGCACACCACTGTTTAGCCGAAGCATGAAATACTACACAACCACTCTAGTTGGCACCACAGATTTTTTTAATACTTTTATCGCGTTTGTTCACACTTTGGCATTATTAATTAGTGTCTATTATTCATAAAACGAGTGTACATGCAACAGTGGATAGAGATCAACTTCACTTTTAAAATATATAATTAATATAGTTCTTGAATTCATAACAGGTTATGGGAAATAACTAAGTTTGCTCATGTAATCATAAATGAAGGTGAAACTTTCGTTTCTCCTAATTTTAAATATTTAATACTTTGGGAGCGGTTTGGTTGTTTCTTAACTTGAAGTTATGTGTGTAAAGTAATTTTTCTTCTTGTGATGCCTATGTTCACCAATGTTCCGTAAATTTTAAATAACAGACAAGTCAAGATAAATAATACATAAAAATTGATCTTATTGTCATTTATTTTGTCTGGGCCAAGCAACATAAAACTTTTATAACGCTTTAACTGGTTAGTTGAATTTTGTATTACTTGTAAATTTCTCACAGCTAAATCGTCATTCATTAATCATTTCAAAGTCGCTGTGCGTGCACATACGATTTCATTAAGTCGATCGTCGATTTTTCCAAATTGTCCTTTCTTCGACGCACAAATCTACCTCCGGATTGGAACGCGGCCACAAGCTGAGAAGATCCGGCAAAAAACACAGCGGGCTGTCATTTTTTTACCATCTTTTGAATAAAATTACACGCATACAACATATAGTCTTAGCTCCAGTGTGATGCCCTTTGAAATAGGATATAACTATTTTTGTACACCATTTTATTACACGAGATAAATTGCATCAAATAATGTTCATTAACAAGAAAGTTATAATTTCTTGCATTACAGGATGATGATGGAGATGCACACATCACTAGTAGAGCATTTGGCGATAGTTATCGAACCTAATAATCAAAAGCAAATCGTAACTTTTAGATTTTTTTGGCGATAAACCATTGAGTTGATTGTTCTGTTCGTTTTAAACATGCCTATGCGCTTGGCCTTACGTGTTATCCAGATTTCACCAATAAACAATTAATATAGCGGAATAAAATTTCTATACCGCTATTTCGCTACCTAAATTTTAGGGATCACTGGTGCAAACTGGCAAAAGAATAGGTACATACAATCCATATGCCATTACTTCTTTTCGCGAGCGCCGGATAATACCAATGAAGAAATAAATCCTTGACTTCATGGATGTCTATACTGCATAATATTTACTAGATATTTTTATCATCTGTCAAGTTAACTACGTTTACAAATGTTGTAGGTTATAATCTGATATAATTGACAGGTGAAATTCAAAACTCGAACTGGTGTGCATTGTCGTATGGGGCCGCATGATTTTTATCAACAAGTGAATAGTTAGTTGCTTTAAAAAAAGAGGAGTACGAAAAAATTTATTTTTAGATATTAAATACCCTAATTCGAAGTGGTAACTATTTAATTTGGGCCTATTTGTTAGTCATTTATTAATATTAGTTTTTGTATCAGTGAGTGTCACTTTTGCCATGCTATATGCCATTTTCAAGGGGTAATTTAGGGTAAATCTGGTGGAAGTGTGCAACGAGGGTGTTACCAATAGAGTGGTGCTTTTATTAAATTATTTTAACTACCTAATTAGGTGAAAGTCACGTCTCATTAGATGCATAAGCTAAAACCTGAAACTACATACAAGCATTGTGTTGGATGTCAATTTTAATAATAAGCTGTCTATTTATTAATGATATTAAAATTATAACATTTACCTGAAATTTATTTTGTAATCATATTTTTGATACTTAATATTATAAACAATTGTATCCTCTTTAACGTGCGTAAATATTAAAGTAATGCAAGAAGATCGTTATGCAAGAAAATCTTTCTCTAAATTGCGTGCTTAGAATAATAACGTATAGAAGCATAGTGTCGGTACTTCGAACGTTCGAAACATGAATCTATAAATACTACATGCGCGCCGGCGATTACACACGTACACACGTACGCCACTATACAGTTTATGAAATCAAATTTTGTTTTTATTAATATTAATCGTCGAAATGCTTTTAAAAGTAATGTTAAAAACCTTTTTAAGTTTTTCAAATGTGTTATGACACCATTTGAATGCACAAACCGTCATAATTACCTATTTATTTTTTAAGAGTTGCGTACGTACGTGCAGTACAGTGACCTTGTACATTACGGAACGGTTCCGGCGTAAGCTCCATTAGGCTCCAATTGAAATTCTTCACTTTTTGTGCGCGAACTTGCCTTCTATACGTTATTATTCTAAGATTGCGCTTTTATTAATTTTAATACAAAAAATAATTTTGAAATAATTATGTACAAGTAAATTAAGAATGTATCAGCACCGATTAAGTACGTATTATATTATCTAGCTAATAAATAAACCTATTGAAGTTCTACTAGCAAATATTAGAATGAGGTATAACATGCGATCTTTATTCTCTCATTGTATTTGAAAATGGTGAGAAGAGCTGCGTATATTTCCTTTTCTGCGTTTATATTTTCGTATTATAGTTTATATATCGTTTAATATTTTCGGTCATTAATATAGTAATAACAGTAATAGAAAAGGGTCTTAGTTGTTTTGGAGCTCCTATAAGACTAATATTTCGATTGACTTACCTGATTTGCTTACACGTATACAAAATAATGTATTCAAGAATTCGTAAGTTTTTTTTTAATTATAAAGGAAATATATCAGCCATTTTTGGATAGTGCCAATGAATGTGGCGAATATTCTTACCAAGGGGCTGGCCAGTATAATGCCAATTCTGCTCAGAACTGCGGGCAGTCGCTGTGAACACATCACACACACAATTTGTTCACTCGTGACAGATGGTCTATCGATGTGCAATCGTGAACATAGACTAGGTTGTTGTGGCCACATTTAAATCAGACATAATGCACTTTGAACTTTATATAATCTAAATTACATTCATTAAAGACCATAATTCAATGCATCTTTGCAATGTTTTCTTCACAAAGCTCGCTTAAAATACATTCATGAGTTTTTGTATGAGAAGCAGATAATCATAATGATAGCTGTTTGAGATATGACTACAGTATTATGGATTACGGCCACACAAAATAGTCTGTAGGTGGAGTGATACGATTGTAAATGATACAATGTGATGTACACAGGCTTATTAAAAATATTTTGTATGAGCAGAATACATGCAATATACGTCAATTAAGGCATGCTAAAAATCGAAAACAATATGATACTGTTTTTTATATGAAATCGAGCTTAGAAAATTAATCATGCGACACATTATTGTTACAAAAATATACGATATTGAAAGAAAACATTGCAAAGGGTAAAGATAGAAAAAAAAAAACAAATATACGACGGAATTTCTTGTTATATTTTTATTTCTTGACTTTTATTACTTTGAAAACTTTCAAATTCCATCGTGTATGTATAACGGGTTTGGATTCTAAAAAAAATTCTTTCGAATAATTTCAAAGTGCTTTATTTTTTGTGGATCTACAAATAAATTAGCTACAAAGACCACACTCATGATAGCAAGTAGTATAAACATATTATTTACATGTAATTAGTTAATATAAGTAAATTGATTTTGAATATATTATAATAATTTAGATACAAAGCTTCGAAAAGACATTTATTTTACGTGTACATTATAAACGATTGTGGTGCATTGAAAAAATGTAATAGAATGAAATCGACATCACATGAATTTAAATATCGAATTTGAAACATATAACCTATGAGACATAGACAACAGATTTTACATATCGTTACCATCGACAATAATATTCAGAATTCTGTACAGATCATTGATGTATAAAAAAAAGCAGATCGAAAAAAATATAGTTACAAAATACACTGTCTGTTATTGTTTTTTTTATATGATACGTTAGATCTGTTTTATTTTAAGATTTCTATGAGTGATATTTATATGGTATCGGTATGTATTACGATTGAAATTGAGGTATAAAAATATAATCACCTGTGTGACAGGATTTTCACCGGGTCGATAGACTACGTTGTGAAGTGGTCGTTTTCTTCCAACATAGTTGACACAGACGAATTCTAATAATGATGCGTAGATAAAGCACATACACACGCCATCCCATACGTTCATTGCAGTCAAGTTCGACACCACTGGCAAAGTCGATCTGAATCCGTTTGATGTTGTAAAAAAATTCAACATGGTCGTTACACCTGTTTAAGATATTTTTAACATTTAGATCATTAGTGTAATATTTTAAAATGTTATTAGAATAATATCATTTAAGATCTACAGGCATATTATATATTAAGCGTGTCTATTAAATTTAAGTTATAAACGATATTTCTTAAGCTACGTATGTCCATTATAATACATAAAACAATAAATTCATGCATTTTAAGTTCTAAACACATAATTTTCTACTTATAACGCCAATTAATCAGAGCACAAATATAACATTAATAAATTTTGTGATATTAAAACATCCAAGTACTTACTAAAAATATTAAGTTAGGTATTTGCGCCACAATAATAGTTAAAGACAAACCTTAAAATATTAACCATGTTAAGGCAGCATTAAAGAGGCAAATTAATTTTAACCAACCTATCATTACTCTAGCAGGCACAGCGTTCCATTCCAGCCAAAAAGTAATAAACGATGAAGTCACCAAAATGATTCCCGGAATGAAAACTGTGGTGAAGTAAAATGATCTATCCCTTGTGAAGATAAGATCCACTCTGAGGCAGCTATAATTACCTAAAATATAAAGCATAATAAAAATATAACTTGTGATGTGGCAGGTTGCGAGCACCGGATTGAAAATTAGGTGTTTTATATAAGCCGGCAACAGATAGCGTGTTGTATTAACAGCCCCCAGCCACAACTAATTACTTAGAATGAAATAGTGCAATACAAGACCGAGAGCATTCCCAATTACCGGTCACATATTTTACCTATCATGGAACGGGCTGGTACTGCGTTCCATTCCAGCCAAAAAGTGATGAAAGATGAGGTGACTAGAATAATCCCTGGGATAAATACTGTTGTAAAGTAGAACGCTCGGTCTCTAGTAAATATTAAGTCGACCTTTAGACAGCTGTAGTTACCTGTGGAGTTAATATCATTAGATACAATTTAAGCAATTTACGAACTAGATCTGACATTTATAACATCAATGAATAAGAATATTTTTTTACAATTCCAAGTAACTCAATTCAGAGGCCTTGTTGACATTTAAATTCCTATAATTAGCCAACGACATTATCTAAGAGTACTAATCTACTGTTCAGTATGTATGAGTAATGCGTGTTGTGTTCTTGTGTCATACATATAATGTTGTGAATATACACTGTATGACGTCCGCTAACACTATATTTAAAACGCATGCTCTCACAGACTTATATGAAATTTGTAGTTAACACATGCATGTAAACAGTGATAACAACTATGAGCATCTAGCTAAAACAACATAAATGCTTGATGAATGTAATATAGGTAAAGATCAAACCTTCGGTTTCCTTTCACCAATGTCCATTTTACATCACATTTTTACAACACTTTTTTCACGTTAAACACAATTACGCATTTACTCACACATAAGCGATAATATTTCAAATACGACGACACCGGACTTAGTGGTGCCTCGCCCGATCGGTTTAAGTACCTTGCTCCTCAAAGCGTCTCTGGCAAAGATTACATGTCATCTCTTCGTCTTCTTCGTAAAGTGAATTACCCTCAGCTGCTTGCAAAGATGGTAATAAATTCTTACACTCTACTATTTAATTTACTATTGAACATTTCGATATTGTGAATAGCAAACATTTTATTAGAATATACTAGCTAGTCACATATACGAGTAATTATAAATGATTATATTGAAAGTGATTTAGTACATGTTAAGGCTGGACGTACAATCTAGATGAACATGCTGATAACAAGCATTACACTATAAATATCACAAACTATAGTTTATTTTATGTACACTATAAAGCTTCTACTACATATTTTTTATACAACACATAAAAACAAATTGATAAAAATTAACCTTTTACAGAAATCAAGACCAAGCTGAAAAGAGTTAATCAGAATTTCAATATAATTTCGCGCAATAAATTTCTATCATCTTTTGTGCAAAATATAAGATGTGCTCTAAATTAAAATATCTAATTTTGGGCACTAGTCTACCGCCGAAGATGGAGAAACCATATATATGAATATTAATAAATATTTTCCGTTTGTTCAATATTGTATAAGCGATGTCGAGTTGTCTTAGATGTATCAAGATTTATGTACTTTACCTCTCCAACTAGCTTTAATTGGGCAAGGAATGGTTTGGTTCTGGATGAGGTATGCATTAAGAGTTGTTAACGACGGTGACTTTCGTAGAGTATCTTCATCGTTCTTCCACACATACGTAATCGCTGACTGCTCGTACGATACTAGAAGTAAATATTTACTGATTACGTATATTATTCATGTTATTATTATATTTAAAATGTATTTTATAAAACAGTGTAAATTTTATTTCATCCTTAATGTTTTAGAATCATAATCCTTTTCCCAATTACTTGTGGTTGACTCAATAAGCGCTTTTCTTTTACAGTACATATTTTTAAAGTTTTGGCAAACGCTTTATAACGGTCTGACTGACATTAAGAGCTGCCTTCGTAATAGTAATTGTTGACCAGATGACAATCAAATGGGGTTGACCCATGTCGATGTAAACCTCAATGTTGTAGGATATGATACAAAATTATGTCAATCAATTGTTATACTTACTACTTTCTAAGGCAAATGAACACAATGGGTCATCAAATGGAAATATGTTGAGCCGCCCCTGACAGGATAGGATGAGATGTCGCCGCATCAAATAATTTATAGTACCGTTTCGGTATATGCGCAATGCAAAATGCATGGGAATTATGGGATCCTGCAAAATAAACTTCATTAAGTACGTTATCTTAAATTAATAATAATTAAATGAAAAGCATTTGCACTAATTAAAATTATGCTCCTATCCTAAATACTCATAGTGGCAATATTTATTACTTGTCACCAAACCACAGGACCAAGTGTTACGATGCAATCTACAAAAATCAATTCCAATTATCTATATTATGTTTGAAAAAACCAGAAAGAAATTGAGGCGAGCGGAATGAAGTGTCAGCTATAAAAATTATTTTGTTTATGTACAAATAATGGTCCATTTGATTTTCATGAAGCATTGTATGTAGTTATAAATACCCATGAGTGCTGGGAAAACTCCTTCAGAAGAAAGCATGGTGGAAATAATTATGTATTATAAAATTAGATGGAACAATATAACTTATTATTTTGTTTTCTATTATATATGCTTACAGACCTTGAAATCACCGTGCATGATGAAATAAGTATCCGGCAACCAGATATCTTCGTGATGGTGGATGGCGTTCAAATAATCGTAATGCGACTGGTTTGAATAGCGTAATCGGGGATCGTACCACTGCTGTTGAAGTAAAAATTCAACTTCGTATTTCTGGAAACAGTCATTTAAATGCGAGTTTAATAAAAAAGCTACAACTTACCCTATTGCTGCAAAAAATATTTTTGATTAAACAATACTCACAAGACTAGATTCGTCAGGAGAAGCTAAACTAAGTAGTAGCACGCTAACATTTACGGTGAGAACACCTGAAAAAGAACCGATCTCACAGTGTAACTTTGGTATTTCATTATTAGATTAGAAAACACAACACTGATATTAAGAGCCCATGCTTTGCTAACATAAGTGCAGAGTTTAATAGGTAGACCGTAACTGAGTTTAACAGAGTTACATTGAAATTAAATAAATATCCTAACATAAAATAAAAGTGATATAATATATCGGGAGGTTTTAGGTACATAATAAACTTGAATGTTGTATAAATAAAAATCGAAAGACAGAATAAAAGTGAAGCTAAACATAGTTTTGATATTTTGTAATGAAAATTATGAATAAGAATTTGGCCAATCTGCTTGTTTTATTAGAAAAGAGCATGAATTTACGATGTTCTTTACGGATACATTTTTAATTTGTGTTTGATGTTTGTGAAAAGAGAAAATCATCAAAGTTAAAAAGCATAACAAAAAATAATAATCGTTTAAAATTATATTTATTGAGACATTAATTAATAGTCTTGCGGTTTTAACCAAAGTGAAGTGTTGGTAAATATTGTATACACTTCTATAATTATGTTTATATTAAAATGATTTGTTAGCTGAAACATAAGTTAAATAATAATATGTAGTTAGTAGTGATTGTGATCTATTTAATTATACTAAATACATCAAGTGCATATTGATGTAAAATAATATGTGAACGTTAACTACATATAGGTCTTTCGTAATCTAAAGCATAGAATATATGGTATCTACAATTGCGTGAGAGATATAGAAAAGATGGAAAGGCGTGCAAGGAGTCATTGCCATGAGACACATACGAGTAGAATGCTACAGTATTTATACACAAATTATAAATAGTAGATATAGGATTTCTCTTTTCATAAACATTGAACACAACGCACCACGATTGTGCGAGCGAGGCCGGAGTGACGGGAGCCCCACATTATTTTGAGCCAGAGAGTCGTTGGGCGATGTAAGACCACAACAAAATTCTGGATCTGCAATTTCACATCAATGTTGTTTAACCTACTCGTTAAATAAATTCACCTTTAGATTAAATACAATGAAATATTTAACACATAAAAACGCGTAAATGCATGTAACTATATTAAGATACTTCAAGTAAATAAGTCCGATTTACCATCTACCGGAGGCAGCAGTCTTTTATCATAGCGTGAATTTTTCAGCAGATTGTCCAGTATCTCCTTGTCTGATTTGCCCGCTGCAAATCTGGAATAAAGATTAACCATATACATATATATTAAGTGAATGAAAGATCGTCGTAGGTATAAAGTGTAACATCTTAAACTTTATCATGATAATTTAGGAGTGATGAATTAACACATTATACAGACGTTATATTAATGTTGTTTTAGCTAATCAATACAATGGCATAAAATGTTATTGACATTCTGTGAATAGGAATTCGAATTTCGTTGTCGTTGTCAAGAGTGACAATAGCTGAGTTGGGAAGTTGTCCAGTTTCTTTTTTATTTTCTTTTGGCATTCAAATAGCGTGGGATCAAATATCGGTGTTATTATTATTCTGCTTTTGTAATTTTTGATATTTTTTTCATTATTTCTTTATTATTTTTATTAATATACCTATATTTAAATAAATTCGGCAAAAATACAACAAAAATATACCGAGCAAAGCTCGGTCAACCAGATATTTTAATATAAATAGTAAGTGAAACCTGTTATTTTTACTTAGTTATACTTACTTTCCGAGTGGTGATGGAGTAATAATACAGTGAACTACATACTTGTTTCATTCTTGTAGAGGTCGTAAAAGATGACTAAAGGCTATGTAACTTTATACTAACTCATCTGACCAGCTTGATAGCTTGTGAGGAAGTCCGTGTCTTATAGTGGGACGTATACACGGGCGGAAGAAGGAGTACCACTAGTTATGGCAGTAGAATTTACTGATTTAAATGGATATATTTATATATATCCATTTAAATCAGTAAATTCTAAACATTATTTATTAAAAATTAATTATTTTTTAATTTAATAATTACTAAAAATTATTTTTTATTAACTATTATTATTAACTTTCTGTAACACGGATATTATATATGCATGTCTTAGTTAGAACGGTCAGTGTAATAACTATTATGGAGGCATAATATTCTGACAAATAATTTACATTTCACCTAACGTTGGGGTGCCTATAAATGGAGCGGGAACTTCACGCTTCAGCGGCTGTGGCTCGGCTACCGTGTTACATACGCTTCGCCGCTCATCGTCTCTCCTTGCTCAAAACAACAATTTCGTGATGTTTATCATTTTATTGTGTTATTATTTTCAAGAATGACATTTATCAAACCTCAGATGTAATATTTATGAGTTAATGTCCCTCCTGTTCTAGAAGAAGCTCGAGCCCAGCAATGGGACTATATGAGCCGAGATGATGAGATGATTATGATGAAAAAAACTAAAAAAAAATATTTTTTGCTTACATATCTGATGTTAGAGCTGAGGCTCTACTGAGCATCAAGAAGATGGCCACAGTGCGTGCCACGACGCATGACCAACCCATATTAGGACATCTGAAATACACAAAAACCAGTATTAAATATTTGCTATAGCAAAATTAAAATTTGTAGTTAGTATTATGAATATTTTGATCATCGTCAGTATTTGTAACAGTGAATAAAAGACATCCCAATGGAAATATGTTAGCTGGATAAATATTTTGTTGATAAGTACCGTACATTGTAAATAATGAAGAAGAAAAGACAGAAATACTTTAATAAAATTGGCGATTGCGTTAAATCGCTGAAATAAACTTTAAAAAGTCGGGTCATATGGTGACTGGTTGAAAATATAATATGATTGCACGTCTCCTTTTCCGGTGTCATCAGAGACAAATAAAATTTTGTTACGTACGTACCCTAACTACGTGACCCATTTTTTACAATTTTTAATACTTTAACCCTTTCCGGTGACCATTCGTACTACCCAATTAAACCCAATTTTATGCAAGTGTAATAATTTTGAACATCTCCTCCCGTAAGCAGGTCACATAGCATGGGTATGTTCCCTAACATCATTGTAACTTAAACAATCCCCCATTTTGGTTTTGTAGATATTTTTTTCCCCTAATGATAAAGAGTAAAAATGATCTCACATCTACCAATAGTAGGTGGGAGGCTTAAAATGATCTTTACAAAACATCAATTATTTAGTTTTGCGGTACAGTTTATTAATATAATTTGATATATATTGTGTGATATTTTAAATCATAAATGTACCCTAACAAGAATATATTCAGCTATACATGCTTGAACACAATCCGTGTACTGTTAATTGCCGTGGATTTCTTTTTATTAAATTGTACATTGACACTTGGAAATTTAATGAGGGTTACATAGGATTTAACAAAATGGCTTACACAAATAACAGATTTGTATGAAAAAGGTATTCCCTCATCTAATAAAAGCTTGTACGTAAAAAAGACTAAGTAAAGACCTCTAAGCAAGCCCCAAGGATTTATTACGTAAAAAGGAGTACTTTTAACAAAAGACTTTTTTGTGCGTTGAGTATTCATGTTGTATCTTAATAATTTGTGTGTAAATTTTAATATGAATTTAAATGAGATAATAATGATTTTCTGCGTGGTAACGGAGTAAGAATACAATTCACCACTCTCTATCTTGCTCGTGGGTGTCATAAAAGACGAGTAAGGCATATAATATGCATATAATATCAATGCAGGAGATAGGCGATAACATCAATGAGAGAGAGATTCGAAATAAAACCCTATACCAACATGTCTGACTAGCGTGGTCCAGTAGGTAAATTTCCCTCCTATTTTGGAGGAGGCTCGAGCCCAGCAGTGGAACAGGTATATGAGCTGAAATGATGATAATGAAATAATGATTGGTTAATGCTGCTAACTTGCAAAAGTTATATATTAACGTTCTTTTTTTTAGTTGGACTATGGTCTGGACGCACGGCGTTCGTGCCGTCCGGGGTAAAGAAAGGCTGGCGAGCGGCCCTATAACTCACCGTATTCCTTCCTCTTGCCATTGGACGGATCACTGGTATTGAGTCCTTGACGTCTGTGGCTAGGCCGGCGGGTTACCCTTTCAGGAACCATTCCTCCCCGACGCCCCATGTGGTGTCGCCATCACGCGGTCGAGCATCAACACGATGCTCGGCAGCGTCAAGTCGGCACCGATGATTGCGACAAGTTCATGGCGCTGCTCTGCCTATGCGGCACCCAGCTCAAGGGTGTAATGCGTTGTGTTCTAGTCGCAATTACAGTGGTGGCAGGACAGTGTGCTCTTCCTCCTCACGACCTTGTGCGCGTACATACTTGGCGCAACCGTGCCCCTTTCAATACCTGCACCAGTCGGAAGAAAAGCAGCTCGTGCTGCTGACGTAACCACTCCATCCGTACCGGATAGAAGTCATCAACAGACCGAATATCCTACCAAGGCCTTTCTAAGCGGACTGCTCAAGGCGCAATGACGTTAATAACCTATAATAACCGGAATAACCTATTTCGAGTGTTTCTTTTTCGCCAAATATGTTATTTGTATTCCGCACTTGGAAAATAATGAGAAGCAATATTTTTTCATGTAAACGACATTTAATTTTGCTATGTTAATGCCTCCGGACATTACTTTGAAGTTTTTTATTTAGGAAGCGAGAAAATGTAATAAAACATTTTCCAAATTAATTTTCTTCCGGATAGTGGGTCTGTAAATGAAGTATAGTTGTTGGGGTAGGTAACGAGCGTGCGCCGAGGTCAAACTCACGTGATATCATTTTTTGCTGTAAGCGCGTTGAATACATGACCTACTTTTAAAAGTTGTATTATGTATATGACGTCAATAAGACCCGGCACGCGAATCATTGGCGCATGACATGACCGCAGTCTGTCCACTTATAACATTTTAATAGTAGCTACTAGTTTATTATAACAACTGTAGTGAAAGTTTTTTATATTTTGCTATCTAAATACCCATCTAAACAATTTTTAGACTTCTGCAGTCTATGAATGCTGACGAGACTTTAAAAAACTACTATTATTAGGTATTAGTAGGTACTAACTACAAAGCTTCCGCTATCAGTCTAGTGATTTATCTATTGTGGTTACAACAAGAATTACGAGTGTAGGATATCTGGGAGTGTATACAGCCTAAAAACATTATTAGAGTCTCTTTTTTTGGGACTGGACTCCACATACGGGATATGGTATTACAGATCTGAGTTAACACTGTGGGGAAGCCGATAGCCCCAGTATCCAGCTCGCCACGCACGTAGGTCCCGATTTGATTACTTTGTACGCCAATCCTGTCGCCAGTCCTGATTTAGTCAGTCGTCCATAGCCCACCACAGATTCATTTAGGAACACTTGATAGCTCTGTTTAATTTGTCAAAAACGCATTAATTAATACCTTGATAATTAATAGCTTCATGAAATTGCTACCAGTATGTGTTGATTAGATGATATCGGTGGTGATTATATTATTAATCACTATGTTACGTGTAATGTATAAAGGGCTATAATACCTTTCTGCTGACTGCAGAGCTTTGTCATGTGGAGAGGCGGATCAGCTAGCTCGCACTTTGTGTAGTTTCAACATGTCACACCAAATATCTGTAACAAAATCGTCATAAGAATTTTTGTTCAAATGTATTTTTGTACTTCTAATGGACTTACGTTCAAAGGGGGCTATTCTATTTATTTATCAGGTAATGAATGTGCACTGTAGGATATAAGCCTTTCTAAGGGGCAATATGGTGCAGGCAATCTCTTGGAGATATCCATTCTCGTGGGAAGGCTTTTGTCCAACAGTGGTTGTTTACAGAATAATTGATGGATGGACCACGCTGGTCAGACTTATTGGCAGAATATTTTAATTTGTTTCCTTCCTTTTCCTTTTTTACAAGAACGTTATTTATTTATATCCCTTAGTTGTTTATTACAAAACTAGCGAAAAGGGAAGATGTGCATACATGTTATTTTTGATAACATCATTAATTAGAAATTCGCCTTCTATTGATCAACTAAAAATTATGTTTGCCTTTTTTATTGCCAATGGTGGCAAATAAGCAAGTAGCACATGTGATGATAAGTGATACTGCTGCACATGGGCCTTTGCAATACCAGAACTACAGCCAGGCCGTTGCCTACTCCTCCTGTCAAATCCCTAGTTAGTTTTTGGTAAAAAAATAATAAATCTATTAAATGGATATACTGATATATCCGTCTAGTGTTTTTTTTTATGGGTGGGCTATGTTAAGCGCACACGCGGTCCATTCCGTCCGGGGCGACCATTCCGTTCGGGGCATCCGTCTAGTGTTAAAGTGATAATGTTAAAGTTATATTCTAACTTATTACTCTTTCTTTAACTGATTATATCCCAAGCAGAAAACATTATTTCAAGAAAATGAAAACACGTTATAAAATTCTAAGTTAACTAATATGACTAGCAGGGGCGTAGCTACCGTCGCATCAGTTGTATCAATGATACGGGGCCTCCGGGCTACAGGGGTCCCTAATGTCTGTCATATGTGCCTATAAACTATACGCTAAAGGTAATATAAAATATTAGCTTATACATATATAAAACTAGCAATCCGCCCTCGCTTCGCTTCGGTTATAGGTTATAGTCGTTTTACCCGCGTAGTTCCCGTTCCCGTGGGAATACCGGGATAAAATATAGTCTAGTTTACGCCCTGATATTATAGCTTTCCATTGGTGAAAGAATTTTTGAAATCGGTCCAGCCGTTATGAAGATTACCCGGAACAGACAGACAGACAAAAATTTTTTAATTGCTATTTTAGGCATAGGTGTCGTGCAAATAACCGTGTGAGCATGAAAAAAGCCTATTATTTTGACATTACAAACAGACACTCCAATTTTATTTATTGGTATAGATAAGAAGACGAGGAAGAATAAGTTACTTAACAGAAATCCATTATTATGTGTCACATTGCGTTTCATTTCGCGAATATGTTTGATCATTTAAATTATGTTAAAAGGGAGTGTAAAAGCATTATTTATAGTTTTATCTATAATTTAGTTACATGTCGTAACATTTTATGTGCACATGTACCAATCGGCGACGGTACCCCAAGCGACCTTGTGGTCGGTTACAGCGATGAAAACTTAGTTTGATTATGTAAATGAAAATGTTAGCTATTTTTTACAGCATAACGAGTACATAATTAATTAATATCCTGCCTTGATGCAAGGATACTGTCACAACAGAATGGACAAATGGCTGTCATAAAGAACATTTTCATTTTGTAGGTGTTGCACATTAAAAAATATTTGGCTTTATTTCGGCCCATAAAGAAGAGTGTTACGGCTTTTAATTTACAACTTTTTGTATCATCAAATATACCCAAATGCCAGTCGTTTCAATTGTATAATTACAAGGAACACATAATTTTCCATTGGCTTTGCCGGAATTTAATCAAGTCGACAACTGATACCCATTACAGTACTTTTGAAACATGGTTTTGTTTTCTTTGTTTGTTTTTGCATTTGTTTACTTTTAATAAAAACATACGGCTTATGATTAAGAATATCTTGTGAAACATTATATACAATATATTTTGTTTTGAATTCAAGAATGGTTTAGAATCTGAGTTCATTTGTTACAATTGCACGTCGAAACCACTACCTACACTGATTTAAAAAAAATCTATTTTTCAATAATCGGAATCTAAATCGGAATTACTAAAGAATCCTATACCTACCGGTGAAATTCGAAAGCAACTAGAAAGATTTTACAAATTTTCCCCTATGAAAAGCTACATTGTCAAAAAGTAACATATATTTTATTCTTTTCTCTCATATTCCCATGAAAAAGAGAAATTCCCATGAAAACTATGCGAGTAGACCGCGGCATTTTGCTAATCTACTATAAATGTTTAAAATAAATAGTATTGTACTTACAACGATGTAGCTTCATGTTTCAGAGTTTTGAATTAATTAGCAGCACGTTTGATTCACCGTTTTACGTTCCTGTACCCTCATTATGAAATGCGTGAGCAATTATTAATAGCTATATACATTGAGCAAGTTTTAACTATAGATTGAAATGATAAGGCCATGTTACAGTTATTACTATAGTATCTTGATTTTCGTATAAGCAACGTGTGTTCTTAATTAGAAATTTGGATTTAATTGAATATTGAAGATTTTACGTGTAATCCCAAGATAATGTCAGTCATCACCTATTCCTTTCTCGTGGACTATATAAGATGATTGAAACATTTATATATATACTATCACTACAAGAGAAGGAAAACTTGATATAAAACCATACATATGCCTATTTCTATAGAGAGATAAACACTCAAACTTCGATAAGGGCTAAGTAATTTATTGAGAAACGGTATTGGTACAAATTGAGGCCCTTGTTTCGCAACTTATCAGCTACCCGTAATATAATTAAGTAGCGAGGTTGAGAGAAGCCATCATAGCGTATGTAGCCAATCTACGGCGCTACGATATTTGTAACAGATTGGAAATATATATATATATACTAGCAACCCGCCCTCGCTTCGCTTCGGTTATAGGTTATAGTCGTTTTACCCGCGTAGTTCCCGTTCCCGTGGGAATACCGGGATAAAATATAGCCTAGTTTACGCCCTGATATTATAGCTTTCCATTGGTGAAAGAATTTTTGAAATAGGTCTAGCTGTTTTGAAGATTACCCGGAACAAACAGACAGACAGACAGACAAAAATTTTTTAATTGCTATTTTAGGCATAAGTGTCGTGCAAATAACCGTGTGAGCATGAAAAAAGCCTATTATTTTGACATTACAAACAGACACTCCAATTTTATTTATTGGTATAGATGTTCATTGTTGGCATATATGTTTGTGTCAACTTGATCTCGAGAATATTATAAATGTATATATAGACTAAGTAATGTGTTGGGAATGTGTGCCCATAACAAGTGGAAACTTCGCCAACCATGTCACGTCCATCATGTTACCGCAAGTTTCTGTTATCATTGTTTTCCACCACGAAGAAGGCGACATGCTACGGGTGGATCATGGGGCCGCGCGCCGCCCCTTCGTCGCCCTGGACAGAGCCGGGTGGCGGGTGCGACGACCATGGCCCACCCTCCAAAAAAAAAAGTTTTTCTTCCCTTGCTTCCCACCTATGCCTCTTAGTTATCAATCATCTCTTACGATACACATTAAAAAGGAGAAGAGCAATCATCAATTATTCTGCTCCTATCCCAATTACTTGGGGTCGACGCACTTGCCTAATTATTGACCAGACGGTATCAGAGGGAGTTAGTTGGCTCAGGTCGATGTAAAGCATTCAGGCGACTTTTAAGATATCCACGAGCAATGTAAGGATTGGTAGTATTCGTAGCTGCTATCACACAGCAAAAAGAAAACAGTATTATCTTGTTCTTAATCTGCGATAATAGAGAAAGTTTTGTTTTTTGTATTCCTTCTTTTTAGAAAAGTTTTTAAACTTTCTGACGTACGACGGATAAACTACATAATTCTTGCTAGAATAGAGATATATGTACCTTTTTTTTTGGGTTGCGGTTGGCGCGCTCCTCGTACCACTCCGTCCGGGGCGACAGAGGGACGTAAGCACGCACACCCACAACCCACCCACGATGCAAGTCGCCTTCGTCGTTGGGCCGACCACCGTAGCAGGGTGACTTGACGTCAGTGGTCGGCCCGACGCAATACCCCCTATTTGGGGTACCCTCCCCGATGGGAGACGTCGGTCGATACCGACGTCCCCCCCTCGGGGAGGATGTCGGTCTTTCTTCACGCGGTCGGCCTCTCGGCGGGTGACGGACTATCCCCAGTCACGTCACCCGCAGAGATATATGTTACCTTACAATTTATATTGATGTCCCGGGAAAGGGACGTCGAGAGCAGTGGGTATTTCGTCGGGCCGACCACTGAATTATGTTAAGTTACTATTACTCCTAAATATTCCTTTACCACGCGAGCTTGAGTTGTTGGTTTTTCAAATGACTATTATGTTAAAAAATACCATCCATCCATCCATCAGCCTACAGACGTCCACTGCTGGACATAGGCCTCTCCACGAGAATGCCACTCGGAACGATCCTGCGCCACTTGCATCCAACGGTTCCCTGCGACTTTGAGAATGTCGTCAGTCCACCTAGTGGAGGGTCGTCCTACGCTGCACCGTCCGATTCGTGGTCGCCACTCAAAAACCTTTCTTCCCCAACGGTTGTCGGTTCGACGAGCGATGTGGCCTGCCCATTGCCATTTCAACGTGCTAATTCTGTGGGCTATGTCGGTTACACCCGTTCTTCTACGAATTTCCGTGTTCCGGATTTTATCACGTAGAGAAATACCGAGCATAGCCCGCTCCATAGCACGCTGAGCCACTTTGAGCTTTTTTATGAGGCCAACATTTAGAGACCACGTTTTAGTGCCGTAAGTCATCCTCTTAAGTTTCCCAAACGCTGCCCAACCGAGTTGGATTCGTTGGCTCACCTCTTTCTCGAAATTGGATCTACCTAACTGGACTGCTTGTCCTAGGTAAACATAATGATCCACACCTTAGAGAAGCGCTTTCCCAACTAGGACCGATGCAAGAATGACATGGGCATTAGACATGACTTTCGTCTTGTATATGTTCATTTGTAGACCCACTAGTTGAGATACACTGCTGAGGTCATTGAGCATAGTACCAAGGTCCTCCATGGATTCTACTATAACTACGATGTCGTCTGCAAATCGAAGGTGAGTGATGTATTCGCCGTTGATGTTGATGCCGTAAACAATACCGTCATAACTTAATTAAGTTGCAAACAAATGTTGTCCACAAAACCCTCATACCTGTGAGTTAACACACTATTCGTTCACCGCCTCGTTTACTCTCCGCTTTACGGTATTCACTGGACTTGTACATTTATGCTCCCGTCCTATTCATTCAGTCACAAAGGTTTAGAGTCCCGTATCGTTTGTCAACCCTAACCGCATCGAGCGCCGATAGAGACTTGAATAAATTACACGATATGTATTCATTTTACGTAGAGATGGCCTAAAATATTTTATATGATAACGTAATGTTCTGTTAGCTAATACATTGCTTCCATGCGGGAATTATTATAGCATGTTTATGACTATTGTGCTGTGGTGATTTTTTGAGACGTGAAAATGTCAATCCACATAAAAAGAAAGGAAATATTTATTTTTATAAAAGCCACACCATTTTTTATGTGTTGAGGACTTAAATTTGCTAAATGGAGACAATATTTACTTGATCTCAGTTGTGTTATAACCCTTACTGTATCCGCTAATGTAACGTACGAGTATTTACTCATGTGTACTACTCACATCCTTTGTGACCTACATAATCAACCAATTTTTTAAGCCATTTTTCTATCAACCACGATGTAATTAGTGTTGATCATCACCGCATCTTTGCTCAGTAGTAAAGAATAGTTAATAAACGCAAGCAAATACCTTTTCTAAGTAAGAAGAAAAATTTTAAACAAAATACTTTACCAATCCACCTGGCTTTCTATCTCATTATCCAAAGCGGCTTTCACACAACAATTGTATAAACTTGTTTTGTAGTTATTAAATAATTAGTAAAAGAACTACTTATAATTATACTATTATATTATTTATAATTAATAGATTATTTCAAAAAATGGTTTACAAATTTCTGACTGTGTAAGCCATAAATTTCAGTCAAATCAGCTATGAAATTTTCTTTAGTCTTTCAAAGGATATTACCATACTATAAAACATATAAATACGGCGATACCATTCAAAATATGCCCAATATGAGCCTTAAATACCATAAAAAAGTTGTAAGAGGAAGACCATCTCGCATCTTCTGGGATTAAATTTGTGACGTGGTGGGAAAGGCTAGATTTATAATATCCGTTACCAAAGAGAATGCATCAAGACCGTCGTGAATAAAACAAGAGATATACCTATGTCAGGAATGTTGCAAGTGTAAATCCGTATTTACTTATCCTTCTGTCAAATAGGCAGTAGACTCGTGGGACACGTACCTTTCGACATATAATTTTATAGATAACTAGCAATCCGCCCTCGCTTCGCTTTGGTTATAGGTTATAGTCGTTTTACCCGCGTAGTTCCCGTTCCCGTGGGAATACCGGGATAAAATATAGCCTAGTTTACGCCCTGATATTATAGCTTTCCATTGGTGAAAGAATTTTTGAAATCGGTCCAGCCGTTTTGAAGATTACCCGGAACAAACAGACAGACAGACAGACACAAAAATTTTTTAATTGCTATTTTAGGCATAGGTGTCGTGCAAATAACTATGTGAGCATGAAAAAAGCCTATTATTTTGACATTACAAACAGACACTCCAATTTTATTTATTGGTATAGATTTAACAAAACAACTCTGAAGTTCATTGCCAATCATAATGGTATCTAGCTATAGAGTTATGGACGTATTTAATTATATTACTTTGTTAAAGTTTAGCGATTTTAAGTGATATAACATTTATTTTACTACTGTAATATAAGATTATAATATATATTTTTATTAAGTTTTCTGTATGAAATAATATAACAGGAGAAGAATTTATTGCATGTCTCGTGTAATTATTGCATTTTATATAGCTAGATAACGCTGAGTTGGGTATTGTGGCGTGACTCGACGTTGGTTTTCTGCAGACAATCTGATAAGTTGCGATACCTAAATTAATAAAGAACTATGCTATAAAATTCTAGATTTTAGAAAAATAAGGCGTGTAATGGGAAGGAAATATGATGTGTAATGGTAAGGAAATATGGCGCATTAGGAAAAAAATATGGGAGTAAATTTTTGCAATGCGCGCTTACATCGTCCCAAATGTCAACTAGATCCTCCTTAATTCGTATTTGCCATTACTGTGGGTCGTGACCCCTGTCCGTCAGGAAGCGATCTTGTATAAGCCATTTGGACCATGTGGACCTGTTGTTAGCAATACGACAAGCCTCGTGTATTGGAGTCTTAAGAACTGTGCGGATCTGGTCTGACCAACGCAGCGGCCTACGACCACGAGGCCTCTTTCCTTCTAGATAATGCGTTATAATAAAATTTTTAATACCTTTTTTTCTATTATTAGTATCATACCTTTTTTTCTATTATTAGTATCGTTATTTATACAAATGACCAAGTATAACATTTTTAGATCTTTTTTTATCTTGTTACCCATAGAAGTATACTTCTTAGTTGCATACTAGTGCACACACCCTTTTGTCTTCTCAGTCCATATACATATATAGTCCTAGTTAATATTCTCAAACTTAAAATATTTGTGTAATCCTTTATTCTACATTGTTACTCTGAGCTGAAATTACGTCTGAGTAAAAAAATCTTTCAATGAGATATCGTCATCATCATCGTTGGGGAGTCCGGGACATTTGAGCCACTTTTCCTTTTCACTAAAGAATTTGAGTACTTTACCAACATATTCCTATGTATAGTTTGGTATCTTAGCTTAATTCTATAATACAAATCAGACTTCCATAGATACATAGAAAACATAAGTATGATTTGAAAAAATCAAATAATACATCAAGTAATCCCGTTCGGTGGGATACTTAAACTGCCTAGTTTAGTAGGTAGAATTTTTAATTTCATATCACAAAAAAATAGGTAAAAGAAAACGAGTTCTATTTAGTAATTTTATTATTTAACTAGCAACCCGCCCTCGCTTCGGTTTCAGCCGCCTTACCCACGTAGTACCCGCTCCCGTGGGAATACCGGGATAAAATATAGCCTATGTTATTCTGATATTATAAGTTTTCATTGGTGAAAGAATTTTTGAAATCGGTTTAGTGGTTTAAGTGTGAAACTGTAACAAACAAAAAACTTACTTTCGCATTTGTGATATTAGTAAGGATTAATTTATGTAATAACTAGCAACCTGCCCTCGCTTCGCTTCGGTTTCAGTCGCGTTACCCGCGTAGTTCCCATTCCCGCAGGAATACCGGGATAAAATATAGCATATGTTACTCCCTGATATTATAGCTTTCCATTGGTGAAAGAATTTTTTGAAATCGGTTCGGTGGTTTAGGCGCGAAAGCGTAACAAACAAACAAATAAACAAACAAACAAACTTACTTTCGCACTTATAATATTAGTAAGGATAGAACTTATACTTTTGTATTATATATATCTTTGAGATAACAAAAAAATAAAGAAACTTGACTTGTTTTGTTTATGCCACAGCACACTTAATCAAATAGTCCCCAAGCGATCGTTTCTCTTTTATGGTACAAAATGTGTATTTATATACTAGCTTACTTTTTCATCAAATTGCTTCATTTTCTTTACTTTTCGGAGCTATTAAAAGCTGTGTGTGAATTTTTTTCGTTTATTTGAATGTTCTTTTAAATTAAGAGGTAATGTTTCTGAAAATAAAATGGTCGTTTCTCGTGAGGGACGTTAGAAAGGGAGGGTACTCCAAAGGGTATCCCACCGGGCTAGCCACAGACGACAAGGAACTCGGTATCGGAGGTCGATCCAATGGCAAAGGAGAGGCAATACGAGGGGTTATGGGGTCGCGCGCCATCATTTCTCAAGAAAATAATAATAAAAAAAATAAATAAAAGTATCGTATGTATTTTTCTTGTGTACGTGTGTAGGTCACTGAACTGCTAAATGGCTGGACCGATGTTAATGAATTTTTTTGCATGTGTTCAAGGGGATTCAAGAATGGTTTAGATTCAAAATTGGACTCGGTAGGTGTCGCTGCTGTCGATTTCAAGGAGAATTCCTTTTATTTTATTTGAACTGAACGTCTGTTGGGTCAGCTAGTAATATATAAAATTGTCACGCATATGTGCATGTGCATGCAATGTGCATTTGTGGATTTCTTGTACGAGGCATGCCTTTTAAGTTTTGTCGTTTGAAGAAAAAAACACAACTAGAACCTTATAGTACTTTTTATTGTTTTTCAAAGTATTCACCACGTAGCTTAATACACTTTTCCATTCGCTCAAACTAGTTATTATAACATTTATTCCACTCTAAAGTGGGGGTGTTCAAAATGGCTGACTTGAAAGCGTCGACTGCTTCTTCATCGGACTGGAACCTTTGACCACGACCCTTTTCTTAATTTTAGGAAATGTAAAGAAATCGTTAGGGCTTAGGTCAGGACTGTGTGGAGGATGGTCAAGAACTTCTACTTTTTCCTGCTTCAAACACTCAATCGTTTGACGAGCGGCGTGTGAGCTTGCGTTATCGCGGTGCAGGAAGATGCGTCGCTTTGAGTTACATTTTCGAAGTTTGGCGATGACTTGTGGTAAAAAAACTGTGATATACCACTCTGCGTCAACCGTTCTACGATCTTCAAGTGAAATAGTCGCATCATGGCTTGTTTTTCCAACGAACGTGGCCACCATCTTCTTTGAAGTACTTAGAGAAAGAACAACTTTAGTCAGCTTTGGCTCGTCTTGAAAGATCCCGATAGTAGATTGTTGTTTGGAATCAAGATCGTAGGCATAGATCCAAGATTCGTCACCATTGATGATGTCGTAGACGTGATTTGACTCTCCTCGGTTGAACCTTTGCAGAGTTTTCTTACACCATCTAACGCGGGCCACCTTGTGATCGTCGGAAAGCAGATGCGGTATCCAACGGCAAACTAGCTTTCTCACACTAAGTGCTTCATGCAAGATCTTCTGAATGGTTGTCCCTGAGATGCCTAATAGAGCCATACATCACATGACGATCTTCAGGAATTAGTTGTCTCACAGCAATGACGTTATCTTCATTGAAGGCGGATTTTGGGCGTCCTTCGCGAGATTTGTCACTAACACTAGTGTGTCCACGCTGGAATTCTAAATACCAGCGTTCGACAGTCCGCAGAAATGGGGCTTCATCATTGAATACAGATATTAGCTCTTCAAAACACTGAAGCCGTGTCAGGCCTCTTCTAAAGTTGTAGAAAATTATTGCATGAACATTTTCCTTAGAAAGATTCATTTTCGTACGTAACCTGACAGATTCCAATCAACGCTGTGACCTTAGAATAATAACATATATAAGGTAAGTCCACGCACAAAAAGTGAGGCATTTCAATTGGAGCCTAATGGAGTTTACGCCGGAACAGTCACGTAATGTACAAGTCATTGCACTGCACAAACGTATGCAACTCTTAAAAAATAAATAGGTAATTATGACGGCTTGTGCATTCAAATGGTGCCACAACACATTTGAAAAACATAAAAAGGTTTTTAACATTACTTTTAAAAGTATTTCGACGATTTATGTTAATAAAAACAAAATTTGATTTCATAATTTGTATAGTGGTTTCCGTGTGTACGTGTGTAATCGTCTGCCCGCCATTAGTATTTTTAGATTCAAATTTTTTAAGTTCGAAGTACTGACACTATCCTTCTATACGTTATTATTCTAAGGCTGTGACTAAATAATAGCATTAATCCTAATACTTTCAACTGTTTTGAGATTCAAAATTTAAACACATTCGAATACAGAACAGTTCCAAATTCTAAATTGCCGGGAAATATGGAAACGACAGAACTTAAAAGGCAGTATTGTCTGTGAAGGATTGATTGATTGTATATGGTTATTGATTATATAGGATTTGGTTTTTAGTTGTCTACTCATTACTCGTTCGCACAGTTCAATGCTTAATTGAGTATCATGCGGCAAATACTTGGCTACATTGGCTACTTTGTATAATATTCATTTACTTCATACTGGTTTGTAAAATTTAATATATAACTGTTTATTTCCCAAATAAAATAAATAAATGAGTTAAATACTAAGATAAAGATACTATTCCAAAATACTCTAATACATGTTAAAATTAACAAATTACTAGCTGACATTAGCTATTAATGGACTTGCTAAAAAGGTAGATAACTAGCTATAATCTCCCGTTAAATTTAACGTGTATTTGAGAATTTGGCTGAAGGCAAGAGAGGTGAACCACGGCTTAAGTTTCCCGCCAAAAGGATTATCAAGTTGCCCACCTCCAGATCTAAGTATGTAATCAACCAAACTTTGTTGTTAAAATTCAAAAATTTGCCTAAAGGTCGCTTATTTTGCATAAAACTATAATAAGGGATTACACAGATAGCGTAGCGGTTAATATATAAAATTATCGTGCTAGTCATGGGTTCGAATCCCATGCAGGACAATTTTTGGCGATCTTGAAAATAGAATAAATTTCGACAGAAACTAATATCACATAATGTATAAATAAAATGTTACAATTTTTTTTTCAGGTAATGATGATTTTTATTCAATTAAAATTTATTTTCATTAAATACAAGTTAAAATTCAACAATATTTCGAACTAGCAACCCGCCCTCGCTTCGCTTCGGTTTCAGTTGCCTTAACCGGGTAGTTCCCGTTCTCGTGGGAATACTGGGATAAAATATAGCCTATGCTACTCCCTGATATTATAGCGTTCCATTGGTGAAAGAATTTTTGATATCGGTGTGATGGTTTAAGCGTGGCGTGAAGGCGTAACAAACAAACAAACAAACTTGTACATTTATGATATTAGTAAGGATTGTGACAAATCAATTCTTTTAATCAGCGATTTCTGTAATAATATAATAGTTACATAAATTCGATGTCTTTGACGATATTACCGTGACAGTTGGTCGGACTACACTTACTAACGTATAGTGTGGCGAGGCCTCGCCACGACATGCGTCGCTTTACGCCACACCAACGATCAGGTTTACCTCGCCTGCAGATGTTTCACATCAAAAATCGCTGTCATCAAACATAAAGAAAAACGAAAACAACACTCCAATACAATAATACACTTTTTGTCTGATTACTTCAGAACATCATATTGAAACAAAGGGTTTACTTCTGGGTGATTGACTGGCTTAACTACGCCTATACCGAATGGATCAGCAGTCGAATAGGAATAATATTTTAAAAAATACAAGCGACGGATTAATAGTCGCTCATATGTGCAAGTGTCCTGGACTTCCCCTACATACAGTGATTAAGTAAAGATATAATTCTGCATTAAAGACATCCTTGAGCTGATGCTACAATAACACTTTTAAAAGAGAAGGAAAAATCTAAAAAAACTCTAGAGCAAACAAACAAAATGGGTTAGCAGGTCATTATATCAAGCAACAGAGGAAAGCGCGAGACTAATATTGGAGTAATGCATAAAAGATGTTTTATATCAAATTTGTTGCAATATCATCCGCAGCAGTTATAACTGGCTAGTAGTAAAGCCCAATAACTGAGCAATAATCTTTCACTTTTTTTTCTGACAGGCTATATTTCTTGTTGTCGGGGCGTCGAATAGGACCTACCTAAAAGGGTAACCCGCCCGCGCCGAGCCGGAAGTCAAGCAATCGGTACCAATGGTTGGCTATCACTGGTACACATTCCTTGACTTCCATGTCGGGGAGGGAAGACGGTAGATTATGGGGCCGCACGCCGCTCATCCGTCGCCCCGGGCGGATTGGGCGGGGTGTGTACTGTAGACACAAATCAACCGAATGATCCGGGGTTCTGCTCCCTTAACTACCTTGTTGATCTTAAGTAGCAAATTATGTCCATATTACACATACATATGTTTGTGGAAGAAGATAACGTTAATCCAAATGCATGTTCATCCATCGAACAGCTTATTTCTGTTTACTGTTGAAAGCCTCCTTAAAAGGAATAATGCAGAATCGTTACGCTTGGCAGACTAGCTGCCGATTGCAATTGGTTTCCCTGTTCCCTGATGATTCCTTAGTCAGTTTTCACATATTATACTCACTCTACCGTCATTATACGGAAATCGACATGTAGATAGATAATTGTAGGCAAATGATGTCGTTGAATGAAATATAACATTGCTACCGCTATCATTATTAGAGATGTGAAAAGTCTGATAAAGTCGCTAATATTTGAACAAGCTGAATTCCTTAATACATTTGATTTTCGTTGTACGAACAAACTTTACTATTAATTTTAAAAGCAATTACGTGCGCCCGACGTTGTTCTTGACGTGTTCGCAAGCACTCAACCAGATTATAAAGTAAGCGTGTAAAATTGTAACATCATATTTAAAAAATGCAAATATGAATAGGCAACCAGATTTAATATTTAACAATGCCTTTTAAGTATTTTATTGTGTTGCCCTTTAAGGAATATTTAGAGATATCATAAGGTTCCTTTTATGTATATTTAGTCGACCGTTATGGCTTCGTGCAGTGCTAATGGTATTTTAGATGACCGTGGTGGCTTCGCGCTGTATTAATACGATGGTATTTAAGGTTGATATTTAAGTTTTCCGTGTGATGACGGATGAGTAAAAATACAATTCAGCGCCCCTTTATGTTTGTTGTAAAAGACGACTGAGGGATTATAATAAGCAGATAACATCTATGCAAGAGAAGGGAGACTCGAAATAAACCCTATATCAACTCGTTTGAGCAGGGTGGTGCGTAGGTGAATTTCCCTTTCATTGCCGAGGAGGCTCAAATCCAGTAGTGAGACGTATATGAGCTGTGATGATGATGATTTGAGTTTAATAAAATTCGGAAAATAAATTTAAATCACCACAGGACTGTACAATATACCGTACACTGTATATTGACGGACCGCAATATCCCATACATTGATGTAGTACATATTTATTTTCCATGTGGTGACAGAATACCAGGTGATTTTTTTTAATACGGCGAATGACTGCACAGATGGTGTAGTGGTTAAGATACTGACCTACCGTGCCAGTAGCCTGGGTTAGAATTCCGTGCAGTTCAACACTGTGCGATCCATAAATTGTTGTACTAAGTTTGGATGCAAATTGTATTCGTTAATTTTATAATGATATCTGATGTTTACGCGAGCACTACACATTGTAAATAAAACTACTTTTACGGATTATATCGCGTTTGTATTTGACAATGGCAATCATAAATCAAATACAAACGCGATATAATCCGTAAAAGTAGTTTTATTTACAACGTTAATTTTATGTTTGTAAATTCCCCTACAATACAAGGATCATTTCATTAGTAGAAGGTGTTGTCTTTAAAAAAATGTAGTAAGAGATCATTATTGTACGTAGTTAAATAGTATCACTGTAAGAGAAGAAGTGACTTATAAAACTTAATACCAACCCGACTAATAAGCGAAATATATCGATCAGGGTAATATAGTGAAGTAAACCGATAGCTATAAACCGCGCGTAGATATTGTATTTCCGTATTGTAAAACACGACATCTTTGGAAGAAATGGAAATGTCGGTAATAAAACCCTATTTTTTTTGTGTTGGCTACGTCCAGCACACCCGTCGCCTGGCTCCGTACGGGGCTACAAAGGGGCGACGCGCGGCCCCGTAACCCACCCGATAGCACGCCTTCGTCGTTGGGCCGACCACCAGTGCAGAGTTCTTTGATTTCAGTGGTAAATAAAACGCAATAGCAACACGTCTGACCAGCGTGATATAATAAATCAACTACCCTTATATTGTGGAGGAGACTCGAGACCAACAGTGGGACATATATGAGCTGAAGTGAAGTATATATATTGTAAGAAAATTGTTATTTGAAGTTGTGGGTATCATTAATTTAACAAATATATTGATACCACTTTTGAATGTTACGTTGAAGCATTGCGTGTCTAAGCTTGTTAAGTTCGCGTATTCCTTCGATATCGCTAGGAATAAATAAACAATAATATAAATCAATATTTGATTATATGTTCGCTATATCTATTGATTATCAAATTTCTGTTTGATGACTTAGAATGCTGATTAAGTTTGCATTGGAGTGCGGTTTAAATATTGAAGGTTTCGAGTGAAAATGAAAACTGTTTTCGATTTAGTTGTATCTTTTAAGTGTATTTTTAAGTGATTAGCTAAAAGTATGTATTTTAACTGATACACCATTTAATAAAGAAATATGTAAAAAAGAGGAAATATATTTTTAGATTCTACTCGTAATAACTTTTTCCGAACCAGAAATCGTATCACGTACTCTCGGTAAGTTTGTCACTGAACCAACGAGGAAATCTGTTTTTTTGCTCTTGGAAAGAATTGGTTTCAAGGACAAAAAAAAAACAATACACACACTGATGTGATATTTATTTTTCACTGGGTGATATTTACTTTTTATGTTTGTTTTATGTATACATTTACATTCCATTGAAAGACAATTATTATTAAAGGTAAGTTCAGGTAAGTAAATTCAATTTGACTACAGTATAAAGAAGTATTTATGGTTTTATAATAAAGATGTTGGCGAATGAAAGTACAAAAGTAATATTTTTCTTTTTATTTTAAAATTCGTAATGAATAACTCAGTGTTAGTTTTTACTGTTATTGTAGATTTAAAATATCAAAATGTGGGACTTGATACTTAGTCCTAGCTATAAGCCTATGACCAGACATTTTATAGATGTGTAAGATTATAAAAGATAAAAATTTCTGTGTAGTGACGTAAAAGACGGTTAAGGGATATAGTACGAATATAAAATCTATGGAAAACTCGAAACTAAACTCTATACCAACCTGTCTAACTAGCATGGCTCGAGCCCAACAGTGGGACGTAAATGAGTCGAGATTCAAATTCAAATCATTTATTATGTATAAACCCCGCGGGGCACTTACATATTATCAATTTTTTTACACTTTTTCTTAAAATTACCGCTGGATCGGAACGTACCGCACTGAGAATATCCGGCAAGAATCTCAGCGGTATTGTTTATTATTTATATATTTTCTAATTTCACTTAAATAAAATGACATCTTACAACATGCTTATTAATTACTCCAGTGTGATAACCATTCGAAATATTATATAATACAATTCATAAATATAATAATAATCACAAATATAATGAGAAAATTATGGCTGGACCAGATCCTGCAAGCGGGATAATGAGATAATTGAAGATTTTAATGAAATAAAATTTACTAAAAAAGTTGTTCCATCCATCCATAAGTCTATCGATATCCATTGTAGAAAACATAGCTCTGTCTCATTATTATTATCTTTATCCATCTTCTTTCATATTGCAAGAGTTATTGGCGATAGGTTTATCCGGCCGCTACCCTGATCAACCCTCCTCATGTATGTAATTACTACCGGCATCAGATGGAGGTGGCTCAGATCTATGTAAAGCTCTTAGCCATCTTTTACGACACCTACAAACAATGTAAGGGTTGGTGGTATTAGTAGCCGCCACCACACAGCATAATACATAGTTCTGTCTAAAAGCTGGTAGTACAATAACCGCTGTGCTTCACAGATGTAATGGCGACCACAGTTTCTATTGTAAATTTGCCAGACGAGTTCTCCTAGCGATCCCTTAGACGATTTTACAACTTCTAAGGAATATTTAATTTATTTAATATAAAAACTACTATTACATAATAAAATATTCATTTCCATTCACAACTTTGTCCAAAATAGGTAGGTAATAATTTTGATAATAATCTTTTTTGTTAATAAAAAAATTATAAAAACTCCTACATAGGTTTACACCACTTGGTTATAATTATAATCAGATTTGGGAAACCTATATATCTATGTAGGAGTTTTTACAATTTTTATATAATCTAATAATCGTTAGCAACAACGCTTAAACTGATCACGAAGCAAAACTTTAAAAACAGAACCAGATTTTATTTATGGAGTAGGTCAATGTCAATTTTTGTAAAAACAGCAATGTACATCGCAAAAGGCACCAAGGTCTACTATTCATTGCGTGACTAATCCCATTTATAAACCTTGTTCGCATCCTCTAAACATTTTGGTATAAAATATACACCTGTAAGGAATGCTTTTAGTAACCTCATATTAACATTTAAGTTCATTTAACATAGAGAATTGGAAAACTTTTCAACCGTAACTGTCTCCGGGTCCTATTATGAGAAGCCAATTCTACATTTTTGTACAAAGTTCCCACATAATTTTGCAAATATATACCTATTAGAGACGCTATTAATTATCTGTGTAATATCTCTCCTATTGTGGTGTATAATTTATTTTAGGCTTGGAGGAGTAACTCGAGAATATGGCTTAATCATAATTAAACGTTATGTGGTCCTAAAATATGGGGCGTTCCATCAAAATTAATTACGGAACAATGAGGAAAATAATAGAATCTACACCTTATTTCTTTACTAATAACAATCTGTTTCTCAGTGTAATATTATGACATCATGCACTGAGTACTTCTTAAAATAGCTGATGGTAATTAATATAATCAACTATTGTTGCCATACGTGTCTGTCTATATTAAAAAGTCAATGTCAATTAACATAAAATGTCAGGTTCATAGTTTATCTAAAATTAGACGACTTAAGACAGAGATATTAATAGTAAAGCGGCATAAATACTTTAAGTGATGAAGAGGTAGAAGAAAATATTTATAGCAAAGGAAAATAAATTATATAAGTATATTCAGGAAGCAAAGAAGATGTTTAGGACCCTCTTGTCTACATGTAAGTGGAACGTGAGAGCGGTCGACAGACTTTTATGCCGCGTTTAGGATTGTTTGTTTAGTTGAAGAATTGAAGTCAATGGGTTTAAAACTGATTTTCGTTCAGCACTTAAAGGAAGTTCGTCTGAAACCATTTCAGGACTGGCAAATAGATGGTTCTGCAATTAAGCGGATTACTTTATTTTTGTGTGTCTATAGCTGTAGGTCGCAGATGGCTTTAACAGCTTAACCTGGACTGGGGGTAAGCGCTGATGGTTCTCAACCTGGAACAACAAAGCGGAAGACGGGTTTACCAATTTAGCCAGCTCCATTCAAGGCTGGTCAGCACAGCTGTGGCCTTGTATAGACTTTTGTGTAAGACTGGAGTATCTGATTTATCCTGTTGTAGCATGTATGTGTCAAGTTTGTAACTGTATTTTTTACGTGAGAGGCAAAGGTTAGACAAGGCTCTGTCCTTGATATTGTTAAATCTATGAATGTTTACTTAGTTAATGTGTTTGGTTAATACATTATAAGCATTAAATTCCTTAGCGTAGCTAATATCAAAGAGATACGTAAGAAATCTACGTATGCTATTATAAAGGTTTTACTAATAAGCACGTTAATCTCACTAACACACTTTAGCTAAGTACTTAAACTTGATAAATTGTGATAGGTATAGGTTCAGCTTATATAAAAATATGTACCTTTTCAAGTTCAATGACCGCAAGATAAGATTGCGAGCACATTGGTGCCTCTATTCTACCTGTTTCATATCGATCTTGTACAATACATCTATTTCTAAATCTAGACATAGCCATTATATAGAAGACTTCAATAATATGTCTATAGTTGTTTCATAATAAATAAAAGTTGTAAAGTATAGCTTGTAACTAGTATTTCATTATTGCTTCGCTCAAACACATCTTTCAGATGTTTAATTGTTTTAGCTTTTAAGAAAAAGGAAACAAATATTGACGCAAAACGTATGTGGCTGATTGTATTTTTTTTTTTGACAGCTCTGAACACACCTTGCCCGAACTGTCAGACGCGACGGAAGGGCGGCATGCGGCCCCATAACCTGCTATATTGATATATATTTTATCAAATCTGGAACCTAAATGTCGACACTAATATGTTTAGGAAAATTAAAGGTAATAAAATATTGACATGAAAAAGTTGACATTTGTCAAAATATTCGTATTTACTTTATAGACAAATTCATGATTAGTATCCTAAGGTAAGCTGTTCTGTAGCTGTTTTGTATGGTAATTTATAATGCCTGGCATAGTCTATTTTGTTGCCGATGTTATCATTATTTGGTCAATAGGTTGTCGCGCCGGTAGTGTTCTAAAATGTACGTATTTTAATTCATTTTCAGACTACAATGATAAAATCAATATTAAAAATTGATTTTAAAATAAGTTGATTAACGTATGATGGTAGGATTCTAGGATTATATAGGATATTAGCTGCAATAAGCATACTAAATAAACTATAAAAACTTTATGCTCGCTATGCTTTATTTTCGTGTTCTTATTAACATGTGTAGGTTACTAAATCACGTTTTAGAATTATATTTCTACAAATATCTACATCATAAGGTAGACATATTTTATAATTTAATATATAGGGTGTATCAGGTTATGGGGCAACTGGTCAAACGGGAGTTAGGTAATGGAGAGAGGAACCCATGAAAAAAAATTGAAATAAAAGTATCGATTCGTTAATGAATTAGAGACATGTAAAGTTTTCAATTTAGTCATCGCTTTTTCGTGTAAATCAGATTAAAATATATAAAGTCAATGATACTTAATCTGCAACATATTCGTACTTTATTAAACGTTCATTAGAAATTGAATAAATCAATGATTACGTTCGGATAAGCAAGACAAATTTCGCTTTAAGTCAGCTGATCGGCCGATGACCATTGACGAGTCGCGTTTGTACCTACGTTACCATTGAAACGTTCGTGCAAATAATATCTATTTATTCTGTCGAAGCTTTACATGCCTACATAATACGTAACATTTAAGGCACAGACTCTTAGACACACATTTTTGTAATCACTATAACTTTTGTGTTATATTGTATTTTGTGTAATATACATTCTAATTACGATCTATGACCGTTAAACTACAACGTACTCGAATAGTTGCCACATAACCTGATACATCTTGTATATTATTTACAAAAACAAGCTCAGGAAACAAAAGCTTTAAATCGGACTGACGGATCCTTTTTTTTTGTTTTTGTGGTAGTCTATGCTCTGGGTACACTTCACATAATCTATTCGCGGCGAGGGATGGACGGCATGCGGTCCCATAACCTACCATACGTGGGGTATTGGGCCGTCCCTGGTACCGATTTCTTGATATCCGTGTGTGGCCTGGGGGCTGGTAGATCCTAAGAATAACGCGTTAGACTTACAAAGTCGGGTTTTATAATAATGTAAATTTCTAGTATCTATATATTAATACGTGAAGCAAAAACTTTGTACCCCTTTTTACGAAAATTACGTGGATGGACAAGTATGAAATTTGGCACAGTTGAAGTATATAATGAGGAGAAGTGCATAAAACTGAAAATTCCTATAATAATGGTTTGGAAATGCATTAAATTCATTGAAAAAGGCATTACGCATACTACAATGCAATTGCTGCACACACACACACACACACACACGCACACACACACGTTTGCGTGAGTGTGCTTATACATTTTTGTTTACGATTAAAATCTCTGGTCGAACTGAATATCAAACAATCATAATTATGATGACAATGTCTAATAGAGATTTTTGCTTATATATTAGTTATTAGTGAAATACAGCTTGCTCAATTTACAATTATACATAAATAAAGTTAAAGAAAATTGTGTAGCAGAAAAATTAAATAAAATGAATTATGGCCGAATTTCGACCACACGGCGACCACTAGTTATATAAAATATATTCAGATACTATTCAAATAATTGCAAAGATGCGTAGTGTATGTGCGTTGATCACTTACTAGAATTTATTTGTACAATGAAGCGGGTTTCAGACTACGCTATAATACTACTCATAACACAACAATATCGCGCACCATACATAAAATATAGTACAGTACAGTGTGAACGTGTCCTTAACAATGTATAGTGCGCAATATTGATGTGCTATGAGCTATATACTATTATATTATAGCGTAGTCTGAAACCGGCTTGAAAAAGAAAATATTTTTAGGCTGTATGTTTGTGCAATCTATAACAAGTGTATTTTCACGAGGTTTTAAAAAGATTCTCTATTTTTACGTAGTTATTATACATGTCAATAGCGCTATCTGATCGCATATATTTTTATCTATATTTTGTACTTACTACAAATACTATTTACATTCGCTTAGAATATAAGCACGCGTAACCTTAATCGAAAATAGTCTATATCCACACTCTAAAGTTTCTTAGGCAGTTTTGTTCACCAGCAATTTTCTGTAGAATGTAAAGACACTGTATAAAAAAGACACTGTTTTAAGTCGACAGCATTTAAGAATATTGCTGTCTAGTTATAAAGCACGCTTGGTTTTAGTTTCACACAAAAGCCAGCTGGACGCCCCGTTGTCAGTACTTTTAGTTTGAAGCCCACTTACGAATAGCTGTTGGACAACTTAACATGACTGTGTTTTCTTTTGTGTGGAAAGCTCTTTGCGTGAAAACACGTAGTTGACTGACATTATAATAATGTTTTATACATAATCTATACCAATAAATAAAATTGGAGTGTCTGTTTGTAATGTCAAAATAATAGGCTTTTTTCATGCTCACACGGTTATTTGCAGGACACCTATGCCTAAAATAGCAATTAAAAAATTTTTGTCTGTCTGTCTGTCTGTCTGTTTGTTCCGCGTAATCTTCAAAACGGCTGGACCGATTTCAAAAAATTTTTCACCAATGGAAAGCTATAATATCAGGGCGTAAACCAGGCTATATTTTATCCCGGTGTTCCCATGGGAACGGGAACTACGCGGGTAAAACGACTAGAACCTATAACTGAAGCGAAGCGAGGGTGGGTTGCTAGTATGTTATATAATTGTATGTAATAATATTAGGAAATTTTATTAGGGTTAAGAATACCATACTTCAGCATTTATTTTTCTATCGGTGTCATAAAAGACGACTAAAGTAATTAACAGTAATTTTAATCTAAAGAAAACGCACAATAGTTTTCCTGTAAGGTGTATAGGCACAGAAGAAGAATAATATTATCTTCATAATTACTAATAACTTTAAGTATTATAATTTTTGTAGTGCTACACGATGTGGACGATTTTGTTATATATACCCTACATAGTACCTGACTTCGCCCCAATAATGGTAATTTTTGATGAGAAACCAAATAATACTCAAACTAGAAATACAGTTTGACTGCTAAGATGGTAAGTTGATATCTTAAGCACTAAGGTTAAGATACCAACTACTGTGCCAGGTATCGCGGGTTTGATTCTCGTGAAGTACAATATTTTATTATAATCATCATCACATCAACCCATAAAGTATCTCACTACTGAGCACGGGTCTCCCCAAGAGAACCTATAACAAGTCTTGGGGCAATTGGCATAATCACCACGCTTGCCATGCGGATTGGCGGTCGCAGTAAGTTGGAATACACAGATTAAGTCCCACGGGAGTGTTCCGGCCAAGGCGCACGCTGCCTCGGTTGACATAGTACGGTATCTGCGTGTAGCCATAAGCAACATGGCTTTCTACGAATGCCAGAGGAAAGTTCTAAGACAAGTGGTCAGAACTCGCCCACATAGGTGCACCGTACAGGGCCATTGAACAAACCTGTCTCGCGTACCGTCAACATGTAACACCGCGTCAACGAGCCGAGGAGTAATTTGAAAAAATGCACATGAAAGCACCATCGTCCGTCGAGTACTAAGTCCAAATATTTTATCTGGTCCTCGATAGAATGGAACCGAATTAATAGTGATTGCTGTGCCGACGGTTGTATAGTTACAGGGTCTATGAAACAGCAAATCCTTCGTTTTATACAGAGCTACTCATTGAATCACCATCTCGATATCAATTATGGCCAAATGTATCGCTTATTTAAATTATGCTCAGCCCGGAGTGAGTCCAGTCTCAGCTAATATAATACCATACAATCACCCGCACGAACTGCCTCAGCTGGGAGCAGAACAAAATAGGCGTTAGCATAAAATTAGTCTCGGCGCACTTCACGCAGAGACCACTGCGCCGCTTCAAATAATCTGGAATCAGCTGCTTAAGTATAAAAGCACCCCTGATAACAGTACCTCCCTTATATACTTATTAAATGACTTAACTACATCTAAATACACCGCTAACAGCACATCTCCCCCAGTGAGCGCCTTAATGATCGTCTGCTAGAAAGAGTTGGTCTGATCGAGACAACCTCGCTAAGATGCTGGCTGATGGGGGCAATCAAGATTCTCTACACTAGCTTGCTATCCAGAGGAACACGGTGGGCCTGTAGCACTCTGAACATACTATACAATTATCTATGATTACCCCTGCCACATATGATTTCTACGCGGATGAAGTTACGGGTAAAAGCTAGTGTTTAAATATGTCATAACTTTATGAGATTTCGTATGAGAAACTATAAAAAAATGATAGCAGCTTTCCTTTTTGGCTATAACAAAATACTTTACATCTTCCAAAACATTACTATTTTAAAAATCTCAGGTAACAATATCGTAATTATTTCTCAAACTAAACTCCTAAGCGTTTCTGAGTATCTTAAGGCAAGTTTTATCACGTCTCTCTTTGTAGATGATGCATGAATAAAGTTAAAAGAAGCATTTCATTATAAAAAGGATCCCTGGTGGGCATTATAAATTCTTTAAGAATGATATATTTTAATTTCGACCGACATGCGGTATCATCAATTTCTTTAGTCCTATTTTACTTTATCTTTTATCAAATTTTACCATTATTAAATAGGGGTAACAATTCATATTTATATTGTGAAGTAAAAAACTAGTGCGAGTAGTTAGCATATAAACATATTAAACATGCACTGTTTTAATTGCCGCATGTGGTAAATAATGTGAGCTTCAGCCAGATGGTGCCTGCATAATATGAAATAGTGAATAAAATATACTTAATATTAGTATATTTTCAATCATTAGCTTTTAACGTAAAAGTCTGCATTTCTTAAACGTACGCCTACGAGTGTTTAGGGGGATTAGGAAATATATAATATATTTTGCCACGAAACTTTTCCGTTCCAAATAACTGTTCGACATTCGCATCTCTGCTAAATGCAGTCGTCTTTCATCCGTTACTTTTGTAGCCGAATATTTTGACTCACACAATACGGCAGATCTGATTAAGGTTTTATGAATTTTGCACTTATAATGGCAAGTATATCTATACCAATAAATAAAATTGGAGTGTCTGTTTGTAATGTCAAAATAATAGGCTTTTTTCATGCTCACACGGTTATTTGCACGACACCTATGCCTAAAATAGCAATTAAAAAATTTTTGTCTGTCTGTCTGTCTGTCTGTCTGTCGGTCTGTTTGTTCCGGGTAATCTTCAAAACAGCTGGACCGATTTCAAAAATTCTTTCACCAATGGAAAGCTATAATATCAGGGCGTAAACTAGGCTATATTTTATCCCGGTATTCCCACGGGAACGGGAACTACGCGGGTAAAACGACTATAACCTATAACCGAAGCGAAGCGAGGGCGGATTGCTAGTTATATATATACTTACATGCCTTGCCTATATATTAATTCATCAGTCATTATTTCGGCTCATATAAGTCCCACTGCTGTATAATGTAAATTACTATTAAGTAAAAATAATGCTTAATTATTATCTAATAAAACTAAATTTTTCGTGTGGTTACGGAGTAAGAATAGAATTTACCACTCCCTATCTTGCACGTGGATGTCGTAAAAGACGACTAAGGGATATATATTGCACGTATTACATCTATGCAAGAGAAGGAAAACTCGAAATAAAACCCTATACCAACCTGTCTGACTAGCATGGCATAGTAAGATAAATTTCCCTCCTATTGTAGAGGAGGCTCGAGCCCAACAGTGGGACGCATATGAGCTGAATGATGACGACGATGATGATTAATAAAACGTGTAAAATAGCAAATAAAATCTAAGCCTAATAGTAAACAATCCTAAAATTAAACCCGATTTTCGTATTTTAAAGAGATTATATTATTCAAATAGATTATAAATTATTGCTACAAAGTAGTCATGTGGCTGAATTAGAGACTTTCCTTGTTATCCCGATAATCCTAGATAAAAACGTTAATGATAACTAAACTTTGCTCGAGTAAAGCCAATTATTTTCTTGTGGCATCCTTTTATATTTTTCTCATGGCAATTAATCCTGAATTTCAGTGATAACAAAATAGAATTTCGTTTTGAATTATTTTAATGGTAATAATAGAATACAAAAAGAAAATAACAATTGCGTCCAGTCATATTTTTTATCACCGATTTATATCGAAGAATAATTAGGAACTCTATAAATTAGTATTTTTCGGACTTAATTTGAATAAGGACGGCGATAAAGGTTACCACGAACTGTGTGATACGACTGCTGTAATATTTTTATGGAGTTGTATGTTCTCTCACCATTATAAATTAAGTCAACATAAAAACCTTTAACATACAAGCAGTTATGGATTTTCTCAAGAAAGACACGATTGACTAAGCATTAGGTACTATTATAAAATGCTCAGGAGTGCAGTCAATTAAAGACTAGTACCAGACAATACATACAATTATTATATTTAAACTTTATAATAGTTAGATGCATAAACTAGGCAACTTATAGGTACGTAATATTTCGAAATTATCTATCTATATGAGCTAAGATGATGGTGATGAAATTATAACTAACACGATCGAATAAACACCAACATCTACTTGATTTATACATATTCCTACGCCTAAAACATTCAACACGTTTATAATAAAAGATTTACGTGAAAATCCACAGACATATTATTATATACGTTTAGAAATCAACTTGCTTATAAAATAGCGCTACACGATGCCATATATTTTCATACGATCTTGGCTTACCTTACACGTTCCCGTGAGAATTTAACCAGTTGCGAGAAAAAACCAAATAGCAATATATTTTGAACTGTTGTTTGTACTTATGAAATCCTTTTAGTCTTTTACATAGAATTTATAGATATAGAGCATATAAAGATTGTTTTATTTTTCTAAGAACATGTGTTATTACGATATACTATAATTATTGATATAATGAAATAATGAAAATGCATACATAATCTCTGTAAGCGACTTTAACGTCGATTATCGTGGGTTCAATCTCCACGCAGGACAATTTTTTGTGCGATCTATAAATTATATTTTAGGTCTGAATATTATTTGTCCTCGTTAATTGTATGTTATTAATGTCTTTGTAGATATGTTTAACAATGGTTGTGTCGCGTGGACTTCACTGTTCCTTCTTAACATAACTGTAGATAGGCTATTTGCCACTTAGAATTTATCCCACATACAATGTAAACAGCCATTTATAATAACTAAAAGGAAAATAAATTACTCGAAAGACAACGGTCTTTATACGAATAATAATATTTATTCAAATAATATTATTCATTCTAAGTGGGTTCGGGCCATCCCTTGGCTTAAAATACATTATGTTATTAGTGGTTTATAAATTTAAGATAAAGAAACCACAGCATTCATTTATAAGCATTCATTTTAATTTTCTGGTTAGAACCTTTTTTTCCATTCTTGGTAAAATATCCCAGAGTAATCGGTTTCGTTTTGAACCCAGATATATATTGTTTTTTTCAAAACCTACGGCAAAAATCAGATCCCTAAGCGGCACCCTATCAAGAATTCACTACTATAGTAGCCATCACTCCCCACAACTACTTTGGGGAAAAGGTAGATAACCTTCGATGTAGATACCTACCTACCGGAAGCAAATATCTCTCAAGGAGGTTTCAAATTCTAAGCTACAAAAAAAAGTAAAAACAAAAGCCCAATTGCGGCTAAAAACGAGACTAAAAAGTATGAAACAAGATTTTCACTTCACCGGATCAAACGACGTTACTGAAGAAACAAGATCAACATAGACTCAACCGTACGAAAATTTAAAACCCGCACATAAATAATTAAAGATTCAAAAGAAAGAAAGAGAAGATATGAGAAAAGGGGGTGGTGAATTGTATTCTTACTCCGTCACCACACGGAAGATGATGATAAATTATAGATTACTTCACATTAAATGTAAATAGCGTTATTCGATCACTTCTGCGGTGATAAAAAAGTGGCAGATGAATCAGTTAAAATAATTTCGCGGAATACTTTACAAGATTTAACAGATAACTCTGTGCTCGAAGCTTCAAAATAATGTAAAGTGAATGAAAGTGAATCGTCTTCAGTCTTTTTTGTAAGAACGGTCGGTGAGAGTCATTTAGCTTAAAAGGATTTAGATGGACGGTAATTCACTCGAATATTGTAAAGCTACACTGATTAGTTTAACATAAAGAGATGTTTGCTATTTTCTTATATTGCGTTCAAAACAATTAAATTGACTGATGTTGTTATGGGTGACGGAATAAAAATACAATTCACCACTCTTCCATCTAGCCCGTCGTTGTCGTAAAAGATGACTAAGGGATATAATAAGCATATAATATCTATGCAAGAGAATGCAAACTCGAAACAAAACCCTATAACAACCTATTCGACCAACATGGCATAGTAAGGTCCATATCCCTCCTATTCTGGAGGAGGCTCGAGCCCAGCAGTGGAATGTGAATAAGCCAAGATGAGATGAGGAATTGTAAGTTAATGACAAAAATATTGTAATGATACTAATTTTTTAGCCAAACTAAGCAAAGGTTAATCGTAAGAATATATATTGTGAATTAAAGTCAAATTTACGTCACACTAGAATAGTGCCAGCTGTCAGTGTTGCAGCCAGTAGAGAAGCTAAAACGTTGGAGAAAATTTAAATTTGAATTATTAGTAAATGTTATAATTAGTTTTGACTATGATTATAATTGCATTTATAAAAAGTACATAATAAACACGATATCATCGTCATCACTAAGGCTTTCACTGTTGAACGTGCGCTTACTCCACAGAACGTCTCAAGGCGCACTCCCGTACTGCCCACATTCAATGACTCCCCATTTACACCAACTCGCCGAAGCTTTAGTTGTTTTAAACCTTGCTTGTTAATATTTGTGGCCCCATCTATCCCTACAGATAGTTGCGTTAAACATCTTGTAAACTTTAGACAGACAACCCCCTACCAGTTGGACTGATGACATTTTGAAAGTCACAGGAAACCGTTGGATGCAAGTGGCACAAGATTGTTCTGCGTAGCATTCTCTTTAACATGTACCTTGGGAGGCTTATGCCGCGACAGTGGACATCTACGGAGTGATGGATAGATGGATGAAACAATACTGTTTGAATTAGAAATCAGATCTCAGACATGGATTTTAATCCCCTTATTATGTCTATCTTCTGTCTTAATTTGTATTATTTTTATTTAACTCATAGGGGACGTTAATTGGATTCTTATTCCGTCAATATGTGGAAAATATGAAGTTATTACTTACAGTAATATGGATTCGTATGGAGGCAATTCTAATGTATACCCAAGGAAAGGTGGCATATACCTATAACGAATATGTCAAGGTCCCATAGAGGGGTCTGTAATATGGAGTGCGTGACGTGGTGTTTCGCGGCAGTCTTCACCATGAAATGCGGCCGACACTTTCTTTTTATTATACATCAGGACAAAACCATGCTTCATGTTTAAAGGCCACAGCCCGAGTGAATTATTTTTTAAGCCTTGATTTCCTTAATCACGGAATAGAATTTGTAACTTCGCAATATAAAATCCGTCCATGTGGTGACTGAATAAGAATACAATTCTTACCCGTGGGTGTCGTAAAAGACGACTAGAAAGAAAATGGAAAGAAAAAAAAGAGAGAAAGAAAGAAAAACATTGATTTTGGTTTCCAAAACATAAGATAATCAAAATTCTTACGAATTCATACACATAGGATACCGAAAAAGGTCCCACCTCTGCATAAGCTGCATCACAAACGTTTTACTGACTAAGGGATATGATATATAGATAACATCTATCAGAGAGAAGGGAAACTCGAAACAAAGCCGTATATAGACACGTCTGACCAGCGTGGTGTAGTAGGTCAATTTACTTTTTATTGTGGAGGACGCTCGAGTCCAACAGTTTGAAATGTAAAATAAATTTTCCCCTTTGTTAATTTACGAATACTACCCTGTAATACGCTACCCATTTAATATATTTAAGAAAAATTCTGTTTGTATTTGTCCACCATACAATGATTAGTGTATGATAATTCATTTAATAAGTTTTGAGGTCTAATCAAATCCTAGCACTTTTAACTTACTCCCACATACTTTGATATGAGCTTTTTCCGTGTGGTGACGGAGTAAGAATACTATTTATCACCCCATTTCTTGGCCGTAGATGCCGTATAAGGCTACTAAGGGATTATAATATGCAAATAAAGGCTGTGCAAGAGAAGGAAAACTCGAAAGAAAACCCTATACGTTTGACCAGCATGTGAACTGATCTACTATACAGTTCCATTCATCCTTCCATTTCATAAGTTCAATTCATCATTTCCATTCATCATTTTTTCCATTCCAGGCATTCCATAGTTGAGGAGGCTTGTGCATAGCAGTGCGAAGTATATGAACCGAGATGAAGAAAATGAAAGTTCAGCTGCCGGTAAGAGATGCTTGAAGAGTAATAATTAAAAAAATAAAAATTTTACCTGTATATATAAGGTCGACGCAAAACATTTATCTTTTTTTTTTATATTGTTAATGGTGGCAAACAAGCATACAGTACACTTGATGGTAAGTGTTGCTACCGCTCATGGACTTTTGCAAGGCCGCTGTCTACCGCGAAGAAAGTAAAGGGAGGGTGAATGCGTGCAATGAGATTCGGTGATACTAAAGGCATCACTAAAACCCACCACATGCAAACACTCTCAGAAGGTTGTACTTCCGTCTCTCTCACTCACCGAACGAAGCGCAGTAACAAATTGCTACTACTCGGACGTCGATTTTCTGCAAGAGTGTGGTACTACCCCGGATGGACCGTTCTGCGGCTGTAGACAGACAACTATCGACAGTGTGGTCCTACCACTATCCAAAATTATTATTTGGCTTGACTCAAATGAAGTAACATAATATAGCAACAAATCAGGCTGGTCGTCGGTTTATCATTGGAACTCTTAGGTAATACTACTGTAGGCCTACTAATACTACGATTGGTACATTGTATATGCTTCCTCAAGCCTTCTTTTATGCGGCGGATCGCCTGCGTGAGGAGCGCAGCCTCGATGAGGAGATCCGCCGCCAGCGACTGGGGCGGCGCAGGCGCAACTATCTGCGCCTCATGCCGCCCTAGCCGAGGCCGCGGGTGACGTGACCGGGGATTAGTCCGTCACCCGCCGAGAGGCCGACCGTGTGAGGAAAGACCGACGTCCTCCCCGAGGGGGGGACGTCGGTCGATGGGAGGGTACCCCAATAGAGGGTATTCCGTCGGGCCGACCACTGACGACAAGTTAACGCTGCTCCAGTGGTCGGCCCAACGACGAAGGCGACGTGGTTTTCGGGTGGGTCGCGGGAGTTGCGTGCTTAAGCCCCTCTGTCGCCCCGGACGGAGTGGTGCGGAGGCGCGCCGACCGCGGCCCACCCACAAAAAAAAAAAAGAAAAGCCTTCTTTTATAATGAATCATTTAGTCTTTTAGTTAAAAATATAATTACTTAGGTATCTGTTTAATTACATTCTTTCGACTACTTCATCATTTATTACGAGGTATTCATGTATTACGAGGATACTACGACTCTCGAGGAAGGACAGTATTTAATTAAAAGATAAGCAGCCCTTAACACAGTCCAGTTTATCAGTTTGAAGTTTAGCATTTTTATGTAAAAACAAATGATCAATCGACAGTAGAAAATAAATAATAAATAACTTTTGGTAATTTATTTTTGTTATTCAATAATGACTATCACCTTTTATTTCTAACCTTCCTTCCTTCTTTCCCTAACATCGATATGTTATTTGCATTTTATATACCATAGTCGGCTTTTATGACACGGATAAGAGGTGATTTGTATTCTTACTCCATTACCACACTAAAGAATTCTGAGTATATGTAGATTCATAATTCCTGTGTGGAAGGGATTATTGAAGATAACATCTATGCAAGACAAGAAAAACTCGAAATATATCCTTGTACCAACACGTTTAAATAGCGTGGTATAGTAGGTCAATCTCCCTCCCATTCAGGAGGAGGCCCAGCAGAGGGGCATATATGTGCTGTGGTGAGGATGATGATGACTATCTGAAATCTCAGGATAATAAAAATACCTATTATTGAACTAATATTATAAAAAACGCTACTCCATAAATATCTTTTGCAAAATTGTGAATATTAGTTTCACTTAATTATTGGCGTACCGTTTTACTCATGTCTTGCTGTTTATGTGATTATTTTTCTGTCTCTACATTACCTCTACATTAATAATACTTGTGACTAGGGATGTGAAAAAATAATCGATTTTTAAAATCGATTATCAAAATAATAAAAAATCGATTATTAATCGAGCTTTTATTATTCGAAATTCGATCGAAATTAATCGATTATTTCACTGCCAGATTTCCTAAAAAAAAGATCATCACGATACTGCGTGCATTGTTTCATACTATATTAGAAAATTAAGCTCACATTTCCTAAAATAAAAAAGGTCATCATAATCCTGTTGGGAGAAAAAAATCGATTATTTTGTAATCGATTTATTTTAAAGAACAAAAAATCGATTATTTTCCTTCTAAGTCACATCCCTACTTGGGAATTTTTTTTATTATAATATTATGTATTATCGATATACGTCTCGAGTTAGTGTTAGCATCCATATCAGCAGTATGAGGAGTACTTATTATGATCGTTGTCAATATCCAGATCGTGGTTGTAAGGTATGATATCTATAACAATTGTAATCCGACAGAAAACATTAATAAACAAAGAGCTCATCATTTAGTTTTTGAAACTTAAACACATCGTAATATACATACACCTTACATGTCAGTGGTAGGGATTTAAAGACATTATTTTCGACGTGTTCAATATTGCTTTTGAAAAAATACCAAGTTAAAAGGTATTCTTAGAAACGTGTACACAAGAGAATACCTGAACAGGCGTACTGAATAATTTATACAGCAACACTTTGAAAACAGAGTTCGCCGTGTTTGACGGGTAAAACCTTTTTATCTATTATAAACAGTTTGATATTAAAGAAAGCAATTTAAGTATTTATTAACGAGCATATGATATTAAGAGCATAACTTTTTCTGCTATTATATTTCAACAAAAAGCAATGTATATTTTTCTAGTCGAGGAGAGTAATGAAAGAAAAGATTTTTAAAGGCGTAATAAACATTTGTCTATTTTTATATATAAATTTCTTGTGTACGTGTTATGTCACTGAACTCCTTTTAAACGGCTGGACCGATGTTAACGAATTTTTTTGTGTGTGTTCAAGGGGATTCGAGTGTGAATCTAAACTCACAATTGGACCCGGTAGGTGGCGCTGGTGTGTTATTTGAACAGAACAACGTCTGTTGGGTTAGCTAGAAATATATATACATATGTTATATGTATATAGAAATTACATTTTAGATTTTTTATTGTTTTATTTATTTCAATATCAACAGTGTGCCAATAAAAATTATATCTTTTCTAATTTGGTAAGTGTAATAATTCATCATCATCATCTTGCTCTTATCCCAATTACTTGGGGTCGACGCAATATGTCATCTGTTTTGACATATTGCAAAAAGTTTCGGCAATGACTTTTATGACCGGCCGCCTGCCTGACGTCAACCCTCCTTGGGAATGTAATCGTTGACCCAAATGGTACCAGATGGAGTTGGTCCGGGTCAATCTAGGGCTCTTAGTCGTCTTTTACGACACCCACGAGCAAAGCAAGGGTTGGTAGTATTCGAAGCCGCTACCACACAAGTGTAATAATTAATAATTTTTTTCAAAATTTTTAACACTTCAGCATTCATGGTAAGGGGAAGATTAAAGTGTCTCACCTTCAAAATGTCACCGTTATTATAGAGATTTTTATGTACCCGCTACAGTATTAGGTTATGGCGTACTCAAACACATAACACCACTTATATAAAACAACCGTGGAAACATGCTCATATAGCTGTGGACACACGCCAGCTAACGGGCTAACTTCTTTATTTCAACGTTCTAAGTGCTTGTCTATTCTATGTAAAAACTATACTTATTGTGCCGTGCAATAAACTGTTTCTTCGCATACTTATTTCTACTTTTCATGTCTACACCTGCAAGCTTTAACACCACATACCCGTTGAGACCGCTATAAGGTGTTAAATTTAGAACCACATTTTAATAAGTTAAAATTTAAGAACATATGTTTATTAAAGTGTATTAATATATTTTTGCTAGGTTCCCTTTCTATGTTATACGTCTATATTGTATAATGGTGCAAAGTATTTGCATAGATCGTGTATCAAAAATATAATAATTCCTCCCGTGATCACGAATACTAAAAAGTGTACGAAGCGTCAGAAAAGTAAAATTTATATATGTATCTAAAACTAGCATAAACATTAGTTATCACTAAAACAGCTTGTATAATTTTTACTCGCACAGATGTCGTAGATTCAAAATAAATATTAAGAAGTCAAACTACATTTGTATTTCATGTTTAGCTCTTTCTGAACGTGATACTATTTTGAGATTTGTGAGAAATTAGAAACTGAGTAACGAGAATATTCTTACTCATTAAATGTGAACGTTTGTGAGATAATGTTGTTTTTGTGTGAAATCTACAGACTCAGATCAAATATATGAGCAATTATGTTAATACAATTTGAAATATATGATTAGAACTTATAAAGAAAATAATCACTTTACAAATTTTAAGTTCAACGTTCTACTGAAAGTTGTTTAAATTAATACAAATTTTATGTTTTTTGTTATGGTCGTAATTTCATATTTTACGTCGAAATTAATGTCGAATATTATACGTATTCAGGAAAATTAAAATATACTTTGAATATCTAACTAAAGTATTCAGTCATCATCAGCTTGCTCTTATTCTAATTATTATTTGGTATTAACTCAATATGTATTTTTATTTCATTGCACATATTTCAAAAGTTATTGGCAATGGTTTGATGACCAGCCGCCTCCCTGATGTCAACCCTCCTTGGGAATGCGATTATTGTCGAACAGAAGGCATCAGATAGAGTGGGCTCAGATCTATGTAAAGTTAGGCGTGCACAGGACTATTATGAGGGCATTTGACATGACATCTTGTTCGTGTTCTTTTGTCTAGTTGTAAAACCCAGCTGGAGTTATTGAGCATGGCGCCAAGTTCTTCCAGAAATTCGTCTCTGACTACGATATCATCTGCGAATCGAAGATTTATTCGCCGTTGATGTTGATGCCGAGTCTGATTCGGTCTAAGAGCTTGAAGACATTCTCCAGCACAATGAACAGTTTCGGAGAGCTTAAATCTCACTGCAACTGCATTGGTTTCGTGTTCACATCCTGGATGCGGATCGAAATAGTAGGATTTCTATTCAACCACTTCAGCACTAGGATGTATTGATAGTCGATTACGCACTGCTGCAGAAACTTCAGCATTGTCCAAATTTCAACAGAATCAAAGGCTTTCTCATGGTCCACAAACACTGGACACAGAGGCCGGTTATACTTCTCGTTATCTTCTATATAATCTGTCGTAGCGTGTCGATGTGGTCTATGGTATAATAAGGTTTTGGCACCTCGCTGTTCAGATGGTTCAGATGTTCAGACAATGATAGAATTTTGTATAACTCTCACGTTTTACTACTATGATAAAGCATTCATGTGCTTGAAATAAAGTAAAATTTACTTACTCGTATATTAGTCCAATTAGTTCAGTGGCGTCGATGAGGTTGATATAATATCATTAAAACCTAAACTCGAATGAGAACATAAATTTGAAATTTGAGCAAGAAGCTTAGCAATTAAAGATACGGGTTTGTTTTACTTATTTATAGAAATATTTAGAAGACATGCATTAGAAGTAAATAGTTATTTACTATTACATAGCTATATAATTGTTTGCTCTTCAATCGATTTCATCTTGTATCCACTGTTTAATCCAACAAACATATTTTTGTACAAGTGAAAAAATATATAGAATTCCCTGAAATTCAGCATAGCGTCACGTTTCGAATTTTAAGGAATTATTTCAGTGGTCTAAAGTCGTCTAATATATCATCATCATCTAACATGAAACGTTATACTATTAAAATACTACTGAAATATTACAGTGAATTGAACTTAAATTGATCCTGTGGGTGTCCTAAAAGACGACTTAGGGATCTGGTATGCAAGAGAAAGGAAACTCGCAATAAAACCCTGTACGAACCTTTCTGATCAGCGTGGATGTAGTAAATTAATTTCTCCCGCCGTGGAGGAGACTCCAGGCCCACGTTATAAGGTTAAATTCATGACAATAAGTATACACATTATTTTACCTTTTTGTAAAATTCAAGTCCTAAATGTTAATTATTAGAATTTTAATCTGTATGTTAAAAGTAAATACGCTTTGCTTTCTTAGTAAATTGGTACTATCGCTATATTGTATTGTCGTACATTACCGCATCTATCCTACCAATTGGATTTAATTTAAATTTGCGAAATCCATATTGTTAGTTTTTGCTTTTGTTTTTACTAACTTATTGCCATATATTCTAACTATTAGAAGGATAAGAAGAGAATTAAGCGCAATAAATTTAGTATTTACTTTGTTTAGTTAACAGTTAATATCTGTAAAAATATAATATGAGATATTATTGAAATAAAATATATTTACAAATATTAACTGTTACAATTATAATTCCCTAGCTGATTGACATGGTATTTATCTGTAGAGTTATTCAAATAAAAAACCAAATAATATATTAAAGATTACCTCGAGAAATATAATAAGGATAAATCCATTTTTAATTCTATCGGAAAAAGCTAGTCGGTGGCTAGTTCAGGGGAAGCCTTAAGCTTTCATTCTTTCACGTTGAATGAGTGGTTGTATACACTACCTGAGTTTACAAATGGTATTATTAGCTCGTGAGTTACTCTAATACATATCATGGGATGTTAATGATAGTAAATATCTAATAAAAATGGAATTAAATGTAACGAACATCTAGTAGTAATTTTTTGCAATATTATTTAAAATTAAGATGTCACACTGCAATGCAGTCTACAGATTTTAAATGTATCAATATGGATAAGTAAGTCGCGCGATTGACGTGTTGGATGCATTGGTGTATTATATTAAAACCAGATTTATAATTGCTGGCATAGATAGTGATATATTTTCTCAAAATTTATAGGTAACGAATAATTTGTACACAGATAGGTATTTTTTTAATGTCATGAGGTTTTTTTTCCTATATATTGATCGGCAGTGATTTACATATAGAATTAAACCAATTTTTAAAATAATTTTATGAGTTTTATTAAAATAAATAATGCAATCATTTAAATTATTCGAAAGTTGGCTTACTAATAATAATAATAATGGGTTTTTCACTTTACAACCTGTTCGCGCTGACAGTCGCGACGGATGATTAGTTCATTCGGTCAGCGCCGCTCAAACCGCGCGCCACCATTTTGACATTCTGCATTCGACACTCGCGAAAGATTTTCCTGACGTAGTTGTTGTTACGTGGCGCCCGCGTCTATCGCTCAGCATAAGAACCGAAATAAGTACCACTCGGCCTTTACGATTCGCTGGATATCTTCTCGACTGTAGAATAGTCTCCAATCCTATCACGATCAGGATATTTGTGTGAACGCAATGATTAAACCACCAGGGTATCAGCTGGTCATAAATTTGAGGGAAGACCAGCTCACGGTCAATCCAGTAGATAATTCAAAAAAAGTGGCGATGAACATAGTTAATGGTACAGCTCACGGTCAATCCAGTAGATAATTCAAAAAAAGTGGCGATGAACATAGTTAATGGTACAACCAGACCAGAAAAAAAGATATCCCTGCAGTACTTCAGTCTTCGGGCGGTGGGAGACTCATGTTTATCCGTCCACTCCAGCATATCATACACCAGAGACATAACAAGGAAACACGTTTGAAATGTCTCGTCTTTCCTGTGCTTTGGTGGTGCTGCAGACTTGCCAGGCTGAAGGTGGTGTTCACGATAAGGTAGGTTAAGCTGAATGCGGGCATTGAAGTTATTGTCTATTTAATATAACTATTACGGTATATATACATACTCGCGTGCGGATAAGCTGACGGACGTGGTACCTTCGATTCTTATGGTGAGCGGTAGACGCATGCGCCGCGTAACGAATACATCGCGATACTTTCACGAGAGTCAAAAGCAGAATGTAGAAAGTCAAAAGGGCCGGCGCGTAGGCCAGCGGCGCTGAACGAGTCCTAGCCGACGTCTTTCATGTTCACTTGTCAGAAAGCGAATGGTGGATATGAAAATAAAACCAACTTAATTTTCCTTGAAAATGTCCGCTTCATGGCCTTCATTTGATTAAATTATGTCAAAAGAGCCATAAAAACTCCTAGGTTAAGAATGGCTCAACAGTTTTCGTAGATTTGCCTTGAGGGCCTTTCAGTTGTAATTATGTAAATTTTATACTGAGCTCAGCTTCACTAATCCCAGAAAAAAGGCCAGCAAAGCGTTTGCCTAATTGACCTAAATAATAAAATTTTAGTATCATCATCATAATCTTGCTGTTATCCCAATTACTTGGTGTAGATACATAATGTCCCAAAGTTTTATTCTACCATACATATTGTATCAGTTTTTATAATAATTTAATTAATTTAATTTTATAATAATTCATGATTGGTCATCTGAGAATCAACTAGGGATGTAAATATCAAAGGCAAAAACATCGACGTATTGATACATCGATGTTTCAGGTCAAAAATCGGCCTAAAATAACGATGTATCGAAACATCGATTTTTTTAACGATCCACGGGCCTAAATTGTGCATAAAATACCAAATTTAATCTAAAACGCAAGCTATATTTTATATTTATATATATAATAATACTAGCTGACCCAACAAACGTTGTTCTATTGAAATCTAAGAAAATAGTAACAGGAATTCTCCTTGAAATCGATCACCACGCCACCTACCGGTTCTACCAGTGGGCTTACCCTTGAAATCAATTCTAATGTCGAATCCGATTGAATTCCAATCTCACATGAATTCTTCGCGATTGCCGTTGTTATTTTCACCAAATGTGTCGTATATTATTACTTTATATTAATAACGTTAACTCGATCACCACAAAGGCGCTTTCTTGAAATTGTGCAAAATTAACGATTTTAAACTACGTCAAAAGTGTCATTACTGCAGCAAGTTATTTAGAAACAGAGTTAATAACAGTTCGGAGTGACAAATCATTGACTCTGATGATACAGTGTCATGCAGGCTTTGCTAAAAGCACCAAACATGTCTAATATAATGACTGACAAATCATCGATGTAGAAAGATCCTAATACAACATAGATACATCGATGTTTTGCAATAGTGAACATCAATGGCAAACATCGATTCTTTTTAATGAAATATCGATGTTTCAGAAATATCGATGTATCGTTTGAATCCCTAGAATCAACCCTCCTTGGGAATGTATTGTTGACCAGACGGCATCAGGTGGACTTGGGCCAAATCTATGCGCACTCAGTCGTCTTTTATGATCACCAAGAGTAAGAGTTGGTAGCACTCGTAGCCGTCATTACTCATTACAAAAAGTAGCTCAATAACTTTCTAGTATAGGTATTATTAATAAAATATATACTTTAAGAAAGGTTTTTTTTACTTTATTTAGAAGGCTTTGTCGCTGTGCGACAACATCGCTCTATAAAATACTGCAAAGATCAACACAATATATTATATAAACAGTAACAGAATTACCAATGACGCAATTAAGGTCTTTGCAGGACTAATTCCGTCAACTTATATAAAACAATAGCTTCGTCACACTGGGTCAGACAGCATACTGTTACAATATCCCACATCAAAAATTTTGTTTCTATTAAAAGAGTGCCTTCTATATCCTTCGTTTCTCACACACTCCATCAGAATGTATTCTACATCTTTCGGTACAGGTATTGCATGTTGGAGATTCTGTTTTTTTCATTAAGAATGCACATTTGAGGGAATGTGTGCAGAACGAAGTTTAAGGGATGTCACCACCAATGCATTGCGTTTAAGTTGACTGTTGCCGAACCAAGGGTATTTAAGATTATTTGGTTGGATAGTCTTAAGAAAGATGTAAACATATTATCATTACCCTAATATTTTTATACCAATTTATATGAGTTTGGAACATCGTGCCTACTTTCTTTAATACAAGTGCAAGAAGAGCAAAATATGGTGCATTACGGTATTATAGATAAGTTTTACGATCGGCTGCTTGTCTAATGTTAACCTTTCTGGGAAATGTAATCGTTGAACCACACTCCATTAGATGACATTGACAAAGGTCACTGTAGAGCATGTAGGTGGTTTAAATGTGCAACGAATACTCTCAACACTCTCGCCTGACTGAACTATGAGCACTTGTTATTTTTATTTTCGGTCGTTGATATTTTTGGAAAAACACGCTACGCAATGTAGTAAATACTATGATTAAGAAGGAGTATTTTAGATCTAGCTTTTTTCTTCGATACATAATTAGAATTAAACCTAACCTAGTCTAATCGGACAGGTGTATTTTAAACCTATCGCTGTTAGCTTATACCATTTTTTTCGTTCATTTCATTTCGCCATCGTCATATACGTCCCACTGCTGGGCTGGAGTCTCTTCCGTAATAGGAGGGCTATTGCCCTACTATACCATACTGGTCAGACGGGTTGGTATTGGGTTTTATTTCAAGTTTTCCTTCTCTTACATAGACGTTATATGCATAATATATCCCTTAGTCGTCTTTTACGACGTTCATAGGTAAGAAAGGAAGTGGTGAATTGTTTTCTACTCCGTCACCGCACGGAAAATACGAGCAATGGTAAAGTTTACAGTATTTGTTGCAATTACTATATAGCATGAAAACACAGCGAACAAAAATACTGATATGTAATAATATAATAAGCTCGGAATAGTTTCAAAAAAGTATGACATACACATATTATATTATACGTTGAAAAATCATGTTACATGTTGGTGAATTCTAGTTTGAAATACATACATATTGAATACGTAATGTTGTATGAATTTGGGAATGAAACTATAAATTAGTTGTGGAAGTTATGCCTGTATACAATCATAATTGAAACAATATTATTCAATACATTATAAGGCATGTTTAAGGCAGTTTAACTACGTTACTCTATATAATAGTATGTTTGGAATTTGCTTTGTGCTTTTGCACTAAGTAAATTAATTTGCATAGTTTGAAGAAGAACGAGTTGGTTGGCAAATATATTTGTATATAATTTTTCAAGAGTGTTTTACCCTTCTAAAATATCTCCCATACTGCTTCAATATAAATATTTGAAATACAATTTTAATACATCGAAATGTAAAAAATAGTTCTTTTCAGCTTAAGAAATAAAACTATACATTTATAACAATAACGATATGCACACATTAAAATCTCGCGTAATATAATATTCAGGAAGCAATGATAATACACTGGCTCTGCGATATGTTACAAGATCCTTCCGTCCTTTTTCGTATTCCACACATGTATCTACAGCAACTAAAGCCAACTACGATAAAATTATTCTGACCATTGTATACATTATATACCAGTGTATACGATATAATAAGTAGATACTGTAGTTGCTTATGTATTTATTTATACAAATGTGTATGTAATAGGATGGAGATAACTGGCATACATTAGAAATATTAATCTCAAATTTTAAAAACAATTCTATTCTTAAGTCTGGTTCGAATTGCTTGCTGCCTCCAGTAACCTTAAAACATTTCATATATTTTTATATAATATAATAATTTATTGTTATCTTTCACAAAGGTATCTTATTACTAATGTTTACATTTAATGTTACAAATAAACCCTTGTGGGAGACTGGTATCTGAACTAGGTTGCCCTCTCATACAGATTACCAGCCTCCCCCTCAGTAGCATTAGACAATATTTCATATACTTTTGATAACTTAAAAAAATAAAATAAATAAACAAAAGAAAAATAATGTATGTCCTTCTAAATAATGTATGTCTTCTGTTATTAGTAACAGAAAAAGTGTGTGAGTTGTGCATGAGTTAATGTATCTGAAGTCGTACAAGTATGTGTGCATGTATTAGTGCGCGTTTCTGCGTGAATTCGTGCATGTGTGTGCGTGTGTGTGTGTGTGTGTGTGTGTGTGTGTGTTCGCGTGTGTGTGAATGTTCATGTGGATGTGCTGTATTATTTGTATGTGTGTGTCTGCATGAATACTATAAGCAAGTGTGGTCCCGATATATGTTGAAATAACTACATGGATTGAACTATTTTAGTAAAATATTCTTGAACTATTTAGGTGTAACTAAAAGTTGTTCAGTGCTGTCATACGTCTGTTTTAAGAGCCAGGCTGTGATTACTCGTTTGCACTCCGCTTTATTGAGAGCATATATTGACAGGATGGCATTAATTTTATTATACAGGAAACCAAAGTAGCGATGTGAGAAGCTTGTCCTACATAAATAAATCATACAAACTTTACTTTTAATACGTTTGTTAACAAATACATTCGGATTGTATCTCAGAAGCGAGTGCATCCGTAGGACAACTTGAAGAATAAATAATTGTCGAACCGTTAGGACTTCACATTTAAGATACAATTCTGTAGTTGAGTAAAGAGATGGAAGTCTATACGCAACTTTCTTTTTTTTACGTTTTAAACTAGAGAGAGCTCAAAGGGTCCTACCCTTTGAGCTCTCTCTAGTTTGATCAAACACATTTTAGCCGCACCTCCCCAAGACGAAATGCAGTAAGTAAACAGTGACTGACACAAAGCGTAGTAAGTTATTTTTAAAACTTTTTCATCTGCACTATTTCTGAGATTTTTAAATATGTATATGAGTTTCCTAATTCTAATTGATAACAAATTGATGTGTTCTTTGAAATTTAGATTCTGATCGATAATAACACCAAGATATTTTATTTGATTGGTTCTTTGAAGTACAGGACAAAAGCAGTGTGTTTGTGAGTTATTACAAGAGTGAGCAGTAATTTTGAGAGAGTTGTGTGTGTCTTTGTTTGTATTTAAGTGGAAAGTAATGTATTTGGTCTTGTCTATGTTGAGTGTCAGTTGGTGGGTGTTCAGCCAATTTAAAACTGTCGCAAAACCCTTTTGAGCATGCAGGTAAACTTCCTCCCAAGTATCACCATAAAATAAAAGGGTCGTGTCGTCAGCAAAGGATATGATGCTACCGTTAATAAGTCTAAGCTGGCAAAGATCATTAATAAAGATCAAAAATAAGGTTGGACCAAGGATGCTTCCTTGAGGCACTCCAACATCAACTTCACACTCATCACTTATCCAACCATCGATCTTAACGCACTGAACTCTGTTTCGCAAATAGCTTTCAAAAAAATTCTTTTGAGTACCACGAATCCCAATACGTTGAAGTTTCTCCAACAGGAGGGCGCCAGAAACTGTGTCAAACGCCTTGGCTAAGTCTAAGAAAATTGTAAGAACTTTCTTTTTGTTGTCAAGATTAGCAACAATGGTATTTGTGAGTTCTTGAAGTGCATCGTTAGTGGATTTATTGATGCGGAATCCATATTGATTTGGAGAAAGGAGATTTTTGCTTTCTAGATAATGAGTTAACCGTTTGTTGACTATTTTTTCTAGAACTTTGGATAACGCAGGTAAAATAGAAATGGGACGATAGTTATTAACACAGTTTCTGTCACTGACTTATATACACTTCTTTGCAAAAAAGAACGGGCTCCTTACAGTCATTGGCTTTTCTGTGGATAATATTAATAGTTTTAGTATTTCATTAGTTAAGGTGACTAGAAATTTCTTATTATCAATGAAAATATAGTTTTAAACACTTAAATACTGAATTGGAGTTTTAGTTATTGTAAATACGCACAGCTGGCGAAGTGGTTGAGACGTAGAACTACCGCGCCAGTGCCGGGGGTTCGAATCCCGCGCAGGACAACACTTTGTGCGATCCACAAATTGTTGTTCTGAGTCTGGATGTGATTTGTGTTCGTTAATTTATATGTTTGTACAGTCGCAATTAAAGGATAAATTATCTTCGTGCAGGGATAGGTCTTTAAATAAAAAAAAAAGATTGAGAGCCATGTTAAAATTGGTTTTTATGGGTAGTATGAAGTTACGAGGTAGTATGAAGCTACGAGTATTTTTATGGTATTTTAATAAAAAAAGACACTAAAGAGATAAAAATTAATACTGAGTATGACCTCCTCTTGCAGCGATTACGTTATGTGATTGCATGAATTACGACGATTGTCTTGGCATGTTTTCCACCAAGCTTAGATGATGTCCTGCGGAATATGTTTCCTCTCAGCCGAGATCACACGTTTAAGCTCCGAGATGTTTTGTGGAGGTGGTTGGACAGATCGTACTCGCCTTTTTAGTAGGTCTCAAACGTGCTCAATAGGCTTAAGGTCGGGGTTTCGCGCAAGCCAATTCAAAACGACGAACACCTCTTGCGTGTAAGCATCTACGTTGCTAGAACGGTGGGCCCGAACATTATCGTCCATGTAAATGGTATCTTCGCCAATAATAGTCAGTGCGGGTTGTACATGTTGACAAATGATTTCTGTTTTATACCTTTGCACATTAAGTGAGCCATTTTCAATTAATACTATCTCGGTATGTTAGCTGGCAGTTACGCCCGCTCAAAACATAACGGATCCTCCACCCTAGAGGGTGATTTCTTCAAAAGACACGACCTTATAACGTTCTCCTGGTCTTCTTAATACTCGCCGACGTTGGTCCTCACCATGCAAACAAATTTGAGCCTCATCAGAGAAAAGTACGCTACTGCAGTTACCTAGTGTCCAAGATAGGCAATTTGTAGCGAACCTCGATCCAGCAATCCGGCGCTCACGGAGTAACTTAGGGAACCGCGCCGATTGTTCGCTGCGTATATTAGCTGCTATAAGCCTCTTTCTTACAATCTATAGGCTAAGTTGTGCTCTACGTACTTCTTCAAGGTTTCTTTTGAGGTCTATGTAACTGCATTTGCGGTTTTGTAACGCCTGAGTTACTAAAAAATAATCATCTCTTGTTTGCGTGTAACGTTTTCTGCCAGAACCTTGCTTACTCTGAACGGAACCAGTCTCTTGGTATCGAGTCCCGATTCTTTAGACGGTCGAACGACTCACCTTTAGCCGCTGTGAGACATAACATTATCTACACCCTTCTTCCAGCAGCGCTATAATTTTACCAGCTCTTATTGCCTTTTGTTATTATAATATACTCAAATTATCTGTTTTATGTCACAAGGTTATATATAAATTATTCTACTAAAAATAACGCGAAGTTAGGTTTAGTGGCCTGATACCCTTTTAACCGCAATCCCGCCAAAAGTAAGTAAAAAGTTACAAACTGAAAAAGGGATTAGTATTTTTAAAAGCCAAACTTTCAAATTTAGAATCATCTTTTTTCTCACCTAGACTCTTTATTAAGTGCCATTAATATAGTTTGGCTATTACAACCTCTTTAAAACTAAATTATTTCCAAAAATGCAGAAATTCTAAACTGCCCTTTTTTTTGCAAAGGAGAGTTATTTCTATTTCTTCAAAGTATTCGTTCAAGTTTGACCTTCGTTGAATGGTCAACATTTGAGCAAGAATTGAACTTTAATACAGAGGTTGTCACGAATTAAAGTATTTCCGTTAATAGTTATTTCCACAACTCTTCAAGTTTGAAGTTGAAGAAGAAGAAGGTTGTTAATCTTTCCTTTCAGAAAGATGATTTTCCTTGATGAAAAAAGAAAATGATTTTTTTTACTGGCCTTCAAACAAAAAGATCATTGTGGTGAATTAAAATATTATCGTTTACCTTGATCATCATCATTTCGGCTCATATATGTCCCACTGCTGGGCTCGAGTCTCCTCCATAATAGGAGGGAAATTGACCTTACTGTACCATGCTGATCAGACATAAAATTATGGCTAAAACTGATGATCACATCACCATCATCATCTCAGCTCATATACGTCCTACTGCTGGGCTCGTACGTCTTCACTATGGGAGAGAAATTGATCAACTATTCGGAGGGAAAATTGAACTTACTATTCCATGCTGGTCAGACAGGTTAGTATCTGTTTTTATTTCGAGTTTTTCTTCTCTTGCATGGATGTTACATGCATATTATATCTCATAGTCGTCTTTTATGACATCCACGGGTAAGATAGAGAGTGGTGAATTGTATTCTTACTCCGTCACCACACTGTGAGTAATATGTATGATGAAAGAACAATACGTAATGCCTTAACCCTAAGGTTTTGGAATAAGAGTAAGGTAATGATAGTGATCTTTCTTTTAGCTTATTATTAATGCTTTAATAATAGATGTAACTGTCATAATTAAAAATTAGCTTCGAAAGTGGACTTTTCGATCATTGTACTACCTATTCTTTATAAGGCAAAGCTATAGACAATTTTGAATATTTATTTAAAAGAATATTACTTAAACATTGTCGAAATTACTGTTGCGAAGTCCAAAAGAAAAAAGAATTGAACGTTGTCAGTAGTAAATATTTAAGTTGCCTAGTTTATAAGCAGTAGTTTATATGTATTTTCAATATTGAAAATTATGTATTTTTGATAGTATTGTTAAAGTTATTAAGAAAAATAAGCCTAAATAAAGCGGATTTGAGGCAGATAAGAGACTTTTTATAGGAAATTCCTTTGGCCACTTTATGAATAATGACCTAATCATGAAAATGATACTCCTGAAGGTTGTAGTGATTGTTGTTGACAAACGACGTTTATATCTATTATATTTCTGTAACTGAACATGCATATACTAAAGTTTAATTCAAATGGGTAGTAGTCATTTGGAATTTACATTCCAAAACTTATTTAAACACTATGCAGGTAATGCACGAAATAACCATATAATAAAGCAACAGATTTGTACGTTACAAATTTTATTTAAATTATATGAGACTTAGAGTATTCAAAATCATTTTATTTAAATTACCCTCATTAGGCTGTCGAGCTACGAAATAAATATAAATTCACGAACCGCACTCATACTAGCGGGGTAAAATTAACTGCGACAGCAACCACTTACGTTGTTAGTGCACATACTTACATATATTTCAGTACATTACTAAAACAGCCAGTCTTTATACGTGTACCTACAAGCACTTTGAAAATGCGTAATTCGATTTCACGAAAGCAGCAAATGCCTTGAACACTTATGTATTATGTAGTACTTATGTATAAGGCGGTGTTTAGCACTGCGTGATGAGCTTTCTTTACCAATAATAAGATATCAGTATAATTCTTAAATACTTTGCCAATTTAGTTTAGAATTCAAATAAATGTGTTTTTGTATACCATATATACAGCTTTTTGCCAAATATTTATTGATTGATTTTATTTGCTAAATATTTTTGACAACATTATTATAGACTTTCCAAGGTTTTTTTTTTTTTTTTTTTTCTTCTTTATTTAAGGAGCTTTAGTCCTCATGGACTACGCCGCTCCATTAGACCAACACATAACAAAATAAATCAGTATAAACTAAAGCACAGCACAATATACAGACTAACGACGTTGTATGCCTTTATCCACTATTTTGTACAGATTAATAGCAGATTCACTGAGAGGATAAGCTAAAATTACATTACAACCTCCAAGTTGCCTCAACTCCCCAGCAACAGATGTGTTTTCCTGCCTTATATCCTCGTTACGGACACACTCAATCATCACATGTAGCGCGTCTTCTAAAATACCACACTCAGAACATAGAGGGGATGGCACTTTCTTCATCATGTAAGCGAATTTATTAAGAGGTATGTGACCGGAACGGAGTCTAAAGGCTGTAATAAGTGTCTTTCTATTCAGTTTGCATCCGTCAAACCACATAGTTCTCCAAGGTTCACTCTGCAATGTTTTATACCAGATACCCTTCTCCACAGATCGCTCATCAAAGTGCACCTTCCACAAGTTACGGCAGAGATTCCGCGCTAAATGTAAACAATCTGTGAAGAACGGTATTATATTTATAGATATACCCTCGCTACATGCTTGTTTTGCTAATATGTCAACTTCTTCATTACCTGCGAGACCAATGTGTGATGGAATCCATTGGAGTATAATTTTTTTTGAAGCTGATGACATCGCCAAAAGTGTTTTCATAATATCATAAGCTATCGGAGTGCTTCTTAAATAAGAGGTACACCGAGCTATTTGTTGGAGAGCACTTTTCGAGTCCGTAAAAATAACAAATTTATCGAATTCTATGGACTTTATGTAAGCGATGGCTTCCGAGATGGCAATTAGTTCAATATTTGTTATCGATATATTGCAAGAAATTTGGAATTTTGCGCTTTGACTAAGTTGTGGATCAAAAAATGCTGCACCCGAACTTGATGTATTCTCTTTGGATCCATCAGTAAATATTTTATGATAGTCTGAATATTTATTTTTGAGATATAAGGAACAATTTTCACGAAGTAATGTCGTGTTATATTTTCGTTTGGCTAAAGTAATAAATTCAATATTTTGCTTTACTATACTGCTCAAGTTGTACGAATTTATCCAATGATCCAATGAGTACATACATAAACGCGGACGGGAATCTATAATTATGTCTTTGAATTTTAAATGTGTTGTAACAAGAATTGGAATGTTTTTACGTCTCCAATATCTGCGTGAAATAAGTAGTGTTAGTTCCTCTAGGACGTCAATAGTACTATTATCAGTCAATGACCTTGCTTTTAAATAAAATTTGCTTGCAAGAAAATGTCGTCTGATTTGTAAGGGTGATACACATAGTTCACTCTCCATCACGTGGATAGGAGTACTTTTTATGAAGCCACCAATTGTACGCATAGCTGCATTCTGAATTTTATCTAACTTAAATAAGTTTGATTTACTAGAATTATTGTATAAAAAACTACCATAATCCATTCGACTCCTAATAATAGAAATATATAGTCGTCTTAAATGCTTAGGATGCACGCCCCAGCCTGGACCTGCCAATACTTTTAAAATATTTAGGTATTTATGAGCTTTTTCATATAATTCATTTATGTGTTTAGTCCACCTCAGAGAACCGTCTAACCACATTCCTAAATATTTTACGCAGACTACTTCTTGCAGAGGTACACCATTTATATTAATAGGGCAATTATATCTATTTATACCTTTTTTAAAAATGCATATTTTACTTTTTGTAGAGGAAATATTTAACCCTAAATTTTGTAATGACGTCACTAAAGTGTTTAATGAACCTTGGAGGGAGCTACGTGCGTTTTCTAGATGTTTTTTGGAAGTGTACAACACAAAGTCATCTGCATACTGGGAAACGAAGACATTATGGATAGACTTACAGATGTTATACGTGGCGACGTTAAATAATAATGGGGACAATGGGTCGCCTTGTGATAGACCTTGACTAGTAGTTCGCACAATAAATGTTCGTTCTTGTCTAATTTTTAAGTATTTTAAGCTAAGAAAATTCCATAGATAATTACAAATTTTTGAACCAACACCAATTTGATCTAATATCATCAACAATACATTTATATTAATATTATTGTACGCATTATCAATGTCAAGGAAACAAGCTAAAGTTATCTGATCCCTTGTGAAACCTGATTGAATCCTAGTTACTAAACTCGTCATACTGTCCAAACTAGATTTAGTTTTTCTAAAACCAACCGTCTCCCTGGAAAAAACTCCTTTATTTTCACAATACCATTCTAACCTACGGTTTAAAATTGAGTGAAAGATTTTGCACACACAAGACATCAAACTAATAGGGCGTAAAGATGAAGTAAGTGTAGGATCGCGACCATGTTTATGGATCGGCATTACATAAATGTCTCGCCACTGTTTAGGAGTGAAACCGGATGATAAGGAAATGTTGTAAAGTGAAAGTAGAATTCTCTTACTGACTTCAGGTAAGTTTTTTATCATTGAAAATGATATATCATCAGCTCCGGGAGCTGTATCTCTCATCTTAATGCATGTTTCCATTTCATGTAACGCAATATTTTCTTCTAATGTATTATTGTGAGAGCTAAAATTAGGCCTAGGAGGAAGTGCATATGCAGGGCATAAGTTTAACAATAAGTCTTCACTTTGTTTTTCATTAATATATGACCTGTGAGCTACATTTCCTTTCATCCATCTCATCTTACTCCAAATTTCACTTGCTGAAGAAACTTCATCCAAACTATCACAAAATCTCTGCCATCCATTTTTAGAAGCTTTTTTTATAAGTTTTTGAGACTCTTTGACATATTCATTTAGCACCTTTAGATTGCTAGGCGTAGGGTTTTTCCTGAAATTAGCTAAAGCTCGCCGCCTCTTAGCTACCGCCTGAGACAAGGTAGGATTCCAATATGGTTTTGGTTTAAAGTTATTGGTAGGATTAAGATTGTGCTTTTTGACCGGAATAAACTCATTTGCTGCTTCGTTAACTAGGTTAATAAATTTGTCGTATAAATATTGTGGATCTCCTACCATTATGAAATTAGCAAATTTTTTTTCAAGATGGTCTGTATAAGAATACCAGTCCGCCAATTTGAAGTTACGTTTTTCGAGGAAGTGTGTACTAAATGAAGTTACATTACTGATACGAATGACCACGTGGTCACTACCTAAGGTCTCATTAGTTACTCGCCAATTAAAATTACACGCTATATCCGAAGATGCCAAAGAGATATCTGGGGAGCTTTGCTGGACCGAACCTGCTACGACCTTAATTCGAGTATAGCTGCCATCGTTTAAAGAAACTAAGCTACTATCAGTCATAGAATCATATATCTGCGATCCTCTAGCATCGGTTTTATACGACCACGTAAAGTGGTGTGCGTTAAAGTCCCCCAAAATTAAAGATTTTTTGTTACATTGAGAAAACATAATATCCCAGTCATGTCGTCGCGTGTGCGCCCACGATGGGCAATAGACCGCTAATATATCCTCAATCATTTTGCAATTATATATTTTTATGTGCAGAATTTGTATATCTTGGTTAGAATGACTTGTCGGACATAGCTGCGCTCTAATAGATCTATGAGTAATAATACAAATTCCTCCATAACCATCATTTCTATCAGCTCGAAAGATACTGTAATTGTTTAGCTTAAAGACGCTTCCAGGTTCCAACCAGGTTTCACTTACCACAGCTACATGAATTTTATCTTGTATTAATAATTGTTCGAACTCCAATCGTTTTGGCCTAACACTCTGCGCATTCCACTGTAAGATATTAATTTTTATATTTCTACAAACGTTATTATAATTAGCCATTTATGTTAACTTTAAACACATCAGCAAGATTTTTTAATATAGGCATCTTAGACATACTTTTTATAACAGCCGATATAACCCATTCTATAGATATACTAATTATTTTATTGATTTTTCGCGTCCAACCGAGTCTTTTAGAAAATAACACCCTTTTTATCTTATTAATTAGTTCTTTGTAGGTATAATTTTTATTAGCAAACGATTCTGGTTGGCATGGTTTATCGCACTTATTGTCAGACATGCTCATATAAGTATCACTACAGTTAGATAAGTCCTCTTCACCGCCTGCGCTCGTAGTTGTAGCTCGGAGGGGTCGGCATCTCCGCGGCCGTCGTTGCGATCGTCGACTGCCTCCAGTAGAAGTGCGGCCGCCGGCTCGGGTAGATGTCTCGCCTCCAAACGCGCCCTCCGATTCCGATGATGACGAACTTGATTGTAATACAATTTGGTCTGATGAACATCGCTTCTTCCTTTTATAAGGTTGTCGGCTAACCTCCGCAGGCATATTTTCAACATCCATTATGTTATTATTCAATAATATAACTTGTGGATTAATCGGCTCATTGATAGCCCTACTAGGTATATTATTTACGTAATTAGGTCGCGGGGAAAAAGGAGCAACATACATTGTTAACGCTCGGCGATAGGTACAATTAAAGTCCGACATCAAACTTCTTACTTTCTTTTCCTTGATAAAAACTGGACAGTTTTTATCGAGTGATATATGATTTCCCTTGCAATTCACACATCTAAAGGTAATGGTCTCACAATTTGAGTGATTCTCTCCACACTTAGGGCATATAATTTTTAAAGACGGGCATACCTTTGTTATGTGGCCAAAACGCCAACAACGAGCACACTGGGTTACCGGGAAGACATAGGGTTCTACTTTAACTCTTAGATTAAGCATATATATAAATGGTGGGCGCGAACTCCCTTTAAAACATATGCGCACTGATTCGGTGGGGACCCACCCGGTCTCAGCTCCTCTGCGGTTTAATCTTTTAATTGATAGTACTTCGCAGGTATTTTTATTTTTTATTACTTCTAACAACTCATCATCTGACAACTCCAGGTCTATGTCTCTTATAATTCCGTATGAGACTCCAACCTCCCAGGTCTTGTAAACTTTCCATCCTTTATCTTTGATCGCCTGACATATAAAAATTTTTTCTGCACATAAGGTATCTTTAAATGAGACAATTATTTTAAAGGCGTTGATATATTTTATATTATTGATACCATATATTTTTTCCTGATCGAATAATTTAGCTAATGAAAACTGTTTCGGTAACTTCTCGGTGCTTGTTATACAAATATCTATCTTTTCAATTTTTCGTCTTTTATTTCCTCCATTCAAAATCCACTCTCCCTCTTTACTGTGTACGTTTTCATCATCTACTTGAACTTCATCCCGAATTAGGTATTCTTCCTCCATACTACTACCTTCTATATTTATATTATCAACAACATCGCTCGTTCCTTCATTCTCAACTATACTTTCACTCATACTGCATAGGGGTTAAATCGCGACAACGAGCGGCTGCGCTCGAGCGCACCGTCGTTCACTGATACTTAGTAAGAATCACACAAAAAATACTTTATTAAATAATGCAAAACACGTCTTAGTCACTCAGTGAGCGAGTTAACAGTGACTTTCCAAGGTTACGGATATTAAGTATTCGGTACTAGTGCTCGGTCCAATGGCGGTAGGAAGGGAATACGGTAGGTTATAAGGTCCCATGCCAGCCTTTCGTTGCCCTGAAATTGACGATAACCTGCCAAAAAAAAAGCAGCCTGTCGCCTTATGTCATGGATTCTATGTAAGAAAGCATAAATATTATTCGTTCATTATTATTACTTCAACCTGAATCATTAAATTTTTTTATGATTTTTTCTTCACTGTAATTAACCTATAATTACGCTCATAAATAAAACTAAAGTACGGACTATACGGTCGAATTCGAGACCTTTATGTGTTAATTTATCGTCCTATCCGCTTATTTGTTCCTCTGATAAAGATCATGTTTTTTCTCATTATTCTCAGCCGCCCACTCGTTGTCCCGGACGATATAACCCGTGTGTGTTCACACCATAGCCTGCCAAAAAGAGGAGGCTGTCGTCTTAAGTCCTAGACTCTGTTTAAAAAAGCACAAATATTATTTGTGAATTTTTATTACTTAAACCTGAATCGTTAAGTTTTTCTTCACTGTTAAAACTTAGGTACTGTAATTAACCTATAATTACGCTCATAAATATAAGTAAGTACGGATACTATACTACTATACGTTCGAATCGGAGACCTTTATGTGTTGATTTATCGTCATTCCCACTTATTTGTTCCTCTCGTAAAGATCATCTTTATTCTCGCTATTCTCATAGATTAGATATATTTTTTAATCGAGAAGAAGTAATTCTAAGTTTTTTTGATGCTATGTTATAAACAAAACATAGGAGAAGATTTTATGTCGGTAGCGAAAATGTTTCCCTTGAGAAATCATTTTCAATTACCGTGTGGATGAGGGTAAACACAAAAGCTACCGTTTGTGGACGGTTGAATTTATTTGAATCAAGAAAAAGCAGTTGTAGATGGGAATTATATTTCAAAGACATGGCTTCCATATATTGGTATTAAGCAGGTCAATTTCTCTACGTATATTTAAGTGAATTTAATAGATAGACTTACATGTATCATCATTAGGTTCGACCAAAAACATTTCAATATTTCTTTTAAGCTTACACGAAGTATCCTTTAATACAAGTTATTTTATAACTACACTTTTGTTTTTTTTTGGTAGGTACGCTATGGTTTGGGCACACCCCACCCAATCCACCTGGGGCGATGGATGGACAGTGTGCGACCCCATAACCTACCGAATTCTTCACCCCCCTAACGCCATTGGACTGACCACTGGTACCGATTCCTTGACTTCTGTGGCCGGCCCGCGTGGGTTACCCTTTCGGGTATCTTGCCATTTGATGCCCTGGCAACAAGATAGTGATGCCAGAGCATCGCCCTCCCGTAGTCAGCCTCTCTGCGAGTGGCGGATCAATCCCCGGCCTGTCCAACCGCAACGGCCCGTCCATCCTCATTTTATAACTATCCTAAAATATTAACCACTACTACTAAATGTATGAGTATATATGAATCCCACCACAATATAACAACAATGTAAGAGAAGAAAAACTCAAAATAAAACCCTATACCAACCCGCCTGACCAGCGTGGTATAGTAGGTCAATTTCGCTCCCAATATGGAAGAGGCACGAGCCCAGTAGTGGGACGTATATGAGCTGTAATGAATGAATGATGAATATTACAATCATTTATCGTATATTTTTATCATTATACTATTTATATTGAAGTATACACATTGTGTTCTATATTAAGTTGTGGTGAAAAAAATATTATTCATAGCCAGATCCAACTCAGCTCTATGAAATCTGTGAAGCTGTACTGCTGCGCTTCACGTAGTTGTATTTATTTGCTTATTATTATTTACTGCATTATTAGTCTACTTTGCTTCGTGTTGCCCGCTTTGCATAGGAAGGAAGCAGAATTTTTCCAAATCCTACTGTTTTTATTTTCCAACGCAGTTAAGACTCGGTGTTAAAAAGCTTATAAGGAGACCATTGTGAATCATGGCTTGCAGGCGTTATAATGATGGGAATGTGTAGTGAGATTAGTCCTAAAAAAAAGCCAAATTCATTCGCTTTTCGTTTCATTTTCGCTTCTTCATTACTGTACTTACTATGACTTATACTTACATGTACAAAGCAATTTATTTAAATAATAGCAATAGATTTTTTTTTTATTTTTGAACGATGGTGTAATATATTATCGCTTATGAGTTTTATGCGAGTGTAAATATATTCTTTGCTTGTTGATGTGTTCTTAAAATTGTTGATTTTATTCGCAATTTATCGTTTTGACTAACAGTAAATTGTGGAATATTTTCTTTTATTACAATTATCCGTAAGCTTCTCCTTATGACTGCGTCGCAATTGACCATTACGAGTATAATAAATGCTATTGAGATTTTTAGTATTTATACTAACTCTAAAGGTGTCTTTTCTCATCAGATTGTTTGGGAAATAATTTGTTTTGAGGGCGTTTGGTATATGTTTGGAATAAGTTTCAATAAAAATATTATTCAACTTAAATTGCAGTGAAAAATGCCAACCGGCTCTTAGGAATTATTAACTGTGTGAATTCGATATCGTAGTCGCAGCTTGGAAGCGATAGAACTAGTTATGCATGATGTACAATAACTAAATATGCTACTTTCTTTCGTTCAATCGATCCGTTCATAGCGCGGTCAATTACCTAGAAGTCAACGGCCCAGAAAGGGTTTATGAGAAATATACCGTCTGTGGCTAAATTTCAAACTTTCAGCTTGTTGGATATATCCCGCTCTAGAACCACAAAAAGCATACAATTACCCTTTCAAGAGAAAATAACATAAGATATTAACCACTGCAGCGACTGATATCTTAGTTAATTCTTTACTTTGTACCTATCTAGCTATTTTCACCTTATCGACACCCACAAATGACTATAGCCCTCTTAGTTTGTATAATATATTCTTAGATATGAAGTAATTTAATTAAATACTAGGGGTCCTTTACGGGCGGACGGACCGTGAATTAGTCCTTCATCCGTAGGGAGGTCAGACCACGTGAGTGCGACGCTCCGACCTTGATGCCGAAGGGGACGGTCTCCGAAAGAGTAATTCACCGGGCTGGCCACGGAAATCAAGAATTCGTTGCTAGTGGTAGGCCCAATGGCGATGCGGAGTGAATATAGGGGCCACACGCCACCCATCCGTCGCCACGGACAGAGTGCGCGGCGTATGTCTAGACTATAGGCTACCACAAAAAAATAAAATAAAAGGACAAAAACCTTTAGCAGATCGCGCGAGGGAGCTGCTCCAGCAACGCTGTTGGTGTTGCCGGGTCGTCGATCGAGTTGTTACTCGAAAGGGTAATCTGCCGGGCTGGCCACGGATGTCAAGAAACAAGTACCAGTGATAGGCCTTTTAGTGATGGGGAGGGAATACGCTGGGTTATGGGGCCGTATGCCGCCCTTCTGTCGCCTGGGACGGAATGGAAGAGGTGTGTTCAGATCCTAGCCTACCAAAAAAGGGGTAAAATAAAAAAGGGCAATTACCAGACGAGCCTACTTATTACTGTGTCTTTATAGAGCATGTATTATCATATGGTGATGAGTAAAAAATTCGTAACTTCCGTGCCCCTCTTAATCATTATCTTAGCCCCTATACTGTTGGTCTCGGGCGAACTGTGTTACGGGAGGGAATTTGACCTAAATCACGCTGGTCAAACGTGTTGGCATGAGGTTTCATTTTGTATGTTCCTTCTCTTGCATCGATATTATCTGTATATTATATCCCTTAGTCCTCTTTATGAAGACATGGTTTGATACAATACAAATTTAATTTTTGATCTGAAACCTCTATAGGCCAGGGTGGACGCGATCGTTGGCGTGGCGTAAACAGCTCGTGGCGTTAACGCCACGCACGCCTCGCGCTACCGTCTTACCTTGTATATTATTTAAACATCCGGATACATATTTGTGTACAGATACCATAGCGTGATTTAGAGTTTTGTACAACGCTATCTAGTGAGCTCAAAATATTTTTTTTGTGACTTAATTGTTAGCCGCAGATGGCTGTGACAACTTTACCCGGACTGCCGGACTGTTGGGTGAGCGCTGGGGGCTCTCAACCCGATAAATTATTTAAACATCCGAACATCCGGATATATACGAGGGCAGTCCGATAAGTACTTAGCCTACAAAAGAAAAAGATTTTTTTTTAAAATGACGATTTATTTCTCAACATAGTCTTCTTGTAACTCGATACACTTGACCCAGCGATGGTCCAACTTCTTTAACCCATCTGAAAAAAAAGGGTTTTCTGGAGGTCTGCCAAGTAGGCCTCCATGGTGGGCATAACCTCCTCATTTGATTCAAATTTTTGCCCAGCGAGTGACTTTTTCAAGTTTGGGAACAAAAAGAAGTCACACAGGGCCAAATCTGGGGAATACGGTGGATGGGGTAGCCGTTTATAGCTTAATTCAATCAATTTGGCCGTGACGACGACAGAGGTGTGAGCCGGTGCGTTTTCGTGGTGATAGAGCACTTTTTTGTCGCCACATGGGGCCGTTTTGGTCTATAATTCGGCGTGGAATCGGCTCAATAATCCGTCATATTACAGTCCTGTGACTGTTCTGCTCTTCTTCAGGTAGTCAATGTAGATCACACCTTATGAATTGAAGAAAACACCTTTCCAGTCGATAGAACAGTTTCCACCTTCTTCGGAGCACATTCGCGGGGCGCAGTCTACTGTTTTAACTGTTCCTTGGTCTCTGGTATGTACCAGTGGATCAACGTTTCGTCGACGGTCATAAAACGACGTAGAAACTCTTTCGGATTGCGCTTAAACAGTGTCAAACAATGCTCTAAAGTGGTCTCACGGATGCGCTTGTTATCCGGAATGAGCAAACACGGCAGCCATCGAGCTGAAAGGTTTGTCATGCCCAATATTTCATGCAGGATACCCACGCGGTATTTTGAGATGCGTACTGCCTTAGCTACCTCGCATACCCTCAGTCGGCTGTCTGCCAATACGAGATCATGGACTTTTGTCACGTTATCCTCCGTAGTACCTGTTTTTAGGGCACCTGGGCGTGGCTCATCAAAAACTGAAATGCGACCACGTTAAAACTCGTTAAACCAATTTTTAATGGTCGCTATTGAAGGAGAAGAGTCACCGTACATAGCATCCAAGCGCTCTTTGATTTTGCTGCGGGATTTCCTTTCCAAAAATAAAGAATCGAATCACCGACCGATATTCCTCTTTTTGCATCTTAGCAAAAGCCGCGTATACGCCGGCCTTCTCACGCGATCAAAACAAAACTACAAATCCAAGATGGCTGAAATTTTGACATCTACGAGAATGTATTACACGATAGTAAATTTTTCTTACGACAGTGGCGCTATCAGGCGGTGAGACTAAGTACTTATCGGAATGCAGTCGTATGTCGTCGGAATTTTATACAACGCCATTTAGTGAACTCAAAATGAATTATTAACCTAAACACATACCTATAGTGTATACTAATGAAAATCTTATATGTTTAAACGAGCAATTCTTGTATATATATAAACTCATTTGCAAAAAAAACGGGCGGTTTTGATTTTCATTCATATTTAAAAAGATACAATACCAAAAAGGTTTCAATCGTTTGTACACGTTACTGGCCGGTTTTAAAAATGCTGTGGTATTTAAAAAAGTACGTTCTAAATTAAATTTTCATTTTTACAGAAAACCCCTTTTTATCCTACATTTTTGGCGCGAAGTTCCAGAAGTTAACATCGACTTTCATAACTTTTATTCAATTTTTATCGATTAATTTCATATCCTTGACTGTCAAAGCTTTATTTAATGCTGTTTGGCTGTATCAAAAATGGTAGATAAAGTGGTAAAAGCTACCAAAATTATCGCGCTGCTTGAAGAGGGTTGCAGCCAATGTTTCGTGGCTAGGAGGCTAAATGTTAGTCGCTCGACAGTCCAAAGGACCTGGCAGCGATATCAGGAGACTGGTTCCGTCGAGAGAAGGCCTGGTTCTGGAAGAAAACCATGTACCCAACCACGGGATGATCGTTTTCTTGTGAGTCGCGCATTGAGAAATCGCAAATCTTCGTATGTGGATCTTAAGAACAACCTCCAAGAAGTAAGAAATGTGCATATTAGTCTATGGACGGTCAGGAGTAGGCTTCTCGCTGCCAATATACGCAGTCACCGCCCGGCCCGCGGCCCCAAATTACTCCGTGAGCACAGAGTTCACAGGCTTAGGTTCGCTAGAAATTGTGAATCATGGACTCAAGACGATTGGAATAGGGTTTTGTTCTCTGATGAAGCCAGGATATCTCTGTTCGGTGAAGATCGACGTCGGCGAGTGCTAAGAAGACAAGGAGAACGCTTTGCAGAGGCATGTTTCGAAGAAATCACACCTTATGGTGGGGGCTCTGTTATGTTTTGGGCAGGAATAAATTCAATGGATCGTACAGAGTTAGTCTTCATTGAAAACGGCTCACTGACTGGGCATCGATACATAACGGAAGTTCTAATTTCTCATGCACAACCCGCATTGGCCGCTCTAGGTGAAGACTCGATTTTTATGGACGACAATGCTCGCGCCCACCGATCCCGCGATGTTAATGCGTATGTGCAAGAGGTCGGCATTCGTCGTTTGGATTGGCCAGCTCGAAGTCCCGACCTCAATCCCATAGAGCATGTCTGGGACGTTCTGAAACGGCGTGTGAGATCAGTACACCCGGCTCCGCAGACCATCAGAGAGCTGAAGAATGTGATTACTGCGGAGTGGGAACGTATTCCGCAAGCAAGTATCCGGGATATACTCGCTAGCATGCCCAGACGAATTCAAGCTGTGATTTTAGCTAGAGGGGGTCACACTCGATACTAAACATTTATCTGCTTTTACTTTATTAAAGAAAAACAAACAAAAAAACTTTTTTATTTTTACTTCATGAGCATATGCACTACTAGCGAATATACACTACTAGCGAGGTTTAGCATTATTTCCCATAAATTGTATCTAAATTTTATGAAATACTGATGAAAACGATTATTTTCTTATTAATTTAGCAAATTGTGTGGATAAAACTACCTATAATTATCAAACAAAGAAATATTAACATTTGAAATGGTTCATTGCTTAGGTGCCCGTTTTTTTTGCAAATGAGTGTATATATATATATTCAGGATCTCGGAAACGGCACCAACGATTTTGATGAAACTTGGCATACTAGAGGTTTCGGGGCCCAAAAATCGATCTAGCTAGGTTTTATTTATAGAAAATGTTGTTTTGTCGGTGCTTTTAGCTAATCAATACAATGACTTAAAATGTCAATAGAATATGGATTCAAATTTCGCTGTTGAAATTATGAGTGACGATAGCTCAGTTAGGAAGTCGTCAAGTTTTTTATTTTGTTTTTGTTGGCATTCAAAAAGCGTGGGATCGAAACTCGGTGTTATTATTATTCTCCTTTTGTAATTTTTGATTTTATTTTCATTATTTAGTTTTATTTTTTATTAATATATATCTAAATAAATTCGGCAAAAATACAACAAAAATATACCAAGCGAAGCTCGGTCAACCTGATATTAAATGTTTATTAAATAACATCATAATTTTCTGGAAAAAGGAATATTTTATTAATACTTTATATCATATTAGTTCCTGTCGTATTCTATTATTTTATGCATATATACTTATATAAAATAATTTTGATATTTCAAATCTGTCAGGTGTCCTGAGCGACGGCTCCTTTTTTTTTGTACAACAACTGTTAACCGATTTTTTTGTTGTGAATACTACTTTACAATTTAATCCTAAACTAGTTGGAATCATTGTACGATTTCCAGATAGTTATTTCAGAAGTATTTTGCGTGATAGTCTAAACTATAATACAGGGCAAGGGAATATGATAATACAATCGGATGAATGTGTTTTTAATACCAATTGATCACAACAGGTCTGGCCAATTTGGCAAGACATTACACATTTAATTATATCGATCTATCCTATCAATCGTCTTGCTACTATCTCTTGGCTTAGGGCCTAGACATTATTTCCTAATATATATTTGTCACTATATACACACTAGCGACCCGCCCTCGCTTCGCTTCGGTTTCAGTCGCCTTACCTGCGGCGTAGTTCCCGTTTCCGTGGGTATACCGGGATAAAATATAGCCTATGTTACTCCCTGATATTATAGCTTTCCATTGGTGAAAGAATTTTTGAAATCGGTTTGGTGGTTTAAACGTGAAAGCGTAACAAACAAACAAATATCCTTATATAGCCGACTATCAGCTTTTTTATTGCAATTGATGGCAAACGCGCAACAGTACAATAGTACACCTGATGGTAAGTGTTGCTGCCGCTTATAGACCTTTGCAAGGCCATTGCTTACTGCGAAGAAAGTGAAGGGAGCGTGAATGAGTGCAATGCTAAAAGCATCACTAAAACCCATCACACGCAAACACCCACAGAATGGGCTTCCGGCTCTCTCGCAGAACGAAGCGCAGTAACAAATTGCCACTACTCGGGCGTCGACTTTTGCGAGAGTGTGGTACTACTCCGGATGGACCGGCCTGCGGCTGTAGACAGGCAACTGTCAACAGTGTGGTTCTACCACTACAAAACGTTATGATTAAAATCAAAATAACATATTTATACTTCATCGCAGCTCGCATACATTTCACTCTTAGCTTGAGCTTCCTCCAAAACGGGAGAAAAATAACCATTTATACCACGCCGATCAGACGAGTTAGTATAAGATATTTTTTTCGAATATTCTTTATTTTGCAAATATATTACCCCCATATTATATCCCTTTGTCGTCTCTTAAGATACTCACGGGCAAGAAGGGGAGTAGTGAATGGTATTTATACTCTGTCAGTTGCGTTACTAGACGGAACAAAGTCCATATTTAGATGTTTAATTACACAGACTAATACAGTTTTACAAAACTCTTAATATGTTGAATATTGAGTATGTTTAAATTACTCAATGTTCTTAGTTTACCTGCATATCTTACCAACAATATGTGTAACTTATGCTCTTAGTTACTTTTGTCTTTGAGTATGGTAAACATATATGCATGTTTATTTGAGTAGAATTTTCATAAATAAATATTTTGTTCATCATATTCATCTCAACTCATAAACATACCACTGCTGGGCTTGCGTCTTAATAGGAGGGAAATTGACCTACTATGCCATGCTGGTCAGACATGTTGGTATAGGGTTTCATTACGAGTTTTTATTCTCTTGTACAGATGTTATATGCGTATTATATCCCTTAGTCGTCTTTTACTACATCTACAGGCAACATAGGGAGAGGTGAATTGTATTCTTACTCCGTCGGCTCACAGAGATTTTGTAATATATATTAATTCTTAATAGCTAAAGTTCGACTTGCACAAAGAAAAATGTAAGTATTACCAAGCTATCACGACTATACTTACTTCGCACGCTATATTGGAGTGTTGACTAGTTAAGCTATAAAATCACATAAGAGAAGTAACATCCATATAAAGACAATATCAAGGCATTGATTACCATATAGATTGCAAATTTAGAACCTATATTCTGTAAGGATATTTTGTAATTTATGTGTAATATTGTTTGTGTAAGTATCTTTTATAACGATCAATCAACCAAATTTTGGTTTACCACTTCAAGTCTTCATAAACTCTTTGTCGTCTACGATGGTCATGTCTCAACGTTTACATGTAGTATTTTCGTTGCATTTTTTACTAATTGGAAGTTGCATTACGGCTGCAATGATTACGAGTATTCCAAGTCCTTAAAACTCAGAATCCTCAATCTACACTAATATATAAAGCTGAAGAGTTTGTTTGTTGGAACGCGCTAATCTCAGGAACTACTGGTTCGATTTGAAAAATTCTTTCAGTGCTAGACAGCCCATTTTTCGAGAAAGGCTATAGACTATATATCATCACGCTAAGACCAACAGGAGCGGAGCACCAATGAAGAATGTTTCAAAGTCGGGTATATTTTTCCTATTATTGTTCGAAACGTCGGGCAATCATAAATCAAATACAAACGCGATATAATCCGTAAAAGTAGTTTTATTTACAATGTGTAGTGCTCGCGTAAACATCAGATATCATTATATATTTTTCCTTTTTAGAATCATGTGTGACGGAATCGTATCAGTAAAAAATATTTTCACCGTCTACGTAAATAAAGTCTTAGATTAAAGTTAGCGTGAGCTCAAAGTATCAATGCCACTGGGACGAAGTCGAGCAGAAGCTAATTAATAAAATAAAAATAGGAAATGAATATTAAAATATATTAATATGTTATTAAAGGTGGTAACTTAAAGTATGCTCTGGCAACATTCATCACGCTTGATTGGTTTAATAGCGAAAAAAGGCATATAAATAGACGGTCTCGAACGAGTAGAGGGTATTCGGTGGTCACACATAGTTCGCAGTCAACAGAAGTAAGGAAGAAGTCGGATATTGCAAGCGCATATTAAGGGTATGTTACTGTGTATTTATGAAGAAATAATCGAGGAACGATTTATATATGTATTTCACTGGATAAATGTGATACTATTACTAATACTACTAAAACACCTCTATAAAATTAATTTAGTTTCATTTTTGAATTAAAAAATACAAATATATCACCTATATACTGTATGTTACTACTGTCTTAGTAACACCTTTTAGATGCGTCAAAAAACTCAGCGGTGAGCTGTGTAACTAAATTTTATTAAGCGGGAAAGTAATTTTATCTTTAATTACACGCCAAGAACAAATTAATTTAGTTATTAATTCTCGTCTTTTAATACCCCTCAAAAATTCTTGTCTTTTATAATTAAAAAGTCTATTACACATTTTCAAATAATTTCATCAAAGAAACTACCTTTAGATAAATATAATATAACTTGGTTTTAATTAATTGAAGGTACATAAAGAATACGTTACCCTTGAGTGTAATAAAAAAATATACTGACGGCTATAGCTAGAGCTATTTACTCTACTATCTATCTAACAATTTGTGACGTTAGATTCAAGAGTATGCCGCGTTATTCATTACATGTTATAATGATTTCATTACTGAGTTGTTTAGTGTTTAAATTCCATACTTTATATGTATTAAGGGAATGCAATTGTATTTTTATCTTCTCTTTCGTGAGAGACATGAAACTCCATTTTGCGGTCTCCGCTCGAGAACCTTTATTTTTTAATCTAGCTACTTGGCCTGCTTATTGTCAATTTAGTGTGCTACAACTTTGCACTAAGTTATTTACCTCATTTCTTTTATAAAATTCTGTGTTATGATTTTATATTGCAGATAAATCTTGAGTTTTAACCTCTCGATGGGGTGCTATGCAATTTTGAAATTATTGAGACCACTTTTAGAGACAATATTATCATACGATGACTTCACTGGATTCCAATCTAAGTTCAATCTAAGATGTTGAAGATATCTTCCACTGTTGTAATGAACACTTTTGAAAAATGATATCTACCTGTCTCGCAACCACCTGCAGTTCAGATCCTTTTCGTATTCTGATATAGAGCGCCGACGGGCATAGCAGCATTCCTATGTAAATAGTTAAATACCTCAATAGATCAATAGCTATTTCAGCATCGCTGAAAAGACCGCAACATTGTGTTTAAACAGAGTGTAATGTTCTACCGCGTTTCGTTTATGAATACCTGTAAATGACAATGCTGTGTCAGAAATCCAGAATTTTATCACTAGACATAGTAAAATCTTGCAAAACATTTGTTTGTCTGATTTACGTAACAAGCCAAAAAGTTGTGCTACAGTAAACAAAACTATAAAAATAAAAGTAAAATATGGTTATGCTTAGTACGTGTATATATACATTTTATATATGTAAAGAAACTCGAACCTCTTTTATCTGGAAGGACGGAAATACTCTTTCAAGCTATTGTGTATTAGACCAAATAAGTTGAAAGAAATTTAATTATAATTGGTCTTCCTGGAAATATATTTTATTTGAACTTGTATTTAGTTTACCTCGCCCAGTTTTCTGGTGTGACATCAGAGCAGTCGGGCTTGTCCGAATATTCGTTCGCCAATATAAGAAATTATGTAAATATTCGTCTTTACTACGTACATAATCCCTGAATAAAGTCTCGATGCAGTTAGAGTATCAGGAATAGGAACGCCTGGCCGCAACACTCTAAGCTCTAATCTCGGATCGAAATACCGTACACGGGTCTATTATGATTTTGAGTACCATTTCCTTCCACGAGAATACGATTTAAAATAAAATTGTGATCTTTAATACCGTCCATGACCATTAATTTGATGACGGCTAGGAGAAACAGCACCATTGATTCCTGCAAGCACCTAACGTTAGAATCCAGTTTGGTAAGATTTCAAGCATGTGTTGACCTTTGTCTTTGGTACAAATTATATCTCCTTCCTATCGCTAATTATAAATTAACAGTGAACCGTACTAGGTACTACAAGCAAAACATCTCATTAGCCGAATTACTCAATCAGTTTAGGATAACTACAGATCTTGAAATATGATTTTTTCTAGGTCACATATCATATTATGTTTAGATATAAATAGAAGCGTGAGAACCTATACGTGATTGCATGTGATAACCTTCAGAAAAACTCCATGGCCCGATCAATACTGGGCAGTAATAAATGTGTGACCGTAATTTAGTTATTAGTTATTCTTTAATTATATATGATAACCAATTACATATAAACAAAATACCCATTACATAATTATTATCATCATCATTACACAGCTATTATCATTCTTCGAGCTTTTATTATTGAATGAAATAAGTGCCGGAAAGATATTATGTTTACACCGAGCAACTGCCACCGACCCTGCGTAACTCAGAGAAATAACGCCATTCTAAGGTGGAAATTGGATAATTTCTGCAATGCATAGATAAAATAATATAATTAACATCAAAATGTTAATCATAATACACATATTATGATATCATTCACCTAATGGCAATATACGACTCAGTAATATAATCCTAAGTAATATACGATAATGTAATTTGGTGTATTACGCATTCATGCCTTTATTGCTCCACCGATCATCATGAAATTTTACAAACACATTGTGAATAATATTGAGATATTGTATGATATCTTTCACGCTAAAAATTAGATTAAAAATATAAAGCAACTTTTAGAATTTCCACCTGCATAAAAGACATGAATAAATTACATACACATGCAATTAGTGACAAGAAATTAAATGGAAACAAAAGTATTTTGGAATTTTATATTATTTTTCTCTGTTCTGACGTACGCTCTTTTTCTCTATTCTGATGTATATAACATTGCACTGTTAGTCAAACGGTTTTGAAACGGTTGTAAGGTTTTTGTCTGAGTTATCATTATTTGACATTTATTGATTTTACAACATAACGTATAAGAAGGAAGGTATGGTGAATTATATTGTTACTGAAAATCCCGATTAAGTCCGATCTGATCAACTTTTCAAGGTAAAAAATAAATAAGGACGAGCCTCCTGCGATTCATTATAAATATAAAACGGCCGGCGGGCCACTGAAGTCGAATATTCACCATGATTTAAGAGGACCACTAGGGTCTTCTTAAAAGAGATACCTGGTATGAAACTGGTATGAACCTGGTATTAAAACTGGTATGAAAATATTTGTGGTTTCTGGTTTCGCATAAGAACTGTAATGTTTATGATATCAAGGACTAACGGCTCTGTTTTCATCAACGCACAGCTTTCACATGTATTCGAGAACATTTATTTTGTAACGATTACACACGTTTGCTTGAATTGCATTTTTATTATCGTTAAATGCAACCATCAATAATAATTTACGATTTGATAAACATAGAGACCAGACGAATTGATCAGCTTACATTTTTTACGATATATAGGGTAAAAGAAACTCATGCCTTATGGCGGTAACGATTACTACCAACATTAAATTACTTGTGGGTGTCGTAAAAGTCGACTAAGAACTTTATGTCAACCTAGGTCAACTGCATCTGATATCGTGTTTTCACCAATTACATTCCCAGCCTTTGCACTAGGCAAGCGGCCGGTCATAAATTATTGTCAAGTTTTGCAATATATATGATTGTAGAAGAGTACGAGTACATATTACAACGACTCCAAGTAATTGGGACCAGAGCAGGATGATGATGATGGTCTAGGAGAAGGGAAAAGATGGTGAACATCGTACTCTATCACCTCTAAGGTGAATTTGAAGTTCTTGCATTTTTCCCACGTACGTGCAGGCTCTGGAATGAACTAACTGCTGCTGTGTTTCCCGAGCGCTATGACATGTTCTTCTTTAAACGAGGTTTAAGAAGAGCTTTTTCTTCACGGTAGGCAATGGCCTGGCTGTGCCCCTGGTATTGCAAAAGTCCATGTGCGGCAGCTTCACTTACCATCAGGTATGCTGCCTGCTAGTTTGCCACCATCGGCAATAAAAAAAAACAATCCTTACTAATATTATAAATGCGAAAGTACGTTTGTTTGTTATGCTTTCACGCTTAAACCACCGAACCGATTTCAAAAATTCTTTCACCAATGGAAAACTATAATATCAGGGAGTAACATAGGATATATTTTATCCCCGTATTACCACGGGAACGGGAACTACGCGGGTAAGGCGATTGAAACCGAAGCGAAGCAAGGGCGGGTTGCTAGTATTGATATAAATTATTCATAGTTCTCGTTTCTTTATTTTACCTGTTGGTTTATTTGCAATACAAAACCATAACTAAAAGTACTTTTTATTATAAAATTTACTACAAAATTTAGCCACAACATGTAATACTGTATATTAAGACAACAACAAGTATCATGTCGTAAAAGTTTCGTTATTAAAATCGGAATATTTTATTAGTTAGATGGAGTTTTATTATGTATGAAACAACATAGAAATAGGTCTGCAATCTGCGAACCGTAAATGGCTTCAGGATTTGCTTTGTTTCCTTGACCTCGTACATAGGCCATTCTGTAGATATCTAATTATAATATGCATTGGGTATTATATATATATATATATATATCATATCATCATGCATGTATTATTTGAAATTATTTTAGTACGCAGATAGTAAGTATTATTATAGAAAATTTATTATAGAAAAAAATCTTTGGCTACTACTGTCTTCAAATTAAGCACAAATACTCTTTAATAAAAATAAATAAACACGTGTTTCAGAGTTTCTCCATTTTCATCCTCCAAAGGGGTAAACCGCAGTAGTAAAGTTTGTATAGCGAGAAAAATTCAAATTTCCAGTGCAAACGTTAAACGTAACGTATAAACATATTCCACAAATAGCCAGTGATAAAAATAAATAAATACATGCTTCAGCATTTTTTAATTTTCATCCTCTAAGGGTGTAATCTACACTAATATTATAAAGAGCAAACGTTAAACGTAACGTATAAACTCGAAAACCACTGGACAGATTTCGATAATTATTTTACCATTAGAATGCTACATTATCCCTGAGTAACTGAGGCTACATTTTATCCCGGTATTCCCAGGGGAACGTGAACTACGCGGGTAGGGCGACTGAAACTGAAGCGAAGCGAGGGCGCGTTGCTAGTTGTAAATAAAACTACCACTGAAGTCAAGGAACTCTACGCCGATGGTCGACCCAACGACGAAGGCGACGTGCTATATGGTTGGGTTACGGGTGTGCGTACTTACGCCCCTCTGTCGCCCCATAAGGAGTGGTGCGAGGAGTGCGCCGACCGTATCCCACCGCAAAAAAAAAAATTGTAAATAAAATTACTTTATGGATTATATCGCGTTTGTATTTGATTTTTTATTGCCTGATGTTTCGAACACATAGCGTTTATAGTCACGGGTGAACCGGTTTTAATGGCATTGAGTAATACTCGCGTAAACATCAGAAGTCATTGCATAGGTACTACTTAAATATAACAATGTTACTTTATTTTGCTTAAGCCACTTTCATCTATAATTAATCTTATAATATAAAACTGAAACAAAATGTTCATTTCTGAGAATATTTGTCATAATCTCTCATATAAGTTTAATACAGTTAGCGAAATTTAAGACTGGTATGTGGAATCTTAAACTTTAGAGTAGATATTGTACGTTTAAATTGTATATACTAGTTTGTTTTTTATTTACGTGGAGTACAACAGATTGTGTGGGTTTCACTGCAGTATTATGAATATTCAAACGTCTGCCGAGACTGAGACGCGTGGATTGAGCGTGAATAATAAAGGAATGTTGATCTATGAATAAAGGTTTGATTAGATCGAAGTTGAAAAAGTTTCATACAATACAATATTTTTTGGAATAAGAGAAGTTTCTTCCATCGAATATATTGCAAAACTAGCTTTTGCCCGTGACTTCATCCGCGTAGAAATCATGTGTGGCAAAGGCAATCACAGATAACTGTGTAGTGTGCTCAGGGTTCTACAGGTCTATCGTATTGCTGGATGATGTGGGCAAGTATCCTAAATGTTGACCGGGGATGTAAGGTATTACGATGCAAAATTTTAATTAAATCGGCCCGATAGTTTCGGAGATTAGCTTGTACAAACAGGTAAACAGACAAACATACAGAAAACCAAAAAAAATTGAAAAAGTTTCTGAATGTTTTTTATTTCAACTCTAACATCCCCTGACTCAGTTTTTAGTGTTTTTTTTCTATTAGTTCTCTAGTTTTATTATATGTATATAAATTAATTATAGTCAGTAGTTTTATGATCGACCGTTTGCCTGACGTTCTTAAGAATGTAGTTGTTGATCAGACAGCATGAGATGAAGTTGGCCCAGGTCTATGTTACGCTCTTAGTCGTCTTTTACGACACCTAAGAGCTTTAAAAGAGCTGATAGTATTTGTAATTGCCACTACACAGCAACTCTCACAACTCTTAAATGGGATTTGAGATTGAATTAAAACGCGCTTATTTAATTTGTTGGAATGCACAAATTAATAAAGCATTGAGAGTTGTTTACTTGCTGACTTTGGCATTATTGTGGATACCAGCTTGCAAGCTAAATTTATAATAATATAAAATATTTATGCTCCACACCATAAAATATTGTTAATTGTATAAGCAATGTTTTTTTTTTTTTTTAATTTTTATGCCATATAGGCATTTACTTCTTTCTAAAGCAAAGGTAATATTAAATATTGGGTATACATAAGTAATATATAAGTAGGTATATGCAAGTAATATAAACAATACTTAAAATTATTATTATATATTTAATATTAAATATTAAGTATATAATAATAAGTATATATAGCATTTTGTTAAAATAATAAGTGAATAGTTCGATTTACTGCAAAGTAACTATAAAACATAGGTTTTCATAGTCTATCAGTATTGCAAAGTATATAGCTTATTATTTTATTTTTGTCAGTGAAAATAATAGTATCATAAACAATATTTATTTTGTGTATTATTATACAGTACAATAAAAAATATATAACATATTGTAAATAAAACTACTTTTACGGATTATATCGCGTTTGTATTTGATTTATGATTGCCCGACGTTTCGAACACTTTGCAGCATTCATGGTCACGGGCGGACTAAGGTGTCTCACGTCCAACAAGTAATCGTTATTACAGACATTTACAATTATCTACCCGATACAGAAAATAGTTATAAATTTATTAAATTGTTACCCACATTTTAGTACAAATTTATTGCCAGTGTAAGAAGAAAATGAATCTATATGAAAAAATGATATTGTTTATGGTTAGTAATTATTAATTATTAAATTTGTAGCAATTATTATTACAATTTGTTGATTTAAAACTAACAAAACTAATATACTACCACCGGATCGGAACGCGGCCACACTGAGAAAGATTCGGCAAGAAAACTCAGGGGACATGATGCTAAATTAATATCGATTTTTAATTTTAGATGCGGCTTACTAAAAGATTTTTGATTTATAAAATTATCTTTAACTATTATTATTGTGGGTCAAATCTATACAATAAGTGCTCACAGTATCATGCAGTCTTGTGGTGGTCTCTTTGGATTTATTTTTAATTATGTTTATAACAGGATCCCAGCTTGATGGTAATACCCAGCCATCCTCTCTATTGAAATTTTTGTGTTTTTTGATTTCAATAGCCTCGCGTACCATTCTAGGCAGGTATCGGTGTTCCTTTGCGAGGACTTGAGGTTTATCAAACCTAATGTTATGGCGGGAGCGGTCCTAACTATGTTCACAGACTGCAGACTTAGTGTGACGGCGGTGCTTCACATCAGCTATGTGTTCTTTGACCCGAGTTCTTATGGATCTCTTTGTTTGCCCAATATAAGAGAGACCACAGTCACAGTCAAGTTTATAAACTCCTGCATCTTGTAGAGGGATCTGGCACTTGACAGGTGGTAAGAACTGACTTATCCTTTTGAGTGGCTTAAAATAAGTTTTTATGGAAGCCCGTTTCAGGATATAGCCAATCTTGTCAGTGACTCCTTTCACATAAGGTAGCACTGCAGGGAGGCGCTCAACTGTGGGTGGTTTCACACGGTCTCTGCGACGGGGGCGTGGTTGTTAGTTTTAAATCAACAAATTGTAATAATAATTGCTACAAATTTAATAATTAATAATTACTAACCATAAACAATATCATTTTTTCATATAGATTCATTTTCTTCTTACACTGGCAATAAATTTGTACTAAAATGTGGGTAGCAATTTAATAAATTTATAACTATTTTCTGTATCGGGTAGATAATTGTAAATGTCTGTAATAACGATTACTTGTTGGACGTGAGACACCTTAGTCCGCCCGTGACCATGAATGCTGCAAAGTGTTCGAAACGTCGGGCAATCATAAATCATAAATCAAATACAAACGCGATATAATCCGTAAAAGTAGTTTTATTTACAATGTGTAGTGCTCGCGTAAACATCAGATATCATTATATATAACATATTTTAAGGAAATTATTAAATACCATAATAAACGGTTGTTATGTTACAGATATGAATTGCCGAATCTAGATACGATGGATATATATTAAGTCCTTACATATGAAATTAGCGTTTTGTCGTACTGGCCACTTTGATCTGAAATATCTCTTTGGTTAAGAATTCTAAATTCAAATTTATAAAGTCATTTAACTGGTACATTTGAGTTTTGAAAACAGTTATTCATTTGTTTCTTCCTCATTACTTCTTTCTTTAGCTTCGCTTATTATCGCACAATGGAAAATATGAAATACGGTATATTTACGAGTACGAGTTCTACCGTGGCACCAGTGCTGCAGAAACAGCTCGAAGGATTAATGATGTGTACGGCGCTGGTGTCGCAAAAGAAAGCACGGTACGTTTTTGGTTTCAACGTTTTGGTTCTGGAAATTTCGACCTTCAGAACCAACCCCGTGGGCGGTCGGCAACCGAAGTGAAAATGAAGAATTAAAGGCTATTGTGGGAGCGGATCCATCACAAAGCACTTCAGAGATAGCTGCAGACTTTGGGGTAAGTGAAAAAACTGTATTAATCCGCTTGAAGCAAATCCGGCAAATAAAAAACTTGAACGATGGGTACCTCTTGAATTGAGTGAATCGAACTTGCAAATACGGGTCGACTGCTGTTACTTTGCTCAACCGATACAATAATAAAGGGTCTTTAAATCGAATCATTACTTGTGATGAAAAATGGATACTGTACAATAATCGGAAGCGCTTGTCGCAATGACTGAACCCTGGAGACCCAGCCAAATCCTTCCCTAAACGAAAATTGACTCAAAAAAGTTACTTGTAAGTGTTTGGTGGATTAGCGTTGGTGTCGTTCACTATAGCTTTCTAAAATCTGGCCAAACGATTACGGTAGATATCTATTATCAGCAACTGCAAACCATGAAGGAAGAACTAGCTGCTAAACAATCGAGATTGCTCAATCGCTCTAGATCACTGCTGCTTCACGACAACCCAAGACCACACACTGCACAACAAACAACCACTAAGTTAGGTGAGCTACCATTGGAATGTCTGCCACATCCACCGTACTCCCCGGACCTTGCTCCAACAGATTACCATTTTTCTGGCATTTGGACAACTTCTTACAACGAAAAAAATTAAACTCCGATGCGGCAGTCCAAACCGCCTTCAAAGAATTTATTGATTCTCGCCTCCATGGTTTTTTAGTTAAGGGATCAATGAACTACCTTTAAGATGGCAAAAGTGCATAGATAACAACGGTGCATACTTTGATTAATTAGATATATTTAAAAAAAAAAAAAATTACTCTGTATTCCTCCAGTACAAAACGCCAATTTCATATGTAAGGACCTAATATATTAGAATTACATTAAAATTTTTGAGACTTGTAAAAGAAAAATACGAAGTCAAGAGTTTTTATTTGTTTTGTATTTCTAGGTTAACTTTGGTAGGTACCAAATGTAATGTATCCCTTTCGCCTCTCTCAGAAATTATTTGAAGCCTTTGCTTCGGATTCGGTTATGGGTTCGGTTGTATTTTATTTCGGAAATCCGATAATTTCAGTTACCATAATATCCCTGAAATTTATAGTTTAATTGAATACATCTTTATCTTGCTCTACATGAGAAAGGTTTCCATAGCCTTGGAAGTGAGTATTTTAAGTGCCTATGATTATGAAACTATTGTTTTTACTACAATATATTTAAATTTTCTTTGAAGAGCCTATTAGAATTTAATTATATGTTTTAACAAAATGACTTTAAATTGAATCTAAGACACGAGCCTTATATAATTACCTAAAGAAGTTAATAGTTCTTTGTATAGTGTCAGAGTAAGAAACTCCTTACTTTGCTGTGGTGGTCGTAAAATCGACTAAGAAACATAACAGATAAAATCAGCAATAAAAGGCAACCTCGAAACAAATTTTATGCCAACGTCTGGCTAGTACATTATTATAGGCCAATATTTTTCCAATTATGGAAGTAGCTCACGCCCAAGAGTAAGATGTTTGGAGTTTTAAGAAGAATCTAGTAGTTGTTATTACGATAGTCTTGAAGTAAAATACCGTTGGTAAATTACTTAAAAATTTCAATATAATATAGTCGAAATTTAGACTCATATAAACTCTAACAATACCTGATATCTGATGTTTACGTGAGTATTACACATTGTAAATAAAATGATTTTACGGATTTTATTATTATTAATTTTTAAAGGTGGCTTCAGCTTTAGAAAACTGAGAAGGCATGATCCTTCTGAGTTTTCTTGTCGGATCTTTCTCAGTGTGGGCGCGTTCTGATCCGGTGGTAGTATCCGGTGGTACATTTGCTACATTTAAATTAATAAATTGTCATAATAATTACAAAAAAAAAGTTTAATAATTACTAACTATAAACAATGTAATTTTTTTATATAGAATCATTTTCTTCTTATACTGGCAATAATTTTTACCCAGAAATGGGTCAAAATTTAATAACTAATGTCTGCAGCGGGTAAATTTAAATTTCTAATAACGATGACTTGTTGGACGTGGTACATCTTAGTCCGTCCATGACCATGAAATGCTGTAGTGTTCGAAACGTCGGGCAATCAAAAATCAAATCCAAACACGATAAAATCCGAAAAATAGTTTTATTTACAATGTCTATAATACCTGTTTTGTAACTTAGAAATGTGTGTTTTAAGTGACCTTATTACATTGAGGTTAACCGGTGTAAGGAAAAAGTAATGCCAATCATATAGATAGTCAGAAGACTTGTTTCAGGTATGCATTATCAAGCGAAGCTTCTGCAAAAACATAATGAACTTATCATTAAGAATCGAATTTAACTTCATTCTTAATTTCGAGCACATCTCATGAAGAAACAAGAAAGCAAAAATGATTATCAAAAATACTCACATACTTTGGTATTTATAAAATTAATATTCATCATCATCAACATCCAACTCTTATTCCCTAACTATTTAGTGTCGACTCAATATGTACTCTTCTTCCATAGTATTGTAAAACTTATTAGCAATCGTTTTATGGACCGGCCGTCTGCTTGGCGTCGACCCTTCCTGGGAATCTAAGTGTTGACCAGACGGCATCAGATATATTTAGCCTAGATTTATGTAAAGCTCTTAGTCCTCTTTTATGACACTGACGAGCTATGTAAGTGTTGGTACTATTCGTAGCCGGTACCACACAATAATCAATATCAATTGGATTATTCGATTTATGCATATTCAGATAACGTAAAATAAAAAAAAACTTTTACTGAGTCACAGTAGTCGTATTCAAGTAAAAAGCTTTAAGTACTGAATGTTCAAGCGCACAATCACCGTCACAGTCAGTCTCCATACCTATGGGAGGAAGACAACAACTGCTATGTCCGCCGAGAGCCGTGCGCAACGGGTCGGCTAATGATTTGGACTAAATTTTTCGTGTGGTGACGGAGTAAGAATACAATTCACCTCTCCCTATCTTGCCCATGGGTGACGGCGACTAAGGGATATAATATCCACATAACGTCTGTGTAAGAGACGGAAAACGGGCAACGAAATCCTATACCAACATGTCTCATCAGCATGATATAGTGGGTTTATTATTTTTTAAACTGAACAATTAAATAAGATTATGTCTTTAAAATTTGCCTAAGAGAGTGTGCGTCTAAATAATACAAAGAATGCAAGCAGCCTAACACATCCTCTGGCAGTGCAGTTTCTTGTATAATGAGCGATCTTATGTTAAACAGCTTATAAATCATGTCTGGAGATTACTCCAGACATGATTTATAAGCTGTATATATTAATACCACACCTACTACAGATATTATATCAATTTAAAAATGCATTTTGGAGAGATGATATATAATTCAATTTTCAACGAATAATATTATATGGGAGAATGATTCTATCAATGGAACCGTTGAGGAGGCTCGGTCACCAAAGTACTCGGTACTGAAGGTTAGACAAGGCAGTAAATATAAGTAAATAAAAAAGATATATATTACATAACATCCACAACTGAATATTTTATATCCTCTGGTTGCGATATGAATTTGAAGTAGTTTAAAAGCTTTATGAATGCCATCTGATTTGTTAATTAATACCGTGCACGTTTTCATTAGTATAATGCCATCCAAGAACTTTATAATTTCAAAGATATCTTGTGTTATTGCCGAAAAGATATTACCATTAAAATGTATTATTCTCTGTTTCACAGTCTCGGCAAACGTTGCTGACAATTATTATTCATTAGGTCGTTTTCAGAACGTCCTTTCATTAGGGACATCAGTTGACTCGTTATGTCTTATTCAAACAACATCTTGTGTACATTTTAATAAAATATAACCCCTAGCAAGAGAAGCTTTTCTACAGATGAAATAAGAATGACATTCAAAAATTGCATATACAAACTACCCAAGGAATGTGTTTATAAGTATTTGGAATGCTTTTCATAGCCTAGCTAATTATCGATTGCGGCGAGGACACGGCGCAGCATACGCTCGAGGTCTGTGCCGCTTGGGAAGAGCAGCGTCGTGAACTCGTCGCAATCATCGGTGCCGACCTGATGCTCGACAGCGTCAGGAACTGGGACACGGTCGCAGCCTTCTGCGAGGCAGTAATCTCGCGGAAGGAGGCGGCGGATCGCTTGCGCGTGGAGCGCAGCCTCGATGAGGCGATCCGCCGCCGGCGACTGGGCCAGCGTAGGCGCGAATACCTGCGCCTCATGCCGCCCTAGCCGAAGCCGCGGATGACGTGACCGGGGAATTAGTCCGACATCCGCCGAGAGGCCGACCGCGTGAGGAAAGACCGACGTCCTCCCCGAGGGGGACGTCGGTCGTTGGGAGGGTACCCCAAATAAAGGGTATTCCGTCGGGCCGACCACTGACGTCAAGTCAGCCTGCCCCGGTGGTCGGCCCAACGACGAAGGCGACGTGCATCGCGGGTGGGTTGCGGGTGGGCGTGCTTACGCCCCTCTGTCGCCCCGGACGGAGTGGTGCGAGGAGTACGCTGACCGCAACCCACCCCCAAAAAAAAGCCTAGCTAATTATGCTACCGACGGGATCAAGGAATAGGTCTAAAGGCCAGGCTATGGGGAGGGGATACGGTAGGTTATGAGTGCACACGATGTCCTTCCATCGGCCTCTGACGGACTGGGCAGGGTGTGTCTAGACCATAACATATCATAAAAACTGGCTAAGTGCGAGTCGGAGACGGGCACGAAGGGTTCCGTACCATTATCTATAAAAATAGGCCTAAATTGCGTTTTTTCTATGCGAGCCCCTTTAAATATTTGTTTTATTTTATTTTTAGTATTTGTTGTTATAGCGACAACAGAAACACATAATTTGTGTAAATTTCAACTGTTTAGCTATCGCGGTTCTTGAGATACAGCCTGGTGACAGACAGAAGGACGTACAGACAGCGAAGTCCTAAGACTTAAACTGGACCCTATTACTAATAATAGGGTTCCGTTTTTACCCTTTGGGTACGGAACCCTAAAAAAGACTAGCTAATTATAAAAGACGAAAGTATAAAATGATTAAAATTGAAACAGCCTAGTCAATTCATATTTACTAAGATCTTTTTTCCCCTTTAATTTTATTCTTTAATTTCTATCCCCTCTATTACCCGTGGGTGTCGTATAAGATAACTAAAGGATATAATATCTATGCACGAGCAGGAAAACTTGAAACAAAACCCTATATAAACCTGTCTGACCTGCGTGTAACAGTAAGTGAAGATTACCCTTTAATTTTTCACATTAAAAAAGGAAAACCAGTTTAGGGCCAGTTAAACTCGCTAATGAATGGTTCCGTTCTATCGTGCAAGATTCATATAAATACTTTTATAAAATGAAAATGTAAAAAATCTGATTCGTGTCCAGACACTCCTTTTACTTTATGAATTAATGCCAGACAAATGAATGGATGGACGGGCGGATAACGGATATCTTTTAATAGCGCTCCGCTGCCATCCTTTCCATGTAAAACCTAAATATGTTGTAGCTATAACAAAGATAGGAAATTTTAGTATTTTCTTTACTGTGTCTATTATTATATTATTATATATAATTCAAATTTGCCCGTAATTGCAGCAAAATATTGCGGTAAGAAAGTAGAAATTACAAGAAAGTAAATGAAAAAATAAGTGCGAGTCGGAGTCGCGCACAAAGGGTTCCATACCATTATCTAGACAAAGTTAAAAAAATCGCGTTTGTTGTATGGGAGCCCCCCTTGAATATTTACTTTATTTTCTTTTTAGTATTTTTTGTTATAGCGGCAACAGAAATACTTCATTTGTAAAAATTTCTTCTGTCTAGCTATCGTGGTTCTTGAGATATAGCCTGGTGACAGACAGACAGAAGGACAGACAGCGAAGTCTTAGTTGTAGGGTCCCGTTATTAGCGGAACCCTAATAACATATTCTTAAAAATGACATTCTTCTTTACAACTTATGGCATAGCGATCTTATTGCGAACACTTACATGCCTGTGGGAGTCGTTAAAATCTGTCAAGGAGAGTGGGCAGCAGCTCTTTACTGGGAAATGTGTAAATACTGCACTGTGATCGCTAACCGGCCTGTTATGTGGGGCGATGTCAGCACTATTTCTTTATTTGTGGGGGAGGCGTACGTCAAAATTTAACGGTGAAAGACTGAATGATTACAGCTTATAAACCTACGTTTAAGTCTTGAGCACACGCTTCCTCGATTATTATCGCTAGGTAAAAAGTGGATTATTATACTCTGATTTAACGGACTGTGCTTAGGTCATCACTACATAGAAGATTGTATTAATTATATTAATATTAAAAATACGGCTGCTATCCTTACTAATATTATAAATGCGAAAGTAAGGATGTTTGTTTGTTTGTTTGTTTGTTTGTTACGCTTTCACGCTTAAACCACCGAACCAATTTGAAAAATTCTTTCACCAATGGAAAGATATAATATCAGGGTAGTAACATAGGCTACATTGCTTCCCGGTATTCCCACGGGAACGGGTACTACGCGGGTAAGGCGACTGAAGCCGAAGCGAAGCGAGGGCGGGTTGCTAGTAGAAAATATTCTGTTGATGTAATTATAAGTTGGTTAATTTTTCTCCTTTTAAACTTTTATCTTAACTACCGGTTCAACTCGAATTCTTTGAAACAGCTACAAAGCATAATTACAAGTTTCATACTATGACGGGTTAATAGACCGCTCAAAAACCAGGCGTACTGTGATTTATGGATATCCACACTGCCTTGCTGGCATGGCAAAAAGCCCTTATGTTTCTGAGAATCTGAAGTACTGTTAGTAAACTGATATTTGGTTAACTCGTTACTACGTAAAGGTAGTCGAATTTTGTATATCTATTAAAGTAAATAAAATTGAAGTGTCTATTCGTAATAACAAAATAGTAGGATTTTCATGCTTACCCAGTTATTTGTGCGATCCTCCTCCTCCTCCAAATAAAAAGTACCTTAGGCTATTTTTCCTCTCAAGAAACTCTTATTCGCGTATAGTAATATTTTAGATGATATTGGAGATAAAAAAAATATACATATTAGACTATGTAATTATACAATAGCCCTTACTAAAAAGAATTAGGCCAGTAGAGAGGTGACGAACACGTTTCTTTTAGGCACGCAATTAATCACTAGGGACCATAGAACAAGGCTATATACAGTTAATCAGTTTTATTGTGTTTGTTTGGTGGTATTATTTATATACTAAATTGCACTAGCGAATGCTAAACGTATTTATAAGACAAGGTGTCATTAACTCTTGTCGGAGGTTTTAAGATAACCAAGAAATATAAGTAAATAATATCCCTGCGTATCCACCTGGCCCATGTAAGTATTCTTAGAAAATACCACGGTCCCTTATAACCCAGTGGGTAACCTTTTCTTGTTATCGTGAAGGAGTTGAAATATAGAAGGTATGGCGATATGTAAAAAATAACGGCGGTATAAGAATATAATTCACTATCTCCTTTTTTTGGCCATGGATGTTGTAAAAGATATCGAAGGAATATAATTTGTAGATAATATCGTAGTCTTTATGTAATACTAGCAACCCGCCTTCGCTTCGTTTCGGTTTCAATCGCCTTATCCGTATAGTTCTCGTTCCCGTAGTAATACTAGGATAAAATATAGCCTATGTTACTCCCTGATAGCTTTCCATAGGTGAAAGAATTTTTGAAATCAGTTCGGTGGTTTAAGCGTGAAAGCGTAACAAACAAACAAAGAAACTTACTTTCGTATTTATAATATTAGTAAGGATGTAGATAATATGTAGTCTTGTACCACTATCACTCATTCTAACCAGCGTGGTATTACAGGCCTCCTTGTTTTGGAGGAAGTTCGAACCCAATCATCATCATCACAGCTCATACACGTCCCACTGCTGGACTCGAGTTTTCTCCACAATGAAAGGTAAATTAATCTAGTATAACCCGCTGGACAGATGACAGGGTTTGGTAGAGGGTTTTATTTCGCGTTTTCCTTTCATAGATGTTGTATGTTTATTACAATCCCTTTATCGTCTTTGATTATACCCACGTACAAGAAAGGTGGTAACAAATTGTATTTTTATTCTGTAGCCACACAGAAAACCCAACGAACGAACCCAATAGAACGTATATAAGCCGAGATGTTAACGATGAGAGAATTCGTCTATATTCCAAGCGCGTCCTTTTCCTTTAAATTAGGCTGATATATCTGAAGGTTTACATGAAGTAAACTCTCTTCAGGAATGTAATCATTCGTATTATTGGCGTTTCCGTTTAGCTTGTCACGCTTATTCATCGCTCAGTTCTTTTTAGAAAAAATTGTCTATCACGTTAAACAAATATTTATTTACCAAAATTTGTAAGTGATTAAATTAACAACTAATTTTATTATGCAACATTATATTTTAACTGACTATGTTTATATTAAAGCGGAATAACAAATGCTTTTGACAATTCTAGGAAATTGGCCCATGCTTTTCTTTGCTTTTTAATATTGCAGTCGCCTTGAGGCGAAGGATAGTACTACTAAGGTCAAAGCGGGCTGATATACAAATCAAGAGGCGTTAACTGTCAGATTTTTGTCAATTATTCGTTTTTTTTTATAAGGCTCATGGCATGTGAAACTTAACTACAAATACTTTTTGGGGATGAAGTTAAATTATTTCAAACTATCTTTTTAATAACATTAACTTAGGGTATGACCAGCAGCGGCAGTTGATGTTTGATAGATGTATACTCTTAATAAAGCTGTGAGCTATTTCACATATTCTCATAGGAGTAACGGGTTGAGAATATAATGGTAACACCACCGCTTACCCTTTCGAAGGAGCCGTAAAAATCAAGAAAATGAACAGAAGCATTCCTTTGGAAGTAAGTCGATTGCACAAATAGTGACCTACAGTGTCAGTGTCGGGGGTTTGAATCCCACGCAGGACGACACTTTACGCGATCCACAAATTGTTGTTTCGAGTCTGGAGGTAGTTTGTGTCCATTAGTTATGTGTTTATAAAGTCTCCCGCTGTTACAAGGATTATTCCCTTAGTACTGGAGATTGTCTTTAAAAAAAAAAGAAAATAATAAACCGACTAAGTGCGAGTCGGAGTCGCGAACGTAGGGTTCCGTACCATTATCTATAAAAATCGCGTTTGTTGTATGAGAGCTAAAATATTTATTTTATATTATTTGTTTTTTTGCTGTCTAGATATCGCGGTTCGTGAGAGCAGCCTGGTGACAGACAGACGGACGGATAGACCGCGAAGTCTTAGTAATAGGGTCCCGTTTTTAACCTTTGGGTACGGAATCCTAAAAAAGATAGGCCAACCAGGTAGGTATACGATTTTGATGGTGAATATGTAAATCTATGACAAATTTTACACATTGTTCGAGTATGGCGGTTTTAAAATCTTACATTAGCAACAGTAACTTAGAATTTGTACGACGTACGACGAAAGAGGTCTACAATGTCACCCGGGAGACTTACAAGTTGTATTATCATTACATTAACTATCCTATATTATATTATTCAAATGTCAAGAATTAGTTAACTAAGTTTTTAATTACTTTTGCCATTTCGCTCGTAACTCTTTGTGAGAGTTTCTCTTTATCTGCATGCACTGAATTTAACGAACTTAAAATTGGGGTTGTTAATACTTTCTACTGTCATTTGAAATTAGAATATGAAATGAACCATTCTATAGGTATTTAAGTTCTATGAAGACTTATAATTTAAAATAGCACACAGTCTGCGTTTTATCTCGAAAAATATACAGTTGCTGTGGAATAGACTTTATTGACAAAACAACATAAGAGTGAAGTGCGATTACAGCTTGTTAATTGATATAATCATTATTCCTATTCAATTAAGTGTCAACATAATTGTTTCGTTTTTCTTTTTATATAATTAGCACGATAAATAATAAAGCTTAAATTTTAGAATCATTCTAGTGGTCAGTTACCAATAAGTAATTGGCATCAAAACCAGTTGATTAATACATTTGTGGATGTAATACAGAAAAAACCCTGTGATGACGGAGTAAGAATGCATATTACACAATTTCTTGGCTCGAGCCTCCTTCATAATGGGGGGAAGTTAACCTACTTTTCCATAATTAGTCCAATGGGTTTATATAGGGTGTCATATCGAGTATTACTTCTATTGCATAGATGTTACCTGCAAATAATAATAGTCAGCTTCTACGACACCCACGGGCAAGTGTGTGGTGGTGAATTTTATTCTTACTCCGTCACCATACGGAGAAAGACATACCTATTAAAGACATACCTAATGACATTTAGTAATATAATAAAAAAATTGAATATTATTGACATAATTTACAGTGGTACAAAATCAGAACAAATAGAGAATACTTAATTCTTAGGCCTAAATATAGATTATCATGTGATATGGAAAGATCATCTCAAACACTTGGCAATAACATTAAATCAATATTAATATGCACTGCACAAGCTTTTTAACTGCTAATAATAGAACTACCGGACTCATAGCGTATAACGAAGATGTCTGATTTTTTTCTTAGATACAGTATTATGTTCTGGGGTATATCGCTGAAAAAGAAACTATATTTAAGGTCCAGAAGAAATGTATATTAGAACGCTTTGTAACTTAGGAAAACGCGAAAGTTGGAAACCTTAGTTTCGAAGCCACAACATTTTAACTGTACCTTGCTTATATATTTTTGAGCTTACAAGGGATTATGGCATTATGCCTACATATGACGAGCCAAGCAAGCAAAGAAATGGCCCTAGTGAGCCCAGATCCACTCTCCTACGGCCTCTTTAGTGGTGGGCACTTTCGTGGTGGAAATAGGGTATAAGAAGAATCCGGCAGAGATCCGGCTACAAAAAAATGGCCCTGGTAACATACAACATTCGGACACTCAGCACTGATGAGAGGGTCATTGAGCTGGAAGAGTTATTGAGTAAAACACGATGAGATATCGCAGGATTGTCAGAAGTGTGAAGCGAAAGTGAGGGTATAATAATATTAGACATAAAATCTTTTTGGAGAGGTTGCAAGGTTCTATTGTCGGTAATAATTATCATCCCGAACCCCTGAAGTCAGCTTGGACCAAGATTCCAGATCTATGCTAAATTTGCACTATACCGAAACAGTCACGAGAACAAATTGGCAAATGATGGTAAGGCACCACCATATGACGAAATTACGTCAAAGTCCCTCAAGGCAAGCGGTACCGGTCCTGGTTGGCAATGCAATTTTCGAAGTTGTCGATCACTGTGTTTACCTTAGACAAATAGTTAGGTAGATAGATAAGCCAGTCCAGTTAGGTAGATCCAATTTCGAGAAAGACGTCTGCCGATGAATCCCGCCCTCTGGTCCATATAGGTAGGTAAAATGGCCTACTATACCACTTTGGTTACATGTATGTATTTTTTTATGGGTGGGCTATGGTAAGCTCACACGCGGTCCATTCCGTCCGGGGCGATGAGAGGACGGCGCGCGGGCTCATAACTCATCCGTACCCACGTCGCACTCGTCGTTGGGCCGACCACGGGAGCAGGGTGACTTGTCGTCAGTGGTCAGCCCGACGGAATACCCTTTCGGGTACCCTCACCTCTCGACGTTCCTGTCCTGGGACGTCGGTCGCCGTCGCGCGGTCAGCCTCTCTGCGGGTGACTGACCAAAATCCCCGGTCCGGTCACCCGCGGCCTCGGTTAGGTCGGCATCAGGCGCAGGTACTTGCGCCTGCGCCGCTCGAGTTGCCGGCAGCGGAACGTGTCACCGAAGAGGAGCTCCTCTCGCGTACGATCCGCCGCCTCCTTCCGTGAGATGATGGCCTCACATAAGGCAGCAACCGCGTCTCAGTTCCTGATGCTGTCGAGCATCTCCCTGGCGATGGTCGGCAGCGTCGGGTCGGCACCGATGATCACAACGAGTTCACGGCGCTCTCCCACCCACGCGGCACACACCTCGAGCGTGTGCTGCGCCGTGTCCTCGTCGCAATCACAGTGGTGGCAGAACCGTGTGCTCTCCCTCCGGACAATCTTGTGCAGGTACTTGGCGAAGCAACCGTGCCCCGTCAGCATTTGTACCAGTCGGAAGGAAAACCCCCCGTGTGTCCGCTCCAACCACTCCATCAGCACCGGCCGGAAGGCCTTGACGGTCCTGACATCGTACCGAGGCCTCTCCAGCCGGACTGCCCAACGGGCAATGACGTCTCGGCGGCAATCTCCTTAATTGAGACCACGCCGCCACCGTCTCGGAGGCCGCCTCCGTCTCGATACACATGTATCGATAAACGCTATACATATGTACATACATATGTATAGCGTTTTATTTCAAGTTTTCTTCTTTTGCATAGATATTATCTGCATATTGTAATTCCTTAGTCATCTTTTACAGCATCCACAGACAAGAAAGTAGGTAGTGACTTGTATTCTTACGCCGTCACCATACCGGAAATATGTATCTACATAATTTGCGACACTACGTAGTTATTTTCGTTGTCTTAATTTATATAAGTCTCATTGCTAGTAAGCGGATAAGAAGAATTAAGCTACTAAACCACACTCGTTACTCTGAGTGACCATGGGAATGAAAGAGCGAAATGATCGCCCGATCATTGTATTTTAACTTTATCAATGCCCGGAACGCGTTGTCGGTTTGACAGTGAGTTATTTTAATTTTTATATCTGTTGAATTTCACAGTAGGTGAAAATAGCAGACATAGCACTACCAAACTTTTACATTTATAATAATAGTGTCATTTAGTAACTAAAGTCGAAATCCCTGAGAAGCTCTTCAGTGAACTTAATTTAAACTTTCATTTTAAACAGAGCGTGAGTATTAAATAATTGTGTTAAATAAAGCTTATCCATTCCCATGGCAGAAATGTTACGAAAGGATTTGCAATATTTTAATATTAGTGTGGCAGTAGATAGTTCTATCATATCGAACATTAATATTTATGAGCAATAGCAGCCAACCAAAGAGAAGGAAAATTCGAAATAAAACATTATATTAACCTACCTGACTAGTATGGCATAGTAGGTCAGTTTTCTTCACATCAAGAAGAAAAGAAGGAATATGATGATGAGCATCTAACCAATTATGAATCTATAGAATTTATATAATTTACCTCGCAATGATCCGTTGCGTCATGATAGAAGTTCAGATAAAGTTCATACCATTATCGCTATTGGGGTGAAGTCTTACACAAAACGGGTCCCGCTTCTGCGGACGTTTTGTTATTCAATTAGGCGTCATAAGTTATTATAACATTTAGCAAACTGTCGGCCTTTACAAAATACTTCTTTCATTCATCATACTGATATGGGTAGAACAACTTAAGGGGTCTGCCAAGAATTCGTTAGCATAAATTAGAATATGTTGTTATGTAAGGAGCATGCCTTTTTATTAAGAGCTTGTAATACAGAAAAGCTAAAATGTAATGTGTAATTTAAAATTAAAGCTTATATTCTTGTTAATAAGATAAAATCATACAAAAGAAGAGAAGAAAGTTATACGTATACAATATAACAGCATAATTACTAATATTATAAATGCGAAAGTATGTTTGTTTGTTACGATTTCACGCTTAAACCACCGCACCAATTTCAAAAATTCTTTCTCCAATGGAAAGCTATAATAGCAGGGAGTAACATAGGCTATATTTTATCCCGGTATTCCCCGGGAACGGGTACTACGAGGGTAAGGCGAATGAAACCGAAGCAAAGCGAGGGCGGGGTGCTTGTTGTAAATAAAACTAGTTTATGGATTTTATCGCTTTTGTATTCTATTTTTGATTGCCCGACGTTTCGAACACTTTACAGTATTCGTGGTCACGGGCGGACCATACAAACGTGATAAAATCCGTGTTTTATTTATAACTAGCAATCCGCCCTCGCTTCGCTTCGGTTATAGGTTATAGGTTATAGTCGTTTTACCCGCGTAGTTCCCGTTCCCGTGGGAATACCGGGATAAAATATAGCCTAGTTTACGCCCTGATATTATAGCTTTCCATTGGTGAAAGAATTTTTGAAATCGGTCCAGCCGTTTTGAAGATTACCCGGAACAAACAGACAGACAGACAAAAATTTTTTTATTGCTATTTTAGGCATAGGTGTCGTGCAAATAACCGTGTGAGCATGAAAAAAAGTCTATTATTTTGACATTACAAACAGACACTTCAATTTTATTTATTGGTATAGATGTGTAACTAATACTCGCGTAAACATCAAAAATCATAACATAACAGCAGGTTGTGTTACTCTTACTTAAGCAATATTGATATCTTATGATAAAAATGTTGTATTTTTAAGGTTGACGTATAATATTATTCTATGATACAGTAAAAGCAAACATTGTTTATCATATCTTGTTTTCATTCAATTGCGTATACTGGAAGGCATAGCTTATTTTTTACTGTTTTTTTCATAGGCGATATTTAATTCATAATCACCATTATCATATCTGACATACCTACATCCCATTGCCGGGGTCGAACAGCCTCCATAATGGGAAAGAAATTGACCTACTAAATACGTAATCTTATACTTTTCACACAGAAATTTAAACATATTTTTACTACTAAAATTAAGAAAAAAAAAAAAAATATTATAAAGAATCATTATATTACACATCATCATCATTACATATACGTTCCACTGTTGGGCTCGAGCCTCCTCCACAATAGGAGGGAAGTTGACGTTACTATACCATGCTGGTCAGACAGGTTGGGTTGGTAGGGTTTTGTTTCGAGTGTTCCTTTTCTTACATAGATGTTATAAGCGTATTATAATCCCTTAGTCGTCTTTTACGACATCCACGGGCAAGATAGGGAGTGGTGAAGTATTCTTAATCCGTCACCACACAGACAATACGTGATAAATATTATCGTTTTATTTCTGAAGATCTAGGCAAACTCGTTATGTACAATATTTGCTTGTGTACCATTGATATATTATAGTAGGCAAATTTTTGGCTAAGAGATCCGTAATACTATGGTGAATTTTCTGAAAGTGAGACACATTAATTAAGTCCTGACTTTACCGTCACCAGTTACATATATAAGCTGCTACAGCCACACATAAATGAGACTAATATCGTCTGAGCTCGTATAGTCCCACAATTTAAGACTCATAGCTTAAGACTCTTCCTTAACTCTCTCTTAGGAGGAATAGTCTATAAAAATGTTGGTATAGGGTTTTATTTCGAGTGTTCTTTCCCTTGTACAGTTGTTATATGCATACTATATCCCTTAGTTGTCTTTTAAGACACCCACGGGTAAGATATGGTGAATTGTAATCTTACTCCATGACCATACGGAGAAAGATTAATATATGAGTATATATTGAATTTAGAGATATAATTTAAGTTCCTTCTTTTAAAAATGAATATTAGTCTGTAATTAAATGAAATATGTACGTGAAATATAACAATATTTTATGATTAAACATTATAATAACACAAGGTAAGATTAAACAATTAATTAATGCGTAGAGTTACGAATGTTCGAGGTATCACAAATTAATGTTTACTGTTTTATAACTCAAGCAATTAGGTCTAATAATAAAATGACGCAATTGTTTACTATTGTAATAACTATATATTTCAAGAATAATTTAGGAACATAGTTTGAATTTATGTAAATACTTAATATTTTCGTTCGGGAAACTTAAGAGGATCTTCTCGTCCAACATACCTCAGTGTCTGAAAACACAGGTCTACGACCAGTGTGTGTTACCAGTGATGACTTACGGCACGGAAACGTGGTCCCTAAATGTAGGCCTCATATCAAGGCTCAAAGTCGCTCAGCGTGCTATGGAGCGGGCTATGCTCGGGATTTCTCTGCGAGATAGAATCCGGAATACGGAAATCCGCAGAAGAACGGGTGTAACCGACATAGCACGAAGAATTAGCACGCTGAAGCGGCAATGGGCAGGCCACATCGCTCGACGAACTGACAACCGGTGGGGAAGAAAGGTTCTCGAGTGGCGACCACGTATCGGACGACGCAGTGTAGGACTAGCCCCCCCACTAGGTGGACCGATGACCTAGTGAAAGTTGCTGGGCGTCGTTGGATGAAGGCGGCACAAGACCGCACATTGTGGCGCAACATGAGGGAGGCCTACGTCCAGCAGTGGACGGCAATAGGCTGAAATGATGATGATGATGATGACTTAATATTTTTAAACGAGTGTAGGATGACGTATGACAACCAAATTCTCAACCGTATTGTCGTTAAAGGAGGCGTTCTACGCGCTATTTATCAGAACAGTTTGACACATTGTTTCAATCTAATACTCTGACTTTTCAGCTAGAATTGTACTAAGCGATGACACGATCCTAACATCTAAATTACTTGCATTTAGTATTTAACATGCAAGGTTATTTATAAAAACTTGTGAAAAACGATTGCTACATATGGGAATCGAACCTATACTTATTGGAAACCCGTTCCAATAGTTCTTAAAATCAATCAATGTAAATAGACAATATTACAGCAACAGAATAAAAATTTAAATATGTAATGATTTTTAAATTAATACTAATTAATAAGAATTTTTCCGTGTGGTGACGGAGTAAGAATACCATTCAACACTCCCTATCTTGCCCGTGGATGTCGTATATAAGATGTACGTATGTAAGACGTATATAAGATGACTATGGGATGTAATATACACATAACATCTGTGCAAGAGAAGAAAACCTCGAAATGACCTATACCAACCCTATACCAACATGTCTGACCAGTATGGTATAGTAGATCAAATTTTCTCCCATTGTGGAGGAGGCCCGAGCCCAACAGTGGGACGTATATGGGCTGCGATGATGATGAATAAGAGATTTCCTTGTGCTGACGCTGACGGAGTAAGAATACAATCCACCATCTCCTCTCTTGTCCGTGTGTGTCGTAAAAGACGACTAAGAGATATAACACGTATATAATACCTAGGCAGGAGAAGGAAAACTTGAAATTAAACCCTATACCAACACGTCTGATCAGCGCGGTATAGTAGGTCAATTTCCTACTCAATATTGATTAGGTCCGAGTTCAACAGTGGGACTTATATACATATGTGAGCTGAGATGAAGATGATGATGATGATAATAATTGAAGGATTGGTTTCGAGTTTTCGTTCATGACTCGTCAGGACACCGAGGCAGGAAAGCCAAAATTTGTTGGCGCAAAATTAAATAAAAGCTCAATACACATTTAGCTTAATCAGGGCCTTCACGATCAATAAAAACATCACATCAACAATCCAACAACATTACTAGCGAGATACAATTGATGCAAATTTAAAAAAAAAAGCTTAATATACATTTAGATTAACCTGGGCCTGCTTGATCAATAAAAACAACATCACATTAATAATCAAACAATATTACTAGCGAGATACAATTGATTGAAAAATTTTATTACATTTTAGAGCCAAGCAATTTTTCACTTCTAAAAGCTCTACTTGTTTGCCAGTTTGTTTCATTTGAAATTTTATTTCTGTGAGTACTCTTATAAATTGACATCAATACGTCATGCATCGAGATTAAAATGGACAGCTGTACATACCGCGCGTTGTTTGCAAATGTCGCCTGAAATCCGGTTGAGCGAGTATGTCTAATTTGATGGCAAAGATTCGTACTATGGATATTTTTAACATATTGTCTGGCAGAATGGTAGCACACTTATGCTACCAAGGCTATTAAACCAAGAAGAACAACATATTTTCACAGTAAGAATACAATTCACCACCTTCTATCATGTCCGTGGATGCCGTAAGAGACAAGGGATAACATAAGCATATAACATCTATGCAAGGAAAGGAAAACTCGAAGTAAAATATTATACCAACACGTACTCTGTTACAGAGCAGAAGGCCCGAGCCCAATAGTGGAATTTATATGGCCTGTGTGAACGTATATGTAGACTGATTGATTACGTTAGTAGTGCAACTGAATTGCAACCACAGCCTTCGTTGTTTTAAATACTATGCAAATTGTCAGTTAATGTTGATAAGAATTCGTCTGGTGACGAACTGAAAAATCAATGTATTAATTACAATAATCCTCCTACTTTAAAGAAGAGTAGCCCTGTATAACGACGGCGGAAGAATACTATTGTCGCCACACCTTACTTCCCCGTGGTAGTCGTAAAACTCGACTAAGGGTTCCACCAGGTGAGTGCGCAGCAGTTCTCTCTTAACTAACTAGCCTAGCAAGCATGACGATAAGGGCAGTATTCTCTCATTTTTGGGAGTGACCTACATCCAACAGTGGAGGGTGACTCTCTGAATGACGATGATATAAGAAGGATCGTGCTCAATAGAGATATAAATGTATTGAGAAGAGGGCCTTCCACTTCTATTAATGAAAAATATAAACACTGTAAATTTGTAAATATAATTTTTGCTAATCATGACTATATAATATACAAAATCCCGTTACAAACACATTAATTAACTGCCGATAATAACATAAGAACGGCATCGGTCGAACGGGGCAACATTTAATGTTTTTGGTGAGCACCCAAATCCTCTAAGCCGGCTTATATCCCGGATAAACATAATTATCCTAACTTGAATTTGTGATTACTTAGATCAGCTTAAAATGGGCATGATTTGTATTTTATATTATACTAGCAACCCGCCCTCGCTTCGCTTCGGTTATAGTAATTTTACCCGCGTAGTGCCCGTTCCCGTGGGAATACCGGGATAAAATATAGCCTAGTTTACGCCTTGATATTATAGCTTTCCATTGCTGAAAGAATTTTTGAAATCGGTCCAGCCGTTTTGAAGATTACCCGGAACAAACAGACAGACAAAAATTTTTAATCGCTATTTTAGGCATAGGTGTCGTGCAAATAACCGTGTGAGCATGAAAAAAAGCCTATTATTTTGACACTACAAACAGACACTCCAATTTTATTTATTGGTATAGATATTTACATGTTTTATCACCTTTATTCACAGTCTTACTCTTTTGAACACGACGGTGTAGGCAGAGTTGTAATATAGTCATAATGTATGTAATTCTAATTCCACATAATAAAAACAAGCCAATTGTTACCGGAGGCAGTTCCAGACTCGTATTCGTGGATGACAATTGCCAGAAGGGACTGTGTTCGTGGATGAGAATTGCCAGGAGGGACTGTGTTCGTGGATGAGAACTGCTTGGAGGGACTGTGTTCGTGGATGAACATTGCCTGGAGGGACCATGATCGTGGATGAAAATTGCCAGGAGGGAAAACCTCACGCCTTTATCTTAGCGTGGATTTCGCTTAAGATAGTCTCACAGTCCTCTTAGTTCAATTAAGTCTCGCTATTAGGTTCGAGCCTACAGGGGGGAAAATTAACTTACTGTACCACGCTGGTTAAACGTGTTGGTACAGAGTTTCAGTTCGAGTTTTCTTCTGTTGCATAATTGTTATATGTATATTCAATCATAGCAAGAGAGGGGTGGTGAATTGTATTCTTAATCTGTCACCACACTTACTTAAGAACAGTATTTCTTATAAATAATAACCACCCTCATTAAGGAATATTATTTTTTGTATCACAGTAGACTTCACAACCATAAATAAAACGGTCAAAAATTACATTTAGATTGCGGAACAATAATTTGCTAATCACTTTCCTATCTATACATTTGCTAATCAGTTTTCTGTATATTCAGGTTAATTTTCTGTGTATCAAATGATTTCATTGTCTCGTTGTTGATTGTAATTTTTTGATAAGTAATTCTAGCTGTGTATGCCTCGGCCATAATCTTGTGCTTAAAACACTAAAGTAATTTCATTTCTATCGATCCAAAAGGTTCGTAAACTCTAGAATAGTTAGTTAAACAGCATAGTGCTATAACAAAGCAATAGAAACAAGTTGTATAAATAGAAATATGATTAAAACACGAATATATGCTTACCGTTGCGTTACACGCAAAGTTGGCAAAGTTATAAAGGCCTTTTTTATTTAGTATTTGACTGTGCCGTTTGTTCACTGGTATAAACATGTTTTTGTTAGTTGAGAAATGTTCGGACCAATTCCTAGGTCGTGCAAAAAGTGTTATTAAGTTACTTTGCAAGTTTTTGCAAGAGACTATAAGTAGTAGAAGAGTTTTGCTATTGAAGAGGAAATAACGGAACGGTCATTGATCTTCAGCGTAATCATTTGACTCTCTCAGATAAATGAATCCCGTGTGAACAATCTAAAGCCATCGTTTCGATCTGTTACCACCTTCAAGACGCTATAAATTGAGATGGCGTTCATCAAGTGGACACGGGCTTGGAGATCTGTCTATTCATCTGCCTGCGCTTAGGCCAGTCAGCTGAAGAATAAACCGTCATTTTTTCTACTCTACAAGAATTTCATAGTCTGATTAGAAAGATGCCAGTTCACAGATGTACTTACTTAGGACCTCGAAGAAGTGATTGCTTTATTCGAGCTAATAATTTTCCGTATTGTTTAATTGGATATGTGTAGGTCAACAAACTGTAGACTTCACCAAGCTATTATAGCTTAGCTCGACTGTTTTACGAAGATTCAATGTATCATTTAATGAACACGTTTAATCCTACTGATCACTGAGAAATCATTGAGAATTTGTTGTTTGTCCACCGAGATATAAAAGTCCATCTTCTTTCTTGGTGACCTTTCATTATTGAAACCAACCCAGGCTCACTACCCGCTGGTCAGAAACTTCTTTTTGTCTCTCCTTCGTTATCTAGTCCTCTTACCTGAAGAACTTTTTGAGTTGACAGTTCTCATGGTACTTACTGATGTTAGACAGATTTAGGTCCAAATGTTCTAACTCTTATGTAAGATACGGAAAGTTGGTTACAGTAGAGAAGACATGAAAGCAGAATGAATTCTGTACACATAAAAGCCTTTCGAATAGACGTGTGACGTTTATTTTAATAAAAAAATAAGGTAAAGTGGTATGAAGGAGCTCTATAGATTCAAAGAAGTAACAAACATCGAAATAGATATGGTGTAAATATTATTATATAAGTAAAACGAGTGGAAGGAAAAAATACTCAAAGAATATCTAAATTATAATACTATGCTAAAGATCTCCAAAAGACCAAATCTATATAGCACATCTTTGTAGATTAACATAAACTTTATCTTTGAAATATTTTTAGTCTCATAAGGATATTACGAAAAATACACTGCACTAAAACCCACTTCACTGTAGTTATAGAAGACTTTAACGTTAAAACTGAGCAAAGGGAGTGATGATGAGTTGAGGGTGGGGCAAAATAGATGTGGACAGAGAAACCAGAGTGAGAAGAAACTGGTTGATTTTCTGGAGAAAGATCGCCTTTTGAAAGCCTTTTTGAAGAAATTTCTTCTTTAGGAGGTAGCCATAAAGGAAATGGACGTGAATTAGTCCCAATGGTTCAACAAAAAATGAGAAAGACTTCATCTTGTCGGAAAGACAGATATTCAATAATCTTTCAATGTTCAGCAGGATTAAAACTAGAAGCGATCACTGGATAGCACGAGGACATTGAATATCCACACAAAAGTCGGGCGGTCACGCGTAATAAAGTTTACTCTCCGACTTATACCAGTTCAATACCAGTTCAATACCAGAACCTCGAAAGTCTTCATCTTGAGTACACAATCGCTTACAATGTCAAGTGCGAATCTCCGAAGGATGTGAACAACAGTTTCGTGGCAACTCGCCTGACGAATCGATAACTGCTGAGGAAGAAAGGCTTTCGAGTGTATCGGGCGATGCAGTGTACCACGCCCTCCCACTAGGTGGACCGATGACCTTTTTTTTATTGCCGATGGTGGCAAATGAGTAGGCAGCACACCAGATGGTAAGTGATACTGCCGCACATGGACCTTTGCAATACCGCACACACGGGACACAGCCAGGCCTCTGTTTATTTAAAACATAAACGATCTTTAATATTGTTATGGTCACTATAAAAAGTTGTTAGGTTAGCTAATTAGGTAATAACTTGAGACGGAAGGTCCCTTAAGTAGGGACTGAATAAATTAACTGACTTGGTTTTACATGGATACATGTTTATATTATTCTGTCAAGTGTAATTTTCTTTATTAGCAAATGTGTACCGTACGAAATCAGGCCCGCATAGTTAGCTATCTACAAACAAAACATTGTTTATTTCCTGAAATCTGATAGAGATTTTAACGATTCGTTTTTCAGTAGATTTCTTAATGAGTATCGAGTTTTGCGTGGGTCGGTTGCAACTACGTAACTGGTGTGTCCCTGTACAATGGCACACTATTGAAGCGTGGCAAGATATATTTTTAAACGCACAGTGTATCTAAATAAATATCACGCAATATCGGTCGTACCACACAGAATATGTCACATGCAAGGCCACTTTCCTGTTTTGTGTACATATCTATTACTAGTTTTGCTACTAATTCTGTTGTCATTAAGTTTCTCACTGGATATCTTGTAGGTATTTTCCCTCCATTCATTTGCTGCATCTGTGGGCGTGCATAGTTACTGCTCTGCTCTTTTAGTCCTACAGTGTATTAAGGGTCGCTGCGGCCAAAGATTAGTTGACATCAATCAACATCTATTTATATAATGTTGTATTTATAGTTATTTAATATTCATCTCTGTGATACTTGTTAAAATTTTGTTTATAGGTAGAACGGATCCTTCCTTATCAGCAGTGCAAGTATTTTATTGCCAATTAGTGGTAGATGAGCAAGCAGATGTCGTCCATAGATGTTAGTAACACCAGGGATGTAGCTAAGACGCTCTCTACCGTAAGAGAAGAGCTTTCTTGGCCGACGATTCGAATAGCACGTCCTTGCAGGGAGTCAAATGGGTTGAGCTGACATTTGGGCGCACCCACCCAGATATTTAAGCAATATTTCACGTGTGGACGAACTTGTATTTTGTGTAAGATAAGTCGTTGTCTTGGAGTAGAGTAGGAACTGCTTAGACATTTCAACACCGAAAGTGCCACTACTCTGGATTATTTGAAGAGCTATTTCTTGGAACTAAAGCGCTTTGATAAATAGATCCCTCTTTGAAATGAATGCGCAAACTTTACGGGATAAAAACGCCATTCCGAAAGTCACCCCAGAGAGCATTCGGCATCAGAAACAAGTTGAGGCTTTCTTGTTTCTAACATTCGGCGCTCGGTATTCTGCTCCACGTTGTCACCCGTGCTATCATCCGCATAGCAATGCATATTTATTCTCTAAGGAGAGCATGTCATTGATAAGATATACAGGATTAACAGCATTAGTGAAAGCACCGAGCATGTAATGCAAAATGATCTGTGACGGCGTGAATATTCTTTTTCACGATGCTGTTACATAAAACGCAAATTGCTAAGAATGCAGCACTATGTTAACAATCTAAAGACGCCACTTTCACAGTTATGTTACACAAAGACCTGTCATTTCGTTCTCGCGTATCCCAATGTCTTGAGTGTCATTTAGTACTATAGGTATCTACTATATTCCTGAAGGTTTTAAATTGTCAAGTAGGTACAGTTTTTGTTTTTATCAAACATTATATTTGTGTTAACGCATTTTGTAATTAAAGTTAATGGAGTTCTTCAGATACAGTTTTAGTTATATTTATAATATACTGAAAGGTATATGTAATATCACAATTAACGTAATAAAACATCACGCTATCTACATAGTATATATATAATGTACGTTTTACTTCTTGGATAGTAAAGTTTTAAAAATAGTAAAAAAAAAAGCGCCCAGAAAACAGCTTTGTCCTATTCTCTGTTACATTGGAAAATTCATTCGATACAATGAAATATCGAGACAAAAATTCACTGACTGTTTTCTGCGATTACACGCAGGTATAATTCAATTTGAATAAGTTATCATAATAAAATAATCAATACTGTGTATTTGTATTTGGCCAATATTTGTTTAATTACAAATGTGTTACCATTACCAAAATAGTACTACGTATCCAATCACTTTATTAAAATACAATTTTTTTAAATAAAGTTATCACCTTAGACAGATATGTCGCAATGTAAGGGTTTCCTTTTAATTAAGATCCTTAAAAGACCCCCTGCACTAAGGAAATAATCCTTGTATCGCGGGGGCCTTTACAAACATGTAATTAACGGAGACGAATTACCACCAGACTCAGAACAATGATTGGTGGCTCGCAAAAAGTGTCGTTCTGTCTGGGATTCGAACCAGCGCACTGGCATAGTAGGTCGGTATCTTAACCACTACACAGTCTGTGCAGTCAAGCCATCAGTGCGGTTTGTAGAATTCGTAGGCGGCATACAGCACTTTACTATGACCATATATGTTTATCAAAATATCGTTGCTGGATTACAGCTATAACCGTAATAAATCTGTGATGATTTTCATAAAAATGTACGCAGTAATTGTAAACTGGGCAAATAACTATTTCAAAACTAACTTTACAACCGTACGTTTTTCAGATATTTTTGTACATGCCTCAGCTATCATATTTTCGACCTGACGCTGCCGACTATCGCCAGGGCGATGGTCGGCAGCGTCGGGAATTGGGACGCGGTCGCAGCCTTCTGCGAGGCAGTGATCTCGTAGAAGGAGGCGGCGGATCGCCTGCGCGAGGAGCGCAGCCTCGATGAGGCGATCCGCCGCCGGCGACTGGGGCGGCGTAGGCGCAAGTACCTGCGCCTCATGCCGCCCTAGCCGAGGCCGCGGGTGACGTGATCGGGGAACTAGTCCGTCACCCGCTGAGAGGTCGACCGCGTGAGGAAAGACCGACGTCCTCCCCGAGGGGGGGACGTCGGTTGATGGGAGGGTACCCCAAATAGAGGGTACTCCGTCGGGCCGACCACTGATGACAAGTAACCCTGCTCCGATGGTCGGCCCTACGACGAAGGCGACGTGCATGTGGGTGGGTTGCGGGTGTGCGTGCTTACGCCCCTCTGTCGCCCCGGACGGAGTGGAGCAAGGAGCGCGCCGAAAAAAAAAAAAACCTATTATATTTTCTCGTCAGAATTAGAAAATATTAATGCTTGGAGTTGGAATCGTAAATGACATCAGTTACTACATGTCGTAAATTATTTTTCTCTGATATTGATTCAAACTAATTAAATTTTTGTGTAAAGTCGCTAGGTTGATGGATGAATGTATCCATCCTAACAACGTTGACAGTTCGATATAAACGTCCTAACAGTAGGGGAGAATGTTATAATTGTTACGCCTGAATGGATTGGCGATTGGAATTGATGTTCTTAATTGCCTAAGAATGCGCTACTGCTATTCCCCTCACCTACCGAACTAAGCTTTCTAGGAGCAATGAGCAAATAAGTGAAATACGCGATTTGGAGACCCCTGCTGACCTTTCCTTTATTTCACCACTGTCTCTTGGTGCCCCTTAGTCAGTATTTACCATTCCCATGGGAAAGTAAACGCTTGTTGGCACATTTTATTTTTTACCCCTCACCACACATGGTTCTCGAAACTAAATAATGTAGTAATAATATACTTGGATATAAATTATGTGATATGTGGGTATTGTAAATTGTAGCGAAAGTAGCTTCTTTCTCAATGATTTCTCTTTGTGTTGATGATGTCTCTTTTCATGGCCTAAATAGCAGGTCAGAAGGTTCTGTTGGCTTCCGTCCAAGTTTTTTTTTCATCCAAAATATATTTTATTGCCTCTATTCCAGTTTTGTATAATTATTTAGGTTATTGTTCTTTTTATCTTTTTGTCAATTGTAAATTGAATTGTTTAGATCACAGGGGGTAAATCTCCCAATTTTTTACCATGGTTTTTATGTTGTTTTTTTTATTGTTTACTATAATAGACTACTGCTACTAAGAGATTTAAAAATGTACCTCTTATATTTCTATTAGTCTTAAATATGACTACTATACATATACCCATACAGACTACATTTCCCTAAGCGTGTAAAATCTATGCAAGATAAGGGAAATTCGAAACAAAACCCTGTTCCAATCCGTTTGACAAGCGTGGTTGGTGAAAATCCCTCCTATTGTGGAGGAGGCTCAAGCTCAGCACTGGAACTTATCTGAGCTAAAATGATGCCTACAGTTAGTGGATATAATAAAAATACAAAATAGTTTTCAATTTAGTCCAAAATAACAGTGATAACAAATAAAATATTCTAGTACCATTACAAAATTATTCTACAGAGATAATACAAGATCTTCATTTCTTTACGTTTATCTACTTTTTGTTGAGTAAAATTTACCATCCTTGTCAGTTCAATCAAAGTTTAAGGTGCCATGGGCAAAGAAGGTACTTTCCGCGGTGTACTAAAAGACAATAGGCGATTTAAGCAGATGACGTCACTTCAGTGGAACGTAACTCGCAACAAAGCCAGCATAGGTAGTTTATATTTCCAGTTTCTTTGTTTTAAGCGGTCTGAGCAGTGTGAGATTTTAGGGCGTCTTTTTTGGTGGGACTTGACCCTGTTCAGAATGCCATTCTATTTTAAAGTGTGTGGTATTATACCATGTTTAATGATGGGTAAATGATAGATTTTCCTTCAATTTAAAACAGTAATAGATTGCCGTCATGTAATGTGTAGTTTAATCAGTTATTATCGCAGTTGCAGCTATGAATAGCTTTGCAGCAAATTTTTAAGTTAAATACAAAATATAAATGCACAATATAAACTATTATCTTAGTATATACTATATACTATATTATTACTCGTGGGTATCGTAAATATCACTAACGGATTACATATGTATATATCACCTATGCAGAAGAGAAGGAAAACTCGAAATAAAACTTTATACGAATAAAGATGTTTCATCCATCTATTCATCAGCCTATTAACGTTCACTAATGGACTTAGGCTTCCCTAATAAAGATAATACAGTGTCCTTATTATCATATTTGGCAGACGGATCAGTGATCGTAGTTGGTTCAGTTTCAGGGAACAGTACTACTGCTACCTACTCGTGCCTTCTTAATCAGTCTTTACGACATCCCCAGGAAAGCACGGAGTGGTGATAGATTCTGTTCTTAATCTTAGTGATAACCACAGGAAATATTGAGAATTTATAAGTGACTAGCTGACCCAACAAACGTTGTTCTGTTCAAATAAAGCGCCACCTACCGAGTCTAATTGTGAATCTAAACCATTCTTGAATCTCCTTAAATATACACAAAAAATTTCGTCTACATCAGTCCAATCGTTTAGGAGGAGTTCAGTGACATACACACGTACGCAAGAAATTTATGTATAAAGATAATCACCGATAAAGATTCACTAGATGTTTTAAAATTTCACTCGCGATTAGGAATCTAATATTTTGCACTGCATCATTTTATTACATTGTACGTAATATTTACGAAAACCGTACTAAATTTATGTAGTTTACAGCTAAATTGAATTCAAAGCTTACTCAAATAGTACGTACTCACTAGGCATAGTGAAACCATACGATATCCGCGTACTCATTGATTACCTAACGTGGGTGATTTAATCAACTTAGAGCCGTGGCTAGTTGTAATCTATCGAATATATCACATAATGGTTCAATAGCCTATTAAGATTTTTACGACACACTACACTCATCAAACAACAGATTCACGGACGACGCCAATCGAAATATATTCATGTTATTTCAGTAAAATGAATGCTGCATTGTTTATTCATTTAATTTTGGATGATAGTGGACTGATTTATATATACCAATTAACCTAATAATATTATATAGACGTGCTTATTATCTAGGGATTACTTCATACGTTGAGTAACACTATTTTACATAATAAAATCCCTACAGATATTCATCATCAACTTAGTTCATATAGCTGTTTCCTATCTTGCCTAGATGTTATATGCACACCATATCCCTTGCTCGCCTTTTACGATACCCGCGAGTAAGATAGGGGCGGTGAATTTTCTTCTTATTTCGTCACCGCATAAAAAACACCTTTGTAAGAGACGGAAAATCCGAAGTTAAACTATACCCACGCGTCTGACCAGCGTAAGTCAATTTGCACTTTTATTGTGGAGGAGGCTCGATATTCTGTGAAAAATTAAATAGAGGTCCATAAAATTAAACTCAGCACCACCTTTTGGGTTTTAATGCACACAGTAATATTCCGTGTAGTGACGAAGTAACATCCCCACCACCACTAAATAACTAACTAACTCGTGGGCGTCGTAAAAGACGACTAATGAATATAATATGCAGATAACATCTATGCGAAAACTCAACTTAAGCTCCTATGCCACATCTGACCAGCGCGGTATAGTAGACTAATTTCCTCCCAGACTGGAGGAGGCCCGAGCCCAATAGTGGGACTTATGTGAGCTGAGATGATGACGACATATAGTTGACAAAAATCATCTCAATCATCGCAATTACTAATGAAACCGGTTTGGGGTATATCAGTGGGATCATTTCAAACAACAGAAATACTTTTGTATTTTATATAATTATATCTCTTTCATGTGTCCCTTTACATACATATATATTGTAATTATATGTCATGTATTAAATTGAGATGCGTCAAGAGATTAAATAAGATTCCGGTGTGATTGATTACATTAATGATCAAGTAATGTAAAAAAAAACTGTCAAACCGTAATAGTTGGATAAGCAATAAAAATAACTTAGGGTATAATAAATCAATAGAACTATTAATCTTAGTAGTGTTAGTTATTTTTATGAAGGTACATAATATACATTTAAAGGAATGGTATGGGGAGGATTGATGGATGGGCAGGTATCTCAATTCATCCCTACGTAATTATCACTTCCAGTTTCATAAAATGGTTATTGGCAGCTATTGCTGATAATTACTGATTCCTCATGAATATAAATACGAAGTCTGTAATACGACTAGAAGTAGTAGGTTTGGTCCGATTAGGCTTGGCCTAGATTACGTGGTACTGAAAATCACGGGTTGCGGGTTTATAATAAAGACTCTGCTTGCCCCTTCTAGGATAAAGCCTTGGTTATAACAAAAAATCATCATAAGTGACGTAAGAAATAGTTCCAGACCTATATATTTGACCTAGTTTTCTGTGAAATATTGGTTAATTACGTCATAAGTTTGGCTGTATCCCAAATTTGGGCAATAATATTCAACATGGAACGTATAATACACATCGCCGTAGCTCTCTGGCAATGTGTCAGATGCCTGTTCATTAACAGACTACGTGACACATTATTTACAATTAATTACTGTTCTACAGCTGTATTTTTTTCATTCCGGTCAGTGGAAATATATATTAGCTTAGAAATTAAACAATGGAGAAAGAAGTTTTTGCATGTTATAGGTGTAAATTAAAAAGAGGTTTTACTTTCGTCTAAAATGCATATCAAAACCTGCAGGAAAAGTTAAAAATATAATTTATAATGAATTTAAGTATAATAAAATATTAAGTAATAAAAAAAATACCTTTGTCGCTCCCACCGCAATATCGATTCCTACCACCAGCGCAGTCTCACCAGCTTGCGGCTGCCATTCACCGCCAAACAAAGTAAAACAAAGCAAATGAACACAACGCACTTATAATGTCCACAATATATTATACGCGGCCGACGAAAGCCGCATCGGTACACTTTCCCCACAGTCAACTTTGTATGAAAACTTTAACAACTAAAAATAAAAGGCAAATATTACAATAAGAACTCAATTAGAAAATCATAAGAAGAGTTTTAATGGTGATTTAATTATTCTGGCGGCGCGCACCGCGATAAAGTTTATATTATTTTACGTTTTCCCATTCCGTAGGTGCGCTCTTGCCGAGCGAAAGTTTTCAGCGTAGCGTCAGAAGGCAAGTGTGCTTTTGTTACGCAATTCACTGCGGCGCGAGTCCGCCAGGGGGCAGCGCGCCGCTCAGTGGCGCAGTGACGAGCATGCGCACTGAATGACATCCACCGCGCTCAGACGTTGCCGCTAGCCCAGAACGTGATGCCTCCTAATATACGACTTGTTACGTCGTTATACGGCCACCTATCTTTTCTCACTCTATAACGCTCATTGTTTAAAAAAAATATGGATATTAGAGGACTTAATTAACTTGTAAAGCATTTTAGAAAATATGTTCTAAGTATTCCTATTAAAGTAACTTAACTCGAAATATATGTAATATTTCCAAAAATAAGTCAACTATATCGACGTTTATCCCTTTCTTAGTTTTTACATTGTAATAAATTTTGAAGTTATAAAATATCGTAGAGCAACTCAATAAAAAAAATACGGAGGTCACAGCGCCAAGACGTTGCGTGAAACCGCGATAATGGTTGAAAAGCAGGCGAGAGTCTAATGTTAGTGTGAGGCGCAAGTAAAATTATAGTTAACCAAAAAGTATTTAATTATCATTAGCACAAATTCCTAAGTTTTGCCATTATAATGTCTATTCTAAAGGTATTGTGTAAAAAGCTTCTGTTATTTTTTTTAAACAACACTCCGCACTTAAGAATTAATGTTTGTATTGCGGTAGACTTTACAAATATATAATTAAGGGACGTTATTTAGACCCAAACTCAGACAACAATTTATAGATCGCACAAAGTTTTGTTCTGAGTAGTAATCTAACCCGCGTTTTTTGGTATTGTGGGCGGCTATATTAATCGCTACGCCTTCTGTCTAGTCTGTTATATATCTAGGAATCAGTACATGATAGTAGATTAGTATTTAGCAATCTATATATAATCCAGTAAATTAAATATTCTTACGCTAGTAAAAATTCATAAAGCATATCGATTATCATACAATATTGAAAATTTATCCTATTTGAAATTGAATGATACACAAACATTTAATTAAAATATTGTGGTTGTTATTTATTTAAAAGCAAAGCATTTTTACTTCAATGTTATGTCATCTTAGCTATATTTAGTCCCCCGTCCTTCAACTTTTGCATCGAAGCTTTTGAGCTATTGCCCAACAATGTTATAGTTGGCTAACCACGCAATAACAGGATGATTTCAATGGACTAACCAAAAGAAATCGCCAATTTTAAAACTTTCTATGTCAGCCATTCATTAAGCATGAATTCCAGAAATAAATAAAGTAGCGGACTAGTGACTGTGTTGATCGATCGAGTGGCAAGGCTAACTGATATTGTTTAGGTTAAACCTCAGACGGAAACAATTTATATCCAGCTACATACATTCTTAATAGTAAATATTAAGTAAGGCCAAAATTTAAATGTAACATTTGTACGTGTACAATATAATTGAAAAGTTGTCAATAAAAGATCTTCAATTCTAAACGAAGGTAAGAACAAAACGCATGCGTTTTATTCAAAAACATTATTTATTCATGAATAAATAATGTTTTGAATTAACTCACTCTTTCCAAATTAGATTCCAAATTTAGGTTCTAAATTGCCAGTAATACTTGTCTTTTGTACTTATATATCTCAGGATAGAATGAGGTATGCGGCACCTGAGAAATAATTCATGTTACAGCTCACTTTTCACCACGAGAATATTTATAAAAACATCGCACTAGGAAGCGATTTGAAATTTATATCCTTTTCAACTCACAATTCTTCATCACCTATTGTTAGTAGACCTTGATCAAACATCAGTTTGATCAAGGTCTACTAACTAGATCTCTATCTTTTAGGAATTTGAATAACTTTACAGGGAAAATTTGTATGCTCAGAAATTCTATAGGAGTCATATTTTCTAAGCATTAGTAAAATTTTATTAAAATGACTAAAGTCAATGATTAATAATGGAAAATGGTAATAGTATAAGGAATATGCCAAAATTTTCGCTAAGATGATGCTCAGCGTCATGCTCTGGGACACGGTCAATGTCTTCTGTGAGGTAGTTGTCCAGCAGAAGGAGGCGACAGAGCGGATCCGGGAGGAATTACTCTATGCTCCGCCATTGGCACATTGGCATATCGCCATAGGTGCGAGTTCTAATGTCCGATTTCGCCATAATCGAGGTCGCTGGTAAACGAACCAGGGATAAGAATGCCACTCGCAAAGAGGCTGACCGTGTGAGGGCGAATGGTACCCGAAAGGGTAATGTGCCGGGCCGACCACGGATATCAAGGAATCGCTACTAATTAGTGTTGCCCAAATGCAAGACCAAGACGAGACTTGGACCAGTCTTGGTCTTGGTCTTGCAACAGCACACCTGGTCTCGTCTTGGTCTTGGTATTGCACACTCGAGTCTTGCTCTTGGTCTTGGTATTGCAGCAAGAGTCTCGCAAAGTCTTGCAAGTCTTGCAGTTGGAATAACGTAACAGTCATTTATCATGGCAATGAAAAATCCAACTAAATTAATCAAATATCATCCTATCCTATCTATCCATCTGCTAGCCTATAGTCCACTATTGAATATAACCCTTACCACTGGGGAAAATTACTCTCCTATTCCCCTGGTGTTACATTAGACAGAGTTACTACTCCTATGACAAAGGAAGGAATTTCGACCCTGTTTTCGTAAGACGTCACCATACGGGGCAGTTGATACAAAAAATTGTATGTCATTTAATATTCCCCCTTTCCAACAAAAATGATTTTTCAATTTGATTAGCAAGCGACGGAATTATTTGACCACAGACGACAAGTCACCCTGCTCTGGTGGTCGGCCCAACAACGAGGCGGCGTGGGTACGGGTGGGTTATGGGTCCGCGCGCCGTCCTTTCATCGCCCCGGACGGAATGGACCACGCGTGTGCTTACCATAGCCCACCCATAAAAAAACAAATAAAGACTTCTTAACACCATGCCTCGGTCCGATTTGATACGACATCGGGTAAGAGAGTGGTGAATTGTATTCGTACTCTGTCCCTACACGGACATTTATGTAGATTAATTGTAGGCATATTTCTATATCCAACAGTGAACGTCGTTGGGCTAATGAATAAACGGATATATAAATATGTATAATGGGCAAGAGCACTCTCGTGATTACGGTATTTTTGTCCTTAAGCCTTTCCGAAGAGTAATTCTAAAAAGCCAACACCAACATTGGGAATCGATTGGCCAATAGATGAATGTCTCAAGACTGATTTGACTTGCCGTGTAGTGACGGAGTAAGAATACAATTCATAACCCCCCTATTTTACCCGCGAGTGCGAACCCACGACTAAGGGCTATAATATATAACATCGGTGCAAGAGAAGGAAAACTTGGCATAAAACCCTGTAACAACACGGCCGATCACCGTGGCGATTCCTCTCCGGCCACGGCCGATTACCCTCCTATTATGTAGAAGAAACGAACTCCACCGTATATAAGCTGGAATGGTGATTTGAATTAAATGCAAGACCGCGAGACTCTTGCAGGCTCAGTTTTGGTCTTGCTCAAGTCTTGCAGGGCCAGTCTTGGTCTTGGTCTTGCAAAAATTAAGCGGTCTTGGTCTTGGTCTCGGTCTCGCATTTCTCGCAAGACCAAGACCAAGACTTTTTTGGGCAACACTACTACTAATGTTCGGCCTAATGGCGATGGGAGGTTTTTATATTCTCGTACATATTATTATTAATAAAGCAGAATAGTTTGCTGCTTTCAATGCGCTCACTTCAGGTACCGTTTATACCTAATTATAGTTCGAAGTCCTTTTTTATGCTAGATATATTGTTTATCGAGTTAGTTGAACTAGAAAACATAAATATCTTACAGAAGCTATTAACAAAAATGTTTATACGAGTGATAACATTTTGATAAATAAATAAATCAGTAAGAGTAAGTACTAAACACCACATAACTGAATTTCTAATAGAAATGCATAATTTTAAGTGTCTACAGCAAATACGTACGTAGTACCTGCAATAAATTTTCGTATTATATTTCTGACATAATTTTATCCTTTTTTGACAATTTATGATTGATGTATGTGCCTGCTATGATTGTGTTACTACTCCTTTCTTTCTCGCGGGTGAAAACATTCTGTGTGATACTCCGGCTCTGGAGAGACAGAATTAAAATGACCGTCAAATGACCTATTGTGTTGTCCTGCGAACTCCAACACTGGTACTATAGGTCGGTAACTTTACCATTATACCATCTGTGAGTACATATATATTTATAATAAGCCTTACTGTATTTATATTTTCCCTAAAGATCGTTATTTTTTAACTGATTAAAGCAATTTCACTAATTAGTAAGCCCCCTTACTGTAAATGCTATTTTAACTGACTCATCCTGCTTCCCCTTCTGCGATTATGACCTTGCAGAAGTTATTTCTTTAATCAATTTATTAGTAATGTATTTATTATAAAACTTTCGGATGCCGTCAAATATCGCCATGCCTAATGTAACGAAAGTCGGTTACGATAGATCGACTCCAAAGATTTAAGTTTGTGGATTTGCTCGACCTTATGCTGAGCCGTGTCCTCGCTGCAATTATAGCGGTGGCAGAACGAACTCCTTTCTAAGCATCATATAGTTATTACTCAAGCAATCGTGACACGACAATATCTGTTTAGTCTATAGGAAGCAATCCAGTGTTAACCCATCCACTCCATCAGCACTATTGCTTTAGACACTAAATCAATGGGTTACCGGCCGCGCTGTGCGGCTAAATAGCTTTCGGCGAACTTCCTGGGCGAGAGATTGTTGCACCCTGAATGCATTTCTGATGTCCAGTGAAACAGATTAAGCACCTACCTTCATTTAGTTCTAGTCAACGCATAGTTTTAGGCAACACCTTACTGTATTTACTTGTGGCCCTGACGGTTCTCAATGGTCTTCACAAAAGAATCACCATTTCACACCTTAAAAACCTCAATTACTAGTTGAGTATTTCATAAGCGTTTAGCTAACAAACATACCAATAATCATTATTATATATAAAAAAAGAAAAGTAATGTTCTGTTTTTCCTGTATGTTTATAGGCTAACAATATTGGGTGGTTTGCAAGTCACTATTTAACCTCGTTTCTTTTGTGAGCACTTGGCATTGGGGAAAATGGAACTGTTTTTGTTTGCTAATCGTTGGAAGTCAAATCATGCCGAAAATAAGCAAAGAGTAAACGAAATACAAGCTAAAAAAAAATTAAGTACACTATTATTTATCCTACCACCTACCTACTTAACTTAAATAACTTTTTTAAATATTAATTAGGTGAGTTGGCTGAATCGCTCTATTGATTCTTGTGAAAAACATAATTAGCAGTCAATTTGAAATTTTTAAAATCACATATATGGGCCAACTCTGCGGATGATTGTGTATGACTGACGTTGAGGTTTAAGATGACACTGGATGAGGTTATGGTATAATTATTCTATTATCGTCGTAATGATTGATCTGCCGGGTCATCGTTGCTCAGGGAGTACATATAACTCTTAAAGCTTAACTTGCCGTGTTGGCCACTATTGCTGTTGCAAAGAAAAATAAGTAAATAAATAAAATAAATAGGTTTTATTTTAAATGAAATTATTCGTGCAATCTTATTCACAAATAAAAACAATGACAAAATATAATAATATACAGAAAACTTTTTAAATTAGTAAGTTTGGTGCTAGAAGTATAAGACATATGCAATTCTTACTCTACGAATAATCGTAGCAATTCGTAGCACTATTCCAAGCCGATAATAATCGATATTGCCTATAAAACTATTTCCGTTTAATTGCTAATAGGTAATTGAATATTTATTGTAATCATACTTCTTCATACACCTATATAAGTTTTATTGTTGGGAACGAATCTCCTGTACAATGTGTGTGAAATTAGTTTTATACTCTTGTCATATGGGTTTGCATAGATTTGCCTCGAGCTTTTTTCTTGCAATGATTATTTTTTTTCCTGCAGTGATTATCTATTAAGAGAAAGCAAACTCGAAACAAAACCCTATGCCAACCTGTCTGACCAGCATTGTATAGTAAGGTCAATTTCCCTCCTATTATGGAGGAGGCTCGAGGCTCGGCTCACAGCAGTGGGACGTATATGAGCTGAAATGATGATTATCTATTTCCTCTCCAGCAATATATATTGTCTTTTATGAATCAATAATATTATTAAATTTCACACCCTTTTTTATTTTTTCGGGTGGTGTACGGTCAGCGCATCCACCGCCCGGCTCCGTCCGGGGCGACAAAGGGACGGCGCGCGGCCCCGTAACCCATCCGATAGCAGGTCGTCTTCGTCGTTGGGCCGACCACCGGTGCAGAGATCTTTAACTTCAGTGGAAAATTTCACACCCCTAAGACAACTCTAAGAACAGTTCAATAATCGCCCCAAAAACGAATTGGCGATTGCAGTGGGTGTTACCAGAGGAGTTGATGCCAAAGTTCTTTTTTGTTTATGCTAAGCTATGGTCTGGACACACCCAATCTATCCGGGGTGACGGATGGGCGGCGTGCCGCCCCTTAACCTATCGTATTCCCCCATCGCCATTGGGCCAATCACTGGTACCGATTTCATGACATCCGTGGTCGGCCCCGCACATTACCCTTTTGGGTACCGTCCCGTCCCCTTTACTGAACACTGCTTTGTTGCCGGGGAGTCGCCCCCCCTGTGGGTGGCAGACAAATCAGCTATTTATTGTTTACTAATTGCTGCCAACCCCTATGGTCTCTCAGATGTAGCACCAGAACAAGTCGCAACAAGAAACTGGAAAAGATCAGCAAATGATTCACAAATCTTATAATCAATGACATGCCGATTTTTATAGCCACTATCAGTACGTGCTCTAAGGGAGCACTTGTTTAGCTGCGCAGCATTAATTTACGAACCCCAAAGATAAAGACGGTGATTTACTCTCATTCAAACTTTTATCCAATCAAATATTTAATTATTTAACGAAATGTAAAAAAAAAATATTTGCTACGCCCAAGTATATAAAACATTTTTAAATCTTAGTATCCACACCTGCTACTCCCAAAATCTCTTCAATTGTAACATCCCTAAGGAAATACAATAAATTTATAACAAGTTTTACTGTAGGTACTTAAATTGATTGTAATAATTAATATTGTATTCTTTTGATCAATCCTAGATATAATCCATGCAAATATTATTATTCTTATGACTTAAGAATACAAAGTAGGTACTTACATCACTATGCGTTTACCTTGTAATTAAATTTGGGCTCTCTAAAAGGATAAAATTGGTAAAATATTGTCTAATCCTATCCTTACTTATGTATATAATTTTAGTAGTAGACTGAATCTGATAGTTGGATACAAAATAAAGTGTAGGGTAAAACTGGGTAATGAGAGTCAATTAAGGAAATATTGAAATAAAAATAAAATAGGAAATAATATCATTATTGCAAGCATCTTATAACAAAATCTACTTATTTAACTCTTAGTATTTCAGATCAATAATTATAATTTTGGTAATCAGCTTGGAAAAATGTTTAAAATAAATCAGATTTGACTCAGATTACATCGAGGTGAGGATTATTGTGATTATGCGGGCAATGAGGGTCAAAGTAAATCTAGAAATCATTGCAGACAATCATTGGTCAACTCTAAGTCAGTGCACACCGTGTGAGTCCACGAGCCACAAGAGGTACATTCAGGAGGCTCTATCGGAGTAATCCTAGCTTCATTACATTTATAAATGCTTTTTGGGATAAATAATTGCATATCCTGTCTCATTAAATGCTATGCCTCCATTTATACTAGTCGCTTTCGGTTTCTTCATATATATTTCTTTCTTGCCTTAAATCTATATAACCAATCACGTATAGTTATTTTGGAAAACTTATTAACAATGTGCTTTAAATTCTTGTTTTCAGGATATTCAAACACTACTTTTCTCATCTCATTAGCTAAACATCCATAGAAATTTTGCCCATCTTCTTCAGCACTGTTAAATTCCTCTTCAGGACTAAAGATCAAACCTTTGTTCCGAGTTGATTTTTTTGTATATCATTTTTGTAAACTAGAAAATAGAAAGTTTGTAGTTTGGTCAGATTTTCGTAAAGAATATTCATGCTCTTCGATAAGCTCTCTTTTTTAATGTGTTAGAAGACTAGGAAGCTTTTTTGGAAGTTCTCACCTGAACATTTGGCATCTAAACAAAAATATACATAACATTTAGTATTACATTGTATCGGTAATTGGTCAAACGGCTCTTATTACAATAGTACTACAATTGTGAGAAAAGTAGGTATTTGTTATTTAGGTGAGGTGCTTTTTAATGTTCGGATGAATATGAAAAAATGTATAAATAAATAGATTAACAATTGTGATACTTTACCGTTTATTTTCTTTCATTGGAAAATTACATAGTTGTGGCGTGAAAACAAAGCACTTTTGTCCTTGCCGGCGTGGGGGCCATACTAATGCGAACGACTTTCTTCCCATAACCTTCTTACTCTAACTTCGGTTTCATTTTAATTTACTAAAATCTAAAAGTAAACGTAACTTTTTTAAACTAATTAAAAGTATTTAATATTAATAATAATTGCAAATTTGCCTTAAATATTAATAGTAATAATGCATATTATCGAGTATAACGAATTGCAACTTTGTGTAACTTCTAATCTAGTAGAGTATAAGTAATAAGTTGGAGATACTGGCAGCCCTCTTTTGGCACCATCATCATCGCAACCCACATATTTTGCACCATAATCACTTTTGGCACCATAATCCACCGTATTCCCTCTCCTTAGCCATTGGGCCGACTACCGGTACCGAGTTCCTTGTCGTCCATGGCCAGCGCGGCGGGATACCCTTTCGGGTACTCTTCCTTTCTAACGCCCCTCCCGGGACGTCGGTTGTTCTCGCGCGGTCAGCGTCTCCAGCGTCGGACTGGCCATATAGTTGAGGTGGCATTTGCTAGCCGGGCCCCAGCCTGCGCGGGCCCCCCACAAGCCTGGCTTGTGGGACTCGCAGCAACCATAGAATAAGAGGCCCGCACAGGCTAGATCCCAGCTCTTGCGACCTAAATGTAAAACTAGATCGGACTGTTCGTTAATACAATTAGAGAGAAATGAATGAAAATTCGAAAAATAGTTGAACCTGATCAAGACACTCCCTTTTTTTAATTTTTTTTTATGGGTGGGCTATGGTAGTCTCCGGGAGGCGCCGGGAAAGAAGAGTACCCGAAAGGGTATCCCATCGGGCTGGCGACGGACGTCGAGAATTCGGTACCAGTGGTTGGCTCAATAGTGAAGGGGAGGTAATACGTCGGGTTATGGGGTTGCGCGTTGCCATCTTGTAACCCCAGACGGGATGGACGGCGTGAGGCCGTCCTACCCGTCTGGGGTGGTCGGCAAAAAATTTGGCAGTTATAGAAACTGCCGATAGAAGTGAAAACTTAGAACTTTTAGTATTAAAATTTGAAATTTCATAATGTCTGAAATCTGTTTTAGAAAGAAAGAAAACGTCTAAGCCGCTGTGAAATACTAATGCGGATTGCGTAATGCATTGCAGAGGTTACAAACATTTAAAATAATTTTAAATAATGACTTTCATATCAGTCATGAGCATATCGGTGACGCGAACCCATAAGATTTTCCCATACCATAAAGTGCCTAACGCGGCTAAAAAAGATTTCACTTAAAACATTGGTGGTTATAGAGACTTCCGGTATAAGTGAAAACTTAGAACTTTTAGTATTGAAATTTGAAATTTCATAATGTTTGAATTAAAATGATCAACATCAATCTGGTTTTCACATCCATTGACACACTGAGCAACGATATGCATTTTTTTTTGTTTTTTATTATTCAAAAATATTACATGCTGTACAAGATCATGAAAAAATATTCAATTGAAATAACAATTAATATAAAATCATATTATTTATATTATATGATATACAAAGCACTACACGCTGTACGCTGTATTGTTACAGATATACTGCTATAAGCATGTCGGTGACGCGAACCCATAAGGTTTTCCCCTACCAAAAAGTACCCAACGCGGCTAAAGAAGTTATCATTTTAAACAGAAAGGTTGCTATACTTGACCTTGAACTGAACTCGAGTTAAGTATATAAAGCTCGCCTATTAAGGGAGGTCTTTTTATACTGTTACTGGGTAATCAGATGGGCTATTGCCCGTACCTAATAATTTACTACATCGTTGATAATTAAATTTTATATTTTGTTCATGTCAGTTTGTGTTTCTCAGTATTTGCCGATAGTTTTAACTATTGTAGACGTGGTCCCTAAATATAGGCCTCATAACAAGACTCAAAGTCGCTCAGCGTGCTATGGAGCGGGCTATGCTCGGGATTTCTCTGCGAGATAGAATCAGAAATACGGAAATCCGCAGAAGAACGGGTGTAACCGACATAGCACGAAGAATTAGCACGCTGAAGTGGCAATGGGCAGGCCACGTCACTCGACGAACCGACAACCACTGAGGAAGAAAGGTTCTCGAGTGGCGACCACGTATCGAACGACACAGTGTAGGACGCCCCCCCACTAGGTGGACCGACGACCTGGTGAAGGTTGCTGGGCGTCGTTGGATGCAGGCGGCACAGGCTGAAATGATGATGATGATCCACTATTATCTAGTCTCGGGCCTCAGGCTTGTGGTCAGCCACCCAGGCCCTTTCGGCCCAGTCCGACCCTGAGCGTCTCTGCAGGTGACGAATTATTGGCCTCAGGCACAGATACCTACTCATGCCTGCGCCGCCTAAGTCGTCGTCGGCGGATCGTGTCCCCGTAGTGGAGTTCTTCACGCGCACGCGCCGCTGTCTCCTTCCGTGAGATGACTGCCTCACAGATGACAGCGACTGCGTCCCAGTTCCTGACGCTGTCAAGCATCTCTCTAGTGATGATCGCCAGCGTCTGGTAAGCACCAATGACTGCGACAAGTTCACAGCGCTGGTCTACCCACGCGACACACACCTCGTGCGTGTGCTGCGCCGTGTCCTCGTCGCAATCGCAGTGGTGGCAGGACCGGTGTGCTCCGTCAACACCTTCACCAGTCGGAAGGCAAGCACCCCGTGCCACGACATAACCACTCCATCAGCACCGGCCGGAAGGCCTCGACGGTCCGAACATCGTACCGACGGCTCTCCAGCCGGACTATCCAACAGGCAATGACGTCACGGCGGGCGTCGTCACATTAGGCGGCCAGCTCCTTCTACGACACTATACCGCCTCCCAACTGCATCTCCAACACCCGCGGGTAGAGGCCAGCGAGCATTTCCGCCTCCAGGTCCCACGGTGGGGTGCCGGCCAATACCGTCGTCACCACGCTGCCTCCGTCGTCACCGTGCGGTAACCGCATATGGCCCTGACCGCCATGACCCTCTGTGGACGCCACAAGAGAGCTCTCATTTGGACAGTCAGAGACCCCACGCACACCGGTGCGCCATACAGGGCCATCGACCGGATCACCCCCGGCGTACAGCCGTCGATACGTAGCGCTGGGTCTGCCCCTATTCGGCATCAGCCAAGAAAGGGCGGACGCCGTGCCGACAAGCCGCGGAGCAAGAAATGCTCCCAGAACCAATAATGCCCGTCGAGCACCAGGCCCAAGTACATCTTATACAGGCTGTATCAGGTTATGGGGCAACTGGTCAAAAGGGAGTTAGGTAATAGTGGTAGGAACCCATGAAAAAAATTTGAAGGAAAAATATCATAACAGCATAAAATATGAGGTCGCACTAGTCGAATATTAGCACTTCTTCCTGTTGAGCATGCACCTTCTGACACTAGTGACAAATCAAATGTTAATAGTGACAATGAACAACCACTACAATCTGCAAGCTCCCTTTCATCTCCTGCGCCTTCTATAGATTCCTCTTTAGAGCGTTTAAACATATGTAGTAGTCCTGAATCTGAAAAAAATCACATTGGCGATGAACAGCTGTCGGAACTATCCTATTTATATGAGTCTGAGACTGAACAATTTTCCCCAGTTTTGCAGGAAATATGGCCCAATACACCAACTAGAGTATCAAACTGTGATAGTATACCATCACTATCTTTCGTCATATCAGTACCATCCGAGGTAGCTTCATCAACACCTGGTCCATCTTTTACGAGAAAATCAAGAGCCAAACGACAGATTGCCGACCTACTGCCAAGAAAACGAAGAAAGTGCCTAAATTTTCTCTTACATGCTAATGGAAAAATCTGTTTATCGTTACCGTGCGATTATTGAGGAATATAACGAACCTTATGTTGATTTATCAGTCGATGACTTTGATTATTTCTATTTATTCTTTTCGCCGGATATTTTCACTGATATAGTGGAACAGACCAACCTTTACTCTGTTCAGCAAACCGGCAAATCAATACAAGTCTCAGCAGAAGAAATACGAGATTTTGTTGGTATTTACATTTTGATGGGGATTGTGGCAATGCCATGCTATTTAGATTATTAGAGCAATAGATTTCGATATAACCAAACAGCAGACATAATGATTTTAAAACATTATCAACAAATCGCAGATTTTTACATTTTACCGAAAACAATTTACAAGATACCGACAGATTCTATAAAATAAGACCTCTTGTAGAAAAATACGAAGAAACTGTTTACAACAAGAAAATGAGAATAAATTTAGCATAGATGAAATGATGATACCATACAAAGGCAGAAAAGCAGGAAACAGAAAGCAATATATGAAAGATAAACCAAATAAATGGGGTTTTAAGAACTTCGTACGAGCAGGTGTTAGTGGAATAATCTACGATTTTATTTTATATGCAGGAGAAGATACTTTTCGGTCACACAATTTTACGGACCAAGAAGCTTCACTTGGATTCGGAGCACCAATTGTTATAGCTGCATAAATAATGTATTTTTTTTTTTTTTGTGGGTGGGCTGCAGTCGGCGCGCCTCCGCACCACTCCGTCCGGGGCGACAGAGGGGCTTAAGCACGCAACTCCCGCAACCCACCTCGCCTTCGTCGTTGGGCCGACCACCGGGGCAGGTTTACTTGTCGTCAGTGGTCGGCCCGACGAAATACCCCCTACGTGGGGTACCCTCCCATCGACCGACGTCCCCCCCTCGGGGAGGACGTCGGTCTTTCCTCATGCGGTGGGCCTCTCGGCGGGTGACGGACTAATCCCCGGTCACGTCACCCGCAGCCTCGGCTAGGGCGGCATGAGGCGCAGGTAGTTGCGCCTGCGCCGCCCCATTCGCCGGCGGCGGATCTCCTCATCGAGGCTGCGCTCCTGGCGCAGACGATCCGCCGCCTCCTTCTGCGAGATCACTGTCTCGCAGAAGGCTGCGACCGCGTCCCAATTCCCGACGCTGTTGACCATCGCCCTAGCGATGGCCGGCAGCGTCAGGTCGGCACCGATGATTGCGACGAGTTCACGGCGCTGCGTGGCCCAAGCGGCGCAGGCCTCGAGCGTATGCTGCGCCGTGTCCTCGTCGCAATCGCAGTGGTGGCAGGACGGTGTACTCTCCCTCCTTACGACCTTGTGCAGGTATTTGGCGAAGCTCCCATGCCCCGTCAACGGGCGTCAGGCGTCCGACAGATCGGTCCCCGTGCCGACAAGGTGCCGCTCGATACGGGCAGCTACCACCCTCTCCAGTAGCTTGCCCGTGTCATCGAGCAGCACGATAGGCCTGTAGGCCGAAGGCGACCCCGGAGACCGTCCCGGCTTCGGCAGGAGCACCAGCCTTCCCTCCTTCCAGCACCCAGGGAACCGTCCGGACGCTAAACACGCGTCGAACAGCTCCCTTAGGCGGGGACCCAGGTGGTCGAGGACCAGGCCCAAATAATGTATGGGTATTGGACAAACGTAAGTGTGCTAGGGATCAAGGAAAGAAAGTCATTAAAAGTTTTTCGTTATGGATTGTAAGTCTGACACAAAAAATAGAACTAAATCTCAGGAGAAAACGCAGGAGTGTAATATTAAAACTAAGGCTCGACCGAGATCTCGGTCTCGGTCTCTGTCTCGGCATTCTCGGCTACAAATCCAACCGAGAAATTTGTCTCGGTTCTCGGCTAATTATAGCCGAGATTCTCGGTCAGGACCGAGATTGTAACTTTGTTCGGATCGGCATTCAATTTTACTGCGCGTGGCCACGCGCCGCAGCGCGGAGTCGATTGGTGTAAGTGCGTGAGAGAGCTGAATTGTGAATCATATTCTCGTGAGACCACATGGGCATCTTCAACTAACTCGTCAAACATGGCTACAACAAATCAATTCAACTTATGGGCAGCTCATGATTCGATAGAGTTGGAAGACGAGCCAATGACCAATGACGAATACAGTTCAAGCTCTGTGTCGACCATCGCCCTAGCGATGGCCGGCAGCGTCAGGTCGGCACCGATGATTGCGACGAGTTCACGGCGCTGCACTGCCCAAGCCGCGCAGGCCTCGAGCGTGTGGCGCGCCGTGTCCTCGTCGCAATCGCAGTGGTGGCAGGACGGTGTGCTCTCCCTCCTCACGACCCTGTGCAGGTATTTGGCGAAGCTCCCATGCCCCGTCAACACCTGCACTAGTCGGAAGGAGAGCACCCCGTGCCGCCTTTCCAACCACTGCATCAGCACCGGCCGGAAGGCCTCCACGGTTCGCACCCCGAACCGAGGCCTCTCCAGCCGGACTGCCCAACGGGCAATGACGTCTCGGCGGGCGTCGACGCGCCAGGCGCTGAGCTCCCTTAACGAGATCTCACCGCCCCCCGCTCGCACCCCCGCCACCCGATCTTCGCTTTAAATCAGCTGATCGGCCGATGACCGTCGACGAGGCATCTTTGTACCTACATACCATTGAAGCGTTTGCGCAATTCATACCTATTTATACTGTCAAAGCTTTACACGCCTGCCTGACTCTGAAATTGTAAGACCTTCGTTCAGTCACTGAATTTATAAAATATCAGGTTGACCGAGCTTTGCTCGGTATAATAACACCGATCCGATCTCAAGCTGTTTGAATGCGACTGGACAACTTCCCAACTGAGCTATTGTCACTCTTGACGGCGATGGTTACATTTACATTCCTATTCCAATGACATTTTATTGCTTAGCTAAAACACCGACAAGATGACATTTTCTGTAAATAAAATCAACATGTGAAACTTCTTGGATACCAAATTTCATGAAAATTGTTGGTGCCGTTACCGAGATTCTGAAAATATAGAAATATATTTATATAGAAATATACAAGAATTGCTCGTTTAAAGATATAATAAATTAGCGTATGTGCGTAATAGGTATATTATAGCGCGTGATATTAGTGTATTCACACTGACTATTGAGTCATTAAGTACTTGCATAATCAATAGGCACTAAGCATATTCGAAGAGATCTTAGTACGCAACTACGTACTTAAGTGTCGATATCAGTCGGCGTATAGTAGTTAAATATTTATTGATATCGAACGCTGGTCCTAGAATAGGTGAAGGCGTCACTTCATTCTGAATAGCAGGGTACACATGCAATAGTGACAGAATCAATTATCTTTGTGATATGATAATACTAGATGTTCTAGGTACGCCTGGCTTTGAGGTTAAGTATAGTTTTTTTATAATATCACGTCTTCAACACTAACGCATAACTTATTACATATTGCGACACTTAAATCTAGACTTACGTAGTAGAGGTTGAGCCGTCAATTGTCTTATTGAAAATTTATGAGAATTTCGAAAGAAAATCTCTTCATAACCTTCTAGGACCTGCGACTTTGAAAATGTCATCAGTCCACCTAGTGGGGGGTCATCCTACACTGCATCGTCCGATTCGTGGTTGCCACTCAAGCACCTTTCTACTCCAACAGTTGTCGGTGCGACGAGCGGTGTGGCCTGTCCATTGCCATTTCAACGTAGGGGAAGTACGTCCAAAATGACACAGTGTTTTTTTAATAATCAATAACTTTTTTATTATTCGTATTAGGAACATAATTCTTTTATAAAACTTTGCTTATATTAATTGGTTACCCATACCTTAAAGGATTTGTCACAAAAATCAACACTTACAAAAATATTTAGTCTTAAATGGAGATCATGAAAAATCCGTTTTGTCCATACTGTATGGACAAAACGACACAAACCGTATGGACTAAATGACATACACAGCCATCAACATGAATACAATAGTAAATAACAAAAATGAATTGCACAATTCGCAAACAAATATTTTGGTACGCTTTGGCAAATCAGCACAGGCCGCGTGAACCCAACGACTGCACTTCATGCACCTCAACCACCCCTCACCAGGCTTTGAACGTGAGTAAAGATCGTTGCAGTATATACAGGCACAATCGTTTTCTTCGACTTCTTGATCAAGACCATCTTCATCTGAGTCTTCATTAACATAAAGAGATTTAGTAATTGCCTGGATTCTTTTACGAGTTGGTTTTTTAGCTTCAGTCTCAGCTCGTTTGAGTTTTAATTCTACCATATTTGGTGATGATGTCAAAAGGAATGTTGTAGTTCGTTTCTTTGGCTTTCGTTTACCCTGACCACTTACAAATTTACCTCTGGGAACTGGAGAAATGACATTAACTGGAACTACTAAAGGACTTGTCATAGGAAAGGAACTTGTAGATGGTTGGAAAATGTCTGAGTGGCCAGTCAATATGTTAGGAATATCATTAGTGACTACTATTGCGACTGAAGAATCCGATGGTTTAGATGGATTAGAAGAACTAGTGGACGGCTCTAATGAAGGTTCAGGGGCCTCATTCTGTATCTGTGTCATAATCTCACCAGCCTCCAGGTCAATTGGCAACGATGGAAGAAGGTCATCATCCTGGATTTGGTCAGACAGACCAGTGCTTTTGAAACCATTGCATGCATTTTGAACTGAAGCAGTTTTTCCATAAGCTTGATTAAACAAATATCCGATCTGAAAAGCTGTCACTACTCTTCCTGGATGGTTTCTAAGCCAGACAGAAATTTCTTGGTTAAAATATGTCTTGAGAGGTCCATAAAAGCATACGTCGAGAGGCTGCATACGATGGGTGCAGTGAGGAGGAAGACAAACAATTTCGATTCCATTTTCCTTCGCAAAGTTCAAAGCTTGGAATGACTTATGGCTGGCATGGCCATCGACAATAAGCAGGACTTTATCATCATGACTAGCTTTTACAAAGCTTTGAAAATGATGGAACCACTTCACGAATATTTCAGTAGACATCCATCCGTTTTCTTGAGCTACTCCTACGGTGCCAGTTGGTGCTTCATCTACGAGCTCGTTTTTCATATTCTTCCTAGGGAAAATCATGAAAGGAGGTACGTACGATCCAGCTGCGTTTATGCAGCACACGACTGTCACATTGGATCCCCGCTCTGCACTCGTAATGGCACCTACTTGCTTCCTGCCAGTGATAGCCAAGAGTTTTTGAGGTCTTTGGACAGTAGACAACCCCGATTCATCCACATTGTAGATCCGGTTTGCGTTGAATTTGTATTTGTCTATGTATTCTTGTTAATTATCAAAAAACTTTTTTACCTGGGGTCTATTGAAAGCTTGGGCTCTGGCTGCGGAAGTAGGCTCAGGTTTACGTAAAGATATGTCTTTATGGCGCCTTAAAATCCATCTAGCCACTCCTGGCCAGCTTTGCCCTTTTCATTATTAAAACTGTGTGCAAAGCCATTCTTTTCGGCCAATTCGAAAGCGAGTTCTTGGACTATTGTCCGCGTTAATCCAAACATGCAAGTTTCAAGTAGCTTGATATGCTCAACCAATTGTCTCTCGATTTGAAGAGGAAATGTTACCTGAAATCGGCCCAAACCTTATGCTGCTGGTGCAATTCTTTTATTTTGTTTCAAAGCATGACGCCTTAGTGTAGCTTGTGGTACTTTGAAGGTCTTAGAAGCCAGAAGCCAACCCATATTTTTCTCCTGTACAGCTTCAATAGCTTTTTGCATCGCTTGCGGACTCCATGATTGCCGATTACTTGTCCTTTTATAATTCCGTGCCATATTGCAATCCTGTGAATTAAAGAGATTTATATGTTTACTATTCACCATCTCTACGGACAAAACGACACACTATGTTGTTTTGTCCGTATTGGTTGTATGTCATTTTGTACATAACCTCAAAAAAAAAATAACGATCCGAAAAATAATCTTATTGCAGCGACAATAATGTTGTATAATCTACACGATCACCTCAAGCACAAGATGCTTGAATATAAAAAACTATTACACAGTAAAATAACAAAAGAAAACTTACCGAAAAACAAAAAACTGACGACCACTAACAAACTTTTTTCCAAGCGCAAAACACAAATGTCAACATGGCGTCCGTTACGTATTTTAAATGACTCTGAGAAATCCAATGGTATATTTCCGGTGGGGGCGCTTCCTAATTGTCTTATTTTTGACTGTCTAAACCGCGCTAATTATTAAATATCGCCAATGTGTCGTTTTGTCCGTATGTGTAATTTTGGACGTACTTCCCCTACTAATTCTGCGGGCTGTCGGTTACACCCGTTCTTCTACGGATTTCCATGTTCCGGTTTTTATCACGTAGAGAAATACCGTCGTCGTCATAGCACATTGAGCGATTTTGAGCTTTTTTATGAGGGTGACATTTAGAGACCACATTTCAGCGCCGTAAGTCATCGCTGGTAACACACACTGGTTATAAACCATTGTTTTCAGAGACTGCGGTATATCGGACGACAAGATCCTCTTAAGTTTCCCGAACGCTGCCCAGCCGATGATCGACAACTTCGAAACCTTAGCCAGTTTGTTTTTGCTGGAGGCATGCTTTATATTAGTGAAGTAATTAGTAAACCATCGAAAACGAACTCAGTTGATCCATGTTGGAGATTTGTACTTAACCACCACGGAAGTGTTTAACTATCAGTTACTTGGGGTCGACCCAATATGCAGTCTTTCTTTCATAGTACCTATGTACATATTGCAAGTTTTATGACTAATCGGCATCAGATGGGAGTTCGCCCAGGTCGATGAAAAACTCTTAGTCGTTTTTTATGACATTCAAGTGGAATGTAAGGATCGGTAGTAATTGTAGTCTCTACCACACATTAACTAGGTACTTTATATAACAGAAACTATTTCAACAAGGTCGACATGACATGCCTTTCTTTCATTGTTGTACTATTTTCTTATATTGATTTCTAGACGAACAGAACAGACTACGAGAGTTTTGACTACGATTTAAAACCGGTAAAATTTTTATTTTGTTGTGGGTTACGGTCGGCGCTCTCGTCGCCCGGCGGTAATCCACCCGTGACACGCCGCCTTCGTCGTAGGGCCGACCACCGGTTCAGGGTGATTTGTCGTTAGTGGTCGGCCCGACGGAATACCCCTTGAGGAGTACCCTCTCCTCGACTGACGTCCCTCCCCGGGGAGGACGTCAGTCTTTCCTCACGCGGTCGGCCTCTCGGCGGGTGACGGACTAACTTCCCGGTCCAGTCACCCCCGGTAAAAATCGGTAACATAAACCTTTCTTGAGTAACTATTAATATCATTATTCTGCTCTTATCTTAATTATTTGCGGCCGATGATATGTGCACTCCTCTCCCAATGTACACAAAAGTTCCAAAAGTTATTGGTATTAGTATAATGACCGGCTGCCTGCCTAGCGTCAACCTTTCTTGGGCATGTAATTGTTGACCAGACAGCATCAAATGCGAGTTAGTTCTGCTCTTAGTCGTCTTTTACGACATCCAAGAGCAATGTAAGAGTTAAGTAGTATTCGTAGCCACTACTACACAGCACCTTGAGAAACTATAAATAACTCTTTAATAAAAGACCATTTTATATACACACTTTATTGAATTAACATAATGAAAACAAACATGTAATATCATATTAAAATGAACCTCCATGACAGTATACTGTAACCGTAAGTACAACATTTATATTTATAACATTTAATCAATATAATTCACAAAACGATTAAAGATATGTAGAAAATTACAATGATATTCGAAAGATATGATAATGTGCTAAGAATTTTTAGCACCGTGAGAAATTTAAAAACTACAAACACACCAATAGTGACAAAATAGTAAGTTAGTTAAAATACGCGTTATGCTAGGATACGCCAATGATTTACTGTCCAAGACTGAGATGCCGCTAGGGTGGTATAAATATGGGTAGTCCATTAATATTAGCATGTATAATGGAGAAACACATTGATAAAATGTTCGCTTAGACAGCCATCTACAGGTCTTATATGTAAAAGTAGATAATTTCAAATGAACAGCGTTAACGTTCCTTAGTCAAACATACGAGAACTATCTAAGATTGAGACTCTCGAACTGTATATGTTACAGCGCGACGAAGACTTATTATTGCGTTTGCTCAAGTATGCCGCATGTCATTTGCCTACTATGCCACCATGTTGATGACGATGAATGATTGCGAGAATCCGATTAATGTGGCCAACGGCATCTTCTTGTATAGTAATTCGTTATAATGAACTATCTTAACATTTATATAGGCAGTATGGCACTGTTATAGTACAAGTTAGTTTTCATTGCGTACGTATACTTAGTAAATAAATAGAGTGAATGCTAGCTATCATATGACCACCGTGATTACGTTGATCCGTCAACGAGTTACCATTACTTGTCGCTAGGTGACAAGCAAAGTCAAGAAACCGACAGTTAAAATTTTAAAAATATTTTTTATTATATTTTGATTCACCAACTATCAGCCATGATTTTTACATAATCTTAAACAGTGTTACAATAGTTTATGTAAGCATATCACGTACTTTAGTCCTTTACTATTTTTACCTATGTGGTGAGATTGTAGCTTGAGAGTATTAAGCTGCTGGGGCAAGTTACCAACTTTATTACCTGAACATTGCGAATTCGTTTATAAACTCGTTTGAAACGCTACCGCATCAAAAATCACAATTACGTATGCAATTTCCCCTAAGAGCAATACACTAGAAATATTCACGGTTTTATTTTTACCTATCAGTATAAGTGACGGTGCAGAAAAAGAAATTCCTAGCTTAAGAATTATTGTGTAACACATGTATACCGACATCAATTTTTTATATCCGAATTCCCTATATATTTTATATCAGGGCGACATTAGGGCGAACTAACATTGAAACTAATCGCACAACCTATTATTATTACTATAAGTTAAGCTCTCTTACTTCTTAATAACACTCCAGTACTCAAGTTTTTCAGAACCGCGTAGATATTTCTTTGGAATCAATCAATAAAATTGATTTTCCTGTTAATAATCTTGCCGTTCATCATTTTAACCATCGTAAAATCCGGTTATGTCGCCCGAAGCTTGCTTCAGTATACAATTCAAGAGATAATTAGATATCAACATTACGTACGACACTAAAACGTAACATTATGGATAGTATAGTAAAATAATATTCCGAGTCACTATCCGGTTAAGGTATAACCATTTATTCCAATTATTCTAGGATAAATGGTTACGGTTTTTTACGAGTGAAGGGACTGCTTTGATGTGAAGGAATAGTATTCTATTAGTATCCGCCCGAATCATATTGCAGTTTTCACTGCCTCTAGAAAGATTTAAAAAACGCACCTATGCCCGATGCTTCAGGATTTATGTTTCCTTACTATTTCAAAGTTAGTATTGACTTAAAGTACATGAATTCGGAAAACTGACAGGCAAGACTAGAGGCCATAATTCGACACCAGTCCATATTTTCACACCGAAATAACTTTATTTCCTATGAAATAAAGTTAGAAAGGAAAGTTTCAAAAATAAAAATACTAATCTAGCACATATCCATAATGAATAAAAAGCGTTGCTAATAAAAATATGCTATGGTGAAATGGGTCGCAATGAATTTACTAATTTTAATTAATACAGAAATTAAATGCTTCGCAGTTTTAAACAAAAAAAAAAAACAAGATTTGGAGTATTTTTGACATTACAATCCTTAACTATATTCAGTCAATAATTACTATTAAATTTAATACTAAAAGTGTCGAAATTGAGAAATTAAAACATACACATATATACTCGTATAATGTTTAGTAGATCTACATCAATAATAATGAAAACAGATTTCCAATAGTATTTGTAAATACGATGATAGTTCATGCCTATAAAATCAACCAATGGAAACGGATAAAAAAAAATATAATAATATTAAATTTTATTGCTCTGTGGAGATTCATAAGTTTAAAAATATTCTCTAGTAAGGTGTATCCGGATTTGTATATATAAATTACGCAGCTATAAAGATAAAAAGTCTATGAATACACACACTAATAGCTGCCTTAAAAAGACGATTTTTGACGGTGAATACATATTAATGTAACAAGACTAAGGTGAATATACTAAGTAAATAATTTGTGTAATAATTTACCCTGGTTCACTACATTATTGTTTTAAAAATTTTAGATCTTTAAGTATAATATATATAATTATAGTGCCCCTAGAAAAGCATTGAAGCGAATACATTGTTGTTGGATCATGTCTTGGTCCATACCATAAGAAATTAAACAAATCTTTGTAGCCAATCGCCTCGAAATTGTGAGTGATTAAGATATAGTAAAATATTTTTATATACATGATAATGCTTCAATGTTACCAATTTAAGAACGAATGGAATTGAAGACTAATATTTTTTTTATATCCAAAATATTTAATGTTAACTATAACGTCAAATTTTAATATTAAGTAGTAATCGTAAAATTCAAAAGGGATTCTTGAAATTGGTGCATTAAGAACTTCAAAGACGTGCTGACACGAAAATTGTAATGAAAACCTCTATCACATATATATGTTTGTAAGGATTGAATTTAATTACACTAAGCTTCCGCACAGTCTGACCCTGTCAAAAAAGGCTATATATATATATATAGATATATTTTATTTAACAAGATACAAAACTGTACGAATATCATATGTTCGAACGTACAAAATTATATGCAAAATAAAATTTCAAAATAAAAGGCCACCACCTTTTAGTTACGTTGTATGTATTTAACAATAAAAAAAAATTGCCACCTATAAATTGAATCAACACTAATAAGTAGACAATTTTCTCGTTAAGCTTTGCGAGAACCTTAAATGTTCGCAAGCCTACTATTGGATTCAATTTAATGTTAGCTTGCATTTTAGTATCTAAGTATATGGTACCAGAACCAAATACATATAAAAATATCTTTGATATCCAATTTATATGTTAACATGAAATTATACAATTCTGTAAATTAATTATGGTAATTGATTAAAAATCTTATGCGCAATTTTTAGGTTGAGACACAAGTATGGCCACTATATTAGGGACGTGAATAATCTACTTTTAGCATTAATGATTTAGACGCAAAAGACCGTTTGCATGCTTTACTTTGACCGCAAATAAACTCCTTTTAAAGCGCCATACAGTATGGCACTGTCGCGTTATCACCGATATAAAAGTAGCGCATATGTTAAAACTGTAATCGTACCAATATATAGTAATATGCACATTTAATAAAATTATTATTGCTTTTATAACAACACAAGACTAAACGTAATTTTGAAACCTAGCTTACTTTAACATTGAGAAAATTGAGCAAATAAAATAACAGTAACAACAAGAATCATATCAATTGCTCTATATAATGAGTATAATAACAATATCCCTTTTCAAATATTTTACATTATAACTGAATGTAATAAGACAATTACATTATTATATAAATTAATACTATTAATAATTGTTATTCACTAATTACTTAAAATTGCATTGTACTAAATTGTAATAACATTGACAACACCGAAGACAATTTATTATATAGCACTTGCGTTACATTTTTTATTTCTTTTGTCAAATTATTTATAATTATATATATTTACTCACATATATTTATTTCTACTAAGGGCGCGCTTTCCGATATTCACATGAACGTAAAGCGTGCACTAATCATTTCTACCTGCATCCCTACTCCGTTAATTCACGTAACTACAACATTCCGACGTAGCATTTACACAAAAGTGCAAATCCAAACGTTAATCACAGCTATGAAATCTCTTCTCTTTAATACTTTACTATTTTATTACTCAAAGTTACCTTTTTCATAAAGATATATCTACAGATTAATTTCTATTCAACCTGTGTGGTACTTACTTTACAAAGCTCTATACATTGTCTTAATTGCAATATAATGGACTATAAATAATTGATTTTATCAAAATTTTTATTGCTACGTTAATTTACTTTAAGCATGTCCACACAAACATAGTTAAAACTTTCTAAGATTTAAACAAAAACAAATAAACTTTTGATTTTAATATAACGCAATTACACAGATAGGAAAACATAATTTTGACTAGAATTTATAAAATTTTCTCATTTAAACAATTTGACTAGTATGTCGATAAACGACTTTTATACATACTAATTCTTCAATATTATCGAAGTTAAATTCAAATACCTATAAAAAAATTTAGACACAACTTTGGCACAATCATTATTGTTGGAATACTGTAGGGGAAGACTTGGGAAATATGTATAGGGATATGTTTCGAAAATATTTATGATCTAATTGTATAACCTTACAACTAGTGTGCAAAATTAAGAAGTAGTGGATAATAAACTCATTTGCAAAAAAAACGGGCACCTAAGCAATGAACCATTTCAAATGTTAATATTTCTTTGTTTGATAATTATAGGTAGTTTTATCCACACAATTTGCTAAATTAATAAGAAAATAATCGTTTTCATCAGTATTTCATAAAATTTAGATACAATTTATGGGAAATAATGCTAAACCTCGCTAGTAGTGTATATTCGCTAGTAGTGCATATGCTCATGAAGTAAAAATAAAAAAGTTTTTTTGTTTGTTTTTCTTTAATAAAGTAAAAGCAGATAAATGTTTAGTATCGAGTGTGACCCCCTCTAGCTAAAATCACAGCTTGAATTCGTCTGGGCATGCTAGCGAGTATATCCCGGATACTTGCTTGCGGAATACGTTCCCACTCCGCAGTAATCACATTCTTCAGCTCTCTGATGGTCTGCGGAGCCGGGTGTACTGATCTCACACGCCGTTTCAGAACGTCCCAGACATGCTCTATGGGATTGAGGTCGGGACTTCGAGCTGGCCAATCCAAACGACGAATGCCGACCTCTTGCACATACGCATTAACATCGCGGGATCGGTGAGCGCGAGCATTGTCGTCCATAAAAATCGAGTCTTCACCTAGAGCGGCCAATGCGGGTTGTGCATGAGAAATTAGAACTTCCGTTATGTATCGATGCCCAGTCAGTGAGCCGTTTTCAATGAAGACTAACTCTGTACGATCCATTGAATTTATTCCTGCCCAAAACATAACAGAGCCCCCACCATAAGGTGTGATTTCTTCGAAACATGCCTCTGCAAAGCGTTCTCCTTGTCTTCTTAGCACTCGCCGACGTCGATCTTCACCGAACAGAGATATCCTGGCTTCATCAGAGAACAAAACCCTATTCCAATCGTCTTGAGTCCATGATTCACAATTTCTAGCGAACCTAAGCCTGTGAACTCTGTGCTCACGGAGTAATTTGGGGCCGCGGGCCGGGCGGTGACTGCGTATATTGGCAGCGAGAAGCCTCCTCCTGACCGTCCATAGACTAATATGCACATTTCTTACTTCTTGGAGGTTGTTCTTAAGATCCACATACGAAGATTTGCGATTTCTCAATGCGCGACTCACAAGAAAACGATCATCCCGTGGTTGGGTACATGGTTTTCTTCCAGAACCAGGCCTTCTCTCGACGGAACCAGTCTCCTGATATCGCTGCCAGGTCCTTTGGACTGTCGAGCGACTAACATTTAGCCTCCTAGCCACGAAACATTGGCTGCAACCCTCTTCAAGCAGCGCGATAATTTTGGTAGCTTTTACCACTTTATCTACCATTTTTGATACAGCCAAACAGCATTAAATAAAGCTTTGACAGTCAAGGATATGAAATTAATCGATAAAAATTGAATAAAAGTTATGAAAGTCGATGTTAACTTCTGGAACTTCGCGCCAAAAATGTAGGATAAAAAGGGGTTTTCTGTAAAAATGAACATCAAATGAAAAATTGAATTTAGAACGTACTTTTTTAAATACCACAGCATTTTTGAAACCGGCCAGTAACGTGTACAAACGATTGAAACCTTTTTGGTATTGTATCTTTTTAAATATGAATGAAAATCAAAACCGCCCGTTTTTTTTGCAAATGAGTTTACAATAACCTTACGTAATTATTGTTTACTTCATAATTGTATAGTGTTATCATATACAGTGTATAAAATACACGCGCAGTTTTTAGCTACGCTTCTATTTACGAAATTTCTTTTCAAAATATTTTGGCACTCGAGTTTTTGATGTAGCACTGTCCAAATTGTCAAGCTAGTAAAATAATATTTACTGAAAAGCTTTTAATAGTGGTTTTACAATTATCTTAGCCTATATTAAACCTATGTGTATTTTTTTTTAGATTTTTTGGAAATATTAGATTACCACAGGACTATATTTCATCTAAGACTAAATACAACGAGCAGTCTGGAGAGAGGGCAATAAAATAATTAAAATTAACTGTTCTACAATACAGTACTAAACATTAACTACTCTCAGAATAATTTAGCATAAATCCACAACATTATTAATGTTAAACAAACTTTAACAATCTTTGGTTTTTGATCCCTAAACCAATATTTATTCGACTCAAATTTCCCAATAGCCGATGTATCTACACATTGTATATACGTTAGACATCTAAGAATGTAAAATAAATTAGAAGACTATCACATTTAGCAACACTATTTTTTATACAACTAACGTCTTTTTATTCTGAATCATAGACGATTCTAATGATATACCGAAATGTTCATTTCACCTGTCTTCGATTTAAAGTAAGTTTTCTTAAAGGATTTGATCCCACTGGTTTCGTATCTCCGCGTCGCGTGGTCGCGTCGCAACTATTAGTGTAATACCTAATTCTGCAGGTCAGTACGTTTATTTTATTTACAAATATTGTCTTTAAACCCTCTCACTCTGATCGCTATTCTAACACTACGCTACGTCAGCGGTTTACGAGGTCGATCGTAACGCAGCTACAACTAACTACTGTACGCCGACACTCAGTTAAAATTTACTTTGAACATTAATATTTGTGGTCGTACTGATCATAATGGAAAATAAATCCAATAGACAATTGAAATACTCAACCGCTTACATCCATAGTAAATTCGATCAGCTTAGTTAACTCCTCCTGTTGCATACATTGTTATAAATTCATAAGCCGTCATCAATGAACTAAGAACGTAATGTAAATATTCAAATGTTTATTAATCAAAAATAATTGTTTTGTTAATTGTCGGTGCGTTCACTGATCACGGCTCAACATTATTAAATGTCAGTCACATTTTTTTTGCATTTTTAAAACCGCTTTCCCTGATATCATTGATATATATAAATCACTGACATGGTCTGCTCCAATCAATCAAATATAATGGAGAATAAATATAGAATATCTAAAATACTTATAAACTCGTAACAAATGTAAACATACATTCCGCAAGATGTGATGCACAATTGTTTGATTTAGAGAGATTAATCACGTTCATTTGAAGAAGCATATCGGAGCCAGATTCCCGTATTGCGGCTGCATGACGAACGTGCGGTCAGTGTTGTACAGTTTGTATGCAACACTGGAGGTCTGGCTGCGGAGCCCCATTCAATGAATCGGAGCCTTCACAATGTGGTTTGGAGTGATGTAGTGGTAGCCGGGCAATGGTAGTCCAGCAGTCTCCATAGTGATCCTGAAACATATTACGATTTATTTCAATGTTTTTATACGAGTATTTAATATTTTAAAATAAAACTATCTGTATAAAACTTTATAAAAAACATACGAGTCGATGCAAATAAAACTCTCTAGGTTAAGATTCCTACCACTTAAAAGATATATTTACCAAAGATAGGAGATATTATTTTAAAATTTCACAATTATTAATTATTTATGAAGCGAGTCATCACCTTTTTTGCAGTCTTAATTTTTGGTCTTTTTTTAGAATTAAATCCTTTTAGGTTAGTTTTTTACCCTGTAAGTTATATTGGGTTGCCACGCCATTGAAAGTTTTCAGGCATGCAAGTTTCCTCACGACGTTTTACTTTGCGATTAAATCAAGCAGTAATTTATTAAACATACACATTTGAAAAGTCTGTTGCGCGCAGTGTTTTCTTAGACTTTGCTTTGTGTATATCGGGCTATCTCTATTAAACCTGCGTCGAATACTTGTTCATAATAAAATGTTTTTATAGTTCACGTACACGACGCATTATGTTACAATAATGAATGACAAATGTATACGCATAGCTTTTATCGTATAGACTCAAGGTGTAAACCCGTTTCATTGGGAACCTGAGAGGAGTAAAACCTTCATGTTGTGGGGCATTAAAAATCACAAACAAATAATAATGTGGATGGACATGGAAGAATCGAGGAGGTGCTGTAAATTTTAAAACCTCAAATAAGATACAAAGAGTTAGACTTGGAAATGCTAGGATATTAAATTAAACGTAAGGAAATCTCTTACCAGGAAGTTGGATGATCCAGTGAGCTGTAGGATGTAGGTACACGATGGAGCAGAGTTCAGCATATCAGGTATCACGGGAATGTTTGGTGCCTACGTGGGCAGGATTGTGACCAAGGTTCTTGAGGAACATATCATTTATTATACCTGCACTTATTACTACATCATAGGATCTGTCAGAAAAATACATTATAATAAAAAACATACGCGTACTATTATTACTTTATTAAGAATGTACTTTAAAACAATACACTTTTACTTAACGATTCTAGCGAGTAATACAGACCTGAAATGAATACGAAAACGTTACTACCTTAAAAATTAACATGATTTTATTACAAATAAAAATTATATTAATAGCTAATAATAACCTGCATTCCCTACGGAACTACATTTAGAAACATACGAATTGGACCTCATTTTTAAATTCGCACTAATTAAGAAAAGAATATTTAGACAAAACGGCGTCATTACTGTACTAATACGCTATAGCTTAGCTATCTCTATTGTAATACCGTTATTTGCCTTTATTTGATAAGGTCACCTAAATATGAAACAGTCCAAACTACTAAATTCACCGACGATAAACATAAGTAGCTATAAATGTATATAATAAATAATAAAAACGTCGAACATTCCCGAATTTTTTGGCGTAAATAGAATGATTCATATTATCTACAAATGAATCCTAGCTTCTAACAATATGAACTATCCGTACATAAGTGGTTGCGTGATCACTTTCGAAATGTTTACAATAACTATCAGAAAATACGTGTAAAAAAACTTTTATTAAGTCCTTGTGTAATTTCTGAACATTAATTCATAGATTGTGTGGTAGTATATAATTGTGTAGGAAATATTTCGAGAAATATAAATTTAATATAGTCAAAGAAATTGAAAAAAATAAAATGATTATATACAATTGTTTTGTCAAAATCTAACTCGATTGCTATTTTCTTTTATATACAGAGGTATTAACATTCATCAAACAATACTTCTTTACATATGAAAATGAGGGTGTACATACGAGAAAATTAATTAAATATTTGCTATTTAATTTTTTAAATTGTAATTGTGTTATAGAAGTTTTATTTGATGTTAGTTTCATGATTTGACACCCTGTATTCTGATTCCAAATAGATATTTGATTTTACCTGTACGCAAAGCACTCTGTATATTTCTACAGCCTTTAGCTTCTACGAATTCTCTACTATTGTCAAGATCCTTAGTCGTCGTTAGTCGTATTAATTTTAATTTGTCTTGTCATTTTAATTCACACGATGTTTACCTTCATGTATATATTACTTAACGTAATCCTAGTGATTTATATATTTAACCAAGCGATACCTTTCATATTATTACACCTATGTTTTAATTTGTATTCTAGCAATACTTATGAGATGGCATCATTTTGATTTATATAGGGTATATTTTCGTTTTTCTCAGCAGCAATTTCTAACTTTCATATTACCTGATTTTATACGACACCTCTATAGATGATATATAAAATATTAAACCGAAAAGGCCAATCTACGTCGTACAGTGATAGCCTGGGGCCGTACAAATCACATTTTTTTAAACTATGTGCAGTCTGTGGCAATTGAATTCCTTACAGCTACGAGATGTCATAATTTAATTCATTACAACTGAACATGATAGTCGTATTGATCTTCACTAATCTAACCCAAGCAGCTAGTATGACATATATTAAATAATAAATAAGTTTACCTCCGTCAACTTTTTGTAAAATATTATCTATAAAAGCAATAGTAGAGTATTGGTTAGCAAGAAGAGTAATGCAAACATATTGTTCTTAACTTTGAACGTGCCGCAATTAGTTTCATGTCATACCAATATAAAGTGTGCACACAAAACTAATCTGTTAAATAATAATCACACACAAGCCGAGACAAATTGTGTAGAATACTTATTTTAACTGCCTTTTTTTACAACATACTTAAATATCTAAACAATTATTTTCACAAATAAATAAGAAATTGACCTTAGTAGTAACTCTTAAGTATCTCCATGTCAATACAAAATGTCACTATAACAGGAATTAATGCAAGCCGCATACATCCTCCTGCTAACCTTAATATATAGCAAAATGTGTTAGTACTATTGATGAATTTTATAAAGATCAAACACCGAATATTATTAAGTGTAAACACATCAAAATTATCACATAAAAATTTAATTCAATTTCGCCTGGAATAATTAAAGAAATATCTAAATTTTAACAGAATATGCAAATTCATCAATATATTGATTAATTATAAAGATCAAACAGATGGTCTCTAAAAAATTATTTAATCTTAAACGTAAGCTATACAGTTAATGTATAGGGGGCGGTGAAGTGTACACGCAGAACTTTTCCCGAAGTTCATCGGTGGCGCATAGGACAAGACAACACACAGAATTGCGCTCGATCTAAATAAAACAACGACGACAACTGTAGTAACATAGTTGGGAAGTTAGAACACGTATAAATTACGCGTTTAATATGGATTATACTTGTTCCTCTCTTTGGAGGAGTTAACAGGCGCGTCGTCGTCGTGGCGTCGGTTGTAAGACTTGTGGTTGCGGTGTACGCCGGTGGTTCGTACAGGTGGCGCGGCGCCTGACAGCAGATCGGAGAGACCGCCCAGTGCCGAGAGAGAGTTCAATGCTCCCAATGCGCCCGACTTGCTCAGTAACTGCGCCAGAGGGATGGCGGACGCCAGCGGCCCGCCCGATGACGAGCTCGCGCTTCCTCCCGAGCCCGAGCTACCCTCCAGATTCGCCTTCTGTAGCTCCACACTGCCGGAGCGGGACAGGAATGATGTCAGGGTTAGGCGACCTCAGGGCCTATTCGATCGAACTATCGTTCTGTCCATAATGTGACGCTGAATCGAGTTACTATTTTCTCAATAGATGTTAAATAAGTTATTGATATAGTAAAGTGCCTGTACAACATTTTATAGCAAATTTGGTGATTCTTTAAACAAACAATATATTGTTTAACGATATCAATTATATTATGTTTACGTCTTTATATCATTTTAGAATGGGCATTGAAAATCAAATCATAACAAAATATTTAGCCAACATTCTTAAAAAATTCCAATTAAATTTATTTTCCACTGCAATTTTTTGACTTGTATTTTTAATAAGAATTTGAAAATAGCTCTAACGAAATAAATCACGTGATATATACATTTTATAACAACTGCCACAGATTCTTTTGTAACTCGAGTCATTCGTCGGTTTTAGTTTAAAAATATACATTAACGCGATGAATAGATTTCGAAATGGCCCCTATGGTAAGATAAAACAAAGGAATATTACAGGATATTAAATAAATCGATCTCAAAGGCGGACTAGGCATGTGTTCGTATGGGCAAATAATACTCCATTGGAATGTCGGATGGAGATTTTGTAGGGAGGAGACTTCATGTTATAATTAATTAATAAAATATATTAATATTAAAACTCACCTCATGTTGATGAGATATTGAGCGAGTGCCACGGAATCAGGGTTGCCAGAGATAGTGATTGTTCGGTCAGTGCTGCCACCTTCACGCTCTTCGCAATTAGATATCCGGATCATGGCACCGGAGATTTGTCGGATTTCAGCGATTTTAGTACCGCCCTGAAAATTGTACTTGGTTGTCAATGGTGGCAAAACTCGTCGTCAGTCATTTGTTTGGATCTTATGTAAAACAGCTGGATTAATACGTTGTTGTGTTCTTTCGCCCTTTTCTATAGATGTTAGGCTTTCTCTCAATGAGGAAAATAAGTTTAAGCTTCATTGGCCCCATATGGGTTGGCATAAGGGTTTATATAAATATGTACTGTAATTTTTATTCTGTTATAGTCATGCGGCCGGCCTGTACTGACAAAAAAGGAAATGACATCTTTAACACGGACCCAACGTAGAATTCATTGAATTGTGTTTTTCAGCTCGTATAGGTCTCCCACAATGGGAGTGAAATTGTCTTACTACAACTATACTTGACAGACGCGTTAGAGAAACAAATCTTATTAATAACTAGCAATCTGCCTTCGCTTCGGTTTCAGCCGCCTTGTCCCCGCATTTATACAAACAACTGCCCTCCAGGAGACCGAGTTCGATTCCCGGACGAGACAAAATTTTGTGGGGGTTTTTTGAGAGGAAAAATATTCTAAGTTACTTCATATATAGACAGGTACCTAGTAGTAAAATGTTAATAAAATTGGTCCAGCCGTTTAGAACATCACTCGGAACAAACAGGCAGACAATTTTTATAGTGGTTTTTAGGCATAGGTATCGTCTAAATAATTGTGTGAGCAAGAAAAAAATCGTATTATTATGACATTACAAACAGGCAATTTAATTTTATTTATTTGTATACATAAGACTTTATTTCCAGTTTCCTTTTCTGGTTGTAATATTGTCTACGTCATTTCTCCATCCAAGAAAGTTACGACGATCTATACTTACACTCACCATACGGATAGTGTAATTAATTTAAATGAAATACATTAATTTCAAGTTTAATGAAAAACAGAGGAGAAATTACCTTTCCAATGATGCATCCTATGAGTTCATTGGGCACTGTCATCTCGTGCGATTGTTGGTTAGTAGCTGGTTGATTGCGAGATTGGTTTGATGTACGCAGTTGGGATCCCGCCAACGCCGCTAACGCTGATAGATTAGATATAAATAAATTTATTTGCGTAGTACAGTGGTCTAAATACTTGATTTAGATGCTGTTGGATTTTCCGATAAGAAATTTTCAATAGCAAGCATTACATGTAGAAAATAGGTAGAAGAAAGCTTTCGATACCTATTTTCCTGCTTTTTTCTAGCCTATATTATCTGTATCAATATAAAAGTGAAAAATATTGTGTGTGTGAAAAATCATCTCTTTTATCCTTTACAGTCGATTTATGTATATCCCACTATTATATTAGCTTGAATTGCCCCTACTATGCGCAATTTAATTGTTTAATTAGTAGCAGCTTAATAGTTCGGTTAGTATTAGTATTATTTTAAGTTTCACCTATTTAAATGATGTTGATTGAGGCAGGACCGCCGGTTTCATATGAAATCGGCGCTAATGAAAGGGGATAAATAACATTTTCGATTCGTATACCGCGTATGACTTTTATCTGTGATTAATAAGTGCTCAAAATATTGCAATTCCTCATACTTTTTTTTTGGAGACCGTACTTTCTGAGGTTGTTTACGTGTGGTGGCTTTTGGTAATGCGTTTAGTATCACCGAACCTCATTGCACGTATTCATACTCCCCTCTCTTCACGGTAGGCTGAAGCCTAGCAAAGGCCCATTAGCGGCAGTATCGCTTACCATAAGGTGTTCTGGTTGCTAGTTTGCCACCGTTTGCAAAAAAAGAAGAGCATACTATATATAAAAATACTTACCAGCTGGGTTAAGACCGGCGGCGTTTGCTGGTCCTAAACCGCCGAGGCCCAAAGCAGCAAGACCCGCCAATGGAGATTTGGCTAGACCGCCCATCTATAGCAAACACACTTATTAAATAAGGCCAATATTATTTTCTAATGTAATTGATATACAATATAAAATAAGATGAATCTGCTTTTAAGAAGTTCAAATAAAAACAGTCTTGGACAAGTGTGACTAAAAATATATAATCTGTAATCATTCTTTCTGATGTTTACGCGAGTATAATATCCGCCCGTGACCATGAACGTTGGAAAGTGTTCGAAAGGTCGGGCAATCAAAAATCAAATACCAACGCGATAAAATCAGTAAAAATAATTATATTTACAACTGTAATTATTTAAGACAAAAATTGTAGTGTTTCCATTTTTTTATACTGTACAATGGGAAAGCGAAGATACAATATCATTACTGATTTACTGGACATATAGTACTTTAATCAGATTGCTATATTTTATTATTGCATATCAATAAATTAACAGCTTACCCAAACCAAATTTCTTGTTATAAAATTCAATATTTGTTTAGCGCACCGATTGCGATGCGTTAGATATTATATACAAATGTAATTACAATTACACTACGGTAGGTATTTATACAAGATCAAACATAGTCGTAAATCAAAGCAAGTCTCTTACTAAAAGTAGGAAGAAGAATTGATTCTACATGGTAATTAATTATATATTTTATAAGGTTAAATATCATCAGTCTATAAAAAATATTTCTTTTTATTATATATAGCCCCAGCTGCTTGTTTTTATCTTCACTGACATGGCCGGGATGGGATCGCTGGATAGGGTTACCTGGGTAAAAATTAGATTTGAAAATATTAGAAATTAAGAAAATTCGCAAGCAAAAAAAAACGACGCTAATACGCATATCCTAAATACGAATAATTTAGATTTAAAGAGAAAACAAGAAATTATAATGATTTATAATAAATAAAATTAAAAATTTGCGATTGCGAATTTTCGTAATCATTTAAAGTATTTGAAATCCACGTTGTGAGTCCCTGACTGGTGCTGCCCATAAAATGCACCTTCTAAATACAAAAAAGGCAAAATTTACTGTACTCTTAAAAATAAATATATTATTATATAACGTTCAGCCATGCGTGTCCATGGTTAATCACCTTTATTAAATCTCGTGTGAAAAAAAAAAAAAAAAAACGATGGAATAGGCAAGGCAAAAAAAGGAGAGGTGCAAGTACGGAGTTATTATTACAACTTTGTGCCTCGCTGGTATGTGCGAGCGACGTGTGAAGTACAAAATGTTCGCATCTCGGCAATGCCAGAAAACAAACAGATAAAGCTTTGAATATGAATGTGTATATTGCTATATAATATTGTATCTATATAATTACATTTATGCGCTAAATTATTAAATACTAGTACTACAGATCGATATACGGAAAACCAGTGAAACAAGAATGATATATCAGGGGTTCGTGCATATAGGAAACAATATATTCATGAGTTTCAAGCATAATATAGCAATAACAGAGCATCGCAAAATAAAATGGATTTCATTCCTACACTCCACGCCACCGGGGGTCTAAAACTAGGTATATAGGTTATTTCATGGCTGCTACGGGGTGCGACACCACACATCCAATCGAGGGAACTCTGGGGCAGCACCAATCACATAATGTCACTCAGCTTACCACACAACCTCATAGAGATAAGACTCAACATTTATACACAGAACTTCATATTTTTTGGATATGGCAATACAGGTGTTAGAAACGGACAATTCTACAGGGTAAATTATAATGATCATTCATAGTATTTTGAAGCATTATATGAAAGTATTTTAAAAATCTGTAGCTCTGTTTAGATTTCATAGAGCAGTGAGTTATCGACACGGTATCTGCTTCACACGAACTTATAGATCAGAAACACTTACGAAATAATACCTACTGAAACACAATTGAGAAAATATATGTAAATATTGAAGAAATTAGCATGATTATGAGTAAAATCTTCTTCAAACTAATACAACCATTGCTTGGAGAACGAACACTATGAAAAATAAACTTTTTCTAACGTCTCATTGTTGTGTCTTGTCGATAGTAGGAGACAAACTCGCCTATCATTGTTTCTCTGGCAATGACGCTATTTGTTTAGGCCACTAAATATTATCATACAGTATTCCTAGGAAAGTTCCATACCCGTTACTCAAGTCCTGTTACGGCGGACAAATATAAGACAACAATATCATATGTTGCGATTTATAAGGCATAAACTCGCATTGCCAATCGCATTTGAGGATAAAAATTATATTTAAAATCGTGTAATATTCTTCTCCGCGTGGTGACGTACTATTTACCCCATCTTTTTTTTTTCTCGTAATGTTAAAAATGAAGACCACATTATGCAAGAGACTGAAAATTTGAAATAAAAATGTATGTCAACCTGTTTGACCGGTGTGGTATAATGGGTCAATTATCCTTGTGGAAGGACTCAACCCCAATAGTGTAACATAAATATGGTCAGAAGATAATAATGTAAGTCATTTGGATTAAGCTACTTGCGTTAACCGTTACCATTCAAAATGTAGAGACAGAAACTTCCTCAGGATGTTTACTATAATAAAGATTGAAATTTGCATTGTTGTCATGAATACGCGAAATAATCTATGATAGCCGATACCGTGTAGATCAAAAGGGGGTGGTGGACGTATAGCGCGGATCTCTATGAGGTCGGCGTACGAAGTGACGGCACTCACAAGGTGGTGTTCGTGGAGCGGCGCCGGCAGCAAATGGTGTGGCGGCAGTGCGCCTACCAGGGGTGGTTTCATCTCCAGCGCCAGGGGGAATACCGGCGCGCACACCGCCTGTACGCCACAATATTACACCCACTACTTACACTGTGTCGGGCCTATCAGCGTAGCGGTGCGTTACAACCATACACAACTCACATATTAACTTACTGATTTATATCATATCATTAATATTTTTTGTCACACACGTTATTATCACGATCTCACCATTCGTGTGATTTGCATTTGCTATATTGTGTTCAAATTCTGATTAAAATTGCGAAGTTATGAATGTGCCACAAGAAGCTGAGGCACTAATTTAAAGCCAAATGATTATGATGTTAGTTAAGAAATACTACTTAATTACTATACGGTTAGTAGTCAAATTGATTTCGATGAGATATAATATCCTTGAATTTATTTGTCGCATAAAAATAATATTTGCATTCTTAAATATATAAAAAAGGTAAGAGTAAATATGTCTATACTATTTGGTATTAATCGATTACCTACTTTAGTTTCTTAATTTTATTATTGTTAATTTACTTCTGTGTGGTGGCGATTACGAATAACTACCAAGCTTACATTGCTTATGGGTGTCATAAAAAAGAATAAGAGTTTTTACATCGACTTGAGTCAACATTTGGTCACCGATTATAAAACTCGCTAAAATTTCTGCAATATTTACTCTACATATTGTATCGATCCCAATATGTGAGATAAAAGTATAATAATTACGATTATACTTTTAGAATGTTTTAATTACTTTTATAAGATCTTTATTTTTTATATAAACTATATACAATCTTAATGTTACTAAAATACCTATAACTATGGTAAGTAAGCTAATTATATCATTGTTTTATGATACACTTTAACCCATATTAATCCTACCATCGACGGTTTATTCTACACCAAGTTAAATGGACGTCGAAATTTATATTAAATATAATAAACATAAGATATAATACTATTTTGGTTCAACCAATGTTCAAACGAATTTTTAATTGCGTTACAATTAAAAATTCAATTTATTTAAACAATACAATTGAAATTCAATATATATTGACAATAGTGAACTCCCATCCATCTTCTCGATAATTAGGCAAATATAACAACAATTCTTGTCCGATTTGATTAATACAAACTTCCTTAAAACACACCGAAAAAATACTTAACCAAAACTATTCAGTTACAACCTCTTCAAGGCTTTAGACCTCCTCCACGAATATGGGAGTTATCGCCACGATTGGAGGCGGTTTGGTGACCGCATTAAGGTGTTATATGTTTCTCAGGAGAGTTGCGCACTCGTCTGGTGACATTCACCAGACGAGTGCGCAACTCTCCAATTTAAGGTGCCATTCCAACCTCGGCTGCAGGCTGCGGATAGCAGGTAGCACACGCATGACACGCAGCCGCTACCTGCATTCGCAGCCGGTAGTGATGCCGAGACTGGCTGCACGTGCCTCGGCAGGCTGCGTCTAATTCCTTCCCTTGCAGTATCTTTAGTCACATTATTCTTATATTTCATGTGGCTTGTATCAAAAAGAACAGGATATTTTGTTATAAGATTACTTAACTGATCTTCTTCAGCCTCCGAAATTTCACTTTCTTGAAATAAATATTGATGCTAAATCTAAATACCGAGAGCCGAAAAAAATCTATGATTCTATCCAATATCAGCGCTAATTTGATTGCAAATTAAGTTTGATGAGATTGGCTCCGAGTAGCGACTATTTGGGACTTGTCTCAACAGGTTGGAGTGACGTAACTACGTGCGCATCGACTTGCAGCCGCAGCACTACTGGTCTGCGATCGGCTGCAGCTGCAAGTCGCAGCGCCCTTGCAGCCGGAATGTTTTTCACAGAAATCTATACTACTACATAGAAAACCAGTCGTGCAGCCACAGCCGGCTTCGTGCAGCCGTCGCATGTGCTGCCTGCACCCGCAGCCTGCTGCCGAGGTTGGAACCTTTAGTCGATTTTTACGAATTCCAAAAGTAACTTGTAAATCCAAAAGTAATCCAAAAGTAACGAGTAGTACAAAAGTATTCTTCATTCGTCACCACAAGAAATTAAGTTACAAGCCTACTTTAACTGATCTACTTATAAAGTCTAAATTGTAATTCAGAAATCGACAATATGCATACGGTCTGTTTTTATAGTATAGAACGAAAATTGCTAATATTTGGAAAAATAACGGTCTAATAATAATTTACTAATGCCAGCGGCAATAAAATTTCCTTTCTAAAACAGCATCCACACGAAAAAATTAATCGTGTCACGGGGGATTTCACAAATATGAAATTAACGGACGCAAATTACATCCAGTCTCTGAACAATTAGTTATGATCACACAAAGAATTATCGTGCGTGGGGAAATTTGTTAAAACGAAACCCACGACAAACGGTACGAAAGGTTGGTATTTAGACCACGCCGCCATTTTTGATTTTACTGTAAATAATTTAAATAAATAATCTTTGAAAAGATTATATTCATTGTTGAAACACGGCACAGGCTATCGGCAAAAAATAAATACAATAAAAATATCAAATACGCGACCTAAATTTATACTGTTATAACGAAGCGATGAAATATGGAGTAAAAAATCATCGTATTATTTTCAATCCAGGGAGCACATTGAATTTTATTTCCAGCTAGCTTTATTATAACAAATCAATCATTTTATCATTTTCATTGCGACAATCTTTGTTATTTAAATTCGTATTTTATTTTCGTGACCAAAATAAAAACATGGTGTATTAATTCATAGCGTTTTTATTTTCTACTCTAGATAATACTTATATTTGTAACATGTTAAAAATATGTAATAAATTATTTTCAGTAAATTGTAGGTATACACATATGATAATAATTTATCAATTATTTTTTTACTTTACTTTCAAGACGTAAATTATAACTGTTTGGTGATTAATTATTTATAGAATTACTTACATCTTGTGCCGGTACTGCGTAATTTCCTTGAATAGTGTATGCTTGCCCGCCAGCTAAAATGACTGGACCGGCTACATTTGGCTTTGGTCTGTAAGGAATTGTGGCTCCTTTCGGTGGGCTCTGTAACAAGATGTTCGTTATCAAGGGCAATTTATTATAAAAGGAAAATAATTATACACGGGCACTCAGTTTTTCAAAATTTATTAAATCTTGAACAGTTTCCGAAAAATTTAATAATCGCTAGCTTTAAAGGTGTAAAAAATGTTTAAAATAAATATATCCGATTATAAGATTATTAAAACAATCGTTCTTAAATATATGTTCGATGAAAAACGAGGTCGCGTTGGTCTAATCTACTATTGAGTAACATCTGTTATAATCGATATAGGATCCAGTACTCCAGCTAGTAACCACAAAACCACAAGTAACTATTGAAATGCAAGTTCTAGATACCAGCATTGACCCTTGCATCCTGTTTGGTGTTTCAGCCATCCTATTGTTACTGAGAATATAGGTAAATAATCAGCAATCGGATGTTTTATGTACTATTCGATTAGAAATAGAGAGACCGTCCATGTGTAATTACCCTTATGTATTTTACTATCACAAATACATGTTGCGATATTTGAAAAGCAACTATGCGCTATGAATTAAAAAATAGTCAAATTAATTACGTAGCATAGTACGCTATCGCTCAGAATCGTTTTTTATAAGAACGAAAAAAAACGTTACTTGTACATCGATCATTTTTTTGTTAATTATCGTGTTTAATGTGACTGTGGGTGTAACTATTTAAGTATCGATTACCCTAGGCGGGTATTCGACACCAACGCAAGAATTGTTTTATTGTTCAGTTAATGACTGTAAATTGTATCGCAATACATAATTAATTCCAAGGAATAAGAGTATTAGCATTTAGAGATAACATTCTGCACTAAGATGCAGAATCATTTCAGCTCTTATAGGTCTCACTGCTGGACTTACACCATAATGGAAGTGGAATTGACTTACTATAACCATGCTGGTCAGACGGGTTGATATAGTGTTTTATTTCCAGTTTTCCTTCTCTCATATTATGTCCCTTAGTCGACTTTTGTGACACCCACGGGCAAGAAATGAGATGATGAACAGTATTCTCACACGGAAAGGTGCAGAATTATATCTATTTTCTTTTTTGGTGTAGCCTACGGTCAGCGCAACCGCCGCTCGACTCCATCCGGGGCGACAAAGCGACGGCGCGCGGCTTCGTAACTACCCATGTAACAGGTCGCCTTCGTCGTTGGGCCGACCACCGGTGCAGAGTTCCTTGACTGTAGTGGCCGGCCCGACGCAATACTTCTCCCGTCGACGTCCCATTCGCGGAACGACGATCGCCGTCGCGAGGCTAAACTCTACGCGGGTGCCGGACTTTCCGATACGGAATCCCCGGTCCGGTCACCCGCAGCCTCTGCTAGGGCGGCATCAGGCGCAAGAATGTTATCTCAAGATAAAGAAACAAAATATATGAAAAATAATGTAGATAGATACATAATTTATGTAATTACTTGATCAAATCAAGCTTGTTTATTCTTACCATCCCTTATCGTTGATCACAACTGACTATTATCAATGTATGTACTTGTATATAAATAGCTTCACAAATGATGGTCAGTAGAATATAGTATATCATTATAAAAGCTTATTATAGCAATTTGATAAAGCAGTATACCATGTAAAAATATCGCTTATTACATGCTACACTGAATACAAATTACACAATATGGTTGTAAATTTTTAGTAAGGCTGTTATTAATGGTGCTCAAAATTCATTTTTATGTGTTAAGTTTGTTTATTAGTACAATTTACCTCTAGCATAACACAGCAAATGTGGTAAATGCATTGTGTAATCGCATCACAGGTTCCACTGATCGTCACGGCTCTTTCTGTCGAATTTGGTAGCATTTCACTCGCCACCTACAAAAAAAAATTATAATGGCAAAATTATTTTGTTTAGTTTTTTTTTTAAATTGGAAACCGTGGCAAACGAGAAAACAGTACACCTGATGGTAAGTTTTGTAGCCGCATATGTACCTTTGCAAGGCCGCTGCCTACCGCGTAGAAAGTGAAGACAGTGTGAATGCGTGCAATGACGTTCGGTGATACTAAAGGCATCACTGAAATCCACTACACGCAAACACCCTTAGAAAGTTGGGCTTCCGGCTCTCTCGCTCACCGAACGAAGTGCAGTAACAAATTATTGCTATTAGGAGGTCGATATTCTGCGAATCTGGTACTATCCCGGACGGACTGGCACGAGGCTGTAGACAGACAACTGTCAACAGTGTGGTCCTACCTACGTTTTACTTTACAATTTGTGCGTACAGCTGCAACTTGCGAAACTATTGGTAAGGATGCCTCTGTGTTAATTGATTGTTCGTAGTCCGTTGAGATTTAGGTCCGGTCCATGGGCTTTAAGAAAAGGAAAACTAAAGGAAGTTTATGTAAAAGCAATATACTCTATCTATATTTCTATTACATCAATTAATCTCACATATGAGAATTGGCCTGTATTATTTTAGGATAACGTATCAGTTTGGGTATGAAATTCTAAATTCAGACTACAGTCACTAAGTGGAAATATTTATAATCAATCGGCATAGTTTAGACTTTTAAATCGATCTTCAATGACCTTCGGCATATTTATAGCTGTCATGACGAGCATCATGATGGAATACATATACAACTAGTAACACGCCCTCGATTCGCTTCCGTTTCAGTCCTTTTGGCCCCGCATTTTAAATCTCCAATACCTTCTAAAATATTACGACACGCAACTGCAATCCATGAGGCCTCGGGTTTGATTCCCAGACCGAGAAAATTTTATAGCGGTTTCTTTAGTGGAAAAATAGCCTAAGTTATTCTTTATATAGACAGTACCTGGTAATAAAATATTATTAAAATCGGTCGAGCCGTTTGGAAGAGAAGGAATTAAAGTGGTTTTTAAGGATAGGTATCGTGTAAATAACCAGATGAGCATGTATTATTATGATATTACAAACAGACACTTCAATTTTATTTATTTATATGTAATATTCTATAATATGTATCAGGTTAAGGAGGCAACTGTTGTTTGAGTATGTTGTAGTTTAACGATTATAGATCGTAATTATAATATATATTACACAAAAAATAATATAACATAACAGTTATAGTGATTTCAAAAAAAGGGGGGCTAAGATTCTATGCCTTAAATGTTACGTATTATGTAGGCATGTACAGACAAGATGCATATAGGCATGTAAAGCTTCGACTGTATTAATAGGTTTGAATTGCGAAAACGCTTCAATGGTAACGTAAGTGTAGGTCTTCAATGGTAACAAAGGCATCTCGTCGACGGTCATTGGCCGATCAGCTGATTTATAGCGCAGTTTGTCTTGTTTATGCGAACGTAATCATTGATTTATTCAACTTCTAATGAACATTTAATAAACTACGAATATGTTGCAGATTAAGTATCACCCACTGACTTTACACATTTCAATCAGATCTACACGAAAAAGGGATGACAAAATTGAAAACTTTACGTCTCTAATTCATTAACGAATCGATATTTTTCCTTCAAATATTTTTTCATGGGTTCCTATCACCATTGCCTAACTCCCGTTTGACCATTTGCCCTATAACCTGATACATTCTGTATATATTAAGAAAAATATTGAGACTTTACCTGAATATTTGCGCCGGTGACGTCTCGAATCTCTTTGATTTTGGAACCACCCTTGCCGATGAGGGAGCCACATTGTGACGCTGGCACGATGAGCCGCAGTGTGATAGGTGCGCGAGAACCACCACCGCCACCCTCATTGAACTGTGAGCACCACTGGAAAATATATATTATGTCGATTTAGTTATACGCCGTGTGGTAGAAATTCGGCCCTAATTCATTTAAATTAATTTTTCTGCTACACAATTTTCTTTGAATTTTATTTATGTGTAATTGTAAATTGAGCAAGCTGTATTTCACTAATAACTAATATATAACTACAAATGTCTATTAGACACTGTCATCATAATTATGATTATTTGACATTCGGTTTGACCAGAGATTATAACCGTAAACAAAAGTGTATCGCGCATGTGTGCGTGTGTGTAGCGATTGCGTTGTAGTGTGCGTAATACCTTTTTTATGAATTTAATGTATTTCTAATCCATTATTATATGAAATTTCAGTTTTATGCACTTCTCATTTATATACTTCAACTGTGCCAAACTTCATACTTGTGCATCCACGTAATTTTCGTAAAAGGGGGTACAAAGTTTTTGCTTCACGTATTAATATATAGATTACTCAATTAAATTTAATATTACTTTCGCTCCGTTTGGTAACAGAGTAAGAGTATCATGTGTCACCACCTCTTGCCTGGGTTGAGTAATTGTTAAAGTAGATTAAGGAACGTAAACAAGGTCCGTAGTGACGGAGTAAGAACAAATCACCACCACTTCCCCGTGGGTATCGTACGAGATATTATAGGAAGATAACGTTAATGAAAGAAAATAAAAACCCGATACAAATCTACGTCCGACCGGCGCGGTATGGTAGGTAAATTTCCTTTGGATTATGAAGGCCCGAGCCCATTGGTGGGATTTATATGGGCTGAGATGATGATGAGAAGAACAAAATTCTAAATAAAACCGTAAACTCGGCCGTAAACGATCTATAATGAAGATTACTTGACTGAACGGGCGTATTAACGTATGGGTATAGTTATAAATATTATACATATCTGTTTATTGATGGGAATAAAGATACAATATGACATTATCCTTTTTATGCCTATAGCTATAATAAGAGACGACTCAAAGACACAAGAACGTTACCTGCACATCGCCGTTGTCATAACAACTGACGAGATAACAAAAATTGTAATTATCATAATATAAATAAAATAGTCTTTCGGTGTGGTGACGGAGTGAGAATGGGAAAATGGTAAACTGTTCAGCATCCGCTTTCTTCCCCAAGGATATCTTATGAGACGGCTAAAAAATGACAATATAGCAGTTAGTATCTATGCAAGAGAAGAAAAACTAGAAATAAAACCTTATACCAACCCGTGATTAGCATAGTATAGTAGGATATTTCCCTTCCTTTTTGTAGGAGATTCAGGCTCGGTGCTGTGTGGTGGCGGCTACGAATACTACCAATCCTTCGCCCGTGGGTGTTGTAAAAGACGAATGAACTTTACATCCTATCGACCTGGATCTACTCCATCCGATAACATCTGATCAACAATTACATTCCCAAGAAGGGTTGCCATCAGGCGCGGGGCCGGTCATAAAACTTTTATTAATAACTTTTGTAGGATATACGATGTAAGAGGAGTACGTATGTATTGCATCGATGATGTGGAGAAGCTCGAACCCGTCAGCAGGACATCGTCACACACATATGAATTGTGATGATGAAATATTAGTTTTGTATTATATACTTACCTCCTCGAACTTTTTACATATGAGTGTAAATGCTTTGAATATAGCACTTGTGTTGCCTGTAACAGTGACAATGCGCTCTGGGCATGATCCATCGGATATGTTGATTTTGGCTCCAGACTGCGGAAAAATACAACTGTTATTAAATAATTGCCTTCTCAATTGCTTTTAATACACGCTTTTTTATTCATGTGGTGATGACATTTCTCCATATTTTTTTTTGACAGGCTAACCAAACCTAATCCGCGTGGAGCGACGGGCAGACCGGGCTAACATCCCATAATATACCGTAGTTCCCATCGACTTTGGGCTGACTACTGGCATCCATTTCTTGACCTCGGTGATCAGCCCAGATGTAGTGACAGTCTAAGTATTCAATTAATCACCACCCCTTACTACACAGTAGAGATTGTAATAAATTGAGGGATTACAAGGAAAATAGGCAGAGGCACTCTCTTAGGAAACTTGTACCACCAACTGCCATCGCTAACCTGAATGTCAAATGTGGCGATTGTAGCGTTTATGTACAATAGCTGACGACTTAGTGCTGATGATACGCTTTATTAGAAAATGCTCAAAGAGCTAATCAATAGATTAGCTTCGCTCCGCTCTTTCCTCAGGTGGTGTCCTAATGCCACAGCTATGAGTAATAACGAAGGTCCGGGGTTCACAGGTCCTTGCTTTATTATTGTCTAAGCTGTGGCAAAGTTTATGAAAATGGAAAATCCATAAACTCCACCCATGTGAGGTCTCATGTTAAGTCATAGAAGCAAAAGTCGGAACATTTGTCGTTAAAATTCCATAAATTTAGGCTATAACATAAATATTTACAACTTACCTCTTCTCTAAACCTTTTAACAATTTCTCCTTTTTTTCCAATAATACTGCCAACTTCCTGTAAAGAATAAATAAATTAGTCAGATGTATGTTTAAAAATAACGTAAGGTATTTAGTGATCCCCACATTTAGTCATCGGCATGTATTATGCAACAGGCACACGCATATGTAATTAATGTAGTCCTAAGAGATTTATAGTACAAAAGATTTCCTGTCTGGGGGCCAATAATAGACAACATAGTAAGATTCTTTGCCGCTACAAGACACATTGGGCTGCAGCAAGACAGTTTTAGAGTAGACATGTTACTTGCATCATTCTGGCAACCGTGCACATGACTTGTAGAGTATGTGAACAATGCTCTTGCACAACAAGACTGTTTCTACAACATAATACTACATCTATCTATATCATTAACTACATCAAAGAAATTAGTACACAACCAATTGATACTAAAGAATTTCACACCTATTTAAAAGAATTATTAGTAGTCTAAAATTTTGCATTGATATTGAATATAGGTATGTCTTTGTAATGTATTATAACCATGTCAAGCATTTCTTTTCATATAAACAGATTACACAAAGGGGTTTGAGTCATTTTGGTCCAATGCCTCAACAGCATTTTAAATGATGCCAAATGAATGCTTTTAGGGTACTGTTCATTTCATATTATGACGGCGAGGTGAATATCTAACGTGAAAGTGGTGTTGTGACACATTTTCAAACTAAGAAAGCATAAATTCCAACTGTAAAACTATAGTTTCTATTTTCATTCTTTGTGTATCTACACTGCGCATACGCCCGCTCCCCCGCCGCAGCACCACAATGCACACAGTCAGAAACAACCCCACCCCTCTTGCCCGTTTTTCCTACCCATCGCCCGCCGAATTGATAAAACTAAATGTATAATAAAATTTATGTTTTTTTAAATATACTTCATACAGGTGTACCCATAAGCTGAAAAAATAAATAATAATAAACATCATGTTCATGCTCGATTTTGGCTTGGCTGCCATAGTATGAAATAAAATACACTTTAAATGCTTTCATTTGACATAGGTTTTACTACTGTTGGAATTATGAACCAGGGTCCATACATTGTTCCCTTTGTCATTATATGTTTTCTCATGGAAAACAAATTTGTAGCAAAAAAGATCTGACCTTTAAAAAAAACTATATGTTTTATTTTTGTGATTAGTTTCAAGTATAAACTTAGAGAACAAATTTTACAACATAATACTAGTACATATTCAAATTAATTCATTTAAAAATATATAAAATCCCAGACAGTGCCATCAAGGAAGTAAAATGTAAACACAATGACACATTAAACATTTCACCAATTTAAAAAAGATACAAATCACCAAGTTTGATGAACAGGGCAAGTGCCAATGGCTGGCTCGCTGCCAAATGTACTTTGTATTGGATTATAGCCAATTAAAAGTACCTATGTGTAAAAGTAGTTATAAGTGTATGTTAGCATCAATGCATCTCATATGTCAGTGAACTAGCAACATCTAGGTGTGCTAAATTAGTGATGCTGTTGAGTAATGCAAGTCTAAATACAACAGTTGGTTGCACTATGATGCAAATTATATCATGCAAATTAAACTTTAGCATGCAGACACTCAATCTTTATTGAATCTTTATAGTTATTTTTAAATCATGAGAATAGAATTAAAATTGCAAGATTTATATTACATTTTTGAAACAGCTTTGATTACAACACAACTAGTGTATTTTTAATAGACAAAATCAGTAGCCATAATCATCATTTCAGCTTATATAGGTCCCACAGCTGGGCTCGAGGCTCCTCCTGGTTAGATGTGAAATTGATCTACTATACTGGTGAGAAGGGTTGGTATTGGGTTTTATTTCGAGATTTCCTTCTCTTCCATATATATAATATATTGATTATATCCCGTAGTCATTCTTTATGACACCCACAGGCAATGGCCTGAATGGTATTATTACTCTGTCACCACACAGAAAAAGGTTAATAGTATTAACTGACAAATGAAACTTGTTTTAAAGTTTTTATTACACTAATAGGATAATGTGGGGTGGTGACATATATCTTAGTTCAACATCACATTAGCTTTTACTATCCATATGTTAAAATGCCTTTTCCTTCCAAATATATATTATTTTATATATTCTATCAATCCATAAACAATATTCATATTTCAAGAATTAATTAATATGGATGCTGTAAAATCTAAAAATTGGCAAGTAATAATATAATTGAAGACATATAAATAAAATGTGTTTATTTTTTGAGAACAAGTGTTTATTTTTAATTATAAAACACAAAAAGGTACACAAAGAATGTGATAAAGAAATTATGTGGTTATTTCTTTATATGAATATTAGTTACTAGTCTGTGTCAACTGTTTATCGTGAATATTATTGAAATAGTTATAATAAAATTAAAGCCTTGCGTTAAGTGAGCATTAACATACATAATGCATTGAGAATCCGTATAAGTGTGTGTTTGTTAACAAGATTGAAATACCAGTCATATTGAATTACCTTAAGTACAAACAAAACCATATTATTCTTCTACATATTTATAACTTGTTCGATATAATAAAGAAATATTTGGAATTATTATTCAAGATCGAAGATCTAAATGTGGTAATTTTTGCTCTTGCTTGAAGGCAGTTACAAAGTTTAAGTAGATAACTGTCAAACTTGATGGTAAATCTTCTCAAAGGTAAATTGTTTGAAAGTATATAAACTTAATTAGTTAATCCACTATTATAAGAACATTTTTACACAACATTAAAGAAATCATTAATACACAAAAAAGTCTAGGGTTCATAGTTTAGTAACTTGTGACTGCAGAAACTAATTAAATAAGAAGTACAAGGTAATATCAAGAGTATCATTTGCCTTCACAAACGACATACTTCATCATCATCATCATTTCAGCCTACCGCCGTCCACTGCTGGACGTAGGCCTCCCTCATGTTGAGCCACAACGAGCGGTCCTGTGCCGCCTGCATCCAACGACGCCCAGCTACTCTCACCAGGTCATCGGTCCACCTAGTGGGGGGCGTCCTACACTGCGTCGTCCGATACGCGGTCGCCACTCGAGAACCCTTCTTCCCCAGCGGTTGTCGGTTCGTCGAGAACAACATACTTATGGATCTAAATTATATGATTAACACAAGGAAATAAGAAGGTAATGATAACTTTATAGGATAAAATAGCTACATGTATAAATTAGGCACAATTTTAATATGTATTATAATTTATTATTATTAGCTGTACTAATTGTATTGTGATTTTTTTAACTTCTCTGACATGATTCAAAGAACATATTATAATTAGTTAAAAACTGATTACTATTTCAATAATTAAATGCAAAAATATACTATAGATACACTAATATAAAACATTAATATCTTTGATAGGATTAATACCACTAATGGTGAATATCTTTACTAAGTAAAATTTTGATTTTATATTGAGTAATGTGCAAGCCTTTACTATAATTGCAATAATTCAAAATTTGGTGGATTTTTTAAAACCTTTCATATAGTATAAGGGTAAGATTAAACACCTACTCTCTTGCCCGTGGCTGTTGTAAGATACAACTAAGAAATATAATTTACACATAACACAACAATCCAAGTGATGAAAAATTAAAAATAAAAGATCTATATCAGTCTAGCTCAATTGTTCTTCCATTTTGAAGGAAGCTTAAGCCCAGCAATGGGATGTATATGAACTAAGATGATGATTTCAAAATATCTAAACTACCAATATAAACAACAGAAGAAGAAAATCAACATACCTGTATAATGTTTCATATATATTATCTATACTTGATTTGTTATTAAACCACATCAGTGGCAAACTACAATTATCACTATATGATTAAAATAAATGAGAATTTGTAACTAAAGGATATAGAAGAAGGTAAAGTGTACACTTTCACAATTTAAATACTTAATTGAAAAGAAGTGCTGATTTAAAAAGATGTATTTGAAGTGTTTATTCTCTTACCTTCCCCTGCATAATCAGTCTGATAGTGAGGGTAACTTTCGAGTCTTCCTCGTGGAGAGTAGGGCCTTTCTCCAGTTCCATGCTGGAGGAAGTGTCCGTTGTGTCTCGTGGAATTTTGGCTGCTTACAGGGCTACGTGTGGGTGGACACAGGGGACACTCCACTCAATCTAATGGCTGGGACTCGGGGCTCGTGGCACGCACTGCAGGCAGGGTAAGCTGGAAAACAGGCGCACATCTCAAAAGGAACGTCCATAGGTGTCGAGCGATCTAAAGGTATAGATAGGGTTTGGGCAGTCGTCTTTTTTAAAAAGCGAAGCCGATTAATACCGAGTATTTATTTACAGTGATGGACGATGGCAAGCGTAACAGAATGAGGACGGCGAATGAGGATCTAGTCACTATTATGAACTGGTCTTACGTAGGACCGGATTCTACGGCTATAATACGAGTCGGTCCGCTCCGGATGAAGGGACCGTTACTTGAACTCCCATACCTGTTCACGGCTCGCGACATAACCTCAGCGTCGCGCCTCATGGCTAGCCGACCAGGTTATCGATCCCAGAAATCCCAAACAATATCCTCGACAAGCGCATTTACTCTAAATAACTTTACCTCGTTTGTTTCAACGGTGTAACAATAACTTAACAAATCTTATAACTAATATTATCACCAAGATTTGTATAAAAATCACACTTATCACAATTTACTTTGTCACTTATATATTTATAAACCTAAAATAAAAACCGACAGTGACGCGTCGGTGTGAAGTCTGTAATTGTCATAAACAATAGTAGAGTGAAGAGGAACGAACATACTGACAGTTGCGCCACTAGTGGCAGCACTCGGTACTAATTTGACATATATGACATTAGAGTCGGTAAAGCAGTTTCCAATTTCGATTAGGTACTATTTTCAAGTAGGTGTTTCAGATTTTCTTTCGTATTTTTTTACACTAGATGACTCGGTGAAATATGTATCATCTACTTTTATTTATTTATATATAATATTGTCAATATTTTGAACGCCACGTAAGCATAGTATTTATTTATAATAATTGTCAAAAAATAAAGACTTAATTGTTTTTTCAGTCCTTACCAGTTAGGGTAAATTGGTCCTCGAATACCTGGTATTATACCTCAGGGGACAGTAATAGTAGCCATGGGCGTTACTGGCTATTTACAGCAACGGCTACTAAGTAACCGTTTATTTGGTGTCAATATCGATATGAATAATGGTTGCCAAATATCGATATAATAAGCGTAAAAAAAATCGCGATCATATTTCTATTAATGCATGGTTTAACCACGGAGCATATACAAAGAGGAGACGGCCTAAGCAACTGTGCACCGTGACTCAACTAGGTCCTGACGTCATCACGTCAACATCAGGTAGTGGGCGTGGCCTATTAGTCTGCTGTCGACTCTGCCCGTGTTCGTACTGTGGACACAGTTATATTTTTGGTGTATTTTTGCTTTATTACGAAGAAAATCCATAAGTTTTGTGTTTTATCATGTAGATAGTACTCCGATAAACGTTCAGATGCTATGGAAGGAATCATATTTCATTCGTAAGTATTTTTATTCATAATTTATTAAAATAATTTTTATAAAATTCTTTGACGATATCATATTCAAATATAATTCTACTCAACATTAGATGGCACTACTTTTCGTAATGGGACCTAGAACTGTAAAAGTAGATAAAGCTCAGACTATTAAGATTACCGTATTAACTAATGAACATAAGTATTTAAATTAATATTTGAATACATTTACCTGGACAAAAACGATTTTTACATATAGTTTCACAAATATCACTTACACTTACTAACATCTAGTGGCAGATAGATCAACTACTAAAAATACGAAACTAGTAGTTATGCTAATAGCCAGTAGATGGGCATAAAGGAGGGAGTGAGACAGCATAAAGAAGGGAGTGAGACAGGTAATATCCCCTCACCCCCTGTAACTGCCACACATTGTTTCATAGAAAATATTAATTACAACAGCTCCTATTTGTACTTATTCCGTGGGTTTAACCATTATAACCTTTCATAGGTCAAACTATAGTGAACACTGCGTAGTATACCGTAGTACACTTTACCATTACAGTTTAAATTACCAGAGTTTATGAGAGTTAAGTCTTACGTCAATATAAATAAGAGCGTTTTTCGCTTTTATCAATATTCGTGAAATGTTACTTTGTTATTAAGCCGCCAGCCAATAACCGCGCCCTCTCTGTTATGCACGTCAGGAATTACATAGAAAGAGAGAGATAGCATAATTATTTTGGTTATTAGGCTTATCGGTGATCGTTCGGTTATCAACGTAGCGAAACAAGCATCACGGCACCTAAACAATAGTTGGTGTGCTATTGTTAGTTGACAACGTCGCGTCGTTGTTAGTTGATTGTAGCTAGATAACTGATAGCCATTATTAGTTATATCAATACCGATACGATACGTTAGAGGCATGTGGGTAACCGTTTTCGGTTACGTTTTGCTATAGCGGACACATGTCTAGTAATTAGACACAAACGCTTGTCTAGCGTCTGGGCCGTTCCCTGAGTGTTAGAATGAGAGAAGGGGAGGTCGGTGCTTCTGCCCAAGCGGGGCAATCTCTCAATTGAGCCGCGGCCTAAGGGCCCTGCCCGTCTGTCTTAAGACCCTGACGTGGAAACTACAGAGGGACACGGCGATCAAGACCATATACTTATTCCGCTCGATAGCGACAAAGGTATCACGCCTATTGACCGGACTCCCACATGGAACTTAGAGGCAAAGATGTTTACAGGATGTTACAGACGGGTATCATCGACGCTAACAGGGGAGTTGTCCGCCTGACACTCGTTGCGACATCATTGCCCATTGGACAGTCCGTCTGAAGAGGCCTCGATATGGTGTTCATTGGACACCTTTTAGTCAGTGTTGATGGAGAGGGTAGAGTGGCAGCATGGGATCTTTCTAATTTTCCTCTTTCTTTCCAAATGTTATAGGTTGTGTCGGCGCATGATTGTACCTGCACTCTATCGAAAGGCGGGAGAGGACATCGGCTTCCTATCATTGCGATTGCTATGAGGATGCGGCGGAGCATACGCTCGAGGTGTGCATGTTCTGGGCAGACCGTTGCTACCTTCTGCTAGGTAGTCATCTTGCAGAAAGAAGCGGCGAAGTGGGTCGATTTTTTATTTTACTTAGCAGAGATCGGACAGATTAGTAGAGTAAAAAAGAAGCATATTAATGTAACAAGATCGATTCACCGCAAAATAATGAAAACGCCTCTGGTGATTGCGTATGTAGGTACTGCACTATATTAATTTAAGTACCTAATTGACATGATTTTAAAACATAATCTACTAATCTAGACAATAAAATAGATAATAAGCTGACATTGAGATTTCTAATATGAGTTTTCAAAAGAATAGTACAGTCATATTAGGAGTTTCAGCTCGAAATGAGAGATAATAAGTTACAAATAACCTGCTGTTGAGATAATAAAATACAAACAGCAGGTTATTTGTAACTTATTATCTTGGCTCCTAGATGCTTCGGGCGCGACAAAATTTTATTCTTTTCGTGTTCTAGCGTTGCATGTTGTCGTAATTTTGTTAGACGACATAACTAATATTTAAGCGTTGCAGCAGATTTCAGACATACGCATTCACCCTGTTATCCTTCACCTTGCACTATGTATAGGGCTGAGCGCTGTAAGCTCGCTGCCCTCTATCTCAATAACGGTTACGGTAACGGTATAAAATAATTTTGAGAACAGAATTTGTGGCAAATTTTATGTTCTACAATTTTACAATTAATGTTAATATCAGCTATAGTAACCAATATAATCGCGAAGCATTGATCTTTGTTTCCTTGAATAACGACGCAGACACGAAATTTTATGACACTTTTGAGATTAACTTTTAAAACACTACAATGAACATGTATACGAGTTTACAGCTTATTATCTTTTATTCTGGGTTTTTTTTATGGGTGGGCTATGGTAAGCGCACGCGTGGTCCAGTCCGTCCGGAGCGATGAAAGGACGGCGCGCGGGCCCATAACGCACCCGTACCCACGTCACCTCGTTGTTGGGCCGACCACCGGAGCAGATGTGACTTGTAGTCAGAGGTCTTTATTATGGAGTTGACCCCCTTTTTTGTTTAAGTGACCATACTACAAAGCGGTGTATGAATATGACTATATTGGGGGGCTGTGTAAGCAATAAACTTCAGAATTAACTGTCAACAGCTATTGTTACTGTTTCAATTAATTACTCTTTAATATTAAATTTCGAGGATGAGTTGACTGCTATGCAACACACGAAACAAGCTATATTGCAAAGAGTTGTTTAATTATTTTACCCATAAGTAACATCTGTCAGATTTAAGTTCTGTAATGTAATTTTTGACAAGTTCTTATATGCCAACTCTTATTATGAGGAGCTAACGTTTGAAAACTACTGCATGCCTCAACACGAATTGTTGAGGTAGCGTTCCACTCTAGCCTTACTGATATTAAGCAGTGATTCGAATTAAAAAGTCCATTCCGCGCTTACAGAATAATACATGACTACGACGTAAAAAAAAATATTAATTTTAGCATTTTTGCTATTTCCAAAGGGCTATTTATTCTAATGCAAAATATATGTCAGTTTTTATTAGGCCTGTTGATATTTTTAAAATATCGTTTTTTCGATATATCGATATTTCTAAATATATCAATATCGGGGTTCGATATATCGAATAAAAAAACGTTATTTCGATATTTTTGTGCCTGACCACTTTTTAGCGCAATGTTTCCGTGATGAGCTTATTTTTTTTTTAGAAAATTCTAGATGTAGGAAGATGTTAACTTATCGTCAATTTCATGCCGCCATTTTACAGTAGATCAAATTTACGGTGATTTTGCAGAATGCATATTTTACAAAAAAAAGATAAAACACCAAATTTATCCAAATAAATATCGACGTTCGATACTTACTTTTTAACATCGAACTATCGATCATCATCATCATCTTGCTCTTATCCCAATTACTTGGGGTCGACGCAATATGTCATCTGTTTTGACATATTGCAAAAAGTTTCAGCAATGACTTTTATGACCGGCCGCCTGCCTGACGTTAACCCTCCTTGGGAATGTAATCGTTGACCCAAATGGTACCAGATGGGAGTTGGTCCGGGTCAATCTAGGGCTCTTACATCGAACTATCGATATATCGTCCAAAAAATATCATTGATAATTATCGATATTTTTAAATAATAATATCGATATTTCGATACATCGATATATAATCAACAGTCCTAGTTTTTATATGTTTGGATCTGACTCGATTTCGCCGTAAAACTTAACATATCGAGATATTTTTTTTTATAAAGAATTTTAATACGCTGTTTTCTGTTACAAATGGCTAAGTAATTTGGTGTTAAAAAACTAAATGTTAACTGGTATGTATACGTACCTATATATTACATATCTTGTAAATAAAACTACTTTTACGGATTATACCTATCGCGTTTGTATTTGATTTATGATTGCCCGACGTTTCGAACACTTTGCAGCATTCATGGTCACGGCCGGACTAAGGTGTCTCACGTCCAACAAGTAATCGTTATTACAGACATTTACAATCATCTACCCGATACAGAAAATAGTTATAAATTTATTAAATTGTTACCCACATTTTAGTACAAATTTATTGCCAGTGTAAGAAGAAAATGAATCTATATGAAAAAATTATATTGTTTATGGTTAGTAATTATTAATTATTAAATTTGTAGCAATTATTATTACAATTTGTTGATTTAAAACTAACAAAACTAATATACTACCACCGGATCGGAACGCGGCCACACTGAGAAAGATCCGGCAAGAAAACTCAGGGGACATGATGCTAAATTAATATTGATTTTTAATTTTAGATGCGGCTTACTAAAAGATTTTTGATTTATAAAATTATCTTTAACCACTCTTCTTACACTGGCAATAAATTTGTACTAAAATGTGGGTAACAATTTAATAAAATAACTATTTTCTGTATCGGGTAGATAATTGTAAATGTCTGTAATAACGATTACTTGTTGGACGTGAGGCACCTTAGTCCGCCCGTGACCATGAATGCTGCAAAGTGTTCGAAACGTCGGGCAATCATAAATCAAATACAAACGCGATATAATCCGTAGAAGTAGTTTTATTTACAATGTGTAGTGCTCGCGTAAACATCAGATATCATTATTACATATCTCTTAGATGGGTTTGTTTACAACGAATGCTCAGCTTCTTAATGTTCCGAGTCTGAAATGCTGCGATATTTGAAAGTGTACCTATACTATATTTTTTTATAAGAATGTAACGAGTGTCATAAGGTGAGCATTTTTGTATTTTCCAATTCTTTTTAATAATTTTTGTAACTCGGAGAATAAATAAATATTATTTGGAAATACCTTTAAAATGACCGTTGCTTAAATCAATCACTACATAGGGAATGCGAATTTCAAGATGGCTGGTCTCATGATTGATCTTCGATCTTCCAGTTCGCAATTCAGACGACCTTAACGCTCGCCCACCGTCGCTTCTTCAAGGCGTTTTACATTCATACACAGCTTTTTTGTCGAGATGATGACATCCGTCCATGACGACCGTATTATGAGACCCCTTGGGTTATTCCTCAGCCTGTTGGAGATTGGCTTTCCTTCAAGAATGAATTCATTTCGTGCACGCTTGGCAGGCAAGGCACTCACGGTTGGTGTTATACGTTACTCCGGCGAATGTAGCAAGTGTTTTAGTAGGTTTTTTTGACTCTATACCATACGGGTGGTGGCGGTGATAAGTATACCTATGGGAAGCGTCCCGCGTTTAATGTAAGCGCTCCAGCAAAACACAATCTTTTTTTAAATTAATAAATAGGTATTATACCACGATAGCTGATGCTCTATAATATCCGAAACTGCTTTTGTTCTAATTAGTCAAATTTGAGAGAAACAAGAGTTTCTGTCTGATATGTATTCCCTTAAGGTGATGCTGTGATATCTTAACGGGAACGCGAGGCGAATACCAATGCTGGCCCGTTTCGCAGGCAGTGGCGGATGTATTCTATACCTATAGCACAAATGAGTTTAAGTTACTTATATTTCATCATCATCATCATTATCTCAGCCCATGTAAGTCTATTCTTGGACTAGGGCCTCATCCTTTTTTAGGCCCCTTTAAACTACTTTAAAGTGAATACAATTGAAAATACAGTTTGTAAATTGTATTTGTTATATTTTTTGATGTAACTTTAAACTTTAATTTGAATAAAACTCGAGATTATTAAATATATTACATTAAAACACTATACTCGTTCCAACCATTTATTTTACTTTTGACACATGCTTTAGGACGTAACTGTTTCATTATACGCAATTATTAACTTTGAAACGAGTGAACAGAGAAATATATAAACTGCCCAATAATATTTATATATCTTAATTATTACCCACTAAATACATTAATATGCCGTAAATAGCTCTATTCATAAAATTTAAGTGATAATTCATTTCCGTTATAAAAAAAGTTACGTTCTATCGCATCTAGTGACAGGATCAAAAGTATTCGGTGCAAACTAATGAATCGCAAATAATCGATTACACTTATTTGCAGTTAAGTCAGCTGACAACTGAGTTTTGAATTGTTGTAATAGACAACACGTTAAAATTGTATCAGGGAGATATAAAAATCTTCTCATCATACCTATAACATGAAATAAAACAACCAAAATATTTTAATATTATTTTATTATAACGAATCGTCGGATTCTTCATACGAACTCGAATCGTCGCTTGAATCATCTGCAGTGTTTATTATTAACTCTTGTGTAGGTATGTTGTCAAATTCAATTTCCCGATCCCAATCAGAGCATATTATATTTTTTGTCTTGTTGACGACACTCGCCCAGTTTTCAGGCGTCACACTAGCACATGCGTTTTTTAAAAGTTCAAGCATTTTATTTGCTGTGAAAGGAGGAGTTGTATTGTTTCTTGCGGCGTGTCCTTTGACTTGTGCCCAGATCATTTAAATTGGATTATATTGACAGTGGTACGGAGGAATTCTGATTACAATATGCCCATATTCTGCTGCCATTTCGTCGATGACATATCGTTTTGGCTGCTTTTTACTTTTTAATATTTTTAGTAATTCTACTTTTAGTAGGGATTCGTCCACATCTTCCCCATTATCACGAAGCCAGTTTATAATCTCGTGTTTTTTGTTGGCCTGTGTTGGCATTTTATTAATTTGGCGAGAGTGATAGGGTGCATTATCAATAAATATTGTTGATGGCTCTTCAAGTGATGTAAGCATTTCTCTGAACCACTTTTCATACACGTCCGCATTCATCTCCTCATGATAGTCTCCTGTTTTTTTTTGATTTGAACGCTAACAGAGCGTCTGGTACAAATCCCTTTGTAGTTCCCGCATGGCAAATGATGAGGCGTTCACCTTTCCCCATTGGCACTGCAGAAGTAGAAGCAGCAGTATCGTCAGTCCAACCTTTTGGTATGGAATGATTGGCATTGAGCCAAGTTTCATCTGTGAAAACGACATTCGACCAGTCTTCTATTTTCTTCGCTTGTCTTAAAAATTCACAGCGAGACAAGGCTATATCACGACGTTCCATTAAAATTTTTCTTTTGTCGGATTTCATATACAAGAACCCGATTTGGTGCAGCACCTTTGACAAAGAAGATTTTTGACCACGAAACAAGCCACAATTTCGTAGAGACGCTACTAATTTTTTCAAAATAGGAATCTCTTTGCTTGTTGTAATAATTGTATATATGACGACGAATAGCATCAGTATCAAAACTGTCAATTGCTGTCACACACACGGGGCTGACGTTTTTTCTTAGGCGTAGATAGCTTGTTCTGTTCAATACCACTACTACCATAGGCTTCTTTAGTGATTTTCGCCACCGTTGGAGCACTAATACCTAATGCTGCTGCAACACGGTCTCTAACTTGGGTTACTGGTATAAGGAATCCGCCATTGCGGTTTTCCTTTTCAAAAAATTCACGAAGCCGCAGCACTAACTCTCTGGATTGTCCTTTAAGCACCATACCTTTCGGCATTTTGCAAGTAAAATCTTACTGGGAGGAACGATACGCTCAACTCAATCAAAGTAAGAACAATGAAATCAATACGGTGGAATATAAATACTCAACACAGCGTATGAAAAATATGAAAGAGCACTCGGCGAACAGAAATGTGACTAGCACGGGAGTCTTGTTGCGAGTGACAGACAACACAACAAAATGGCGTCGCCGGCGCGCCGTTCAGTGTTGCCAATTCGGCTTAAAAAAAAGGGGTAGGCTGGATGAGAAAATTAGTGATTTACTACCGCAGACGAGGGCGCCATTGTCTCTAAGTAAAGTTTGGAGCAGCGAAAAATGCTTCATAAAGTAGTTATTTTTTATTTTGCAAAGTACAAAGTAAAATATTTTGGGAGGACTGAATTAGTGGGTATGCAAAAATTAATGTGCCCAAATAACAAATATATTTACAGAAGTGAAGTTTTTAAATAATATGAAATATGTATTTAAGCAAAAATAAAATATCCGTGTTAAATCGATTAAAAGTTCTTCCTGACTAAAATCGATTATTACAAAACATAGTATCCGTAATACATTGGTACAACACTAATTGATCAGAATTCGACCTGCCAAAAGTAAAATAAATGGTTGGAACGAGTATAAGTGGCTTTTTCTAATGATACCTACCTGATACCTATATTTCGTGAGCGAAGATGCAGATATAAGTAATATTTTGGGATAGTTTATGTAGATTTAATTTTAATCCAAAAAGGATGTTAGCGTCTTTATTTTAGAGAATATTTAAAATGCGAAATAAATAAAAAGTCGGAGGATAGCCTGGTGATATTTTATAGGTTACTTTTTGTAAAAAAGCCAGTTGGTCTCCGCACGGCAATATTGAAGTTGGATGCTTTGTCCCATGCAAATTCGTTCGCCGTTTATTGTCGTTCGACGGAATATTTTCTGAGGTAAACGGCATATATAAAATCTTTAACGTTATGGGAAAACAAAAGATAACATACTATTTCATACTAGAAAATATATATAAATGCTGAATATACCTTACAATTATGGCGATCATGAGAGGGTCGAAGCAGAACATAATGTAAAAGATTTTTCGAATTATCAAATTGGTTTGATTCAGGCTGAAGGGGTCACTGTTTACCTTGTATTTTAATAAACGACATTAAGTGGCTTCGATGAATCGTAAACAGTAATCGAAATGTTCTTTTAAAGAATTATGTGATGGTTGAATAAAAACAGATAGATTTAAATAAGACATAGTCAATCGCCGTGTGGTGACTGAGTACGAATACAATTCACCACTTGCCTGTGGATCTTGTAAAAGACAACTAAGGGATATAATATGCATATAACATATATGAAAGAGAAGAAAAACTCGATATAAAATACTATACGAAGTGTTGGACCAGCATGGTATAGCAAGGTCAATTTCACTCCTATTGTGGAGGAGGCTCGAGCCCAACAATGGGACGTATATGAGCTGAAATGAATCACCCAGCAAGATATATAAGAGTCTAACAAAAAGTCTTAGATCTCAGCATTTCGTATTGCAGCATAATTAACATTTTATTCGCTCGTAGGCATGTAAAATAGATAATGGCGAGTTGATTGCTGGCAGTTTCTATTTTTCTAGAAGTTTTATTTTTTAAATACTTTGTATTCCTGGAATGTAATTTGCCTAGCTACACGAGGTAAGAACATTGCAGGAATACCTTTATACGCTGATAGTTTGCTTTGAATACTACCAACTTATATATTGGTTATGGGTGCAGTAAAAGGTTACTGATATCACCGCCTTTACTTCGCCCTGGGCCAACTGCATCTAATGCCGTGTTCAACAATTACATTTCTAAGGAGAGTCGGTGTCAGGCAGGCGGTCGGTCATTGGACTGTTTTCAAAACTTTTGCAACATGTAGTATGAGAGAAGAGTGCATATTGAGTCGACCCCAAGTGATTGGATTAATTATATGATCAGCGTGAAGTCTGGACTAGTTCAGCCGGGAGCAATATACTTTTCGTGGGCCTTATAAGGTTACATAGGTACCTACGTGAGATGTGAGTGAATAACCCTCTGTAGAAGTCCGAATCCTCCGTGAGGTGAAGTAATAATAATAAAATGGTCACAATCCCTTCCTTTCCTATTTTCGTAAAAATGTGATTTAGGGTTGAAAACTGTTGCCGGATTGGCCACGAACCGACAAGAAACTCGGTATCGGTCGGCCTAATGGCGAAGGAAAGCGAAACCCACCGTGGCAAAAGGGCCGCGCGCCGCCCTTTTGTCACTCCGGACGGAGCGGACGGCGTGTGCGCTGACCATAGGCTACCCAAAAAAAGGGCTGTTGGTAGTTTCGGCAAGTACTTGCCTAAGGTCGCGAGGAGAGAGAAGACGCCATCTTGCCACCGCTGTGATTACAGCGAGGATAAAACACAGCATACGAGGTCTGTGTGGCCTGGGCAGAGCAGCCCCGTTGATTTGCCACAATCATCGATGCCGATCTGACGCTGCCGATGATTGCTAGAACGATGCTCGACAACGTTAGGAACTGGAACGCGGATTTTAAAGCTCTCCGCAATACAAGGGTTAGCTTTTTAGTGCAGATTGTTGTTATTAAGAAAGCCTAATCGAATTAGCCTTTCTGTGTAGTGACGGAGTAAGAAAACAGTTCACCACTACACACCTATTTTGTCCGTGGATGTCGTAAAAGACGACTAAGGGATGTAATATGCACATAACATCATTGCAAGAAAAAGAAAACTCAAAATGAAACCCTATACCAAACTGTCTGACTAGTATGATATAGTAGGTCAAATTCCCGCCCATTATGGAGGAGGCCCGAGCGCAACAGTGGGACGTGTGTGGGCGGCGATGATGATGATGATAAATCGAATTAAAATCCTGTGCTCACCCGTCTGGTGACGGGGGTGCAATAGGATAATTTCCCTCATTTGGAGGCGGTCCATATGCAATGGTGAGACATAGGTACATGGACGGAGAAAAAGAAGTGTCCGTTGACAGAAAATGTAAAAAAAAAGGAAATTGACTCTGTATTTCAATCTGTCAATATTAATATGTACGTCATGTCGCTCATGTTTTTGGGCATCAATTGTACATGCAAATTTCAGCCTTTAAAACGGGAAATTACATACCAGTTTTATTATTATCGTTTCGTAAGTTTTAGTTCGATTACTTAGTTCGTAGCTTTACGTACCTACTTACTGCCTTGCAAAACAGTACCTACCTACACTATAAAAACATAGTCAATGCAATAACTTGGGTAAAATGCGTCAGAATTTTGCAGAGTATCTTAACAAATATTCACACAAGGGTCAAGGAGTGTCAATGACAGAATCATGATGAAATATGTTTATAAATCAAGAAATAATATACCTACAAATATAATATTATATTAAGGACCTCATTATTTTTTGTGTTTGTGTAGGGTTTTGGTGGTGCCCTTGGTATCACCGAGCCTCAATGCACGCATTCACACTCCCTTCACTTTCTTCGCGGTAGGCAGCGACCCTGTAAAGGTCCATGAGCAGCAGCAGCAACACTTACCATCAGGTGTACTATTTGCTCGTTTGCCACCGTTTGCAGTAAAAAGAAAAGAAAACATTTATTTTGATACCATTTGAGGTCCTTGAAAAAAAATTTACCTCACAGAGTATAAAAACCGAACGAATTAAAAAAATAATGTGAGAGATTAAAAAAAAAAGTGATACAATGTGATGCAGTGGGTCACGCGCCAACAAGACGAAATTAATTGGGTATCATTTAGGTATTAAATCGTGCACTCAGAAACGTTTATCATCATAATCATCATTTCAGTTCATATATATCTCACCGGCTCTAGTCTCCTTCACAATAGGAGGGAAATTGACCTTACTATACCACGCTGGTAGTGTTTTATTTCGATTTTCCTTCTCTTGAATTGATCTTATGTCCGTATTATATCTTCTTTTACAACAGCCACGGATATGATAGGGAGTGGTGAATTATATGAGTGGAGAAAAATGTTCTTATTCCGTCACCACACGGAATACACAAGGTGAAGCATATAACAGCCCTGCTGGATTTCACCAGTCGGGGAACAATAGCAGTATATTTTACTTGCATTCATGCATAAATGAAGATATTCACGGATCTCGCATGGTTTTATTAGAAAAGAGCGGCAATCATAATGAAGTGTTGTAATTAATGGAAGTTTTTATTAATATAATTTCTTTTTATACATATTTAAATTTATTATGCTTAAGGTTTACCTGGTGACTTCAGGGATTTATTTTATTTTTCAAAATAAATGCGACTGATATTTTAATCCCTGGAGTAAAATATAGGCATTATAAATTTTATCCTAAACCGGCCGGATTTTACAGAGCTAAAAAGGCATGCATTATTTTAGATAAAATACCATGATCGTTGTGCTAATATATAAATCATAGGATGTTTAGTGTATGATGTAAATTACAATAACAAAAAAGTACAATCTTCGATTTGTACTCTATTCCATTTCTATTATACTACTTCTCAAACTTTAAAAAAAATACGTAGCATGTAGTGCAGCATTTTGTGTATGAGCACTTAATGTCTTATTTCTATAAATAATATGTATATACCTCATTTTTTGATAGTCAAAAAGAAGTTATATTTAAATTAGATACAGCTTAATCATTATGAGGCTTGCCGGTCCCAATAGGCTTCAAATTATTTATTACAAAACTAGTTATGATGGATTATATTTGGTGGATACTATAAAAAATAATGGCTCGCATCACGGGCGTGTACATAATCTCCTGACAACGGTCAATGTGAAGAGCCACTATATATTACGGAGCTCTCGCACTCGTATGTTATGACATGAAATATTTCATTTGCCGTGACACCAACTTAAGTGTGCGAGATGCTTTTAATTTTAACGATAATTTTCATATTCCAAATATGTCACTCAGACTTTCATATATTTTACTCATAAAATATTAACTTATACCATTTAAACTTAAGAGTTTAGAATAATAACGTATAGACGGTAAGTTCACGCACAAAAAGTGAGGCATTTCAATTGGAGCCTAATGGAGCTTACACCGGAACCGTTCCGTAATATACAAGTCATTGTACTGCACGAACGTAGGCAACTCTTAAAAATAAATTGATAATTATGACGGTTTGTGCATTCAAATGGTGTCACAACACATTTGAAAAACTTAAAAAGGTTTTTAACATTACTTTTAAAAGTATTTCGACGATTTATTTTAATAAAAACAAAATTTGATTTCATAATTTGTATAGTGGTGTGCGTGTGTACGTGTGTAATTGTTTGCGCGCCATTAGTATTTTTAGATTCAAATTTTGAAAGTTCGAAGTATTCCCACTATCCTTCTATACGTTATTATTCTAAGCTTGAGAGTTTATTTAATTTTAAATGATATAAGTTAATATTTTTAAACTCTTTCAAACTATTGAGCTGAAATTATAATTTATTGAAGTGGAAACTTATATAGGCTTAGGGAGTAAGTTTAAGCCGTCATCAATATGATCACGTGACGTGTTAACGCTAACACTATATCTGTAGCTATGTCTCTATCACTATATTTGTGCTAATAGATGTCATTAACCAGATAAACGTAAAAGTTTTAATTTATAAATTAATTTAAGATCAAACCATTAAATTGAATATTCATAAACAACAACTATTTGTTCATAGTTTAAACTTTTTACTTTTGTCGGCAGTCCTCATCAGGTTTTGTGTTCTTTTTTTTTCATTTCAATATTATATATTTCTTATATATAATATTAAAAAAAATATATATTAATTTTCAATACCATGCGCTTATATGATCAGTTATCATGATTTTTTTTTATATATATGTTGTCAACAGATCAGAAAAGATAAAGTACCACTCCCGAGGGTAAGGAACTTAAGAAAAATACATTGTAATCAATATATTAACATGAATAGGCAGCTAAATAGGCAAATCTCAAAGCCCGTGCGACGCGACGTTCGCCGATTCAATACGCAGCGTATTGAAAAGGCAATAGAGCGGAACCGTGGCTCTAAAGTGTTCGCACGTGATTTGTCTATCGGGCACAGCTAAATGGCCAAGTTGAAGACCGATGACGGCATTGTTATTTTATCCCAGGGTGAGATCTTGGGAGAGGTCGAAAGGTTCTATGGGCAGGCGTATAGATCATCCCAGAACCCTGTTGCCGGCTTGGTCCAAGATCCCAGATCCAACTAACTCGGCACTACACCGAGGAAATCCCGGACGTCAGCTTGTACGAGATCAGAATGGCTCTGAAACAGAACGGGAAGGCACCGGGAGATGACGAAATTACTACAAAACTCCTGAGGGCAGGCGGCAGGCCAGTTCTAAAAGCCCACAGAAGTTGTTTAATTCTGTCATTCTCGGGGGCGACGTTCCAGAGTCGTGGACCAAGAGTGTGGTGGTGCTGTTTTTAAAGAAGGGCGATAAAACGCTCTTAAAGAATTACAGATCCATATCACCCTTGAGCCACGTCTATAAATTGTTCTCAAGAGTCATTACGAACCGAATCGCGTGCAAGCTTGACGACTTCCAGCCGCCCGAACAAGCAGACTTCCGAAGAGGTTATAGTACCATAGACCACACGCTACGCCAGATTATACAGAAGACCGAGGAGTATAATCGGCCTCTGTGTCGAGCGTTTGTGGACTATGAGAAAGCCTTTGATTCTGTCGAAACTTGGGCAGGGCTGTAATCCCTTCAGCGGTGCCAAATTGACTATCGATACATCGAAGTGCTGAAGTATTTGTATAGAAATGCCACTATGTCAGTCCGCATCCATAATAAGAGTACGGAACCGATCTAGTTGCAGAGAGGTGTGAGACAGGGAGACGTCATCTCTCTGAAACTGTTCACCACTGCGCTGGAAGATGTCTTCAAGCTCTTAGACTGGACTGGACTGGGCATCAACATCATCGGCGAATACATCGGTCACCTTCGATTTGCTGACGATATCATAGTCATGGCATAATCCATGGAGGACCTTGGCACTATGCTCAATGACCTCAGCAGGGTATCTCAACTATTGGGTCTACAAATGAACATGGACAAGGCGAAAGTCATGTCTAATGCCCATGTCATTCCTGTACCGGTCCTAGTTGGGAATGCGATTCTCGAAGTTGTGGATCATTATGTTTACCTAGGACAAGTAGTCCAGTTAGGTAGATCTAATTTCGAGAAAGAGATCAGCCAACGAATTCAACTCGGCTGGGCAGCGTTCAGGAAACTTAAGAGGATCTTCTCGTCCAATATTCCGTAGTGTCTGAAAACAAAGGTTTATAACCAGTGTGTGCTACCAGCGATGACTCACAGCACTGAAACGTGGTCTCTAAATGTCGGCCTCATAAAAAAGCTCAAAGTCGCTCAGCGTGCTATGGAGAGGGCTATGCTCGGTATTTCTCTACGTGACAAAATCCGAAACACGGAAACCTGTAGAAGAACGGGTGTAACCGACATAGCCCGCAGAATTAGCACGTTGAAATGGCAATGGGCAGGCCACATCGCTCGTCGAACCGACAACCGTTGGGGGAGAAAGGTTCTTGAGTGGTGACCACGAATCGGTGCAGCGTAGGACGACGCCCCAGTAGGTGGACTGACGACATTCTCAAAGTCGCAGGGAACCGTTGGATGCAAGTGGCGCAGGACCGTTCCGAGTGACATTCTCGTGGGGAGACCTATGTCTAGTAGTGGACGTCTGTAGGCTGATGAATGGATGGATGAATATATTAATTAATAACAATGTTGTTATGATGATGGGCTTATGTTGGGGTTTTGTAGCCTTTGGAATTCATCAATTTATTTGAAGATAAAAGCTTCACAGGTTTTCTGAGGTTCGATCTCCCGTGTTAAACAAGGAAGCCCACAATATACGAGTATGTTACATAATAATCTTAGAGAATTTGAATTATGAAAATGCCTATGATATTAAAAATAGTTCTGCTTTTGAGTGTGATATTAAGAATTTTTTATTTATTTTATTTTATTTATTTATTTATTTACAATCAATTATAATACCTTTACAGGACATTTAACCTAATGCGATATTATAAGAGAAAAATATGAAATTAATAACAGTTATATATAATAAGACAATAATATTACACAAATAATAAAATATAATATCAAAATATTAATCAGAATATTGCGTAAAGTAATTTGCAATTAACTATACAATACGTTGTATAGCTACAGCGACAGTTAGGTAGCATGGGGTTCTACAACCCGCCATATGCCGAGTATATGCATTTAAAAAGTACCTCGAGTATCGCAGGTACTCCACTATAGTAGTGGATACGAGATGCTCAGGTGCGTTAAATATTTCGTGTGGTGACGCGTTAAGAATACATTGTGTCACTACACCTTAATTTTCTTGGCAGTTAAAAAATAGTAGCAAACATTAGTTGAGGAAACACTAGGAGAATGACAGCAGCATTCTCCTGAGAAAATTATAATATCAATTGCCATCGCCATCCCGCTAGCCAACAGTCACAATTATGTCATTATCCCCTACTGACGGAGGCTTATATCTATTAGAAATGGAAGGGTGGAGGGATAGATGGAGGTATTTTTAGGACTTGAAACTAAAATGCAATTCCATCTAAGAGGTCGTTATTATTTGCTATAGAAATAAATATACAGAATAGTTTATATCTCCTTCGCAGGGGGACAGGTATTTATTTATATAACTTAGTTTAAATTACTAAAAAATAAGGAAACAAATATGTAAACGAAAGAAAGCAAGAGGATCGCTACTTAGCGCAATGTTGTGTTAAAACTAGGCAGTCGAATAACTTTACGGGTAAGTTTTGCTAGTCCAGTAAATAATTTTCATAAATAATGACTTCTGATGCTGAATGGAATGATGTATTGGCAACAAATATTTTGACAGATTTTATTGCGTTTGTATTTGATTTTTAATTGCCTGTTTTTGGAATTCTTTTCAGCGTTCATAGTCATGGGCGGGCTAAGATGTCTCACGTCCAACAAAACATCATTATTACAGGGGTTTATATCTACCCGCTACAGTATTGACATTTAATTTTGACCCAGATTTTAATACAAATTCATTGCCCGTACAAAAAGAAAATGATGCTATATAAAAATTATATTGTTTTTGGTCAGTTATTACGCATTAAATTTAATATTATATGACAATTTATTAATTTAAATAAATCTACCGTCGGATCAGAGCGCGGCTACAATGAGAAAGAGCCAGCAAGAAATTCAAGTCATCATCTTCATACACAAAATGTTTTTAAAAATTATTTAACCGATTAACTATCATAAATTCCCTATCAGAATGTTATTACTCTCCATTAACGTGTATCTACAGTGCTCCAACGGCGGACTCTCGATCGGATAATCCCGCGTGGACGGATCAGTTTAAGTGGGCTCTAATGTCGTTTGTCTTGTGATGAGATATCCTCTGGATATATGTACATGTTGGAGGTTAAGTAATCGTTGTACTGCGTTTGATAAGGCTTTGTATAAATAAATGAAAATAAGGAATTACATTATAACACTTAAAAGCTTTAAAATATAATGAACGTGGTCCCAGAGTGTTTATTTTATTAACTCGATGGTAGTCTACCATATTCCTTACATAAATTTATTTACACAGTTTACATAAACATATAGTGCCTATTATTATCATCTCAATGTCTCACTACTGGGCTAGAGCCTGCTCCACAATAGGAGCAAAATTGATCTACTTGTATCTTTGTACCACGCTGGTCAGACGAGTTTGGTTTTAGATTTTATTTCGGGTTTTCCTTCTCTCGCATAGAAAATCCATATGATATATTTGCATAATATATCCCTTTGTTGGTTTTTACGACACCCACGAACAGGAACAGAATGGTAAATTGTATTCTTAGTCCATCACCACACAGAAAATATGTGAAGAATTTATAAGAAAAAATATTAGGAATGGTTTAAATCGTTATTAAGGTTACATTATTGTCTAATATAGAATAAGACATGAATATCCAAATTCCACTGAAGCGTTATATCCTTTGAATTATTTTTGGAGAGTCGTTATACTCCATCGTATACAGAGAGGCACTTAAACGATTATTCGTTTGTCCATCGTATAATAATATACGCAAATTTATTCAGAGATCTCGCATACAGTTCGTGATAAAACTCGAATAAAAATATGACAAACGAGATATCGTTTTCACGCACGGTTGGGTATATTATATGGAAAGTGTGGTTTTATTTGTTTTAAATTGAATACTTATCAGGAAAACTCGATGAGAATTGAACATTTTATGGCGCTTTAATTTTTATTTTAGCTGGAATCTTTGATTATACTCACATATTTTCTATATTTTCTTATCAATGTTTGCAATACCCACGACAATGAAGACAAACATTCATTTTTCTATGATGACTAGTTTGTTCTCCGTGACGGAGGAAGAATACAATTCGTCACTCAGTTTATGGCCCGTGAGTGTCATAAAAGATAATTAAGGGTTAATAATATGTTGATAACAAGAGAAGGCAAACTCAAAATAAAACTTTATACTAACCCACCTGACCAGCATGGATTAGTTGGTCAATTTCTCTCTCATAGTGAAGACGTACGAGCCCAGCAGTGGGATTTATATGAGCTGTGATGATTAGTTGGATGCGAAATCTGAATTTGAATAATCTCTCAATAGACAGGAAGAGCCGGCACGTATTTCTATAAAAATCAAGTCTTATATTAAAAATATATTATATTATTCCTTTTTGTAAGTTATAATCTCATAAGCATAACTTTTCATTTCGAGTTGTCCTTGCAGAGTAAGGACGCAAGCAGATCTGTATCCTTTAGTCGCCTTGTACAATCATCTATGAAGCAGAAAGGCTGGTAGTAGAAACCGAACTGTAAAACTCTAAATTAAATGGAATGAATCTGGAGCGCGTCATCTTTATGATACGACCACATTGTCGACGGTCTGTTGAACAGATGTGTAGGTATAGGTTTTATATCGAGTTGCAGTGCAGTGATCTTATCCGCATATATATATATATATATATATATATATATATAGAATACTGGAATAAAATATAGCCTAGTTTACCCCCTGATATATAGCTTTCCATTGATGAAAGAATTTTTGAAATCGGTCCAGCCGTTTTGAAGATTACTCGGAACAAACAGACAGATAGACAAACATTTTTTAATCTATATTTTAGGCATAGGTGTTGTGCAAATAACCGTGTGGAGCATGAAAAAAGCCTATTATTTGGACATTACAAACAGACACTCCAATTTTATTTATTGCTATAGATATATACATACACACACACACATATATATATATATATATATATATATATATATATATATATATATATACTTCTACAAGTACAAGTCGGAGTCGCGCACCTTCCGTACCGTATAAAAATTACGTTTGTTATATGGGAACCCGCTTAAATATTTGTTTTTAGTATTTGTTGTTATAGCGGCAATAGAAATACGTAATTTGTAAAAATTTCAACAGTCTAGCTATCGCGGTTCTTGAGATACGGCCTGGTGACAGACAGATGGACGGACAGACAGACGGACAGACAGCGAAGTCTTAGTAGGGTCCCATTTTTACCCTTTAGGTACTCTAAAAATAGAGCGTAGAAAAGTTTAAATAATATGTATCTTGTAATTTTATTAAACATAAAAAAGCTTTTAAAAATAGAAACCCCTCTAAAGTTTTTTTTATTGTTGATTTGCGTGATCGAACAAAATGAAAAACAAAATATTTTTTATTTAAAAAGACATCAAAAAATAAAAAGATTTTTTTTTTATTAAAAAGATATCGAATGATAATAGCGAAAAAATAAACTTATTCATATGTTAAAAAAGGTCCTGCGCCTCAAATAATTTCACGTTTTCCCAAATAAAACTGTATGGGAAAATGCAGATCAATAAAATGTCCAATATCCGTTTAGCAAGAAGGGGATACACGGGCTGTATTACTTTTCCTTTAATGTAATTGATTTCTATTTTGCTTGATAAATTGTGTCAGTAATTTGGTAAGCTATTCATATTTTGAGATCCAATTAGGAGGTATGTACAGTAAGGAGCTTGTGTGTAAAGGGTAAGTGAGTTGAATATATTTACGTCTTGTTACCCAGATCAATCAGTTATGATTCTGGTATGGCCTCTGTTTCAAACACAAGTCACAAACACGATGGGAAAGTTTAAGTATGTAGGGGTATTAAATTATCGTAATAATTTTATTAATTAGCAGTATTTTGATTGTAATAATCTGTCTATAGTGAAAGATCAAATTTTCTTAAGGTTGTGGAGGTTGGATTAAATTAGGTTACATAAAAGGTGGTCTTTAAATGTGGGTCTCATAAAAAGGCTCAAAGTCGCTCAATGTGTTATGAAGAGGACTATGTTCTCCACGTAATGAAATTTGTTCTCGAATGGCGCTAATAAATCGGACAACGTAGCGTAGGACTACCCCCACTAGGTGGGCTGATGACATAAAAAGGTTGCAGGGCACTGATGGATGAAAGTGGCACAGGACCGTTCGGAGTCGCTTTCTCGTGGGGAGGGACAGCATTCATCATCTACTGGTCAATCCTGTCTTCTTCCATGGATTCCAGATGGAGAGATGGATTCATTTTGTGTGTTAATAACAACAGAACGATGATATTTTACTAATAATGAGTAGGTTTATGTTAATCGGTTTATCCTCATTAGTAATGAAAACTTATCATTGTGCTATTATAACATTTTAATTTTCATTAATTTCGGCTTATTCTAGGCAATAACAAATGTATTTTTGTTCTAACGCTCATTATATGTCGCAGAGCGTGATAATTAAAGGAAGAAGATAATGGAATGTCAAGCAAATTAGTTTATTATTTTCGTTATCCGTTTAGTTTATGCATTTTGAATTTTGCTTGAGAGTGTTCGGTTGTGACACGATAGACGGTAGTTTACAAAAAATTAGTGAACTTGAAATGTGCGACATTCTCACAGTTCATTATTCGGTAAGCAGTCGTAGAGGTTGGTCACAACCAACCTCACTACATTCCATGTGATGATTATGTACAGTGTTAGTCCTAGAATATTGTTTCTTTAGTGATTTTAATATCAAAGTTAAGTTTGTTAATTAAAGATTAAGTGTACTGGACGTTAACCTAGTGTGGCGACTATTTTATCGACCGTAGCCACGATCTTCAGGGGGAGTACTGTGGCGACTATCCGCCACTAAGACAACTTGGACCGCAACCCAATAATGCGAAGCAATCCGCTTCGCTAATGAATATTGGGCCATACAACAAGACACCTGCGTTGCAGCTGCGTTTGGCAGCTGCATGTTACACGTGTGATCACTGGACCACACGCAGACTGAATGCTAGTATATATACCGCCTTTGGCTGCCTATTCATTCACTCCATCCGACGTCCTCGTCACGTCCTCGACGAAGAGGACGACAACATCACACTCGCTCAACAAAGAGCCTACACGGCCCGCGAGGCCTTAACAAATAAATATCCGCGGTTCCACCCTCGCCGTCGAGGTGCGAAACTGCGCCGTGCAAAAATCATTAATCAAAACGTGGGCACGCCCACTTTGCGTCCAGCGATGCCCCAAGCCGAGGTCCGTTCCCCACAGGGGGAGCCCTTGGGCGATGTCGCTTAGCATACTTTTCTCCGGGTTGAGAGCCCTCAACGCTCACCCATAGTCCGCGTCAAGCTGTCAAGGCCATCTGCGGCCAACAGCTGTACACACACAAAAAAAAAACCTATTCATTCATTCGATATTCGCTCGCACACTTGTACGGTCGTCACTAGTTTGTTATTAATTTATTGTATATAATTTAGAACCATGTGATTAAATCTTCAGTCCTATAAACAACACTATTCATTTTTGTTCGCCTTCTTCTCACATCTACCTGCACCGAACGTAACACAATAGTAGGATGGCTAATCTCCACACGCCATAATACACCTAGTGTTATTTCCACAATACCTCTATGTCTGGACAACACATGGACGAACTGGCAAATGAAGGTCTACCGCTCCCGCCGTCATATATATCTTGTATCATTTTAGCTTCATAAATTGTGACTCACTTTATTTTAGCGTCCCACTGTTGGGTTCGAGTCTCATTCACAATAAGAGTGAAATTTACTATACTATGTTGGTCAGACGGGCTGGTATAGAGTTCTTTACGAGTTTTTTGTTTCTTGCTAGATGTTTTTTGCATATCATATACCTTGGTCGTCTTTTATGACCCCTACTGATAAGAGTGGGGTGATAAATTGTATTCTTGTCACACACAGTGTATCACACTGAACGTGATTTAGCAAGCATAAACTCGTTGCTTCCTCAGAGGGACGGTAATAAGTAAGATGGTAGCCACTCCGCACACACTACACCCTTGGAGTCACCAGAAGCAGGCTAAACGGGGCTATGTCGGGATACCTCATTATCTATACCAATAAATAAAATTGGAGTGTCTGTTTGTAATGTCAAAATAATAGGCTTTTTTCGTGCTCACACGGTTATTTGCACGACACCTATGCATAAAATAGCGATTAAAAATTTTTGTCTGTCTGTCTGTCTGTTTGTTCCGGGTAATCTTCGAAACGGCTGGACCGATTTCAAAAATTATTTCACCAATGGAAAGCTATTATATCAGGGCGTAAACTAGGCTATATTTTATCCCGGTATTCCCACGGGAACGGGAACTACGCGGGTAAAACGACTAAAACCGAAGCGAAGCGAGGGCGGTTGCTAGTAGCACATAAAATAAAATATACAAGATTTCAAAACCAATTTTGCGTTTAATAACGATAGCCAGAACTATTGTAGCTTTATATCACACATTTTTTCACACTTTTTTAACGAAAATATAAATGAATTATTCTACATTTGCAAACCGTATGCTCATCAATATTATATTTGCGAATAATTCATATGTATGTGGAATTCACGGGTTATTTTTATATACGAGGTAAAAATTACTTTGGCTTTACGCGAATTAATAATTTGTACGTCTATATTTTTATTGACTCGGTAAAATGTAAGTTATATCACTTGATTATTCAAATAAATATGGTTTTATTTGTTACGTTTGGTTAAAATGGTTGTAAGGCCTACCTTTCACAAGTTATTGTAAATATTATTAAAGCATTAAAGATTTTAGAACAATTTTTGTTTCAATAAGTGAAAAATTGGCTGGTACATTATTATTTAAATTAAAATATTCTTCAACTTTCAAGTAAAGCTAACAATATCTAGCGAAGAATTCAATCATTTTAAAGCAGGTTCCAAAACCAATTAAACTTAATAATCCTTAAGGTTAAAATGCTTATTTATATGTAAGCTTCAGATTACTTCGTTTTATCTTATCGATGGAAATATTTCTATTACAGTATACGTAGATAGATATAAACAGAATTTAGAATTTAAATGACATCAAAGCTCGTGCTTTGAAAGGCCGACTTAAAGTATAAAGTACGGCGCAAGATAGATATTACATAAAAACAGATTATAATAATAGTACCAAAGAGAAAATCCGTTTCGCCCAAGACTGCAAGTCCGTGAAAGAGATTTGAAATTAATTTACATATTATATTGTAAAAAATACTATTTCAATATTATCATATATTATGAGAATATTATGGTATATATATCATATATTATGGTAGCGGCTTCGAATACTACCAACCCTTGCTTTGCTCGTGGGTGTCGTAAAAGACGACTAAGAGCCCTAGATTGACACGGACCAACTCCATCTGGTACCATTTGGGTCAACAATTACATTCCCAAGGAGGGTTGACGTCAGGCAGGCGGCCGGTCATAAAAGTCATTGCCGAAACTTTTTGCAATATGTCAAAACAGATGACATATTGCGTCGACCCCAAGTAATAGGGATAAGAGCAAGATGATGATGATATTATGAGAATACAAATTATAGATAGGTGATCTTTTGCAGTTCCGTGTAACGACAGAGTAAGAATACAAATCACCACCCCCTTTCTTGCCCGTGGGTGTCGTAAAAGACGACTAAGGGAATAATGTGCATACAATATCTATGCAATACGAAACAAAACCAACCAGCTGGCCAGCGTGGTATAGTAGATCAGTTTCCCTTCCATTGCGGAGGTGGCTCGAGTCCAGCAGTGGGGTGTATATGAGCTGTGATGATGATGATCATGATGATGATCTTTTACAATTCATAGGTACACGAAAATTACAACTTATTTCATGAAATGAAAAAAAAATTAACAAAATTGTTACACCTAGGTTTAACCATCGTAGTGCGGCTACACCTAGTTTTAGCCGGCTAGAACTAGGTGTAGCCGCGCTTCGGGTATTAGCCGTAACACATGTATATAATATGAAAATTGAAAATATGACTACAATAACTAGAGATAAAGAGAAATGAAAGCGAATGAAAATAATGGACGATGCTCTCTATGGGAGCTAGATTTCTTGAGGCTGAGCTAGAGGTTGCGGGTGACCGGACCGGGGATTTAGTCCGGCATCCGCGGATAGGTCAGCCTCGCGACGGTGATCGGCGTCCCGGGGGGACGTCGATGGGTGATGGTACTCCCTCGGGGTATTCCGTCGGGTTGTCCACTGAGTCAAGGAGCTCTGCACCAGTGGCCGGCCCAACGACAAAGGCGACGTGCTATATGGGTGGATTACGGGGCCACGCGCGGCGGCGGCGCAGGTGCAACTATCTGCGCCTCATGCCGCCCTAGCCGAGGCCGCGGGTGACGTGACCGGGGATTAGTCCGTCACCCGCCGAGAGGCCGACCGCGTGAGGAAAGACCGACGTCCTCCCCGAGGGGGGGACGTCGGTCGATGGGAGGGTACCCCAATAGGGGGTATTCCGTCGGGCCGACCACTGACGACAAGTTAACGCTGCTCCAGTGGTCGGCCCAGCGACGAAGGCGACGTGGTTTTCGGGTGGGTCGCGGGAGTTGCGTGCTTAAGCCCCTCTGTCGCCCCGGACGGAGCCGGGCGGCGGGTGCGGTGACCGTAGCCCAGCCCAAAAATGGAGTTATTTCTATAGGAGTTCATTCATTACATCATTTTCATAATCATCTGAGCCCACATGAGTCTCACTACTGGGTTCGGACCTCCTCCACAATGGTAGGAAAATTAGTAGCTCAATTTTCCTTTATCTTCCTCCAATACCCCGCTGGGCCGACGTGTTGACATAGGGTTTTATGTCGAGGTGTCTATCTCTTGCAAAGATGTTATCTACATATTTACTTTAGTCGTATTTTACGACATACACGGGTAAGAAGAGAGGACGTAGTAAATTGTATTGTTACTTTATCGTCACATGGGGAAGTTCATTAGGTATGAGAAACGCCACGGACATCAAAGCAGAGTCTTTACCAGTGGTCAACCCAATGACGAAGGATATGGAATACGGTGGGTTATGAGACCGCGCGCCGCCTTGTCGTCATCCCGGGCGGAATGGACGGCATGCGTCCAGGCCATAGCGCCCAATAAAAAATCTGAATACACGCAATGTTTTTGAAAGGGTACTACATAAATTATTTCTATTATGTCGTTAAACTTGTAAATTATTTCAAATAGTTTCTATTCTCTAACATCCATTGATTTCAATTATTCATCATCACAGCTCACATACGCCCCACTGCTGGGCTCGATCCTCCTCAGGGAAATCGACCTACTCTACGCTGGTCAGGCGGGTTGGTATAGGGTTTTATTTCGAGTTTTCTTTCTCTTGCATAGATGTTATATGCACATTTTATCACTAAGTCGTCGTTTACGACACCCACGGGCAAGAGAGGGGGTGGCGAATTGTATTCTTAGTCCGTCACCATACGGAAAATTATCCATTAACATATGAAAACAAAATATATTGATTTCAATATCATAAAATCCATTGATTTCAATATTTAAAAAAGTACACCTTTGAATTATATTAAAGGTGATAATTATCTTGTTTAGATTGGAATGATTACCGGAAGTCTATTTGGCCTTACAAGTTGAGATTACAACGGCGATGTAGCGGTTATCACGATAATGATGAATATATTTTATAATCTTTGTTAAGTGAATAATTAACTTGTGTGTTGCTCTCATTTATGTTATTAAGGCAGTAATAGAATAACATGCAAATTATCTCGTAAAGTGATTAGTTGATAAAATATAATATAGTTAACAGCAATTTTGATGAAGCACAATTTAGGATTACAAGGCATTAATCAGAACATAGTTTCGTTCCTATAAATTTATAAGAATATTTGTTTATAAAACTACTTTTACGGATTATATCGCGTTTGTATTTGATTTATGATTGCCCGACGTTTCGAACACTTTGCAGCATTCATGGTCACGGGCGGACTAAGGTGTCTCACGTCCAACAAGTAATCGTTATTACAGAATATTGCGATGTGTTAGAAAAAGTTCCTAACAAAATAAAGAGCCTATTCCTGAGCAAGAATTAATACTTTATTTTTGTTCGACAAAAATATGTTCTAATATTGGGCTCCGATCACAATGGAAGAGAAATTCTTTCACGCTTACGGACAAGTTGGTAAAAGATTTTATTTTGAGTGTTCTTTCTTTTGAAGTGTTGCTAGCTTATGCCATCAGTCATCTTCTAGGAGAAGGTATGGTGGTTTTTTTTTCATTGCTTAGCGGTGGAAAACGAGCAAACAGTACACTTGATGGTAAGTGTTGCTGCCGCTCATGGACCTTTGTAAGACCACATTCTACCGTAAAGAAAGTGAAGGGAGTTTGAATACGTGCAATGAGGTTCGGTGATACTAAAAGCACCACTAAAACGCACCACACGCATACACCCTCAGAAAATTGGGCTCTCGATCATCGAACGAAGCGCAGTAACAAATTACTACTACTCGTACGTCGATTTTCTTTGGGAGTGTGGTACTATTCCGGACGAACCGGCCCACGGCTGTAGACAGGTAGCTGTCAACAGTGTGGTCCTACCTTTATAAGTATGGAAAGTATGATGGTTTATATTTTTATTTCGTCATCACTTTTAAAGAGATTATCCATTATATGTCAAAATACTTATAAAAATCATCTTTCCTTGAGATAGATGTAAATACTGAACAGTATGAACTACCTTATTATATAAAGCCTTCAACGTTTAATGTATAGTCATACTATTGTTTCAGCCTCAGGAATGCATATGAGCAGTTAAACGTAATGCTTAGTGTATTGATTGAGCTTGCATTCCAATCTGATTTCAGTTAATGTAGGTGATATTGGTACATATATACATACTAGCAGACCCGGCCACGCGTTGCTGTGGCTAATATTTTTGTTATATTATATTTTATTAAACTATTTAAATGGAACTGTAGGAGAACATCTGTCATGGGGGTCGTCATATTTTTTTACAAATGGCATCTATGTAAAAAAGCAAGTTAAAATCGTAAATTATATGACACGTTTGTAGGTTTGAAATAGCAGCGCCATCTATTAATTAATTACTCAATCCAGTCAACAGATATCGCCATCTGTTAAAATCGTTTGGAGTTAACAGATAATTGTGAACGTCAAATAATAGGTATATATAGGTAATACAAATAATTTGCAATAAAATAATATTGCGACTATAAAGTAAGCTGTAAGCTATCCTATCTTTCGAGGTGGATCAAACTGCACACGGTGTGCAAATTTGTTTAAAATCGGTTAAGTAGTTTAGGAGTCCATCGTGGATAAACAACGTGACACGTAATTTATATACACTACTGGAAAAATTAAGGGATCAAAAAAAATTTCCAAATTTTTGGGCAATTTTCAACAGACCGTAACTTCGAGAGAAATGATCGTACAGAAAATACAAAAAAAGAAAATTGTAGCTCCAAGTGTCTAGTTTTTGGATTAGAACTTTAAAATTTTGTAACATCCGCGGTTTTTGAGTAATCGTAGAAAAACCAGCAACAAAAATTTTTTTTAGTTTATTTATGGTCTACGGGCGTAGAAAAAATTTTTCCAACTTAACTACTATATCTATCAGATAACTTGTTTATTCAGCTTGAATTTGCTTTTTTAAAAAGTTCGATACGATCATTTCTCGCTGAGATATCGAACTTTGAATGGAAAAGGATCTTATTGTCTTTAACCATCAATATCTCAATATGTTCAATATGTCCACAAAAACCCTACAAAAAACCAAATTATTCCAGCTAGCCGTTTTTTTGTTTCACTCAATCGAATTTTTGAAAAAATTAAAGGATCACGTTTTTTGCTCTGAAAAGCTCATAATTTTTAAAAATGAGAAAAAAAAATTGTTTTCTGAGCTTTTTCCACATTTTTGCTCCAGAAAGTGCTTAAATTTAAAACAAAAAAAAAAATAGTTTTTGAAACAAGTTAAGGAAATTCAAGAAACCATCGCCCAATAATTTTTAATGCGTTTCCGCAGCTGTATTGCTGAGATATTGATGGTTAAAGACAATAAGATCATTTTCCATTCAAAGTTCGATATCTCAGCGAGAAATGATCGTATCGAACTTTTTAAAAAAGCAAATTCAAGCTGAATAAACAAGTTATCTGATAGATATAGTAGTTAAGTTGGAAAAATTTTTTTTACGCCCGTAGATCAAAAAAAAAAAATAAAAAAAATTTTTGTTGCTGGTTTTTCTACGATTACTCAAAAACCGCGGAGGTTACAAAATTTTAAAGTTCTAATTCAAAAACTAGACACTTGTAGCTACAATTTCCTTTTTTTTGATTGCCTGTACAATCATTTCTCTCGAAGTTACGGCCTGTTGAAAATTGCCCAAAAATTTAGAAATTTTTTTGATCCCTTAATTTTTCAGTAGTATATATTAAGATGTATAATGCACACATATACACATGTAACTTACATATAGTGGTAATAAGGTGAAATTAATAATGCAGATAATGTACAACAGTACATTAAGCGAACATTCATTCATATCGTTTGGAATAGGGTTTTGTTTCGAGATTCCTTTCTCAAGTAATGGTAACTATTGCTTTCGTTCGTTAATATTTTATTATCCTGAGGGAAAGTAAGTAATCAATAACTCTATCATGTACAGTAAAGTACATACAATATGTACATTTTTTTTTATTGCAAACAGTGGCAAACGAGCAAACAGTACACCTGATGGTATGTGTTGCTGCCGCTCATGGACCTTTACAAGGCCGCTGCCTACCGCGAAGAAAGTGAAGGGAGTGTGAACGCGTGCATTGAGGCTCGGTGCTACAAAAGGCACTATCCTAACCCACCACACGCAAACACCCTCAGAAAGTTGGGCTTCCAGCTCTCTCGCTCACTGAACGAAGCGCAGTAACAAATTGCTACTACTCAGACGTCGATTTTCTGCGAGAGCGTGGTACTACCCCGGATGGACCGGCCCGCGGCTGTAGACAGATAACTGTCGACAGTGTGGTCCTACCACTAGTAGCTAGTTTTAGACCGAATTTTATTGAATTTTTTCCCATACACGCATCATGTATGTTCTATGAGAAATTCTATTTTATCTATTCTGTGATATTAATATGCATAGTATATAGCGAACTTTATTTACTGAATGCGCTAAGTAGATTGTGGTGACAACTGATATGATATGTTGTTATGTTAGTAGGTTATGTCACAAAAAGTGAGGCATTTCAATTGGAGCCTAATGGAGCCTACGCCGGAACAGTCCCGTAATGTACAAGTCATTGCACTGCACGAACGTACGCAACTCTTAAAAAATAAATAGGTAATTATAACGGCTTGTGCATTCAAATGGTGCCACAACACATTTGAAAAACATAAAAAGGTTTTTAACATTACTTTTAAAAGTACTTCGACGATTTATGTTAATAAAAACAAAATTTGCTTTCATAATTTGTATAGTGGTTTCAGTGTGTACGTGTGTAATCGTCTGCCCGCCATTAGTATTTTTAGATTCAAATTTTTAAAGTTCGAAGTACTGACACTATCCTTCTATACGTTATTATTCTAAGATTTTGAGTACTCTGAACCTGAGTGACCTGAAATTAGAGCGGCTACTTTAGATTCACACCTCACTTTCTTTTGCTATTATACTTTTAACAGCAATGATGCCAGATAAATTAATTTTCTAGATCATGCACATTAATACCAAATAACAGTTCCATGTGCTGATGAAGTAAGAATTCAATTCACTACTCCTTGTATTGCCCGTGGATGTCTTGAAAGACGACTAAAAGATATAATATGGACAAAACATCTGTGCAAGAGAAGGAAAGCTCGAAAGGAAACCTTATACAAACATGGCTGACCAGCATTGTAGAGGAGGTCTATTTCTCTCCTAATTGGGAAGGAGGCACAAGCCCAGTAGTGGGCGGAAACAAACTGAGACGATGAGAGGAAGGTCAGTCTGTAACTCAGCCATAATGTAATCATCCTATGTTTTAAAATTTATTCAATTAAATGGAAACAATCGCAGGCACATACGTAATACATTCTCGTATTTATTTGCATATGCAATCGATTTCTATACATACACGAATTAGTAATCTTTATATATAAACTTGTGTACGTGTGTATGTCACTGAACTCCTCCTAAACGGCTGGATCGATGTTGAAGAATTTTTTATGTGTCTTTTAGGGGATTCGAGAATGGTGTAGATTCACAATTGGACCCGGTAGGTGGCACTGTTGCGAATTCCTTTTGTTTTATTTGAACAGAACAACGTCTGTTAGGTCAGCTAGTAATAAATAGATCTAAACGCATGATCTTACCATCTATATATCATTAAGTGTTGTACGTATCAACTTATTGACGTAGGCAGAAACATTAATCGTGAAAAATCAAAACAAATATTCTATGGGCAACCTGTTCTCTATCGTATAAGCAAATAGATTTCGTAACAATCTATCAAAAGATCAATTAAATTACTACAATCTACAAAATATTATCATTAATGTAATATATTCTCCTCTATATATTTTTACTCCGTCACCAACATGTTATCGGAGTAAAAATATTAATCACAACGCCTTAATACTTATAATATTTCGAATGGCATCACACTGGCACTATTAATAAGCATGTTGCAAGATGTAATTTTATTTAAGTGAAATTTAAAATAAATACAAAATAGACAATCCCGCTGAGTTTCTTGCCGGCTCTTCTCAGTGCGGTCGCGTTCCGATCCGGCGGTAATTTTAAGTAAAAATGTAAAAAAAGTGACAATATGTAAGTGCCCCCGCGGGGTTTATCCATACTAATATTATAAATGCGAAAGTAAGCATGTTTGTTTGTTTGTAACGCTTTCACGCTTAAGCCACCGAACCGATTTCAAAAATACTTTCACCAATGGAAAGCTATAATATCAGGGAGTAACATAGGCTATATTTTATCCCGGTATTCCCACAGGAACGGGAACTACGCCGCGGGTAAAGCGACTGAAACCGAAGCGAAGCGAGGGCGGGTTGCTAGTCCATACTAATATTATAAATGCGAAAGTAAGGATGTTTGTTTGTTTGTAACGCTTTCACGCTTAAACCACCGAACCGATTTCAAAAATTCTTTCACCAATGGAAAGCTATAATATCATGGAGTAACATAGGCTATATTTTATCCCGGTATTCCCACAGGAACGGGAACTACGCCGTGGGTAAAGCGACTGAAACCGAAGCGAAGCGAGGGCGGGTTGCTAGTTCATAATAAATGATTTGAATTTGAACTTATCTTGCCCGTGAGTATCGTTAAAGATGACTAGGGGATGCATATAACCCGGCGACTGGGGCGGCGCAGACGCGAGTATCTGCGCCTAATGCCGCACTAGCTGAGGCCGCGGGTGATCGGACCGGGGAATTGTCCGTCACCCGCAGAGAGGCTGACCGCGCGATGGTGACCGACGTCCCAGTACGTTGAGACGTGAGGTTACCCGAAAGGGTATTCCGTCGGGCCGACCACTGATGACAAGTCACATCTGCTCCGGTGGTCGGCTCAACAAACAAGAAGGTGACGTGGGTACGGGTGGGTTATGGGCCCGCGCGCCGTCCCTTCATCGCCCCGAACGGACAGGACCGCGCGTGCGATTACCATAGCCCACCCAAAAAAAAAAAAAAAAAGGGGATGCATATAACATCTAGCAAGGGATAGAAATCTCGAAATGAAACTCTATACCAAACAGTATGACCAGAACAGTATCTCCCCCGTTCGGGCTTGAGCCCAGCAGTGAGACATAATTTATGTGAGCTGAAATTAATACAAATTATTTTCTTATTCATATAACAAGATCATTTATCAAATTAAAGTAAATTTCACAAGTAGCTAAACAATTTATAGTATTATTTCTTACACGACTGACCTGGTTTCGTCAGTCCCCTATCATTGCAGAGGTATGTTTATATCCTAATATGGTACGAACATATACGGTCTATAAAATAATAAAAAAAGAATGTCTCCCTACATGAAATTGGGGATATACAATACTGGCTGTTGAAAGATAAATACAAACAAACTACTCCAATATTGTGGAACGTTGGTCTACAATGGCTTTGCCTGTTATGGTCTAGTGAGCTTTCCTTCAAAACTAGATATATAACAAAACTGCAACCGATTCGTATTTGACCATTAAATTGGTGTTTTATGGCGCAAAAAGTACTTACTCATACGATTTTTACGACTTTTTAATGTTTTTAAATTTATTTTAGTTTCTAACTCAGTTTACATTAGTAAATGGCATTTGTAAATTAGTGGTTCTAAACGCCACCGCCGTTGGTGTATTGCATTTGAGAATTTCCTTAAGCAAACATCCAAAAAAATCAAAATCATTCCCGCTTAACTCAACATTTCAAACCGACAGATATCTCAATGGTTTTTATTATTTACTAGCAACCCGCCCTCGCTTCGCTTCGATTTCAGTAACCTGCTTAGTTTCTGTTACCGTGGGAATACCGGGATAAAATATAGCCTATGTTACTCCCTGATATTATATCTTTCTATTGGTGAAAGAATTTTTGAAATCGGTTTAGTGGTTTAAGCGTGAAAGCGTAACAAACAAACAAATAAACTTACTTTCGCATTTATAATATTACTAGCAACCCGCCCTCGCTTCGCTTCGGTGTCAGTTGTCCTACCCACGTAGTTCTTGTGCTCATGGGAATACCGAGATAAAATATAGCCTATGTTTCTTTCTGATATTATAGCTTTCCATTGGAGAAAGAAATTTTAAAATCGGTGCAGTGGTTTAAGCGTGAAAGCGTAACAAACAAACAAACAAACATCCTTACTTTCGCATTTATAATATTAGTAAGGATAGTAAGGAAGCCTCAATTTAAGAACGGAATACCTATTCCACTTGAATTATATATTCCAGCAGATGTAGTATAGTTTAAGCAGAAATAAAGGCAGACAAATTGACCTTGCCAGGATATCATCACATTTTAATTTAAGATCTTTGTTAATTACCGCGGACACACGGACACACTCGGAAATCAGATTACAAAAACATATAATAAACAGCAACAATTTCTTAATGTCTATTTATGTACTAATATCTGGTTGACCGAGCTTCGCTCGGCATATTTTTATCGAATTTATTTAGATATATGGAACCGGTCTATCACCACGGACAGGACTATTCTTGTGAATAAGCCTGATATCGTGCTGATGGATACTAGATGTCGCTACGCTGGTATTTTATTTTTTTTATTCAAAAAATCCCTAAAAATAGAACGCCCCTAAAAAAACCCCATGCTACTTATTTACCCCCTAAATTTTTAAACCTCTAAGTTGGCAGCACTGAGGGCAAGTCGTCCTCATCCTTAGCTTAGGGATGAAACGATACCATTCAGGTATCGATACTTTTAATCGATACTGTATCAATCGTTAAGTATCGATAAAAATATCGATACTTGTATCGAATCGTTGGTACTTTTCATAAAGTCTATCAGATACGTTCATTGCGGGATTGTAATGAGTTTTTGTTTGATAACTTATAATCCATATGTGATCCATCCTTGTGGTAACTTATAGTCCATTTCATGCAAGCATGTTTTTACATAATGTATCAACATTTGCGGGATTTAAAAAAATATCAATAGCCCCGTAGCGGGGCGAGCTCCCCGCCCCAATGCCGTTACGACACCTGCCAATTCGATAGCATTGTTTTCATTCGATACTAGTACTCAGTACACTAGTGCTGTGTGGTAGCGGCTTCGAATACTACCAACCCTTGTTTTGCTCGTGGGTGTCGTAAAAGACGACTAAGAGCCCTAGATTGACCCGGACCAACTCCATCTGGTACCATTTGGGTCAACGATTACATTCCCAAGGAGGGTTGACGTCAGGCAGGCGGCCGGTCATAAAAGTCATTGCCGAAACTTTTTGCAATATGACAAAACAGATGTCATATTGCGTCGACCCCAAGTAATTGGGATAAGAGCAAGATGATGATGATGTTTATTTTGCTAAAAACACGGACAAAACAACATTTTCTATAAATAAAACCTAGCTAGATCGATTTTTTGGACCCGAATCCTCTAGTATGCCAAGTTTCAACAAAATCGTTGGAGCCGTTTCCGAGATCCTGAATATATATATATATATACAAGAATTGCTCGTTTAAAGATATAAGACTAGCTAATGTGGTCCTACCACTACTATTTATGTCCTACCACTAGTAGTTCCGCCACGGACTATGCTAGCGTTAATAAAAGAAGCAAGTACAATACTGGATTAGTATATATATAACACGAGTATCTCTTTCATAAAGCGCCAAAATCATTTATATATTATGATTTCAAATCATTTTAATACTATAATTATCCAAAAATATATAATGTCGATATAGTATCTTTTTGCAGAAAAAAATGAAGGAAGCGTAGTAGATACTTCAAGAAATGATTGTAAATGTTATGAGTGGCCGGCCTCTCTGACAATCGATCCCGATTGAGACGGCCACTCGTCTCTCGGCCTCTCAAATATTCTTGCTAACGGTTAAGTGATGTACATTCTACATCACTTAAAAGGACGTTCTGCAATATTAACGATAGTCTTCAGTTTTTTAGTAATAAGACTTCACCTGGCACTAAAAAAATAATCCTTGTACTGCGGGTGATTTTGTAAACATGCAATTAACCGTCACAAATGACATCTAGAGGCAAAAATATTGATATTAAAATAAACTAAATATTAAACAAATTATTGGTATCATTTAAACAAGATAAATATAATCTTGTTTATTTCATTATTTAATTTAATAGAAAGACTGCCATTAAGTTATTTAAGAAACAAATAACAATTGAAACTGGTTTTAACTATGATGAGTATAATAATTAGAAATAAATATGCCTATTAACGTCTATTTCCGTGTGGTGACCGAGTAAGAATGCAATTCACCACCCCCTCTCTTGCCCGTGGGCGTTGTAAAAGACAACTAAGGGAGATAATATGCATATAATTTATAGATATTATATGCAATTATTTCCCTTAGTCGTCCCCTTCCTTTCGCAAGAGAAAAAAAACTCGAAACAAAACCTTATATCAACCCGTCTGACGAGCTTGGTATAGTAGGTCAATTTTCCTCCCATGGTGGAGGAAGTCCGAGCCCAACAGAGAGATGGCTACGGGCTGAGATGATGATGACGTCTGTTAAATCATCATCATCATCCTGCTCTTATCCCGATTATTTGGTGTCAACACAATATGTGGAGTACATGGGTATCTTCAATAGGCAGTTTTATAACCGACACCATTTTATACCTGACATTAACTCCCCATGGGAATTTAATTGTTGACCAGACGACATCAGATGGAATGGCCCAGGTCGATGAAATGTACTTAGTCGTATTTTACGACACTCACAAGCAATGTAAATGTTAGTAGTATTCGTAGCTGCTACCACACAGTACGTCTATCATCTATTCCTATAAAATGCTTTGTCCTAAATGACTAACTGACTGATGGATCAACGCACTGTCTAAATCAGTGATTGTAGAAACCTGAAACTTAGAGGGTATGTTCTTTGTATGACGTAGGAATCAGATAAGAAAGGATTTTCCTCAATTCTATCTCTAAGGGGTGAAAAAGGGAGGCAAATTTTGTATGGTACAACGATTCCTTGGTCGTATCCACTTCAAATTTTGCGAAAAGAATGCTTTCAAAAATAATTTTTATACATTTTTAACAGAATTGATAAGAGACGTGTTTCATATTTTATTGAAATTTATCCCCTAACGGGGTTATAAAGGGTAAAAAGTTATATTGAGGGGTCATTTGCTTCGAAGTTAATATAAATATTCCTTAGTGCTTTTGATATAAATTACATTTTAGTTTAACACATGTTTGAGTGTTGACTCAATCCGATTTTTTTCGAAAAAGGTGAAACTCACATAAAAGCTTGGAACAATGCAATTACTCTTTAAAATTGAAATGTCTCCAAAGTCATCGTACTATATTAGTACGGCATTTGAAGGTTTCTAAGCCTTAGAGTTTCCGTGTGGTGACAGACAAAACATAGTGATTTATACTTTTTGGTGACGGAGTAAGGATACAAATCGCTACCCCTTTCTTGCCTGAGGGACGATCTGGAAGACGATCCAGAGATTATTACAGAAATAAATGTAAACTAAAGGCCTGTTTATTAGAGCATAGTTTCTGTAGTAGATACTGATGAATTTTACATGTTGCCTGAAATATAATATGCCTACTATGTACGACGTTTTCAATAATGACATAATATGAAGTATTTCAAAATTCAAATTATTCTAATTTATACACATATAATATAATTTATTTTTATTATTGTAAAGGTATTATTTTTTAAAATGTTTTTGTGTTTTTTCTATTATTTATTATTATTACTGTAATTAGAATTAAATGGATATGGAGATCTATGTAACTTAGCACTGACTTGTAACTTTGTTATCAATAAAGAATACTATACTATACATGTTATATGCAAGAGAAAGCAAACTCGACGTACAAACCTGACTTACCTAGTACAGTAGGTCAATTTTCCTCGCCTTATGGTCCTTCATATGCGGACGCGGACGAAATCACGGACAAAAGCTAATAAATTTCATATAAAATATAAGTAATTAACGTAATAGTCATGTTAGTGATTCCGATGAGCTCGTTTGATTGTATAGATTAATTTCTCAATTATCGTTGAATCGTTGATGTTATGAATCAAAATATAGCAATCATAGAAATAATGCTGCAGTGGTCTAATTATGTTTGCGGCAGTTTCACGTATACATACAGGCCTCGTAACTTTTAATTGCTTCGTGTGACTTGTGCGCGCCTCATTCACGGTGTCTGCCTCCCGTTTCATAAAAGAACTTACTCTTGTATACGTAAAAGAGATGCTACGCGAAGTTTATGTTCCCTTGCAAAAATGCAGAACGACTTTACAGTCGCGCTTTTTTAATCGGAATACCTTATATGGAATACGCATTTTGAAAAATATATTTTAACACAATGTATGCCAAGTTTTTTACGTGTAGTGAAGGAGTAGGAATACAATTCATCACCTCTTTCTTGCTCGTGGGTGTCGTTAAATACAATTAAGGGATACAATGCTCATATAACATATATGCAAGAAAACTCGAAATAAAACGTTATACCAAGCTGTCTGACTAGCATGGTAAAATAAGGTGAATTTCTCTCTTATTACGAAGAAAGCTCGAGCCCAGTATATATAAGCTGAAATGTTGATGATGATTATATCAAATTCTGTTTTATTAAAATTATCATATTTTTTATGTGTTTAGTTACTTACCTCTATATATATATTTCTTGTGTACGTGTGTGTCACTGAACTTTTAGGAGCTAACGTTTAGGAGGTTAAACAGCTGGACTGATGTTGATGAAAGTTTTTGTGTGTGTTCAAGGGAATTCAAGAATAGTTTAGATTCACAATTGGACACGGTAGGTGGCGCTGCAGACGATTACAAGGAGAATTCCTTTTATTTTATATATTTGAACAGAACGTCTGTTGGGTCAAATAGTAACCTAATAATAATAATATAAACAATATAACGATATGGTTTTACGCACCTTAAAAATCAAATCAAATTAATATGCTTCATTGAATGCTGAACTACCATCGACATAATTGCTTACACAATTTGCCTGATGAAAAACAAGCCCGGTGACAAATAATCTTATTTTGACTTATTGCTTATTTATACTACTTATCTGTTACCATTTGATATTCATAATATTATCATTTCATCATCTCGGCTGGTATACGTTCCACTGCTAGCTTCGAGCCTCCTTCACAATAGGCAAGCAATTGTCCTACTATACCTACCATGCTGGTCTGACGGGTTGTTATAAGATTTTATTGCAAATATTCCTTCTCTTGCGTAGATGTTCTATACATATTATATTCTTAGTCAATAAGATAAGGCATGGTGAATTGTACGCTTTCTCTGTCACCAAAAAATATAAAAATGCTTTGTTAACTTAAGCGTGGTTATCGTAAAACATGACTGAGGGATATAATAGGCATATAACGTCTATAATAGAGAAGGAAAACTCGAAATGAAACCCTATACCAACACGTCTGATCAGCGTGGTACAGTAGATCAATTTCCGTCCCATTGTGGTGGAGGCTTGAGCCCAAAAATGGGACGTAAATGAGCTATAATGATGATGAAATACTTATTTTCTTAATTTGGTACCTATTTCAATAAATGTCTTTTCAGCCTGTTTGTCAGCTAGACCTAAAACTATTTTCATAGAAATTTGAATTTTTACCCCTGTTTCGACATAGAAGTACGTTTCACTCGAAGCAACCAAAAGCTTGCAGGAGCATATTATAGTGTTTAGACATATTTCCCAAGTGTAGGTACTGTAATATTGCAGAGTGAGGTAATCCGATTAGGTAAGTATCTCGTAGCGACGAGTTGTTGCTTAGGCCGTCTTAACATGTCGGGATACAAAGCCAACAAGCCCTTCCTTTATAGAGAATATTCTAATCTGTTCCTAATAGCAGATTTTTGGTCTATGTTATATCAAATTAATGTGGTTAGCGGCTTTAAATAACAAATCGTTATGATAAAGTGTTTAATATTATTTTGTTTAAAATAATTCAGATTAAATATAAAAATCTCATTAGGGATAAAATTTTGAGGCTGTCACCTGTCTACCCGTAGTTTTTGTGAAACTCAGGCAAAAGATCACTAAGACTGAACAGTAACACTGTCATAGGAGACTTACAACGCCAGTGTAGAACCGTGTATTTCGACAGGTTGATGGATGTATGGTAGGAATGAGAATAATCTCGACAGAAATATTTTTGTTTAACATATTATGAATCTCGCCGTTACCGCTTAAGATATTTTTAAATAATAGTAGCATGTTTCGGTACATAAATGTGGCTGCAAAATATATTCCTACAGAAATTTCGTTTGTAACATAATAAGAATTATAAATACTGTATCAAGACTCATAAAACTACGTGTCTCTACTGACTCAGTGCTTCATAATTGCACAGCTTAAATCGCTGGTATTATAAACATGAACTTATCATGACTTAGTATACGCGCACAGTAAGGCACACATCATCATAAAATTATAGACACTTCAAAACAGTTAAATGCCCCGGGCTACGGGAGCACCATCGTTCAGCCTTGAACTGGTGATCATCAATCAGTTCATGAAGCGATGCTCTCGCAGTTGCTTTTACTCAGCTACAATTCACCCCATCCCATAGTAGTTGGGGCGGCCACACTATACGCCCTCAAAGATTGCCGCGATCCGACGTGCTCGACATTTACTTGATGAGAGAGGCGATGAAATGTAATAAATTATAGCCGTGTTATTCTGATACTACATTACAGTAGTCGTTACTTTAAAAAATAACAAGTATACATATATTATGACATATATTGCTTTATATTATAAGTATTTTATTTTATTTTGCTATTATAAGTATACATATATTGCTGTGTGGTAGCGGCTTCGAATACTACCAACCCTTGCTTTGCTCGTGGGTGTCGTAAAAGACGACTAAGAGCCCTAGATTGACCCGGACCAACTCCATCTGGTACCATTTGGGTCAACGATTACATTCCCAAGGAGGGTTGACGTCAGGCAGGCGGCCGGTCATAAAAGTCATTGCCGAAACTTTTTGCAATATGTCAAAACAGATGACATATTGCGTCGACCCCAAGTAATTGGGATAAGAGCAAGATGATGAGATGATATATTATGACATAATTTTGTGTTTACATTAGCAAAATTAATATATACGTTACCTTATACATAATTACATCTCATACATAGTCTCAACATGAGGCAATTAGTAGTATTATATATAGTCAAAACAATTCTAAGGGTCTTGTCAATATCTCGGTGTATTTATGCGAAACGTACGACTGTGGTTAATTCTGCCAGTTGGAGTGAAAACACAGGCATTTGTAGACTCTTCATAAAGTGTAGCCGACGTTGTGTGGTCTTTGACAAGTTTTCAGAAGCCATTCTACTTGCTCCCCTAAGTTTCAGAATCGAGTAGCTTCGTGTATTGCTAAATTATCCTTGCTTACGGAACTTTGAAATCGGGAATTTAATTTTAGTTTGAAGGGTTTGAGGATATAATATGTATACTAAGACATGTTTGTCGCATACAATGCGCCTTTTATCTACAGTAACTAACAATAAATTAGTACAAAATTTAAGTTAAAAATTTTTATTGGTATTTTATTTAATTTATCTACTCTTAATTTTCATGTGGTGGCTTTGTAAATACAATTCAACACCTCTTTCTTTCTTTTGCGGTTGTGTTATAAGAGTCCATTAAGGAATATAAGTAAGTAACATAATGATATTAGTTGCTGTGCTATGTGAAGAAGTAACGAAAAAATATGGAAGGAAAATTCGATATAAAATCATACATTAAACCATTGGACCAGCGTGTGATATTCAATTGTGATATCTAAGGTCAAGTGCCGTCGCAGTGGACGAGAGCTGTACTCGATAGACTTAGAGCATATGTCGCTATGAGCTGAGGAAAAACTAATTTTAAGCATATGTTTAATACGATTAATGTGGTATAAGTGATTGTCAGTTATAAAGCAATGTTTGGAAGATCTTTATATATTTTTGTTTTACCCTAAATGAGTGACGGATAGGTCATGCTATATGTTTAGATTAGATTTTCAATTGAGGACATTGGTCTCCTCATAAAATGAATATGATTGATAGGCACATTGACGATTGTAGTGCCCGTTATGACTTTCCCAGTAGCGTACTATTGCCGATGGCTGATAGTCCCTTCGTTAGATTTTACAGCGCCATGGGCGTTGTAAAATAAGACGTACAATAGCTACGATTTGTATTTTTAACGAGTACCTAAGTATGTACTCGAGATTGATAAATACACGCTGTTTAAAATATGATTTTAGGATACGTGACTAATTAACATTCAAAAGTTAAATGGTGTGACGCTTTGATTAAAATGTAGGTAAATTGTTGTTGATTTATTTCACTTAAAATTTATTATTCAGAGTCCTTTCATTATTGCTATGAATGCCTTTCAATTCAACAAATATATATTTGAATCGTCGATGTCTTTCAATTCGTAGTAATTCTGCTAATTATAGATGAAGAACATAGATTTTAAAAATCAAATCGAATCATTTATACTGCATACAATTTACACATCATTTGAAAAAATCTAATAATCTAACACCGGATCGAAATGCGGCCACAAGCTGAGAAAATCCGGCAAGAAATTCAGCATGTTATCATTTTTTTTTTAAATAATTTTAAGTATACAACATATGGTATTGGTTGCAGTATGACGCCCTTCAAAATAGGATATATGTACATATTACTATTATGTGTTTTATTTAGGTACATATCATTATACTCTCATCTCATATTCATTTCACTGCTAGGCTTGATCATCTTCTATAATACGAGTAGGAAGGAAAGTGATCTACTAAAACACGCTGATCAAACGGATTGGTATAGGCTTTTACATGCCGGGCTGGCCACGGACGACCAGGTATAATGGCGTAGGGGAGGAAATACGGTGGATTATGTTGTAGCGCTCAGCCCTTTCGTCACCCCGGATGAAGCGGACGGCGCGTGAGCTGACCATAGCCCACTAGAAAAAAATAGGCTTTTCATTGGAATTTTCTCTCATACATAGATAGTATGCATTTTTTTTTGTGGGTTATGGTAAGCGCACGCGCGGTCCAGTTCGTCCGGGCCGATGAAAGGACGGCGCGCGGGCCCATAACCCACTCGTACCCATGTCACCTCGTTGTTGGGCCGACCACCGGAGTAGATGTAACTTGTCGTCAGTGGTCGGCTCGACGGAATACCCTTTCGGGTAACCTCACCTCTCGATGTCCTGGGACGTCGGTCGCCCTCGCGCGGTCAGCTTCTCTGCGGGTGACGGACAATTCCCCGGACCGATCACCCGCGGCCTCGGCTAGGGCGGCATTAGGCGCAGATACTCGCGCCTGCGCCGCCCGAGTCGCCGGCGGCGGAACGTGTCGCCGAATAGGAGCTTTACTCGCACACGATCCGCCGCTTCCTTCCGTGAGATAACGGCCTCACAGAGGTGGCGACCGCGTCCCAGTTCCTGACGCTGACGAGTATCTCCCTGGCGATGGTCGGCAGCGCCAGGTCGGCACCGGTAATTGCGACGAGTTCACGGCGATCCCCCTCCCATGCAGCACACTCCTCGAGCGTGTGCTGCACCGTGTCCTCGTCGCAACTGCAGTGGTGGCAGGACGGTGTGCTCTCCCTCCTGACAATCTTGTGCAGGTACTTCCCGAAGCAACCGTGCCCCGTCACCACCTGCACCAGTCGGAAGGAAAGCACCCCGTGCGTCCGCTCTAACCACTCCATCAGCACCGGCCGGAGGGCCTCGACGGTCCTGACACCGTACCGAGGATTCTCCAGCCGGACTGCCCAACGGGTAATGACTTCTCGGCGGGCGTCGACCCGCCAGGCGGTAATCTCTTTGATGGAGACCATGCCGCCGCGGGCGCGCGTCTCCGACACCCGCCGATAAATGTCGGCAAGCATCTCCGCCTCCAATAAATAGTATGCATATCATTTCTTTTAGGGAAAAAAGGAAGAGATGAAATTGTATTCTCACTCCGTCACAACCTCGAAAATGACACACGGAATAACTGATTATCATAAATATGAATTTAATTTTTTTTTGTAATATATTATCATTTTCTCACCCATATAACTAATTTTATGCCTAATAGCTTTTTTGAATATATTATCTACGCTTACAAGAAGCCAAAGTTTTGGTGATCATCTGGACTCATTGTCCATTTCTATCAATCTATATTATATTATAAAGTACAACAATAATATTAATATAGAGATTGCAAAGTAAATATATGTTCAGTGTGGTGATGGAGTAAGAATACAATTCACCACTCCCTATCTTGCCCGTGTATGTCGTTATAGACGACTATAGGATATAATATGCACACAATATCTGTGCAAGAGAAGGAAAACTCGACATGAAATCCTATATCAACATGTCTGACCAGCATGGTACAGCAGGTTAAATTCTCTCCCATTGTGGAGGAGGCCTCAGCCCAACAGTGGGACGTATGTGGGCTGTGATGATGATGATGAAAGTAAATGAAGAAGAAAAATAAGTAGTTGAGAATAATACAACAACATCTTCGATTTCTTTTACGGGAGATACACAAAATGCAAATTCAATAACTAGTATAAATATTATTCAAACATTAACGTTAGCTGATGGAAAGAAATCTTCTTAGTGCTTTTGTTAGTTCCTAGAATGTTTTTGTAATATTTAAATTATGACATTTTTATGATCCGATATTTAATTTGATATTTTTACTGACTTAATGCGACCAATATAAAATTATTTGTTTTGTATATTAGAATATTTTTATCGTCTAATAAAATATGTTTATGTTTAATGTCACAATTGAGACAAAATATACAACGGTCTTGAAGTATTATTGTTAAATATCAGGTTGACCGAGCTTCGCTCGGGGTATTTTTGTAGCATTTATTCAGATATATATTAATAGAAAATAAAAAATAAATAATGAAAATTATATAAAAAATTACAAAAAGAGAATAATAATAACACCGAGATTCAATCCGACGCCGTTTGTCGCCGATGTCAAAAATAAAATGAAACCTGACTACTTCGCCATTGAGCTATCGTAACTCTCTTATTTATTATTATTATATATACAAGAATTGCTCGTTTAAAGGTATAAGATTTTTATACTAAAACATATTCTCCATTTTGGGTGGCTGAAAGTAAATAATCGCCTATATATTTTTTTATTTTTATTAAAATATATATAAATGCAAATGTTGTTGAATATCATAGTAAATATTCTAAGATATGTGGTACAATATATTTCACCTATTCTTTCAATAAACATTATTTAATTATGTCACGAAATTAAAAGGAATATTTTAATTTTTGAAGCTCAAGGGAAATTCACAATTACCCATAGACAAGTTTAATTCCTCCTGGAGCGCAAAAGAAATGAACAGACACCTCTACCAAAATGAAAAGAGGCCTGATTTACAACCTGCGTAAAACCCGAGTCCGGATCTTATTAACATTACTTTTTATAACATGACGGGTGTTAAATTGTAACAATGTAAAGTGAAATTTAATTAAAACGTCTAGTTAGTAGGTGTTAACTAGCACCATTAAACTGTGTATTTTATTAAACGTTATGAAACTACTGTAAGCAAATCTTATTCATAACCTTTTAGTTTCATTGTATACTTATACAAAATTATTCCAGTGTCATAATAACACATCTATTTTATAATTTTAGACGTTAGACTCAGTGAAAAATACAATGTTAATTCGGTTTTGGTTAGATTGTCTTGATGTTTCAAGGAATTTTTTTGAAGAAAATCTTAAACGCTAGATTATAGTTTGAAACTGGTTAGCTTAGTTATAAGCTATTATATTTATTTTATTATTATTATAGTTATTAGTTAGTTATAAGCTCGTCCCCTTTTACGTAGAGCTAAGGATTTTGTGGACAAATGTGGGGGTTTTTATTCCTCTGCTTACTCCCTCAAGAATAAAGCCACTTCTTTTCCTGAAGGGGCCCTAAAGAAATGTTTATTTATTATTGCAAAAAATAACTTTTAAACACACTTTTAAATAATATACTATAGTAACTCACCCAGCCCATAACCAAATTATAGTTGGTCAAATTATTTACCCTGTGAAGCAAGTTCATGTTCGAGAACGAATATATACTGTATATAAATAAGTACAAGAATTATTCTATAAATATGGTCTGTAATAAAATTAATACGAGTAAGTAAAATAAACGTGATAATTTTAGCCATATTTTATACACCAAAACCGACAATATTTTACTATTCAATATATTTCATAATAAAATGCCTTCAAGCATAAAATAAGTTACGTATATTATGGAATTTATAACGAGAACCTAGAATAAGGACAAAGAGCAACGAAGGCTGTGTAATTTGGGCCATGTGCCTGAGGCATAACGTATCCATATACGTTCCTAAGTACTGAACCAGAAACTGCTTAAGTTATTTTAATTATGTTTTAAATTTGCTACATGATACGGCAGTTACAAATGAAAATATTATTTTTTATATTGTCAAATCATCATCATCATCTTGCTCTTATCCCAATCCCTTGGGGTCGACGCAATATGTCATCTGTTTTGACATATTGCAAAAAGTTTCGGCAATGACTTTTATAGCCGGCCGCCTGCCTGACGTCAACCCTCCTTGGGAATGTGATCGTTGACCCAAATGGTACCAGATGGAGTTGGTCCGGGTCAATCTAGGGCTCTTAGTCGTCTTTTACGACACCCACGAGCAAAGCAAGGGTTGGTAGTATTCGATGCCGCTACCACACACCATCTTTTATATTGTCAAATATATAATATAAATTATATTAATCTTTTCGGCTAAGTCTGGATAGACAAAATGTTAAACAAAACAATTGAAAAAAACACGCCCCGACGGCTGAGATAAGCTAAGTTTTATTATATGTTGTCATTATCATTTCAGGTCCTATCCGTCCCACTGCTGGGCTTGAGCGTCTACTCTATTATAGGAGGGAAATTGATCTACTTTACGATGTTGGTCAGACATGTTGGTCTACCTTATCGTATTTTTCGAGCTGGTCTTTTATTGTGTTGGGGTTATATGGCTATTATATCGCTTGGTCATCTTTTATGACACCCACAGGAATGGTGAATTGTATTCTTACTTCGTCACTATATATACATATATTATTCTAGGTAACGATTATTATATAAATAAAACGAATTAAAGTTCGTGGGCAATATATCTTTATCGTAGTTCTATCTTCATGTGATCACTAGGTATAACAATGTTAAGAATATGTTATCATCCCTCAGTTTTCAATAGAATTTGTAATAAAGCAGCTAAGTGAGCGTCAGGGATGTGGTCTGCAACCACGATTGACAATCGGTCTACCAATCATAGTAATTAGGAATACATTCCAGTTTCGGCCCTTGTCTAGGAGTAAATGTGCATAGCCTGATGGATGATTAGATAGCATTCTTAAGCAGTCATTAAAAAAAAGAAAAAGCAGTAATTTGAATTAGATACGAATAGTTAAATAATTAAAAAGAAACTCTTTGTCATTTGTATATACAAATATTAGTATTCATTATTATAGCTCATACATCTCTCACTGCTGGGCCCAAGCCTCCTCCACAATAGGAGGGTAATTGACCTACTATACCATGTTGGACAGGTGTGTTGGTATAGGGTTTTATTTCGAGTTTTCCTTTTCAATATTAGTAGAAAATATATAGAACAGCTATAATGTAAAATAACGTACGCCGTGTTACGACATAATACATGGCCTCTTTAAATAAAATACGGTGAAAAAGCCTTTTAAATTCCACCTCTGTGTGAAAAGTACTGTAATGTAGCGCTATAGGTAACAAAATAATTTAAAAATTTAAATATTACCTTTTTTTTTTTTTATTGCAAACGGTGGCAAACGAGCAAGCAGTACACCTGATGGCCTTTACAAGGCCGTTGCCTACCGCGAAGAAAGTGAAGGGAGTGTGAATGCGTGCATTACCTAAACCCTCCACACGCAAACACCCTCAGAAAGTTGGGCTTCCGGCTCTCTCGCTCACCGAACGAAGCGCAGTAACAAATCGCTACTACTCAGACGTCGATTTTCTGCGAGAGTGTGGTACTGCCCCGGACGGACCGGCCCGCGACTGTAGACGGATAACTGTCGACAGTGTGGTCCTACCATTCTTAAAGGTTGGTATATATATATATATATATATATATATATATATATATATATAGGATCTTACCTTTGAAAGGATGGAGGATGGTAGAAATATGTCAAATTAATGTTGTTTAAGAATTTCTCGGTGTCGACTTTCAGTAAGGTAAGATAATGTTACTCTTTTGGTCTCTTGGGTCGCTCCATCATGTCCCTACTTCACGGTTGGAGAGTATCGTTGCGGTTAATGTAAGAGTAATCAACCATTCCAGCGTCAAGTTTTTACATGTATTTATAGCGTATTTATGTATATCTTATATCTTTCAACGAGCAATTCTTGTATGTTTCTATATTTCTATATACTTTTATATTTTCAGAATCTCGGCAACGGCACCAATGATTTTCATGAAATTTAGTATACTAACGGTTTCGGAGGCCCGTCCGTAGAAGTTTATGGGCTATATATGATCACGAGACGATCACTAAGACTAATAAGAGCGGAGCGGAGCAACAATGAAAAATGTTTCAGAATCGGGTTTCTTTTCCTTTTCAGAGCTTCCGCTGCGTGCACTACATAAACGGTTAGGTTTCGCAAAAATCATGTGTGACAGATTTGTATTATTTAAAAATATTTTCATCTTCTACGTAAACAAAATCGCGGGTTAATGTTAGCATTAGCCCAAAGTAACTGTTCCACACAGACGAAGTCGCGAGCATAAGCTAGTTAGAGATATAGCTTAAAAAGGGTTAATAATAAACTACGTAGTACCTTATATGAATAAGCATGTGCGTAAAAATTAGAGGTTTTTTTTTTAATTCGACATTCAATGGAATTTTCAGTATTGTATCGTGACAGGACCATGCTGTTGGCAGTTGTCTGTCTACAGCCGCGGGGCGGTTCGTCCGAGGTAGTACCACACTCTCGCAGAAAATCGACGTACCAGTAGTAGCAATTTTTAAATAAAACTACTTTACGGATTTTATCGCGTTTGTATTTGATTTTTGATTGCCCGACGTTTCGAACACTTTGCAGCGTTCATGGTCACGGGCGGACTAAGATGTCTCACGTCCAATAAGTCATCGTTATTACAGAAAATTTATAATTATCTACCCGATACAGAAATTAATTATTAAATATTGACCCAGATTTTGATACAAATTTATTGCCAGTGTAAGAAGAAAATGATTTTATATGAAAAAATTATTGTTTATTGCAGTCTTGTGGTGGTCTTTTTGGATTTATTTTTAATAATGTTAATAACAGGATCCCAGCTTGATGGTAACACCATCCAGCCATCCTCTTTATTGAAATTTTTGTGTTTTTTAATCTTTCTTTTAATAGCCTCGCGTACCATTCTAGGCAGGTATCGGTTCTTTTGCGAGGATTTGTGGTTTATCAAACCTGATGTTATGGCGGGCGCGGCCCTGACTATGTTCACAGACTATAGACTTAGTGTGATGGCGCGGGCGGTGCTTCACATCAAGACACTGTGAGCACTTATCGTATAGATTTGACCCACAATAATAGCTAAAGATAATTTTATAAATTAAAACCTCTTAGTAACATAAAGTGAGCCGCCTTCAAAATTAATATTAATTTAGCATCACGTCACCTGAGTTTTCTTGCCGGCTCTTTCTCAGTGTGGCCGTGTTCCGATCCGGTGGTAGTATACTAGATTGTTAGGTTTTTCAAATATAATTACTAATAATTTTAATGTTAAATAATTACTAACCATAAACAATATAATTTTTTTATATAGAATCATTTTCTTCTTACACTTGCAATAAATTTGTATCAAAAAGTGGGTCAATATTTAATAACTAATTTTTGTATCGGGTGCGTAATTATAAATTTTCTGGAATAACGATGGCTTATTGGAAGTGTGATATCTTAGTCCGCCCGTGACCATGAACGTTGCAAAGTGTTCGAAATGTCGGGCAATCAAAAATCAAATAGAAACGCAATAAAATCCGTAGTTTTATTTAAAATGTGTAATACTCGCGTAAACATCAGAAATCATTAGTAGCAGTTTGTTACTGCGCTCCGTTCGGTGAGCGAGAGAGCCGGAAGCCCAACTTTCTGGGTGGGGTGGTTCTTTTTACACTCCCTGCACATTATTCGCAGTAGGCAGCGGCCTTGCAAAGTTCCATGAGCGGCAGCAACACTTACCACCAGGTGTACTGTTTATTGTTTGCCATTATTTGCAACAAAAAAAAAGTATATTAGGTACCCTAATACTCAAATAAAATATAAACTGTTTTACAACTCATATGTATATGTTTCACCCACATATACAATATACACTCATTTGCAAAAAAAACGGGCACCTAAGCAATGAACCATTTCAAATGTTAATATTTCTTTGTTTGATAATTATAGGTAGTTTTATCCACACAATTTGCTAAATTAATAAGAAAATAATCGTTTTCATCAGTATTTCATAAAATTTAGATACAATTTATGGGAAATAATGCTAAACCTCGCTAGTAGTGTATATTCGCTAGTAGTGCATATGCTCATGAAGTAAAAATAAAAAAGTTTTTTTGTTTGTTTTTCTTTAATAAAGTAAAAGCAGATAAATGTTTAGTATCGAGTGTGACCCCCTCTAGCTAAAATCACAGCTTGAATTCGTCTGGGCATGCTAGCGAGTATATCCCGGATACTTGCTTGCGGAATACGTTCCCACTCCGCAGTAATCACATTCTTCAGCTCTTTGATGGTCTGCGGAGCCGGGTGTACTGATCTCACACGCCGTTTCAGAACGTCCCAGACATGCTCTATGGGATTGAGGTCGGGACTTCGAGCTGGCCAATCCAAACGACGAATGCCGACCTCTTGCACATACGCATTAACATCGCGGGATCGGTGGGCGCGAGCATTGTCGTCCATAAAAATCGAGTCTTCACCTAGAGCGGCCAATGCGGGTTGTGCATGAGAAATTAGAACTTCCGTTATGTATCGATGCCCAGTCAGTGAGCCGTTTTCAATGAAGACTAACTCTGTACGATCCATTGAATTTATTCCTGCCCAAAACATAACAGAGCCCCCACCATAAGGTGTGATTTCTTCGAAACATGCCTCTGCAAAGCGTTCTCCTTGTCTTCTTAGCACTCGCCGACGTCGATCTTCACCGAACAGAGATATCCTGGCTTCATTAGAGAACAAAACCCTATTCCAATCGTCTTGAGTCCATGATTCACAATTTCTAGCGAACCTAAGCCTGTGAACTCTGTGCTCACGGAGTAATTTGGGGCCGCGGGCCGGGCGGTGACTGCGTATATTGGCAGCGAGAAGCCTCCTCCTGACCGTCCATAGACTAATATGCACATTTCTTACTTCTTGGAGGTTGTTCTTAAGATCCACATACGAAGATTTGCGATTTCTCAATGCGCGACTCACAAGAAAACGATCATCCCGTGGTTGGGTACATGGTTTTCTTCCAGAACCAGGCCTTCTCTCGACGGAACCAGTCTCCTGATATCGCTGCCAGGTCCTTTGGACTGTCGAGCGACTAACATTTAGCCTCCTAGCCACGAAACATTGGCTGCAACCCTCTTCAAGCAGCGCGATAATTTTGGTAGCTTTTACCACTTTATCTACCATTTTTGATACAGCCAAACAGCATTAAATAAAGCTTTGACAGTCAAGGATATGAAATTAATCGATAAAAATTGAATAAAAGTTATGAAAGTCGATGTTAACTTCTGGAACTTCGCGCCAAAAATGTAGGATAAAAAGGGGTTTTCTGTAAAAATGAACATCAAATGAAAAATTGAATTTAGAACGTACTTTTTTAAATACCACAGCATTTTTAAAACCGGCCAGTAACGTGTACAAACGATTGAAACCTTTTTGGTATTGTATCTTTTTAAATATGAATGAAAATCAAAACCGCCCGTTTTTTTTGCAAATGAGTTTAGTACGTTAACTGAGTTGACGTAATATTTCAAGTTTTCTTACAATGATACTATGTGCTGACATTGTAAAGTTACGTTACAAAACTTAGTGTAAATTAAAGCAATAAATAGGAACAATATTCACAAGAGCGAGGTTGCTAGTACGTAATATTATAATTATTTACGTATGTGGCTTTTCGGCAAATTGTTAACATTTATCAACTCAAGTCATATACGTTTTACTGCTGGGCTAGAGCCTCGGAGGAGAGAAATTGGTCTAATATACCTCGCTGGTCAGACGTATTGGTTTAGGGCTTTCTTTCGAGCTTTCCTTCTTTTGGACAGCTGTTAAAAACCTACGTCAACCCGTCTGGACAGTATAGTATAGTAGATTAATTTCATTCATTGTGAAGGATGCGCGAGCCCAGTACCTTTACTTACCCGTAGGAGTCTCAGGAAATAGCTTCGGTAGCAGCGCCTATTTAGACGTTGACAGTCTTGTGGATAGAGAAATATATAGTTTGATGGAAAAAGCTACGAGTAAGGTATGATAGATTTTTTTTTCGCTATGATACTGACGACTGTTTATTTCTGTATACCTCAAATATTGGCGGTGTGGTCTCGCTGAGGGAGCTCACCGCCTGGCGCGTCGACGCCCGCCGAGACGTCATTGCCCGTTGGGCAGTCCGGCTGGAGAGGCCTCGGTTCGGGGTGCGAATCGTAGAGGCCTTCCGGCCGGTGCTGATGCAGTGGTTAAAAAGGCGGCACGGGGTGCTCTCCTTCCGACTAGTGCAGGTGTTGACGGGGCATGGGTGCTTCACCAAATACCTGCACAAGGTCGTTAGGAGGGAGAGTATACCGTCCTGCCACCACTGCGATTGCGACGAGGGCACGGTGCAGCATATGCTCGAGGCCTGCGCCGCTTGGGCAGCGCAGCGCCGTGAACTCTTCGCAATCATCGGTGCCGACCTGACTCTGCCGACTATCGCCAGGGCGATTGTAGGCAGCGTCGAGAACTGGGACGCGGTCACAGCCTTCTGCGAGGCAGTGATCTCGCAGAAGGAGGCGGCGGATCGCCTGCGCGAGGAGCGCAGCCTCGATGAGGCGATCCGCCGCCGTCGACTGGAGCGGCGTAGGCGCGAATACCTGCGCTTCATGCCGCCCTAGCTGAGGCCGCGGGTAACGTGACCGGGGAATTAGTCCGTCACCTGACGAGAGGCCGACCCCGTGAGGAAAGACCAACGTCCTCCCCGAGGGGGGGACGTCGGTCAATGGGAGGGTACCCCAAGTAGGGAGTATTCCGTCGAGCCGACCACTGATGACAAGTAACCCTGCTCCAGTGGTTGGCCCAACGACGAAGGCGACGTGCATCGTGGGTGGGTCGCGGGTGTGCGTGCTTACGCCCCTACCCACCCCAAAAAAAAAAAAATACCTCAAGTATTATATGATATCTATAATATAAAAATGAATCGCTGAATGTGTTGCTAAGCGATTTCGCTAATTCTTTTTTTAGGATATTCCTTGAAGTACGAAGATGGTTCTTACGTAGAGAAAATTTGAACAGTTGCCGAAGACGGTCTAAAAACAACACTTTTCGATACTCCATACAAACGATTCGTAATAATACTTAAAATTCAATTTGAACTTTAATTCCATACTATAAAGTTCAAGTGTTAGTGGAGAGGTTTCGGGCAGGAAAAACAATTGAGTGACGTTATTATCATATATATATTGATGTCAAACACAAAATTTTAGATGTTTTTATTTTTTAACGAAGTATTAAAAAATCTAAAAATTTAAAGTATTGACTGTTAGGCGGTACGAAGTTAGGCGAGTCAGCTAGTATGATACTGATTTTAGTATGTAATTATCTGTCAAAGAAACCGCAACGAAACACGTTATGTTAATTCACAAAGATATTGTAATAACTACCTATATATATTGTTATTTAATAATAATGTCGAACAGTAAAAATCTTTGCTACAGTAATTTTGACAAGAGTTTCGACTAATCATCTCAAATCGTGTATTAAAGGGTTAGTACAAAATATCTGTAGATACTTAAGGGTCAGTTAAGTGGTCCTTTCACAGACTACCTTTACTCGTAATCTCTAATCTCTGGTTACACTTGACGTCTAACATTTTCTAGTGGATTCATTAACCGTATCTAACGTCTTTTGTGCTGTATCGAAAATTTTCTCGAAGTACTCTTTCAATGGTAGCTTTATTAAGCTTCTCTGAGATAAGTACTTTTTACAATTAAACTCTGAACTTATTTCAAACAATAGATAAAAATAAAATTTTATTAAGTTTTTTTATTATTCTTTTGCTAACAATATTTTTAATTTCTCATAATCATACTAAACATATACAAGTTGGTGAATTGTATCTAACTATGTCTGTATGGTGATGGAGTAAGAATACACTTCACCACGTGCTGTGGCTGTCGTAAAAGACGACAAAGGGATTAAATATGCATATAACCTCTATACAAGAGAAGCAAAACTCGAAATGAAACCCTATACCAACACGTCTGACCAGCGTGGTATAAGTAAGTAAATTTTCCTCCTATTGTGGAGGAGGCTCGAGCTCAGCAGTGGGACGTATATGAGCTGAAATGAATGAAATTAATACTAATGATATTTTAATTTTCAAATATCCTTATTTTATGATAGTTAAAGTAAAAACAATACCATTAACAGATATATGGTTTGTTACGTTGTTTGTATAGTAAAGTGATAATGTGTTCTAAAATTATATTCACAAAAGCTATGAAGATCTTGACAGGTGTAATAGTGTCTCAGTTTGAAGAAGGGTAGAAAAAGGTCCGGAAAGTAGACATCTGTTCATATAATAAAAGAAATGCCGAAACAAAAAACTTTATTGTAAAAGGATTGACTATGTATATTGATGGTTTATTAGTCTTTGTTATGTTTCTGTTGTCTTTATATGTATACAATGTAATAATGTAATTAGTTGTAAGTACACCACCCCCTCTCCTGCCCGTGGGTGTCGTAAAAGACGACTAAGGGATTAAATATGCATATGACATCTACGCAAGCGATGGAAAACTCGAAACAAAACCCTATACCAAACTGTCTGACCAGCATGGTATAGTAAGGTTAATTTCCCTCCTATTATGGAGGAGGCTCGAGCCCAACAGTGGGACGTATATGAGCCGAAATGATGTACACGTAAATACTCCTTCCATCAATCAGCCTAGCGACTGTTGGGGCTCCCTACGAAGGGAAGATAATGCCATAATGGCCACATTTTGTATGCGGCTAACGATACCAATTGATATCATAAGTATAGTAGGAGAAGTTGCTCCTCATTCCCATGATTATCCCTTTGCCGGTTTTTTACGATATCCACGGCAAATTATGAGGTAGTGACAGATTGTTAACCCGTTTCCACACAACGTAAAATAAATACGGTTACTGGTTCAATTTTTAAAGAATCTATGAGGGGTCTATCTTGATATTGCATTACTTCCATTAAAGGAAGCTCGGTCAAAGGAAAGGAAAATTTGGCACACAAACGTCGGACGTTTGCTATATTGCAATGGTTGTAATGTTTTTTAAATAAATTGTTAAAATATTAATATTAAATAACGGAAATTCGGTGTTTTCTTTATTAGTTTTAAATATCAGCCACTAATATGAACCATTTTTGCTAATGATTTTGCTTTAAACGTTTAAAGTTAGTCTATCGACTTTAGAAAATCGATGTTTGTATTACAGTGAAGGATATAAAGCACGGAGCATATACAAAGAGGAGTCGGCCTAAGCAACTGTGCACCGTGACTCAACTAGGTCCTGCCGTCATCACGTTAACATCAAATAGTGGGCGTGGCCTATTAGTCTGTTGTCGACTCTACCCGTGTTCGTATTGTGGACACAGTTATATTTTTGGTGTATTTTTGCTTTATTACGCCGACAATCACTAAGTTTTGTGTTTTATCATGTAAATAATACTCCGATAAACGTTCAGATGCTATGGAAAGAATCACATTTAATTTCATAAGTATATTTATTCATACTTTATTAAAATAATTTCTAGAAAAATCCTTTGACGATTTCATGTTCAAATATAATTCTACTCAACGTTAGATGGCACTACTTTTCGTAATGGGACCTAGAACTATAAAAGTAGATAAAGCTCAGACTATTAAGATTATCGTAATAACTAATGAACACAAGTATTTAAATTAATATCTAAATACTTTTACCTGGACAAAAATGATTTTTACATGTAGTTTCACAAATATTTTGTAAATAATGCGCCATCTGTCGCCAACTATGAACAGCCATAAAAGTGTCAAAATCCCAGGGTCGTAGTTAGAACACAATTATTATATTAGGATTTTTCATCAAAGAAAATAACTTTTAAACTACTTTAAATAAACCTATTATAATTAAACTGTATTTTTTTTATGTTCTAGAATACCGGCTAATAATAATCTTAAGAAGCAATGGATTTCAAAAATCAATAGAAAACCTGGAAGCCTACAAAATATACAAAGATTTGTTCTTCCTATTTTAAGGATGAAGATTTGATCATAACTAGCAAACGCTTTAGAAAACTAAAGGATATTTGTGCGTTTTTTTTGCAACGATTGAAGTTCAGCAAAGTGATAATAGTTAGATTGATGCCCGTAAATTTGCCATTTTCTATGAATTTTTAATTCCAATCTAAAAATATTAATGCTTCCGTGTGGTGACGGATTAAGAATACAATTTGCCACTCCCTATCTTGTCCGTGGATGTCGTAAAAGACGACTAAGGGATATAATATGCACATAAGACCTGTGCAAGAGAAGGAAAACTCGAAATAAAACCCTATGCCAACATGTTCAGCACGGAATCATCTCAGCCCATATACGTCCCACTGTTGGGTTCGGGCCTCCTCCATAATGGAAGGGTAATTGACCTACTATACCACGCTGGTCAGACGTGTTGGTATAGGGTTTTATTTAGAGTTTTCCTTCTCTCGCATAGATGTTATATGAGTTTTATATCCCTTAGTCGTCTCGTACGATCACCCACGGGTAAGATAGGGGGTGGTGAATTGTATTCTTACTCCGTCACCACACGGATAAATCAGCACGGAATAGTAGGTTAAATTCCCTCACATTGTGGAGGAGGCCCGAGCCTAATAGTAAGACGTGTGTGGGGTGCGATGATGATGACGAATATTTATGAGTTTTCAATCTAATAATGTATATAATTTAAGAAATATATGATGCAAAAGAGTATTTCATTTTTACTATTCGAACCAATGTCTCCCTTTCTCCTTTATTTATTAATGATACAATTGCACTCTATGTAATTTCTTGATAAGATTAACGAGGTTGAGCACGTCACAAAAATGTTTAAACTGGTGGTGGCGTCGAAGACCGTTTTTGTATGAGAAAAGACAAAAAGAAAGAAATAATACTAAGTAACTTTTACTAACTAGTAATATACACTGATGATCTAACTGGGGTTTTCATTCGACAATCCTTTAGAAACCCAAACAAATAATTGTATTATTTGGTCGTATGAAAAGACAAATATGAAAAAAAAATAGACTTTAAATCTTCTGAGTTAATTACATACATAGAGTGCATTTCTAGTGAATTGTCGAACGAGAAGAACAGTACCTAAAGGAAAATGTATTTTTCCTAAAATATTAATATTATAAATAATGCTGACAAGCCTTATAAGAAAATTCGTGGTTAAAAACAGTAGTCAATCACCTATTCACTATGCAGAATTATATTTGAATAGAGCAAACGGGTAATAAGATTGTGTATATATATCTTACAAATAAAAAAATAACTCTGCCTGATATAAGTAAATTCTGAGTACGTCCCTGTTGCGCCACACACTTACTAACATCTAGTGCCAGATAGCTCAACTACTTAAAAATACGCAACTAGTACTTATGCTAATAGCCGGTAGATGGACATAAAGGAGGGAGTGAGACAGCATAAAGGAGGGAGTAAGACAGGTTATAACCCCTCACCCCCTGTAACTGCCACGCATTGTTTCATAGAAAATTTTAATTACAACAGCTCCTCTTTGTACTTACTCCGTAATATAAAGTCTCCACTTGATGTATTTTAGGTAATGTTTGTTGGCAAGTTCCAGTATTGGTTTGGCTGAGATATAACCGAAATGTTTTTCGCAATAAAAACTATGAATTTGTGTCAGCGGGACGGCAAATCGAAATAATACCAAATACCAACCCATTTGACTATCGTGATATAATTAGTTAAAACCCGCGCCATTAGGGAGAAGTATCGAACCCAGTAGAGGAAAATGTATACTGTGTAGTGGAACTGAGATGATAATAAACTACATACAAAAGATATTAACATATAAAAAAGTATTAAGCCGTACATTATCTATTTATAAATATGACTATACAAACACATTAGGACGGGTGAGAGAGTATCTGAAAGAGCAGATGTAATCGAAATAAAAAATATTTACAGAACCAGAAATGTCGATTCTTTTTACTGATTGAATCGCGTCTTTCTGGTAATCCAAATTGTGAAATATGTAGAAAGATATGGAGAGAAAGCTGAAGCTTTTCACGTGTCACGAAATACATTTACACGGCCTTTGTAAATGAGCTATTATTATGCCTATATGTATATGAGAGAGACGGAGGTATAATAATTTCATACAGTATTTATTTTTTTAGTAAAATTTAGAAACTGTTTTTTATAAGCCCCATAAATGATGTCATTCGACTATTAGGCGCGAAATTCTCGTTTAATGATGGTAAATACTTTTTATTCAATTTAATTAAAATTTCTTGAAGATCCATCATTCTCTAAAATATCTATTATTAATTAAACATCGATGAATAATGGTAATATTTGTACATAGGTACATATAATAAACTGCACAGATGAAGGAGTAATCTAAGTATTGACCTCTTGTACTAAACGTCTTTGCTTCGATCCTTGTAGAGGTTCTTCAATTCTTTTACTGATGGATTTTCTCGATTCTGAATATTTCAATTCCATTGCAAATATTGAAATTAATGTAATTGTGAAAGTGTATGCTTGTTACTTTTTCTGATGATACCGCTTTATTAGGAATTTGTGAATTTCAAATTGCAAACAGGTCATTTGTTAATTGGATCTACCTGTAGGGTGATAATAAATTCATGGGCGGCGCAGTCGCGAGTACCTGCGCCTGATGCTGCCCTAGCCGAGGCCGCGGGTGACGACCGGGGAATAGTCTGTTACCCGTAGAGAGGGTAACCGCGTGAGGGCGACCCACGTCCCGGGAGGGCCGTCGGGTACTCTACGCGAAAGGGTATCCCGCCGTGTTGGCCACGGACGACAAGGAATTCGGTACCGGTGTTCGGCCAAATGGCGGAGGAGAGGGAGTGGTTTATGAGGCCGCACGCTGTCTTTTCGTTACTCTGGGCGAAATGGACGGCGTGTGCGCTGACCATAGCACACTCAAGAAAAAGGGTGATAATAATTACGTACTTTCGAATGAAACTCACAATTAATTAAATACATTATTTATAGGCCCGTGTCGAAACAGGTTAAGAGTACAATATGTCAATACTCTTTACTTTTTTACAGGGATTTTAAGAAATGAATAAGACCGCACCAGGGTCACAGCATTCTCTTGGGTGGAACTTATAACAGCAATCACAATCGCTATACCACTTGTCAAGCTTGGCAATTATTGCATTATTCTCCAATGGGTACTAATAGGGTACTCTGATCAATGGATGGATTTAAATTGACCTACTATTAACTGTGTAAGTAATAACCACTATGTAGGCTTTCTGTACTAATGTTATACAATCACTCCTTTACTAAGCGAAACAGTTTTTGAAGAGTTTGAAATTTATTATTCTTTTTTCATTCAAATCTTGAGTCATATTTAATTCTCTTGTTAACGAGTATAGACTTACTACTATGATATTGATATTTATTTTTATTCATCGCAGCTCATATACCTATCACTGTTAGGTTCGAACCTCCTCCACAATGGGTGGGAAATTCACCTACTATTGCACGCTATCCAGACGGGATGATACAGGGTCCAAGTTTTTTTTTCTCTTATGGCGAATTGTATTCTTATTCCGTCACCACACGGCAAAATTCCTGCAAGCAAATAATATTTTTTTTATTATTAACTTTTACTATACTACTATATTAACGTCTACCATTGATTTTAGGCGAGTATAAACTGACAAAGAAATCACCGTCACTTCTATTTTCCTGCCTTTCTTTTAAATATATAAAATTTAGCCGGGTTGAACTCGTTCATAAAAGTATAATATATTTTCGTATATATTATGTAACTTTTAAATATTTTTATAAAAGAAACGAGCAAGGCGATATAATTTGTAATATAGCTAGCTTTATAAAATGTAATGTAAGTCCTATTTAATTTTAATTAAATAGGGTTAATTAAATTGATTTTATTTAAGACATGTTGCGTGGTACATTGCTCGTAGGTGTCGTGAGAGACTATTAAGAAATTTAGACGTAAACATGGTATTCTCAAGGAGAGTTGATGGTAGGCATAACTTTTACAATAATATGTGAGATGGATGAAACGTACATATTGCGTTGACTCCAAGTAATTAAGACAAAAGCAGGTTCAGTGATCAGGTTTTGTTTAAGACATTTGTAATATTGTTATTAATTACAATGCCAAATAACATCGTTCTAATATGGGGAATGAGATGCAGATTGCTGGCATACGGATAGACAGAGAGACAGCGGACATTTAGTAATAATGAAGGATATTTAGTATGAATGAATTAGAAATAAGTACGAAACCGTAAAAATAAGTATTTTTTCATTGTTCATGTGGGCTTTTGTGTATCGTTCACCAAACCATAAAACCGAACTCAAAAATTCTTTCATTAACACAAAGCTACATTACTAGCGAGTAATATAGGCTATATTTCATCTCCGTATGTGCACTGATACGGGCAATATGCAGGTAAAACCACGGGAATTTGCTGGGAGTCCATATTATTTGAAATTAACAGCATTTGTCGCAATATTTACATATTAAAATAATTAAACGCTGCTCATTAATGATGCAAATTGGCAAATAAGCTACTGTTGGTTGCAGTACTGACCCATCATGAGACCGCTAAATAAATGGATAAACTCTAAATATATCTATTATTTTTAATATTGGTCGGAATACCGTCCACAAACACGGCCTAATCCTGTCCAAAATAGACTAGGTAATACAGTCTGCAGGATGTAAATATCCAGTATCATATCACACATCAACGACTGCACAGATGGCGTAGTGGTTAAGATACCGAACTGACGTGCCAGTGTCGCGAGTTCGAATCCCACGCAGGAAAACACGTTGTGCGATCCACAAATTATTGCTCCGAGTCCGGATGTAATTTGTATTCGTTGATTATTTGTAAAGTCTCCAGCGATGCAACGATTATTTCATTAGTCTTAAAGATCTATATTGTTGTTATTAGTTACATCACCATCATCCAGCCCATATACTCGCCACTGTTGGGCTTGGGCCGCCTTCATTATGGGAAGGAAATTGACCTACTATACCGCGCTGGTCAGACTTGTTGTCATAAGGTTTTCTTTTGAGTTTTCATCTTCTTGTTGTATACATATTACATCCCTTAGTCGTCTTTTACGACACGCACGGCCAGGAGAGGGAGTGGTGTGTGGTGGTATTCTTACTCCGTCATCATATAGAAGATTAGTTACACAAATTAATCTATACTAATATTGTAAAGATGAGTAATTTGTTTGATTGCGCTCTCTTATCTCAGGAAATACTGATTAAAATTGAAAAATTCTTTAAGAGTTGTGTAGTTCATTTATTGGGGAAGACTATATGTTATATATTATGACGCTACGACCAAAAGGAGTATTAATAAAAAATGTTGCAAAAGCAGGTTTCTATTGATAGTTTTCGTTACGTCGCAGTGCGTTATTATAGGCTTACTGCGCACTTTCTCATGAACTTCTCTTTCTCTCTCTTATGTGATGCAAACGAAGTCGGGCGAGTCACTTAGTGAAAGATAAAACTCAAAATAGAAATTTGTTTTAGTTTCTACTTCAGTTAAGATGTGTGACGAGAGAATAATTCATGACTTTGATTTAGGAAAGTAGTTGTAATTTCGATGGCCAGGTGGCATACAGCCAGGCCATGGTTCACTGACCAAAATAAAGGCACGATCTAATTTCATCATCGTAGTTCTAATGTATATTCTATTCTATTTTATTATATACATCTATTATTAAGACAAGATATATGATTGAAGAAATAATTTTCTTCTTATATACTCGTATGTCCACGTTATGACATAAAGATCGATTAGCGATTAGGAGAATTCTTCTAGTGATTCCTCTGCCGCAGTTCTACGGAGAATTAAGGAATTATTAATTATAATTAATATTTAATTACGTATTGCAATAATAACTCGTCACTGCACGTATCTCATATGTAGTTCAATAATTAATTTAATAATATCTGGTTCACCGAGCTTCGCTCGGAATATTTTTGTTGTATTTTTGTCGTATTTATTTAAATATATATTAATAAAAAATAAAAATTAAATAATGAAAAAAATATAAAAAATTACAAAAAGAGAATAATAATAACACCGAGATTCGATCCGACGCTGTTTGAATGCCAAAGTAATACAAAAACAGAACTGGATAACATCCTAACTGAGCTACCGTAACTCTTAACATTGACAACGAAATTTGAATTCATATTCCTTTAATTTTTTTTTTTAAATTTTAATTTATAGATTTGACCCACAATAATAATAGTTAAAGATAATTTTATAAATCAAAAATCTTTTAGTAAGACAAAGTAAGCCGCATCTAAAATTAAAAATCAATATTAATTTAGCATCATGTCCCCTGAGTTTTCTTGCCGGATCTTTCTCAGTGTGGCCGCGTTCCGATCCGGTGGTAGTATAATAGTTTTGTTAGTTTTAAATCAACAAATTGTAACAATAATTGCTACAAATTTAATAATTAATAATTACTAACCATAAACAATATAATTTTTCATATAGAATCATTTTCTTCTTACACTGGCAATAAATTTGTACTAAAATGTGGGTCACAATTTAATAAATTTATAACTAATTTTCTGTATCGGGTAGATAATTATAAATGTCTGTAATAACGATTACTTGTTGGACGTGAGACACCTTAGTCCGCCCGTGACCATGAATGCTACAAAGTGTTCGAAACGTCGGGCAATCATAAATCAAATACAAACGCTATATCTATACCAATAAATAAAATTGGAGTGTCTGTTTGTAATGTCAAAATAATAGGCTTTTTTCATGCTCACACGGTTATTTGCACGACACCTATGCCTAAAATAGCAATTAAAAAATTTTTGTCTGTCTGTTTGTTCCGGGTAATCTTCAAAACGGCTGGTCCGATTTCAAAAATTCTTTCACCAATGGAAAGCTATAATATCAGGGCGTAAACTAGGCTATATTTTATCCCGGTATTCCCACGGGAACGGGGACTACGCGAGTAAAACGACTATAACCTATAACCGAAGCGAAGCGAGGTTGGGTTGCTAGTAATCCGTAAAAGTAGTTTTATTTAGAATGTGTAGTGCTCGCGTAAACATTAGATATCATCGAGTTATATTCTTGGTCAGTCACCACACGGATAAATCCATTAACACTATATAATGATCTAAGTGATTGTGACTTAATTAGCTATTTACTAGTATTGAATAATTGCTGTTGAAACGTTCACAATGTTATTGAACAAAACAATTAGTATGGTTGAACATTAACGATGCAAATTGACGTATAAGCTATCATTGTACGCCGAAAGCTGGGTACTGCCACAAAATAAACAATGTACAAAATAGGAGCTTATATCCGTTATAAAATTACTCTCCAATTTTCAGATTGAAAGATAACATTCACAATCTCTGGGTCGATACTGGTAGGGAAGTTTAAAAATGTTTACATTATTACAGAGACAATGTTTCGTGAATAAGTATCTTATTTTTAAGAAGGTTTAAATTAAACGTTTTCGTTTAGAAGACTTTTTAATGTTTCGGTCCATTTTTATGTTAGTTATAAAGCTATATTATATGAGTTTATGTTTCATTACCTATGGCCGTAGCTTTTTCGCGTGCATTTTACTTGTTGCTGTATTATATATCAAGACTTGCATTTACTAATTAAGCATCATTCAGCCTATCGTTGTCCACTGCTGGACTTAGGCCTGCCCGCAAATTTTGCCACAAAGTGTCCGGTCCTATGTTGCCTACATTCATCGATGCCCAGCAACTTTCGCCAGGTCGTCGGTCCATCTAGTGAGAGGGTGTCCTACACTGTGTCGTCCGATACGTGGTCCCCACTCTACTAGTTAACCTCTCAAAATAAAGACGCCCGTTTTTAATTGAACAAACTCTTTTATTATATAGCTACAGCTACATCAAACTTTATTAAATTTTCAAGAATTTTTGCATTCATAAATAGACTAATTGATTTTTTTTTATATTACACGAAATATAATTAAACTAGATATATCAAAATTTTAAGAGTGGGTACTCAAACATAAGCTGAGATTATATATAAAACTATTTTTACGGATTTTATCGCGTTTGTATTTGATTTTTGATTACCCAAAGTTTCGAATATTTTCAGTATTCATGGACACGGGTGGACAGTCCATGACCACCAATATAAATGCGATAAAATCCCTAAAAATAGCTTTATTTATAATGCTCGTGCTTAAATATTGAGGTAAAAATCAGAAATCATTATTAAGTTGTGATATAAGAGCTGAGATATCGGATCAAATTGTGTACAAATAAAACCTATTGCTTGGCCCACCATGGCGTTACTACCAGATTTCTATAAAATTAGTTTTCAAATTTAATAAGTTGTTATGAAGAATGGGATTTTTCAATCTATATAGATACTATTTTTTTTCTGTGGATATCATAGTAGACAACTGAGCATTGCAATCAGTTAATATTGAAATGAAACTAAAACTGTCGATACAAAATCATATACTAACCATTGTCTTGCATGTTAATTGCCAAATCTTAAGCATTATAGAGTAGGCATGTACCGAACAGTTGAGTTTCTATAAGATTTGCGGTCACTGACTATCAAGAGATTGAGGATTTACGTTTTTTTTCTTTTTAATATATCTTTACATCAACAAAGAGCACCAAATCAGCCAAAAAATGATTCGTTAATGTATAAGCAATTAGATTGTAAACATTATTTACTGTATTTAAAAGGCGATACTATTGTATAAAATAAAAAACAATGATTCAAATCCGATTAAAAATTCTAGAGATTCATTATCATTATCATTATTGAGCCTATCAACTTCTGCAGCTGAACGTATACCTCAGGTTTCACCACAAAGTGTGGTTCTGTGTTACCTGTATCCAACAACGCCCAACAATTTTCACAAGATTCATCTAGTTTCAAAAACTGCGTCATGAGATACGTGGTTGCCTCTCAAGGATCTTATTTCCCCAGCGGTTGTCGGTTCATCGAGTACATTGCCCCTTCAGCGTGCTAATTATTCGTGCTATGTCGTTTACACCCGTTTTCCTACAGAATTTCATATTTCAGACTCTATATTGCAGAGAAGAATTCCAGAAATACACTTAAATCATTTTAAACCATCATCATTTTATCATTGAAGTTTTAACTGAGGAATATTTATTTGATAACGTTTTACTTAACGATTACGATCTGTTTAACAAGTAACAGATAACGATTATTTAACAAGTACTACAGATAAGGATTTATTTAACAAGTACTACAAATTGTAAAAAAACAGAGAGACTCGGTAATTTTCAAATATGAAATAAACAACATGATATTCATATCTTTAAAGACTAATCGTTGAGGTTTAAAGATGACGTGAAGTTATGACTAGAAACACAAACTCTAGCTGAGAACAACGTCGGAACAATTCTTGTGGTTCGTAGGGTGGCAGAGTGCCCGAATATTGCTGCTATTAATCAGATTTCAGGGAACAGCCGCTCGGCTAAGAATGGCACATAGAACAATAATAGCTTGAACTTCCAGTGACTTGAACCCCATAGTGTATTTATATTTTTTCTGTAGATAGTGTGAATATTTAATATCGTACTTGGGTATGACATTAGATTCAATATTATAATTTTGTATGTTGTATGACTTATATCTAACAATAAATAGATTACATATATTCTTAAGCTAATGATTCAAATAAACCTCCGTGCTGAGTGTACCAAAATAAAGTGAGCAAATAAATAGATGTGGCAATATTATTTAAGAAATGGGTATAAGATAGTAAAAATAATGGAACTCTGTATGTGTTATATTAAATAGCACAAAAAATAAAGCATTTTTTTTTGTGGTTAGGCTGCGGTCGGCGCGCCTCCGCACCACTCCGTCCGGGACGACAGAGGGGCTTAAGCACACAACTCCCGCAACCCACCCGAAAACCACGTCGCCTTCATCGTTGGGCTGACCACCGGAGCAGAGTTAACTTGTCGTCAGTGGTCGGCCCGACGGAATACCCCCTACTTGGGGTACCCTCCCATCGACCGACAAAAAATAAAGCATAATAATAAAATGATAAAACAAAACTAATAATATGTTATTAAAATTCTAAATATATTTAAATATTTTTTGAAAATATAATAGATTGCTATGATCCTCATAGGTTGACAGTCCTTTACGATAAGCTCCAATCAGATTAAAGTTGTAATAGTCATCAAAGCGCTAGCATGTAGCAACACGCGGCCGGTTCGAGCATTAGAATAAACGAAAATATGAATCCATACTTGATTTAATAATGCGATGTAGATAAAAATAGCAACAATAAATATTAGTACTTAGATTGACAATTACTCGCGCTTTGTATACTATGGAAGCGCGCAAAGACCTCTTGCATTTGCATTACTTTTAGCTAAATCTGTATCACATTATTATGCCCTGTTGTAACGAAAAATTACTGAAATAACAAAGAAAACAACGATTCTGCGTAATCATACAGAAATAAATTGGAAATGAATATGAAAACCGATTAATAATACAATTCTCGTATCCATTAAATGTATTGCGGTTGGCTTGCTACTCAAACTAGCTTTAGTAAATTATATTTTATTTTAGTAAAGCGCAAAAGCAGCAAAGTAAGAGAAGGAAATTTGAAACAAACTATGGCAACTTGTTCGTCTAGCGTGGGATAGCAGACCTTTTTTTCTACTATTGTGAATAAGGGCTCTGTCTAATATTGAAAGATATGTAGGAATTGAAGAAAAACAAAAATTGTGGCTTCTGACTGCTGCATTCTATGATAATAATTATTCTTAAAATAAAGAAAATAAAATAAAATATTAACCCATTAATACATTCAAATATATTTTATAGGTATTCTCTACCTTTAAACTCATTTATTTATTGGTACCTCGGTCGTTGTTTGAACGTAGTCGTCAAATGGGTCATTGGGTTACTTACTTTACAACTTACATCAAACAAAACACATCTCATTACAAAAGTTCGATAGAATCTTATTGGAATTGCCTCACATGGACTTTTCAATTGAGCTAACACTAGCAGCCACATATTGGCTTTGAGGAACCAATTAAAGTTTTCATCAAAATTTTGAAACTAATTTTCAGTAGTTGGACAGAGTCAGCAGTTCGGTCGGCAGGTAAGTTGGTGTGTCTATTATGTCAGAGACCACTTGGCAAGCGAACCTGTTTTTGAATTAGTATCGGTAGTTTTTAATTAAACGTAAATATGATTCGTGTATGTTTACGAGTTTGCTGTTATAAACTATCCTTTTAGACGCATATCGCTTTTCAATTGGTAAATTATTATCAGACTAAAATTCTCACTTACGTATATGAACTAAAATAATAATGATAATGTTGAATGGACTACATTTTTTTTTTATTATTTATATTTTACGAGCAACCCGCCTTCGCTTCACTTCGGTTTCAATCGCCTTACCCTTATAGTTCCCGTTTCCGTCGGAATATTGGGATGAAATATAGCCTATGTTACGCCCTAATATTATCGCTTTCTATTGGTGAAAGAATTTTTGAAATCGATTTGGTGGTTTAAGCGTGAAAGCGTAACAAACAAACAATCTTGCTTTCGTATTTATAATACTAGTAAAAATTTACTTCTTCTTTTTACGATGATGCTAATTAGATTCCGATGATAATCCCGTGATCGTAACCCTTGAAAAACGAATTGGTGACCGTTGTTGGTGTTGTAAGTTTCAAAGAAGAGTAGTGCTGGCCGTTCACCTGAAATTCGTTATCCAGTTTCGTGAACGTTTGGAGAGAACTTGGCTAGAAATTGACCACTATGTAGCTCAATCCCTCACAGGCCATGGGAATTTTAGAAGTAAATTTTTCTATTTTAAACTAGTAGATTCACCATTTTGTCAATATTCGACCTCAAACTCCGATTTTGAACAAACAGCTCATCACATCCTTTGGGAGTGCATTCTCTGGCGCAACGAGCGGGACCACACGTTAGACAATATGCGTCTGGGGTAATATACTATTCGGATCTTGTAGCAATTCGAGAAAATTTCCGTGCGTTTAGGCGCTTTTGCCATACCTATTACTGTAACCAAACCTAAAGCTCACAAATAGGTCCATAAGGCTTTGTCCAATCCATGGTGCTGTAATGCTGCGTTTCACGTAGTTGTACAAATTCTTATTTACTGGCTTATTAGCCAACTTTGCTTCATGTCACCCGCTTTGCATAGGCTGGAAGTGGAATCTTTCCAACTCCTCCTGTTTTTCTTTTCTAATTAAAGTTGCGGGTCCCAAGACAATTAAAAGCGATTCCCGGGACTTCCTGAGGGTCAAACCTCAGTGTCTTATACGGAGACCATTGTGGATCCTGGCTTACAGGAGTTACAGTGGTGGGAATGTGTGGTGGGATTAGTCCCAAAAAAAAAAATCCAGTTTTTAAATCATCCGAGCTACTAGTTATTATCATAAAGATTGACATTATTAACCCGTTATTAGTTAGAGAGTGTTTACATCATTAACAAAATTTTCAGTGGAACCTTATGCTTTACCATACAAGCTAAGCCTATATTAAAATCGAAACTTAATCGAAATAAAACACATATTTATTTGTTAGTTTAAAAATGCGGTAACTATGATAAATTTATTTAAAGGAAGTAGATGAAGTTGATGTTTTAGTGTTTTTAGAAAATATTGTATATAGTTCGTTAAGCTCACAATACAGTACTAAATTAACGTCACAGTTGCAGGTCAAATGCACTTCATATTTTGGTTGTTTTGTTTCAATTAAAATTGTGCAGTAGTTCGTTGCGGCTAACAAATAATTATGAACTTGTTCGCCTGCTATTTTGATGAGGAAACTTGTCTCTTTCGACTCGAGAATTACTTGTCACGTCTTATTAGCATCCAAAATTATAGAAAAATACGGAATATAAAATTTCATAAAAAGCGTCAGAAACAATTTAGGTGGATATAATATGATTTTCTAAATAAAAATGGCTCGCTATTTCTGCTTGCTTAATAGAAAATTCAGAGAAAAGTTAAATTATTTAAATAACCGTACTTTTAGTTTAGGTAAAAGTTCTTTTAATCGTAAACGAACGTTTTACTTTGCAATTTTTCCATAGTTGATTTCATTTGTTGGTCTTTGTTCAAGTAACAGTTCATGTAAAAATTTTAGTTTGTTAAGTAATCGAAATTTATTTCAAAACTAATTATACTTGCCATATTTTTAATTATATTTAAAAGTATTGAGCGTTTAATATTTCCTATAATCTTCTAAGATTAATTGCTATTTAGTGTTAACTGTGGTTTTGCAACAATTTGGCGATAACTGTGGTTAGAACTTATCAATTTTCATGAAATTTTATAAATAGATAGTTTTTATACCATATTATAATACCCCATGGACGTTGCTCGTGTGGTGATGTATTAAGAATATGCTTTCATCGCAGATCACATACGTCCCACTGTTGGGCTCAGGCCTCCTCCACAATGGAAGGTAATTTAACCACTATACCATGCTAGTCAGACATGTTGGTATAGGGTTTAATTTAGTTTTGTTTCCTTCTCTCGTATAGATGTCCTGGCAAATAAACCAATAATAAAGGGTAACAAATAATAAAGGAAAGAGACCATAAATTATAATATTTCACTATATCGAAGACACCAAAGCATACAATACAATTATCACATATCCGCCCACCCGCATCCGCGTTTAGGGCAGCATCAGGCGTAGGTACTCGCACCTGCACAGCCCAATGTGCACCCGGCTGAGCATGTCATGGTAGAGGAATTCCTTTCGGACCTGCTTCGCCGCCTCCTTCTGCGATATAACCACCTCGCAAAAAGCAGTGGCAAGGTCAGGTCGGCACCGACGATTGCGACGAGTTTACGGTGCTGCTCTGCCCAGACCACGCAGATCTTGTGCCGCGTATCCTCGCAATCGCAGTGGTGGCAGGATGGTGTCTTCCCTTCTCGCGACCTTGTGCAGGTACTTACCAAAGCAAACATGGCCCTACAAGATCTGCACCAGTCGGAAGGAGAGAACCCCGTGCCGCTGACTCAACCACTTCATCAGCCCTGGTCGGAAGGTTTCAACGGTCACAAATACCGAATTGAGGCCCTTCCAGCTGGACTGCCCGACGGACAATAACGTCCTAGCGGCTTGCTCGCGGAGCGAGATAAAGCCGCTTCAGCCAGTGTTGCTGACACCCACAGGAAGAGACCAGCGAGTATCTCCACCTTCAAGTCCCACGGGGTAGTTCCGGCCAACAGGCATGCTGCTTCGTCGTCACCATCATGCGCATTTGTGTATACCCCATGTGGGCCATAGTCCTCTGTAGTCACCATAAGTGAGCCGCCATAGTGGTAGAACCACACTGTTGACTGTCTACAGCCGCAGGCCGGTCCATCCGGGGTAGTAACACACTCTCGCAGAAAATCGACGTCCGAGTAGTAGCAATTTGTTACTGCGCTTCGTTCGGTGAGCGAGAGAGCCGGCAGCCCAACTCTCTGAGGGTATTTGCGTGTGGTGGGTTTTAGTGATGCCTTTAGTATTACCGAACCACATTGCACGTATTCACACCCCCTTCACTTTCTTCGCGGCAGGCAGCGGCCTTGCAAAGGTCCATGAGCGGCAGCAACATGTACCATTAGGTAGGTGTACTGTTTGCTCATCTACCTCAGTCGGCATATCATATCATCATGGGCAAATTTCATATTTTTGAAATTCTGCTAAAAGCAATCCATAAAAAATTGGCAGGTGCTGGATTGCAATCTAGGCAATCGCGAATGGCAGTCGAATTAACGGCAATATTGTTTATATTAAGTATTTGTTACATCAGCATTGAATCCAATGTTGCCTTATAAAAATCTGTAAAGTTATGATAGATATATGCTTTGACATAATAATTGAATGAAGAGACCTTTATTGAAATAACATTGTGACGCTGTAATATATGAAATCGAAGCTATGGGCCCAACTACTACCGAACTCATCCATAATTTAATGGGTAAATACAATTACATAGCTATCTAAACAGTTGTGATACTAGTGATTGAAAGTGCCAAAGTATAATACGTATACTGGTACAAGAGGAAACCTTTAGAAATTATCTAGGTGGTGATGCGATACCAGATGTAGGGTATCTATTGTAATGTGTAACAGCTGACATTCACGGAAGTACTTGTCACTGTCACAACTCACATAAGGGAAGACCATTCAGATAAATGTTGTTCTATAGACCCAATGTATAGACCAAGTCCACTCTAGATATTACAAAGCTTTGCGCATCTCTTTTGTTATTTGACAGTTAATAGACGTGATATGGAAGTATCAGTGACTTCAGATCTGAAGTGACGTAACTAGGCTGTGTTGTGTTATTATATTGCGAATCTTAAGTTATACTATTTACTAGTGACATACAATATAAAGAACACAAAAACTATTATCATCATTTCAGTCCGTGTAACTCCCTCTTGCTGGCCTCCTCAATAATGGTAGAGAAATAGACCTACTACTCCACGCTGGTCAGACGTTTTGGAATAGGTTTTTCAGTTTTACTTCTTTTGCATCGATGTTACCTGTATTTATCCCTTTTTTGTGGTAGGCTACGATCTACACTCCGCCTAACCGAACACTGGTACCAACTCCTTGTCATCCGTGGCCCGCCCGACGGATTACCATTTGGGTACCGTTCCGTCGACGCTTCAGCAGCAACGCAGTGTTAACAAGGTGGTGGTTAATTGTTACTCCATAACGACACGGATAAGTATAAAGTATCATTTCTGATTTTCTGATAATTTTTACAAAAGAATTAAGGTGATTTATAGAATTGATGGTATAGTTCAAATCATCTAGCGTGTTGACATTTATAGCTATAAATAAATTTTTAATCAGATTTTTTTTTATAGTTTAACTAAATGAATGATAATGTATAATGATATACTAATATTATCATTAACGTAGTGTGCAGCCGTATCTAAGATAGTAAACTTATTAGATGGACAATAACAATAAGATTCTGAAGTCCATTTTTAATGTAATGTGTAAACAGTATATTAAAACAGTGTTTATATATACTGTTTTTATCACTTATATTAACTTGGATAACTTTTTCTTGGATAACGTCGGATAACTTTGAAACATTTCACACTTATTAAGTATCAATAATAATGTAAAAATTTAAATAGTTTGTCCTTTTATTATTACAGAATTAGCGATTTTTTAATATCCGTGCCTAAGACTTTAGTGAGACTCTTAGTTAGGATATATACAGAAACGTGTCTTTTTAGTTTTTTAAACTATATATTTTAATAAAAGAATATTGATCAACGATTTTCAAATACTTTAGCAAATTTGGGTAGGTTTTTAATTAGTAGCATATCAACAGTAATATTGAATGTTAATCTGATAATTTATATGATTAAAGAGGCTTATTAGAAAGGTGAAATGTTTCACAATATTGTCTGTAAGTGCTAAATTAGTTATGTAAATTCTTCGAGTTCAGCATATTATTAGCCGCATCCTTTCAAGGGTCTAATAAATAAACATGAAGCCGAGGCAATTGAACCCATGAGATACCAATTTGATCTGATACCTACTAAATGCTAATTTAATTTTGAAAAGCTATCGGAAAATATCCAGTTTTATTTATCTCAAAATAAATTGTTTGACTTATCGTTTATTATAAGTTACCTGATATTATACGTTTTTAACATATTTCCTGTGTAGTAATGGAAGAAGAATACAATGGATTATGGGTCTCGTAAAAGATGACTAAGGAAAATACTATGCATATTGTTACACAGATATAGATGTTATCTATGCAAGAGAAGGAAAACTCGAAATAAGACCCAATACTAGCCCGCCTACTTAGCGTAGTGTAGTAGGTTAACTTCGCTCCTAATATGGAGGAGACTCGAGCCCAGTAGTGGGACGTATATGAGCTGTGATGATAATGTATACATTTAGAAAATGTTAAGTAAATAAATTAAAAGTCTGCATGTCCCTGATCTTACTGAATCATCATCGTGAAGATTTCAATCAACGCCATATATATCGCATCATCTCGTTCTCTTCTATCGTATATATAGAAAAAGTTATTGGCTAATAGTTTTAAGACTAGCCGCTTGCCTGACCTCAACTCTCCTTGAGAATATAATTGTTGACCAGATGGCATTCGATGGCACTGGTCCAGGTCAATATAAAGCTCTTAGACGTAATTTACGACACTCACAATTAGTATAAGGGTTGGTATTCGTACCACAAAGCACTGTCTGTATCTAAATAAATGCCAAACTTATATGCCATCAAAAACAAAACTTGTAAAAAAAACCAAGCCTCGCAACTCAGTTCTTCTACCATAAAAAGTTGTGAGATCCATGTAATATCAAGTTGGTTAATTTATTCAGTCCCTGCTTAAGGGACATTGTGTCTTAAGTTATTACGTAATTAGCTAACCTAACATTTTTTTATAGTGAACATATCAATTTCAATTATAAAAATTAAAGAAAAAACCTGTTTTAAAAACAAGATTTTATTATTTGTTAATAAAATGAACTAAAAAGTTAAAAATCCAGGTCCATCGTCAGGCCCTGGTTAACATATATATAGTATCACAGTACTCGACAAGATGATTCAAATGAGTCCAAACTGGATGGGGTTGGGTCGTTTAATTATGGAATTCCTATGACCAGCTTCCAGATCCATCATCAGATCAGCTCTATGTCACAATAATATTGCATTCTCATCCAATTTATATATGCATGCAAAATTTCAGCTCAATCAGAAACCGGGAAGTGGATCAAATTTAACTTGCAAGATTTGGTTACAGACAATGGGACAGATGAAATTATATAAAAGCCTGTAAAAAGTGATCACATATTATTATTATTTAAGTGAAAAAGTGTTGAATGTTGGTAATTTAAGATTTTTAAATTACGTTTTGTTTTAGTTTCAATTGTAATTTTACATTCAGATATTTGAATCGATTATTATGCTGTGCCGCCACTTCTTTCGCTGGAGTGTGATCATTTCATAGCCTTTTTATTTATGGCAAGCTACGGTGTAGCTGCTCGCCATGCGTCCTGTCTGGAATGACGCGAGGGAGGCGTGTGACCCTATAATGCGGCGTATACCCTCCCCTTCGCCAATGGGCCAACCACTGGTACAGAAACCTTGACGTCCGTGGCCAGCCCAGGTCATATCATAGCCTGCCCCCTAAAAAAATGCCTTCAACACGTAATAATAAGGTTTGGATTAAAGGGCAAAGTAGAAGCACTATATTTTCCGGGACACATAATAATAGCCTAAATATGAATTCATATAGTACCTATTCATTAAATGCACAATTTGAAATAATTTTGTACATTACAAGTGTACATTAAATATTTTCCTTCTTTTTTTTTTAATAATTTTGATTGTAGCTTAGCTTTTGTAGTATATTGCCAAATGGTCGAATATGTTTATTCATCGACTGCATGTTACACTAAATACATTAAAAAGTACTTCGTTAGATAGAATGCTTTATATGATTGGACTGATTGTGGCTCTGTTTTAACAATCATAAGAAATTACCTCTTTTTACTTTGCAGGTTTTCCCTTAGTTCACAATAGCCCACGACTTCCGCTATATATCCAGACGCAGACCCAAGCAATTGCGTGGGTTTACTCTATCTATATCTTTGCTAAAATCTAATACGTTGTGGATAGAGATAGAAGGTCAACAATTTATTTACTTGGGCTTTTTGAAGGAGGAAAGAGAAGCCAATATTATGGCTACTCATTGTATTCTTATATAACTTTTATATTCGAGTAAATATTAACTTAACTTTTTCGCAATAAATAAGCTTATAAGAATATTTTAGGTAATTTTATGACGAAACTCTCTTAAAAGATTTTATTTGACCCAAGATTTGGGATCAGAGCATCGTAGTTAGCAGACCAATGCGCTTCTTGTATAATTAATTCAATATTATGAATAATCATGTCAGTATATTATTTAATTTTTAATATAAATGTATCAAGTTATGCAAGTTATTCGTTAATAAAACAATAAAGCCATAACTTGTGTCCAATAAAGAAATGCTTTGAATTAAAGGAATGCACGGCGTTCTCCGCAGGGAGAGAGAATATTTATTCTTGCAGCGTAACTGAGGACTCGCAATTATTGGGCAAATGTTTACTGAGCCGAGTGGCCTCTTACTCCCTGCTCTGTACATGTGCCAAGTACTTTCCCATTATAGGAAATACTAGTTACTTTCTCACAAATTCACTACTTAAAGAGCAACGAGCCAATAAATTGATACTAATGGTCTTTAAATATCTTTAAAGACTAAGAATAGTAAAACAAGTTTTAATCGTTGTATTAAATTTATTATTCAAAATTATCTGATATATAGTTATGAATGCAAATAGTCAAATATCAATATGAATTTTAGCGATTTATGTTCATGTTTGAAAACATACTCGAAGTATATTCAGGAAAAAGCTCTCTTGTGAGCGTATAAATCTCGACGTGAAAGATAATCGGGTTGGCGGAACTGATTCGCGCACAAATTGAATAAGAGGCAGGGAATATACCCCCGCGAGAGTGGGTGCCGGGAGTCGGGACAAGAGGGCGATATCCCGCTTAAACTGTGAAGCACTTCGCTTATAAGCTATTGCCTTGTACTAATGCAATGTTAAAGTTTGATTGAACTTGTGTTGTGGCAAAATTGTACTTCAACGATATATAATAGGTCTTTACTTATGTAATTACCGTTCTGCAGTACTGGCCATTTCAAATCAAAATAATTTTTGTTTGGCTAAGAATTCTAATTTCAAATTAATTTTATTTTAAAACATGGAATTCATTTACCAAAAGTAGTTATTTGTTTATTGATTATTGTTACGTTTTCATCGCATTTCACTCTTTTTCGTCATCACGGATACGTTAAAAATTCGAGTAATTATGGAATATGAGTATCGTCGTGGCAGCAACGCGGCACAAGCGGCACGCAACATCAACGACGTTTACGGAGCTAATACTACAAACCAACGCAACGCCTGTTATTTGTTTGCTCGCTTCCGTTCTGGAAATTTCGACCTGAAAAATGAACCTCGCGGTCGTCCGAAGACTTTGGTCGACAATGACAAATTAAAGGCGATTGTGGAAGCCGATGATACACAATCTACGGCTGAATTAGCAGCTGCTTTCGACGTTAGCGTCAAAACAATATTGGTCCATTTGCGTCAAATTGGCAAGGTAAGAAAGCTTGATAAATGGGTGTTTCACGAACTCAATGATCGCCAGCGCGAAGTACGCGTCGAGACATGCCTTGCATTGCTCAACAGACACACAAATGAAGGAATTTTGGAACGCATTGTTACTTGCGATGAAAAATGGATTCTGTTTGATAACCGCAAGCGCTCAGCAAGTTGGTTGGGTACTGGTTCAGCACCTAAACAACGCCCTAAACGAAAACTTACCCCTAGAAAAGTGATGGTCACTGTTTGGTGGTCTAGCGCTGGTATGATTCATCACAGCTTCTTACCAAACGGGGTGAGCATTACTGCAGATGTGTACTGTGAAGAACTGAACACAATGACTGAGAAGCTGGCACATCTCCAACCAGCATTGGTCAATCGCTCGTCTCCGCTGCTCCTGCACGACAATGCGCGACCTCATACTGCACAGCAGACGGTCTCCAAGTTGCAAGAAGTGGGGTTGGAAGCTCTCCGTTATCCGCCATACTCACCAGACCTTGCGCCTACAGACTACTTCTGTTTCCAGAATTTGGATAACTTTTTGGCGGGAAAGAAATTCAATAACCGAGAGGCAGTACAAAATGCCTTTGAAGAATTTGTTGCCTCCCGTTCAGCTGATTTCTTTAAGAAGGGCATCAATAAACTGCCGCTGCGTTGGCAAAGGTGCATTGATTTTATGGGTGATTATTTCGATTAATACAAATAAAAAATACATGAAAAAAAGATCGTTTAATTTTTTTCATACATAACGGCAATTTCATAGGTAAAGTCCTAATATTAAGATGCGATGATTTGATTCGTAGTTACGTGAATTTATAGTTTAAGAAATATTTAAATAATACGGTCATGAAACTTAGGTTATAACAGTCAACCCATAATAAGATTTTCATAGATTATTTAAGTAAAAACACTAGTTATTTTAATACAAATAGCAAAATAAAGAAAATAATAATGACTAATAAAATTCACTGCCTAGTGTATCGTAAACAATATTAATCCATACAATATTTATATTATTGTTTGCCAATTAATGAACCCAGCAAACGTGTCTGATTTTCTATAGAAATATTGAAATACATATAATTATAAAGCTTGTAAATGTTAGCCTGATTTAAACACTCTTTTGAAATAAAACAGTCAACTCCAAGTATTTTTGCTCCCTACGCTTTGAAAAGCCCTCTGAAAGTATTTACTGTATAATTTTTTTTTATTCTAAATTAACTTAAAAGTCGCATAGTTCTTGTTCGTTTTTTATGCAAACACGTCTTTCGCACAATTTTTTTTAGTACTAAGGTAGGTCAGGCAAACAGTCGACTACCTACTTATCTATCTCACTTGATTTGAGCGCTTTAAGAATAGTGGATCCTCAAGTCCTAGAATATAAAGCTAGAAGGGTACGATTTTATACTGCTTGCTCTTCGTGTTTACTGATTTTTATTAATCAATTCTCATCACTTTGTCTAACTACATAAAGGAAATTGGTATCTAAATTCGACTTTAAACTTATAGAGGCTGGTTAAAAGCTATAGTCTTCATGACTGTTTAGTACGGTGCTTATGATGATGATGATCTAACTGGATAGGATGATAAAAGATCTATCCGCTATAGAATTAATTATTTAAATTTGATTCACATTGATATAAATGAATTTTTGAATGATCATTAAAATTTGATTGCAAATTTTAAGGGTTTGAGTAGAACGATGTCTGTAGCTCTACATGTCATAGACATACACGTGTCAGTAAAAATTACAATGCGGATTGTTAGTCTATTATTCTTTTTCTTCCTTCAACGTGTGAGATTTTAAAAAATCTTGAATAAAAGACCAAGATCTTAATACAGAAATTAAACTACGAAAAGGAAGCACCGCTATTATTTAGATTTTCATAAAGTATTGTTCACAGACAGACATACATGTATAATGACTAACTTTAAGATTAAGTTTTAGTGATATCTTTAAATTCAATACTACACTGAATAGTGTTATATTTCTTTTATTCAATTTCAAGCATGTAATTAAGGATTAATATTTAAGGATTGAAGTTATATCTTTACATATATATATATATATATATATATATATATATATATATATATATATATATATATATAGACAGACTTAAATTAATAATTTAAACAGAATAGCATTTGTTAGTATAATTTGTAATCCTTACTAATATCATAAATGCGAAAGTAAGTTTGTTTGTTATGCTTTCACGCTTAAACCACCGAACCGATTTCAAAAATTCTTTCACCAATGGAAAGCTATAATATCAGGGAGTAACATAGCCTGTATTTTATGGTATTCTCACGGGAACGGGTATTACGCGGTAAGGTGACTGAAACCGAAGCGAGGGCGGGTTGCTAGTTCTACAAATAAAATTAAAAAAATACATTCAGTCAAGAAAGTATCGGGAATAGAGGATTTGTTTATGGTTCCAAATTAAAATTTTTATTTCTTTTGTTCTTGTTAGATTGGCACAACTGTTTTCCATTTTGGCGCGGAGTTTGAGTTGTATCCGTTATTTATATTAAATACAGTGCTGTTTTAGTTATATCATATCTAGAGTGTATTGCGAATTTCATAATGGACAAAAACATCGAACAAAGAGTTTGTCTTAGAATAATAACATATAGAAGGATAGTGTCGGTACTTCGAATGTTCGAAACATGAATCTAAAAAACTACATGCGCGCAGGCGATTACACATGTATACACGCACACCACTATACAAATTATGAAAACAAATTTTGTTTTTATTAACATAAATCGTCGAAATACTTTTAAAAGTAATGTTTAAAACCTTTTTAAGTTTTTCAAATGTGTTGTGACACCATTTGAATGCACAAACCGTCATAATTACCTATTTATTTTTTAAGAGTTGCGTACGTACGTACTGCACAGTGACCTTGTACAGTACGAAACGGTTCCGGCGTAAGCTCCATTAGGCTCCAATTGAAATGCTTCACTTTTTGTGCGTGAATTTACCTTCTATACGTTATTATTCTAAGGAGTTTGTCTTGAATTTTGCATCGCCAATGGAATTTCATGTTCGGAGTCACTGAAAATGTTACAGAAGGCTTACGGTGAATCGAGTTTATCAAAAACACGTACTTATGAGTGGTACAAAGCGATTAAAAGCGGTCGAGATGTTATGGAAGATTTGCCTCGCTCTGGTAAGCCATCAACGTCTGCAGCTGAAGTTAACTTTGCAAAAATGAAGGAAATAGTGACTGAAAATCCTCATTCAACGTTGAGAGTGATAGCCGCCGAACTTTCTGTATCTCACGAGTCGTCCAGTACCATTTTAAATAATCACTTGGGTATGAAACATGTTTCTGCTCGGCCAGTCCCAAAAGACCTGAATTTTCTCCAAAAACTCAATCGCATGAGAGTCGCTGAGGCCATGCTAGAACGAGTCAATTCCGACCCAACATTCATGAAACGCATTGTTACTGGTGACGAGACGTAGGTTTATGAGTTTGACGTGTAAACTACAAGCTTCGGAGTGGCGACTTCCAACTGAACCGAAACCGAAAAAACCACGCCAAAGTCGATCAAAAATCAAAGTCATGTGGACTGTTTTCTTTGACTATCGCGGTGTTGTGCACTCGGAATTCTTGCCACAAGGTCAAACGGTAAATAAAAAATGTTATTTGAGCATTATGCGGCGGTTAAGAGAGCAAATTCGACGAAAAAGGCCAGATCTGTGAAAAGAAAATTCTTGGATTTTGCACTATGATAATGCGCCTTCGCACAAGGCCATCATTGTGAACGAATTTTTGTCCAAACACTCAACAAATACCATCGAGCAACCACCATATACACCAGATATGGCTCCAGCCGACTTCATTCTTTTTCCTAAACTCAAATTACCACTTCATGGCATCCGTTTTCTATCGATAGAAGACATAAAGGAGAATTCATGGCGAGAACTGAACTCAATTCCGGTAATAGCGTTTAAAAAATGTTTTGATGATTGGATTATTAGCTGACGTAAATCTATCGTTTCTGAAATAGCATACTTTGAAGGTGATAAAATAAATTTAGTTGAATAACAACAATTTGTGTATTATTGATCTTTTCCCGGTACTTTCTTGACAAAGTAGTATAGTTTTGTAAAGTAACTCATCATCACCATTATTATAGCCCATATACGTCCCACTGCTGCATTCGGGCTTCCTCTAAAATCGAAGGGGGGAATTGACCTACTATATCACGTTGGTCATACGTGTTGAAATACGTTTTCTTTTCAAGTTTTTCTTCTCGGACGACGTTTTCTGTATATTATATTCCTTAGTAATCTTTTACCAAAATCACTGGTAAAAAAGAGGGAGGTGAATTGTATTCTTATTCCGTCACCACACGGATATATATAAAATAAATACGTATTCATTTTATGAGTTATAATAATTTACAGATAAAAAATAATAAAAATATCCCGTTCAAAGATTCTCCGCGTTAATGCGCTTTAACTTTTCTATCCAACAAAAAGGCTAGCGGGTGGGCTCGTGGTGGCTTTGACAGAATTAATTGAAGTTTATGCTTTAAAATGCCTAACTAATTAGCGGTAGTTTGGCCACAAGCGGAGCACTTACCTAGGTCTACTTTTCAGCAGGTAACTAGACAATGTTTTAACTCTAGTTGTTATTTTTTCACTTACAGTAATTATTATCAAATATTTCTACATTCTATATCCGTGTGGTGATAGAGTAAGAATACATTTCATCATCCTCTTTCTTAGCCTTGAATGTCGTAAAAGATCCTGTACTGAAGTACCTGCACAAGATTGTCAGGAGGGAGAGCACACCGTCCTACCACCACTGCAGTTGCGACGAGGACACGGCGCAGCACACGCTCGAGGAGTGTGAAGGTGGGAGGGGGATCGCCGTGAACTCGTCGCAATTATCGGTGCCGACCTGGCGCTGCCGACCATCGCCAGGGAGATGCCCGTCAGCGTCAGGAACTGGGACGCGGTCGCCGCCTTCTGTGAGGCCGTTATGTCACGGAAGGAGGCGGCGGATCGTGTGCGAGTAGAGCTCCTATTCGGCGACACGTTCCGCCGCCGGCGACTCGGGCGGCGCATCTGCGCCTAATGCCGCCCTAGCCGAGGCCGCGGGTGATCGGACCGGGGAATTGTCCGTCACCCGCAGAGAGGCTGATCGCGTGACGGCGACCAACGTCCCAGGACATCGAGAGTTAAGGTTACCCGAAAGGGTATTCCGTCGGGCTGACCACTTACGACAAGTCACATCTGCTCCGGTGGTCGGCCCAACAACGAGGTGACGTGGGTACGGGTGGGTTATGGGCCCGCGCGCCGTACTTTCATCACCCCGGACGAACTGGACCGCGCGTGCGCTTACCGTAGCCCACCCAAAAAAAAAAAAATTACTAACACGTCTTACCAGCGTGGTGGAGGTAGCTCAAGTCAAAGAATAGGACAGGACGTATATAAGCAGAAATGATGATGATGAATGATGATCTCTACATTATAATTATACTTTGTATTTATTTTTGTGGTGACGGAATAAGAATACAATTCACCACTCGCTATCTCGTCCGGGTCAAGACGGTTTAGATAATATGCGTATAACGTTTATGTAAGACAAGAAAAACTATAAATGAAGCCCTATACCAACCCGTCTGACTAGCGTGGTATAGTAGGTAGGTCTTTCCTATTATGGAGGAGGCTCGAGCCTAGAAGTGCAACGTATACGCATCGAAGTGATGAATCTATATATATATATATATATATATATATATATATATATATAGATATAGGAGAGGATGGTTTTGCGAGCGATATATTGACTCATCACCATATCTCTGGAACCATAAGGCGTACAGACTTGAAATTTAGCAGAAATAATCCTTTCATCGAATAGAGGTCAGCTAAGAACGGCTTTTATGAAATTCCACCTGCAAGGGGTGTTGTGGGGGCCCTTAACAATAATATACATATAAAGAAACAGGGTGAGCCGAAGCTACTGAAGCTAGAAAAATGAAATTTGGACCGTAGTTTCATTTCGTGACGTAGGCACCCACTAATACAAGATTTTTTTAAATTCCACCCCTAAGGGGGTGAAACGCAACGGTAAAGTCTGTACGGAAAGAACAAAAAATCTTTAGCTACTGTCTTCGAATTAAGCACAAATACTCTTTAAAAAAAATAAATAAATATGTGTTTCAGCGTTTGTCCATTTTCATCCTATAAGGGTGTAAATTAGGCAGAAAGATGTCAGTTTACTGACTTATCAAAGAGCCGAAACTACTGAAGCCAGAAACATGAACTTTTGAAATTAGTTTCTTTGCGTGACGTAGAAACCCACTAAGAAAGGATTTTTTGAAATTCTACCTCTTTTTTTTTTTTGTGGGTGGGCTGCGGTCGGCGCCCCTCCGCACCACTCCATCCGGGGCGACAGAAGGGCTTAAGCACGCAACTCCCGCAACTCACCTGAAAACCACGTCGCCTTCGTCGTTGGGCCGACCACCGGAGCAGGGTTTACGTGGGAATACCGGGATAAAATATAGCCTATGTTAATCCCTGATATTAAAGCTATCCATTAGTGAAAGAATTTTTGAAATCGGTTCGGTGGTTTAAGCGTGGAAGCGTAACAAACAAACAAACTTACTTTCGCATTTATAATATTAAGTAAGAACGCGATTGATGATAACCAGTTTATATTTTCAATTTCCTGGAACAGACACCATTGTTAGTTTTCAAGTATATTCAGTAACAGAAGCAAAGTTGTAAAGTTTGAAATTAGGCCCAGTAAACGGTTTTCAAGTGCCCGTTTCCATATAAACCCATGAAATCTAGTGACTTCATATTACAAGGGACTAAAAATTTACATGACAAAATGTTGGTTTGAATTACAATCCTGCTGATCCTTTTCGTGAATAGACTGCGACTATTATAAACTTGTTGTATGAGTCAGGTTTGTTGTGATGTTAAAACGTGCGTTGAATGACAAAAAAGGATTTTCAAATTAATGTGTCATAAACATTGAAACACCCCCTTTTTTTGGTAACGTTGTGATTTTCCTTGTAACTTGCAATTATTGTTGCCCCGTAAACCATTCGTAATTCGGTTTTCTGGATTACATTTGGCATCGATGTAGCAAAAATTGAGTTAATAAGGCATGATTGGCAGATTAGGGTGTACGAGACTTATTGCAGGCCCACATTTGTATCACGTACTTATAGATATTTGTTTTGTGTGTGTTGAGAAGGTAATAAAATGCTACAGAATTTTATTCTACAAATTTCACCGGCCTATTACTTATAATAATAATAAACGTGATATAATAAAATAACATTAAATCATAATGTTGATGTGAAATATTTATTGGCAAGGGTGAACTTGATCGTAGGTGTGGCGTTAACAACACGCTTTGATATGTACATTTGTGTAACGAAACTATAACCTGTTTTAGAATTTTGTATAACGCCATCTAGTGAGCTCAAAATAAATTATTGACCTAAATTATTGACCTATAGTGTATACTAATGAAAATAAATGTTTATTGAATAAAAATCATCATTTTCTGGAAAAAATTCGTAATATTTTATTAATATTATTTATACTTGTACAAAATATTTTCGATGTTTCACATCTGCCATGTGTCCTTAGCGACGACTCCTTTTTTATGCCGTTCACTTTTATTTGTATCATTGTCACTGCAACATTTCATAGGTATTTTATAATTTCCGTGTAGTGACGGAGTAAGAATGCAATTCACTTCTATTTCAAGCTTTCCGCTTCGTTCGCTAGCTAGCTTCGTGCTAGATAATAGCATAGATGGTATTTGCGTATTATAATCCTACCTTTTACGACGCCTACGGAGAAGAAAGCAAGTGGTGGTCAATTTTATTCTTACTTATCCTGTAACCACACGGACTAACAGGAGAATGTTGCTACCACGGTCTTGATGATTCTTTAGCTAGTTTTTATCTCTTCCGAACAAGGCTTGATAATTGGTAATTAAAAGAAAATCTTATGGGGGATCTTATCTTATCTTAAATCTTCGTGGTATTCATACCGCATCAGCATACGGGGTAATTTACAATATGTTAGATGAGTGCATCGTGAATAAAACTACGGATTTTATCGCGTTTGTATTTGATTTTTGATTGCCCGACGTTTCGAACACTTTGCAGCGTTCATGGTCACGGGTGGATCAAATGTCACACATCCAACAAGTCATCGTTATTGCATATATAATTATCTACCTGATACAGAAAATTAATTATTAAATTTTGACCCACATTTTGGTAAAAATTTATTGCCAGTATAAGAAGAAAATGATTCTGTTTGAAAAAATTATATTGTTTATAGTTAGTAATTATTAAACATTAAAGTAGTAGTAATTATTACGACAATTTATTAATTCAAAAAAGACCTAAACAAATCTAGTATACTACCACCGGATCCGAACGCGGCCACACTGAGAAAGAGCTGACAAGAAAACGCAGGGGACATAATGCTAAATTAATATTAATTTTTAATATTTTTTAATTTTTTACTCTTTTTTTTAAATTTTAAAGTACGGCTTATTTAAAGAAAAAAGTTAAGTAGATTTGTTTTATTTACAATGTGTAATAATCGCATAAACATAAGAAAGAGTACATATTGAGTCGATCCCAAGTAATTAGGACAAGAGTAGGGTGATGATAAATTATGGAATCAGGTTAATGTCATATTAAACAGTCTCACAACAATATATTTATATTGAAAAAGCAGGTGTAAAATTATCGTTTACAAAATATGTTCCATATTCTATAGAGTTTCTAAATTCAATTACATTAAAGGATCAGAGCAGTAAATTTCTCACATTATACGGACATAAAAAGCCAGGAGAAAAGGATCCCCTCATAAATATTTTAACAACTAAAACGGCATTGCTTCTGTATAGATGCAGCTAAGTATGTCTCTGAGAGATGAGTATCAATTTTAAGAGAAAAAGGGTAAGTGAAACCTAAAAGAATATTTATTTAATAGTGGAGTAAATTCCGTGTGGTGACGGAGTAAGAATACGATTCATTACCCCCTTCCTCGCTTGTGGGTGTGGTAAAATACGACTACGGGATTATAATATACAGAAGACATCTATGCAACAGAAGACAAACTTGAAATAAAACCTTATAATATACCCTAACACATCAGACCAGCATGGTATATTAAGAAAATTTCCCTCCCATCGTAGAGGAGGCTCGAGCCCAGTAGTGGGGTAGCTTAGATGAGCTGTGATGATGATGATGATGATGGGTAGAATGAATTACACTATAATAAATTAGCAAAATTATTTAATTAAAATTATTTTAATTATCTCTATGACTTAAGAAATGTCACAATTGAAGAAATTACTGCAAATTAATTTGGTGTATGGGACTTAATTTAAGTTTTCGAATTGTGATATAAAAAATTAACATAATTACTTCTTTCCTTCCTTACTACATATGTACGTGTATGTATCTCACTTACTGGAGAAGATTCCTATAAATCGTTCAAAAATTGAATTACCATTTTGCAGACAGACTAAAAGTAGTTTCTGAGTAATGGTGAAGTAAAAATACAATTAACCACCATTTTCACTGTGAAAGAATAAAAGAAAATTTGGGGGTGCATATACATATATGCATGTTATATAACATTTAAAAAAGAGAAGGTAAACTTGAATCCCTAAATCAACTCATCTGACCACCGTAACATAGTGGATCAATTGCCCCCTTATTGTGGAGAAATTTTGTCCCAGCTGTGGAACGTATATGAGCTGTGATTATCGTAGTGTCGAATTTCAAAACATATTTATTTTGATTTACTGTTTTCCCTAACTATCAAGTACAAACTACTGTGGCATTTGCATAAATATCAAGAGTTTCTGAGAATTCAGCAAATATCAAGTAATATTAAATAGACTCTTATGAAACCACTCTACCACCATCACCATCTCTCTATGTGCAACTTAAATGAAAAACATTGAAGAAATTATGTGTAGTATTTTACCATTTGACATAAACTTGTGAATATAAGGTTATATAGTACCTACTATATAAAATTATTTCGTTGTCTCTGTAGTACAGTCATTGGGTATTTTTACTTGGAAAGTTTGCCGGGAGTTTTGAAAATTGGCAATTTTATAGATTTTGGCGTGCCCTTACCGAATTTCAACTTTGCCACCTCGTATCTTTGCCGCTCGCGCCGCCATATTGGAATAATGCCGCCTAAAAGCAGTTTTTGATAATAACTCCTTTCCGACGCATTTTACAGGAAAAAAAATAAAAATTTACGGCGCTCGTACGCCGAAACTATTGATTTTAGAAAAAAAAGGTTAAACATTAATTGTAGGAAATTTTCTCTACAATTATTTTGTTTAGATATGTTTTCCCGTAAAATGCGTCGGAAAGAAGTTATTATCAAAAACCTGCTTTTAGACGCCATTTTTCCAATATGGTGGCGCGAGGGGCAAAGATACGGAGTGGCAAAGTTGAAATTCGGCAAGAGCACGTCAAAATCTATAAAATTGCCAATTTTCAAAACTCCCGGAAAACTTTCCAGGTAACCTCTATTTTTTCAACCAAATGACTGTACTACTGGTAGAGTATTTGGCATCAATTATTATATTCATCTGTATTTATCTTCATCGTTTGAGCTCATATACATCCCATTGTTGGGTTTGAGCCTTGTGGAAGAAAGAATGAGGAAAATTTACTTACTTATATCATACTAGTCTTTATCGAGTTTTCCTTCTCTTGCATATATTTTATATGTGCATTATATCATTTCCTTTTACGGGTACGATAGGGGTGGTGAATTATATTTTTACTTCGTCACCACACGGAGTGATTGTACTAATTTGGTCACTCTGGGACACTCACACTTTGGTCACACTTGATTGGGTCACTCTGTATACTCTACCGACTCTTTCACGGGGAGTGCTCCGAGGAACTGTTTGACTTGGTACCACCGTCACCATTCAACCAACGTACCACTCGACATCGTAGCAGGGTTCATCCATTTCACCTGGAAACGTTATGGTCTTCAACTGTACGTTTCCAGCGATCATTTCTCCCACGTACGTGCAATCTCTGGAATGAACTACCTGCTGCTGTGTTTCCCGAGCACTATGACATGTCCTTCTTTAAACGAGGTTTAAGAAGAGTATTTCCTTCACGGTAGGCAGTGGCCTGGCTGTGCCCCTGGAATTGCAAAGGTCCATGTGCAGCAGTTTCACTTACCATCAGGTGTGCTGCTTGCTCGTTTGCCACCGTTGGCAATAAAAAAAAAAAACTATACTTAGTAAAAAGATAATACTATTAATTCATAGAAATATAAACTGGAGTCTAATATAATGTAATAATAACAAGTATGTACAATTTGCTAACATTTACCACATCACTTTGCAAGCAAACTCGCGTGTTTTATCGGAAAAAGGGATGGAGATTAATGAAACATGATGCTGATTATAAATTATAGTGCCGAGGGAAATCATGCTTAAGTTTCTGCCAACAATGGCGACATTAAATATTCGTACTAATATACTCATTTATATGAAAGCTCTCGCGAAGTTTTACTATTCAATATACTGGGATACCTTACAGTTTTATATCGTTCATACGATACGACATATAAAAGTGTATTATAAAATACTTACTATAGTTTAATAACTCTGCATTTTTTTTAGAATGTATTAATATTTAAAGATTGAACTTTCATGAATTGATCCTTAAAATCTTTGTGTATCATTGTCATTATTATCATGATCTCAGCTTATTCATTTCCGTCCCACTATTGGGTCTTCATTATCGTCAGAGATTTCAATGTTGCTGATAGATAGGGTCACTGGAGTGGCAGAGAGACCTTGGGTCGTTCTGTGTACCGGCTCTTTCATTAGGAGTGCTCTGAGGAACTGTTTGACTTGGTACTACCGTTACTATTTTACCAACGTATCACTCGTCACCGTAGCAGAGTTCATCCATTTCACCTGGAAACTTTATGGTTATTAATTATTAGTTTTCAGTGATCAATTCTCCCACGTACGTACAGGCTCTGGAATGAACTACCTGCAACTGGGTTTCCCGAGCGCTATAACATGTCCTTATTTAAACGAGGTTAAAGTAGAGCTTTTTCTTCATGGCCCTTAGTATTGCTCGTTTGCCACCAACGGCAATAACAATACCACACTGATCAGACATATAGAGATAGTTTTATTTCATGTTTTTTTTTCTCTTGAACCGATATTACCTGCTTGCAACCCAAAACACCACGTCGCCTTCGTCGTTGGACCGACCAACGGAGCAGGGTTACTTGTCGTCAGTGGTCACATAGGGATAGCATAGGGATCTATGTCAAATTTTCCTTTTCTTGGCATAATGTAATTTGCACATCTCACACTCATCTTTTACGACCTCCACGGCTAAGAAACGGGGTGATAAAATGTATTCTTTATTCGTAACCATACGAAAAATGGTCTTTGTGTAGAGCTTTTAGTGAATAAGTTTTTCTTAATGTTATTATATTCACAGTTATAATTTGCATCAATATCTAAGCATGGCGTGAATAACGCATGCATTTTGTATGTATACTTTGTGCTATGAGTTAGTATTCTATTAAGGACAAATATTTCTCTTCGGCAATTATTTATCTGCCTGTAACTTGAGTTCTTTAATTGCGATTGTGAAGTCTTTTGCGATGCAAAGATTTAGATTTTCAATGCAGTATATGATGTTATATTCAACATAAAAAATGTATCAATTCTTAGTCACAGTTTTTGAGTTAAAGTTCGAAAAAAGGTGGAAAATTTCTATGCATAATAAGTACAGAATCTGAGATTTCGCTAATAGGTGACTTGATTATCTATTGGTAGTTAATATCATAATTAGCGAATGTACCTAAACGGGGTATTTTTTATAATTTTGCTATTTCACTCCCCCCTCGGTGACCACATGTCGTTTACAGATAAGACTTAATTAAACATGGTATTTTTGAAGACTCCCTCCGCCTGAAGAGATTACATAGTACGGGTACATTCCTTTACTTGATTTGAGCATAAAAAAAAATGTATTTGGTCACCTAGGTTCTGTGCGGCGGGCAATAGGCCCGCCAAGCACCGCATGGGGAGCAAGGAGTGCAAACCCCCGGCTTCGGCCCCAAAGGGGCGGAGCGGTCCGACGACCCCGGCCGCTCCCGCCCCTAGCGCGACCCAATCGCCCGCCAGCGTGGAGGAGGTAATGGATACGGCCCACTAATGGCGGCCGAATCTTACCACCTCCTGCAGGCCAACCTCAACCACGCCGCCGAGGCACAGGACGTTTTCCTGCAAGCCATGGCGGAGTGGTTGATCGGTGCAGTCGTAGCCGCGGAGCCGTACGTGGTGCCTGACCGGCCCAATTGGCTGGGCAGCAGTGACGGCTCTGTGGCAATCGTCGCCTCCACGTCGTGGCATTCCCCGCCCTTGTTGCTCAAGGACAGGGGTGATGGGTATGTCGCGGCGGAATGGGGAGAGGTTACGCTATATGGTGTTTACTTCTCCCCTAACAGGAGCGCGACGGATTTCGGGGCCTTCCTCACCATCCTGGGGGCCTCGATACGGCGACTGGCACCGCGCCAAGTCTTCGTTCTGGGGGACTACAACGCCAAGTCCACGGCGTGGGGGTCCCCCAGGACGAATGACCGCGGGCGGGCGGTCGAAGAGTGGGCGGCGGCACTGGGCCTCTGTTTGCTGAACAGGGGCTCGGTGCAAACGTGCGTGCGGCAGCAGGGCGGGTCGATAGTGGACTTGTCGTTCGCTAGCCCTAATGTCGCAGCACGTGTGAGGAGCTGGTGCGTCCAGGAGGAGGTTGAGACCCTATCCGACCACCGATACATCCGGATAGAGGTCTCACGGACCCTCCTGCAGCCCAGCAGGGGTCACACGGCGGACGGAGCTCCCGCGTTTCCGCGGTGGGCTGTGGGTCGATTGGATCGGGACCTGTTGGCCGAGGCAGCCATCGTTCAGTCATGGCTGTCCTCACCGCCCCAGGCGGACGGGGTGGATGCCGAGGCTGGCCGCATCCGCTGTGCGTTAACGCAGATCTGCGATGCGGCCATGCCCCGTGTGCGGCGCCTGCCCCCGAAGAGTGCGGTCCCCTGGTGGTCCCGAGAATTGGCGGACCTTCGGGCCGCGTGCATACGTGCCCGGAGGGCCTACACCCGCAGACGAGCGCGTCACCGCGACGCTGAGCGGGAGGGCCAGCTGTACGAGGCTTACCGCAGTGCGCGGTCTGCCTTCAGGCTGGCCGTCCGTACCGCCAAGGACGTTAGTCGGCGGGAGATGCTGGACAGTCTCGAGCGTGACCCCTGGGGTCGCCCCTACCTCGCGGCGCTGAACAAGCTCCGCGGGCGGGCCCCCCCCCCTCACCGAGACTCTCCAGCCCAGCCTCCTCACCAGAGTTGTCGAGGACCTCTTTCCACGGCGGGCGGAGCACACGCCACCGGTCATGACTTCGCTGGACAGCGACCGGGAGGCCGACGATGAAAGTGCTCCGCCCATCACGGAGCCGGAAATGGGGGCGGCGGTGGCGCGTATGCGAGTCAAATCCACCGCCCCCGGGCCCGACGGTATTCCGAACCGTGTGCTGGCCCTGGTCCTCGAACACCTGGGACCACGCCTCAGGGGACTGTTCGACGCTTGTTTGTCGTCCGGACAGTTCCCTGGGTGCTGGAAAGAGGGGAGGCTGGTTCTCCTGCCGAAGCCGGGACGGTCTCCCGAGTCGGCCTCGGCCTACAGGCCCATCGTGCTGCTCGATGATGCGGGCAAGCTGCTGGAGAGGGTGTTGGCTGCCCGCATCGAGCGGCACCTCGTCGGGGACGGGCCCGATTTGTCGGACGCCCAGTTTGGTTTTCGGAGAGGGCGTTCGACGATCGCGGCCCTGCTGCGCCTGAAGGCCGTGGTAGCGGAGGCCGTCACCGGCGGAGGAGTCCTGTTGGCGGTGTCCCTGGACATCGCCAACGCCTTCAACAGTCTGCCATTCAGCTGCATCAGGGAGGGGCTGAGGTATCACGGGGTGCCCGTGTACCTCAGGCGGCTGGTGGCAGACTACTTGGAGGGGCGCAGCGTCCTCTACGTTGACCGAGTAGGGGACGTTGTGCGAACGCCCATGACGTGCGGTGTCCCACAGGGGTCGGTTCTGGGTCCGACCCTGTGGAACATCGGCTACGACTGGGCGTTGAGAGGAAGCCTCCCACCCGGGCTGGGTGTAATTTGCTACGCCGACGATACACTCGTCACAGCCCGGGGTGGGACGCTAGAGGAGGCGGCACGCCTGGCAACTCTCGGCACCGAGGAGATTGTTAGGCGGATCGAAGCGCTGGGGTTGAGGGTAGCCCTGGAAAAGACGGAGGCCCTTCTGTTCCATGGCCTCCGTACCGCCGGGCCTCCCGCCGGCGCTTCGATCACCGTGAAGTCGGTCACCATCAGCATCCAGGCCCACATGAAGTACTTGGGCCTGGTGCTCGACGGGCATTTTTGGTTCCGGGAGCATCTCCATCGGCTTGTTCCCCGGCTTGTCGGCGCGGCGTCCGCCCTTTCGCGGCTGATGCCGAATGTGGGCGGACCCAGTGCTACGTGCCGACAGCTGTACGTGGGGGTGATCCGGTCGATGGCCCTGTACGGCGCACCGGTGTGGGCGGGGTCCCTGACCGTCCGTCTTAGGGCCCTCCTGTGGCGACCACAGAGGGTCATGGCGATCAGGGCCGTACGCGGTTACCGCACGGTGGCGACGGAGGCAGCGTGCCTCCTGGCCGGAACTCCCCCGTGGGACCTGGAGGCGGAGATGCTCGCCGACATTTATCGGCGGGTGTCGGAGAAGCGCGCCCGCGGCGGCATGGTCTCCATCACAGAGATCACCGCCTGGCGGGTCGACGCCCGCCGAGAAGTCATTGCCCGTTGGGCAGTCCGGCTGGAGAGTCCTCGGTATGGTGTTAGGACCGTCGAGGCCCTCCGGCCGGTGCTGATGGAGTGGTTGGAGCGGACGCACGGGGTGCTTTCCTTCCGACTGGTGCAGGTGCTGACGGGGCACGGTTGCTTCGGGAAGTACCTGCACAAGATTGTCAGGAGGGAGAGCACACCGTCCTGCCACCACTGCAGTTGCGACGAGGACACGGCGCAGCACACGCTCGAGGAGTGTGCTGCATGGGAGGAGGATCGCCGTGAACTCGTCGCAATTATCGGTGCCGACCTGGCGCTGCCGACCATCGCCAGGGAGATGCTCGTCAGCGTCAGGAACTGGGACGCGGTCGCCGCCTTCTGTGAGGCCGTTATCTCACGGAAGGAGGCGGCGGATCGTGTGCGAGTAGAGCTTCTATTCGGCGACACGTTCCGCCGCCGGCGACTCGGGCGGCGCAGGCGCGAGTATCTGCGCCTAATGCCGCCCTAGCCGAGGCCGCGGGTGATCGGACTGGGGAATTGTCCATCACCCGCAGAGAGGCTAACCGCGCGACGGCGACCGACGTCCCAGGTCGAGAGGTGAGGTTACCCGAAAGGGTATTCCGTCGGGCCGACCACTGACGACAAGTGACATCTGCTCCGGTGGTCGGCCCAACAACGAGGTGACGTGGGTACGGGTGGGTTATGGGCCCACGCGCCGTCCTTTCATCGCCCCGGACGGACAGCACCGCGCGTGCGCTTACCATAGCCCACCCAAAAAAAAAAAAAAAAAAAAAAAAAAAAAAAAAAAAAAAAAAAAAAAAAAAAAAGGGGTCTGGTTTATTGCATACTATGCTTTTCAAGCGCTAGGTTTTCAGAAGAAAACCTTCTAACTGATGTTATACATTTGTGACTGAGGGAAGTCATAAAAAAAGGAATCTGTAGTACCTGTAAATCCCTTATTATAATGCCGCTTTAAAACCCTCAGAATAGGTTTCATATCAATAATTATTTTCATTTTGTTGTGAAACTTCAGTAATACCCATCTGAAATCCGATGTTTTTTAATAAGTATAGAATAAAGTAGTAATTAAGCGCAAACATTAAATTTTACAGTATAATGATAGTAATTTTAAGGAAATTTGAGAATTACTGTCTGTTACAACAAAGATGGCTGACTCGTTATTTTCAAGGGTTAATCGTCTTTATCGAGTAGGCACTTGTAAGCAATAAAGGGGTAAGTAATTTATTTTCATATCTACTATAGAAAATGGATAAATTATGAAATAGAAGATTAAATCAATAGTAACCACAATTTAACGAACAACGCAATTTTCCACTTTTATTAAACTCGCCGGCGTTTTCATGTGATCTTATAAATTGATCCTTAATCTCGAATATGTTTTATAAACATTTTTATTTTTTTTTAACGACATGGATATCTAAAATAAATCGCAAAACTTCAATTTAATCGAATGAATTATAGAAGAATGTTTAACAAATAGAAAGGTTCATCATAATTGTCTTGTCTTGTTTACATAATCTCTTAAATAAATTTTACATGAATATTCAGTTATATAAAAGACAATATAGTTGTATTTTTAAATGTTTTCAAATCATAGCAAATAAGAACGTACGGTGGTATTAGTTAAACGTAACGGCGAGGTTAAATTGATAGATTTTGCCTCTAGACCTACATTTCGCCGTATGGTTTCGCGTGGTGGCAAATTAAGATACAAGGGCATCAACATTATTCTGAGAACTATATTACACCAACTATAACGGCCAACTGATCTATGGTATTATTTATTGTTGTGGTCGGACAATGAACATAATCAGTTGTTTTTTTTTTTACTGCCAACGGTGGCAAACGAAAAAGCAGCACACCTGATGGTAAGTGATAGTACCGCACATGGACCTTTGCAATACCAGGGGCACAGCCAGACCGTTGCCTACCGTGAAGAAAATACTTCTTAAACCTCGTTTAAAGAAGGACATGTTATAGCGCTCGGGAACAGCAGCAGGTAGTTCATACCAGAGCTTGCACGTACGTGGGAAAAATGATCGCTGGAAACGTACAGTTGAAGACCATAACGTTTTCAGGTGAAATGGATTAACCTTGCTACGATGTCGTGTGATACGTTGGTAGAATGGTGACGGTAGTACCAAGTCAAACAGTCCCTCGGAGCACTCCTCGTGAAAGAGTCGGCAGAGTACACAGAGTGACCCAAAGTCCCTCCGCCGCTCCAGCGACTCCAATCCGTCCGTAACATGTTACTTATGTTTTCAATACAGTTCATATACTTACTACCGCTGGGCTCGTGCCTCCTCCCCAATAGGCGGGATATAGACTTCTGCTCAAACGCGTTAGTAGAGGGTTTCATTTCGAGTTCTCCTACTCTTCTATAGATGTTATATGTATATTTAATTCCTTAGTCGTCTTTTACGACACACACGGGTAAGAGTGTGGGGTGGTGAATTCTTAGTCTGTCACCACACGGCAAATTAAATGGGTTTTTTTAGTTACGTGTAACCTTGTTACCTGCTGACTAAATAATAAACTAAAAAACAAAACGTGCGTATTTTACGAAAATTATGATGTACTCGTAAAGCCTAATAATATTCCGCATTACGAGAAAACAAATGTTAGCAATTGAAATCAAACATCAGTAGGTATAACGCGGGTATACCCTCAACAACGCGTAAATTTCAATTACATCGTTATTTTTACGCTAATTAAACCACATGCGATTTATTTGTAGAACCGATTCGAATTAAATTTTCAATTATAATTTTAGCTGAAAATATTATTGTTAAAGCAATATTTTATTGTTGAAGGATCGGACAAGGACGTTGATATTGAAAACAACCGTTGCTTAATTTTAGATAGCTTTGAATATGTTTGAATTAATTTTGCTTGATATTTACGTCTAGTTAAGGAAATAAAATTCATTACAACGGCCTCAAAATTTGTTAAGTCGTCTTTTTACAGAATTATTTCGTAAAATCCTTGTATAGGGTTATCAATATACATCCTCTTATGAACAAGAAAACAGTAGAAATGTTGTTAAGAACATTGCTACTGTGTATCAATATTAAATAATTTATAATTTTTTACTAGACAACACCCGGTATTAGGGAATTAATCTTTCCAGTGCGGAGGACTTTACAAACATGTAATCAACAGACACAAATTACATTCAGACTCCGAGCAATAATTTGTTGTATACACAAAGTATTAGACTGCATAGGAAATGAACCCATAATACCGGAACTGTGGCTCAGTATCTTAACTACTGTGCAGTCTTGCAGTTATTCTTGTTATATTAAATAGTAAAATAGTAATAAAAAGTCTTTTCGGCACCAGTATCCTCTACTTGAAATGTTTAAGTTATCATAGCGAAATTTTTAATAAACAAATTCTACTTCATTTTGATCTATGAAATATCATTGGCTATGTATAGAATATATTTCTAGACTATTTGATTGTACGATGTAGTTGGAATTATTTATATTTAATGCTAATTTTTAGGATTCAATTTAAAATAAATTATGGAATACATAAAAACGATTAGCACAGATGCGATCTGAGCCCATAATCTTTTGAAAACTCATTGTAACTCTTTGAACCATCACATTATCCTGCTTGATTAAACGATACAAGTGATGTTACCTAATAAACTAAAAATTTTATTCCATCACGACTTACCGCTTAGGAACGTATTGCTTCTTAAAATTAGCTGGCATGTTATAAAGGACTAGTCATTTGGGATAAAAAAATCTCAATAACCAATATACTAAATACAATATATATATATATATATATATATATATATATATCTATACCAATAAATAAAATTGGAGTGTCTGTTTGTAATGTCAAAATAATAGGCTTTTTTCATGCTCACTTGGTTATTTGCACGACATCTATGCCTAAAATACAAATTAAAAAAAAATTGTCTGTCTATCTATCTGTCTGTTTGTCCAAGGTAATCTTCAAAACGGCTGGACCGATTTCAAAAATTCTTTCACCAATGGAAAGCTATAATATCAGGGCGTAAACTAGCCTATATTTTATCCCGGTATTCCCACGGAAACGGGAACTACGCGGGTAAAACGACTATCGGTCAAGCCGTTTTGAAGATTACCCGGAACAAACAGACAGACAGACAGACAGACAAAAATTTTTTAATCTGTATTTTAGGTATAGGTGTCGTGCAAATAATCGTGTGAGCATGAAAAAAGCCTATTATTTTGACATTACAAACAGACACTCTAATTTTATTTATTGGTATAGATAAAACTATTTTTATGGATTTTATGGTTTCTGTATTTTGATGGCCCGACGTTTTGAATACTTTAGTGTTCATTTATACGGCTACCGCGTACGCGTTAAAATCCGTAAAAATAGTTTTATTACAATGTGTAATACACGCGTAAATATCGGCAATCATTATATATAAATACTAGCAACCCGCCCTCGCTACGCTTCGGTTTCAGTCGCTTTACCCGCGGCGTAGTTCCCGTTCCTGTGGGAATACCGGAATAAAATATAGCCTATGTTACTCCCTGATATTATAGCTTTCCATTGGTGAAAGAATTTTTGAATTCGGTTCGGTGGTTTAAGCGTGAAAGCGTTACAAAAAAACAAAAAAACATCCTTACTTTCGCATTTATAATATTAGTATGGATGTAAAGTACTGTAGATTTTCGCATATAAGTAAAATTCGTTTTAGCGTTAAATGTACAAATTGGTTTTAGTATCGCCATGTGCATCTTTGTGGACAACTTTGAACATAGTTAACTTTTCACTTGGTGCTTTATGTAACTTAAAGTGTTTGTATTATTGCAACATATGCTTTGTATTTAGGATATACCGTACCATCTAGGCTACTCTAATTTAGAATCTGTTTCACGCTAATAGAGATAAATTACCACTTTGCGGCAAGACGGAGGAGGAAGTTGGCCGCATTAAGGTTCGGCTGTGAAAGCTTATTTGTTGGTTTTGTTTTTTGACATGTGATGGAAGAAAAACTAGGCTTTTGTACCTTACAAATACTATATTATAACTACTTGCATTGTATTTAATTTTTTTTCTGTAAATCAGGTTCATTACTTTTAATGTTTTTGTCATTCAGGTTTCCTATTAAAGCGTATTAGATTATAAAAATAATTGTCATACTCGGCCGCGTTAGCATTGAAATTACTAAATTTTAAATATGTAGGTATAAGTTTTGTAAATAACTGGTATTAAAATACTGATAAAAGCAACGATGAAAACAACTTTTCATCGTGTAACTTATTCTCCGGCAAAGAACAAAGAAGTTTTTGCTTGTACAATTATACAAGCTGCTAAGTTTTACTTAATAAAATCGTTTGATTGGCAAATTTTTAAATCTTATAAATTCACTGGTTTCATATTTTTTTCGATGTTTACACAGAAACATCTAAATGGGTATCCAATTTGGATTAAGTCATGTAGAGGAGATTTAGGTTTTTGATAACTATGTATGAGTTAGTTAGTCACAAAAAAGGCCATTTTAGACGTTAATATAGAAAAAAAGAAAGAAATCTGTTTTATTTTGTAAGCTTACATTTTGATAAAAGTATGGTTTTATTTATGCAATAATCTAACCGATGAAGCTGTGTTTATAAAATTTGGAACAATAGCTTATTTAGTGGATTTTAATACATAGCTATATCAGATTTAGTGTGTTTATGTTTAATAGTTTTTGAGTTATGAAGGGTTAGGGAGCTCGTCTGAACTCTTTGCTTGAATTTGACTTAACACACTACCGCATGTTTAGATCTTTTTTATCAAATGCTAGTTCTTGGTGAAATTTTCTTAATCCTATACGATATACCAAGGATAGTACGGAAAATATCGTATTCCTAGGGCAAAATGTAAATAGTATAAAATAAAAATAGTATATTATATCATTTCTGACCTTTCACTTGATAGAGGTAAGCCAGATTGCCAGACAAAGCTTAGCTTTGTTTGTTAGTGTGACTTGTTTTAACAGAAATCCTATGAAAACAATATTAAGAAGCAGTATTCAGCATTAGATGCCAACTTAGTGAGTGTATATATATATATATATATATATATATATAAATATAAATATATAAATTTATATAAAGGACGCTGTGTTAAGTAAATAAATTTACAAACATTTCATTAATGAATACACCTAAATTCTGAACCAATGGCACTGACACGGTAGGTCGATATCTTATCCACTACGCCATCTGCGCAGCCTTATTATCATGTATTAACTATTCATCATCACTATAATTATCATCATCATCATCACCCTGTTCTTATACTAGTGTTGCCCAAAAAAGTCTTGGTCTTGCGGTCTTGGTCTTGGTCTTGCGAGAAATGCGAGACCGAGACCAAGACCAAGACCGCTTAATTTTTGCAAGACCAAGACCAAGACTGGCCCTGCAAGACTTGAGCAAGACCAAGACTGGGCCTGCAAGAGTCTCGCGGTCTTGCATTTAATTCAAATCACCATTTCAGCTTATATACGGTTGAGCTCGTGTCTTCTACATAACAGGAGGAGAATCGGCCGTGGCCGGAGGGGAATCGCCACGGTGATCGGCCGTGTTGTTACAGGTCATACATGTCAAGTTTTCCTTCTCTTGCACCGATGTTATATATTATAGCCCTTAGTCGTGGGTTCGCAGTCACGGGTAAAATAGGGGGTGATGAATTATATTCTTACTCCGTCACTACACAGCAAGTCAAATCAGTCTTGAGATATCCATCTATTGGCCAATCGATTCCCAATGTTGGTGTTGGTTTTCAGAATTACTCTTCGGAAAGGCTTAAGGACAAAAATACCGTAATCACGAGAGTGCTCTTGCCCATTATACATATTTATATATCCGTTTATTCATTAGCCCAACGACGTTCACTGTTGGACATAGAAATATGCCTACAATTAATCTATATAAATGTCCATGTAGGGACACACCATCAGGCAGTACATGAAGCGTTGCTCCCAGCGCTATTTTGCCTCTGCCACGACTCACCCCAATCCACTAGTGGTTGGGGCGGTAAACTACGTTCCCTCAAAAATATCCGCGGTCCGACGTCCTCGTCATCTTCTTGAAGAAGAAGATGACGCTATTATGATCGCCCAAGAAAGGACCTACACAGCTCGCGCAGCGATAACAGATAAAACGCCGCGGTATCGGCCTCGCCGTCGAGGTCGAAAACCGCGCCGCGTAAAAGTCATTAACCTAAACTTGGCCACGCCCACTTTGCTCTCAGCGACGCCCCGAGCCGAGGTCCGTTCCCCACAGGGGGGAGCCCTCGGGCGATTTTCGCTTAACTTCTTACCGGGTTGAGAGCCATCAGCGCTCACCCATTGACCGCGTTAAGCTGTCAAGGTCATCTGCGACCAACAGCTACACACACACAAAAAAAAAAGACAGAGTACGAATATAATTCACCACTCTCTTACCCGTGGATGTCGTATCAAATCGGATCGGGCAATGGTGTTAGGAACCCATGAAAAAAAATTGAAATAAAATTATCGATTCGTTAATGAATTGAGAGACATGTAAGTTCTCAATTTTGTCATCGTTTTTTCGTGTAAATTGGTTAAAATGAATAAAGGAATGATACTTAATCTACAACATATTCGTATTTTGTTAAATGTTCATTAGAATTTGAATAAATCAATGATTACGTTTGCATAAGCAAGACAAACTTCGCTTTAACATAAATCAGCTGATCGGCCGATGACCGTTGATGAGTCGCCTTTGTACCTACGTAACCATTGAAAGGTTCGCGCAAATCTAATACCTATTTATACTGTCGAAATTTTACATACTTACATATATCCTGTCTGTACATACCTACACAATGCATAAAATTTAAGGCATAAACTCTTAGACACACATTTTTGTAATCACTATAACTTTTACGTTATATTGTTTTTGTGTAATATACATTCTAATTATGATCTATGACTGTTGAACTACAACATACATGAACAGTTGTCCCATAACCTGATACACCCTGTGTATTTATACATATGTGCAAGAGAAGTGAAACTAGAAAGAAAACCCTGTACCAACATGTCTGACCAGCGTGGTATAGTAGATCAATTTTCCTCTTACTGGAAGGAAGCTTAAGCCCAGCAGTGGCACTTTTATGAGCTGTGACGATGACGACGAATATCATACATTTTACAAGTATTAAAACCATAAAATTTTGAATCTGTTTTATATGTTCTTGAATAAATAGTATATTAAGAGCTACATGGATCCAGCGGCCAAAGTATTTATATAGGCAATAGAGCAACAGGTTTTTTCAAGTATCCAGAGTATCAGTAACTAAACTGGAAATACAATAGATACATACCACTTAACTAAGGGGAATATAAACAATCGCATTAATTGTAAAATATCGCATTGATTATAAAATGACATAAAATTTATTGTATCAACTGCCTCGTGTGGTGACGTCTTAAGAAAATAGGGTCGAAAGTCCTGTCATAAGAGTAGTAACGCTGTCTAATGGAACACCAGGGGAATAGAAGAGTAATTTTCTCCAGTGGTAAGTATTGTATTCAATAGTGAACTATAGGCTAGCAGATGGATAGATAGGATAGGATAGGATATTTGATTAATTTAGTTGGATTTTTCATTGCCATGATAAATTACTGTTACGTTATTCTAACTGCAAAACTTTGCGAGACTCTTGCTGCAATACCAAGACTCGGGTGCGCAAGACCAAGACCAAGACCAAGACTCGGGTGCGCAAGACCAAGACCAAGACGAGACCAGGTGTGATGTTGCAAGACCAAGACCAAGACCGGTCCAAGTCTCGTCTTGGTCTTGCATTTGGGCAACACTATCTTATACCAATTATTTTGGTCGACTAAAAATGTACTCTTCTTTTATAGTACATATTGAAAAAGTTTTGACAATAATTTTATGACCGGGCGCCTGCCTGACGTCAACCCTCTTTAGGAATGGTAAGATAGCTTATCATGCTGGTATTAAAATTTGTCTAAGAGGAAAAAATATATAATCAGGCCCATACGTTATATGATTCATACGTTATATGCCGTTTTACCAACATGGTCTTAACTAACGTACCATCCATCCATCTATCAGCCTACAGACATCCACTGTTGGACATAGGCTTCCTCACGAGATTGCGATTGGTCTAGCGCCGCTTGCATCCAACGGTTCCTTGCGACTTTGAGAATGTCGTCAGTCCACCTAGTGGGGTCGTCTTACGCTGCGTCGTCCGATTCGTGGTCGCCACTCAAGAACCTTTCTTCCCCAACGGTTGTCGGTTCGACGAGCGATGTGTGACTAACGTACATATACCTTATATAAAGTCTTTTTTGATTAGAACCAATCTTACCACATATTCCCATCACTGTAACACCTGTAGCTAGGATCCACAATGGTTCCCACAAAGGACACTGATGTTTGACCAACAGGAAGTCCCAGGAAATGCTATTAATTGTCTTGAGACTTGCAATAAATTTAATATAAAGGCCGATAAATGTTATATAAATAAGTCTTTAATAAGACTAATAAAAAAGTTATAAATAAATCCATAAAATATAAATACATTTTTCTTTTTTTATGTTGTATATGACAAATTGCATGAATAATTGGTAGGTTGTACAGAATAAACCAAAGCGATACAAATGTTCAGTTGTCCATTGCTTTTAGATAGATCTACATTTTCAGTATAGGTATTTAAAATTTAAAAGACATCCATCGATATCAGATTCGAATAATTGGTAATAATACGCCCTTGTGTATGCATTCAATAGTATCTAATAGTGAATCATGGCCGAGTAACTTGCATTGACTTTGAAATAATTGATGACTTCTCAACCGTACTGAAATGTACTAGATATCGAACATTCTGAGGTCTGACATACAATGTTTAGGAATCCAACTCGATTACCAAGGGACTGGATATTGTAATAGTTTGTACGTTATACGTTCAATGATCAACTCAATAACGAATTCTACTAGTTACATAACGAACTTTACAAAGACAAGCACATTTGTACATATGTTGTATGTATATTTTGTTAACCATTTGTGATCAAATGAAAATAATTAGTCTATTACTTTAATAAAATTGTAATGTTTCAAAGGATTAAGAATATTTTAACTCCATCGCTGGATCAATAGAAGGCACGGTACCTTGAGTTCAGCTTGACACACTTACCAAACATGGATGCTTTGATAAGTACCTATATCAGTTCTCTAATCCCTGGATATCACGAGAACGGCACGCTCGAAGACACTGGAAGCAACATTTTGGAAAAGTGCCCAGCCTGGGGACCTCAAAGGCTCGCCTTGGTGACTATTATTAGCGGAGATCTATCGCTGCAGACGAACGTTAACAACGACAGTTGCTGGATGGGCATAGCCTCCTTTTGAGAGGAAGTTACAGCGTGAAGGAGGTAGCTGGGTGAGCATGTGAGGTGGATGCCCATGCTGACTCGCCGCGTAGGCAGTAGCGGGGAAGAAGGAGAAGACGTTACGCGCTTCTCTTCTCCCAGCCATAATTGACTGAGGGCGTAGCTAGTAGGCTAACCGCCGGAATTTTGAAGAGTCGTATGCTTAAAAGGCGACCTCCTTCGTCCCACACCCGGCAAGGGTGCAGAGCTGCTGTGGTTTTTAGTGGATATTCTCACGTAATAAATCTACACCGAGTCATCGTGTTCTATGTACTCCTTTACTATTATAAGCAAAGGAATATGTATAAAGGCATTTTCCACAGCGCAAAAAAAAAGTATTACATTCTGTCGTCACTATAATTTCTGATTGGTGTCGATAAACCGGTTAACACCAAAGTATTCAGGTGCAGCGCTCTACGAAACTTAGCGATTGTTATTGAAATAATAATTACTTTTTGCAAAAAATCGACTTCATCACGCAATGCAGAGTAAGCGAAAAGATCGTTAATGTAGACAAGGTAGATACATTTTAGATTTTTGTTGATATTTCAAAAACCGCTTGTCCTATTTCTATAAAATTTTTATGGGACCATTCGAGAAGTAAGGATATACTTCCAACAAAAAGAATTTTTCAAATCGGTTGGCAAGTAACGAAGCTATGCGCGAACAAACATAAAAAAATACATTTGAATTGAGAACCTCCTTCTTTTAAGAAGTCGGTTAAAAGTTTCTATACGTTCGTTTGAATGGGTATTAAATTCATGTACGTCGACATCCACATGGTCGCACTGAATGTTAACACCAACATTATATCTGTAGCTATGTCAATGTGACGATATCTGTAAATTGATAGTAACCAATTTTGATATCATGAAATTGCACACTAAATCCTTCATCTAAATTTTGTGTAGGAGAAACATAGCGAAAAACTCGATATGCCTGAATTATTTTCTCCAGAGAACGTGAAATTCACCAACTCTCTCTCATGTTGCAATCGAGTATCAAGTGGTAAAGGATTCTTTTTCTTATGTGATTTAATTATGGTTATATCAATATTAAATCAAAATCGTTATTTTAAGGTAGTATTCGTTTGCAATAATAATACAGTATGGTAATCAGTAGGTATGAGATAACTCGAGCGAGGTAATACATAAAATATAAAAAATTAAATAGTTATAATCGATTTTCCATTCATCATTATAATATATTTTTATTTGATAATTTAGTATAATAGCTTTTATTTGATAATATAGGTTTTTTAGGACCAATCTCACCATAAATTCACACCATTGTAACTCCTGTAAGCTAGGATCCAAAATATGTAGTCTCTATAGATCACACTGAGGTTTCACACCCACAGGCAAGCCTGGGCAATGATTTTAATTGTCTTGGGACGCGCTACAAATACAATTAGAAATATTAAAAAGTAATAATATAGGTTATGTAGATTAAATATAACGTAAGAAATACTAACAGAAACCTACTGGTGATCAAACGGGTTGGTATAAGGTTTCGTTTCGAGTTTTCAGAGTTTTCCTTCTCTTGCGTAGATGTTATATGCATATTAGGTAGGTCTCTTAGTCAACTTTTACGATACCCACAAATAAGATAGGGAATGATGAATTATATTGATACTCTGTCACCACACGGAATTAGTGAGAAAGGAGTAAGCTGTTAATTACATATAGTCCCACTTAAAAAAAATAAAGATATTTACCTTATTTTCTTAGTGTTATATAATTTAAGAAGATTTCTGATGTTTACTCGAGTATTACACAATTACACATTTGATGTAAAATATTTTTGCACATTTGTATCAATTGTATCAAATGTGAGTCAAATTTTAATAATTAATTCTATAACGGATAGATATAATACACCTCTGTCTGTATAACGATGTCTTGTTGGACATGAGCTACCTTAGTCTCCAAGTGACAATGAACGCCAAAAAAAATGTGACACTGAATCCTGAAAAGTATTCTAAATTTCGGAAAATTAAAATTAAACGTCATAAAATCCGTAAGAATAGATTTTTTTAATTAATGAATTCAAATTAATATAAAAAGAGTTTATTGCTATTATCGATATCCAATTATAAATTTTGAGCTTGCTGTTGAGAGTTTCTTTAGAAAATTCACAAAGAATATTACTTATCGACCATCCTAAGATCTGAACCTGGAATTTTAAGGTCATTAATCGTATCTGAACCTTATCTGAGGCAGCTTTAATTATAATTCTAAAATATCCATCTACAACATTTACAACAAGTGATAACAATAAGGTACCTAAAATGTCTTATAAATATTTGAATATTTATTACGAAACAATATTTCAGGGAATAGCAGACATAAAATGAAACATCGTCAAACATTCACTGCTTTAATCCCTTTCTTACAATAATATTATTGCGATGTTGGCAGCTTATCTCGTTGCCATATGAAAGTCCTGTGTTGGCATCGCAGACACTTTAAGCCTTTAACACGCCGCCTGCTCGGTGCGATTTATAAACAATACCCACGCGTATTTTGTGCCATGATGACATAAAATGACGTCCTAGTCAAAACCTGCACTCCAGCTAACTTGACTTTGTTATGTAGCTAATATATGGTATAATGCACGAACCCTGCCTTTCTCATGGATGATCCACTGTAGAATGTCAGATTATTAAAGTCGGGTGGGTGGTCCTAATTGGTGTTTTAAGTTTCTCAGGCGAGTATAGTTAGAGACTTCTCCTAGTGATCTCTCATCCAGTTTTTAGAAGGGCCAAAGACTGAAAATGAAGCGAAGTAACACATTTTACAATGAATCCACCACCATCTATAGCATATTTTAATAACAGAGTAATATTAACTTTGTCCTCGAAAGCAGCGCTGAGAACATCGATAGATCAATATATATATATATATATATATATATATATATATATATATATACATATATGTATGTTCATCTATTTTAAGTTCCGTAAGGGCGTCGGGTAGGGATGGTACCCGAAAGGGTAACCCGCTGGTCTGGCCACGTACTTTAAAGACTCGGTACCAATGGCCAAGGAGAGGGAAAACGGTGGGTTATGGGACCGCGTATCACCCTTTTGTGACCATAATCCGCCCGACAAAATTGCTTTTAGGTAACTTTAATGACCGATGTCTCTTAAAACCAGAAAAAAGAGAATCATTTTGCTGGCTGATATCAATCCTTTTTGGGAATTATATTTATTATAAGGTTAATCGCCACCCATATATAATTCGCTGTGTTTTTTTAAGTGGATACACTATTCCCGCAAGAAATCAACCGATCTATTCAGGTTCAGATTTTAACATGGTATGATTGTCTCATAAATGGCTAAAGTTAATTAAAACCATGTAACTGTGCCTGGCACTAATATCATTCAAAGCGATTATTTGTCATAATAGATTAATTGTTTTAGTTTAAATTACTGTCTTGAAGGCGTTAATCAATTTGATAATAGGGAATTAATTCAATGCATCGTTGTTCAAATGGCGTGGAAGTACCGAATTTGAACACCGAATGGGGTAAAATGTAACAATTGAGCTTTTCTACAATAAAATTCTCAGAAAAGTGTTTAAATGAGTATGAAAGTTAGGACGAAATGTGTCTTTATATTATAGCGGTCTCATTCTACCGTCCTGCGTGATAACAAGGCAACATAAGTCCCCTCTACCGGCTACGCGATAGCGTTCTACTTTTTTAACATACTACTGTCATCCTAGTGGACTGAAGTTTAATAGCTGCCCGGCAGCCCATTTAAAATTCTATACTTTGAACAACATTTTGTGTCTCCTTGTCATCCCTAAAAGATATATCGCAGTTAAGACTAAGGCTGGGTGGTGTTTCTTTTTAGGCAGTGTCTGTTTTAAAATCTCCACACAGCTATTTAAGGTGATTGTAGGGTAGCATAAAGCATTATTTACAGATAAATAACCTATTTATACAGGACCTTCCTGTCTATATAGGAAAACCCTAGAGTCTCAGTAACAGAGGGTCTGTTACTGAGACTCTTGCAGTTCCAAACGTGTTAATTTCCCACTGCTTATCCTGAAGATATTTATATATTCCACTAGATTTGTTACCGTTCAGAGTCAGAGATCTGTGTTCCTACGAACTTTTTCTTTCATAGACGTCATAAGAATGTAAACTTATAAGTATTCAAATAAATTTCATAATACTAATACATACTTATTGGGAAAGATTTTTAAATATAAGACACGTTTCAATTATATTTAAATTTTAAATAAGAACAATACTTAGTTGTCTTTTCTTTTGCCCGTTAAGAATACAATGTCACCACGGTTTTATTTCCCGCTGTTGTCGCATGACACACTTGGGAGCTTATACAGATAAGGAAATCTTGAAATAAAATCTGTAGAATTTTATTTGGTCGTAAAACATTTGGCTAGCCCGATTCTTTTATTATGAAGATGGTTCAAAGCGTGCTCATATTAAGATGTAGGTATAAGAGAAAAGCGTTGAAAAGCATTAAATTTTTAGGTGATTACTGTGTTTAAGTAATTTTATAACAGTGCTGAGTACTGTTTATAAAAGACTAACTATACTGAGAATTATTTATAAAAAGCTGAGACTTACTATTTATAATAAGTCAATAATGTCACGGCTTTATTTTATTTAGCACAAAATATTTACTTAATAAATATAATCAACATTTCCTTCCACGAAAATGAATGAATAGCAATTTGTGCCGCTAATCTAGAATAACATACAAAGTCATACATATGATAATGAAAATTCATTAATAATTTTCTCTTACGTAATACGAAACTATGAATTAAGAAATAAGATCATTAATTAGGTACAAAGTACTAACCTTATTAGAAAGACGTTAAAATGTATCGAAGCCGGAGCGAACTGAAACAAGAAACGTTACGTTTAGAATTTCGCACAATAATTAACACAGAAACGATTCAAATAGTTACTTTTAATGTAATGATCGTATTAATTAATCAATCATTATATGTATAGTTTAGTTATATTATTATTCAATGTGATTATAATATTATTACGGAGCTGACAATGGCCAAGTCCCCAAAAAAAAAAATAACCTACTTATTTAAGTCTGTGAAATTGGAGATATGTAGAGATTACCAAAATAACTATAAATAATGATTTCTGATGTATAGTCAGTATTACAATTTTAAATAAAACTTATTTATTAATGAAATAGAATTAAAATCTATACATATAATACAGCGAAACCGCGTATAAAGATGGGTGATAACGATTATATAGGGTAACGAATTTTTCCCCTATTGTACGATGCTGGTCAGACATGTTGGTATAGTGTTTTATTTTGATTTTTCCTTCTCTTGTATAGATATTATATGCATATTATATCCCTTAGTCGTCTTTTACGACATCCACGGGCAAGATAGGGATTGGTGAATTGTATTCTTACTTTGTCACTACACGGAAAATAAAATAAATAAAATTATGCTATCTAAAAATCATATAATTTTATCGCTGACAGCGACTACCTACGTTTATGTTGTTGAACTGTTATTATTTTATTATAAAATTGAAGAGTAGAGGAACTTTTGTATATAATTTTTTTTATATTAAATAAAATCACATCTACCAATATTCTTAGAATAATATAATAAGAACAGCTAGTTTCTTATAACCCTTAATTTATTTCAATACTCACTTTTACAGTAACATAATTGCAATATAATATAATACTTAATCAGTAAATAATATCCTTATAGACTGGTATTAGCGTGTAATAGAATACAGAATCAGTGGCTTGTAACATGATAGTTAAGTGGTTAATCTAGCTGTCTGTTGGTTTGTATCTTGAGAGAGGTCCTAAGTAAACTTCATATAGCCGTTTCTAATAACGTCGGAGAGTTCTTTGGTTAATTGCCTTTACTGCCACTGATGTTTTAATTAATATTAAAATACTTTGTTCCTGACGATAAATTATTAATGAACATAATAGCAGTATTTTTAAAAACGCCAAAAGACTTTGTTAAGTCTTTCTTAAGTTCCTTAAAGAAGTTTATTTATATTAATTAAGAAATAATAATTTGTTCCGAGGTTTTTATGTAAGAAAGTAAACTACACGTTATTTTAAGAATACGAAATTAAATAATTGAAAGATATTTTTGTAGGTTTTGAATTTTTGATTAATAAAAAATAAGTAAGTAACGAAATAAAATATTTTTATAGCTTTTGTCATGTTTTAATTTTGTTTTTACAGTCGTTACTCATACTGGCTGGATGGATGCTCGGTCGACTTTCAGTATTGGACACTTGAACGTAGGCCTCTTCACGAAGAGGATAATGGTTTTTTTTTGGTAGGCTATGGTCTGGACACACCCGGCCCAATCTAACCGGGGCAAAGAATGGCCGGGCCCATAACTTACCATATTTCCTCCCCATCGCTATTGGGCCGACCACTAGTCCCGATATTCCTTGACTTCCGTGGCCAGTCCGAAGAGGATAGTACTTGCAGTATTTAAGCATTCCTAAAGTTAGATGTTATTACTATTTTAACTATATTAATATGTTTTTTATTTTAATACCTTTATCAGTCAGAGTTACAAATTGAGGCATTTTTTCCAGTGTTAGGTAATCGTAAATAATAATAATAATTTATTGTTTTCTTCCACAAAGGTATCTTATAGCTAATGTTTACATTTATTGATAAATTAGTCCTTTGTGGGAGACTGATATCAATTGCATTAGATCATAATTCTTAATAGGAACTATAAAATGAAACGATCTTAAAATTAAAAAAAGAGTAGAATAACAATGTAGTGGGCGCACCTGTTTTCTTACCTGGCCTTGGTCTAGCCACACTCCAAGGTTCCTCGTTTAACAGAACAAGGTTTTTTGCCAGATTATTGTATGAGTACACGTCGCTCCATCCGTCCTCGGCTGCAGAAGGGTGGTGCGCGACCCTATAACTAACCGTATTTCCTCCCCATACTGATTTCTCTATCTCAATGTCCAGTTTGACACGGACCCCACAACCTACCGTAATTTCCTTTGCCAGGTATTGAGCGAGACACTGGCATTAATGTTTTATTAACTTGGATATCTCGCATGTGAAACCCTCTATTGAACGTTAAATACCTTACCTTCCATGATCACGAATATTGTAAAATATTCGAAACTTTGGCAAAGTAAACAAAAATTCGAACGCGATAAAATCAGTAAAAATAGTTTTATGTCATATGTGAAACATTCGCGTAAACATTAAAAGTCATTATATTTCTAGGGAAGTTAAGTAAAATACTAACGTTTCTTAGCTATCTTGTGCTAAAACTTGTTATTTAACAAAATATAAGCTTTTATTTCTTACATTATGTTTTCGAGAGTAAATAAAATGAACAGCCCTCTATCTTAAGAATCGTTTTTCTAAATTACTTAGGTTCGGCCCCCATTAGTTTGTACTCGTTACATTCGGAGACAAATGGTGCGAAGCGCGAAGAGTTGGCGCCTCTACCGATCCATTTCTTAATATTAACAAACTTTCCAAGCAAGTTCACTTATAGGAATGATAAAGTAAAGTCACTCGCTCTCGGGTAAATTGAGATTTTAATTGACAGCTGTAGTTAACCTCACATATCATATTTATTTCTTTTAAAATTTTTGATGTAAACCAAATATGTATGTACATAGGCGGCTTTATTGCAATGAGTTATTCTCTGCTAGTCAACTTAGGAGCGGTGCAGAGAAATCATTATGGTTAGGTGCATACTGTGATAATGGAAATTTTAAATTAGATTTAATTATGACAGCTAGGTTAATAAAAAATGATTATTAGGAACTTTTAAAATACAGTTTTATCGTCAACTTTTTTGTGTGGTGATGGAGGAAGAATACTATTCATTCCCTATCTTGAGTATGGATAAAGTAAAAGGCGTCTTTTTGGGAGGTCCATAGTCAGCACATATACCGTCCACTCTATTCGGGGCGAAGCGAGTCCATACCTCATCGTATTCCCTCCCTTCACCATTGGGCCGGCCCCTGGTATTGAATCCTTGATGTCCGCAACCAGCCTGGCGGGATAATAATGATAAGATCTTTAATATTGATATAGTCACTATAAGAAGTTGTTAGGTTAGCTATTTACGTAATAACTTAAGAAGAAAGATCCCTTAAGCAGGGACTGAATGAGTTAACCGACTTTGTATAACATGGATCTCACAACTTTTTATGGTAGAAGAACTCAGTTGCGAGGCTTGGCTTTTTTTTACAAGTTTTGTTTTTGATGGTATTATATATTATTATTGTTTAAGAAGAGATTTTCATATAGAATCATTTTCTTCTTACACCGGCAATAAATTTGTATCAAAATGTGGGTCAATATTTAATAACTAATTTCTGTATCGGGTAGATAATTATAAAAATTTTCTGCAGTAACGATGACTTGTTGGACGTGAGACATCTTAGTCCGCCCGTGACCATGAACGCTGCAAAGTGTTCGAAACGTCGGGCAATCAAAAATCAAATATAAACGCGATAAAATCCGTAAAGTAGTTTTATTTAATATGTACATAAAATCAAATATAGTGACTACACACATACACGAAATATAAATGTACTAGCTGATCTATCCTATGCTATTCTATATAAATTTAGTACCAATAATAAATTAAGAAAAAAATCTTTTTTAAAAACAAACTTTTACTGTTTGTTAATAAAATGAACTAAATAGTTAAAAATACAGATCCATCATTTTAGACCCTGGTTACCATATAGTATCAAAGTACTCATCAAGGCGAATCAAATGAGCTGATGGGGTCGCGTCGCAACTCCGTAATTACGGAGTTCCTATGGCCAGCTTCCAGGTCTATCATCATATCAGCTCTATGTCACAATAGTATTGCATTGTCATCCGATTTATATACGCATGTAAAATTTCTGCTCAATCGGAAATCGGGAAGTGGATCAAATTTAACTTGCAAGATTTGATTACAGACAACGGAACAGGTGAAACTAAATAAAAGCTTGTAAAAATAGAATTTCTCAACAACCATCGCAGCGTTACCAACCGAATCATTATTAGTTTAAACTGTTATTAAATCCATATAAACCTACACAAAAAATTATACAAATCAGTTCTGCTATTTAGGAAGAGTTTAGTGCCATACAAACGTATAGAAGAATTTTAAACATAAAAATATTCACTTAGCCTCTCAATATTCACTTATCTAAAATGGAACTTGTCAGTCACATATGATAAGTTATTATGCTATTCTGTGAGATAAAAGCCGAAATACGGAAATTCGCAGAAGAACCGCAGTAACCGATATATGTATCACGAAGAATTAGCACGCTGAAGTGGCAATGGGCAGGCCACATTGCTCGACGAACTGACAACTGCTGGGGAAGAAATGTTCTCGAGTGGCGATCACGTATTGGAAGACGCAGTGTAGGCCGCCCCCCACTAGATGGACTGACGACCTGGTAAAAGTTGCTGGGCGTGTTTGGATGCAGGCGGCATAAGATCTCACTCTGTGGCGTAACATGAGCGAGGCCTATGTCTAGTAGTGGACGGCGATAGGCTCAAATGATTGTGATGCTGATGCTATTTTGCTGCCCTTCTTCTTCAGTCTTTTTACGTTCCACTACTTGTCATTGACTTATTTCATAATGGGAGTGCAAATGTAATACACCCATGCTGGCTACGTTAGTCACCTTTAACGGTACCCACTAAAAAGGAAATCATTGTGAATTTATTTCTATTCATCTTTAAATCAAAATATGTGTACAGAGAATTTAATCGAAGTTAACATCATAAAATATAATTACAAATGAAATTTACCAAGCGGTACGTGTACTAGAGCTATGTATGTTTTATTGTAAGTAAAACTCATCAGTTACTATATTGATAAATTGAAATTAAAACATATTTCGGGACGTAGGAATTAATTTGTGGGCTCTCACAGTCGAGGGCGCTCGACGAAAGGTATTACGAAAATTTAATTGAAGTTTTGATTAAGCACTATCACACGTGGCAGTCTCCTCTTGTTCGATATTAAAAAGCCCGGATTATGTTATAAGCAGAGTTTTTTTAAACAATTTATTGTAAAATTAAGAAACGTAAGTGGTACTATAATTTCATTTAACACTTTGTACTTTTAGTAACAATAATAGTTTAGCTTACCGTGTTATTGACGTAGTCTAGAGGCAAAAGTTTTTAAAACAAATCTAATATTACGTTCGCTCCTTTGTAAAATTGAAAGCCTTGAATTTACAAAACGAACGGTCTCGAGTATCCAAAATCTGAGCATTGAATACTTTTGATACTGTATAGTGATTATTAAATTTCAGCCTTAGTAAGACGATGTAAGGTGTAAAGTATGATATCAACAAAAGCAAATGCGATCTTTAGCTTTTAGGGTCATAAACAAATAATGGGAGCAAAGGATTGATGGAAGCGAATGAGTCCACGTCCTAAGCAAACTTGTGCAGTATCCAAACTAGAGCTATTGTGTTGTATTCAAAACGTTAGAACTGTCAAAATACAGTAAAAATATTGGTCCTTTTATAGTTGAATGAAATGAAGCAATACTAGTAAATGTTTTTATTTTCACTTAAGTGAAAATTTATTTAGAAATAGCGTCAAGCAACGCCCACACCGTTAACAATTAAATACTTTCGATTTCCTAATCTATAAATTAAAACCGATCCTTAATATTTTAGATAATGAATTAAAAAGTTACACGAATAGTGGCAGTATTGTCTGTTACAATATTAAAATTTTATATTCCTTTGTTTAATTTTGTATACACTATGGTCTAGGCTGCCGGCTTGGAGGAGTCTCCAAGCATAGAGCACTGCCTCCTTTACAGGTGTCCCACTCGACTTATATCTCATCAATTAATAAATAATAATATAACTGTAGGTATTATATTTTATATTATTTTTATGATACTTTCGCAAAAGATAATTACATTTAAAAGTGGTCATAATAAATGTAGCAACCATATTCGTGTCTAATATTTATGAACATAATTTTATTTTAGTGATCATCACGTAATCATCATCGTAAGAGGTGGCGATAAATGTATTTTTATTCTGTCACCAGGAGGGTTTTCTTAAATATAAATAATACTTACCAAATTCTATTACTTAAGCTATAATCGATCTAGGGAAGAGTTGTGTAGGTACCAATATGCATGCATGAATTTACCATGCTTCTTTTATATTATTAAATGGCGTATAAGATGTAGATTTCATTGTAATAGATTTTTCTTGTCTTTAATGTAAAATATTTAACATGCTCAAGAACTTTGACTATAAATACAGGCTGATCGATGCAATGGTTTAATAACATTATTATTATTATAATGTTTCATCATGATTATCTCATTTCGGTTAATACATGTCCCACACTTGGCTCTAGCCTCCTCCACAATAGAAGGGAAATTGACCTTACTACACCATGCTGGTCAAATATAAAAACAAAATAAAACCCCCTACAGTCCACTACGCCCCAACAGGTTGGTATAGTTTATAGGCTTTCGTTTTAAGTGTTCCTTTATATAGCTTTTATATGCTTTTTTAAACCCTTAGTCGTCTTTTGCGACATCCATGGGTAAGATAGGAAGAGGTGAACTGTATTCTATATAACATTTAAGACTGATCTATTTAAATATTCCGTCCATTATTATTCATCACTGTCAAAAAATCTGACAAAACTGCTTAATGTAACGTAAAGCCAGACATTATTTGCTTTTAATTTTATGGAAATCTTCCTTGGCCTTGGACTTAGTTTTTATTAAATTACTTGATATTTATTTTGTTTGCCTCTTGCTGCGGGCCTTGTGGAACTCTTGCATCAAACGGTAAATAAACTTTCTTAAGATAAATAGTTTATAAATTCCATAGGGACATTTGTTGAATTGCCGGGTAGATAGCCGTGAGCGCTCACACATAGCCCTCCGCAAGGTTGTGAAAGCCATCTGCGGCTAATAACCATATTCACATACAAAAAATATATTGAATTGGTGTACGAATTTCGGTGATATGTAAATAATAGACTTTTATTATCGGCAAATTAACTAAAAGTTTCATTCTACATCATAATTTCTGCTCAAATACGTCTCATTGCTGGGCTCGAGCCTCCTCCATAATAAGAGGGCATATTCCTTAGTCTAGGGATATATTCCTTAGTCATCTATTACGACACCCAAGGATGAGATACAGGGTGGTGGGATGTATTTTTACTTCATCACCAGACGGCTATACATATATAACTCTCCTTCTCGATACATTGTTCTGGTAAAAATAAAACCATCAAAAACAAGACTTGTAAAAAAAAGCCAAGTCTCGCAACTAAATTCTTCTACCATAAAAATTTGTGAGATCCATGTTATACCAAGTCGGTTAACTCATTCAGTCCCTGCTTCAGGCACCTTTCTTCTTAAGTTATTACGTAAATACCTAACCTAACAACTTCTTATAGTGACTATATCAATATTAAAGATCTCTTATATTTTCAATAAACAGAATGACTTGGTAAGAAGAAAGGCCTGAAGCAGGGACTGAATGAGTTAACCGACTTGGTATAACATGGATCTCACAAATTTTTATGGCAGAAGAATTCAGTTGCGGGGCTTGGCTTTTTTTACAAGTCTTGTTTTTGATGGTATCTCATTTATTTTTGTAGACCTACTTATTTGCCTTTTCGGTACCTTCTACTTCTTGAATACTTACAGCATACTCTCTAAAAAATGAGACATCTCTCTTTTCCGCTTGAGTCAATTCTATCTAAACTAAGCGGAGAGATGTGGAAATAAAGTTTGATTGGTTTTTCGAAACACATCTCCTGTTGTCTCCCCTCCGCTTTGATGGCAATCGAGCCTAATGATGGCGTTCTTTCTTTCAGATAAATTTGAGGCAATTTAGTTTGCTTAATACTTTGGGAGATTTTGGTACAATTTCATAAGACACGTCCCACTGTTGCTTTTTCATTAAGTTGGTTGACCATTTTACAAGTTATCTTTGAACATAATTATATCTAGGTATCTGTCTACACCTATTATGCCCATCATCATTCATCCTATCGCCGTCCACTGTGGAACATAGACCCCCCTCATGCTTCACTATAAAGTGCGGTACTGTGGCACCTGCGTCCAACGACGCTAAAGGGTTGCCATGACTTGAGCTCATTTTTCTTCGCCTTATGAGGAATAATGATGTAGTCGCCACGTTTGGTAGGCGGGTTGGTTTCGAAGTGAGATATCATACATTTCCCAGGCGAGAGCTGCTGCCCATTCTTCTTCCTGTTTAATCTTTTTTTTAAATGACAACGCCTTGCACTAAGGGAATAATAATCCTTATATTGTGGGGGACTTTACAAACATATAATTCAACATCGCATCATCATCGCAGCCCTCATATGTCCCACTGTTGGGCTCGGGCCTCCTCCACAATGGGAGGGAATTTAACCCATATACCATGCTGGTCAGACATGTTGATATAGGGTTTCATTTCGAGTTTGCCTTCTCTTGCACAGATGGTATGTGCATATTATATCCCATAGTCGTCTTATACGATATCCACGGGCAAGATAGAGAGTGGTGAATTGCGGAAAGAACATATAATTAACCGACACAAATTACATTCAGACTCAGAACAACAATTTATGGATCGTACAATGTGTTGTCTTGCATGGGATTCGAACCCGCGACACTAGCGCGGTACGTTGGTGTCTTAACCACTACGTCATCTGCGCAGTCTTTAGCCGCTTGTTACGATTCCCATAGAGAAGCAATGATGCCGACAAATGTATTCTTATTTTTTACAAAGTTACATTTCATTAACTGTAAATGTAACTTTGCAATCCTATATATTTATATGAGTTTACAAAATTATTTATGCAGTTAGTGTATCTCGGCAACTGGATGATAATTATAATGTTTCATAATTTTTCCTTCATTTATACACTAAACACTAATTGTATTATAAATTGGAAGCTTCGATGTCGGCTAGAAGTGCCACTTTAATATTGACGGTCGGAGTGAGTGACAAAATTACGAAATTTTGACTAGTTATAATTCTTAAACTATTGGTTCAAATTGAATGAAATTTTAAATTCACAATGTGTATGCAAGGCCTGCTAGGTCACTAAAAATTCAGGTTTCTAGTTTTATTAACAACGAAGTTATAGGGGGTCGAAAATGTTCTGAATGGCTTCGAGAAAAGTATGTTACGGCAGTTTTGTGTTTTGCCCGACTTTTTTTTTTTGCTCGACTTTGCGGGGGCACTGCCGTGCCCCCAGATGTCACGGAAATAATTATTAGCACGGGAAAAGTTAGTGTGATTTATAGGCAAATTTAATAAAATGGGTTTAAAAAGAAAGCGAATACAAATCTTTCCCGCTTAAGCAAGTTTTCATTAAAGTACATAATAATATGAACTATCACAAAGTTATGCGATTTTTTTTCATAAAGCTTAACGTAACTCGCTCCGCAGGTGGGGTTTTAACTCCTCTAATGAAGCCCCGGATGCACCCGCACATTATTAAGGGATCACTCCACGACTTTATGCGGCATGAACAGTATTTTATTAACTTCATTATAACCTGGCAGTTTTTAACGTAAATTTGAGGCAACATGTAAAACTTGAGAAAATATTACTATAAATTAAGGAAATAAAGGAGAATCAAATCAGATTTTCTTTTATTCAAGGTCCTTGTAACCCAACCCAGGTGCTTACCGGACATGGGGTCTTCGGTAAGTACCTGCACAAAATTGGAAGAGAAGAGGCTCCAGGATGTCATGAGTGTGGCGAGCTAATCGACGATGCGCGCCACACACTGAAAGTATGCCCCGCCTGGGGGCCTCAGCGCCATGTCCTGTCAACGGACATGGGAACAACGGACCTGTCATTGCCGACCATCATCTCCAAGATGCTCGGCAGCGACAGCTGTTGGTCGTCGATGGCCTCCTTCTGTGAGGCTGTCATGACAAGGAAGGAGGCCGCGGAGCGGGCACGCGAGGCACTTGCGTCCGCTGACTCGCTCCGCCGGTGGCGACCAGAGAGGAGGAGACGCCGCTATGTGCTCCTCCTCCTATCGCCCTGAATGATGACAGGACGTAGCCAGATGGCCAAGCGTTGGGGTGTCGGATAGAATGTCATCGGACGATCTCTCCGGCAGCTCGTAAAAGCGCGGAAGAGGTCGCTGTGGTTTTAGCAGGTATTTCGGTCACTTCTGTGGCCGGCGAGTCCCACACACACTCCCCCGTCTGTAACCGGCGGGGGATAGTGTGTAAATGCATTTCCACAGCGTGAAAAAAAAAATGGTTTGCCAATATTAGTTGGTTATATAAATCACCATGAAGATCTCTGATGGTCACTCTCTGGGCGGTTATCCCATCTCCATACGCTGGGACCAAGACCTAACATGCAGTATTACGTGGAACTACTGCAATATTTATATAGTTACAATAATGTACGTACGTCATGAAAATGGAACTCGAGGTCTCTGCGTGGTTGTCTGAATTTCCAATACACTATCGCTGTATTTTCATTAAAGATGACAGTGATTGATATATAACAAGTAATAAAATAAATAACAAGATCTAATGATATACCTTGGATATTTTAGAGTTCCAAAATAACAACAACTTAATTACATTTATATAACTTTCTTACCTAAAACCTAATAAATACTTATGCGAATAAATTAATATATAATTTGTACGTAACATTAAAATATCAAATAAATGGGCAGTGTAGTATCTCATTTAAATGTTCACCAGGTGTACATTAAGCCGACTGGATGCGCTGTGGCTTCACCGAAATTGAATTTAAAAAATATTACCAAGTCGCGAACTGTTGGCCGCACTCCAAAAGACAATACCTACAGCCATCTTGTATATTCATTCTAAAGAAATAAATACAGTACACAAAGAGTCGTGAGCACCGCTTGTTATTGTTAGTAAAAGAAGCTGTTGTACCCCTCTTATATTCATCATAAAGCATTGAGTTTTCTTTGCAGTGTATATACTGGAAACCTTTCATTTCTTTGTTAGACATACGTCCACCATTGCAAATAAACTCCATATTACATCATCATCTCAGCTTATATATGCCCCACTATTGAAGGAAAATTTGACCTACTATACCATGCTGATCAGACGTGTTGGTACATATAGGGTTTTATTTTAAGTTTCTCTTCTTTTGCCCACATCTTATATGCATATTTAATCCCTTAGTTGTTTTTTATGAAACTCTAGGCAAGAAAAGAAGGGGTGAATTGTATTTTTTACTCCGTCACCACAATACAAACATGTATTTTTTACCAAGCTAACCAGACGATTTGCCGACCTTGTATCAATCCCTTATTCATTTCTTATGAATTAGACCGGAAAAAAATATAATAATATCTGTAAGTTAATAAATAACTAAATAACTTATTTAAGACGACATTAAAATGTAATCAGGTTGTTAAATAAGTATGTTCCATAATTAGGATAATTTACATTATTTAAAAATTCATCGATCTTATTAAAGCATTTTTAGTCTGAAGAAAATAGTACATCATCTATGATGTATTATTACAGGTATCCTATGCTAAGGACGTCTCTCGTAGGGAGAGGGAGGGAGGAAAAGTCTAACCTCAGGGATGCGGGTTGGTATAGGAATTTATTTCGAGGTCTCTTCTTTTGCAGTGACATTGCATAAGTGCTTTAGTTTATTAATTCTTATGGTCATTGTTCTTAATACTCGAAGCAAAGAAAATAGGCGTCTACTTATTCAAGTTCAACATTATCATCTCAGCCCTTATAAGTCTCACGGTCTCTCGTGCTTCCTTCGCAATGGCAATGAATCTAATATCCACGCTGGTCAGACATGTTGATATAGGGTTTTATGTCGATATTGCCTTCTCTTGCTATTATCTGACTATCATATCCCTTAGTCGTCTTATACGACACTCACGGGTGAAAGAGGAGGTGGTGAATTATATTCCTACTCTGTCACCACACAGAAAATTACAATTACCTCATTAAATTAAGTTGTATTCTGCTCGTGTGAATCACAAACAAGGAGCCATATGATTTGAAGGATAACGTTTCATTTCGGATACCTCCGGCAGAATATCGTTTTATTTTTACACTGAAGAACTATGGTTAAAGGTGCTTGTAGCAAAGATAAGAAGCGATAATTACAGTGCAATATGATTATGTATATTAAGGCAAAATCATAGTTTTTTTTTATTGCCAACGATGGCAAACGAGCAAGCACACCCGATGGTAAGTGAAACTGCTGCACATGGACCTTTGCAATACCAGGGGCACAGCCAGGCCGCTGCCTACCGTGAAGGAAATACTCTTCTCAAACCTCGTTTAAAGAAGGACATGTCATAGCGCTCGGGAAACACAGCAGCAGGTAGTTCATTCCAGAGTTTGCACGTACGTGGGAGAAATTATCGCTGGAAACGTACGGTTGAAGACCATAACGTTTCCAGGCGAAATGGATGAACCCTGCTACGATGTCGAGTGGTACGTTGGCAGAATGGTGACGGTGGTACCAAGTCAAACAGTTCCTCGGAGCACTCCCCGTGAAAGAGTCGGTAGAGTACAAAGAGTGACCCAAAGTCTCTCCGCTGCTCCAGCGACTCCAATCTGTCCGTAAGATTGGGATCCTCGACGATTCGAACAGCCCATCTTTGCAGGGAGTCAAGTGGGTCTAACTGATATGAGCAGTACTCCACATGAGGACGAACTTGTGCTTTGTATAGCACAAGACGCTGTCTCGGTGTGAAGTACCACCTGGCTCTGTTCAGGACACTCAACTTTTTGCTTGCCAATTTGGCTTTGTCCTCCAAATGACTCCCAAACTGGACTTTGCTCGATATTTTGACGCCAGAATCCCAATACTCTCAGAAATTGGGAGAGTTACTCCTTGGAACTGTGGCGCCATGACAAACGGGTCCTTCTTTGCAGTGAACGCGCAAACTTGTGTCTTTGTAGGGTTAAACTGGACTAGGTTCCGTTCACCCCATTCCGAGGCCCGCCCCAGAGAGCGTTCGACTTCAGACACAAGTTGAACCCTTCTTTCCTGAGTACTCCGAGGGATATTCTGTTGCTCAGTGTACCGCTCATCACCCGTTCTGTCATCCACATAGCAACGCATACTCTCGATAGGGAGCATGTCATTGATATGCAGGATAAACAACGTCGGGAGAGCACCGAGCCTTGTGGTACACCAGCATTAATGGTCATGGTATCGGAGCAGGAGCCATCTACGACGACTTTTGTACACCGACCATCCAAAAAGCTGGCGATCCAATTACAGAGTCCCTCGGGGATTCCGTATGATGGTAACGTCGATAGAAGTGCCCTGTGCCAGACCCTATCGAACGCCTTTGCGATATCTAGGCTGAACGCCAGCGCCTCACCCTTGCCCTCCAAGGCCTCTGCCCAACGGTGTGTGAGGTACACAAGAAGATCACCAGCAGACCGACCATGACGAAAGCCGTAGTGGCGATCACTGATAAGCTGGCGTTCCTCAAGGTACTGCAGAAGCTGGCGGTTTATAACCTTCTCCATTATCTTGAAGAGCAAGGATGTTATCGCAATTGGCCTGTAATTCAATGGGTCAGACCGGTCTCCCTTTTTAGGGATCGGGTGGACATGGACTACCTTCCACGAAGACGGAACCCTATTAGTAGCGTAGGAAAGTCGGCGCGTGAGGATGGAAGTCAATTCAGGGGCGCACGTCTTTAGTACCACTGCAGGGATGCCATCCGGTCCACTCGACTTATGGACGTCTAAAAGCCACAGCTCCCGCCTAACCGCTCGCTGCGTGATGCGGATTTCGAGCAGTGAGCTTTCACACCGTGGGATGGTAGGTGGTGCGGCAGCTCCGGCACCCAAAGTCGAGTTACAGGCAAAGAATTGACTTAGAAGATCGGCCTTCTCCTTTGCGCTGTGGGCCAGACTACCATCGTGTTTCTGCAGTGGTGGGAGATTGGGCTGGCAGAAGTTGCCTTGGGCAGCCTTGGCGAGCGACCAGAATGCATGACTCCCAGCGGACTATCATTAGGTACTTATACAGAATTTATGCGAAAAATACTCTCATTTCGATTAAAATATCTACAGTTAAATAAATTAAGATAGCATATTCACATTGGCGTCAAAAATTGTGAAAGTATTTAGACGTTCGTCGCGTTGCTTGATGTTTTGGAAGCAAACAACAGCATTACCACTTCGCGAAACTTTTTACATTAGCCGTACCTCCGGCTGGAGTCTGTTTGTTTCGTGCCTTCCAACCTGGTTGCAAACTATGGCGCACAAGTTTAAGGTCTCGTTTTAAAACTCTCTACATTCGCTTCGGGTAAATTTTAATCATAAAGAGACAATAGAGTTGAAAGTATACGCCAAACATTCGGTTAAACTGATTTATGCAATATTTTTGCGCAACCGTGAGTATTTAACTGCATGATTTTATTTGTGGTTGTTTGAACCGAATGCCTTTAATAATAGTCCGCATGAATCTTCTTTGCGGTCCCGATATTAGCACGAGTGGCCATTTTTAGGTAATGGTATTGGGCAGCGGGTTAAGCGAGGGTGAGCCGCTAACTAATGAGAAACGTGGGCCATTTAATAGCAATTGGGAATAAGGTGTTGAAGTATGTGTTTCACTTAAAATTACGCTTCGGTTATTTTTATACGATTTGCGAAAAGATATTTGTGTAAATGATAAAATTTTCTGGGCATTGGCATTGGGAATCTAATTTAAATTAGGGCTAATAAACTTTTTTTTTTTTGTGTAAATCTCATTTATAAAAATATAATTTATGTAAATCTCTATCTATATCTATATCTATACCAATAAATAAAATTGGAGTGTCTGTTTGTAATGTCAAAATAATAGGCTTTTTTCATGCTCACACGGTTATTTGCTCGACACCTATGCCTAAAATAGCAATAAAAAAATTTTTGTCTGTCTGTCTGTCTGTTTGTTCCGGGTAATCTTCAAAACGGCTGGACCGATTTCAAAAATTCTTTCACCAATGGAAAGCTATAATATCAGGGCGTAAACTAGGCTATATTTTATCCCGGTATTCCCACGGGAACGGGAACTACGCGGGTAAAACAACTAAAACCGAAGCGAAGCGAGGGCGGGTTGCTAGTTTTATAATATAAACCTTTGGTGGCGCTACAATATAAACGTTTCGCCGCGGCAGTTACTATTAAATTTAAAAATGCTAGAAATAAAACGTGAATAAATAAATAACTTTAAGTATGAGTGAGTTTAATTAAATAAAAATTTCAAATAATATTCATATTCATACAGAAAATAATTATATTTCATATCTAGAGAACCCAGGCAATACTTCTCACCTTTGGTACATTATTTATTATATACGAGTATTTAAATACTGCAGTTATCAGCAGTATAGCGAATTTATACTTGAAAATCAAATGAAAACATTAATTTCAAAATATTTATTTATTTTAATACAGCAAAAGTTCTTTTTAAATAGCGTATCAAATATTAATGCCTTATTATAGTTGAAATAAAAATGTATATAAAATAGACCATTCATCTGTTGTCGTAGAATGTATAACGGTTATGGAAATGAAACTAGCAAGAACAATGAGGACACTGAAATGAAAAAGCTTTTCTTGATAATAATTTTAATATTCAATTATTCAAGATTTTCAATTTTCAACGAAAAGATTATAAGATTTCTAAGGCGCTCTAAACGATAATGAGTTTCCGGTGTAACAGTTTACCGGAACGAGGTTTGGAACCACTGCTTCATTTGAGTAAGAAATTTATTAATGGAATTACCATCAAGTGGTCGTTCGACCTTTTACCGCGCTCATGGCCTCGTATTTACTCAATATTTAATATTGGAATACGAACATAGAAAAAGCGGGAGTAATAAAGGATAGCAGTAGTACAGATGATGTATAGTTCTAGGTACAGTTTTAGATTCATTACGTACTAAGTGATATGGGTTCCCTCACGCATGGGAATGTCCCATGCACAATTTGTATTTTCTTATTGCATACGGTGGCAAACGAGTAAATAGTACACCTTTTTTTTTGGTGTCAAATATTACACCTGATGATAAGTGTTAAATGTGAATGCGTGCAATGAAGTTCGGTGATACAAAGGTATCACCAAAACCATACACGCAAACACCCTCAGAAAGTTGGGCTGCCGGTTGCCTCGCTCACCAAATGAAGCTCAGTAACAAATTTTTAGATTTTTTGGCGAGAGTGTGGTACTACCTCGGATGGACAGGCTCGCGGCTGTAGACAGATAACTGTCAATAGTGTGGTCCTACTATTAATGAATGTTTGATCTATAAATAGATTTTGGGTGACTGTACAAAGTATATATACTGTTTACAATGTCGTCACCATTATTACGATACTACGATACATCAACATCATCACGAAGTATGTAGTCGTAATAAGCACGCTTGATACGTGGTTTAATAATTACAGTTAGTGATATATGTACTCAGAACAATTGTGTGAATTTTTACTACTCCTAGAGAAAAGTAAGGCCATTGTATTCTTAAACCATGCCCACATATGCCGTATCCTTACTAATATTATAACTAATAGTATAAGTGCGATAGTAAGGATGTTTGTTTGTTTCGCTTTCACGATTAAACCACCGAACCGATTTCAAAAATTATTTCACCAATGGAAAGCTATAATATCAGGGACTAACGTAGGCTATATTTTATCCCGGTATTCGGACGGGAACGGGAACTACGCCGCGGGTAAGGCGACTGAAATCGAAGCGAAGCGAGGACGGGTTGTTAGTATAATATAATGTATGTCTGTGTGTATATGTACTCAGTAAGAAGTGTATGTCCAGTGTATGTGTATCATTAATGAAATATTTACGTCCGTGTAGTAACGCAATAAGAATACAATTCACCACTCCCTGACTTGTCTGTGGATGTTGTAAAAGACGACTAAGGTTAATTTTCCTCATTTTATGGAGGAGGCTCGAGCTAAATAATGGGACGTATATGAGTTGAAATAATGAACTTTATAATCAACCGCATTACAAGGATTTCTTTCTGAGTGAATATATGAAACCGTTATTGATTAAAATTTATCAGTACGAATTTATTTTCAAAAAAATTTATTATAATTTTTATTTCTCAAAGAGTAAATAGAGCTACTAAATAAATGTAATGTTATTTAATAGCTTATTATTAGTTTCCATGGTCTATTTATTGTGTGATGACGGAGAAAGAATACAATTCACCACCAACTTTCTTGTCCATGGGTATCGTAAAAGACACGCATCACATTATGCAGATAATATTTATGCATGAACCTATGCAACCCTATATCAACTCCTTGGACCAGCACGGTATAGTAGATCAATTTACCTCATATTTCGAAGCAGCCGCGAGCCTAGTTGTGGTGCCACTACGTATATACTGAGACGAAGCAGCTTAGTTCAAAACTGTATTAAATAAAACTTTTAAATATTTATGTTTTCTACTACTAATTGAACACAAAGAAATCCGTATAAAATACATTTATCTTTTCTCGTTTCCGTCATCATTATAAGCTTTATTTGTATTAAGTGGACAAGCACTCATGAAAGAATAATCCTTATATAGAGCGGAGCACTTTCAAAACACACAATTAATGGATTTACTAATGGTTGCATAATTCCGCAAAACATTAACAGTTTCTCGAATTTTTACTACAGAAAAATTTATATACTTAAGTCATTACATAATTTGTTATTTGAAACAACTAATAAAGCATTTCACTAATTAGATTTAGTATTTTATATACTTTGAACAGACATGTTGCCACAACATGTTGCGGCACTTTTCCTTCGGGATTTTCAAAGTTGTAAGTATGAAATGGAAAGGCGAATTATGACGCATATTCATATATGCATACATTATTTTAATGTATTCCGACCAACAGAATTTTAAGTAATATTTATACTAAGACGCCGGTCGATGGACCGGAGACAGTCCACCACTCACGGTAAGGCCCATCGTTTACAATTGTGGCGGTCATCAAAATGTACTGTTTGGTAGACTGTGGATTCCATTGTTAGCGTTACTATGCACAACTTCGGCTTATGGTCAAATCATAAAGCACCAGTAATAAAGAGGCATCTCTTTATAGACGTCACTAGACGGAATATTTTCACGTCAATGTAGAGATTTTAATAGTTTTTTACTACACCAATATTTGGGTGTCTTTATTTTGTACCACACGGTTTTACTGCCATATATGAAATATAAAAACTATATAATGTTATAATAAAATATTAAAAATATAACGTGTGCTGCAATTAAATATAATTAATAATTGTAATTTTATAATGATCCCCTTTCATTTTGAAACACACATTTTGAAATGATAAGTTTCACTAAGTATTTTATATAACGTCCTGAACGTATTTTTTTTAATAACAGATGTACCTTGTTTCCAGATAAAGTAATGTCCGTTATTAATATTCTACTAAGTTAGTCGGATCTCTGCGGAACTAAGGCGATGCAAATCACTGTCAGGTTACGTTAAACAGACAGGAAAACTTATGAATATTGTACGAACACTGAGTAAAATCATAACTGTATAACAATTTTATTTTTATGATTTCAAACAATAAATCTAGTCTCTAATTTACTAGTTAGCCGATTGCGTGATGCAAAGGAAGTTGTATTTATCATTGTGAAGTGTATATATGTATATCATTATTATTATCTTAATCTTGTCATCGATATTAACTACATGACAATAATCAGAATTTAATATGGCGAAAGTCAGGCGGACAATAATGGAAAGGGGATTATCATAAAATTGCAATCATTTATTATATTTATTACACAGACGTTTTGTTTTTAACACGCTTTTATTAGTTTCACCTGTATGTACGCATGTGTCTATGGATGTATCTATGTATGTAACTGAATCTTTGAAAGTCATTTTGCCCCACTATGAATGAACAATTTTATTAAAACTTTGCACACTCAAAGGCCCATGACAATACAATAATTTGATGAAAAAAGGGGCATATCCTTATTAGATTCGCCAGGATTTAGAAATTTATAATCGTATCCTTTGCATAAGAACAAGAGAGATATAACTAACTAGCAACCCGCCCTCGCTTCGCTTCGGTTTCAGTCGCTTTACCCGCGGCGTAGTTCCTGTTCCTGTGGGAATACCGGGATAAAATATAGCCTATGTTACTCCCTAATATTATAGCTTTCCATTGGTGAGAGAATTTTTGAAATCGGTTCCTTGGTTTAAGCGTGAAAGCGTTACAAACAAACAAAGAAACAAACATCCTTACTTTCGCATTTATAATATTAGTATGGATGTGCGAACTATGCATGCGCGAAATTCGAAACTTCTATGATTTGAGCTGTCAGCTTAGCACAATACAGCAAAGACTAAAAGTACTCGTAGTTGCCTTCAAAACTTGTAAGATGTAAGAAAACTACTAGTTACTTGACTTGTAACTTGTAAGCGTGTTTTTTAGTTTTTTTAACTATAATTTTCTATTATTATTTAATTTTTAATTAATGATTATAAGTATATAGTTTTTGTATTTCATATGTGGTAGTAACATCATGTGCACACCAACACCATCAAATAAGTATTGGTCTAGTAGAAACCTATTAAAATGATTACATTCACATGAATAATGCCGTCTAGTGACGTCTATGAAGAAATTGATGTCATATAGGTCAATACCATATCCTCTTTTTTTGATGGCTTATTATTTGACCATAATCCGTCTGATTGTCCATAGTAAAAGGCAATAATGGAACACATGTTCTACATAATAATCAGTTTGAATGTCCGCCACTATGGTATGCGATGGGTTTTGTGGTGATTGTAGACTATCTACAGTCTATTCACCCACGTTTTACCACAAATATTACTTAATTTTCTGTGGGTCTCAATACGTTAAAACAATTTGTATGTTTATGAATCCGTCTTTCCATTTCATGGTTACAATTTTGAATATTCCGAAGGAAAATTCCGCAACATGTCTCTTCAAAGTATTAGTCAAATGCTTTATTGTTTAATGCTTTATTATTATTTCAAATAACAAATTATGTAACGATTTAAGTATATAAATATTTCTGTAGACATAGTTACGGAAACTGTTAATGTTTTGTGGCATTATGTAGCCATTGGTAAATACATTAATTGTGTGTTTTGAAAGTGCTCCGCTATATAAAGATATTTCTTTAGTAAGTGGTTGTCCGCTTAATACAAAAACGAAATAAAGCTTCCGACAATGATAGAAACGAGAAAAAATAAAAGTATTTTATAGAGAATTCTTCATGTTCAATTAGAGTGGTGAACATTATAAATACGTGCTTAAAGGTTTTATTAAATAAATTTTTGCACTATGCTTCATTATCTCAATTCATATACGTCCCTCTACTGGGCACGAGTCTGCTCCGCCATTTGAGGGAAATTGACTTACTATACCATGTTGATCAAAGGGGTTGGTATAGGGTTGCATAAGCTCTTTCCGGCGGAGTTGTGGTGCATGTGAAAACAGTCCCATAACTTCGTCGTAGCCGAGGCACAGGAACAGCGTGTGGTTATTAGCTGGTAATAAATCAATCATCAGGGTTGTATAAGCTCTCGCGTAAATGTTATATAAGTATCGTAAAGTCGACAAAGGTATTATATTATATGCCTTTGTCGTATTTTACGACACTTACGAGCAAGTAAGCAGGTGGTGAACTCTTACTTCGTTACCACACGATAAATACATTGATTATGAAGAAGAATTTAATAATCCGAATCTGCATCGAGTCTTGATCCTAAAGTTCTACTTTTTGGATCTCTTTAAAACCTGTTTAATTTTATTTCACCCAAATTGTGTATGGACTAACTTTATATACATATGCTTGTTGCTTATAATAAATATTTTATCCATGCTTTTATTTGACCTGATTTTTTAAAAAGGAACAGCTACTGTTGGAAATATTTTCTTTGGCTCAGACCCTACATTTTATCATTTGCATCTTTCATGACCGATTCAATTTACTACCTACCCACTGTTTCGGGTCCGTAGTATTTGCTGGTAAGGATCCTGTGGGATTTTAGAAGTTAGTTTTTGGACGTGCGTATATGTCTATTGAAATATGCAGGGAAAATGAAATTTTTCTGTATACACACTGCAAAGTTTTACTTTAGTTTTTAAATATTTATTTTTGTAAATAAAATTTGTTCGAGGATGCCACCTATATTTATATTATTTATGAGTTTCCTTTACTTTTTATATATTATAAGTATTTGTACATAAAAACAAAGAGCTAAATAACGTGGTTGTCGATAAAATATAGAGTGTGTATTAAAACCTGTGACACAAGAGCGGTGGACGTATTAAAAGCACATTGACATAAAAACAGATTCCCCCTGTAACCAAAAGCCCATCTAGCGAAATTGCTATCCGCTCCCTCATTACCGTCAGAGCCGACCGCGGGCTCCGATATCCTAGCGCACGTGACTATAGGAAATTGAAATCTCTATCGGTTAATTGAAATGTTCAATGGAGTTTATAAAAAAAATAAACATTCAATTATTTTACTGTAAAAAGAATTTTTGAATGTCTGACATTTATGGACGTATAAAATATGTATATTAAATAAAATTATTTTTATGAATTTTATGGCTACCACGCGTGACCATGAATACTGATAGTATTCAAAATGTTGGCATATTAAAAACGTTTTAACGCGATAAAACCAGTAAAATCAGAATCATTTTCTTCTTACACTGGCAATAAATTTGTACCAAGATGTGGTGTGGTGTATTTAATAACAAATTTTCTGTGGCGGGTAGATAATTATAAACCTCTGTAATACCGATGACTTGTTGGACATGAGACATCTTAGTCCGCCCGTGATCATGAACGCTGCAAAGTGTTCGAAACGTCGGGTAATCGAAAATCAAATACAAATACCTACTATAAAATCCGTAAAGCCGTTTCATTTACAATGTGTGATGCTCGCGTAAACATCAAAAATCACCTGTCACGTCACTGTAACAGTTGTATTTAAAAAAGGTTTTATTTATTGTATGTATTGCTGGATATTTTGATTTTATGATCTCATACCTTTAATCATAAACAACTTAGCAGAGGTGTAATACAGTAACATTTCATTGCAAAAGTATGACGATCATGCAACAGACCGCAAGTTTATCGTCATAAAATCAGGTTCAGTTTCAAAATTTGATATTTAACTTTATCTTTTATAATATCAAATTTAGTTTTGAAAGTAGAGATATCATTAATTTTCTAAGTATAAAAATCTGTACTAGTATCAGAAAACATTATACAAATATATAGTGTAGTGATCATTAAAATTAGCAAATAGTACCAAAGCTTACCATTATTGAACTCTCATTATATGTGTATAATTATTATCGTAATCATTTCTACTTATATACGTCCCACTGTTGGGCTCGAGCCCACAATAGAAGGGAAATTGACCTACTATATACGCTGGTCAGAGGTATTGGTATAGGGTTTCATTTCCAGTTTTACTTCTCTTGCATAGATAACAGTTATAATCATAATTATAGTAGACTAGAACATTTTGTTAATATTTTAGCTAAATTTACCACCTATTGCCTGGCGTTAATCTTCAGAAACGCTATTAAAGGTGATAATTGTGGCCAAAGTTTCTTTCCGTCTATTGTGTAGTACATTTCAAAATGAAACCATTCACCAGGTATTCTTAATCCATTACCGCAGGGACAGATTGGACAGTACACATTCATTCGCCAGCAGACGGCCGTTTTTGACAACACTCTATTTAATACCATTTTACGCTATTATCTCAAATGGAACGAGTTTCAATTCACATACACGATAACTATTTGTGTGATCCACTAATGTTCGTTTTTTAGTAACTATTATTTATTATTATTATTATTATTATACAATATTTGTATACAGTTTAAGAGATACATAGTTTCAAAGTTATATAAGAATAGGCTTATCAATTTATAAATGAAACTTAATTATTAGTTACATTAAAATTTAGCTTTTTAAGTTCTTGGAACGCATTACTATCTACCTCATCTTATAAGTTCACATTGAAATGAAGAAATTCGTGTATAATTAAAGAAATATCATGCTAACTCAGTTTTGGCATACTATAATTATATTATTTTCCAATACGTCTTTTACGACCTCCACGTGTAAGAGAGGGAGTGATGAATTGTATTCTTACTCCGTCACCACACGGATAATTATTATATAGTACAATAGCATATATATATATATATATATATAATATATATATATATATATATATATATTGATGTAAAATTTGTATAGGTACCTAACACGTTTAAGCAGCTATTGTTTACTTATATTTATGCACACAAAAAAAGGAAAAGAAGTAAATAAAATCGTCGAAGTTCTTCTCGATTTCAAACTTTGGTCTTTGATTGGATTGAATCCTGATCTTACTCCAGAATTGACGAATATTTTCAATTTACGTTATTGTGATTAATATTTCAAAGTAAATTAGATGCCATTAAAAACATTACTTGTAAAAAAAAAAACCCAAATCTCGCAACTCAGTTCTTCTACCATAAAAAGTTGTGAGATTCATGTAGTACCAATTCGGCTAATTTATTCAGTGCCTACTAAAGGGAGCTTTTGCCTTAAGTTATTATGTAATTAGCTAACCTAACAACTTCTTATAATGACCATATCATATTAAAGATCTTGTTTAGATATTTTAAATAAACAGATTGACTTGGCCATAGCGTGAAAACACAATGTACCTCACAAGTAATTCAAATTATATACCTATAAATATAATAAATAAATAAATATTAAATTAAATTGATTAGTACGTAAGTGACAAAATAACGATACTGAGTAGCTATAATTCTTAAACTGAACAAATTGAATGAATTTCGAAATATACTATGTGTATACAATGCCTGGTTTGGGTGGCCATGGTGTACTAAAAATTCAGGTTAGGTTTTATTCGCAACGAAGTTATAGGGGGGATGAAAATGGCCAGACTCCATCGGTCAAGTTGTATAAGAATTTTCATGGTGATATGGCGGTACCTGCTATCCACTCGTATTTTGGCAAACATACTGATGGTATGTATTATTTAACTTCAGTGTCCTATCGACTTGCTCATTGGAATGCTCATCCCTTGCACATTATTCTGGGAAATTCAGGTCGGGTGACGGATAATTGCCGGTATATCGTCAGTATCTATTTCTTCCTCTGGACTCTCTCGATCAAATCTTCCCACAAAATCGCGGCCATTAATTTCTACAATTCAAGGAAAGAGGCGAGAGATTTTGAAAGTAAACCTTAGACATCGACACCGTTAACGTGATATGTAGCCACATTAATTAAAATCTCTCAATCTCAATGATACAAATTATTACTAAATATTTTCAACCATTTTTTTTAAGTTTGAATAATACAATCCACCTCAAAATGTCACCCTATTTATCATATTTACACTGGGTGTGGATGAATTTATGAAAATCTTAAATTAAGTTAGCAAACATTTTCAGATGTAAGAATGATTGAAATGTACGTATATGATAGAATTTTTAATTAAGTTAGCAAACACTTCTACGCTTAAGGATGAATTGAATGAATGAATGAATATAATAGAGTCTTTAATTGAATTAACAAAACTCGCAAGACTAATATAATCTATATATATATATATATAGGAGAGGCGGGTTTTGCGAGCGATATATTGACTCATCACCATATCTCTGGAACCATAAGGCCTACAGACTTGAAATTTGGCAGAAATATTCCTTTCGTCGACTAGAGGTCAGCTAAGAACGGATTTTACGAAATTCCACCTGCAAGGAGTGTTGCGGGGGCGTTAACAATAATACACATATAAAGGCACAGGGTGAGCCGAAGCTACTGAAGCTAGAAAAAAGAAATTTGTACCGTAGTTTCATTTCGTAATGTAGACACTCACTAAGAAAAGATTTTTTGAAATTCCGCCCCTATTCAAATTCAAATTCAAATACTTTATTATGCATAAACCCCGCGGGGGCACTTACATATGGTCACTTTTTTACATTTTACCTTACACTACTACCGGATCGGAACGCGACCGCACTGAGAAGATCCGGCAAGAAACTCAGTGGGCTTGTCTTCTTTTTTATTCATTTACTATTTTTTTTTTTAATAAGATAATATACAACAACATGTCTATTAATAGCTCCAGTGTGATGCCTTTCGAACCATCATACAATACAGTTATTAAATATAACGAAAAAGTACCATGGCTGGACCTGATCCCGCAAGCGGCACCCGATCACGAGTTAACCACTAGAGCAGCCATCACTCCCCTCAACCACAATGGAGAGAAGGGAGTGACCCGCTCCTCGTAGCTACCGCAAGCAGACCCTTCAGTGAGCATGACCAATACCATGGGCCACAAACATAAAACACAGATTAAATAACAAATTCGTTTGGCAAAACACGCTACGCTTTACAATTATATTAACACCAACAGGATAAACATGTATGTAACACCTTTTGAAATAATGAGAAAATGCCTGAATGAGGAGCTGCTCATAACCAGTCTGTATTATCATCAAGATAATCCGAGATTTTATAATAACCTTTTCTACAAAATCTACTCTTGATTGCTTTTTTAAACTTATTAACTGGCATATCTCGAATATTAATAGGTAATTTGTTGTAGAAGCGTATACATTGCCCCATGAAGGATCTGTTAACTCGTTGAAGACGAGTACTGTGTACAACTAATTTATCCTTATTCCGAGTATTTACATGATGAATGTCACTATATTTTTCAAAGTTACCGATATTTTTCTTTACATAAAATACATTCTCGTATATATATTGAGATATAACAGTCAGAATATTTATCTCTTTAAATTTCTCTCTTAGTGACACTCTTGGGCCTAAATTATATATCGCGCGGACCGCTCTTTTTTGTAGAATAAAAATTCTATTCAATTCCGCGGAGCAGCCCCAAAGTAATATGCCGTATGACATGAGACTATGAAAGTATGCGAAATAAACTATTCTGGCTGTTTCAACATCGGTTAAAGCGCGAATTTTTTTTACCGCATAAGCCGCTGAGCTGAGCCTATTTGACAGTTTCTCAATATGAGGCACCCATTGGAGTCTATTATCTATAGTGATGCCTAAAAAGGTGGTTGATTCCACAAGGTCCAGAGCCACCCCATTCATTTGAACATTGGTTTCCACTTGTCTCACATTGGGAGTAGTAAATTTAATACATTTAGTTTTTGTCTCATTTAGAACTAAATTATTAGAATGAAACCAATGAACAACGTTAGACAGTGCATTGTTCACATCGTCATAGTTGAGCATTTGTCGCTTAATTTTAAACAGTAAAGAGGTATCATCTGCGAACAACACAATGTTTTGATTGTCTCCTACATAATAGGGTAAGTCATTGATATATACAAGGAACAGAAATGGCTCCAGTATTGACCCTTGCGGAACGCCCATTTTGATAACAGAACCAGATGATCGTGCACCGTTAACATCGACTCTCTGAATTCTGTTGCTTAGGTAGGAAATTATAAGTTCCAGAGCGTTTTTCCTGATCCCATAGTGGTGTAATTTCTTGATGAGAGTTTCGTGGTTTACGCAATCAAATGCCTTAGATAAATCGCAAAAGATGCCCAAAGCCTCGTGCGATTCCTCCCAGGCTGAGAAAATGTTTTTTAATAATTCTACACCCGCATCAATAGTAGAGCAATTCCTAGTAAAACCAAATTGATTTTTATGAAAAATACCATGGTTGTTAAAATAACTCAACATCTGAACAGATATAATTTTCTCAAATACTTTACTAAGTGTAGGTAGTATTGATATCGGTCGAAAATTATTAACATCTGACATACTACCCGATTTAAACAAAGAAATTACTCTACTCATTTTCATGAGCTCAGGAAACACGCCTCGAGCAACACAACCATTAAACACAGAAGTCAAGTGGGGGGCAATAATATTAATTATATAATTAACTGTCTTTACTGATAAACCCCACAGATCAACTGTTTTTTTAATATTAAGGGATTTAAAAGAGCGTAAAATATCTTTCACAGTGACATCTGAAAATTCAAAGGTTGTGTCGCATTTTACAATACATTGCTTAAGGAGCGATTCAGCTATAATAGGAGATGACACTAATGATTTTGTAATCAGTACAGGCACATTTGTGAAATGGGTTTCAAATTCAGCCGCCACTTCTTTATCTACTTTCACATTCTTATCACCTATCTTTAAACTAAAGTCTTTCTTGCGTGCAGTATTCCTACCAGTTTCACTATTTATCACATTCCAAGTCATTTTAATTATATCACCTGATTTTTTAATTTTATTTCTCAGATAAATAGATTTTGCACAGGAACAGGCACGTTTAAATATTTTGGAATAGTTCTTTACATATTCCAAAAATACTGGATAATGGTTATAAGATTTTTCATGATAAAGATCATATAATCTTTTTCTGCTTTTGTAAATACCAGGAGTAGCCCATTCACTAAAACCAGCAGGAACCCCAAAAGTGAATATTTTGGGTTTGAATATTTTATTAAATTCAGTATTGGTTATGTGAGATAGAGATGTATATAACTCATCTGGGTTGTCATGAATAGGCAACAGCGGCACTCTCATACTCAGGTTGTCTCTAAAGTTTTCTAAACGGCTGACATTCATAGGAATAAAGGTAACACTTTCTCGTTGAATCCTATAAGTTCGAGGCAGTACAACAAGTTGTCCACAGTGATCTGAATCCAGTGTGTTTAAGATGTATTTACTAATTGGCTTAGCATTTATAAAGACATTATCTATACAAGTTGCACTCCCAGCAATTATCCTAGTAGGTTCCAAGAAAGCATTATACAAATTATAAGATTTCATCAAAGTTATAAATTTTTGTGTAATAATATTTTTTTCCAATAAGTTTATATTAAAATCACCACAGATCACAAGAGTTTTATTACTGGCAGAGATTTTGAACACAATATCCTCCAACTGTCTCTCAAAATCCTCATATGGTGAACATGGAGGTTTGTATACGCACACAACTATGAACTGCTCAGACTCAATATAGGCAATTTCAATAACACGTTCAATAGAGAGCCTCACAATATCATTTCTTTCCTTAAATTTCATCATTTTGTTTAAAATTATTAACGAGCCACCTCGTATCATACTGACTCTATTGAACGAGCTAACAACCTGGTGGTTAGGAAAATTGAACAATAATTGATTATCTTTGAGCCAGTGTTCAGTAACGCAGAGGATATCTACCTGGTAATCATTCAAAAATAAAACCTAATGGGGTGAAACGGAACGATAAAGTCTCTATGGAAAGAAAAAAATCTTTAGCTACTATCTTCAAATTAAGCACAAATACTCTTTAGTAAAAATAAATGAACACGTGTTTCAGCGTTTGTCCATTTTCATCCTCTAAGGGTGTAAAATAGGTAGAAAGATGTCAGTTTACTGACTTATCACAGAGCCGAAACTACTGAAGCCAGAAACATGAAATATTGACATTAGTGTCTTTGCGTGACGTAGAAACCTACTAAGAAAGGGTTTTTTGAAATTCAACCCCTAGGGGGTAAACCGCAGTAACAAAGTTTGTATAAGGAGAAAAAAATCTACATCGATTTTCTTCAAATTCTCTAAAAATACTCTTTAGTAAAAATAAATAAACACGTGTTTCAGCATTTTTTAATTTTCACCCTCTAAGGGTGTAATCTACACTAATATTATAAAGAGGAAACGTTCTTTACGAATAAACTCTAAAACTCCTGGACGGATTTCAATAGTTCTTTCACCATTAGAATGTTACAGTATTCCCGAGTAACATAGGCTATATTTTATCCCAGTATACCCACGGGAACGGGAACTACGCGAGTAAGGCGACTAAAACCGAAGCGAAGAGTGGGCGGGTTGCTAGTTTAATATAAAGCATAAATTTATGTTCCGTTATCAATCAGCTGCCCGATCGTCTTTGTGCTAAAAATTTGCTACGCTAAGTACCAGCGTATTTTATTCTATTTCATCACCGGTTTAGTTTTTCAAATTTAATTTGCCACAAATCTGGCATTGTTACATTACAATATTTTTTTAAAATTCAATCGTAATATAAAACCATGCGAATAGGTTAATTGGGAAATAAAGACTCGAGTGGTGACCACGAATCGGATGACACACCGTATGACGACTTACTGATCACATCTTAAAAGAGACAGGAACAGGAAGCCGTTGATTGCAAGTAGCACGAGACTATTTTAAGAGACGTTCTCGTGAGAAGGCCTTTTATCCAACAGGGGACGTCTATGTCCCGATAGATGGATGTCTCGATGCAAGTATATTAATCGCATAAAATGTATTTTTACCTCAATCACATTAATAAAGATATTTTGATCACTCAGATTGAAAATGAAAAATATAGTTATATTTTGCACGCTTAAATGAAACACTAGGATTTGATCCTGTAAAAAAGTAGGCGGCCATTTTTTGATTATTAAGATAAGGTGGGAGGGTCGCTACCGTGTGCTGAAGCGACCCTGATGGTACACTTATTATGAGCCTGCACGGCTCGATACTTGAACACGTTTAGTTGCCACAGCCTTTGCTTTACCATTCCTTTAATTTCTCTTTTAACAAAATATGTAATCACTAAATTATTATTCAATATAATATAAAACTCGGATACTTATGCAAACATAAAACATTTTTAAATTGATTTTATCAGAGAAGATCTAAATAATAGGCTTATTGTCATTCATCTTGAGTTTATGTATGGAAAAATAAGAAAATTCCCATCCTTAATAGCTTCGGCGAAGTGTTATTGATCCGCGTGTACTTAATACCTATTGAATAAGTAGGTACGTACTTTTACTGACTCATTAGCAAGAAGTACTCTATGCTCGCCAACCCAACAGTACTTAAAAACGACTTCGGTAATCACTCTAGCGTAAAAGAAATTGAGGTTTCCTCATGAATACATCTCTCTAAGAGGTTGTTTTATTGAACTTTTTGTTTTATATTGTATTTATGATTTTTTTATGAAATTTGATTTCATAAAATCTAAATTATTTGTATACAGTAAAACCTAGAAAATTGGCCTTGCGTGTGTGAGAAATCTCTATTATTGATCATTGTAAGGAAGTAATCACACCTTCGTTACTGGGTGTTTTAAAACTTTTGTAACTGAGACTTGATTTACTTTCTCGATATTTACCTCTCCCTATATTTGGAACTTTGTAGCTCTATAGCCCATACAGGTGGGACAATTTATTAGGATTAGACAAGTGTTTGTTTACTAAAAGTCTAATTCCTTCCATGCTGGCTCTGTTTCTCATATAAATTTTTTTACGATGTAATTATGCTTATTAAGTAAATATGTATGTACTTTTCCAATAACAACCTTTGGATAAGCGGTTCTCTATAAATAAAACAACTGAAATATTAAACCGCTTATTTAAGAAAGTAGGTAAACAAAAAGCCTCTGTAAGTGATAAAAAATATAGGTCCTTTCACATCCAACTTTTCCAGATTTCATTGTAACAATTATGTAACCCAAATTATGATATATGTACCGGTATGTAAATGTATCGGAATTTGGACGAGTGTTACACGTATCAAATAAAACTATTTTATGTATTTTATTACGTTTCGATGTAATGTTGTTTTCCCAAAGTTTAGGATTACACTTTAGTACCTATTGCAAAATATCCAGGGGTCACGGGAGCAATAAGGTATTTGGTGTCTGAAAGGTCGTTGTTATTACCAAGGTTTTATTTACTCGCTTCAGTATAATTTATTAATTACAGATTCGTATTGCTTAATTATATCTATACAATGCACAAGTTCGTCCTCATGTGGAGTACTGCTCGCATCTCTGGGCAGGTGCGCCCAAATATCAGCTAGACCCACTTGACTCCCTGCAAAGGCGTGCTGTTCGAATCGTCGGGGGATCCCAATCTTACGGACAGATTGGAGTCGCTGGAGCGGCAGAGAGACTTTGGGTCACTCTGTGTACTCTACCGACTCTTTCTCGGGGAGTGCTCCGAGGAACTGTTTGACTTTGTACCACCGTCACTATTCTACCAACGTACCACTCGACACTGTAGCAGAGATCATCCATTTCACCTGGAAACGTTATGGTCTTCAACTGTACGTTTCCAGCGATCATTTCGCCCACTTACGTGCAAGCTCTGGAATGAACTACCTGCTGCTGTATTTCCCGAGCGCTATGATATGTCTTTCTTCAAACGAGGTTTAAGAAGAGTATTTTCTTCACGGGAGGCAGCGGCTTGGCTCTGCCCCTGGTATTGCAAAGGTCCATGTGCGGCAGAATCACTTACCATCAGGTGTTCTGCCTGCTTGTTTGCCACCGTTGGCAATAAAAAAAAAGAAAAAATATCTCAGCTTAGACACGTGCCCCTGTTACACTAGCCATCATTTTATTATAATATTTACAATAAAATGATGGCAAATAAAAGAATACATAAAACGCCTCTGCTTTCTTCTATTTAAAGTAAATTTAACTAGGAAACATTCAAGTGTATAATCTGAAACGATTTAAATTATTAATTAACTTGAGTTTAGTCGAGGCCGTCTGCATCACTATAAGAGGTGTAAATTGAGGCAAATTCGTCAATTTATATGCGAACAGCGCGCCTTTGAGATGCTATTACGCCTTTAGTACTCTAAAAATTCTATTAGTTTTCTCTAACTATAACGTGATATGTAGAATTGATTTTAAGATGTTTTAGTTATGACTTAAATTTAGCGATTAGTCATTGAAATTTTTAGCCATAGATCATATTTTTATGTAATTTTTACCGTTTGCTATCGTAGACAAAAGTTTTATTATAAATAAACGTAGCTCATCTATATTTAGCTGTTATTTTTTTATATTTTACTCTATAAAAGACATTCGATTGCTTCTTGCTTCTAAAAAAAAATGCTCGATAGAAGAGTCAATCTTAATGGGAGACCCAGGACTGGAATTCTGGGACTTCATGGTAAGCAATTAGTTCTCAGCAGAAGCCGCTTGTACATTGATTATTTGACTCATGGGCACTCATAACGAATCGGTCAATAATAGGAGAAAAGAGATTTGACATAATCTTATAATTGTTAATAAAATAGTTCAGTACATGTTTTTACAATAGAATGTGGAATTACAACAATTTACTTATTTCTAATATTATCAATGTACAAAAACGTGATTCGTTAGAATCACGTTTTTGTACATTGATAATAACTTAATAAATTGATGATTTACGATGATTGATAATAAATTGATGAGTTACGTATATTGATAATAAGGTATCGGTATAAGATTATAAGATTATTCAAATAATTGCAAATTTAAAGTTAAGCATTACCGTTGAGAAATACTTCGTTATATTTTTTAAAATAAGTTTCTCGCTGTGGGCAATACTTTCTGAGTAATAAACATTTATCCAAACCAGTAAATATTCTACGAAGTATGGTATAAAAGTATATTGTTTTCATCTTTATAATTTAATTATAGATTTTTTTATGGTTATAATAAAGTCTTATTACGTGGCCAACGTCGGAGCTCATTAAAATCTCTTTTTGCGTTGCTTGGCTTTAATTATCCGTTTTCTTTGTTCATGGGCGTTGAGCCTCTGTTGGTACACTCGCAGATAGTTTGTTTTATACTGTCCCAGATAGTCTTATGAAATTCAAAAATTATTTAGTAATTTATCACAATTGATTACCCTAATCATGATCAACCCTCTTTGTTTCTTGAGAATAATAGTTTAGCCTTGGAGTGCATTCTATATTACTTTGCTTTCATTTATTCTCAGTAATAGAGATGGCTCTACGTAAACTGTACGTTTAACAACATAAAGATAGGGGAGGATGATTAAAAATAAAGATTAATTACGAGCGGTTTGACATTATATTTTTACCTTCTGATTCACTTTTATGTGATGGACATAAAAGTGAATTAGAAGATAAGGCAACACTGTCACAAAATCATAATGATTAAGTGTGCTATTTGCTCGTTTGCCACCAACAGCAATAAAAGAAAAACTATGCCTTTTTTTGGAGGTGGGTTATGGTCGGCGCACTCCTCGTACCACTCCGTCCGGGGCGACAGAGGGGCGTAAGCACGCGCACTCGTAACCCACCTCGTGACCTCAGTGGTCGGTCCGACGGAATACCCCTTGAGGAGAACCCTCTCCTCGACCGATATCCTCCCCTCGGGGAGGACCTAGGTCTTTCCTCACGCGGTCGGCCTCTCGGCGGGTGACGAACTAATTTCTCGATCCAGTCACCCGCGGCCTCAGAGAAAAACTATACCTACTGTAGTGTAATAAATGAACCAAATGGTATAAGAATTCAATTCCAATATTCTCTTAAAAATACATTAAGCATTACTAGACTAAGGCGCTTCACACATTGACGACGCGCCCAGGCGCGGAGCAGCAGATCTGCCTCTTCGAGCAGATTTTACCGCGCCTCCGCACCTTACGGCTTTGTACGCGTTCCGCACTAAACTAAAGGTTACTTTCCATTTGGTCGTTGTGGTTAGTTACGTTATAATACTGAAGTCATTCAATTTCGTATATAAATCTATCCGTATCCCGATCTGCTGCGGTCCACTCCGCGCCTCCGCGCCTCCGCGCCTGGGGACAGAATCTGCTAGCGGGACGTGCTCCCGCGCTGTGGCGCGTTTTCGGTGCGTTGGCCTGGCGTGTTTTCTATACTAATCGATGTATTTGCATACAATATTAAAATCTGCCACTCCGTGCCAGGCGACGGAGCGCGGAGCAGTGTGTGAAGCGCCTTATTACCACTTGCCACTTATCCGTGTGGTGACGGAGTAAGAATACAATTCACCACCCCCTCTCTTGCCCGTGGGTGTTGTAAAAGACGACTAAGGGATATAATATGCTTATAATATGTATGCAAGAGAGGGAAAACTCGAAATAAAACCCTATACCAACATGTCTGGCCAGCGTGGTATGGTAGGTCAATTACCCTCCGATACTGGAGGTGGCCCGAGCCCAATAGTGGGATGTCTATGGGTTGAGATGATGATGGTACTATCATTACAAATGGCTGTATGTTAAATATTAATTATCTCTGTTGCAGACCAGCCCCCTCCATAATTGAAGGGAAATTGGCCTGCTACACCACGCCGGCGAATTGGGGACGTTATTTCTATATGTCTTTTATTTATAGAAAACGAAGAGGGAGTGTTATACTATATTCTTATATTACTTAGTGATAAACAGTGTTTTGTAAATAAAAAATATTTTTATAAAAATTTGAATTAAAAATTGTGTATTTAAGAAAAACATATTTTATATTGTAAAAAAAGCGTGGGGTGCTTTTTAAGACATATATTAATGATATATTATTGATATAGATCAACCAGTTTGATCAGCATAGTAAGTCTATTACCCTCCTATTATGGAGGAGGCTCGAGCTTAGCAGTGAGATGTATATGAGCTGTGGTGTGGAATGGTGTGTGTAAAAACACGTATTATGAATGAAAGTAAACTGTTATTATTATTATAACTAAATCAGTTCACAAAGGTGTTAAATTTTATATATTACTAGCTGACCCAACAGAAGTAGTTCTGTTCAAATAAAATAAACCTAATTCTCCTTGAAATCGACAGCAGTAATAGAGACTGACTGACTGCAGCGCCATCTGCCGGGTTGATTGGTGAATCTAAATTATCCAGGTACCCACTTGAATATATTCACAAAAATTCACTCAAATCCATCCAGCCGTTTAGTTGCAGTATTTATTTATATTTTTAAACGAGCAATTCTTGTATCTTATTTTATATCTTTAAACGAGCAGTTCTTGTATATATTATATACAGGATGTATCAAGTTATGGGGCAACTGTTCGAGTATGTTGTAGTTTAACGGTCATAGATCGTAATTAGAATGTACATTACACAAAAAACAATAAATAAAAGTTATAGTGATTTCAAAAAATGTGTCTAAGAGTCTATGCCTTAAATGTTACGTATTATGTAGGCATGTACAGACAGAATACATTTAGGCATGTAAAGCTTCGACAGTATAAATTCATTCAGTAATACCTAGAATTGTGCAAACGTTTTAATGATATACTCAGTGCCATATAACTTGGCAAAAGACGACCTCATTTTTTTTTTTTTTTATTGCAGACGGTGGCAAACGCGCAAACAGTACACCTGATGGTAAGTGTTGCTGCCGCTCATGGACCTTTACAAGGCCGTTGCCTACCGCGAAGAAAGTGAAGGGAGTGTGAATGCGTGCATTGAGGCTTGGTGATACCAAGGGCACTACCAAAACCCTCCACACGCAAACACCCTCAGAAAGTTGGGCTTCCGGCTCTCTCGCTCACCGAACGAAGCGCAGTAACAAATCGCTACTACTCAGACGTCGATTTTCTGCGAAAGTGTGGTACTGCCCCGGACGGACCGGCCCGCGGCTGTAGACAGATAACTGTCGACAGTGTGGTCCTACCACTCTTATACCTTCACCTACCTTCACCACGATATCTTAAAATGCAAAAAAATCTATCGCTTACCATACAAATCTATCGAAAAGTTGTATCGCAAAATTCTCTTGGTAGATGCCTACCAGGAAGCAATATTACAAACAGCACAACCCAAAATTTTACGAAATCTAGTAAAATTACCATAGAAAATATGTGTTTTTAATATCCTATAATCATGTATTTCATTGTTTTAAAATACCAGATTAACCTGTAACTGGTGACATTTCATTATTTTATAAATAATATCATTGATAACAATGCCAAATTACTTTCAAATGTCTGAATATCAAAAGTTTTTAAGTAACATTAAAATTAAAGTACCGAGAATATTTATATAAATTCAATATAATATAGATCCTATAATTAAATACGTAATTAGCTTCGAAGAGTTATGTAACGCACAAAAAATGCCAAGTTTTAAGTTATGACACATTTCTTTCAACTCATTTTACCGTCAGGTGTAATAAACCTAAAGGATCGCACAAGTAGATGCAAGATTTTAGGTTATGTGTATCAAACATAAAATCTTTTCTTAACTGATTTTAGCGTCAGGTGTACGAGATCAGTGGCGTCGTGTGGCCCAGTCACCATTTTGTTTGACATTCCGTGTGTAGCACGTAAAAGATATTGAAAAAAAAATTATGGGCCTCGATGACAGTACATACCGAAAGATTGAGGCATTCATAATTCATGTATCAGACAGCAGTGATAGTAACAGTAGTGGAAGTGACAGTCCAGAACTATAGATTTTTGTAAAGGCTTATATAAATTATTTTAGTATATTATTTTGGCCCAGACAGTATACCTGTAGAAGTATGGAAGGTTTTACAAGCGGATGGATGGAAGTGGCTGACTTTATTCTTTAATAAGTTGTCACATGAAGAGTCGATCCCGAACGAATGGCGTACCAGTTCACTGGTGCCTATCTTTAAAAATAAGGGTGACGTACAAGAATGTAACAACTACCGAGGAATAAAGCTCATGTCACATAGCATGAAGATTTGGGAGAAAGTGATAGAGAAAAGAATGAGAGAGGAAAGTGAAATGGAGAAATACCAAAGTGCGCGTAAAAACCTGCACATGGTATTTATTGACCTAGAGAAGGCGTACGATCGAGTTCCCAGGGAAGTTCTGTGGTGGGCTTTGAAAGAACGAAGAGTGCCGGGGAAGTATGTAAGATTAGTGAAAGCTATGTATGCAGAAGCGCGTACGAATGTCCGGTCCGAAGCCGGTGTCACTGATGAGTTCAGTGTCACTGTAGGCTTGCACCAGGGTTCGGCCATAAGTCCTTATTTGTTCCTCCTGGTGATGGATGTTCTAACATCAGACATACAGGAGGAAGCACCGTGGTGTATGCTGTTTGCAGATGACATTGTCCTCGTTGGAGAGGAGGCAGCTGGAGTACAGAGTAGACTGGAGAAATGGCGGGAGAGGTTGGAGAGAGTAGGCCTTAGGATCAGCCGCACCAAGACTGAACATCTGTTCTGCAGCTTTGGTGACTCTTCCCAATTCTCTCACATTGGCCTAGATGGCATACCCCTACCAGTTTGCTCCGACTTTAAGTACTTAGGCTCCCTTCTCCAAGACGACGGCAACATCGACCGGGAGGTAAATCGTAGAATGAATGCAGGATGGATGAAGTGGCGACAGGTCTCGGGAACAATTTGCGATGCACGGATGCCCCTTAAACTTAAGGGGAAAATATACAAAAGTGTCATCAGACCTGTTGCTATGTATGGATCTGAAAGTTGGGCATTGAAAAAGACGGATGAGAGAAGATTGCATGCCACAGAGATGCGTATGTTAAGATGGATGTGTGGGGTCACAAGGTTAGATAAGATAAGAAATGAGTATATTAGGGGAGCCTGAAAGTAGCACCAGTGATAGAGAAGATTAGGAGCGCGAGGTTGTCTTGGTATAGACATGTGATGAGGAGGGATGAAAGCCATGTGATAAGGCGGGTTATCGATATGAATGTGGATGGACGATAGAAGCGTGGGCGATCCAAAAAGAGATGGCTAGATTGTGTGAATGAGGACATGCGTATGAAAAGGGTGAGAGCAGATATGACGGCCGATAGGAGGTTATGGAAGGTAAGTACATGTTGTGCCGACCCCACTTAGCGTGGGATAAGGGCAGGCAAATGATGATGATATTATTTTAGCTCACCTTACGTATTTAACAAAAAGTTAGCCTTAAGATAGGTTAGCTATCAGTTTCATGCTAGGGCAGTGGTAAGGTAGGTAACGTGTACGTATGCTTTATTATTACACGTGTAGGTGTTTAATAATTTCTTAATTAAAATTCTAAACAAATTACACGCAGACAAATGTTTGTAACCTCTGTACAGTCTAGACACCTTCACCATGATATTACAACGATAAGACGGTTTGTATGGAAAGCGATAGAATTAGTGATAAATTACTTGCATTTGATGATATCCTGGTGAAGGTCACCAAATCACCTCTTTTGCCATGCTATTTGGAACACACTATAGTGTAGGTTTGTACCTACAAGCGACGAGCGGTCAACGGTCCAAGGCCGATCAGCTGTTTTAAAGCGAAGTTTGTTTTGTTTACATGAATGTAATCATTGATTTATTCAATTTCTAATGAACATTTAACAAAGTATGAATATGTTGCGTATTAAGTATCATTAACTTTATACATTTCAATCATATTTACACGAAAAAGCGATGACAAAATTGAAAACTTTACATGTCTCTAATTCCTTAACGAATCGATATTTTTCGTTCAAATTTTTTTCATGGGTTCCTACCACCATTGCCTAGCTCCCTTTTGACCAGTTGCCCCATAACCTGATACACTCTGTATATTCAGGATCTCGGAAACGGCACCAACGATTTTGATGAAACTTGGCATACTAGAGGTTTCGAGGCCAAAAAATCGATCTAGCTAGGTTTTATTTGTAGAAAATGTTGTTTTCTCAGTGTTTTTAGCAAAACAATATAATGACATTAAATTTTAAAAGAATATGAATTCAAATTTTGCCGTCAACGTCATTAGTTACGATAGCTCAGTTGGGAAGTAGTGCAGTTTCCTTTTAGTATTGTTTTGGAATTCAAACGGCGTCGAATCGAATCTCGGTGTTATTATTATTCTCTTTTTGTACTTTTTTATATTTTTTTCCTTATTTAATTTTTATTTATTATTAATATATAGGTATCTAAATAAATTCGACAAAAATACAACAAAAATATTCCGAGCGAAGCTCGGTCAACCAGATATTGGATAAATAACCTAGATACCTAGTCGTTAAGTTTTTTTAAATTCTCTGATTTTCTGCGCAACTTTCTTATTTTTTTCCATAAAAGCCTTTTTCAAAGTATAAAAAAAAATTAAAAAGAAAAATTAACGAAATCGGTGAAGTCGTTCTCAAGTTATGTTATTGTCCTGCCCGCACAGCGCCACCTACCAGGTTCAATTGTGAATCTAAACCATCCTCGAATCCCCTTGAACACGTACAAAAACTTTCATCAACATCGGCCCAGCCGTTTAGGAGGAGTTCAGTGACATACACACGTACGCTAGAAATTTATATTTAAGATTATCTAAATATGTTCTATAGTAATAGGTTAATAATACAATATGTCGAAATTCCTTATTTTCCTGTGGTAGCCATGAAAATTGCTAAGGAAGCACCAAGAGTTTGAGCAGTATAGCTTTTTTGAGAAAATCATAATAACAACTATTTTAGCTAATCGCCTGCCAAGGGGGGGACGTCGGTCGATAAGAGGGTACCTCAAATAGGGAGCAGGCCGACCACTGATGACAAGTAATCCTGCTCCGGTGGTCGGCCCAACGACGAAGGTGAGGTGGTATTCGGGTGGGTTGCGGGTGGGCGTGCTTACGCCCCTCTGTCGCCCCGGACGGAGTGGTGCGAAGAGCGCGCCGACCATAGCCCACCCAAAAAAAAAAAAAAGCTTGGTGACGAGTATGCCACTATCACTTACTATGTGTAGTAACGGAGTAAAAACACAATTCACCATTAAGGGATGGTGATCGTAACACATGTGTCTTGCCTCAAGGTGTAGTAAAAGACGATAAACGATATGAAAATATCATTTATAGAAGAGATGAAAAACTCGCAATAAAGTACTATATCGGCTGATTATCGTGATATGGTAGGTCCATTTCTCGCCTATTATGAATGAGGCTCAAGCCCAATAATGCAACGAGTTTAAGCTAAGATGATGATGAGCCCTTCATATGATGCCATATGTTCAAGAGTAGAGTGTAGTAGGCTGATGAATGGACTGTTTATGAAAATGTGTGTTTAACGTATTGGACTATAATGAAAACATTTCATTATCTATTACAAGGTAAGGAGATCTTAAACTAACAAAGGCCAAAAGTTATTTTCTGAAGTAGCTTCAATCAAGTGGGATCTAAGTTTGAAAGTCACTTTGGAGTTGGAAACTAGAAGAAACCAACACAAAGTGCTATTGACCACAACACGACAAATCACTTAGCTAGAGGCTAATACTATTTTTCAAGCAACACAGTATTTTTTCCACTGTTTTCTTTTATATTTTCAACCCACTGTTATACTTTAGAACAATTAACGTATATTTTTATAATCTTAATCAGATCTATAATGGATCTAGGTGTTTTTATTTTCCATATTCTGTGTGGCGGCGGTGAAAGAATACAATTCACTAACCCCTCTTGTCCTTGAGTATCGTAAAAGACGACTAAGGGATATAATATTCATATAATATCTATGCAAGAGAAGGAACAATCAAATTAAAACTCTATGTCAACACGTCTGATCAGATCAGCAACATAGGTTGATTTCCCTCCTATAATGGAGGAGGTCCGAGCCCAACAGTGGGACGTATATGGGCTGAGATGTTGATGATGATATATAAAGAAATAGGGCGAGTTTATTGTCGTTTATTGAAATACTTCTAACTTAATTATCAAGAATTTATTCTGAATAAATACAGAACATTCGAATTAATTCTCTTCACCGACTCGAGATTGGTTTACCACATGTTAATAACGAGCAAGTGAAATAATTTTTATTTCACGTCTGCTTATGTTAAACATTCTTTGAATTTTCTTGCGATTTTATACGCTTTATAGAAACAAACACTACTGTATGCATTTTAGGATGTATATATTTATAATTTGTAGGTATAATAAATCAAAAATAAATAATGGCTATGTCAAAAATACGAGTAGCTGTAACTGATTGATGTTATAGAGCCAAATTCGATAATCAGTATTTGTAATATATACTATGAATGAAAAGGATATATTGAGTAACTCCCAAGTAATTGAGGTAAAAGTGGGATGATGGTGATTTTAATATTGGAAAGACACTTTTAAATATATTTTTTCACAATATCCTACTAATATTATAAACGCGAAAGTTTGTATGTGAGTGAAGATGTTTGTTGCTCTTTCACGCAAAAACTAATGAATGGATTTTGATGAAACTTCACAATAGTATAACTTACATATCAGAATAACAGATAGGTTATAATTTATCTCGATATTCCCACGGAAAGGGGAACTATGCGTGTAAAACCGCAGGCAGCTGCTAGTTATAAAATAAAACCCTTCTGTGATTTCTAAGAAATTATATTAAGTATTTTTTTTTTTTTTTTTTTTTTTTGGGACTAATCCCACCACACATTCCCACCATTGTAACTCCTGTAAGCCAGGATCCACAATGGTCTCCATAAATGACACCGAGGTTTGACCCTCAGGCAGTCCCGGGATATGATTTTAATTGTCTTGGGACCCGCAACAAATTTAATTAGAAAAGATTAAAGAGGAGGAGTTGGAAAGAGAGATTCCACTTCCCTCCCAGGCAAAGCGGGAGACAGGAAAACAAAATGACTAGTCAGCCAATAAGTAAACAGGAGTACAGCTACGATAGCGCAGCAGTACGGCACCACGGATACGGAAGAGCTTAACGGGGCCTATATGTGAGCGTTAAGATTGATTGCTACAGTAGGTATGGCAGAAACGCATGAACGCACGGAAATTTTCTCGAGTTGCTACAAGGTCCGTATAGTATACTACCCCACAGGTGACTTGCAAACTGTTTAACATAAGGTTACGCTCGTTTCGCCAGAGATCGCACTCCCAGAGAATGTGATGTGCTGATTGTTCATACTCGTGGTCAGATGTGGAACATTGACATAATGGTGATGGTACGAGTTTAAAAGAAAATAATTTACTTTTAAAGTTGCCATGGCCAGTTAAAAATTGGGCCACGAAGTGGTCAACCTCCAACCACACCTTCTCCAGGCGCTCCCGGATGCATGGAAAAAATAGATAAAGATGACGACCTTTCGATGATGAATCCCATCTTTCTTGCCATTCAGTTAAAAGTTCCTCATAAACAATGGATTGTGGTGCAAACAATCTAGCAATTTTATTTCGGTCGCGCGGTAGAAGGAAATCTGTATTCATAGTTTCCTTTGTGGTGTAATACATTGACGCTCGTCTCTGAATCTCCAAATCAACCGGAAGTACACCCGCGAGTACTGGTAAGGCCTCGGTACTAACCGTTCTATAGGCTTTACATAAGAATATTAGGGCCAATCGTTGGCTCTGTAGTAATTTAAGGCGAGCCGCCCCTATGGTGGCCCTATCGGCCCATACAGGTGCAGCGTAACAAATACACCCCAAATATGTGGCCATGTATATGGTTTTAAGTGTATTAAAACGAAGGCCCCAAGTAGATGTGGATATTCTAGTAAGCGCGTAGAAATTCCGTTTCGCTTTTTCGCCTACAGTTTTAATATGTTCAATAAATGAAAAATTTTTTTCTAAGACTAGGCCGAGATAGCAAACTGATTCTTTCTTTTTGACAGTCATATTATTGAATTTTATACGCGGCGCTGATTGTAAATGTCCTTTTAATAAAAGATGATATGTTTTTTGTGGTGCGAAGGCAAGCCGGTTTCGTGTACCCCAATCGAATATATCATTGAGGCATGTTTCCGCTAATTTCTCTAAACCATCCCTTGTGTTCGATTGTATAAGTAAAAGTCCGTCGTCTGCATAGCCGATCAGTAGACAATTTTTCGGTAGAGGTAACTCGAGAAAATCGTCAAAACCTAAATTCCATAGATATGGACTTAATACCGAACCTTGAGGGCAGCCCATCGTCAGTGGTTTCGACACAGCATGGTGACCAAGTTTCAATTTAGTCGAGCCATTTAAAAAGTACGACTGTATGATTTGGTAGATATTTCTATAGCAACCACGAGCCTTTAATTTAAGAAGTAGCATTGGCCACCAGGCGTTATCGAAAGCACCTGAGATATCCAGGAAGACACCCAGTACGTATTTAAAAACGGATGCGCTAATGACACGTCTTACCGCAACGGCCGCGTCGATAGTTGATTTGCCGTGAGTGAAGCCAAATTGTTTATGATTGAACGTTGGTCCACCCGGCAATAAACGAGGAACAATGAGACGTTCTAAGAGCTTGCCTAATGAAGGCAGTAAGGTGATTGGTCGATATGACTTCGGGTCGTCTGGTGGCTTATCACCGCCTTTAGGAATTATACGTATATAACCGCGCCGCCATATACGAGGAAAAATGCCTTCAGTTATGCAACGATTAAAAATTATTAACATTGAGTCGCCCGATATATAGGTAGATTATATTAAGTATATAGAATGCGCAAAATATTGAACATATTCTCAAAATAAAATATGAAGGTTTTATAATAATGTAGGTCATCAGCCTTACAGTTCATACGAATGTCTCATGAAAATAATACGTAACGTAAGCACTAATTTTAATGCAAAAGAAAGAACACTCATACAAAATCTTATGTAAAGTTGTCTGGTTTGTATGACATAGTAGATTATTGTTTTTTTTTGTGATACTCTTGGTGGCAAATGAGCAAACAGCACACCTAAGTAATGTTACCGCTATGCGTGAAGAGAGTCAAAACTAAAAGTAAAAACCAAAAACTACTAAAAAGTAACGAAAGTAGAAAGTAAAAACTAACGTTGCCTACCATGAAGAAAGTAAAGGGAAAAGGTTCAGTAATATTTACTAAGGGTAAAACTAAAGGTAATACGAAAACATCCTCAGAAAGTGGAGGTTGTGGTTTTATTGCTCACCCAATAAAGTGCAATAACAAATTTCTACTATTAAACTCTGCGAGAGTGTGGTACTACCTCGCACAGACTCGCGACTGTAGATAAACAACTGTCAATCGTGTCGTCCTACCACATAGTAAGATCAACTTTAATTTCATTGCGAAGAAGTTTCTCACCTAAAATTGGAATGCAGATATAGAGCATTGCATACATATTCATGGAACAGTAAACTAATTTTTCCGTTGATGTAGAAGACGACGTGAAAATAGTGGAATGTGTTACAGCCGAAGAAAAAGATCCTATAGATATTACGTGAAACTCAATCAAATTAACCTGTTTCCTAGTAAATTTATTGTATGAGTGGACATTATTTATTCATTACATGAATACTCTATTTTCGGGAGTAGACAAGAGAATGATACTAACAATGTTTTTGTAACATCGGAAAATTTAAGAACCCAAGCAGAACATAATTTTCAGCTCCATTTATTTTATTACATTTTGGTGTGGGTAACGATCATCTACACGAACTTAGTATCAAATGTGGGACAAGGGGCTTCCATCATAAAGATTTGCTTTTATTTTATTCTGCATTTCCGCAACATTGTTTATAAAAAAAAATCTAGTGGTGACAAATCTTCACTTGTTGTTTAGTTTAAGTATTTTAGGCCCTTTAAATTTGCGTCATGAAGTTGCCACAAGAAAAAGGAGTTATTTCTTGTTAATTATAAAATTCACACCTTATTAGCATTATTAGATATAAAATTAAGCTTAATAAATGAAAATCTAATTTGTTTATTCATGCTAATAAAACTACGAAATAAATTTCAATGAAAATCTGAACGCGTATGTCTGGTCGGACGTAGACCAGGTGGACCTTAATAAATAAAATATTTTTGGTAATATATAAATTTAGTAATAAAACTGTATTAGAAGCCGAATACAGCTAACCTTAATATAAAAAGAAAATACATTTCACGATACGTTATTCGTACCCGATAATATCTAAATCCACCCGAAAATTTCAATGAAAAAGAACAGTTGAAAAGAATTGGGCAGATGTAGAAAAACATGCTATGACGAGAACCATTAGCGTAATATAAAATAAAATTTATATAGAACAAAATTTCCGTGTGGTGATGGAGTAAAAATACAAACCACCTCCTCTCTTGCCCGTGGGTATCGTAAAAGACGACTAAGGGATATAATATGTAAATAACATCTATGCAAAAGAAGGAAAATTCAACATAAAACGGGCGAGTCCATTACGTACGAGTAGGCAACAGCGATACTTATATGAGCTGAGAAACAAAGAAGAAAGAAACAAAAGTGTCAAGTAATAAAATATCATGCAAAAGCTATCACGTTAGTTATAAAAGTACGAGTAGTTCATTCATCATAATTTGCCTCAATCCTTCAGGATGGTTTCTTCACTCTCAAATATATACATAAAGTATGTATTTCAAGTATCTATTTCCTTAGGGCGGAAAATATAACCTTTTCAATTATGAAGTCACGGCATGCTAAGAAAATATTTTTATGCATCAATAGCTGAAACATTCACACTATTATTGTGATATATCTGTTATCTATATTATTTACTGTATTGGTATTATGTTCTTATCTTGACTAAGAATCAATTTCGGTTTCACATTACAGTCTCGAGAAGAAATATGATTTATTTTCTGCAAAGGGACAGATACTCAGGTTTTGACTTTTGAATTTGTACTAATACTATAAATAAAAAACTTTGTGACAAGTTCTGATTGTTTCTTTGTATATAATGGATTAGTCACTTAAAATTTTATCAATGGATCCTTTTATTTTCAAGAACAGATATAAAAAGATCTCTTCCCTCTCCAACAATTTATAAAAGAAATCTCGTCTACCTGTAAATTTCGAAAACGGTAACTGGCCAAAACTCGTAAATGGCTTTACAATTTGAACCGACTTTATTTTATTTGTTACACTTGCTCTACAAAAATAAACAAGGATGCGAGTGAATAATTATTTATTTATTTTTAATAGATAACCATGATAGGTCAGGTTGTTAAAAAAAAATATGAGAATATAACTACAGTATATGACATAATATAAATATGTGTTCTGTTTTTTGAATGTAAGATCGCTAAGTTTTCAAAGAAAAAAAAATGCAACTAATTAAATATACGTAACTATTTCACTTTAAAGTTATAGTGTAATATCTATGTAGGTGAAATATATTTACATTATGGATATATAAACAAAGCATCATAAAAAGAAACAAAACCGTAGTATTTATACAGTATGTATAAAGAATTTTAAGTACTAGAAACGACATGTAAACTTCCTTTTATTAAATATAATTTAGTTTATAATAAATATTGACATTTAATAGCTGAATCTAAGTTTTAACAAACTCGTTTTTAAAAGCAAACGAGGCAATTAACCCTAGCTTTAGAGTTGCTAAAAGTTAACCTCTGCAATTTAAGAGGCACATCGAAATAGAGCAGGCGTATCTAAGTAGTATAATAATAATTACGTAGACTTGAAGAATACTTCAGGCAAGTATTATAACGGCATAATAATAAACTTTACTATTTATTCAAGTGATTGATTAAAGTTGAGATTTTTATAATAAATTTGGCTTACTTATCTATTATTAACATCATATAAATATGATATTGTCCGTGTGGTGATGGAGTAAGAATATAATTCACCACCCTCTCTTGCCGGACACTCGGCACGTTAAATTGCTAATCAGACTACTACGCAGCTGTGCAGTCGATTTGACTTTTCTTTTTGGTTGTGACTATACACTGTAACTAATAATATGTATATAATTAGCTGTAGACATTAGAATTACATAAATCAATCTAAGGTTACTTTTTACTAATTTGTATTGAGAGTAAATGAGTTTTCAACGCCCGCATTCATTTTCTTTTTTTGTGAAAGGAATGGCGGCGATTGAACATTAATCATATTTAGTTGCAAAATAAATTGATTTTAGGAGTTTTACAATTAATTTCAATAAATTATCAACAGATGAACTACTGCTAATGCATTAGAAAATCTGTAATAATTTTTCAACATTGTAAAAATTATGCTTACAATTGTTTTCAATTACAAATGTAAAACAAAATCACATGTAACTGTAAATTTATATTGGAAAAAAATTACAATAATAATTTCGTAAGTATTTTTGATATATGAGATTCACGTTTATGTTTACGTTAAAAATAATTAAATATACGTAATATATATAAAATAAATTAACTAGGAAAAATGGTGCTAGCTTGCAGTTCGTCGTGTGGCAGACTGAAATTTCACCTATTTCTGGCGACTCGCCAACGCTCAAAGACGCTTCTCGTATTTTATTCTGGTTATAATATCCCGTTTAGTAAGTTGTAATAACGAAACATATCACACGAGACAAAATAGCAGCGATCTAATATCAGCATGTCACATTATGAAGATAAGTACATCAAGCTCCACTTACTGTCACTGTTGGAAATGAGTTGAACAATGTAAAAATAGGTGAAACGGCGGGCAAAACTCAGGTTACACGGTTCGTGTTACAATGAGAAAAATTGTCTAGAAACGCGATTCTCTGAGTGACAGAACAATAGTTTAATCTTCACGTAGAATAAAAGTGACGGGAGGTAAAAAGACGTTCTGGTAATCAGAAAACTGCAAGAACTTTTCTTAACTTATTTTTACGTATATTAAAATACTGTATTTTAAGAATAAATTTGTTTAAAGTGTAAGTTCGATGAAAATGCAAAGTAAATCTCGAATTCCTTATCTAATATTAGCGTGTGAACTTTGCGTAAAGGAGAAAAGTAAATAAGGGATACCGAAATAATACTAAATGAGTTCCTTTATACTGGTAAATGTTTGTTTATACCTAATACATTTTAGAGTTTATTAACGAAATTAGAATTTAAATAGCCATTATAAAGTAGAAACCGGCTAAGTGTGAGTCGAGTCGCGCACGAAGGGTTCCGTATAATTATCTATAAAAAAACCTCTTTATTGTATGGGAGCCCCCTTAATTATTTATTTTATTTTAATTAATTATATTTAAAGAGAACATAAAACTAAATATTCTGTGAATAGTTAAAGCGTCTACCTGTCACCGTTATTAGTATCGAGCAAGAAACGGTAAAAAATCAAGTTTGTTGTATGTTTAAGGGGGGCCCTTAAATATTTATTTTATTTTATTTTTAGTATTTGTTTTTATAGCGGCAATAGAAATACATCATCTGTGAAAATTTCAACTGTTTAGCTATCACCGTTCTTGAGATACAGCCTGGTGACAGACGGACGGACGGACAGCGAAGTCTCAGTAATAGGGTCCCGTTTTTACCCTTTGGGTACGGAACCCTAAAAACGAGATAAATATGATAATTTATCTCGTTTTTACTTTATAATGACTTATACTTTATAATGACATATATCGTATTTACTGATTGGGTATGATGATTCATGATGATTCATACCCAATCAGTAAATACTATATATGTTATACATAGGTAAGTACGCAAAAAACATAAATTTCTTTTCGTCAACTGTTTTAGTAGGATCTACTGTTGTAGTGTGTAAATTGTTTCAAATACAGTTTCATGCTTCAATTCTTCAAATATTAAGTTTATTTTATTGTAATTAACAATTTTGAAACTTACTAGTGGATTAATAAACTACGTAAAGTCGTGAAAATAAACACATACTTAATAAAAGTTGATAGTGGATGCCAGCCGACCGCGTATTACGTAAACACGGCGCTTGACGGAACCATTTGTTAGAACTGTTCTTTGTAAACGTCTCGCTTTGTGATCCCCGTGAACATAGCGTGAACATTTTGACAAGTAAAATTTGTTCTGCAAGAGAGAGTAGAAATATACACCCCGTCAATGATAATTTTCCTGTTGGAAAACTACTGTTAGGGTATTTTGATTAGGTATCTGTTTAATTTAGGTTTTAGGTCTTGTGGTGATCTAGTGGTGGTCCGCCAATAATTACTCAATAAACTAGGCACTGAATTAAATTGAGGACAAGTATTATTGAAAACTACTTGTGATTTGTTAGTTGAACATTAGTGAAAAAGTGATTTATTTATGCTTTATTCATGAAAATGTGAATTTATAAGATGATCATATTTACGTTACTTTTTACTATTTTGATTTTATAGTTACGTTAGTAAGCTTCTAGATAGATAACCTGTTTACTTAGAAAAATATTTTATCTTTCAACAGAAGAAATTTGATATATAATATTTTTACATAATATGAATGGTATTTATAATAATAAATGTGAGATAAGAGTGAATATATATTCTATTCTACATATAGTTTTTGCAATTTGTTGTTACTAGTTGTTGTATGCGGATGGTACAAGCACGGTGCTTGTGCCGCCTACGATTTATGGACAAGGCCTACGTCTACTAGTGAACGCCATTAGGTTTAATAATGATGATAACATATTATTAGTTGTTAATACTTGAAAAGAAAATTTAAATTTACAAAAGATAACATAAAGACTATCAGTGTAATAGGTATATTTCTGCGACGTTTAATTTCCTCCTGTGAAGTTTTAATTCGTGATATAAAGCGTGCTTAAAAGCGGTGTCTGGCAAGTTTCATCATCGCACAGATGCGTCGGTAGGAAGCTTACTTTACACACAAAGCCTACAAGTACAAAAGGCTCTGCCTCCGCTCCATTTTGTGTCTGACAAGCCGGGAAGTCGTGGAATGAGGCACGTCAACTCTGTTTTGACGTTAACGGTTAAAATGTTTAAATTCCAACATATTGACGGGCGAGACGCCCGCTTAGATTTTCACACCTCTCAAGTTTTTAATTTTGGAATTATTGAAAATTTTCTAAAGTAACAGGTTTGCTATATGTGAATAGCGAATACTTATTAAATGTAGAAAAATACACATATATACTGTAGTCACGACTTGCCGTAACTCAAATAACTCGCGGTTTACGCGGTACGGTTCATTTCTTTGTGTTAGGTATTTAATAAGGATATTTAGTTCTTAATACCACTATCCTTTTGAATATTTCCCATTGTAAACGAATTTTTGGAAAACTATTATGAAATCGTAACTTGTATCTTGTATACGCATAATCAATATATAAAAAAGTTAGAAAAAAGGTTAGTAACCTTTTTGTACTGTTAAAAAATGTGCAATACCCGTGCAACAAAAGAATGTGTTTTAAGCTCTCAAATAATCTGAATCGGTATGGGTTGCTATAAATTTGTACAATAAATGATTGCGTTGACGGGTAGTAGGCGCAGTGTCAGTGACATTAAGGGCAATAAATAGAATGTGATAGTAGTAGTCGGTGGGGCCGACGATCATTGGTAGCGTCATACGCACCTGTCCGGTAATTAAACTCCACGATGCGATCCCCTATGCTCTACATTTTATTTTATTTTTTATATTTGCTTTTAGGAAAAGCTACACGAGCGATTTTGCCGTGATTAGTGTATTTGAAACTGATAAATTTAAATATGTATTATTATATATATTATAATAATACATATTTAAATTTATCAGTTTCATTTATTAATTTAAATATATTAAATAAATATTAAATGTAGGCAGAATTTTCGAGACTATAATAATTACTTTAAAGAGTCTTTGTGAACTAGAGAAACGATTGGCTTCTCTATTCATCAATGTTTATTATTGTTGTTATTGTATATTATTTATGGATTGTTTTTAAAGGTCCGTTTGTATTGAGCAACTATTTTACAGTATAGTAAATTTCCTTTTGAGTCTATAATAAAATATTTTGTTATTTGATTTCTACGCTATTAAGAGGGAGGTTCGTGCTTAATAATAAAGTTCGATCCCACAGTCAAACCGATAACACGGTTTTGTGGGGCATTTATCAGTATATAACATTTGTATTCTATAATAATTAAATTAATAATTTAATTATTATAAAATACAAATAGTCGCCAGAGCTTTATGCTCGGAGGTGGAAGTGTCATTTTCAAGGGCATAACTACGGGGAAACCACTGCGGTGGTGAAATCGGCGCCGCACCGCTCGACACCCCAAACCACTTGCACCAATGTTGTCCCCCTGTTGCCCGTATGACCTGCGTGTCTGTGGCGACCGTTTGGGGGGGCCCATTCAGTGAGTTGACGAGTCACCGTCTGCCACCATTCAATACGATGCAAGGGATTGAAGGCAGACGACAGTTTCAAAATCAATAGTTTAAGTAAATAGTCCACCAAACCGCACAACCCCATAATCAGGATTTAGACATCATCATTACACAATAGTTCTACACCTACCGTTGGCCAGTCCACGAGTGTTATGTGCAGACGTGGAGTGTCATCGGTAGATCTCCCTTCCCATTTTAACATTAAATTTCTCCAAAAGCCTCTGCGAGTTGGATCCATATCCCCATGTAAGCCTTTCAAAGGACCGGGTATCTTCCCTAGGAAGATCCCGTGAAAAGGAGAGAAATTAATAAAATAATAAATAAAAACTATGGAATACAAATAAACAGAAAAGTTTGAGCGAAGGCGTTATGCGTCACGCTTGCAACAGAATAGCGAATAGATAAGGAAATAGTATAGATATTAATTTAAAATATTTCATACAATATCTAAAATTGGACATAGAATAATATAAACTTGAACTCCAATTTACTATGCCTTTGTAACTAAATAGATATATTAAAAAAAAAAAAACACTGAAGTCAGCACAAACACCGTACCAAACTCATACCACATTATTAAATAGGGTACCAATATTCTAAATTCCTACCAGAACATGCTGTCCGCCACCCGCAGAGAGGCCTTAGAGGGCTTAGGAGTGACACTTCGGCAACACTGTCTTTTTGCCGAGGCGTTGAAAGGGACGGTACCCGAAAGTGTAATACCGGCCGCGGAAGTCAAGGAATCGTTACCAGTGGTTGATTCAATGGCCATGACGAGGAAATGATACCAAAAAAAGCCTACAAAAAAAAAAACATGCTGTCATAAATATTTGTCGTAATGAGTTTTTATGACAACTGTAAAATGTATTTATAAAATAAGTTTAAATTTCGTCATGCATAAAGTTATTCCTCGATTACTGTAGTCAACGTAAAAAGATTAAAGTAAATAAAAACCATCACAAATCTTTGAGCCTTTGTATCCAAATTCAAAATAAATCTTAAGCATTTTCGCTCCTTATTATCATGTAGAGTCCCATTCTACATATATCTATTTATAAACAGAGGTGGAGAATTCGGTGGTTGGACTGACAGATAAGAGAGCGTGGCAACGCATGGTAAACAATACGCTTCCGAGAGTGACTCGGTCGGAATTGAGATCGTGGAGCGCTTAACTCAATATACATCAACTTACACATAACATACAAACTTGCTTCACCTTTATTCGATGTTTAGACAAGCCAACGTGTTCATATTAATTTAATTTTATGTTCAGAATTATATCAAAAATGTTGTTGAAAAGCATGTATCTGCATCAATAATTATAATCTTTATTGTATCACTAGCTGACACGGCGAACTTCGTACCACCTAATTATCGATTCATAATTTTTTCTTTAGTTTTTTGATACTTATTCTATTATTCGGGACGCCCCGGGTGACAGGTTACAGCTAGTAAGATAAAAAAAAGAATATAGAAAAGTGTTGTTTTTAAACCTTTTTAGTCAAATTTCGATTTTTTTTTTCTGCGTAAGAACCATCCTTGTAATTCAATGAATATACCAACTAAAAAAAGAATTAGCGAAATCAGTTCAGCTACTCTCGAGATTTACGCTTAGCAACACATTCAGCGATTCATTTTTATATTTTTATTACTTTCACAAATTTGTTTGCAAGCTCTGACTTCCAAACTAGCTGTGTGTTGGGAACCAGTTCCAGCTCAATAACAGGTTAATCATATAACAAATTAATAAATAACCACAATGGTTTATATATATTAAAATACATGTTCGTGTGTATATATGTAATCAATATGTATACTCATTTGTAGACAGGACGAAAATAATGTTGCTACAAAAGTGTATGTATGTGGAAGGACGCAGAGAAAATACCAAAATATAAATGGATTATCTAAAGAATGATATGGAAAAAAGGAATGAGCGTAGGGATGACGTCTGTCACAGAAACATGTTGTAAGTTTCAAGTATTTGAGATAAAGCTGATGTTTAAATGACGTCGATTTCTGCAAAAGAAATAAACATTTATACAACACTAGCAACCCGCCCTCGCTTCGCTTCGGTTTCAGTCGCTTTACCCGCGGCGTAGTTCCCGTTCCTGTGGGAATACCGGGATAAAATATAGCCTATGTTACTCCCTGATATTATAGCTTTCCATTGGTGAAAGAATTTTTGAAATCGGTTCGGTGGTTTAAGCGTGAAAGCGTTACAAACAAACAAACAAACAAATAAACAAACAAACAAACATCCTTACTTTCGCATTTATAATATTAGTATGGATGACATGGTGTAGTCATAGCCAACCAGAACAAAAGATGTATGAATGAAAATAAAATTATAGATATGTAATGTATTTCATATCGTATAGAATTTTTGCTTTGCTACAGATAACTATACTAAATGTTTATTATCATCTCACCATGATCTCAGCCCATACACGTCCCACTGTTGGGCTCGACCTCCACTATAGGAGGAAAATTGATATACTATAACACGCTGGTCAGAAGTGTCAGTATAGGGTTTTGTTTCGAGTTTTTCTTCTTATATAATATTATTTGCATATTATATCCATTAGTCGTCTTTTACGACACCCATGGGTAAGAGAGGGGTGGGGAATTATTTTTATTATTTTTAGTCTGTCATCACAAATTTATTATACTTCCGCTGAAAATGCCAACTTATTTTTTTCCCATAGAATATATACATACTATCAAATTCCCGTGGTTTCACCCACATAGTTCCCGTTCTCATGGGCTTACGACTATAAAATAGAGCCTATATTATCCGCTGGTAATGTAGCTTTCCATTGGCAAAAGCATTTTTAAAACCAGTTTAGTAGTTTAGGCGGGCAACAAATAATTAAAATTACAAGATTATTAACTATATTATCTAATAGGTAATTTATACGAGTAAAAAATGTCTATTTCGATCCAAATATGTTTATGATGACCAGAATGTATTAAAATGGTGTATTAATTTTATGTCACATTTTCTTTAATACGTATTATTCTATAATACGTGGGTAAACCATGACAAAATAAATAATATACAATACCTATATAAATAAAAGAGTTAAACACCGTTTAAACGCAGTAATCCTTTTTCATTAAGCAATTGGATTTTAAATTTGTAAACGGCATAATAAAAAACACATAAAATGCCAATACTAAAGGTTCTCTAAAGTAAATTCCAAAAGAAATAAGCAAAGGTACTCTATTGTATGTTTATCCAATACAGTTCATCGACTACGGAATGAGATCCTAATGTGATAGACATTGTTCCTGTCCTAGCTTAGAATTTATTTAGTTAAAAATAAGAACGCTTTCAACAATGATATTCTTGAATGTTAAAATGTTATTTTCAAAACCTATCAATAAATTAGATAGTTCTCATCATAGGGCACTGGGCTCAATTCTATAGGAAGAAAATTCACCTACCGCGCTGGTCAGACAGGATGATTTAGAGTTTTATTTCAAGTTTTACTTTTCTTGTACAGATGTTAAACGCATATTATTTCGAGTTTCCCTTCTCATGTAGATGTTAAATGCTTATTATATTCCTTAGTCATCTCTGATGACACTCATGGGTAAGATAAAGAGTGGTGAATTGTATTCTTACTCAGTCATCAGAACCCCCAGTTTGAATTAGTATGATAATATAAAATTGGATTTTCAATGTAGTGATCCATCAGTACGTTGAAAATCATCAATAAGAACACAATTCAATACCCTATTTCTTACCCGTAGGTTTCTTAAAAGACAACTGAGTGATTATAGTATATAACATCTATGCAAGAGAAGGATAACTCGAAATAAAACCCCATACGATCTTGTCTCACCAGCGTATAGCAGTTCAATTTCCCTCGCATTGTAGAGGATACTTGCGCACAGCATATGAGCAGACGTATATGAGCTGTGATATCGACGATGATGAAATCGTTTAGCTTTATCATCATCATCATCATTACAGATCACATACAACCCACTGCTGGGCTCGAGCCTCCTCCACAATAGGAGGGAAATTGACCTACTACACCACGCTGCTCAAACGGGTTGGCATAGTATTTTATTTCGAGTTTTCCTTCTATTGCATAGCTGTTATATGCATATTTAATCCCTTAGTAGTCTTTTATGACACCCACTGGCAAGAGAGGGGGTGGTGAATTATATTCTTACTCCGTCACCACACGGATTCTTTTATAATTATTCTTTAATTTAATGTTTTAATTGATTTGAATCATATCTATCCTATTATATGATGGAGTACTAAGCCCTCTTCTGTTGTTCCGCGGCTTGTGGGCGCAGTTTCCCCCTATTGTTGGTTGATGCCGAATATGGGCGGACCCAGCGGGGGTAGTCCGTTCGGTGGCCCTGTATGGTGCATGGTGGTCTCCACGATTCGCACCCCGAACCGAGGCCTCTCCAGTCGGACTGGCCAACGGGCAATGACATCTCGGCGTCTCAATGGCGTCGACGCGCCAGGCGGTGAGCGCCCTCAAGGAAACAACACAGCCCTCCCCGCGCACCCCCGACACCCGCCGATACAACTCGGCGAGCATTTCCGCCTCCAGGTCCCACGGGGGAGTCCCGGCCAACAGGCACGCTGCCTCCGTCGCCACCATGCGGTATCGGCAGATGGCCCTGACCACCATGGTCCTCTGTGGTCGCCACAGAAGAGCCCTGAGTCGGATGGTCAGAGACCCCGCCCACACCGGTGCCCCGTACAGGTCCATCGACCGGATGACCCCCGCGTACAGCCGTCGGCACGTAACGCTAGGTCCGCCCACGTTCGGCATAAGCCACGACAGGGCGGACGCCGCGCCGATGAGCCATGGAGCGAGCCCGCGGAAATGCTCCCGAAACCACCATTGCCCGTCGAGCACCAGGCCCAAATACCTCATATGGGCCCGGATGCTGATCTCGATTGCTTTTAAAGGATAAAAGATTTTCAAACAATAACGGATATTAGAACTGTCAACTTTCCAAAGCGAAAGGCAGCTTTCGTCTTAACAGATGTTATAGATTAAAATGTTTTTTTTTATACTTTCACTTTGATATTCATCTATTTCATGTCTTTACAAGCTTTACACGCAATTTAACAAATTTACGAATTAAAATATTTAAAAGGTTTCTTTAAAATGTACAGCCTGAAGCTTTTTATTAAAAAGTACATTATTTAATTAATTAACAATAATAATATGCTAGCAAAATATATGATAATTGGTGGTTAAGGTCAAATTTGCTGTGTGGTAGCGGCTTCGAATACTACCAACCCTTGCTTTGCTCGTGGGTGTCGTAAAAGACGACTAAGAGCCCTAGATTGACGCGGGCCAACTCCATCTGGTACCATTTGGGTCAACGATTACATTCCCAAGGAGGGTTGACGTCAGGCAGGCGGCCGGTCATAAAAGTCATTGCCGAAACTTTTTGCAATATGTCAAAACAGATGACATATTGCGTCGACCCCAAGTAATTGGGATAAGAGCAAGATGATGATGGTAGTTAAGGTCAAATAAATGAGTAGTTGAACCCTAAAAGTTTAACAAATAAACAAAATTATATTTGTATTTATAGTGGTTTTGTAGTGGTAGGACCACACTGTCGACAGTTATCTGTCTACAGCCGCGGGCCAGTCCGTCCGGGGTAGTACCACACTCGCGCAGAAAATCGACGTCCGAGTAGTAGCACTTTGTTACTTTGCGCTTTGTTCAGTGAGCGAGAGAGCCGGCAGCCCAACTTTCTGAGGGTGTTTGTGTGCGTTTTAGTGATGCTTTTAGTATCACTAAACTTCATTACACGCATTCACACTACTCTCACTTTCTTCGTGGTACGCACGGACCTTACTAAGGTCCTTGAGCGGCAACATCACTTACCATTAGGTGTACTGTTTGTTCGTTTACCACCATTTGCAATAAAAAAAAATGTTTGTAGTAATTTATCGTTTGTAATACCAGAAAATGATTTGTAATTATGATTATGAATCTGCGCTAGCAACTCTAAGTTAACGCTTGACCTATTATGACAGCAGATGATCTATCGGCTGGTGGAGTTAATTGTAATTGGTAATTCATACTGGATTAATTAATACTCAGAGACTGTGTAAGCTCCTGCTTACAATGTTGCGTAACTATTCTTATAATTAGAAATGATTGAGGTTAAAATAGATTACTGATATAATGGAGAAACAATATATAGAATAGTCAGTAATAAAATGGTTAATGGAGGTTGGATGTTCATTAAAGGACCTCTGCTTGCGGTAATTATATAACGCTGATTTCTCTCTTACCTCCAAAATGCCTGTGACTACTACTATGTGTGCTTGGTGCAAATATGTACATCATACCGGAGTTAGTAGCAAAAATATTTATTTAGCTTTTGTATATGTAATTATCTTATCTACAAGGTATATGCAGTTATCTTAATCTTTATATATTTTTTTAATATTTATTTATTAAAGTCGCCCTGGGGCAATAATAATCCTTGTATTGCGAAAGACTTTACAAACATATAATCAACGGACACAAATTACATTTAAACTCGGAACAACAATTTGTGGATCGCACAAAGTGTTATCCTGCATGGGATTCGAACTCGTAACACTGGCACTGTAGGTCGGTATCTTAAACACTACGTCATCTGTGCAGTCCATAATTATATATAAACTTCGACATAAAATTTAATTAAGAAAACATATCAAGGTGACTAGGTTCCTTGTCGGCTTTTGAGTGTAAATTTCATATCAATTAGGTAGTCCTTTATTAGATAAATTTCAGAAATACTTATTTTACCAAATATCGTGGGTTTATACATAATAAATAAATTGAGTTTGAATAAAACTTTAGGACGCAGAAAGAAAAGGAAATTTTCTTTCAATATCCGAATAATTAAAGTTTCCTTCAGTGTTCCGTACAAACCGATCATACAAACAGATATTCATTTGATAACAAGCGTGGTGCATTAGTCAAATTGCTCTCCCATTATAGGCGATGCTTGAGCCAGCAGTAGGACGTACATGGGTTTTTTTTTCCTTTTTTGGGGTGGGCTGCGGTCAGCGCGCTTCCTCACCACTCTGTCCGGGGTGACAGAGGGGTTTAAGCATGCAACACCCACAACCCACCCGAACACCACGTCGCCTTCGTCGTTGGACCGACCACCGGACCAGCGTTACTTGTCATCAGGACGTACATGGGCTAAGATGAATAGGAAGATGGACAGCACCGTTGTGGTTACGTTCTTACTCTTTCAAAGATCGAGTAGTCTTTTTATTAATCATATAAATACAATATGTTTAAAGTTCAGGATATTGATATTTTGTTTCATTTCAGAATCTTTATAGAATAATTTAACAGCTTTAAATCGTAGTTACAAATTATCAGGAAAGTTTAGGTAGATGCCCAGTGCTATATAATATAAAAAGCATAAGAAAAAGCTTCATATGTGTATTTACGGTATCATATAATTATAATACCAGATTTTAGATATCTCTCGTATATCTGAATTGTCGTTCAGAGATGTTGTATAACAACATAAGTCAATGTATACATTCGACTCCGTGTCAAGTGTTGCTACGGTGGATGTAGGTGAAAAGCTGAGAGGGTTCACTACACAAATGTTCAGAGTAGTCGCTCGGGGCACCACTCCACGAAAGATCCTCTGTATCACACAGAAACAGGTATTATATGCACGGCTATGTATGTAATATATACCTCATTTAAGTGTTATAATCCAGATTTACTTATAATTTTTATCAGTATACAATAACGAATGTGCCTTAGTGTGATGAACGTCATACTAAAATATATTTGCTATTGAAAATTTAACATAATTTATAGAAATTTGACAGAATATTAACACAATAGTTAATATTTTCCATGTGGTGTCGAAGTAAAAATACAATTCCCCCTTTTGCCCGTGGGTGTCGTAAAAGACGACTAAGGGTTAGAAACATGCATATATGCGACTAAGGGATGAATATATGCATATAATATCTATGCAAGAGAAGGAAAATTCGTAATAAAACCCCATTCCAACACATCTGACCAGCGTGGTATAGGAGGTCAATCATCTTCCTATAGGGTAGGAGGCTCGAGCTCAACAGTGGGATGTGTATGGGCTGTGATGATGACGATGATGAATATTACCTAAGCATTTTGAGAAAGCATATTTTGAATACCACGAATGGGTTAAATTATACTACTGTCAAATTATATTGTGTGGCCAAATACATCATGTTTCAAATCCATCTTGTTATGATCATTTCAGCTCATATATGTAGGTACCAATGCTGAGCTTAGTCTTATATTGCAATAGGGGCAAAAATAACCTACTATATCACGTCTTTCTGTCAAATTGATATTGGGTTTTGTTTTAAATTTTCCTACTCTTGAATAGATGTTTAGCATACTATATAATTTAGCCGTATTTTACGATATCTACGACTATATAAAGTGACGGTTAATTGTATTTTTACTCCTTCATATATGATGAAGAAAACTGTTGAAGAGATATTAATTAATTTCTACATTTTCCAAGTGATCTCATACTTATAATTTTTGTATATGCTTTTGGTATTCCTTGTTCTTACATCTGAATTCCCTTTTGTGTTATTGTTTTATTTTTTTTCTTCATTCCAAACAGTATTAGGTATATCCCGATTTTGAGATTCAAATCATCATCCACCTTCTTTGGGAATGTAATTGTTAACCAAGCGGCATTAGAGGCAGTTGGTTCAGGTGGATGGAACCCTTTTAGTAGTCTTTTACGATGCCTTCAAGTAATGTAAGTATTATTCATAGTCGCTACCAGCACAGCAACAGTTTGAGATTTAAATATGGACTGTAATTACTTACATATAAAACTGAGCTGTCACTCAGAACGACTGGCAGCTATGTGAAATATCGAAATTATTTTGTACAAGTATATCCAATATCAGGTTGACCGAGCTTCGCTCGGAATATTTTTGTAGAATTTATTTAGGGATTTATTAATAAAAAATAAATAATGAAAATATATAAAAAAATACAAAAAGAGAATAATAATAACACCGAGATTCGATCCGACGCTGTTTGACACACAAAAACTAAAATTAAAACCGGTCAATGTCTCACCTGAGCTACCGTAACTCTTGACGTTGAGAACGAAATTTGAATTCATATTCTTTTAAAATCTAATGTCGTTGTAACGTTTTGCTAAAAACACCGACAAAAGAACATTTTCTATACATAAAACCTAGCTAGATCGATTTTTTGGCCCCGAATCCTCTAGTATGCCAAGTTTCATTAAAATCGTTGGTGCCGTTTCCGAGATCCTGAATATATATATATTTACAAGAATTGCTCGTGTAAAGATATAAGATAAAAGATCAGAAATCCAACAGGAACTAATATGGCATAATGTGTAAATAAAATATTACGACTTTTTTCCAGAAAATGATGATTAATGATGAATGATTCAATAAACATTTATTATCATTAGATACAAGATTTAAAAGTTCCAAAATGTTTCATTGTGAGAACTCGATTCTTTTAATCAGTGATTTCTGTAATAATATAATAGTTATATTCGATGCCTCTGAAGATATTACTATGACAATTGATCGGCACCACACTTACTATCATAAAGCGTGAGATACCTCGCCACGGCATGCGTCGCTTTTCGCCACGGCCAGTTAACGCCACTCCAAAGATTACATTTATCCTCGCCTATAGATGTATCTCATCAATAATATCATATAGTTAAAAGATATTTTTATCATAAGTAAAAGCTGAATTTCGCGCATGACGACATTTACAGTATCGATTTTTAATTTAAGTCATTAAAGTTAGAGTGTCTGCTCGATTGCTCCATCAGGAGGTCTAATGCGTTTACCAGTACATCACCACTGCTAAAAGCAATTTGCGCCTACGAGACGTCTTATAACCCTTTGTATATTGCCCAAGTGTACTTCGCTACCTACATAATATACAATAAAAAAGTGGCACTGAATAGAATTATGAATATTTTTAGCTCTTTTCTGCTTAACTATTTGCCCAAGTAGAAAAGGATCGGGAGAACTCAATGCAAAGTACGTATGTTGTAAAATATTGTTAAAAACATTTTAAGAAGTGGTAAAGTTTAACAAGCACGTTAGTTCCGCCCAACAAGTTTGATTTTACTGCTAGAAGTATTACGTAATTCTATTTACATTATTATCATACTTTAGTATGGAATTGAAAATGCATTGCTATTTCATCATTCAGCATTTTGGCTCATATATGTCCCACTGCTGGGCTTGAGCCTCCTCCACAATAATAGGCAAATTGACCTTATTATACTCTGCTGGTCAGACAGGCTGGTGTAGGGTTAGTTTCGAGGTTTTCTTCTCTTGCATAGATGTTATGTGCATATTATATCCCTAAGTCGTCTTTTACGACATCCATGGGCAAGATAGGGAGTGGTGATTGTATTCTTAATCCATCACCACACCAACTATTTTATATTGTAAATTATTGATTGTAATTAAAATCTATTGTGAAATATATTATTTTAATGGATTTTACTTCTTGCTATTTGATTTTCGACAAAGCGTTTCGAACATTTTAGCGTTTATGGTTACGGGGACCATCTAAGGATGAAATATATGGTGTGCAGTGGTTATTTAGGTTAGAGGATATGTAACTACCTAAAATAATATAATAATAACCAGGTTATTCGTTAACAACAAAACAACCTGTACAATCAGGTATGCCACAGTATGCATAGTAAGAAAGTAACGTACAAGTTTATGACTTATTACCGTAGTCATATTATAATGTAATGAACATTGAGCCCATACACGTCAGACAGACTTTTTTTCTGAAAGGTGTAATGGAGCCTTTGTATAGTGCTCATATCAATATTGAATGTTAACATATTTGCAAAGTTGATTAAACGACTCAAGTAATAGGTTAAAAATCTCTTAGTCAATAACTACCAAACTATTATTAAAGAAATTTTGTGAAAATATGTTGAATATTTATTACTATATTATTTCTATTTTACATGATTATATCTGTGTTATGTATTTTGTTTCTATAGCATTAGAATTTTAAATAATTCGTAAGTATTTATATTTTCACCTAAAATTTGCCTAAAATTCTGTCATGTACAGATACGTATAAATATTGAACGATGATCAAAGGAAATAAAGTGATCTTTTTGATCTTGCTAGTCTTTGTGCCTCGTCGGCTTGAGGGCTGATAAAATTTTATCTTTTGGAAATTTAACTTGTTTGGAAATTTAGTTTATGTTTATTTATAAATATTAATATCTGGTTGACCGGAATATTTTTGTTGTATTTTTGTCCAATTTATTTAGATATATATTAATAAAAAATAATAATTAAATAATGAAAAATATATAAAAAAATTACAAAAAAAGAATAATAATAACACCGAGATTCGAACCGACGCTGTTTGAATGCCAAAAAAACCAAAATTAGAACCGGTCAACCTCCCAACTGAGCTATCGTAACTCATGAGGTTGTCAACGAAATTTGAAAACATATTCTTTTAAAATTTAATGTCATTGTATTGTTTTGCTAAAAACACAGACTAAACAACATTTTCTATAAATAAAACCTAGCTAGATCGATTTTTTGGACCCGAAACCTCTAGTATGCTAAGTTTCAACAAAATCGTTGGTGCCGTTTCCGAGATCCTGAATATATATATACAAGAATTGCTCGTTTAAAGATATAAAATATCAGGTTGACCGAGCTTCGCTCGGAATATTTTTGTAGAATTTATTTAGATAAATATTAATAAAAAATAAAAATTATATAAAAAAATTACAAAAAGAGAATATTAATAACACCGAGATTCGAACCGACGCTGTTTGGATGCTACAAAACTCAAAATTAAAACCGGCCGTCCCTCAACTGAGCTACCGGAACTCATATACAAGAATTGCTCATTTAAAGATATAAGATAAGATAAGATATCAGGTTGACCGAGCTTCGCTCGGAATATTTTTGCAGAATTTATTTAGATAAATATTAATAAAAAATAAAAATTATATAAAAAATTACAAAAAGAGAATAATAATAACACCGAGATTCGAACCGACGCTGTTTGGATGTTACAAAACTTAAAATTAAAACCAGCCGTCTCCCAACTGAGCTGCCGTATCTCTTGACATTTACAACGAAATTTGAATTCATATTCTTTTAAAATTTAATGTAATTTATTGTTATGCTAAAAACACCGACAAAAGAACATTTTCTATAAATAAATTTTTTGGACCCGAATCCTCTAGTATGCCAAGTTTCAACAAAATCGTTGGAGCCGTTTTCGAGATCCTGAATATATATATATACATATATATATATATATATATATATATATATATATATATATATATATATATATATATATATATATATATATATATATATATATACAAGAATAGCTCGTTTAAAGATATAAGATTCCGGGTTGAGAGCCCTCAGCGCTCACCCATAGTCCGCGTCAAGCTGTCAAGGCCATCTGCGGCCAACAGCTGTACACACACACACACACACACAAAAAAAAAATAAAGATTATATAGCGGTATCGGTAGATTCACTGACGTGAACCATTCAAATGTGTGGATACTCATTCCTATATCTCATAGTAAACTTGACAATAAATCATCTCGTTTATTTAAATATATTACAGTACTTTAGTAAGTTAAACATAAATTAAAAATTCTTTTTTATTCTTTTGTAATTTAAAAATCCCAATTTATGCGTGATCGCAGACACTCATAACCAACGCGACCTGGTAGGAAGCTATCTGCATCTCTCATTCTACCCAAATTACTTAGATAAAATATGTTATTAGTTAATACAATCTGATCACCTCTAAGTAGAAATAATATGGCACGTGTATTATTGCTTATAGATAAGGCTCTAAAAAATAATCAGATACATAAAAATACTAACAAAAAGAAACGCAGAAAACTTCTTATATTCTAAAGTTAAATGTTTTATGTATGAAAGAGTACATGTATCTATAATGTGGTGAAATAAGTTTCTAAGGATTATAAATTTGCATGCTATTCTTTATTTATCAAATAAGTGAATTAGTTCGTATATTTATTCCTATTATAGGGAGTAAAAATAAAAAAAAACTCTGAATTTGCAATTTTAGGACTAAATGTTGTTTTAGTACATCTAGCCGACCATATTGAATTGAATTTATGCATAGAGTAGAATTGATACCGAGTCTCATTTTAAGTAAAACAAAAAAAAACTTGATACACTAACTAGTTCCCGTCTATCTCATGGTTGTCAAAAAAGATAACTAAGGGATTGAAGAAAATACTAACACAGCAAAGCTTTTATTATACAGATATACCCATAATATTTAATCATCATTAGCCCCTCAATCTGAAAGTCCATGTTCAGTAGTAACTAAACATAGGTCTACTTATAATAGAGATATCGCCAAAATCACTACGCAGGGCAGGCGGGTTGACAATTGCAATTGATGATACCACATAAAAATTTCTAAAAGAGTGCTGTTACCCATTTCTTTATTGCTTTAGCCGGTTTTTAGGACTTCCATAGGAAAGTGTTGGCGATGCATTGTATTCTAACTTGTCATCAAAAATAATCTGTTATATTATGTAAATGTTTTCTTATATATTTATTATTACTAGTGGTCGCCGTGTGGTCGAAGTTCGGCCATAATTCATTTTAATAAATATTTCTGCTACACAATTTTCTTTAATTTTATTTATGTATAATTGTAAATTGAGCAAGCTGTATTTCACTAATAACTGATATATAAGCACAAATCTCTATTAGACATTGTCATCATAATTATGATCTTGATCTTGATGAATGGCTTCTACTGGCGTTACACCGCAACATAATTATAATTGTTTGACATTCAGTTCGACCAGAGATTTTAACCGTAAACAAAAGTGTATAAGCGTTGCTACGCAACACACTCACGCAAACGCGTGTGTGTGTGTGTGTGTGTGTGTGCGTGTAGCGAGTGCGTTGTAGTGTGCGTGATGCCTTGTTTAATTAATTTAATGCATTTCTAATCCATTATTATATGAAATTTCAGTTTTATGCACTTCTCCTCATTATGTACTACAACTGTGCCAAATTTCGTACTTGTCCATCCATGTAATTTTCGTAAAAAGAGGTAAAAAGTTTTTGCTTCACGTATTAATATATAGATCTATCATAATAATCTATTTTCAAACTAGATCAAGAATCAGAAAGGTTAGTTTCTAATACAAATAATAGAACGATTTAGTTTTATAAAAATAAAATACATGATTAATATGAAATCCAAGTTTAGTTTATTATAAGCATTAATAATAATTAAATTTATATAACTTAGATCCGCAATGTAAATTGGGTAAATGTGTTAATTTTATCTACTTGAAAGGGCTCGCAAACAGATAGCCTACGAGGTTGATATCATAAACATTTCAATTAATTAGAGTTGGCTTGTTACAGAAGCATCTAAGGGACCTGCTTTTGATTGTCCCTTTTGACGAATTTAATGTTTACATCCAAGAGTTTGTAACCTTAACATTATCTATTTTAGTAATTGCAATATTATTTGATTACTATAATTTAAGCTAAGTGGTTGTGCAAATTCCGTGTACTGCTGGCATTCCGTGCGGTAACGGAATAAGAATACAATTCATCACTCCCTATCTTACCCGTGGATGTCATAAAAGGAGACTAAGGGATGTAATATGCACATAACATCTCTACAAGTGAAGGAAAACTCGAAATGAAACCCTATACCAACATGTCTGACCAGCATAGTATAGTAGGTCAAATTCCCTCCCATTATGGAGGAGGCTCGAGCCAACAGTAGGACATATGTGGGCTGCGATAATGGTTGTGCAAATTGTGTAGTTTTTAATTTTAAAAGCTTTGCCATTATTAAGATTTGCATTACCATGTTCTATCCCATTTGCATTTTTACCAACTACATGAACAAAGAAAACTGAAAATTAGCATAACGTTAATATATAAGAACTTAAATTAGTAATATTTATTTCTTTTCTGAATGTCATTAACATTAAGCGAGCATTATTTACATATTAATATATTATATTTATATATTAATATAATAATGTTGTCAATAGTTATAAATATTTTATTGTCAGATATGAGTAGAAGGATTATTATTTTGATAATATCTTAAAAAGCACCCGACGCTTTTTTTACAATAAAAAATATTTTTTTCTTATATACACTATTCTTAATTCAAATTTTTAAAAATTTATTTTCAATTTTTAGTTGGATTTTCTATAAAAGCGTATTGTTTTAGTTTTTTTGAATTATTATTTATTTTTAATTTTTAGTTGAATTTTCTATAAAATCGTGTTTTTTAGTTTTATTAAACTGTTATTTTTATTGACATGTTGATGTTTAATTGTAAGACCATATTTAAAAAGCATCGCTATCACTTTCTTATATTCGAATTTATTGCAAAAGTCACTCAATTCATTTTTTATCAAAAATTGCTAATCCTGATTATCCTGGTAAGGATAACGGGTCAAACTGTTTATAATATTGAATTGTTATCGGTCCTTAATAAGTATGCCAAATTTAGAGTTAATCCGACGTTTTGAAGGGGGTCAAAATCATGTTCAAAGATTCCGTTACATACTAACATACATACGTCTGAAGCCTAATAAAAGCGTATTAAAGAGAACTTTAATTACATAGAAATATATTTATGTTCACGTCAAAAAATATTAAAAGAAATTGAGTAATTTATTTACTAGAGTAGTGAATATGTATCTTTTTTCATGTAAATTCATGCAGAATAAATTTTTTCGATACCAAACTTTGTCAGACACTTGTATTTTTTCGAGTTCCGATTGGAAACTTTCGAAGGTAGAGAGCGAAACTCTTAAACATTGAACAGATTTTTCGTCGTGATACGTAAATTTAATACTTTTTGTAATGATACACATTTATAAATACATTGACTTACGAAGGTACGCAAAGACGAATAATCTTTGAGTGCCTTCGTTTATAAAGCTTCAAAAGTGGGTTTTTTTTTAAATATTGGCATATGTTGGAGCAAATTTCTTTAACGCGAATTTTTAGATTTATATATAAAGATATCACTAGATTTTTTTTAGATAATGTATTAAATTATATAATAATTTATAAAGAAATATCAAAGTCGGGTAATTATCTTTTAACCATTTCTGAAGTTCACTCGAGTGTTACACATTTGAAATAAAATTACTTTTACGGATTTTATGGCGTTTATTATTTTGATTTTTGTTTTTTCAAAGTTTCGAACGGATACTGACTGATTCCAGAAAAAATAGTTTTGTTTCAAATAATATATATTTTTAAATTTTTTGCGTTATGTATTTATAAATTAGCTAACATACGATTATTTAGCTAATATTAATCACTAGGGTAAATATTATAATATAAATTACATGTATAATATTTTCATTATCTGTGAACTTATTGCCATCTTTCAAATCTGTATAAAATATTTCACCGAAAAAAGTTTTAAGTGACAGAAAGTATTATACAATTTAACTTATTGCGCGAATGCGTCAACATATTTATATAAATGAATTTAAGTGCAGGTGGTGTGTTTGTGTATGTTTAAGGCATGGTGAAGTTCGGCAATCTTGCCGTACCGTTAAACTAGACTTGTGTCATCTTGAACTTGCTCTACCACTGCCTCTTTAATAGTGTACAGCTCTGAAATGCTGTCATTTAATTTATAGTTGCTCTCGTATATAATAAATCCTTAGAAATATATTTTTTGTAAGTGGTTATTTAAATGAAGTCATATATGTGGTTAAGAAGACAGTATATGTATTGCTAAACATCGTATATAAGCTCATATATGGACGTCCCCACTGCTGACTTATATTGATCTACTACGGCCACGCTAGGCCCACACGGTGCTATAGGGTTTTATTTGAAGTTTTCTTTTCCTTGCATAGATCTTACTATAAATATTATTAAAATTAAATTATTTTGATGCCTTCTATCGTGTTTGCATTTGATTTTTGATTTCCCTATATTTGGAATACTTTTCAGCATTCATAATTACGGGCAAACTAAGACTTCACGTCCAATAAGTCATCGTTATTACAGATATTTATATCTAGCCGCTATATAGTTAGTCATTCAATTTTAGCCCAAATTTTGATACATATTTATTTCCAGTATAAAAAGAAAATGATTCTATATGAACAAAATATATTGTTTTTGGTCAGTAATTGTTTTCCGTGTGGTGACGGAATAAGAATACAATTCACCACTCCCTTTCTTGCCCGTGGATATCATAAAAGACGACTAAGGGGTTTTCCTTCTCTTGCACAGACCTTATGTGCATATTACATAAGGTCTGTGCAAGAGAAGGAAAACTCGAAATGAAACCCTATACCAACATGTTTGACCAGCATGGTATAGTAGGTCAAATTCCCTCCCATTCTGGAGGAGACCCGAGCCCAACTGTGGGACGTAAGTGGGCTGTTATGATGATGATGATGATGAATTGTTAAACATCTAATATGTAGTAATTGTAATATTATGACAACCTATTAATTTAAACCTAAAAAATCTGATGTACTACCACCGGATTGGCACTCTCAAACTGAGAAATTTCCGGCAAGAAAACACAGAGGGCAGCCGTCAAACTAGGTCTACAGTCTATGAACACAGTTAGGGCCGAGCCCGCTACAACATTCGGTTCGATAAATCACAAATAATCGCAATTAATACCTGTTTAGCATCCGCGAGAAAAACATAAAAAAATCAATATAGAAGTGTTACCATCAAGCTGGGATCCAATTATAAACATTATTTAAAATAAAACAAACAAGGATACCGTGAGCAGTTATTGTATAGATTTGACCCAAAATAGAAATTAAAGATTATTTTGTAAAGCTAAAAATAATTAGTAAGCCGCCTTTTAAAAATTAATAAAAACTATTTACCCGCTACAGAAAATTAGTTATTAAATATTGACCCACATTTTGGTACAAATTTATTGCCAGTAAAAGAAGAAAATAATTCTACCTATATGAAAATAATATATTGTTTATGATTAGTAATTAAAACTTTAAATTAGTTGTAAATATTATGACCTACAATAATGTCATTTGAAGATAATTTTAGAAATAAAAAACCTCTTAGTATAATCTAGTGAGCCGCCTTTAAAAATTAATATTCATTTAGCACCTTGCCCCTGAATTTACTTGCCGGATCTTTCTCAGTATGGCCGCGTTCCGATCCGGTGGTAGTATACTAGATTGTTAGGATTTAAATTATTAAATTATCATAATAAATACTACTAATTTAATGTTTAATAATTACTAACCATAAACAATATAATTTTTTCGTATATAATAATTTTCTTCTTATACTGGCAATAAATTTGCACCAAAATATGGGTCCATATTTAATAACTAATTTTCTGCAGCGGGTAGATAATTATGAATCTCTGTAATAACGATGATGTGTTGGACATGAGCCATCTTAGTCTGTTTATGACCATGAACGCTTAAAAGTATTCGAAAGATATGGTAATCCAAAATCAAATATCCTTACTAATATTATAAATGCGAAAGTAAGTATATTTATTTATTACGCTTTCACGCATAAACAAAAGAACCGATTACAAAAATTCTTTCACCAACAGCAAGCTATAATATCAGGCAGTAGCATAGGCTATATTTTATCCCGGGGGAACCCCGGGAACGGGCACTACGCGGGTAAGGCAATTGAAACCGAAGCGAACCGAGGGCGGCTTCCTAGTAAATAATAAGTAGGGAATTAAGGCGAGGTAATTCTGTCATGATACTGTATGCACCTATAGTAATTACTAGCAATCCGCCCTCGCTTCGCTTCGGTTATAGGTTATAGTCGTTTTACCCGCGTAGTGCCCGTTCCCGTGGAAATACCGGGATATAATATAGCCTAGTTTACGCCCTGATATTATAGCTTTCCATTGGTGAAAGAATTTTTGAAATCGGTCCAGCCGTTTTGAAGATTACCCGGAACAAACAGACAGACAGACAGACAGCCAAAATTAATTGCTATTTTAGGTATAGGTGTCGTGCAAATAACCTTGTGAGCATGAAGAAAGCCTATTATTTTGCCATTACAAACAGACACTCCAATTTTATTTATTGGTATAGATAAGTTTCACATGCCTTTACTGGTTATATAGAAGAACTCTATTTTACTCTATTTTATGTGAACAAGAAATCATTTCATTTCAAATACAAACGTAATAAAATCGGTTTTTTTTTTGGGGTGGGCTGCGGTCGGCGCGATTCTCGCACCACTCCGTCCGGGGCGACAGAGGGGCGTAGGCACGCAACACCCGTAACCCACCCGAAAACCACGTCGCCTTCGCCGTTGGGCCGACCACCGGAGCAGGGTTACTTGTCATCAGTGGTCGGCCCGACGGAATACCCCCTACGTGGGATAATAAAATCCGTAAAAATAACTTTGTTTATAATCTATAATACCCTCGTAAAAATCATTAGATATTATTAGCATATCCTTTAGTTGTTATTTCAACATTTATTAGAAAGTGTGGGGATGGTTAACTGAATTCTTGCGCTGTCACCACACAGATGTATAGCTATTACCCACTCATACCATTTTTCAATTAAATTTCTAATATTATTGTTTTCGATAGTTGTTTATTTTAGGTTAGGCACGCAGTTTCATTTTAAGGAATATGAAATTTACAAATTAGCATTGAAAATGAGGTTGATGAGTCGTTCTTCTAGGAAGTATTTGTGTTTAGGAATTAAATATCTGTGCTGTACAAAAAGCTGCAAAAAAGACTGTGAATATAATTAACAGGTATACTCATTTAAATTCTTTCTAAAGTTACGCATGTTAAACGGTAAGAATTGTGATATATCCCGTGACAAAGTTTCTCCTTCTATTTTTATATAGTACTTCAATTCATTTCACACTGTAGAATAAAAAGAATAAATGAGTCTAAGTAAACAAATAGCAATATAAAGTGAATGTAGTTAACTTGTGAATCAATTTATCAGGAAGTACTGCCAGACAAAATACAAAAGTAATTTGTCTAAAACCAGCAAATGATACGCCAGAAGAAATGGACTGTTACTGCTAGAACAGCAGAGTTCCATTACGATTGTCTAGCGACACTTTCCAAAAGTGAGTCGATAGGCGGTGCTAAATTAGGATTGACGCCGACAGGTTTTGTAAAAGCATTGCACTGTTGAATTATTAAGGCAGCTCCGGCTGGTTCTATATTGGTACTGGCGGTAGTCAATGTCTAGATATGTATACATATATATGTAGCGTCGTATAGCATTGTATGCTAGGCCACATAAATGGTACCTGCCTAATATTTAATTCTGATACTCTACTAAAATGATTGATTAATGAATATAAATCGTGTTATTCAATGTTCAAGAACGCAAAAAAATTAATATAACAAGTTCTTTAGTCCAGTAGAACAAGAAGGCGATTGCCGATCGTATCTTTTTTGTTTTTTTTTTCACTCCGTCCGGGGCGACAGAGGGGCGTAAGCACGCACATCCGCAACCCACCCGAACACCACGTCGCCTTCGTCGTTGGACAGACCACCGGAGCAGGGTTACTTCAGTGGTCGGCCCGACGGAATACCCCCTAGTGGGGTACCCTCCCATCGATCGACGTCCCCCCCTCGGGGAGGACGTCGGTCTTTCCTCACGCGGTCGGTCTCTCAGCGGGTGACAGACTAATTGCCCGGCCACGTCACCCGCGGCATCGGCTAGGATCGTGAGTACCTTGTTGTGTGTTGAGTGGTTCTAAGTCTATCTCATGTAGAAGATCTTATCAGGTTTTTAAAGCAGATTATAAAAAGCATGTAGGAAGGTAGTAAACTATTGTCATTAGATATCGATGGACTTACCTGACTGGGACTTAAATATACACGCTTATATCCCTGCATATACGCCTTTGAAGGTAAAAAGAGAAACAAATAATAAGTTTAAAACAATTTAATATTTAATACTAAGAATTTATTAAATCAATTTATCATGATTTAAGATTTTTCTAAGCATAGTTTTAGAATGTAACACATAATTAATAACAAACGTTAAGTAATTTGTTATCAAAACTATGCCCTGCAGAAATTGAGTGCGAGTTCGTCAAGAGGAGAAAAGTTCCGTAGCTATTTCGTGAAAATTTAACGCTCTTTAGAACTTATGAGAACGAGGAATTTGGGAAACAAAGCCAACACTGAGAATAGCTAATTTGTTACGAATTTTCAATGAGGTCCACCACGGTGACAGACGGCTACTGATGCTATACTTAAATTCTTGATTAAATAATCAAAGAACTTTGGGTTATGATGTATAAAAGTATTATAACTTTCTGACACTACTTACACTACTTACTTATAAAAAACTAAATATAATTTTAATTAGAATACATATTTTTTGTCCTTTTCTTTTAAAAGCTAGTTGTTAATAGAGACTAAAGAAAAACAAATTATGCATAGTCTTTGATTTTCATTTGCTTTGGTGGTGAAAGAATACTTATACAATGTATCATTGATATGAAAATTCTAGCTAACGGCACTGGCTCTATATGTTTAATGTTATAAGTATATTTTGCTCGACCGGTGTGGGAATAAATTTTAGTAGGAATTAAAGTTATAAAAAAATATTAAAATACTGCAGTGTTTATACAAACTAGATACATGTTTAGAGTGAATAATAAAGTGAAGTTTAAATAGAAAGCACTGGCGAGCCGCACCGTATGTAAGTTAACATGAACCATTTTGAGCCACTTTTGACGCCTTCGTAACTCTCTGTATATATTGAGATCTAGGTAAATTTGATAATGGGATGATAAATTCGCGCATGTATATATATGTATACATATATGTTAATTTATCTAATAATCTATCACTGATTCGAAACGTCGCCTACATGGTAAATATTGTTCATAAAACTCAGGTGTTTTTTCATTTTAATTTGTAAATAGTTGAAAAAAAAAAATAGGTAGCTACATATACTTAAACTAATATTTTAATAAAAAATGATATATTTAGGAACTATTGTGAAACAGTTAGCCTTTGTGAAAACGGCATTTAGAGTAGATTTTCCTCTAAAGATAGAACAAACTAATTAGTCGTTTAGACTATTTGTTTTAGCGTCGTGATTACTCTGTAACCCCCGGGCATTCGAGAACATTGAACAACCTTAACGAGTATATTGCTACATGTTTCCATGTTAAATACAACCTCTTATTCTAGTACGAAACACGGTATTTATATATATTCTGTGTTTTCATTATGTATCATTCTTTAAAAAAATAAGCCAAGAGGCTTGTGCAAAAATTGCAAATATATATACTATATATATATTTGCATATGTTTATATGCAAATGATACAAGGTTCTATTAAGCACCTCATCATCACTTTCTGAGCCCATATAATCCATTCATCATCCCCTGTTGGGCTCCTGCCTTCTCCACAATGAAGGCTTTTATTTAATTTTTCCTTATTTGGTATAGATTTCACCTGCAATAATCTCTTAGTTACCTTTTATGACGCCCCACGGGCAAGAAAGGGCGTGCTGAATTGTATTCTGACTCCATAACCATACCGCAATGGGATTATTAATTCACTTAAATTATATCTTTAAACGAGTAATTCATGTATAATAAATATAAAAATAAAAAAATAAACCTATAAATTAGGGCGTTTCAAAAATAAAAATATTTTTTTTTCTCTCGGAACCAGGCTCAAAAGTTTCATTTAGATGCCAAAATAGGCCTCTGAAAATATGAGCCCTTAATATTAATGTTAAGGATGTCCGCATCGCACTTTTCGATTTTCCATAAGAATTATATAGGATTTTTTTTTTTTATTTTTATTCTGAGTTTTGTAACTGATGAACCATAGGCACATTTATCTGCAATTCCCATTACATATGTTTATAAAGAATTAAACGCTCGACAAAAAAGGTCTGATAGCATTTTTTTATGAATCAACTCATTCAAAAGTTATTCAAGGTCAAAGTTAAATAAATACCTTCTTTAGTATTAAATTTAGTACAAAATGTTCTATTTAGTTGAATGTCTATTTTCAGTATTTGATTTGTTATACAGCTTTGAAGTTCATATTTTTGATTTTTTGCATTTTTTAGCTAAACTGTATATATATATTTATGTAGTATGTGTAAACTCAACCAGATATTTCACTTAAAATACGTACAATCCAGCTCCTACCCCAAAGGGCTGGGCAGGGTAAGGCCTTTTATTATTGAAAACATACATGCATTGAATGATCGATAAACTTTTATTTAAAGACAAAGTTCAAATATCTTAGATGGAATATGTTTTTACGTTAAATTGTTTGAACGGTATCTCAAGAAAGTAAAACATTTCGTTTGAAATGCTTCTTTATATTGCCAGGTACACCATCACATCCAATTTTATTTTTACGTTTTTCCTTATTAATTCCGAAATTACAAGTCGATAAGGAAAACGACTACAGAAAAACATTACAAGCTACATTCTATACTACTTATAAATGAAAATTTTCTTTTGATGGAGTTTGATTTACAGTTTATCGTCAATCTGAGATAAAGTCTTCAAAGAAATAATATAATTAACTGTTTAAATAAACGTTTAGCCGATTTTACGAAATAAATATCATGTTAATGTTATGAAAGCGTGTTTCGAAGTCCTTGTGTTTACAAGGTTTTTATATTTCTTTGGTCCTATCAACCTCTTGAATATGAGAATATGCAGAAAATATCTAATAAAAACTAGGAAAACTCGCAACAAAACCCTACACTAACTCGTTGGACCAGCGATGTAGTCAATTTGCCTTTCATTGTGGAGGAGGGTCGAGCCCAGCAGTGGCACGTACATATGTGAGCTGTGATGATCTGAAAAATTACTAATACCTATGTACCTACATACATGCATTCATCATATTACATATATTCACTATTGTAGATGGTCTCTAAGAGGGCATAACAGTCATAGTAGAATATCTAGAGGGACTTGGTACGATGCTCCACGATATTAACTGAATTTTTCAACTAGTCAATTTTAGCTCCAGCCCCAAGTGCGAGGAAGAGGGAGGAGGCCCTCCCCCCGAGACCCTGGAAGCGCCCCCTGCAAGAGGGTGGCCGCTCCAACACCGACTCGGAGGGGAGTTCCATCATCATGCCTCCTCCCAAGGTCCCGACCATGCGCCGGGGGCGCAGAGGCCGAGGATCGGCGGTGGTGGCGAGGCCGGGGACACCGGGTCCGGCTGGCCACGGTGGCGAGGTGGCAGCCCTTCAGGCCGCGAACGCCCGCCTTAGTGAGGAGGTCTCCGGCTTGCGGGAACGCAACCGCAAGCTGGAGACGGAGCTATCGGCGGTGCGACGGGAGAACCGCGGGTTGGCCAAGGAGATGGCCGACCTGCGGGCCCAGTTCGCGCGCCTGGCGCCGGCCGCGCCGCCTGTGCCAGCCTCGCCACCGAAACGGGCTGCGCCGGGGAGGGCGGGCCCGTCGTCTGCGCCCGTGGCGCCGGCTGCGCCCGTCGCAGCTGCTGCGCCAGCTGCACCCATCGCGGCTTCGGCGCTTCCTCCCCTCGTCGTGGTCCCTCCGCCGGCTCGTGGCCGCGGCAGACCTCGGAGGGGGGAGGGGCCGCCGCCCGACGAGGTGCACGGCGTGTCGGAGTCGGCGGTACGCGTGATCCTAGCCCGAGTAGGGGTGATGGTGGATGCGCGTATCGCCGCCGTAGCGGCCAGGCTCCCGCCTGAGCCGCCCCTCCGACCGCCGCTCGCCGCCGACAAGGCGAGGCGGCCGCAAGCGTCAGCTCCCACCCCGCTGCCCTGTCAGGGTGGCCGCGTGGTGAGCTACGCTGCGGCCGCGGCCGGGCCCAAGGGGGCCAAGAAGGCCGGCAAGGTGCCGGCTCCCGCCAAGGCCGGGCCGCGGCCGGCGCCAGCGGCTGCACCGCAGGCGCCGGCCAGCGCACCCGCGACCGCTCCTGCTGCGCTCAGCGCTGCTGCCAGGCTCGAACAGGGCTGGCAGGTGGCTGAGCGGGGCAGGAAGGCACGCGGCCAGAAGCGGAGAGCGGCGGCCAAGAGTGCCGCCGTGGCCGCCGCTCCCCAGGCGGGAGCCGGCAGAAAGGGGAAGAAAAGGTCGCGCAGGGGCCTCAAGTCGCCGAAGACGGCCGCGGTGGTCATCACCGTGCTGCCTGAGGCGGCTGAGAGGGGCCTCAACTATGAGGCCGTCCTAAAACGCGCCCGGCGGGAGCTGGACGTCTCTGGTATCGGGGGCGTCGAGGCGAGGACCCGCAAGGCCCGGACAGGGGCTCGAATACTCGAGTTCCCTGGGGCCGAGGGCGCGAAGACGGCCGATAGTTTGGCCACGATGTTGAGGGGGCTGTTCGGGCCGGAGGATGGTGTCCGAATCACCAGGCCTGTCAAGTGCGCAGAGATGCGCCTGACGGGCTTGGACGATTCCGTGACGGTGGAGGACGTCCGGGAGGCCATTATGGCGCGTACCGGATGTGCCTCGGACACCGTCCGGATTGGCACCATTCGCACTGGTCCGGGCGGCGTCGGTGCTGCCTGGGTGCAGTGTCCGGTGGAGTCGGTCAAGCAATTGGCCGACTCAGGCAGGCTCCTCGTGGGCTGGAGCTCGGCGCGGGTAACCGTGCTAGAGCCCCGGCCCGCGAGGTGTTACAAATGCATGGCGGTCGGGCATACCCGACCGACATGCAAAAACTGCTTTGACTGCAGCGGGCTATGTTTCCGTTGCGGTCAGACCGGACACCAGGCGGCATCGTGCTCTGCGGTGCCCCACTGCCCCGCGTGTGCGGCAGGCAATAGGCCTGCCAAACACCGCATGGGCTCTGGGGACTGCAGACCCCCGGCATCGGCCCCGAAGGGGCGGGACGGCCCATCGACCGGGCCAGTCCCCGCTCCGAGCGCGGCCCGATCGCCCGTCAGCGCGGAGGAGGTGACGATGGATACGGACCGTTAATGGACCCCGTATCCATTCGTCTCCTCCAGGCCAACCTCAACCACACCGCCGGTGCGCAGGACGTGTTCCTGCAAGCCATGGCGGAGTGGTTGATAGGAGTAGCCGTAGCCGCGGAGCCGTACGTGGTGCCCGACCGGCCTAACTGGTTGGGTAGCACCGATGGCACCGTGGCAATCGTCGCCTCCACGTCGTGGCCTTCGTCGCCTCTGACCCTTAGGGACAGGGGCGTCGGATACGTCGCGGCGGACTGGGGGGAGATTACGCTCCTCGGAGTCTATCTCTCCCCTAACTGGAGTGTGACCGATTTCGAGGCCTCCCTCACCATCATGGAGGCCTCGTTACGGCGAATGGCATCGCTCCAGGTCTTCGTCTTGGGGGACTTCAACGCCAAGTCCGTGGCGTGGGGGTCTCCCCGGACGAACGACCGAGGACGGGCGATCGAGGAGTGGGCGGCGGCACTGGGCCTCTGTTTGCTGAACAGGGGCTCGGTGCATACGTGCGTGCGACAACGGGGCGGGTCGATAGTGGACCTTTCGTTCGCTAGCCCCGAGGTCGCCGCACGCGTGGGGAGCTGGCGCGTCGTGGAGGAGGTGGAGACCTTGTCGGACCACCGGTATATCCGGATGGAGGTCTCCCCGGTAATCCCGACGCCCAGCAGGGGTCACGGGGCGGATGGACGTCCTGCGTTCCCGCGATGGGCTGTGGGTCGCTTAGACCGGGACCAGCTGGCGGAGACAGCCATCGTTTACTCGTGGCTGTCCTCTGCCAACCAGTCGGACGGGGTGGACGCCGAGGCTGGCCGCATCCGCAGTGCGTTGACGCAGATCTGCGATGCGGCCATGCCCCGGGTACGGCGTCCGCCCCCGAGGAGGGCGGTCCACTGGTGGTCCCGGGAGCTGGCGGATCTCCGGGCCGCGTGCATTCGCGCCCGGAGGGCCTACACCCGCAGCCGGCGGCGGCAACGCGACGCGGAGCGGGAGGCCTTGCTGTATGAGGGCTACCGCAATGCGCGGTCGGCCTTCAGGCTGGCCGTCCGCCCCGCCAAGGACGTCAGTCGGCAGGAGATGCTGGACGGTCTCGATCGTGACCCCTGGGGACGCCCCTATCGCGTGGTGCTGAATAAGCTCCGCGCGCGGGGCCTTCCCCTCACCGAGACTCTCCAGCCCAGCCTTCTCACCCGGGTCGTCGAGGACCTGTTCCCGCGGCGGGCGGAACACACGCCCCCGGTCATGGCTCCGCCAGACACTGTCCGGGAGGCCGACGACGACAGTGTTCCGCCCATCACGGAACCCGAGATGGGAGTGGCGGTGGCGCGCATGTGCGCAAAGTCCACCGCCCCCGGGCCCGACGGTGTTCCAAACCGCGTGTTGGGCCTGGTCCTCGACCACCTGGGTCCCCGCCTCAGGGAGCTGTTCGACGCGTGTTTAGCGTCCGGACGGTTCCCTGGGTGCTGGAAGGAGGGAAGGCTGGTGCTCCTGCCGAAGCCGGGACGGTCTCCGGGGTCGCCTTCGGCCTACAGGCCTATCGTGCTGCTCGATGACACGGGCAAGCTACTGGAGAGGGTGGTAGCTGCCCGCATCGAGCGGCACCTCGTCGGCACGGGGCCCGATCTGTCGGACGCCCAGTTTGGGTTTAGGAGGGGTCGTTCGACGATCGCGGCTCTGTTGCGCCTGAGGGCCGTGGCGACTGAGGCCGTCACCGGTGGGGGAGTGCTGTTGGCGGTGTCCCTAGACATCGCCAACGCATTCAATAGTCTACCATTCAGCTGCATCAGGGAGGCGCTCCGGTATCACGGAGTGCCAGCTTACCTGAGGCGGCTAGTGGCAGACTATTTGGTGGGGCGCAGCGTCCTCTGTACCAACCGAGCAGGGGACGTTGTGCGAACGCCCATGACGTGCGGTGTCCCACAGGGGTCGGTCCTCGGACCCACCCTGTGGAACATCGGCTACGACTGGGCGTTGCGGGGGAGCCTCCCGCCCGGGCTGGGCGTGATTTGTTACGCCGACGACACGCTCGTCACAGCCCGCGGTGGGACGCTAGAAGAGGCGGTAAGCCTGGCGACCTATGGCACCGAAGAGGTCGTCAGGCGGATCGAGGCGCTGGGGTTGAGGGTCGCCCTGGACAAGACGGAGGCCCTCTTGTTCCATGGGCGCCTTATGAGCCCTCCCATCGGCGTCTCGATCACCGTCCGATCGGTTGACATCAGCATCCGGGCCCATATGAGGTACTTGGGCCTGGTGCTCGACGGGCAATGGTGGTTCCGGGAGCATTTCCGCAGGCTCGCTCCGCGGCTCGTCGGCGCGCCGTCCGCCCTATCGTGGCAGTGGTTGGAGAGGCGGCACGGGGTGCTCTCCTTCCGACTAGTGCAGGTGTTGACGGGGCACGGGAGCTTCGCCAAATACCTGCACAGGGTCGTGAGGAGGGAGAGTACACCGTCCTGCCACCACTGCGATTGCGACGAGGACACGGCGCGCCACACGCTCGAGGCCTGCGCGGCTTGGGCAGTGCAGCGCCGTGAACTCGTCGCAATCATCGGTGCCGACCTGACGCTGCCGGCCATCGCTAGGGCGATGGTCGACAGCGTCAGGAACTGGGACGCGGTCGCAGCCTTCTGCGAGACAGTGATCTCGCAGAAGGAGGCGGCGGATCGTCTGCGCGTGGAGCGCAGCCTCGATGAGGAGATCCGCCGCCGGCGACTGGGGCGGCGCAGGCGCAACTATCTGCGCCTCATGCCGCCCTAGCCGAGGCCGCGGGTGACGTGACCGGGGATTAGTCCGTCACCCGCCGAGAGGCCGACCGCGTGAGGAAAGACCGACGTCCTCCCCGAGGGGGGGACGTCGGTCGATGGGAGGGTACCCCGCGTAGGGGGTATTCCGTCGGGCCGACCACTGACGACAAGTAAACCTGCTCCGGTGGTCGGCCCAATGACGAAGGCGAGGTGGTTTTCGGGTGGGTTGCGGGAGTTGCGTGCTTAAGCCCCTCTGTCGCCCCGGACGGAGTGGTGCGGAGGCGCGCCGACCGCGACCCACCCAAAAAAAAAAAAAAAAAAAAAAACTAGTCAATTTTTCAACAAATCCACATGAACATTACAAGTCATGTCTGATGATATGACTTGCCCATGTTATTTTTGTACCGGTCCTAGTTGGGAATCTAAATGCAATGCTATTGGCAGTGATCCTTCTCTTGCAGTGACATTATACACTGTTAAACGATTTTTAATATACTCAAATAAATTCTAGATTGTTCGTATGGTGACGGAATAAGATTAATATTTACCGCTGTCTTTTATGCCCGTAGGTGTCGTGAAAGATGATTAAAAGATATGATGTACAGATAACACCTATGCAAGAAGCTCGACATAAAAGCTTTTACCCATCTATATGACCAACATGGTGTCATCATCATCGTCATTTCAGCCTATCGCCGTCCACTGCTGGACGTAGGCCTCCCTCATGTTACGCCACAAAGTCCGGTCCTGTGCCGCCTGCATCCAACGACGCCCAGCAATTTTTCCCAGGTCTTCGGTTGGCCTAATGGTCGTCGGACGTCCTACACTGCGTCGTCCGATGCATGTTCACCACTCGAGAACCTTTCTTTCCCAGCAGTTGTCAGTTCGTCGAGCGATGTGGCCTGCTCGTTGCCACTTCAGCGTGCTATGTCGGTTACACCTGTTCTTCTACGGATTGCCGTATTTCGGATTCTATCTCGCAGAGAAATCCCGAGCATAGCTCGCTTCATAGCACACTGAACGATTTTAAGCCTTGTTATGAGGTTGAGGGACCACATTTCCGTGCCTTAAGTAATCACTGGTAATACCCACTGGTCGTTGTGGTGTATTAGGTCAAATTCCTCTATCGCGGAGGAAGCTCGAGTTCAGAAGTAGCTCGTATATAAGCTAAGGATGAATGTAAAGTTTAGAGACCATTACATTTTTATTCTGTCACTGCAAGTTATTAAATAAATACATTTCTTAAAGTAACAAAAACACTCTCCGTAAAACGACCTAAATAGCGCGGCTATTATGAAAACCATTAGCATTGTTTATTGTTGTGTGCAAAACAGACTTAAGTTGACGGCAATGAAGGCAATAAGGGAAGACGAACTTTTATATACATAAGTTTTATCACGTTCTGCGTATGTATTTGCAATATTAAAACCATTGGTTTTACATACATACACACATAATATATAATCACGCCTCTTTCCCATAGGGGTAGGCAGAGACCACTTCCTTCCACTTGCTACGATCTTGACATACTACTTTCACCTCATTGGTTATCGATATATTTTAAACATACGTTTTAATTAAATTGATAAAATTTTAGATTTTTTCTTTGAGAGTATTTTTCTGCCGAAATACTTAGGTTTTCTTTTAATGAAATTTAATCCCACTTACTAATAATATAAATGTGAAAGTTTGTGAAGATTTTTGGATATTTGGATGTTTGTTACTGAATCACAGGTTAACTGTTGAAGAAATTTGAATGTATAATACTCAAAATCATACATATAGATAGACCGTTTCTTGGAGTAATACATAAGATATATCACATAAGATATATCACATAAGTTAATTAATCTTTGGAATTTTATTTATAGAAACCATTTCGCCGGCAGAAACTAAGTAGGTACATGAATATGTTAGTTAATATTTTGAACACGTTCTACTTTAACCGATTCTTCATGTGTTTACTTTTTTTATTCATAGTAAGGCAATCTCTCTCTTATTTACTCAAATCATCTCAAAAACAATTATATGAACGACTTCAATAATGTTGTTTGTGATTGCTTATTCAAGTTAACTGTCGGTAACCTGCTTTGCAATTGAAATATATTAGTCGCAAAATACAGTTCAAATTTTACGCGCATATCTAACCGCCAGAATAATAGATAGATTACCTAAAGGTATCCAAGACCTGCCTATGAAAAAGTTTAAAAAAGCCATCAAGAATAGACTTTGTAAAAAAGCTTATTATAAAATCTTGGATTATGTAGATGATAATACAGATTGGTTGTGAGCAGCTCCTCATTCAGCAATTTCCTTGTTATTTTAAATATACTGTTTTCTTTTTAACTATTGTAAAGTGTAGCGTATTTGCCTAACAAAATTTTGTATTTTCATCGTTTGTAACATATTATGGCGTTGGTCATGCTGACAGGAGGATCTACTTGCGGTAGGTGCGTGGAGCGTGTCTCTCCCTTCTCTCCATAGTGGTTGAGAGGAGTGATGGCTGCTCTAGTGGTTAACTCGTGATCGCACATACACAATTGTACACAATTGTACATGATTGCACATACACAATTGTATATCTAGTAAGAAGAAAACAAAAAAATAAAAATAATAGACCAGCCCGCTGAGTTTCTTGCCGGCTCTTCTCAGTGGTGGTCGCATTCCGATCCGGTGGTAGTATATTTTTTTTGGAAATTGTAAACCTGACAATATGTAAGTGCACTCTCGGGGTTTATGCATAATAAATGATTTGAATTTGAATAAGCTTCCTTATCCTTACCTTGTTAATACATTTATGCATAAAAATAATGTCTGTAATGTTGAGTTTTACGTATATATCTTTTGCCGTTAAAAGCCAGCGCATAAGCATTTTTGATTGAGTGAACAATTTAAAGCCAAAATAAAAAAAATGCAATCTTGTATATTATTCCTTTAGAAAATTTATCTAGGGGTAAGGTGAAAATTTATCTAGGCGGTATCAGGCACAGTTAAAGGCGTCTGATGCCGCCCTAGCTGAGGCTGCGGGTGACTGGACCGGAGTATAGTCCGTCACCGCGCGTGACCGCGTGAGAGCGACCAAGAAGGTCCTAGGAGACGCGTTCGGTTAGGAGGGTACCTGAAAGGGTATCCCGCCGGGCTGGCCATGGATGACAAGGAACTCGGTACTGGTCGGCCCAATGGCCAAGGGGAGGGAATACGGTGTGTTATGGGGCCGCGCGTTATCCTTTCGTCACTCCGGGCGAATTGGACGGCGTGTGAGCTGACCATAAACTACACAAAAAAAGGGGTGAGGTCATAATATATGTATGTACAAAATTTGGTGTGTGTATGTTAAATTGTTTTTGAGTTATGAAGGAGTTAAAAGTGAATCAAACTGGTTCGTGTAAACATACACACTGTGCGGCTCGCCAATTCTTTTTGCTTGATCTTGGTTTGACACGCTATTTATTCAATCTAAACACACGTATCTAGATTATATAAATAATACAGTATCTATTATTTTTTCATAACTTTCAGCCCTAGTAAAATTTAATCTCACACCAGTCCAGTAAAATATATATCAACAACAATATTACTTAACAACAATTTTCTTCAGTGACTAACTTTTAGACGTCAAAAAATATCAAATATTCATTTATGTAAAGTGTACTGCTTCATTGCTGTACTGATTTATGATTTATTTATACAAACTTTGTTAGCAGCAATATGATGATTTTTACGAAAATGGCCTCGTTACGTACACACTTAATATATAGTGAAATGGTCGTCTATTAAAAAATATCACGAGATATTTCATGCCTTAAAGGTTTGTTATTTTCTTGACGAAGATGTGTGAAATCTTGGAAAGCACCTTGGGCGATTGGTGTCGGTTGTCGTAAATGTCTATAAAAGTTGATAAGAAAAATCGATATCTAGTAATCGAAAATATTTGATGTAATCTAGAATAGTGTGAAAAAAAGTATTGTCAATGAAAGTTGTTGAGTGGCAAACTTATATCCTCTTAAATCAATTGTAACGGCAAAGCTAACACCATCAAAACTTTAAAGCTTACGTATCTGCCCGCATTCAGCCTGCATGATGGTATAGACTTTCTGGTCCTAAGGCTGGTCCGACTACCGCGTACGTTTCTTCACCACAGCTCATATACGTCCAGTTATTATGCTCGAGCCTCCTCCATAGTGGGAGGGAAATTGACCTACTATACCTCGCTGATCAAATGGGTTGGTATAGGGTTTCATTTTGAGTTTTTATTCTCCTGCATAGTTTGTTTAGTGTTTTACGATACTCACGGGCGGGATATACGGGTGAATTGTATTCTTGCTCTATCACCACATGCATAACGCGTTTTTTTACGAGATAACCAGAGAACATAATGACTTATTTATCAACGAAAAATGGTTACCACACATAGGACTCGTACCTTAGAAATCCGTTATAATTCCATTCCAATTATGCAATCCTACGAGGTAGACCAGTGAGACCATGATATGACAATCAAATATTCACTAGTACTTTCGTCTTTATGGCAGACATTCGTCATCTTTCGGAAAACGTTTACATATTGCTCTAATCAAATACTCTAATTTTTCAATTAGAATTGAATTAAATAATAAGACTATCATATTACATAAATTACATTATTTTTCATGCTTTGGAAATGCATTTACGCACTATGCCCCGCCGGTTACAGACGGGTGAGTGTGTGTGGAACTCGCCGGTCATAAAAGTGATAAAAATACCCACTAAAACCACAGCGGCCCCTTCCGCGCTTTTACGGGGTGCCGCAGAGATCTTCTGATAACATTCTGTCCCCGACACTCCAAGGCTTGGCCGTCAGGGCGGTGGGAGGAGGAGCGCATAGTAGCGTCTCCTCCTTTCTGGTCGTCGCCAGCGGAGCGAGTCAGCGGACGCAATTCCTTGACATGACAGCCTCAAATTACTATCAACTTGCTTACACATGGCCTACAGTGTCAGTATCCTGGATTCGAAGTCCACGCAGGATAACACTTTGCTCGATTCATAAATTGTTACTCTGAGTCCGGATGTAAATTGTGTCGATCGAAGATTGATTGAAGATTGATGAGATCAATCGAAGATTGCATATCAAGTCAAGTTAGAGAAAATAATGCGGTTGTATAAGAATTGCATATTCCTATTTGCGTAAAAACCGCGTACTTCAGATAAGTCTTCAAAATCACGAAATCGATTAAAGTTTCTTACTGTATCATAGCATATGGTAAATCTCGCAATCTGCAGTGGGGATAATACATAGTCATTACCAGATAACTTTTTATAAAAAATAGTCATGTAGGTATAGGGCGTTATACTACTATAACGCTAGAAAAATAGAATGCTAGTAAAGCTATCAATATAGACTTGTTACTGTACTGTTCTATAACAGTATTATAATTTTATTGTAACAAATATTTTCTAAGAAAATAAATGTCAAATTACTCGGCAACAAACAATTTAGTTATTTATTGCTAGCATAGTGCTCGAATTCATGACAATCATATCTAATTTGTTCTCCGTTTTTAGTTACAGATACGATCAAATACCAAATTGAGTTTATCGTCGAAATCGGGATTTCAATCAGCAAGTATCGAGTGTCGAGTGTTGTCGTCAAGTCAATCACAGCAAATTGAACATGTCAGCAAGCACTCTTTTCAAATATACGTTATATTCGTTACTCTCTAATTTATTTTGATATCAGATAGTAATAGACACGTAATGCAGTAAATAACCACACATACAACTTTATTTTTATTTTACCATGTTTCAGTGTTAATCAATTTAGTACTAGTTAGTACCTCTTATACTATGGTAGGGTAAATAGCCTACTATCCTTTTTTTTTATTTGTAGGCTATGGTCTAGATACACCCGCCCAATCCGTCCGGGGCGACGGATGGTCATCATGCGACCCCATAACATACCGCATTTCCTCTCCAACGTCATTGAGCCGACCACTGGTACTGATTCCTTGACTTCCGTGCCTAGCTCAGTGAGTTGTGGCGGACTAATCCCCGTCCACCCGCAAGTAGCCTATCCTAAGATCGGTAAGTATATAGGCATAGGATTAATAGTAGTACATATGCCAACACCAGTGTTAGTAGGTTAATTTCCCTAACATGGAGGAGCCTAAACCCAATAGTGGATCTTATGTGAGTTGAGATGTTGATGATGATTATAATAAAATTGATTCAAACATTTTGAATGGAGAGATGACGGAATATATGTAGAAGATGAAAGTATTAAAAATATGTGTATACCAGTGCTTCATAGCTCTTTTAGACTAGACTCGATGATTTCATTTAAGATATTTTAAATATTAAGATACTTTTATACCACTATAATAAGATACAAAATTATCACAGTAATCTAAATCAACAGTAATTGTATATAATTGTTAATTTAATGGTAGTAATTTGGTTATATGAAAGATCCAAATATTCTAAATAGTCATTATTTTATCTATTCAACGAAAACTTGTTCATCTTAAGGAAAATTAGCGTTGTTGATGCTACGGCGATCATGTCTTCAAAATTAATCTATATCTCATTATACTCGTTACTGTTATATTTTTCTTCACAATTATAAAATAAATTACATTTATTCAAAGCTGCCTACGCTAGAGATATTATTTTGTTATTATTTATAACAGAGTCGTAGATATAGAATACAATTAAAATTTTAATTACTCCTTTGCACATTGGCTTTGATGTTCTATAACAAATTAATAGAAATTTTTCGTCGCAAGAACTCATTTATTTGCATTGCTAAATTTCTTTATCTTTGTACCTATGCTATTACATACATACATATTATTTTGATTTAAATTAGAAATACAATAGATATATACCATTTAAATTCGGAATAAAATATTATGACCTACTATTTAAAATTCACAATAACTTAACTAGAACAAGTCTCTTTTCACATACATGTATGTGAAATTTTGACTACTTATATTTTTTTTTAGTAAATATATAACAAAAACAATCAAGGAGGTTTACTTAAAATTCTTTTTAAAACATTGCAAAATGATGGTGAATATTTGACATAAAGTAGTAAAACCAATAAAAGGTCGGTAAATCGATAATTATCACTCCTTCAGCACATTGTTATATAATAAAATATTTAAAATGGAACAGGGTAGATATTAATTAGCAAAGAGATGATTGAAACCACCATTACTATTATTACGGTACTGATATGTGTTTGAATTCAAGATAGTAACTGAAAATAATTGCTCTCGTATTACAGTATGAATATAATAGTAATTCTATTAGAAATACATCATTATTATCTCAGTATACAGGATGTATCAGGTTATGGGACAACTGGTCAAACGGGAGTTAGGCAATGGTGGTAAGAACCCATAAAAAAAAATTTAGGAAAAATATCGATTCGTTAATGAATTAGAGACATGTAAAGTTTTCAATTTTGTCATTGTTTTCTCGTTTAAATTTGATTGAAATATATAAAGTCAGTGATACTTAATCTGCAACATATTCGTACTTTGTTAAATGTTCAATAGAAATTGAAAAAATCAATGATTACGTTCGTATAAGCAAAACGAACTTGGCTTTAAATCAGCTCATCGGCTGATTATCGTCGCCGAGTCACGTTTGTACTTACGGTCCCATTGAAGCGTTTGCGCAATTCTAGGTATGTATGAATGAAATTATACTGTCGAAGCTTTACATGCCTACATGTATCCTGTCTATCCATGCCTACATAATACGTAACATTTAAGGCGTAGACTGTTTGACATACATTTTTGAAATTACTATAACTTTTATGTTATATTGTTGTTTGTGTAATATACATTTTAATTACGATCTATGGCCGGTACACTACAACATAATCGAACAGTTGATCCATAACCTGATACACCCTGTATATTCGTCCTATTCTTGGTGTTAAACTTCCTCTAAAATGGAAGGAAACTGATTTACTATAACCACGCTGGTCAACGGTTTGGTATAGCGTTTTATATCAAGTATACCCCTAAGTCGTACTTTCCGTGTGGTAACGAAGTAAGAATACAATCCTTACCCTGACCGTGGATGTCGTAAAAGACGTCTAAGATATATAATATGCATATAACATCTATGCAAGAGAAGAAAAACTCGAAATAAAAATTCTATAACAACCTATCTGATCAGCATGGTATAGTAAGGTCAATTTCCTTTTTATTGTGGCGGAGGCTCGAGTCCAAGAGTGAGACGTATATGACATCATTTCAATGATGATGATGAAGTCTTATATTCTTATTATTTTTATAAGAAGACTTATATTCTTAGTCACCACACTGAGAAGAATAAATAGAAATATATGTGTAAGATTAGAATTGAGAGCACGTTGTCGCTTGCAGAAGCTGCTGCGTACTTACCTTCATGGTAGGCAACGGATATACTTGAAGTCTGGTCAGACGTAATTAATTCGACCGCGCGAGAAAACACCGACGGCCTCCCCGAGGAGGGGGACATCTGTCGATGGGAGGGTACTCCTCAAAGGGTATTCTGTCGGGTCGACCACTGACGACAAGTCACCCTGCTCCGGTAGTCGGTCCAACGACGAAGGCGACGTGTCACGGGTGGGTTATAGGTGTGCGTGCTTACGCCCCTCTGTCGCCTCAGACGGAGTGGTGCGTGGAGTGCGCCGACCGTAACCCACCCCCCAAAAAAAAAAGGCGTAATTAATTCTGATACAGGCATTAATTAGTGTTTATAGTATGTGCATTTCTAATAATATGTTTAATACATACTCATGCTTATCCTTATTAAGTATATAAATTTTCTGTTCGTGTATCTGTAATTGAATTCCTTCTTAACGGCTCGACGGATTTTGATGCTTTTTTGAAGTGAAAGTTCTTTGCGCGCATGACGGTAAAATTTTTACGGATGAAAATTTAGTAACACGAAAATGTGGAGCGTTTTTGTCCAAGAAGAGCGATTGAGAGAGAGTGAGAAAGGGCAAACATAGCACGGAGCACATAGCCACGGAGCGAGAATAGGGAGTAAGCGAGTGAGAAAGATCGAGAGAGAATGTGTGAGAGTACATTCTTTTATTTTTATTTATATATATATTTTTTTTAATTCTGACAAAAACACATGGCACCAAAGAAGTTTCACTTTTGACATGCGTACTTTGTACGCACGCCCTTTTTTTGTGGCTGCTCCGATAGATATGAGAATGTTTTAGATTAAAATTGGAATCGCTAACTGGCGCTGTGATCAATTTCAAGGAGAATTTATATTACTATATTTTTAGATTTGATTAAAACAACGTCTGTTGGGTCAGCTACTTAAATATAATTATTATCTTATGAAGATCAAAGTATAATAAAACCCAGTAAACCTGTCGTCCAGTAAACATGACCACCATTATTTTCAAAAAGTTAGTGATGAACTAATGATAGATACCTACCTAATATCTTGATAATCATTTGAAGTTTTCAAATAAATTAGCATTGAATTCCTGAATTTAGGAATCACATCTCAGCACATACAAGTCCCGCTGTTGGGATCAGGCCTCCTCCACAATAGAAGGGAACTTGAATTACTATATCGCGCTGGTTAGACTTTTTGGCATAGAGTATGATTTCAAGATTACCTTTTCTCGCATAGATCTTATCTGCTTATTATATCCCTTAGTCGTCTTTTACAATATACACGGTTAAGATAGTGGATGATAACTTGTATTCTTATTCTGTCTCTACACAGAAAATACGTAACCACATGTGGTTACGTATTTACGTATACGTTACGTGCGTATTTTCTGCGTTACGTATTTTCTGAGTTATATATCGCGTATTATCACATGTATATTATTGTATCCCGGTATCCCTTTATTGATCAGCACATGCTCTTCAGTCTAAAACCAATCCTATCAAATTGAAAGCCTAATATTTTTTAGCGATTTATCGGATGTCGTGGTTACGATTTTCATGTAGGACTAGCAACCCTCGCTTCGGTTCGGTTTCTGTCGCCTTATCCCCCGTAGTTCCCGTTCCCGTGAGAATACCGGGATAAAATATAGCCTAGTTTATTCCCTGATATTATAGCTTTCCATTGGTGAAAGAATTTTTTAAATCGATCCAGTTGTTTTGAAGATTACCCGGAACAAACAGACAGACAGACAAAAAATATAAAGTGAATTTTAGGCATATGTATAGTGCAAATAACCATGTGAGCATGAAAAAGGCCTATTATTTTGACATTACAAACAGACACTCCAATTTTATTTATTGGTATAGATAATTCTTTGTGCACCACTCTGACTCGGAATAATAATTTATTTGTCACAAATGATTGTTCCGGTTCAGAGTGGAGTTGTATCCGTTATTTTAAGTATATGTAAAGTCACGACACGAGGCTTTTCTTAGTGCGTGGTTGTTGTCTTATCATAAAAAAATTTGCCAAGTGCGAGTTGTACTCGCACACTAAGGGTTCCGTACCATTGACTAGGTAAACAAGAGTGGGGGGCGGGGCCGGAGCACCTCCACGTGGTGCTCCCTGGAAACGTCCATTTGGACGTCACGCGTCCATTTGGACGGCCAAGATTCCGGCAGGAGGGGGTCTCCGCGTGTGGCTCTGGTGGCAGAAGCGCACGGCGGATCTGACCCGGGGCCAATGGGGCGGATGTGCCTCATGGAACTCCGTCGCCAGGGACGGTTGCGTCACGGCCCGGAGGCGTGACGGGTCGGTCGCTCGCGAGCGGCCAGACCCGGAAGGCCCAAACCGTAACCCTGAGTGTGACTGCGGCTGAAGCTCAGGGCCGGGGGTCTTCGGACCGCGGGGAAGAAAACCCCTATAAAAAATTACCCCTAATCCTAAGTTTGGCCACTCGGCGAGGGGATGAATGGTTGGTGGGTTAAAAAGCGCGCGAGCGTCCAGCCGTTAGAGTGGTAGTCAAGGCGAGACTTAAAAACGACCAAACCATGACAGGAGTTGAAACACGCGTAACTACTCCCGAGGGTCCCGGCCACGCCGGGGAATCCCTCACTGTGCCGGTGTCTGAGCGCGAGGGGCGCACAAACACCGGCACAGTCAGTCTCCAGTCGTATGGGAGGGAGACAACGACTGTCCTTGTTGCCGAGAGCCTGGCAAAACATCAGGAGGCTCCGAAGGGTGTAATAAAAAAGAGGAAGAGGAGGAAACTGATCGCCACCACCGTACATTCCAACAAGGTGCGTGCGCGGAGGGAGGCAGCGAAGAAGGAGGCGGCGCGGCAGGCGCAACTAGCTGCCGCCGCGGCCGTGAGCGACGAGGGCGGTGTGACCGCAGCCACTGCAGAGCCGTCGCAAAAAATGGACGCCGGTACTGCCCGGCTGTCAGGCGGAGAAGAGAGCGACGAGGGCGGATCAGCCGCAGGACCGTCGCGGGACGAGGGCGGGAAAGCCGCAGAGCCGTCCCCAAAGAGGCGCGGAGGAAGGAACAGCTCGACGGGGCTGTCGAGCGACGAGGGCGGCACCGCCGCAGAGCCGTCGCAGGACGAGGGCGGCGGTGCTGCAGGGCCATCCAAAGCAATGCGCAGAATAGATAGCTCGACGGGGCTGTCTGACAAATCCGGGAGCGACATCGCTTATGTGCTGTCGACCGACGAGGGCGGCAGTGCCGCAGGTCCGTCGGGAGAGGAGACCGACACGGCCTTGGAGATGTCGGCGGACGAGGGCGGTAATACCACAGAGCCGTCCGCTGACGAAAACACCATCCAACGATTGCAGGTCGACCGGAGGAGGGACAAGGGCGGTGGATGCGCGGGTCCGTCCGAAGTTGGTAGGAGTAGGGAAGGCAGGCCGTCAGTTGAGGAGAGTCTGGTTAGGCCGTCCTCCAGGATAGGTAGGAGGGAGCAGCAGAAAGGTAGGGGGGCTGCCGAGGAGGCTCTAACGGCAGCCCCAAGTGTGAAGGAGAGGGAGGAGGCCCTCCCCCCGAGCGTCCGGAAGCGCCCCCTGCAAAAGGGTGGCGGTGCGAGCTCCGACTCGGACGGGAGTTTCATCATGCCACCTCCCAAGGTCTCGACCACGCGCCGTGGGCGCAGGGGTAGAGGGTCAGCGGTGGCGGCGAGGCCGGGGACCCCAGGTCCAGCCGGCCAGAGCAGCGAGGTTGCGGCCCTGCAGGCCGCGAATGCCCGCCTCAGTAAGGAGGTTTCTGGCCTGCGGGAGCGCAACCGGAAGCTCGAGTCGGAGCTGTCGGTGGTGCGGAAGGAGAACCGCGGGTTGGCCAAAGACGTGGCTGACCTGCGGTCTCAATTCGCACTTTTAGTGCCAGCCGCACCGCCGACGCCGGCCTCGCCGCCGAAACGGACTGCGCCGGAGAGGGCTGCGCCGGAGAGGGCGGGCCCGTCGACTGCGCCCGTGGCGCCGCCTGCGCCTGTGGTGCCTGCCGCGCCGGTTGCGCCCACCGCGCCGGCCGTGGGCGCCGCCAAGAAGCGCGGCGGGCCCCGAAAGGATGCAGAGCCGCTGCCCGTGGTGCACGGCGTGCCGGAGGGGTCGATGCGCGTCATCTTTGCTAAGCTTGAGCTTATGCTGGATGCGCGCATCAAGGCCTTGGTGGATCGCCTTCCGCCCGAGTCACCCCTCCGGCCGCCGCTCGTCACGGATAGAGCGAGGCGGCCGCAAGTGTTGGCTCCCACCCCGCTGCCCTGTCAGGGTGGCCGCGTGGTGAGCTACGCTGCGGCCGCCGCTGGGCCCAACGGGGCCAAGAAGGCCGGCATGGTGCCGGCTCCCGCCAAGGCCGGGCCGCAGCCGGCGCCAGCGGCTGCACCGCAGGCGCCGGCCAGCGCACCCGCGACCGCTCCTGCTGCGCTCAGCGCTGCTGCCAGGCTCGAACAGGGCTGGCAGGTGGCTGAGCGGAGCAGGAAGGCACGCGGCCAGAAGCGGAGAGCGGCGGCCAAGAGTGCCGCCGTGGCCGCCGCTCCCCAGGCGGGAGCCGGCAGAAAGGGGAAAAGATCGCGCAGGGGCCTCAAGTCGCCGAAGACGGCCGCGGTGGTCATCACCGTGCTGCCTGAGGCGGCTGAGAGGGGCCTCAACTATGAGGCCGTCCTAAAACGCGCCCGGCGGGAGCTGGACGTCTCCGACATCGGAGGCGTCGAGGCTAGGACCCGCAAGGCCAGGACAGGGGCTCGAATTCTCGAGTTCCCTGGGGCCGAGGGCGCGAAGACGGCCGATAGTGTGGCTTCGAAGCTGCGGGGGCTGTTCGGGCCAGAGGATGGTGTCCGAATCGCCAGGCCTGTCAAGTGCGCAGAGATGCGCCTGACGGGCTTGGACGATTCCGTGACGGTGGAGGACGTCCGGGAGGCCATTATGGCGCGTACCGGATGTGCCTCGGACACCGTCCGGATTGGCACCATCCGCCCTGGTCCGGGCGGCGTCGGTGCTGCCTGGGTGCAGTGTCCGGTGGAGTCGGTCAAGCAATTGGCCGACTCAGGCAGGCTCCTCGTGGGCTGGAGCTCGGCGCGGGTAACCGTGCTAGAGCCCCGGCCCGCGAGGTGTTATAAATGCATGGCGGTCGGGCATACCCGACCGACATGCAAAAACTGCTTTGACTGCAGCGGGCTATGTTTCCGTTGCGGTCAAACCGGACACCAGGCGGCATCGTGCTCTGCGGTGCCCCACTGCCCCGCGTGTGCGGCAGGCAATAGGCCTGCCAAACATCGCATGGGCTCTGGGGACTGCAGACCCCCGGCATCGGCCCCAAAGGGGCGGGGCAGCCCATCGACCGGGCCAACCCCCGCTCCGAGCGCGACCCGATCGCCCGTTAGCGCGGAGGAGGTGACGATGGATACGGACCGTTAATGGACCCCGTATCCATCCGTCTCCTCCAAGCCAATCTCAACCACTCCGCCGGTGCGCAGGACGTTTTCCTGCAAGCCATGGCGGAGTGGTTGATAGGAGTAGCCGTAGCCGCGGAGCCGTACGCGGTGCCCGACCGGCCAAATTGGCTGAGCAGCACCGACGGTACCGTGGCAATCGTCGCCTCCACGTCGTGGCCTTCGTCGCCTCTGATCCTTAGGGACAGGGGCGTCGGATACGTCGCGGCGGACTGGGGAGAGATTACGCTCCTCGGAGTATATCTCTCCCCTGCCTGGAGAGCGGCTGATTTCGGGGTCTCCCTTACCATCTTGGGAGCCTCGTTACGGCGATTGGCACCGCGCCAGGTGATCGTATTGGGGGACTTCAACGCCAAGTCCGTGGCGTGGGGGTCCTCCCGTACGGACGACCGAGGACGGGCGGTCGAGGATTGGGCGGCGGCACTGGGCCTCTGTTTGCTGAACAGAGGCTCGGTGCATACGTGCGTGCGACCTCAGGGCAGGTCGATAGTGGACCTTTCGTTCGCTAGCCCTGAGGTCGCTGCACGCGTGGGGAGCTGGTGCGTCGAGGAGGAGGTTGAGACCTTGTCGGACCACCGGTATATCCGGATGGAGGTCTCCCTGACAATCCCGGCGCCCGGCAGGGGTCACGGGGGGGCGGTAGGGCGTCCTGCGTTCCCGCGATGGGCTGTGGGTCGCCTAGACCGGGATCTGCTGGCGGAGGCAGCCATCGTTCACTCGTGGCTGTCCTCAGCCAACCAGTTGGACGGGGTGGACGCCGAGGCTGGCCGCATCCGCAGTGCGTTGACGCAGATCTGCGATGCGGCCATGCCCCGGGTACGGCGTCTGCCCCCGAGGAGGGCTGTCCACTGGTGGTCCCGGGAGCTGGCGGATCTCCGGGCCGCGTGTATTCGCGCCCGGAGGGCCTACACCCGCAGCCGGCGGCGCAATCGCAGCGCGGAACTGGAGGGCCAGCTTTACGAGGGCTACCGCAATGCGCGGTCTGCCTTCAGGCTGGCTGTCCGTTCCGCCAAGGACGCCAGTCGGCGGGAGATGCTGGAGAGTCTCGACCGTGACCCCTGGGGTCGCCCCTATGGTGCGGCGCTGAGTAAGCTCCGCGCACGGGGCCCGCCCCTCACCGAGACTCTCCAGCCCAGCCTCCTCACCCGGGTCGTCGAGGACCTGTTCCCACGACGGGCGGAACACACGCCCCCGGTCATGGCGCCGCCAGACAATGACCGGGAGGGCGATGGTGGCAGTGTTCCGCTCATCACGGAACCGGAGATGGGGGCGGCGGTGGCGCGCATGCGCGGTAAATCCACCGCCCCCGGGCCCGACGGTATTCCAAACCGTGTGTTGGCCCTGGTCCTCGACCATCTGGGTCCCCGCCTCAGGGAGCTGTTCGACGCGTGTTTAGCGTCCGGGCGGTTCCCTGGGTGCTGGAAGGAGGGGAGACTGGTTCTCCTGCCGAAGCCGGGACGGCCTCCGGAGTCGCCATCGGCCTACAGGCCTATCGTGCTGCTCGATGATATGGGCAAGCTACTGGAGAGGATAGTAGCTGCCCGCATCGAGCGGCACCTCGTCGGCACGGGGCCCGATCTGTCGGACGCCCAGTTTGGGTTTAGGAGAGGTCGTTCGACGATCGAGGCCCTGTTGCGCCTGAGGGCCGTGGCGACTGAGGCCGTCACCGGCGGGGGAGTGCTGTTGGTGGTGTCCCTAGACATCGCCAACGCATTCAATAGTCTGCCATTCAGCTGCGTCAGGGAGGCGCTCCGTTACCACGGAGTGCCAGCTTACCTGAGGCGGCTGGTGGCAGACTATTTAGAGGGGCGCAGCGTCCTCTACGCCAACCGAGTAGGGGACGTTGTGCGAACGCCCATGACGTGCGGTGTTCCACAGGGGTCGGTCCTCGGACCCACCCTGTGGAACATCGGCTACGACTGGGCGTTGCGGGGGAGCCTCCCACCCGGGCTGGGCGTGATTTGTTACGCTGACGACACGCTCGTCACAGCCCGCGGTGGGACGCTACAAGAGGCGGTAAGCCTGGCGACCTCAGGCACCGAAGAGGTCGTCAGGCGGATCGAGGCGCTGGGGTTGAGGGTGGCCCTGGACAAGACGGAGGCCCTCTTGTTCCATGGGCCCCGTATGGACCCTCCCATCGGCGTCTCGATCATCGTCAATTCGGTTGGGATCAGCATCCAGGCCCATATGAAGTACTTGGGCCTGGTGCTCGACGGGCGATGGTGGTTTCGGGAGCATTTCCGCAGGCTCGTCCCGCGGCTCGTCGGCGTGGCGTCCGCCCTACAATGGCTGATGCCGAATGTGGGCGGACCGAGCGCGGCATGTCGGCAGCTGTACGCGGGGGTCATCCGGTCGATGGCCCTGTACGGCGCACCGTTGTGGGCGGGATCCATGACCGCCCGACTTAGGGCCCTTCTGTGGCGTCCACAGAAGGTCATGGCGGTCAGGATCATCCGCGGATACCGCACGGTGGCGACGGAGGCGGCGTGCCTATTGGCCGGGACTCCCCCGTGGGACCTGGAGGCGGAAATGCTCGCCGACTTGTATCGGCGGGTGTCGGGGGTGCGCGGGGGGGCGGTGTTGTTTCCTTGAAGGAGCTCACCGCCTTGCGCGTCGACGCCCGCCGGGACGTCATCGCCCGTTGGGCAGACCGGCTGGAGAGGCCTCGATACGGTGTTTGGACCGTGGAGGCCTTCCGGCCGGTGCTGATGCAGTGGTTAGAAAGGCGGCACGGGGTGCTCTCCTTCCGACTCGTACAGGTCTTGACGGGGCATGGATGCTTCGGCAAGTACCTGTACAGGGTTGCTAGGAGGGAGAGAACTCCGTCCTGCCACCACTGCGATTGCGACGAGGACACGGCGCAGCACACGCTCGAGGTCTGTGCCGCTTGGGCAGAGCCGCGTCGTGAACTCGTCGCAATCATCGGTGCAGACCTGACGCTGCCGACCATCGCTAGGGAGATGCTCGGCAGCATCAGGAATTGGGACGCGGTCGCAGCCTTCTGCGAGGCAGTTATCTCGCAGAAGGAGGCGGCGGGTCGCGAGCGCGAGGAGCACAGCCTCGATGATGCGACCCGCCGCCGGCGACTGGGGCGGCGCAGGCGGGAGTACCTGCGTGCAATGCCGCCCTAGCCGAGGCCGCGGGTGACGTGACCGGGGATTAGTCCGTCACCCGCCGAGAGGCCGACCGCGTGAGGAAAGACCGACGTCCTCCCCGAGGGGGGACGTCGGTCGATGGGAGGGTACCCCGGGTAGGGGGTATTCCGTCGGGCCGACCACTGATGACAAGTAACCCTGCTCCAGTGGTCGGCCCAACGACGAAGGCGACGTGGTGTTCGGGTGGGTTGCGGGAGTTGCGTGCTTAAGCCCCTCTGTCGCCCCGGACGGAGTGGTGCGGAGGCGCGCCGACCGCAGCCCACCCAAAAAAAAAAAAAAAAAAAAAAAAAAAAAAAAAAAAAAAAAAAAAAAAAAAAAAAAAGGTAAACAAGAGTATATCTGTTGCTATTATCGATATCGAGCAAAAAAGAGCAAAAAAACGCGTTTGTTGTATGGGAGCCCCCTTAAATATTTATTTTATTTTGTTTTTAGTATTTGTTGTTATAGCGGCAATAGAAATACATAATTTGTAAAAAATTCAACTGTCTAGCTATCGCGGTTCTAGAGATACAGCCTGGTGACAGACAGATGGACGAACAGACAGCGAAGTCTTAGAATAGATATCCCGTTTTTATTCTTTGAGTACGGCATCTTAAAAAGTATCTGTGGGTCTATGATTTTACTATGTCGTCAATATATTTGTTAAGAGGCCATATCTCAAATTTATAAAAAATCTATCGTAATGTATGTTTGTCTCATAGTACTAAGATCAAATGGTCAAAAACAGCAATCAGCTTGTTCGTAAGGCTAGAATACAAAATGATCAAAATATGTTTACAGTTCATTCAGTAAAGCTAAATAAGTAACCATCTAACGTCTATTTTCAAAGGCTCTGCAGAAATTCAGTAGTATCTTCTTGATCTTACCAAGTTATTTATTAGAGAGAACTATTCTGAGAACGACGACGATGTTCGAATCGAATCAATATAATACCACTTTAATTTGAGCTAGTATTATATGCCAATCTAGTCTATCACTGTTCAAGCAAGTTTGTTAAACAATAATAGAGGCTCAACGGAGCCTCTTCAAATTGTTTTGGATGCTTAAACCTGCAATAAATATTAGCATTATGATAATACGTTATAATAAATATATTAAACTAGTAGTACCCTGCGCGTGTTCCTACGCGACTAACTAAAATAAATTTGAAGGCAAGACATTACACGAATATTCAATTTATTTTGAGTCATTGAATTTCACAATTTACATAAATTCTTACGTCACTCACAACTCGATACGTCATCATTCGTTTGCTGTTTTCGATTCAATTCAAATCAGCATTAACTGTCATGACAATTTATGAAATTCATTGAAAGTTTAGCGGCGCCATCTATCGAAGATAGGTCGTACCAACTCAGAAACCTTCGCGGGCTCATGCACAATACTTTTGCTGAAGATAAGTACATGATCAAATGCATAGTTTACGATTTTATAAAGGACATAGAGACAAACATTCATTTATGTACATATAGATGATAAGTCAGTATTAAGTTCCAGTAGAATAGTAAAATCATGATTTAAAGACGACTTCAGTGCGTGAGTTTCAATGTAACGGCTGTAAGTGGCTAATGGACTAGAAGACGTTGAAAATTTTAACGCTAGCAGTTTCATTTGATGTTATTGTTTTTTTAGCTTAATGTTACTATTCCGAGTATTCTCCAGTGAGTTAGGTTTAACATAGAATAAGAACCATTAATTAGTGTAAACACGTCTTTAGCGTCGTTGTGCAGTTTTTTAAGATGGGTAAAAAATGTTAAACTCGCGTCAGGACACGCGACCTGATCGAAAATTCGTAAAACGGTGCAGGGCGCTTGAGCAAATTTGTGTTGTTGAAAATATTGTACTACACATTTTCTAATAAATATTAACTGTAATCGGTTAATTTAGATTATTATTTTCGAATTATTTTTGGTTTATAAAGCAGTGTTTATGATCAAGAATTAAATTTTGTAGTCATTACCAGTTCTTTACAAATCAAAAATATATATTTTTTTATTTAGGTATATTACTAGAACAAAAAAAAAGTAACTGCTGTACAAATAATGACATTTAAAACCACTTAGGTTATTTAAAATTAATGTCATTGACAGTAGTGGTTTACAGTGTAGATATAAAATACGATTTCAATTTATGTTTTATGTTTGAAAATCAACAATAAATTTGTGTTTTATGTTTAATTAAAAAATAATAATCTAATAGTTCGACAACAAAATTACTTAGTTTTCGTTTCTATCGACAGTCCCCAAATTCTGCCCCTTTTTTTTTGTTATTCAGGGGAGGAAATAACTTTTTTAATAGCGTATCAAAGATTATTGACTACTAGCAACCTGCCCTCGCTTGGCTTCGGTTTGAGTAGCTTAACCCGAGTAGTCAATAGTGGTAGGACCACACTGTCGATAGTTATCTGTCTACAGCCGCGGGCCGGTCCGTCCGGGGTAGTACCACGTTCTCGCAGAAAATCGACGTCTGAATAGTAGCAATCTGTTACTGCGCTTCGTTCGGTGAGCGAGAGAACCGGAAGCCCTACTTTCTGAGGGTGTTTGTCTGTGGAGGGTTTTGGTGGTGCCTTTGTTATCATCGAGCCTAAATGCACGCAGTCACACTCCCTTCACTTTCTTCACGGTAGGCAGCGGCCTTGTAAAGGTCCATGAGCGGCAGCAACACTTACCATCAGGTGTACTGTTTGCTCGTTTGCCACTACTCGCAATAAAAAAAAAAAAAGTTCCCGTTCCCGTGAGAATATCGGGATAAAATATAGCCTATGTTACTCCCTAATATTATAGCTTTCCATCAGTGAAAGAATTTTTGAAATCAGTACAGTGGATCTCGCGTGAAAGCGTAACAAAAAAACAACCTTACTTTCGCATTTATAATATTAGTAAGGACGCAAAATATTTCAAATCGCCATAAACTATTTGGGAAATATTACAAAATTGATTTTTGCCAAATTGATGATAATGGCTATTATTGGCTGTAAATTTCCTTTATAAAACGCTACAAAGCGCGGCCTTATGCCGCTCACATCTAACTATTCGCAGCAACCTGCACCAAGCCGTCAGGCCATCTGGGCTGGACATCCTACACTCCGTCGCCAAATACGTGGTAGCCACTCGAGAACCATTCTTTCAGAGAGAGAGAGTAATTAAGATGCCAGAAATAGAAAAGGTACGACGCTAATTCTTAAGATCTAACATTGAAGCTATTGAATAACTATTAGCTATTGATGCAATTTAAATCCAACCATATGTAGATGCATCATATATTACTTAATTTTCATAATTGTTTATCGAACGATGATCGTAATCGGCTAGATGTACTCTTCATTAATATACTGATCTATATTTCAGTATGATAAAGTTCGTAACTTCGTAGCAATTTGAGCAACTGCTAATAAATGAATGATGAGTATTACGAATGTTTTATTGGAGATCCTTGGGGAGCTTTTATTTTTCATCCTGTAAATATATGCGTTAAGCGTTAGAGTTATTTATATATAGCTTATATTTGCAATTTTAACGTCATGTGTTAGGCAACTATTTTTAAATTATTATGTAGATGTTTAAAAAATAAATGCTTTCCTAGACTTTAAAAAAGTACGAATATTGTTTGTTATCATTACATTAAATAGAATATAATCAATATAGTAGTTAATAATTTATTATATATCAATAATTAAGATGAGTAGATCTCTTCACAACAGAAAGAAACGTCCTCAAAAATACAACATTGATTTATTTCAATCCATAAAACTTTTTTTAAGTCTGATACAATTTTCTTCATATTATTTAACATTTCTTTGAGTAGAATAGCTTATTTATAGTCATTGTCCGTAAGTCAATTCGTTACCATTATTTAGACGCTGAAAACCTAGTTAAATGATTTCCCTGGGAATTTCGGTAGAATATGAAAATACCCGTAAACCACTTTTATATCACATTCACCACACTTCAGCACCTTAACTGCAAAATTAAATATGAGCAAAATTATTCAATATAACACTATGAAACACTAAAAAATTAATATAATACAAGAGTTTAACATGACATTTCCATATTCGCGCCGAAACTCTCTCAATCCATAAACTACAAACATTGTATCTTGTATAATGATAAATATATACTACATTACGCCTTTATTATAATATTCTTTATGAACACAGTTTAAAACAATATCCTTGTAACCTCTGACTTTAGAATGGTTTGGAATAAAACAATTTCAGTAATTGGACCAAAGAGGATAAAAATAAATTGTTTTTGAAAAGAGGTTCGTTAAAATGACGTCTTATTTAGATAAAGGGAATAATAATTGAACTTAATGAGATATAAAATAGCGGCAAATAGCTAAATTAAAAATGTTAATTATTTAAAATTATATATATATATATATATATATTTTACAGAGGTGCGTAGTAAAACGTGGCTCCACGTTTTGCCACACAATCTGTATTGCAATTTTATAGTGGAGCCTATTTATATTAAATTTCAAATAGTTTGAAAACTACTCTCTATTTAGATGGTTTTATGATCATCAAAGGATTTCCAAGAATATCTTAGAAATCTTAAAGTGTTTCCAAAATAATATCTAACTGTTAATTACTCTTAATTCATAAGTGCATAATTGACTTTTTAGATACGTGGTTAAATTAAATTCTGAAATGAAAATGAAACTAACGTATAATGATTTCTGACGTTTACGCGAGTTTAAAACATTGTAAATAAAATTATCTTCACGGATTTTATCACGTTTGAATTTGATTTTTCATTGCCTGACGTGTCAAACACATTTCAGCGTTCATGGTCACGGGCGGACTAAGATGACACGATAAAATCCGCAAGAATAGTTTTATTTATAATATGTTGATGTAATTAAAAGTTAAATGGATAGATAATAACATTAGATTGATATTGATTAACTTATTTAAACGACCATTGCATGTTTGAAAACTATTATAGTTACTAGCCAAGTACAACAGTAAAAGCACACAGAAATGGTTTTACTAAATGATATTAAACAAACATATAACCAAACTTTAGCAAAATTGTTTACGACGTGAACGAATTAGATGCAACTTTCATGAGCCAAGATTCAGTCACTTACCGATATAATTTACTTAAAACTTTTGTAAGAACAAAGCTTTTTCGGTATTATTACATAACTTTGTACTTCATTACTGTGACTGTTCCTTATGTGAACTCTAATGAAATTATCTATATTTTAATAAAACAAAAGTTAGGCGTAGTGAAATTTGTTGCATCTCAATTTTTTTATACCTTCGCGTATATAAAACTCAAGGGGAAAAATAACAAAAGCGCAGTCTCAAAACTAACAAGTCCAACGTCTTTCTTTGACAGATTTTAGCGGTCCGTTACTCTTTGACTGTGTAAGCATACACAATTTACGTTTATGTTATAAAGGCCTAACAGTTAAAAGGCCCAAAGAATTGAAAATATGTATATTATATAATATTAAGAAGAACAGCTAGAGACGAATGACAAATATAAAGGTCTTATTAATAATTATAATCTTGGGTGAGCAGAAGAAGAAACACAGATATAGGTTAATGAGAAATATATAAATTAGTCTATGGATATAGTTTAAATTGTATTTAATCTAAGCAATACTGAAAATGGATGTTAAATCAACTTGATTAAATTCTGCGCCTTTTAATTCTCAATACATAATTACTTTCATCATGTCAAATATAATTTGAATAACAAAGCTTTGACAAATGAAGGTAAAAGTGACGCTTCCAATAACGGCTTTAGCGTGTGTTATCGGCTACGGCCAGGGCTGCAGCGTATTTAGATAGGTGCGAGTTGCGGAGACCTCTACGTGGCCCGTTGTACGCTAACGAGGTTGGTTCAAACAATCAGAAGTCAAGCAGAAATTGATAGGGTGTTCCAAACGCCCGCACTGACGTAGATGCGTACCCACCCACCTTAATTAAAAGACTTCACTCAAGCGTAATTCGCAATATCGGATCGTCTGTCTCTGTGATGTTCTCAACTCTATGGATTTCGATAAGACAGATTACACAATTTTGTTGAGTGTTATCTGTAGAGTAAATAATTATTTATCGGTCCACAATACATATCTTTATTGGGGACACTATAAATATATAATTGTCTTACACTTCTAATGGAGATAAAAATAATCTTCGGAAAACATAATTTAATAAGTAATATACGTATGTATTTATATTTGAAAGAAGCTATGAATTCCTATTTAATAATACCATAATGTTGCCTTGGAAACGAATCGAAAATTAATTATCTAATGGAGAAGCCTTTTCACGGTAATTCAATCAATATGGAATGATTGATTTCACAATAGATGCTAAAATCACATATTTAAAGTTGCTTTAACGCGTAGGTTATATATACGTATAAAAGACTTTGTACACGTCATTATTGAAAAGAATGAATAAATTAGGTTGCTATACTGATAAGAAACTAACTGACTACATAGATGGCGTAGTGATTAAGGTACCGACCTATCGTGCCAGTGTCACGGTTCGAATCCCACGCGGGACAATATTTTGTGCGACCCACAAATTGTTGTTCTGAGTCCGGATGTAATTTGTGTCCGTTAATTATATGTTTGTGAAGTCCCGCGAAATACAAGAATTATTTCCATAGCGCCGGGTGTTGTCTTAAAAAAATATATAAAAAATAAACATTTCAGTATTGTGTATTGTATAATTTAATACGTAATGTATGGTTACGTGTACGTATAACGTATTGTTGTCACAAAATAAAAGGCCCGTTTTGACAGTTCACGCCCAAGAAGTTTTAAATTTTTACCGATCGAAATGTTTTGAACACAGAAAAATTAATAAGATAGAACGGCCATGTGGTACGGGGCAAGCCTGCCACAATTGCGATCAAACGGTCTTAATATTGACAAAATTCGTTTTACCGGTTCTTAGTTGCGCTCATATAGTAACCTTGAACGAAGCTCCGACAAAAAGGAGAAATATGCCGTCTTGCGCTGTTACAACGTGTCGAAAAAGAAGTCAGTTGCGTAGTTACAGTCTAAGAAGGCATTTCTTTTCATCGTTAAGTCCATAAACTTATTAATTCAGTGATATTTCTTAATTTTATGATAGTATTATGTCGTATGTAAGCAACAAATTATAAAATAACAAAAAGAGCCAAACATTATACATCGTCTGCCACACATGGATATCACCTTTTATTAGTCCAGCAACCGCGCAATGTATTGCGTTCAATGCGATATCACTAAGAACCGCCTTACCATACGTTTTCATTCAAAACATTGACGTTGAGCCACGCGTACCGATAGTGTTGTCCAACATACTATAAGTTATCGATTTCAATAATTAGCTATGTCTTAATTTTATCATATAAATGAATACTTTTAACACTTTTAATTTAGTAATAGTTATATTATCAATATTTAAATATGTATTTAAAAATCAATTATTCTGGTATACATTACCTACTTAATTTATCTTGTATATCTATAGTACATTCTTGTATATCTTCCGTATGGTGACGGAGTAAGAATACAATTCACCGCTCCTTATCTTGCCCGTGGATGTCGTAAAAAACGACTATGGGATATAATATGCGCATAACATCTGTGCAAACATTGTTCACAACATTTTGTAGAATACTAAAATAATGGTAAAGTGATCAAATATTGTTGTATTTCATTTTTATTGGCGAACTAAATGTTTAATTAAGTAGGTATTTAGTTGTCGTACAAAATAATTGTTCTATTCTTCCTTAAAATGGAATAATTTATGATAACAATGAATTTCTTGAGACTGGTCATTCATTACTAGTTCTTATATATAAGTGTTGATTTCTAACTTTTCATAAGTGTTTAATTTTTATTCCAAGTAATGTTGACATGAGAGTCATCATTTAGGCTCATATACGTTCCACTGCTGGGCTCGAGTCTCCTTCGCAATAATAGGCAAATTTACCTTACTATACTATACTGGTCAGACAGGTTAGTGTAGAGTTTTCTTTTGAGTTTTTCTTCTCTTGCATAGATGTTATATGTTTACTATATCTCTTAGTTATCTCAATATATTAGGATGGGATATCCGCGGGTAAGATACGGAGTGGTGATTGGTATTCTTATTCCGTCACCACACGGATAATGTTAGTACATTTTTGTTTACAATAAACAAAAATGTACTACCAAGTAGCAGTAGCAGTATATCAAAAAAATTAAATAACAGTTTTGTTTTTAAGTTAAATAATAACACCAATAAAGATAAACCGAATTTCAATAAACAATAACATTTTAACATATTTTAAGAATGATATCTGATGCTTACGCGAGCATTAGATATTGTAAATAAAACTACTTATACTGATTATATCGCGTTTATATTTGATTTAGGATTGCCCGACGTTTCGAATTCTTTACACCATTCATGGTCACGGGCGGTCTAAGATGTCTGACGTCCAAACAAGTCAACGTTATTACAGACGTCCATGGCCCCCGTCGCAGAGACCGTGTGAAATCGCCCACAGTTGAGCGCCTCCATGCAGTACTACCTTATGTGAAAAGAGTCACTGACAAGATTGACTTCATCTTGAAACGGGCTTCCAGAAAAACTTATTTTAAGCCACTCAAGAGGATTAGTCAATTCTTACCACCTGTCAAGTGCCAGATCCCTCTACAAGATGCAGGAGTTTATAAACTTGTCTGTGACTGTGGTCTCTTTTTAATACATTTTAATTGTATCTTTAATTGTATGTACTGGTGTGTATATGGGAACAATATAATATACAAATCGCTACTCGCTTACGTAATTTATTTTAGCACTTAAATTTTCTGTCACCTATACAGAGTGTAGTGAGGAGTATTATATTTGCATGATTTTACTGTTAAATTACTGACTTGCATTACAAATAACTTCAACACACACACAAGTAAGTGCTTAATTTAAAGACATTAATATTTTTTTTTCAGTCTAAATAAATATCGTGTAGTATATCGACCATGGCAAGCACTAGCGTACATGTGCTTTTTTATATGTGAGTATACGTTGCCTACAGAACTTAGTTATAGTTTGTGTACCAACTGCAGCTCCGAGATTGATGTGTGTGTGTTATGTTATTGTGTGAAATTGTTGTAAGCATAGACCTTGCATATGTGTTAACATCAGCGGGAGGGAGGAATTCCGCCACGCTGGTTTTCGAACAAAATCAGTCGAATGGCCTTTCTAAAGTATTAATATTTCTGTGGTTTTGAAGGTTTACATTTTTCATTGACGGGTACCGCCCACTGGGCTAAGTGCTGTGGCATAACGATTTTTTCATATTGTCCACAGACTATTAATAATTCCGGCTGGAGAGGCCTCGGTCCGGGTTGCGAACCGTGGAAACCTTCCGGCCGGTGCTGTTGCAGTGGTTGGCGGCACGGGGTGCTCTCCTTCCGACTGGTGCAGGTTTTGACGGGGCATGGGTGCTTCGCCAAATACCTGAACAAGGTCGTTAGGAGGGAGAGTACACCGTCCTGCCACCACTGCGATTGCGATGAGGACACGGCGCGCCATACGCTCGAGGCCTGCGCGGCTTGGGCAGTGCAGCGCTGTGAACTCGTCGCAATCATCGGTGCAGACCTGACGCTGCCGGCTATCGCTAGGGCGATGGTCGACAGCGTCGGTAATTGAGACGCGGTCGCAGCCTTCTGCGAGACAGTGATCTCGCAGAAGGAGGCGGCGGATCGCCTGCGCGAGGAGCGCAGCCTCGATGAGGAGATCCGCCACCGGCGACTGGGGCGGCGTAGGCGCAACTACCTGCGCCTCATGCCGCCCTAGCCGAGGCCGTGGGTGACGTGACCGGGGATTAGTTCGTCACCCGCCGGCCGACCGCGTTGCGAAAGACCAACGTCCTCCCCGAGGGGGGGGGGGGGACGTCGGTCGATGGGAGGGTACCCCAATAGGGGGTATTCCATCAGGCCGACCACTGATGTCAAGTATCCCTGCTCCGGTGGTCGGCCCAACGACGAAGGCGACGTGGTTTTCGGGTGGGTTGCGGGAGTTGCGTGCTTAAGCCCCTCTGTCGCTCCGGACGGAGTGGTGCGGAGGCGCGCGGCCGCAGCCCACCCACAAAAAAAAAAAGACTATTAATAATCGGTTAAGCAAATGTAAATCGATCAAGATATATTTTTTAAGGCGGACTCGTACTTGGCCGGTGTTATTAATTTTAATACTAGTATATAGACCAACTAATTACAGAATTTCACCATCTGTGTAATGAATTTTACTGAAAATTCGAGACGTCAATATTGACAATATGAAAATGAAATAATGTATATATGGGTGACGATAGCTCAGCTGACAATTTTGGCTCATCATCTTAAGAAAATGATTGACTGAAGATTCACTTTTTCTCGATATTTTTGTGACTGAGTGAATGTTATTATAACAAAAATATTAAATGATAGAAAAATGACCATTCGTAACCTTGTATCATTTCAAAATACCTACAATATCACAGTTTAAGTAAAATTTTCAAATCAGAACTTTAATCGAATGCACTTTACAATACATATTCAAATCGATTATATACTCATGCAAACTTGAATCGATTGATCGTGAGTATGGAGTACCCAGTCGTATGGTTCATCACTAATTACATCGGTAAGACGAAATATCAAAACGAGCCTCTTATTTTGTGATAACTATAAAAGGATACAATACTTAACACGATAGTAACATTATAAATAAAAACACTTTGCAGCGTTCATGATCACGGGTGGTCAAATCAAAAATCAAATACAAACGCGATAAAATACGTAAAGTAGTTTTATTTACAATGTATAATGCTCGCGTAAACATCAGAAATAATTAATTATAACTACATTAGTTTCATTTTCATTTCAGAATTAAATTTAACCAAATATCTAAAAACACACTTATGCAGTTCTGAATTAAGAGTAATTAACAGTTACTAAGTTGGAAACACTTAAGAGCGTTATCGGTAATAAGCGGCCGTAAACCCAAAAATGTGGTTTTTTGAGGACTTACTACTGAGGTTACTCGTTCATCATAATAGCTTACTAAAAATTTATATAACCACTACATTAAACACATCTTTATATTGTGCTTGTACAGAATTATAACTCAATATTGTAACTATTTTATTAAAAGGCAAGGGTATTTTGAACTTAAGTTAATGAGATTTTACGAAAACGCTGAGTTTTGAAGTTCAGGTACGAATAAACGATAAGTCGTGGCAGCTCGAGAAAAATTGTAGATGTTAGGAAAATTACTGTTCTTGTGTATGTACAAAATGAAATTCAAGATTTCTTCCTTTTATAACTAAAAAAAAAATATTTCCTTAAGATTAATTTGACGAAAATGGCTCCTGTAAATCATTTAATTTTGTGAATAATACTAACCTTGGAACATTTAAAAAAATATCCACTATTTGTTCGACTATTGTAGAAGCAGTAAAAAAAAAACCAAATTGAAATACGAATAGTCACCCTCGTAATTAAATTTTAAATATTACTATAAATTGAACGGCATAATTGTTCATAAGCCATTCATTAACTATTACATTCCGCGTCGGAGACCCGTAGCGTACGGACGTACGCCTCATTGCTCTCCACTGCCGCGCTCTCCCCGCACCCGCCCCCTGCGGTCGTGCGGTCTCGCTCGCTCTCGCAGCGTACCTCGCGTCGCGTCGCGCCATTTTGTTGACGTCTGAGTGGCCCGCTCCGGGTGGCCGTGTATACGGTTGTCTGTGGCAGTTTCGCTGTTTGGACGCAGGTGTTGCCGGATCCCAACTGCACGAGTCGACTTTTTCAAGACGTCGAGTGAAGATTTCTACCGTTGGTAGATAAAAAGTCAACCCATTTTGGCCCCCTCAGGGCAGAAAACCATATTGTTTGGTCCCCGGTGGAAACCTCACGGTGTTAACGAAGCCGGGTGAGGCAAGGCCCCGATTTGCCTGCCGAGCCCCTTCAGGGCAGAGCTAACAATCGGAAGGGGTTAGAGCATCCTGCCTTGGGGGATCTCCTAGTCGGACCTAATCTACGGCTTTTCATCATTTTTCTGCGAAGGCCTAACGGCCCGAGCAGCTAGGAACCTATCGCACATTAAGATTGGCGAAGGAGTACAAGCTTAGGGCACATTAGTTAAGTACACATCCTTCCGACCTGCACCCGGTTGGGAGGGACACACACTACACACAACCCAGGGTTTACCCCACCCAGGGCGATAGGACACATTCCTGCGAACGTTATTCCCGCCAGCCCACGATGGCGGAAAAAACTATCACTATCGACGCCCTTCTGGCGATCCCCGAAATAAAAGCCTACATCGCTCAACATTTTGGAGCGATAACTATTCTCCCACCGCAACCCCTACGCGCTCACTCCACCGTCCTGCCGCTCAAACCGGAATTACCGGCCACCGGCACGGCGATGGATACGGAATCGGTCCCCTCCTCAGCCTCAGCTTCATCTTCCTCCGAGTCGGAAGATTCGCCCAATGAGGGCTCCTTCATCGAAGTTCGCTCCCGTAAGCGTACTAAGAAGGCAAAAACCAACAAAGAGGCCCCCTCTAAGGCCCCTAAAATAAAGCCAACCGAATCGGCCATAACTCTAGCCACAATCTCGTCTGAAACGACCGCTACGACCGCCTCGGCCCTCCCTGTCGTCTCGCAGACAGCCCCAATATCTGTCCCATCCACTACGGACAGCAGCACCGTCGCCCCACAGACGGTCAAAAAACCACTGGCTCCGTCGCCCCTATACATTAGGGATAAAGAGGAGTGGCTAGCCATCTCCGCGTGGCTAAACACCAACAGGATTTCGTACAAATCTGCGAAATCCACCCCCCAAGGCATACGAGTGGACCTTCACTCGTCAGCTGACTACCGCTCCGTGTCAAGCATGCTAGGGAATCAACAGATTCCCTACCATACATACATCCTCCCCGAAGCCAAACTTCTGCGTGCAGTAATACGCAATGTCCCGAGGGAAATTGACACCAAAGAGATCTTAGAATCTCTTAAAGCCCAGGATCTGCCGGTTGTAGAAGTACATCGGATGATCCGAGGCAAGGGTCGTTACCCTCTCAATATGATATTGGTCTGCCTAGCAAATACCCCTGAGGGTAAAGGCATTTTCAAAATCAAGGCCATATGTGGTCTATCCGGGGTCTCAGTAGAGCCCCCACACAAAAATGGCAACTTGGCACAGTGCCACAAGTGCCAAATGTACGGACACTCGTCCAAGAACTGCTTCGCCCGTCCTAGGTGTGTCAAGTGCCTAGGTGACCATCACACCTCTCAGTGTGAACGGCCAAAAGACATCTCCCTCTGCAAAGAGCCACCAGCGTGTGTTCTCTGTGGAGAATACGGCCACCCGGCTAACTATCGCGGCTGCCCAAGAGCGCCGAGAAGAATAGTCCGCCAACCCAACTCAAATGGCAAGGCCTTGTATTATAACAAGACCTTCGTCCCAGCCCCCTTACCAACCCACAATGCGTGGGCTCGCCCCCTGCTAACCAGCAAGGAGGTTTTCCCAACCCTGCCCAACAGGCAGCCCGCTGCCCCACCCGCACCATCTCAGCCCAAACCACCAATGATCGGGGCAAACCAGCCCACCGGTGGTAATCCCAAGCCCCCTCAGGGCGCCCCCCTTCCCATCGTCGTCGCTAAAAGCGCGCCCCTAAAAGCCCCCCAAGGACTAGATCCAGATCTAGCCCTGGTGGCCAACTTCGCGGCTCAAATCAATTTCGCGGAAATCCGCGAAATTGCAGCCGATCTTAGAAAGAACGAGGGAAACAACCTCGCCCTCCTTAATATAGCGATCAAATTCGCCCCCACGTTAGAGCGTCTAGGCTCACTCAAATTCAACTAAAATGGATAGGTACACTCCCGGCAGAGTTAAACCCAGACACCTCAAAGTAGGGACATTCAACGCTAATAGCCTTACCCAACAGAGGGATGAAGTAGGCACATTCCTTCGGGAACACCAGCTTGACATCTTGTTAGTACAAGAAACGTTCTTAAAACCATTCAACAGGGACCCTAGAATCGCGAACTATAATATAGTTCGCAATGATAGGACAACCTCACCAATGGGTGGAACGCTCATTTACTACAAAAGGTCGCTGCATTGCACACCTGTGGATCCGCCCCCTCTGATGTACATTGAAGCTTCAATTTGCAGGCTAGCCCTCTCAGGCCATCAGCCTATCACCCTTGTATCCGCATATCTCTCTCCCAATAGAGAACATTCGAAACAGTTGGTTGAAAAAGATCTAAAAGCCTTGCTAGAATTGGGAGGCGCCGTCATCATTGGCGGTGACCTTAACGCCAAGAACACCTCTTGGAGCTGTCAAAGTTCCAATACGAGGGGCAAGACTTTAGAGCTATTCGCTGACAGACTGGGATTTGATGTCATAGCGCCCATAGAGCCGACACACTTCCCCTTTAACGTTTCGCACAGGCCGGACATACTCGATATCTTTCTTCTCAAAAACATAAACCTTCGTTTATGTTCAATAGAAGTTCAACACGAGTTAGACTCAGATCACCGCCCGGTGACTCTAGAATTAGCCTCCCGCACCCCCGGCCCCTCAGGCCAAAACAACGAAAGGACCAAGATAGCGACTGACTGGGCACGGCTAGAGAAAAATCTCAAGTCAACCTCGTCGGTCAAGGTGGACTGACGAGGTTGACTTGAGATTTTTCTCAAATTCCCAATGACATTACGTCTAAGGAACATATCTCTCAGGCGATCGAGTCGCTTACAAGTCACGTGCAGTCGATAATGGACGACTGCTCGCGGCCGGTACCAGATACGAGCGATCGTAAATGGCGCCTGCCAGACGACGTCCGGGACTTGTTAAGACGTAAAAACGCCGCGACACGCGCTTATGAGCGCTACCCCACGGAGGACAACCGTACCCGCCTACGGTCACTCCAGAGGGAGGTTAAACAAGCTATTAATGAATTGAGACAGAGCAAATGGGACGCCATGCTCGAGGAGCTAGAGCCCTCTCACACAGCCTTTTGGCAGCTTTCCCGCTCACTCAAAAAAGACATCGTGTCCACTCTCCCTCCTCTCACCAGACCCAACCAGCCACCGGCGTTTATGGACGACGAAAAGTCAGAATGCCTGGCCGACTGCTTGGAGCTTCAGTGTACGCCGAGTACACTACACCCCGACGCCGCGAATCACCGCTTCATCGCCGACGAAGTGGAACGTCGTACCACTCTCTCGCGCTCGTTACGAAACGACAACCCCGATCAGCCTATCCCAGTAGTAACCACCGATGAGGTCGAATCGTTAGTCAGGGGTCTTAAAACTAGAAAAGCCCCAGGTTCGGACGGAATCTCAAATAAAGTCATTAAATTATTCCCCGCCCACTTGATAGTCCTGTTGTGCTGCATCTTCAATGCAGCACTAAATAATAACATCTTTCCCGCGCAATGGAAAGAGGCCGTGGTAATAGGAATCCACAAACCCGGCAAGCGCCGTACCAAACCCAGTAGTTACCGCCCGATTAGTCTACTAAAAGGTCTAGGTAAGATCTACGAACGAATAGTTCTCAGTAGACTACGCACATTCGCCGAGGCTAACAACCTCGTTCCCGACGCACAGTTTGGTTTCCGAGCTAAACACAGCTGCGTACAACAAGTTCACCGCTTGGTAGAATACACAAGTAGTCAGTTCATCATGAACAGATATACGGGTGTATTATTCCTAGACGTAGCGAAAGCATTCGACAAGGTTTGGCATGAAGACCTAATCTACAAACTCTATCGCCTCAAGATCCCTCACTACTTAAATCTCATTATACATGACTACTTAAGTCATCGCAGCTTTCGCTACAGGGTGGAAGGGACGTTGTCGACCTCCCACCCTATCAAGGCCGGCGTCCCTCAGGGGTCGGTCCTCTCCCCATTTCTCTTCACGCTATACACTAGCGATATGCCCAAATTCAACCGGGTACATAAAGCGCTTTACGCTGATGACACCGCACTCTTTTGTGCTGGTAGATCCCCGACAACAGTAGCCAAGACTCTCCAAACAGCGGTTACCGCCCTAGCCAATTGGTTTAGGAAATGGAGATTAGAAATCAACCCCGAGAAGAGTCAGGCGGTCATGTTCACTAGACGAACTGCCCGTTCCTACTCTATCGACAGCATTCCCTCCCTTAAAATTTTCAACAAGCCGGTCACTTGGACCAGGCAGGTCAAATACTTGGGTGTGACCCTTGACGATCGACTCAGCTTCGCCCCTCATATAAAGCAAGTCCGCGCACGGGCAGCCTTTGTGATGGGCCGTCTCCACTGTCTACTCAACTCTAGGTCGCGTATGCCCCTGAGTAGCAAAATCCGACTATATACCACCTGCATACGGCCTATCATGACATATGCCAGCGTGGTGTTCGCGCATGTTAAGCCACACAGGATCCACAGGCTACAGACACTTCAAAATCGTTTCATGCGCCGAGCTACGGGAGCACCGTGGTTCATACGAAACGTTGATCTCCACATCGACCTCGAACTGCCGACCATCAAGCAGTTTATGAAACGGTGCTCTCAGAGCTACTTTGACTCTGCCATGACACACCCCAACCAACTAGTGGTTGGGGCGGCTTCCTGTAGACCCTCTAAAATCTCCTCCATCCGACGTCCTCGTCACGTCCTCGACGAAGAGGACGACAATATCACACTCGCTCAACAAAGAGCCTACACGGCCCGCGAGGCCTTAACAAATAAATATCCGCGGTTCCGCCCTCGCCGTCGAGGTGCGAAACCGCGCCGCGCAAAAGTCACTACTAAAAACGTGGGCACGCCCACTTTGCCTCCAGCGACGCCCCAAGCCGAGGTCCGTTCCCCACAGGGGGAGCCCTTGGGCGATGTCGCTTAGCATACTTTTCTCCGGGTTGAGAGCCCTCAGCGCTCGCCCATAGTCCGCGTCAAGCTGTCAAGGCCATCTGCGGCCAACAGCTGTACACACACAAAAAAAAAAAAAAAAAAAAAGTTCATAAGCCAGTCGCGCCATGGCGTTCAACAGAGCAGGGTCACGTCGCTCGAGCTCTCCGCTCACAGCGTAAAAGACGACAATACGAACTTGAGCGTATACTGCGACTAATCGGTTTTGATTCGTAAGTATTTATTACTACCTAATTCTGTTAATTACTTTCATGCGATCTCTATAAAGAATAATATAGAATCTTTTTACGTTTTAGGTGATGGGTCGAAAAAGCAGATTGTATCTTGGAAACAAAATCGGTTACAAGGCAAGGAAAAAGAGAACACACGACAAAACTGTAAGGTACTTATGGTTTCAAAAGAGTAAACGAAAAGAGAAGTGAGCCGTCACTCAGGACGCCTGGCAGATGTGAAACATCAAAATTATTTTGAAGTCGTTACCGCAAAGCGTGGCGTTAACGCCGCTTTTAATGCCACACGACGATCAGGTTCACCCCGCCTATAGATATTTCACATCAAAAATCCGAACGGAACATTTATGCAGCCTCATCTTCTGAAGATTATCAGCTAACTCAAATTTAATTTTTAATAATACTAACCATACACAATATAATTTTTTAATAGAGAATCATTTTCTTCTTGTACTAGCAATAAATATGTAGTAAAATGTGGATCAAAATTTAATAACTAATTTCTGTAGTGGGTAGATTTAAATCTCTGACTGGACTTGTTAGACATCCATGGCCATGGGGACTAGGGCCATACTCGACTACTGCACGGCAGCCACGGAGGCAGCGTGCCTCTTGGCCGGAACTCTCCGGTGGGACCTGCAGGCGGAGGTACTCGCCGAGCTTTACCTGCGAGTATCAGAGACACGAGCCACATATAGCCTCAATCAAGGTGATTGCCGCCTGGCGGGTCGACGCTCGCCGAGACGCCATTGCTCGTTGGGCAATCGGACTGGAGAAGCCTCAATACGGTATCAGGACCGTCGAGTCCTTTCAGCTGGTGCTGATGGGGTGGTTGGGTCGGCAGCACGGTGTACATTCCTTCCGACTGGTGCAGGTATTGATGGGTCACAATAGCCAAGTACCTGCGCAAGCTCGTTAGGAGGGAGAGCACACCACCATCCTGCTACCACTGCGATTGCGACGTGAGCACGGCGCAGCACAGGCTCGAGGTGTGTGCCTCGTGGGCAGAGCAGCGCCGTGAACTCGTTGCAATCACCGGTGCCGACCGGACACTGCCGACCATCACTAGGGAGATGCTCAGCAGCGTCAGGAACTGGAACGCGGTCCCCGCCTTCTGTGAGGCTGTCATCTCACGAAAGGAGACGCCGGCTCGTGTGTCCGCGGGTGACCGGACCGGGGACTTTAGTGTGTCACCCGCAGAGAGCCTGACCATGTGACGGCGACCGACGTCCCGGGATAGGGACGTCGATTGGGGTTTTTTTTAATTTTTTTTAAATTATTACACAATAATGTGATAATTTAAAAAAAAATAAGTTGTCGAGTCTCGAACCCGAGACCAGAGTTCCCGCCGGCGAGCACGTTACCACGAGATTACCGCTTGTTGGCGATTCGACTTTGAATTTTTCTAGTACATAAATTACCCATCCAACTTTGACCCTTAAAATCTTTTTAACGAGAGCCCAGTTGACCCTAATATTTCATAGTTGTGATACCCTCGTGCCCCCTCTACCACCCCACCAAAAATCATGGAAATCCCCAACCCACACGTCTGAGGGTCTCCTTGTAAGTTATACTCTGTGCCTATATTTTACTATTTCCTGTACTTTGCATATTAAAAATACAATTTTAACCGTTTTACTGTTATGAGATTTGGTTTTTAATTAAAAATTTTAAAATTTACATCATGTTGATTTTTGAAAATCTCCTTCTCCGAAGAATATATTAGAGATTGATTATAAGCGCCAAGGCTCAAGACTGGTCATTCTATGAACTCGCGTGTGTGTAGTGCATTAGTGTGCGTCGATATTGGACCGTAGCAAAATACCTAAAATGCGAGAAGTGCCGATTACCGATAACGCTCTTAAAGATTTCCAAGATATGCTAGCAATACCTTTTATGATCATAAAACCATCTAACTCGAATAGTTTTCAAACTATTTGAAAGCAGTACGATAGTAACAATTTATTATAATTAATTCATATTAAAAAGTATTATATGTGTATCTATGCCTTAGTATGTAAAGAATCACGTCATTTTATAGCATTATCATCATAATTATTCTCATTATTACCTTGGCTCTTATCTTAATTATTTGGCGTGGATTGAACGTGTACTCTTTCGTCATGTATATATGCAAACGTTTTGGCAATAGTTTTATAATCGCCTGCCTGACATCCAGCTTTTAATACCTTCGGAAAGTAAATGTTAATCAAATGGTATCGGAAGCTCTTAGTCGTCTTTCACGACACCCACAAGCAAGGTTGGAGTCCGTAGTATTCATAACCACGTAGCTAGTTTATTTATATATTATTAGAATTCGCCACTATAATACAATTCACCACTCCCTCTCTTACCTGTGGGTGTTGTAAAAGATGATTAAGGAATTATAATATGCATACAACATCTATGCAAGAGAAGGAAAAGTCGAAATAAAACCCAATCCGTCTGACCAGCGTGGTAAAATAGGTCAATTTCCTTCCCCTGGTGGAGGAGCCTCAAGCCCAGTGGGAGGCATGTGAGTGGTTATGATAATGATAAATTTATTTAAAATAAAAGTAGAATATATTGAATGTATTTATATAACTAAGTGATAGGTTTACTTCTAGGTATAGGTAAACGGTATGGAGGTAATTAAATCCTGGCCCATGTTGCTGATAGCTTATAGGCTAATACATGGGCGTTATTAGATTGTCTAGCGCTATTGACTGGTCAGTATTGTAACTACAATATATAGAATATACATAGTTAATATAGTCGATGGCATTGTGCTTATATAAATTTCTATATGGCTGTTAGATATATTTGTACATTAACAGGATATTTACACGAAAAACAAACAAACACAAAAGACTTTTTTAAGGAATAGTTGTTAAGATACAGGATTTCATCTAATTAATTTTGATTGATGATAGTTTTTTTTTTGTTTTAATAATGCAACACCTTGAACTAAAGAAGTAACCCTTGTATTGCGAATGATTTTACAAACATAATTAACAGACGTAAAGTACACCTAGACTCATTTTGACGACGTGATTTTTTTCGCAACTAAATAATGAAGTTATTTGCCTATTTCATTGCCACAATATGAGAAAAACCACGTGAAATTATATTTTATTACAAAGAGTCTTTATACACTTTTTCAGATAAATTTATTCCCTTTTAAATTTAGGTATTAAATCACCGTATACTCCGTACCGCCGTACCACAATATATAAGACAATACTATTGATTAATAACTAACTTTTCAATAAATTTCTACAACATCAACCGGTGTAAGGAAGCGAAATGTGTCACGCTCAGAACGAAATGTACACACTCTAATTGATTTACCGGTTAAACTGATTTAGATCGATAATTAAATAAATACAATTAATAAATGTTAAACTTTATTTCGAATTAAAGAAAATGAAATTGGTTGAGCTTGTTAAAAAATACTTGAAACATATTTCATTCCCGGTTTAACAAATTTTCTATTCTTTTGACTTTATAATCAGATTTCAAAATGTTTATTCATAGTTTATTTTTTTTATTATTGTAAATGCACAAGGATATACCGACAAATTCGTTTACCTATATTTATTATCAAACACAATATACATATACATCCCTATATATATCCTGTCCGTACATGCCTACATAATACGTAACATTTAAGGCATAGACTCTTAGACACATAGACTCTTACACAAATTTTTGAAATCACTATAACTTTTATGTTATATTGTTTTTTGTGTAATATACATTCTAATTACGATCTATGACCGTTAAATTACAAGATACTCGCACAGTTGCCCCATAACCTGATACACTCTGTATGATGATGATATATATACTCAATGTATTAATCGCTAATGGCGTTGCAAGGATAATTTCATATTTGTTGCAAAATATTCTGTGCAGTGCCTGTAATATAAAATTTAACGTGAAGAGACACCTAACAGTTTACCTGAGTATTAATTATACAGGAGTAATTTACTTATGTAAGTAATAAATATTAGGTGGCTAGCGGTGAAAATGGTGATTCTACAATATATCGTTGCTTTTTAAAAAATACTTTTGTTTTGTTTCTATTAGGTATTACAGATTTTTTTTCTTTTGAAAACTGTTGTTAACCACAACAGTTTTCATTAAACATCAATTACATAATATGATAACATTTGTTTTTATTATTTATTACAAATTTGAAATAAAGCTATTATTAAGGATTGTATCCAGTTTGTATTTTATTTTTAATTTACTGATCTTTCCAACAGTTTTCAGCGTCCTCTCATGACCCTGAACGCAAATAACATTAGATATAGTTTTTCTTTATAAATATTTAGTATATTTAGTATATTTTTATTATTAATAGTGTTTTGAAATTATTAATAACAATAATAATCAAGGGCATAACTACGGGGAAACCACTGCGATGGTGAAACCGGCGCCGCACCGCTCGACACCCCAAGCCACTTGCACCAATGTTGCCCCCCTGTTGCCAGTATGACCTGCGTGTCTGTGGCGACCGTTTGGGGGGCCCATTCAGTGAGTTGGTGAGTCACCGTCTGCTACCGTTCAATATGAGCAAGGGATTGAAGGCAGACGACAGGTCAAAATCAATAGTTTTAAGTAAAATAGTCCATCAAACCTCACAACCCATCATTATACAATAGTTTTACACCTACCGTTGGCAGTCCATGAGTGTTATGTGCAAACGTGGAGTGTCATTGGTAGATGTCCCATCCCATTTTAACATTAAATTTCTCCAAAGACCTCTGCGTGTTGGATCCATATCCCCATGTAAGCCTACCAAAGGACCGGGTATCTTTCTTTGTAAGATACCCGTGACACTGAGATACATAATAACAATAATCATAGTTATAATTCTTAAACTATTGGTTCAAATTGAATGAAATTTGAAATATACCGTGTGTATATAATGCTTGCTTGGGTACTAAAAATTCAGGCTTCTAGTTTAGTTATTCACAACGAAGTTGTAGGGGCTCGAAAATGGCGCCTGAATTGTTTCGAGAAAAGGATGTTACGGCAGTGTTGCAATTTTGTTCGATTTATTGCTGAGTACATAAATATTAAGTATTTTTAAAAAATAATTGTAATTAATGGTTTCATTTTATTTAACTATGTAGGTAGACCGACGATCTAGTGAAAGTTGTTGGGCGTCATTGAATGCAGACGGCACACAACAGGTTACGTTGTGATGAAATATGAGGAATCCTAATATCCAGCAGAGGACGGCAATAGGCTGAATGATGATGATGGTGGTTCTAATTTTAACTAGACTCAATGTTGCTATTTAATTTTTTTTTATGAAATTTAATTTATTGTGTGCAGTATAGTATCTTGTAAACTGATTCATCATGATCATCATCATCGTAGCCCACATACTTCCCATTGTTGGGCTCGGGCCTCGGGCCACATCATCATCATCATCATTTCAGCCTACAGCCGTCCACTGCTGGACGTAGGCCTCTCTCATGTTGCGCCACAATGTGCGGTCCTGTGCCGCCTGCATCCAACGACGCCTAGCAACTTACACTAGGTCATCGGTCCACCTAGTGGGGGGGCGTCCTACATTGCGTCGTCCGATACGTAGTCGCCACTCGAGAACCTTTCTTCCCCAGCGGTTGTCGGTTCGTCGAGCGATGCGGCCTGCCCATTGCCACTTCAGCGTGCTAATTCTTCGTGCTATGTCGGTTACACCCGTTCTTCTGCGGATTTCCGTATTCCGGATTCTATCTCGCAGAGAAATCCCGAGCATAGCCCGCTCCATAGCACGCTGAGCGACTTTGAGCCTTGATATAAGGCCTACATTTAGGGACCACGTTTCCGTGCCGTAAGTCATCACTGGTAACACACACTGGTCGTAGATCTGTGTTTTCAGACACTGAGGTATGTTGGACGAGAAGATCCTCTTAAGTTTCCCGAACGCTGCCCAACCGAGTTGGATTCGGGGCCACAATAGGAGGGAATTTAATCTACTATACTATGCTGGTCAGACATGTTGGTTTGGGGTTTCATTTCGAGTGTTCCTTCTCTTGCATAGATCTTATGTGCATATTATATCCCTTAGTCGTCTTTTACGACATTCATGGGCAAAATAGGGAATGGTGAATTTTATTCTTACTCCGTCACCACGCGGAATACCGATTAGAGGAATAAAATTGTTATTAATATTATCTCTTATTGTTTCCACAGGATCTTCTAATTAGAAAGATACCCGGTTCTTTGGACCTTACTTGAAGACGTATGTCTCCAAGTAAAAGCTAAAATGTCTTTGGAGAAATTTAATCTAATAATCGGATGGGACCGATGACATTCTACCATTTCACATATCACTCTTGGACTACCAACGGTAATGTAAAACTATTGTGTGATAATATATCCAATATACCTACCACGGAGTTGCAAGTTCGGTGGATTGGTTTAACTTAAAACTATTGGATATAGTTACAATGGATGATAATGAATAAATCCTTAATTTGAAATTAACATGAAGTTTATTATCAGATTGATATGTTAAGTTCTAAGTGCCTAAAATCTTACCTTAACAATCAAACAACTCAACTTGGTGTAATCTGTAACAAACAATACGTAAAGTCAGTAAAGTCAACGTGACTTAAAAGCTAATGGAGAACAAAGATATAAGACAAGCAATATACTTATCATGTCGTAAAAGTGAGTAGGTAACAGTTTATTGACCCTAAAGGCGTGTTATCGTTACATTTGCATAAGGCCGAGCATACACAGGACCTTTTCCACTAAACCTCTGTTTTTACGAGCATAATGCGTCTATATGTTGTACGTATTACCCTTACGTACCCAACGTACCCTTAACAAGCAAATATTTTTCTCGTTCCCATCATTCTCATAATTTAATTTACAACTTTTGATACAACAAGACGTCATTGGAAGAAATCCACTTTTAATTATTAAATACAGCACAATAGACATTTTACAAGTTCAGTAACTCAATAAAAGCGACGAAATTGTGTTTGCATTAATTTTTAAGAAATTCTAAACGCGCTTCATCCGAACAATAATCCTTGTTTGAATGCTAATTAATTCGAATTAATTTTACACTTTGAAAAAGGTATAATAAAGTCGACAGTGGTTAATCACTTTTTGGGGAAATCCTCTGCGATTGTAAATGAATCTATTATATTAAATTCTATCTTTAGGTGTTCAATTAATAAAAAAGAATATACAGACTTAAGTGGATATTGACAATATACCACAAGTATGATATGAACGAAATCTTTTACAATTATATTGACTGATTAATCCAGAAATTATTGCAATGTTTTTAAAGCTTAACAAAACAAAAAATTGTCATAAGACGAGGTTAACATGTGCCTATACACATTAGCAATACTGAGTATAATAAAGTTACATAAGGAAGTAGAAAATAATAAACTTATTTAAATGTTGGATTGAATTACATTTAATATTGTACTAAGAGTAAAAAATTTAAACTTTATTAATGAACACGTTCTTGAAAACGATCTCTATTGAAGTACATCCCTAAATGTCAAGGCGCTCTTCATATTATGAGGCCTTCAAAAACACAGGGCGGTATGCGAGTATGTCACACCACTCTAAGAAGGCATAGGTGAAATAAAATAAAATTTGCCGCGTGGTGATGGAGTAAGAATACAGTTCACCACCCCCCTTTCTTATCCGTGGGTGTCGTACAAGACAACCGTGAGATATGTAGATTACATCGATGTAAGAGAAGGAAAACTCGATATAAATGTTATACCAACACGTGTATCCAGCATGATATAAGAGGTCAACTTCCCTCTTGGAGTGGAGGAGGTCTAAGCCTAACAGAGCCACGTATGTGGGCTATGATAATGGTGATGATGAGTAACTTAAAAGAATTATAATTGCTGTAAATGCACCATTATAATTTATGTTATAGCGGTGTATTAGGCTTATGTCTATACTAGCAACCCGCCCTCGCTTCGCTTCGGTTTTAGTCGTTTTACCCACGTAGTTCCCGTTCCCGTGGGAATACCGGGATAAAATATAGCCTAGTTTACGCCCTGATATTATAGCTTGCCATTGGTGAAAGAATTTTTGAAATCGATCCAACCGTTTTGAAGATTACCCGGAACAAACAGACAGACAAAATTTTTTTAATCTGTATTGTAGGCATAGGTGTCGTGCAAATAACCGTGTGAGCATGAAAAAAGCCTATTATTTTGACATTACAAACAGACACTCCAATTTTATTTATTGGTATAGATTACGAGAGGGGACGTTTATAATGAGAGAGAAATTCACTTACATTACTGATCAGACGGGTTGGTATAGGGTTTTATTTCAAGTTTTCCTTCTCTTAGCTTAGAAGCTCTAAAGGAAAATTGTTAAACGAAAATTTTGTCATTCAATTTCATTAACTTAAAGTATTAAATAAGGCTATGACCACATTGTACAAACATTTGTTTATTGTAAGACAAAGTATATTATATGTCGTCTCAACTCATACAAGTCCCACTAGTGGGTTCAAGCCTACTCTCCAATAGGAGGGCAATTGACATACCATACCATTCTGGTCAGACATGTTGGTATAGCGTTTTATTTCGAGTATTGCTTCTCTTGCACAGATTTTATGTATTTATAATAATATATAAAGCGCAAGAGTTTGTTTGTTTGAACGCGCTAATCTTTTAGCAGTCGATAGCCCGTTTATCAAGGAAGGCTATAGGCTATATCGCATCACGCTAAGACCAATAAGAGCGGAGCAATAATGAAAAATGTTTCAGAATCGGTTTCTTTTTTCCTTTTGAGAGCTTTCACTGCGTGCACTACATAAACGGTTAAGTTTCGCAAAAATCATGTGTGACAGAATTGTGTTATTTTAAAATATTTTCACCTTCTACGTAAACAAAGTCCTGGGTTAAAGTTAGCATTAGCCCAAAGTAACTGTTCCACGCGGACGAAGTCGCGGGCGTAGGCTATCATATTATATCCCTTAGTCGTCTTTTACGACATCCAAGGGTAAGATAGGGCTTGGTGAATTATATTCTTACTCCGTCACCACACGAAAAATTAAACAAAGTATCATACTATTTTCGTAAAACTAGTGGTCGGCATGTGGTCGAAATTCGACCATAATTCATTTTAATTAATTTTTCTGCTACACAATTTTCTTTAATTTTCATCATCATCATCGCAGCCCACATACGTCCCACTGTTGGGCTCGGGCCTCCTCCACAATGGGAGGGAATTTGACCTACTATACCATGCTGGTCAGACATGTTGGTATAGGGTTTCATTTCGAGTTTTCCTTCTCTTGCACAGATGTTATGTGCACATTATATCCCATAGTCGTCTTATACGACATCCACGGGCAAGATAGGGAGTGGTGAATTGTATTCTTACTCCGTCACCACACGGACATCTTTAATTTTATTTATGTATAATTGTAAATTGAGCAAGCTGTATTTCACTAATAAGTAATATATAAGCACAAATCTTTTTCCGTGTGGTGACGGAGTAAAAATACAATTCACCACTCCCTGTCTCGCCCGTGGATGTCGTATAAGACGACTATGGGATATAATATGCACATAACATCTGGAGAAGGAAAACTCGTAATGAAACCCTATACCAACATGTCTGACCAGCATGGTATAGTAGGTCAAATTCTCTCCCATTGTGGAGGAGGCCCGAGCCCAACAGTGGGATGTATGTGGGCTGCCATGATGATGATGATGATGAAGCACAAATCTTTAGTAGACGTTATCATCATAATTATGATTGTTTGACATTCAGTTCGACCAGAGATTTTAACCGTAAACAAAAGTGTATAAGCGTTGCTACGCAACACACTCACACAAACGCGTGTATGTGTGTAGCGATTGCGTTGTAGTATGTGTAATACCTTTTTTAATAAATTTAAAGCATTTCTAATGCATCATTATATGAAATTTCAGTTTTATGCACTTCTCCTCATTATATACGTTGATGTATATAATGAGGAGATGTGCCAAATTTCATACTTGTTCATCCACGTAATTTTCGTAAAAAGGGGTACAAAGTTTTTGCTTCACGTATTTATATAGAGATACTTTTTCCATGTAGAAAAAAGTATATATAATACAAAAGGGTGAAAATATATTCTATATAAGTATAGGAGAATACAAAAGAGTATATCAGTGAACAATTATATAATACAGACACGTAAAGATCAAAAAAGACTTGTATAACAATAAAATGTAAAACAAATTTCAAAGATGGAAAGCGGATTATTGAAATATAGAGAACTGACAACATTCATCAAGATTTTCGTAAACGATTTTTAAGGCAGGCACAACAACTGAATTGCTAATGAGGCTCTGCATTGGGCTCTTTGTTTCAGCATATTCATTACCTGCCTCCATCGCAGTTTGCTTATAAAAAGTATTCATTGTTTTCTGCCCAGCCCCTAGAGAGTAAACAAACAATATCTCTAACAATTTTGAGGTCAAGAGATTTCATCCGGTGAATATTCATTAGATAATAAAAAGAGAAAACATGCCTAATTATTAAAAATTACGTTACGAAAAATTTCAGTACTTTTCACTAAATATTGTGATAAAATTTCATCAGCTAGTATGATTAAGAGTTTAAAGAGATTTAATGAAGAAATGAGAGTTAGTATAAAGTATTGTGTATAATATAGTATAGTTAACTCGTAGTTGTGATCAAATTTGGTAACAGAGAATAAACACAAGGCTTTACTTCTAATAGCTACGAGTCAAGTTTTAGTTAGTAGCTTTTGTTTCGAATCTTATTACTATACTAAACTAATTTAATAGCCTACATCGCTTTGAATAATAGTGTTTTGTAACTGTTTTATTTTATATAATTACATTCATGTTTTCTGGTGGCTATTGTATAAGACGACTAAGGGTTATATAAAACCTGAGCAAGAGAAGTAATCATCTCGTCATCATCTCAGCCCATATAAGTCTTACTGTTGGAGTCGGGCCTCCTCCACACTAGTAGCGAAACTAACCTACTATACCTAGCTGGTCAGTCGAGTTTTTCTTTTCTTCCATAGATGTTATCTGAATATCATATACATTTTTTAGAGAACAGACTTTAGTATGATCACCTATACTGATCCATCTGGGGCGAAAAAGAGGACGTCGCGCGAATCCATAACCTGCCATATATAGTACTTATCATATGCCATGTGGGCCGGCGATCGGTAGGTACATATCCCTTAGTCATCTTTTATGATACCTACGGGCAAGCGGGGGTGGTGAATTGTATCTTTCTCCGCCACCGCACGAAAAGAACAGAATTAATATAAATCCAGTGTACAGTGGGCCAACTATCCCTCACATTAAATATACTTGTTCGTAGCTGTGAGAAAAGAAAAATAAAGTCTGATATGACAAACAAGGGGAGATAACAAAAAGTGACAACTAATAACTATGTATTATAAAAGAAATCAAGCATACTTTCAAAGCATATTTCGAGTTGGCAGCAGTTTATTTGGTAAAAAGTATACCCCAGTATTTCGATAGAACCAAATTTTGAAGATGCTAGTAAATAGAGTACAGTAAAAGAAAATTTTCTAAATATAAAGCACCTTGGCGTGAGTTTGTAGATCGGGTAAGTGTTGTTGAGTAAATCCTATCAAATATGTATAGGCAAATTCTAGCGGCAAGCGGTTTCCGCCCATGCAGCCTTTTGCATCGAAACCTAACGCATCATTGGTTAGTGTTATGTGGTACACGGTCTCTGCTCTTTTCATATTTTATGTTGGACTGTAAATGTGGGGTAGAAAAAATAGTTTTAAGATTATACAAAATTGTGGAATGGAAAATAAAATTTGCAGCATTTTAAGATATTTAATAAAAGCTTGTAAATAAAGATACCAATTGACATTGGTTTTACTATACAGAATGTGGCTTTAAAAACTTGTAATCCTCTTCAGTATTTACTTAACTTATGTTATTAGATTTATTGAATCACAAATACAAGTTTAAGGAAGGTTAGTGTCAAAACAAATATGCATCAATATCGCGCATAGAGTTCGCAACTCTGTATAAAGAATAAGTCCCAAAATTGTGAAATACTGCACTCATCTAAACCTATAATGATCAGTTTTAGAGAGATCTACTAAGAGGCTGGTGAATCTAATTATAATAAACTTTATCGGAGTCACAAACTATTGCCAGTCGATTTTTATGTGTCCTATAGGATAGATTTTGGTGAATACTTGTCATACATTATTCAATTCATTTCTCGTCGTTCTATCTGCAGACAATTAAATACATAGTTAGCACGCTTACCTTGTAAACATCACGTTTACTCAGGTAATCAAACGGTAGTCCGTGAGCGTTCACGCTTATTCGTATATATCTGCTCTCTACATTGCTCAAAGAGTAAACTAATTGCTTTGTTGCAATTGTTGTAATTGCTTTCTTATGAATGAAATATTTTAGGGACTCAGTTTCTTATTTAATTATAATTCAGCTTGTTTATAAAGTAAGATTGAATACGTTATATATATAAAGCAATTTATGATCACATTGTTATAATAAATCATCATTATAATCTAGTCTATACAAGTCCTATTGTTGGGCTCGACCCACATATATAATGGGAGGGCAATTGACCTACTATACCATGCTGGTCAGACGGGTTGGTATAGGGTTCTATTTCCAGTTTTCCTTCCCTTATAGAGATGTTATTTGCATATTTAATTCCTTAGTCGTCATTATGACAACCACGAGCAAGAGAAGGAGTGGTTAATTGTATTCCTACTCTGTAACCACACGAATTTCTATTATAATTAATAATGGATGGTAATTCATCAAATGTGATTTACAGTAAATGTTAGATTGTATCACATAATAAAGTATGCGTTTGTAATAGTTATTTTTTCATAAATATGTGATATTTTTCATAGATGTGAGCGTAACGGCCGCTTTTCACTGTATTCAAATGAAATACAAATAAAAAATCCCTAACTTATACAATCAGTACCTAAAATAATAATCACCATTTGCCCATTTCAAAAATGGAAAAAATAATATAGCCCATTTGAGCGGCGCGCACGTCCCGACTGTACAGGACGGTTCATCTAATATTGATGGTATACCGTGAAACTGTAGGGACTATCGCTCGCCTTTTGACTATAAACTGTACGCTATGGGGCATGCATGGTGTACAGAGTCAACATCCTACATGGTTTGGCTTATCCCCAAGGGTCAACCTATTGAATCTTGTAAAATATGGTTGTAAATATAAATAAGAAATACATAATCATTTGAAGAAAAAAATCTATGGCTTATACATCATTTAAGTAATCACATTAATAACATTTTTTTAATTGGTGGTCAGATCTAGGGCAACCTACCTCAAAGTATATAGTAGTACATACAATTCGTCGGCAGTATAAAGCTTATTCCTCGCAACTGGTATAGATTGTGTGGCCATTATTGAAATAAAACTATTTTTATCGATTTTCTCGCGTTTATATTGGATTTTAAACTTTGCAACCGAGTCCTCCTGACTTATCCTTTCGTAACTATGAGCGCATTAAAGTGTTCAAGACGTCCGGAAATTAAAAATCAAATACAAACGCGATAATCCATAAAATAGTTTTATTTCAATGCGTAATGCTCTCATACCTATACATCAAAAACTATTATGCCATTCTTGTTTCAGCAAGGTTACGCTCATAGTCGTAACGTAGTAAGTATATAATTTAACATATCTTGTACGTGGGTAATGTAAAAAACAAATAAGGGATACATAATAATAACATTTGTCCAAGAGAAAGATAACTCGAAATAAAAACTTACTAACACGCTTTTGGGCGGCGTAGGCGCGGCGCGGGCGCGAGTGATCGGATTTATTTAGATATTAATAAAAAACAATAATTAAATAATGTAAAATATATAAAAAATTACAAAAAGAGGATAATAATAACACCGAGATTCGAACCGACGCTGTTTGATTGCCAAAACAAAACAAAAACAGAACTGGACAACTTCCCAACTGAGCTATCGTAACTCATGACGTTGACAACGAAATTTGAATTCATATTCTTTTAAAATTTAATGTCATTATTTTGTTTTGCTAAAACCTCGACAAAACAACATTTTCCATAAATAAAACCTAGCTAGATCGATTTTTTGGACCCGAAACCTCTGGTATGCCAAGTTTCATCAAAATCGTTGGAGCCCTTGCCGAGATCCTGAATATGTATATATATATATACAAGAATTTTCCGTGTGGTGACGGAGTAAGAATACAATTCACCACTCCCTGTCTTGCCCGTGGGTGTCGTAAAAGACGACTATGGGATATAATATGCACATAACATCTGTGCAAGAGAAGGAAAACTTGAAATGAAACCCTATACCAACGTGTCTGACAAGCATGATATAGTAGGTCGATTTCTCTCCCATCGTTGAGGAGGCCTGAGCCCAACAGTGGGACGTATGTGGGCTGCGATGATGATACAAGAATTGCTCGTTTAAAGATATAAGATTATGAAGGAGGAGCCCAGCAATTGGACGTATAAGAAATGAAATTATTATTATTATTATTTTTTTGGGGTGGGTTGCGGTCGGCGCGCTCCTCCCACCACTCCGTCCAGGGCGACAGAGGGGCGTAAGCACGCAACTCCCGCAACCCACCCACGATGCACGTCGCCTTCGTCGTAGGGGCGACCACCGGAGCAGGGTTACTTGTCATCAGTGGTCGGCCCGACGGAATACCCCCTACTTGGGGTACCCTCCCATTGACCGACGTCCCCCCCTCGCGGAGGACGTCGGTCTTTCTTCACGCAAGAAATGAAATTATGATGACGATTTGTATTTTTTAGGGTTAGGATTGTTTTTAATAACTAAATTGTAGCATTTGAAATGAATATGTTTATCTTTTCAGAACACAAAAGTCAATTTTAAAAGGCATATAATTATTTAACAACATACAAAGAACATAAGCATTTTAATCCTACAAGCCGAAGGGCTCAACTGAATTAAAGCTTGCTCAACCTATGCAAATAACCGAGCACAAATATAGAACAGTTAACGTGCATGAAATTGTTCGTTCACAATACAAATTTACGTCTATTATAGGTAGAAATTGAACTATGTTATTCGGATAAACTACAACCGAATGACGTGGCATGTCGTTGCATAAAATTTTACCAATATTATCAGCAAAGTTGATTACACTTTTCCATCTAGTAACGGAGTAGTGTATTCCACACTAGACTTTGAAGCTGATGAAAGCAACTTGACAAATTAAATACATTTTTTCGTTAGATTCAATCGGCTTAAAAGTCCCACATAAATTTTGTGTATTTTTATTATTTATATCCCTCTTTTTTGGTGAGCTAAGATTTGTATGCACGCCATCTGTTCCGACTCTATAACCCGCGTATTCCCTTACATTCGTCATTGGGTTGACTGCTGGTATCGAATCCTTGACATCCGTGGCCAGCCCAAAAAAAAGTCTCTGCAGAAGTAAGTAAAAATGTAAACATAATTGTTCACACAATCCTTAGTAAATGTAATGTGTGGTAACAAGTACGTTTATTGCCTTTACTTAGAGGGAGTGCAGAAAGAGAGCAGAGAGAGCGGCAGTTCCAACTTTGCCTGCAGCCTGGAACTGAAAATTATATCAAAAACCAAAATGTGCAGAACTACTACGAATGTGCGAATCTACATCATTGCTCTGCCCAGGAATCAAATTCAGGTCTTTAAAGATTATAAAACATATAATACATGAAGACCAGATTAATTAAGAACTTCAAAATTTTAATTTTTACAATTTTATATATCATTTGATGATTGATTAGTAGGCAACCTAATGGTATGTGAAAACTGCCGCCTAAGTGCAATATCAAGGACATAGCTAAGTAACTGCTCACTTTAAGGTAAGTTTTGGACCTATTTATGGTATTTACTACTGTAGATCACGAATTTTACTCAAGTTTTTCGAAACAAAAATTGCAGCTTTGTTAAATTGATACAAACATATTAATGTTACACCACTATCTGCCTTGCGACTGAATTTTTTTATAAAGAAAAGTATACAATATTATATAAGCAATTAGAGATTTTCACATAAGTAGGTTTGTTAGAAATAAGCATTAGTAGCGGTAATTGTGAGAGAAAACGTATCCCTAACAGAACCACCACTAAGTAAATCCCCTGGGTAATAACATGTCTGGTTTAATGGTCGTTATAATGAGCTAGTGCTCTGTGAAAGGTACGCGTTGAACAAAATTATGAGAAACTTTTCATAAATAATATAGATTGAAGGGCCGCAGTTGTTCATCTTACTTCTTTTATTTTATTGGAAAGCTACCAAAATATAGTACATAAATTATTACAATCTTCAATAGATAATTTATTTCTAGTATAAAAACATACCTTTGAGAAAATAAGATAATTCGGTATTGAAGTAAAACGTAGAAATCATATTTACACATCACAGAAGGGTAACAGAAGAGTAATTAATCTACTATACCACGCTGGTTAAACGAGTTGTTATAGGATTTTATTCTAATTTTCTTCTTCTTGCATAGTTTTTATATGCATATTGTATCCCATAGTAGTCTTTTACGATACCCACGGGCAAGCAGGGGGTGGTCAATTGTATTTTTAATTTGTCACCACACGGCAAATAAATTCTATGTATTCATAGCAAGGATAACAATACATTAGCGTCAAATATTGGATAATATAGTGCAGGAATTATACCGTAATTGCAACGCTCGGAAGGGTGGATTAGCTATCGCAGTTGGTGTTATAAGTTTACCAGGAGTGTTCCAATGTTCATGACATTATGACAGGTTAAAGTGAGTCTTTACATGCGGTGTCAACCCTTAATTTGCTGTGGTAATTGTAAAACTAATAGATAAGTAGTATACCCAAATTTAGACAGATGTCGTAGTGTTCTATGTAGCGTCATTGCACGCGGTTGACATTTTTATATGCTTTCGTGTTCGTGAATTATATTTCTCTCTCGCGACACAAGCTCTGATTTCTTAATGCAGGAGGTTATTTTGAAAAAATATGAAATACGTGTTATTAGTACTTCAAAATTGTCATGAAAAAGTTGAAGTAAAATATTATTAAAGTAATAAGTGAAGCCATATCGCTCGACGAACCGTTAACCTTGGGGGAGAAAGGTTCTCGAGTGGCGACTGCATATCGGACGACTCAGTGTAGGAGTCCCCTACTAGATGGACCGACGACCTGGTAAAAGTTCCTGAGCGTTGTTGAATGCAGGTGGCACAGGACCGCACTTTGTGGCGTAACATGAGGGAGGCCTACGTCCGGCAGTGTACGGCGATAGGCTGAAATGATGATGACGATTAATTGAAGCGAAACTGTTTTTATGAATTTTATCGCATTTGTATCTGATTTGTATTTTACGTTGCCAACATTTTTGGTCTTCATAGTCACTGAAAGACTAGAGACGGGAGTCTTCTCATACGTACTTATTTTCCACAAGACATATTGCAATAGTTTTATGACTGGCCGCCTACCTGACGTCAACACTCTTTGGAAATGTGTGTGAAATTATTGATCAGATGCCTCAGACGGCATCAGACGGAATTGGCCCAAAGTCGATGCGAGGTCCTTAATCGTCTTTTATGACAGCTACGAGCAATTTTAGGGTTGTTAGTATTTATGCCGCAACCATACAGCACCTTTCGTAACTATGAACGTTAAAAATGCTTTTATTTCATATATTATATAATATTCGCGTAAACTTTTTAGACCGTTATTTTAGAAGCCTAAAAAAACTGCGAGCCAAAATCGAGGTCCTCAAGTTTATTTACGTTACAATTTCATAGTATATTATGTGGATAAAGTAAGGGAACGATGTAATATTTATAATTACATGTAAATAAATTCACGTTTAGCTACGAAATACGTGCCTACGTCAAAATTGAGATGTGGGTCGTCTTTGCCTCTCCGAGTATTAGTAAGCTACAAAATGGATTAAGTCTCCTCATGAGAGGGATTTAATTAATAGGAAATTAGAATATGTACGTACGTAACAGCTAAAAAATATATTTATATATGTTTTAATGCTTTCCTGTCAACTAAATTAAAGGGTTTATTTAATTATGGTTAGACGGACTGACAGTTTTGCGTGTAAATCCCACCCATACGGATGTTTCTTAAATTAATGTAATTGACAACAGTAATTATATCAATTTTACTCTCTTTTATGTTTATGGAATTATGTTTTGAATTTTACTATCCCTACTTGATTCGCTATTCCATACGGACTCCATTAATATTGTCTTTTATTCATTTGGGTTATGAGAATTTGGTACTAAGCTATGATTATTTCGTAGCAGTACGGACATTTGAATTATAAATAAGAAAGAAATAGAGCAAGTTCTTGATTCTAAGCTATCGTATGATGAAGGAGTCAGAATATAGTACACCACCCATATCTTATTCGTAAGTGTAGTAAAAGTTAAGTAATGTATATAATATGCATATATAATCTATGCAAGAGAAGTTAAACTCGAAATAAAACTATTCCAACCCGTCTGCTCAGGTATATACTACGTCATTTTTCATGCAATTATGGAGGAGATGGAACACATATGAGCAGATAATCATCTCATTATTCTAGATTAATTAATTAAATATTTTTAATACGCAATGAACTAAATAATAATACTGGTAGATAATTTATTTTTTATCATCATCACAGCTCATATACGTCTCATTATTGGCCTTAAGCCTCCTCCATAATGGGAGGGAAATTCACCTACTATACCATGTTGGTTGGACGTGTTGGTTTAGGGTTTTATTTCGAGTTTCCTTCCCTTTCATTAATGTTATCTACATATTACATTCCCTTAGTTGATTTTTATGACACCCATTGGCACCCAAAGGAGGGTGGTAAATTGTATTCTTACTCCGTCACCACACAAAGAGATTACTTTTATTTTCATGTAATTATTTATGACAACGCTCGAGTTTCCTTTTGAGTAAATTGTATGATACAGCAAGAATTTATAATAGGTATCTATCATTGTAACTTTGCATCTGAAATACAAATGTAACACGACGTTTTTTATGCATGTAAATGTAGCATTTTTATTTCAGTTGTGTTATATTTATTAATATTACTTTTGATATCATGTCAAATTTAGATGCTAACCACGATTCATTCTATTTCTGTATTGTACTAGTTATATTATAGATTGATATTTTAGGAGCGCAGCCTCGATGAGGAGATCCGCCGCCGGCGACTGGGGCGGCGTAGGCGCAACTATCTGCGCCTCATGCTGCCCTAGCCGAGGCCGCGGGTGATGTGACCGGGGATTAGTCCGTCACCCGCTGAGAGGCCGACCGCGTGAGGAAAGACCGACGTCCTCCCCGAGGGGGGGACGTCGGTCGATGGGAGGGTATCCCACGTAGGGGGTATTCCGTCGGGCCGACCACTGACGACAAGTAAACCTGCTCCGGTGGTCGGCCCAACGACGAAGGCGAGGTGGTTTTCGGGTGGGTTGCGGGAGTTGCGTGCTTAAGCTCCTCTGTCGCCCCGGACGGAGTGGTGCGGAGGCGCGCCGACCGCAGCCCACCCGCAAATAAAAACAAAAAAAAAAAAAATAGATTGATATTTTAGGGAGTCTCCATAGTTTCAAGTATTTATCTCTCAAAGGATATAACTCTAAATATATGAATAGAAATAGTGCTAAAGTTTTAAATGATACTTCTTATGGAAGAACGAGCCTATGACTATAGAATTTCTTAATGGAAACCACCTGAATCTTGCTCCTATATCTTTGTCTTTTTTTTTCTTGGGACTAATCCCACCACACATTCCCACCACTGTAACTCCTGTAAGCCAGGATCCACAATGGTCTCCGTATAAGACACTGAGGTTTGACTCTCAGGAAGTCCCGGGAATCGCTTTTAATTGTCTTGGGACCCGCAACAAATTTAATTAGAAAAGAAAACAGGAGGAGTTGGAAAGATTCCACTTCCCTCCTATGCAAAGCGGGAGACATGAAGCAAAGTTGGCTGATAAGCCAATAAATAAGAGTTTGTACAACTACGTGAAACCCAGCGGTACAGCACCACGGATTGGACAAAGCTTAATGGACCTATTTGTGAGCTTTAGGTTTGATTACAGTAATAGGTATGGCAAAAGCGCCTAAACGCACGGAAATTTTTCTGTAGGACCAGGCCGAGGTAACATACTGACTCCTTCTTTTTAACTACAGTGTTGTTAAATTTTATACGGGGGCTCGACTGTAAATTACCTTTCAGTAAAAGATGATACGTTTTGTGGGGGGCGAAAGTAAATCGATTTTGTATGCCCCATTTTTGTATTGAGTTGAGACATATATCCGCCAATTTCTCCAGTCCGTCTCTAGTGTTTGACTGTATAAGTAGGAGACCGTCGTCAGCATAGCCAATCAATGAGCAATTTTGCGGTAGAGGTAGCTCAAGAAGGTCATCAAACCCTAGATTCCACAAGTATGGGCTTAACACTGATCCTTGGGGACAGCCCAACGTCAGTGATTTAGACACGGCATGGTGACCGAGTTTCAGTGTGGTTGAACCTTGTAGAAAGTATGACTGTACGAGTTGGTAGATGTTCCTAAAGCATCCACGAGCCTTCAGTTTAAGAAGTAGCATCGGCCACCATGCGTTATCAAAAGCACCTGAGATATCTAGAAAAATACCTAGTATATATTTAAAATCTGATAGGGAAACAATTTTTCTAACGGCAATGATCGCGTCGACAGTCGATTTCCCCGGGGTAAATCCAAACTGACTACGATTGAATGTGGGGCCACCCGGTAACAAACGGGGAACAATCAGACGTTCTAAGAGTTTTCCTAGTGACAGCAGTAGAGTAATTGGTCGATATGACTTCGGGTCGTCTGGTGGCTTATCACCGTGTTTCGGTATTATACGTATAAACCCGCGACGCCATAGCCGAGGAAAGATGCCTTTCGCTATACAACGATTGAAAACTAGTAACATTGAGTCGGCTGACGTTCGACAAGCTTCTTTAATCATTTTATTAGAAATTTTATCTTCACCGGCTGCTTTGTTTAGAGGAAGGGCTTTTACGGTATTTAAAAGTTCAGTTAGAGAGGGAAGGTCAGACATAGGAGATAGAGGTGGCAAAGTGGCCCACGCTCTTATTTGCGTATGATGTTCGCTATCAGCTGTTACGTTATCGTCCGGTATTAAAGTATTTATTAGAGCTTCTGTGGTCTCCTCTACACCCGTGGTGTGTTTATTATCTATTTTGATATTTTGTATATAAGCTAGGTCAACTGATCGATTGGCTTTAAATTCGTGATATAATGGAGACCACGGGCCTTCATTTTCCAGTTTTTTTACTACCCTGTTTAATAACGCATCTTTAGACCTTTCCACCGCAATCCGGTAGTAAGACCTTGCAGTTCTGAGTGCAAGTGAGGACTCATCAAACGTTACTCCCGTTACACATGACTTTTTAAGTTTGTTAAATTTTCTACGTGCTCTTCGAAAGCGTCTGCGAAGTTCGGCCAGTTTATTGTTCCACCAGTCGCACCTTCTGGTGTTAGGGATAGATATGCGACCTAGGGCTATGTCAGCACAGTATATCATAGAATGTGACATTATCTCAGCGCTTTCTTCCGCGTTTAATTCTTCGCGAGTGAAATGCCCGGCACACGAGAAAAATAACGAACTAAAGAATTCACAGTTTGCTCCCTTACTTTTATATCTATAATTGTAACTCTGACTGGGAGGATCTTGTATCAGTCTCGGTTTAAATTCGTACACGATCAGGCGGTGATCACTACACGACGCGTCTGGGAGGACGCGCCACCTATCCAAGTGGACGTCCACGCTTGATAGCGTGACGTCAATAGAAGATTCGCCCAAAGGGCTGCAAAAAGTTGGTGGTGCATCAGGTGTATTATGGATGGACAGGTTCATCTCGGCGATGAAATCTTCTATCGCACACCGACGATCAGTATCGGTGTATCTAATCTTGCCATACCACAGAGTAGATGACGCGTTTACGTCAGCACCTACTATCGTTTTACGGCCCGTAAGAGACCGCAAGACATGACGGAGATGGTTTAAGTGTGAGGTGACAGGGTCTGAGTATTGAAAATAGCAGCTCACAACGTAAACCCTACAGGATGGGGATGTAACCTCCGCGACAGCACAGTGTGATGTCATTAGATTTTGTAACGATGTGACTGTAAATTTAGAATTTGATACATATATTCCGGCGCGTGCTTTGTTATCTATAATTGCACAACCCTACTGCGCAAGCGAGCATTCTGGTATTGCTCTTGAATAAGTACTATGTCCAAATTATTTTCCATAACAAGACGGTCTAATTCTGATGTAGCCACTCTATCATTGTGAAGATTTAGCTGTCCTATGTTTAAGCTATCCATTTTTAATAGTTAGTGTTTAAGACTAGTTGTTCCAGCTTAAATTTGTAGGTGGGACAGTCCGACGCGCCGCAGGGGTGATCGTAAGGTTTCTTAAAACGCTTACAAGAGGCACATTTTGGTTTAAAATCAGGTGTTTCCTTATTTGTGCAGGACTTTGTTATATGTCCTTCCGTACAGTGACCGCATGTGGGTGTTTTTTCATTGCAGTATTTAGCGACGTGACCATACTGTTGACAGTTCGCGCAACGTACAATTTCAAGGTCGTCATAAAAACGGCAGCTAGCCCAATCTATAAAAACTTTATCTTTGGTGCTTAACAAATGGGTACGTACTTCTGGGTCGAGTTCTATGCCTATCCACTTGCGACCGTTCTGCAATTTTCGACTGCGAATAATTTTAGTGGCTTTAATAAAGTCGTCCTCTTTAATAGATATTTCGTCTTTAATATTTTGTCGATAGAGAGCGACTAGGAACGCATTGTCTTCCATAGAGATGGGGACGTCCTTAATTAGTAAGCGCGGTCGTCGACCTTTCGGTTTTTCTAGACGTAAACCCGCAGCCTTAATGGCGTCTACAGATTCCAATTTTTTAATCTGCTTTTCGTTAGTGACTCGCAGAACTACACCTGCTTTCGCGGCTTTTTTAACGCCTACTATTTGAAAGCCATCGTCAACTGGCTTAATCGCGCTCAATAACGCTTTCTTTGTGGCAGACGACGACGCGTAATCGGCTGAACGTTCAGCGGTCGGATAAGCGATAACGCAGGGAGCGCGTGACGTTCGCACCTCAACACTTGGCACAACCTTTGGTAGCTTAAGTTTTTCAGCGTAAGATAGTTTATGAATATTTGACGGCGGTTGGGTTTTAGTATGGTTGTTGGCGGTTGGGTTTCAAGGCTAAAAGAGATACAATGGTAGTAACACGTTGAGTGTAATCCATTATCGTTGTTTTGTTCGCGATGTTCATGCGAGAACCTTGATCGTTGACGATATCGTTAATTTTCGATAAAAATAACGATGCCTCCGTGACGAGATCGCAATAGTCGGCCTGTCTAGCATCGCTAATATTAAGGGATGGAGAATTTTTTGCACTATTCTCCTGTTGAAGCCTAATTTCGGGTGTAACGTAGGCAGGCGATGGCTGGGTATAGAGCGCACGCCTGCTGTTGGCAGCGGGAGGTGACCGCGGTGTCAGCTGACTGAGGCGAAAACTTCTTCCCCGCGATCAGGAGGTTCAGTGTCCGTATAATATTTCGACATTTTATAATGAAATAAAAGTACTCAACGAATGTAAACAAAGTAACAATCAACGAATAAAAATTATTTTGTTCGTAAAGTGACTTGTCACTACCCACTACTTAATAAAAGTTAAAGACTTACCGATTTAAGCTGGATTTTAGAATAAATAAGCACAAATACTTATCGTAATGAACGTAAACACGCACTAAACACAATAAAACACAATTAGAAACAACGCACGAGCCGATAGTTAATCCTTAAAAGGACAAAAACTATTTTTATTATACGCGCTAACTGAATTCGCACTGCATCGAGCGGAGGGGAGGAGGGAAGTGTCTTATGATGATCTTTGTCTTACGAAAAGAAGAAATCTGCAATATATTAACAATCAATTGTGATATATAACTTATTTCAATTGAGTATTAAAAATCTTTTTTAATTTACGAAATACCGCACTTTGATTCTAAACTATAATAACTTTTCAAGATTTGAATTGAAACTATGGACTTTAATTCATACTTAACTATTGAATGGCTGCAAATAAAAGTCCGAATCGTAACTCTTTAATATGACAAATTTTAACCAATAATAAAAGATTTAAGTGCACGAACCGAAGCACTCTCTCGATTGCCAATTGGTGAGATAGCCAATCGCCTGTTATGACTTGTGTACAATTGTGAATTCAGACCACTGCACTGCTCTAACGTACGATTTATAAATTATACTTATGTTAACGTTAAAAAATAAATAATTGTCTAAACGGGTATTTATTCCATAACCATTATAAAAAATAAAGAAATAGAAAATAGAGATATATGTACATACAAGGTATGGTTATCCTAATGTATTTTGAGTTTGTTTATTTGTTACGTTTTCGTGTTTAAACTACACGAAACTTTGTCGTGAAATTATGCAAATATGTACATTTTAAAGGATAGAAGTAGCTATATTATATGGAAGGAACGTATAGGACTAATTTTGAAAGTTACGCCAATGATGGTAAAGTTAAAAAGTGGCCGCCTCACGCGGTATGGCCATGTTATAAGGTGAGTTAAAAGTAATATTGTGAGAGAAGTTTTTAGTATGAATGTTGACAGTTTTAGTGATTATTATTTTCTTTTTTTTTGAGCTATGGCTGAACGCATGTCCTTCGTTATATTCGAGGTGACGGGTTGATGAAAGTACGGCGCGCCGCCCCATAGCCCGCCGTATTCCCTCCCTTTGGCCACTGGGCCGACCACTGCTACCGAGTTTCTTGACGTCCGTGGCGATCCCTCCGCCGGGGCGTCGCCCTCGCACGGTCAGCCTCTATGCAAATGATGGACTATTTCCAGTCACCTGCAGCCTCGGCTAACGAAAATAAGCTCTACCTGGTGATTAATCTATACAAAACAAGTTTAGACACAACTCTGTTTTACAGCTATTAACCCCTTCCCGTGTAGGGACTGAAATACAAATACAATTCACTACCTCCTCTCTTGCCTGTGGATGTCGATTAAGGGATATAGTAATATGCGTATAACATCTATGCAAGAAAAGAAAACTTGCAACAAAATCCTATGCAAACACGTCTAACTAGTGTTGTATATAGTAGGCTCGAGGCCAATAGTGGAACGTGTATGGGCTGAGATGATGAGGACTGCTGTTAATAATTTTATTTAAAATATCATTGTTTACTGCGTGAGTAACGAAAATTAAATAATTACTGAAAAGCTGCATTCACGAAATATTTGTGAAGATACACTAGTATAGACGCTATCAAACTCTCATGTCCTGCAAACTAACCTGCCTTTAACTAGATTATCTAGTTTAAGATGGAGATAAAATTATCTGGAAGCGGCAGTTAACATAAAATATATTTGGAATATCTGACTCTTTATATATATAACTAGCAATCCGCCCTCGCTTCGCTTCGGTTATAGGTTATAGTGGTTTTACCTGCGTAGTTCCCGTTCCCGTGGGAATACCGGGATAAAATATAGCCTAGTTTACGCCCTGATATTATAGCTTTCCATTGGTGAAAGAATTTTTGAAATCAGTCCAGCCGTTTTGAAGATTACCCGGAACAAACAGACAGACAGACAGACAGACAGACAGACAAAAGTTTTTTAATTGCTATTTTAGGCATAGGTGTCGTGCAAATAACCGTGTGAGCATGAAAAAAGCCTATTATTTAGACATTACAAACAGACACTCCAATTTTATTTATTGGTATAGATTAGTCTGTGGGTGTTAAATGGCTAAGCTTACTTCGATGAAATTGTGTGTATGTGTTCAGATGAATTCCAGGATTTTTTTGTTTATATTAATACTAGTTTCCGTAGGTGGCATTGTGATGAATTTCAAGATATTACATTTTATTTTTATATGTACAGAAGAGGGTCTATTGGATCAGCTAGCATATGTATGTGTGTTTGTCACTTAACTCCTCTTAAGTGGCTAGATTGATTTGGATGGAAATTTACGTGTGTATTTCAATAAGTTCTTGGATGGTTCGAAAACACAATTGGACCTAATAGACATTCTTTTTTAAAACGATAATAATAATTATTGAAGTTATATTTCTATTGGCGCGTTAGGGAAAATGATAAAAGTAAATGTCTACAATGCACATCGTCACGAAAAAAAAATTAGCTAGTCATCAGTTTTTATGATGCGTGCGCACACCATCACAAATGTCAACTAGATAATGCGTTATAACAAAACTTTCAATGTATTAAATCCCTTATTTTCTATTATTAATGTCACTTTTTCTACAAACGTTGGATAACGCGGAAAATAAATATTTTAGAATGATTTTTAACTCGTTACGCCAAAGAAGTAAAATTTCTTACGTATGTATGTACCTACGTAACTTATACGTACATAACACATACATACGTTTTTTTAGATTTTGAGTTGTATGTTAGTCTTGAGACCACAATACTATGAAAAGAAGATCGTTTCATTTCGATCGCATTAAATTTTATCTAGAGTTGTTATATTATTGCTTAGATTAACACTGATTGTGGAGTCAAACCTAAAATATTTTAGCGTAATAATCATTATAAAGCTATGATGACTTAAATTTCTTAAAGTTTACTTTATACATCAGAAATAATGTAAGGTTGTCATAATACTTTGAATCATCTCCTTTATTACTCGTCGTAAAGTAGAAAACAAATTTAGACAATTACTCAAGTAGATAAAGTTTATAGATGTAATTAATCATTTTTGACATTTTGCAGGGGGAGTTGATTACGAAGGTTGTGGGATAAATTATTCATAATGTTTATAATATTATTTGCTGTTTAAATTTTAACATATAATAAACAATTGTTATTTGCTTTTAAGTTAATAGTTTTTGTAAGTTCATTCCATTTCAGCTCATATACGTCTTTTTACTGGGCTCAAACATCCTAGACATTGAAAGTGAAATAGATCTACTATACCACGCTATTCAGATGGTTTATGGTTTAGAAATCACAAGAAGAAACAATAAAATAAGATGATTTCTAGATAAAACTCTTATCTAAGCTCTATATTCTCTTATTTATTGACTGACCAGCCAATATTTGCTTCCCGAATTATATAGCAGGAAACACTTCTTCTTTATCTTTTTAATCAAATTCTTTGAGGATTCCAAGACAGTTAACATCGTTGATCGGGATTTCCTGAGAATTAAATCTCGGTGTCAGCTATAGAAACTACTATGAATCCTGGCTTAGCAGTGTTATCAGGACGCGAATGTGTGTTTATCAGAGCAATTTTAGTTTAATTTTACTCTCATTATAGGTGAGTGAACGTATCCTAATTTCGCCTATCGATCTTTAGTTCCAGGTAAATGAAGTTGAGCTTATTACCATAAACCGAGCAGACATCCAAGCTTCGACTTTATTTACATTGGGACTATTTGTACTATGTGGGGATCGTGGTGGGGAGTTTGAGGTCAGTTTTTCGTAAATTAATTTTTCTCAAAAATTATCCACCCGATTTCCTGGAAATTCTCACTGGATGTACAGTATTAGTTGCTTAACCTACTTTTATTCTTAAATCCGGGGGGTGCAGATCGTTCCACGGAGCTGCGGGGGTGTGAAGTGCTCGAACTATCTTTTTGCCTTCTCTCCTCAATTTCTCGGCTTCTATTGGTGCTAGGACGAAGCTTGAGGTGCCTCCGGGCTCGTGGTAGTACGGTCCTCCCCAGAGGAGGGTCGAGGTGAACGCCAGAGGACAAATTAGGTGACCTCGTAGCCACATACTTTTCTGTTTTTCGGTTGTAACTATTTGAATATTGTACTAAATATTCTGGAAATCACTGTGGGGTGCGGGGGACGATTCCCCATACGACTGCAGTTGCCGTTACACAAATGTCCGCTGGAAATCTCGCGCTGCGTGCACTTTTGTGTTTTATCACTTGTTGAAAGTACCCGCGAATTCGGTTTTTCAGTGATCCTTCGATCTTAGGTTTCACGCACTTGGTTTTTCTCACTCGCGTAGAGGCTACACTCGCGCGTTTTTTGATACTAATTTCGAGGTGTTCTGTGAACTTTTTCTAATTAACTAAAAATTTTTTGTACGGAGCGGCTTAAAATCGTGACACTCGCGACCACTGCTGGCGCGTTAAGATAAAAATTATAAGAGTAATTTTTTTTACGATGCGCGTGCTCACCGTCACAAATAAACCGACACTCTGAAGATAGCTAGCTAACATTTTTTACGATGTGCATGCACACCGTCACAAATGTCAACTAGATAATGCGTTACAATAAAACTTTCAGTGTATTAAATCTTATTACGTCAACGAAATATAACTGTTTACGTGCATATATAACTTATGTGTATATTTTCATTACTCACATTTTTTTTTATATCTCTAACCAGAACTTCAATCTACGATTGTAGCAGTGTTACTTACTTAATACTGTAATATAGTGTCCGACCGAAGCTGGTTTTTACGACCGAAACCGAAAACGAAACCAAATTTCGGCAACGGTCTCAGTTTCGGCCGAAACCGAAACCGAAATTTTCTTATAAGGATCATGTTTTCAGAGAAAAGTAAAGAAAATGTATTATAATCAGTCAGTTTTAATTTTTTTTCTTTAAATCACATAGGTAGCTTTAATACTTATTTATTTATGCACTATAGTAAATACCATGTACCTAACTAATGTTTGTTTACATATAGCATTAGCGAAAGGGTTAAATTAAATTAACCACAAAATGTTTAGATTTTTAATTTTTTATGGTAAACTTGATTCTACTATAATCTAGGTACTCCTTTGTTATATTAAATTACTTTTCGAGGTACTCTTATATTATATCACATGATAAAACTTACCGAATTCAAAACATAACACACGAAAACTCACAACAAACAAAATGCACTGCATACAAACAGGTTACGACATAATTACGCACGTGGACGCGGCCAAATGTCATCGTCGCTTGGATGTCATTTACCGCGCCGAACACACCCGAGCACAGCGCGGAAACTCCCGAATGCAGTTTCGGTTTCGGTCGTAGTTTCGGCACGTTTGCTGCCGAAACCGAAACATAACCGAAACTCGTTTTTTTGCCGAAACTCGACCGAAACCGAAACCGAACATTCGGTCGGACACTACTGTAATATGAAGATTAACGAGTAACAGGAATAAAGTAGAATACCTTATTCCTCATACTCGTTGTTATGAATCTGCATGTTTAGATATTATCTAGTGTATCTTTAGTTCAGCGTCAGAAGCAGATGTCGTATGTCGTAGCGTACTCATTCAATAATCTGATTCAATTTCGAGTGAAGGTACAGTTTCATGCTTACTGCCGTCTTATTTAATATTCCATTTCTGTGTTCGCTCACCCATAAACTTGTATTTTGGGTAAATACTTTATCAAAGACATGATTCAGCAAAAGTACCAAGCAAGAATACAATATATATAAAATCAAACAACCTCATTCGATCAAATAAAGTTACAAGCACCTTTGTTGTTTTATATGCACTAGATTCGTTATTTCTAAGAGTATAATGTCTTTAGGGAAACGTATAACTAAAGTTATTAATAATAGCATTATAGGCAACTACTATGTCGAATTCATCAATTCATTAAGTCCTTCTGTTGGGCTCAGAACTCCTCCATAATGGGAGGGAAATTAACCTACTATTCCTCGTTGCTAGCAAGCATTAATGGAACCTGCACATATCCCTTAGTCGTCTTTTGAGACACCCACGGACGAGAGAGGGAGTGATTAATTGTATTCAATTGTGTCCAAATTAATCGGTTTTAATTTGTTTTATAGTATTACGACTTTTTCAAAAAAAATGTAAATAAGGACGTTGTAAATAAAACTAAGTTCCTGATTTTAAATAAACGTACTTTACGATTTTATGGCGTTCATGGTAAAGTAGTTTTATTTAAAATGCTACTCGCGTAAACATCGGAAATCATTATTTTACGGATTTCATTGCATTTGTATTGGAATTTTGATTGCCCAATGTTTCAAACACTTTGTAGCGGTCATGGTGACTGCAGTATGCCGTAAGCAGTTATTGTATAGATTCCACCCACAATAACATAATTAAAGATTATTTTATGAATCAAAAACCTTTTAGGAAGATAAAGTAAGCCGCCCTTTAAAAGTAATAATAATTTAGCATCATGCTCTCGGAATTTTCTTGCCGGATCATTCTCAGTGTAATCGTATGCCGACCCGGTGTTAGTATATTATTTTTGTTAGGTTTCAATTAATAAAGTGACAATAATTACTACAAATTTTAATGTTTAATAATTACTAATCATAAACAACATATTTTTTCCATCTTTATATATATATTTCTTGTGTACGTGTGTATGTCACTAAACTCCTCCTAAACGGCTAGACCGACGTTGATGAAATTTTCTGTGTATCTTTGAGGGAATTTGAGAATGGTTTAGATTCACAATTGGACCCAGTAGGTGGCACTGCTGAAAATTCATTTTATTTTATTTGAACAGAACAACGTCTGTTGGGTCAGCTAGTATATCTATACCAATAAATAAAATTGGAGTGTCTGTTTGTAATGTCAAAATAATAGGCTTTTTTCATGCTCACACGGTTATTTGCACGACACCTATGCCTAAAATAGCAATTAAAAAATTTTTGTCTGTCTGTCTGTCTGTCTGTCTGTTTGTTCCGGGTAATCTTCAAAACGGCTGGACCGATTTCAAAAATTCTTTCACCAATGGAAAGCTATAATTACAGGGCGTAAACTAGGCTATATTTTATCTCGGTATTCCCACGGGAACGGGAACTACGCGGGTAAAACGACTATAACCTATAACCGAAGCGAAGCGAGGGCGAGTTGCTAGTATATAAATATATATATATAATTTCTTATGTACGTGTGTATGTTACTGAACTCCTCCTAAACTACTGGACAGATGTTGATGATTTTTTTGTGTGTTTTTAAGGGGATTCGAGAATAGTTTAGATTCACAATTGGACCCGGTAGGTGGCGTTGCTGTCGATTTCAAGGAAAATTCCTTTTATTTTATTTGAATAGAACAGCGTCTGTTGGATCAGCTAGTATATTTGTAATTGTTTAAGTGTATGTGATTGAACTCTTTCTAAACGGCTGGACCAATATTGCTGTTTTTTTTCTGTGCAGTTGGGTTCATGAATGGCTTAGCTTAATTAGGTAGCGCTGTGATCGATTTCAAGAAAAGTGTCTAGTAATATCTACCTAACCCTAATATCTACCTACCTATGTAATATAACATTCGTCCTGCTATTTATGCTCTTAAGACAGCTTAGATCACTTATTATGCTGAATGACACCTTAGATTCATACTTTGCGTTTCTCATAGATGATATATCTAATTTAATCTTAATAGAATCTATGAAGATTAAAACCCATGCATAACATTTACACAGTCAGTACAAAACCTACGGCAATTATCCTTTCGTGGAATCCTTTCGTGGAATCCTTACGATAGAAATAATACACCCATTATTTATAAAGATAATGAATTTATATAGGTATAATTCCAATTAATACCTTCACCAAATTTTGATATTATTATAAGCCCTGATAATGCGGGGTTTCCTACATTTAAATACAAAAGGGAAATCGGTGCTATATGTATATATCTTTACTGTTGTATTCCGTGTTAACCAAATTACGCTTAACATGAATTTTGTTTTAAAGAGCCATATTACACATATTATTATATATCTGCATACTCAAAATGGATGGAAAATATCACGTTTTACCGGTTAACATATACGTGAACTGAAGCGTAACCTGAAAATACCTCACTACTCAATATGAAAGTGAATATATTCCGTTGGTGTACTTTTGACAAATCTTCCACGTGTTTGTGAATTGACTGCTTACGGCAAGATTTATTATTTACGATGTTATAATTATATTGTGTTATAGCCTATTGACTAATTAATTTAATATTTATGTAAGTGTATTTTTATGTATTCTCGAGTGGCAATGACAGAAATAAAACAAGACAGTTATCACGACACCTAACTTATCAGTGGGCGACATGAAAATCAGCCGGGGAATCACTAGTAGAATGGGTAACAGCATTCTCCAAAGAAATCTATTACACCATACCCGTTGCGATTATGGCAGTAATCCCTCCCTTGAATAACCGCGTTATATGGCATTGTATGGGAGAGACTTAAGTTCAGCAGCAGTTCATTCAATGTCCTTTTCATATTAACAATTCTCATCTTACCATCGTCTTAGATCATATACGTCCCACTGTTGGGCTCTAGACTCCTCCACAATATTAGGAAAATAGACCTACTATACCATGCTTGTTAGATGAATTGAACAATATAAAAATAAAACTATACTGTTTTATTTCTCCTTTTTTCTTCTCTTGCATAGATGTTATATGAATATTTAATCCCTTAATCGTCTTTCACTGTAAGCATGGGCCAAGATAGGTGGTAAATTGTTTTCATATTCCATCACCACGGATTAAATATCATCATCATCATCATCGCAGCCCACATACGTCCCACTGTTGGGCTCGGGCCTCCTCCACAATGGGAGGGAATTTGACCTACTATACCATGCTGGTCAGACATGTTGGTATAGGGTTTCATTTCGAGTTTTCCTTCTCTTGCACAGATGTTATGTGCACATTATATCCCATAGTCGTCTTATACGACATCCACGGGCAAGATAGGGAGTGGTGAATTGTATTCTTACTCCGTCACCACACGGACAAACGGATTAAATATCCTTTATTATTAATTTTTTTTATTGCAAACGGTGGCAAACGCGCAAACAGTGCACCTGATGGTAAGTGTCGCTGCCTGTCGTGAAGAAAGTGAAGGAGGTATGAATGCGTGCAATGAGGTTCGGTGATACTGAAGGCATCATCAAACCCATCATACGCAAACACCCTCAAAAAGTTGGGCTTCCGGCTCTCTCACTAACCAAACGAAATGCAGTAACAAATTGCTGCTACTCAGACGTCAATTTTCTGCGCGAGTGTGTTACTACCCCGGAGGGACCGGCCCGCAGCTGTAGACAAACAACTATCAACAGTGTGGTCCTACCTGATAATTGGGTACATAGAAGTAAAATTGACCTAAGTCTTGCTATAATCTTTATTTTAACATGATATAAGGTATGATTATTACCAACCATCGGATAGAGTTCTAGATTGTGTTAATTATTAAAGAATTTGTTAGTAGTGAAGCACAAAAACATTCTGAGTCTAAATGAAATATCCTAACTGAAACTAATCTAGGCACTAATTAGGAATTTACTGGTTTATTGAATCGGATTAACACTAATGTCGATGTTCTTCTTAGATTATGTTTTCTTACTGCAAATTTCTTATGAAACTAGGACGTTTGTAATTGCTTATGTTACGCTCATGAAAATTACAATATTATTGTTGTTATTAATACCATAAATAGCAAAATTATTATAATGTATGAAGTTTATACAAACATCGATATGGATGTGTTATAGTTTTGATACATTATATCTTGCTTTAAATCTTTACTCTAATCTTATCTCAATTACTTGGGGTTGCCGCAATACGAGTATCATCTATATAATCCATCTCCCGTATTTACTCGTATTTTCCGTGTGGCGACGGAATAAGAATACAATTCACCACTCCCTATCTTGCCCGTGGATGTCGTAAAAGGTGACTAAGGGGTATAATATGCACATAACATCTGTGCAAGAGAAGGCAAATTCGAAATGAAAACTTGGCTATCATAATATATTAGGTAAATTTTCCTCCTATTGTTGAGGAGGTTGGAGCCTAGATAATCCGTGTGTGTAGATTATTAAAGATGCTTGAAAACATGTTGTAATTCTTTATAATTTCACCGCAAATTTTTCCCTCGGTATACTTATATAAATTGATATAATGCAAGGAGTTTTATAACTATTGTTGATAGCACAAGAATATAAATAATTATATTCTTGTGCTATCAACAATAGAAATAAAACTCTCACCACTCTTATTTACCAGTATATTTACATACTTACACATAGATTGTATATGCCATTCATAAAATTGCTATATAATTTAATTATTCCTTTAAGGTAATTCAGATGTGCTGGTGGTAGCGATTACGAATACTACCAATTAGAGATGTGTCGACTGATCGGCCGGTTAGTTGGCCCAGCCGATCACGGTGTCGGTGATGTTTAGAAATTTCCGTGACGATTAGTTTACCTACAACTGATCCACGCCCACTGGCTCTACGGACGTCAAGGATTCGGTGTTTTTTTTTGGGGGGTGGGTTACGGTCGGCGCACTCCTCGCACCACTCCCTCTGGGGCGACAGAGGGGTGTAAGCAAGCACACCCGTAACCCACCCGTATAGCACGTCGCCTTCGTCGTTGGGCCGACCAGCGGCGCAGAGTTCCTTGACTTCAGTAATCGGCCCGACGGAATACCGAGGGAGTACCCTCTCCCGTCGACGTCCCTTACTGGGACGCCGATCGCCGTCGCGAGGCCAACCTCTCCGTGGGTGCCCGGACTAAATCCCCGGTCCGGTCACCCGCAGCCTCCGCTAGAGCGGCATCAGGCGCAGGTACTTGCGCCTGCGCCGCCTTAAAAGGATTCGGTGCTAGTGGTCGGTCCAATAAAAGTGTGGAGGGAATACTATAGGTTATGGGGCTGTAATTTTGTGTTCATTAAAGTGATAGAGCTTAATCAAAATTTAATCATGTCAAAAAAAAAAAAGGTCTTGCGTATGAATTATCTTGCGTATGAAATTCTTACACACATAGTTTTTGACATTTTATTGAAAACACATACAAAGTAAGAAGCTGGATAGTCTGCGCCGACTAGTCGGCACATCTTTACTACCAACCCTTATATTGCTCGTGGGTGTCATAAAAAATGACAAACAGTTTTACATCGATCTTGACAAATTCAATCTGATTCTGTCTGGTCTACAATTATATTCTGTCCGAGGTATACCACAGGTTAGTACCACACTCTCGCAGAAAATCGAAGTCCGAGTAGTAGCAATTTGATACTTTCTAAGGGTGTTTGCGTGTGGTGGGTTTTAGTGGTGGGTTTTAGTGATGTCTTTAGTATCACCGAACCTCATTCCACGCATTCACCTACTCTCGCGCTCCATTCACTTTCTTCGCGGTAGGCAGCGGCTTTGCAAAGTTCCATGAGCGGCAGCAACACTTACCATCAGGTGTACTGATTGTTCGTTTGCCACCGTTTGCAATAAAAAAGTAGGTAGCTGGACATAAAACTATTGCTACTAACTTTTACATACTGCGTCGAGCTCAAGTATGGGATAAGAACAGGATAATAATGACGATGATATTTAAAGTCATTAAATATCCTCTGTACTGCTGTTAAGTATTTATAAGCCTCTCAAGAAGACAACACCTTAACAGCGTCATCTAGCAGGTAGGTGGGCGAACACGGTTGGTGTTATTCACCTGAAGTTTTTTTAGGGGGGGTGGGCTACGGTCGGCGCACCCGCCGCCCGGCTCCGTCTGGGGCGACAGAAGGGCGGGCGCGGCTCCGTAACCCACCCATAGTATGTCGTCTCCACCGGAGCCGAATTCCTTGTCTGCAGTGGTCGACCCGACGGAATACCCCGAGACTGAGAGAGAACCCCCTCCTCACGACGTCCCCCCTTTAGGAGGTCGGTCGTCGAAGTGCGGTCAGCCTCTCTGCGGGTGATGGACTAAATTCCTGGTCCGATTATCCGCGGCCTCGGCTAAGACGTCATCAGGCGCAGGTACTCGTGCCTGCGCCACCCGAGCTGTTATTCGCCTCATAGGAGAGCGTTCTGTTCCTTTTTCTTGATGATACACGAAACGCCTATGGCAAGGTAACAAGTAATGATATAATGTATTCTCAACCTTATCACCAAACGAATAGTTAGATATTATACTAGTAAATTTGTCTTATATAAAAATTGAATATCAATATTCGTTTTTAATTTTTCTTCTCAAAATATAGATATTTTACATCCAGATAAAGACGAATGTCTGAAACTATACGATAAATATACATAACTATTTAAGCGCTTGATATTACTATATGCTGATACGATAAATGCTCGTTGAAAAAAAAATGCTAACTATAATAGTCGAATCGCTTTGTCAAGTTGGCATTCAAGCGTACCTTTGAAAAGCTTTCTATGTTGCGTGGCTTTTCAATAAATGCTCAATGAATACCATTACGGTAACTTAGCAGCTATGCTTAAAATTAATAACTGTCTCTATTAGAATTTTATTTATTATTTATCTATAGAATTTTAATTCTCATTATGAGGCCAAGGTTCAACTTCAGGTATAGAAATTTCTCTAATACGATAGTTGCAGCCGCAGATGGTTTGTTATGGGGTTTTCATTAAGTTGTTTGCATTTCCTCGTTTTTCGATACTTTCTACAGAGCAGAACCAAATAAGTGTGGCGTCTGACAGCGATTCAGGGAAGATAGCGTTTAGTGGACGGAGCTCACAATAATTTGGTCTACTCCAAGAGGTGAGGTGACGCAACTACATTTAATGGTGCCCCAGAAATGTTCGTAGATAGATAGTTAAGGTCTATCGTAAGTACTGTCTCGAAGACAGTACTCAATAAGTATGTCTTCAAATAGGGCAGTGAACATTAGTATTTGGTTATTTAATTAGAAATTAAAAACTTATTATGTAGTAATTACAGCGTTAACAAAATAGAAATCATTCTTTATAAGAAATTAATTCACCTCAAAATTAAAACATTAAGAAAAATAATTCTCTTCTTATTCTTAATATGAACTTTATATCTTCGGTAATTCTATACTAAACAAAGAAAAGTCTTTTTAAATCATTAATAGCGAGTAATTATTTAGTGGTTCTTTGATAAAAAATCTTTGGGGTAAAAAAGGATATTTTTTTTTGTAGAAATTATTTCTGAGTATGTAATGTGCTATTTTATCGTAATAACCTATTCATATACGTCTTCTAAATGGAATCATAGACAATAACTAGGTCTAAAATGCCTCTGAGAAGTGTATTTTTAATAACTTCGATATTTACGTTAGCGGTTCTTATATTTTACCATGTTTTTAATAACCGGCTTTTTGTATGTCCGTCCGGGTGGAATATTGCAATTGATTTTAAATTAACTTCCCGATAAGCTAGATGCTTGAAGTTTGGACCATAGCTCGGGAGTGGATGGTAAATATGAAAAAATAATGTACACAATAGTTTTTTTTTGGTCAGAATTTATTTCCTTTCGATGGCCGTGCCTTACCATATAATCTATTTAAATATTTAGCAGTAGTCAGTTACTATAAGCCATGGTTTTATTTACATATGCATTTTAATTCGTAGTGACTAATTACTTTTACACTTTAGATTATTAAGACTATGTTAGAGTAATAGAATAAAACCTAGACCAGCAAATTAATATACCTATGATGGTTATTTTAATTGTTTCGTATAGAGGAAGATATGGTATAAACTGCTTCAATTTAATGGCCGCTGTAGTGCTAGCACTGATAGCGTAGTGGTTGGATACCAACCTATTATGCCAGTGTCACGGGTTCAAGTCCAACGCCGGACAACTTTTTTTTGATCGTTAAATTGTTGCTCTGAGACTGGGTGTAATTTGTTTCGGTCAATTACATGTTTATGAGGTTCCTTAGTGGAGGATGAAGCGCGAAACTCATAGTTTGTAGAATTAATAAAAAAAGAATATTGTGCAAGGTCACTCGAACACTCTTTTTTGACTCCAGGCAGCAAATTATGTTGTCGTGGTATGGCCCTTGCGCTAACCCACAGTTCAGCCATCAATTTCTTTGACTAGGGTGGTATTTTTATTGCTGTGTTTGGCTGTAACGAGCATACTGCACACCTAATGGTAAGTGATACTGCTCATGGACTTTTGCCAAGTCGCTGCCTACCGTGAATAAAGTGAAGGAAGTGTAAATGCGTGCAGTGAGGTTGGATAATACTAAAGGTATCACCAAAACCATCCACAATGACCAACCACATGCAAACATTCTCAGAAAGTTTGGCTGCCTGCTCTCTCGCTGTGGACGTACCGGCCCGCGACATTAGATGGACGACTGTTGATAATATGATTCTATCACGTAAAGATAGTAAAGCCCAAGCACTCGGGCTATCCACCACCCGACATGACAGCAGTGGAACGCATCAGCTTGGAAGTTTTCTTCCTGATTCACTCCGCCAAGTTCTTACGCGAGATAACCCTCGCGTACCCTGATGTCGACAACAGTCTAAATGATGGTCGGCAGCTTCAGCAGTGATGCTTGCTATGAGTTCATGGCGCTGCTCTACCTAGGCTAGACAGATTTCAAAACTATGTCTGCTATATCCTAGCTGGAACAACAATTGTGGGAGGGGTCTGTATATTTCCACATTTAAGTACCACAGGAGGATGCCAGCCAAAGCGCACGCTGCCTCAGTCGACATGGTATGTGCATGTACATGTACGGGATGTGCATGTAAACCTAAGCACCATGGCTTTTTGAGAATGCCAGAAGAAAGTTCTAAGCCAAGTGGTTAGAACACGCCAACATAGGTGTACCGTACAGGGCCATTGACCGAACCAGTCTCACGTACAGTCGTCAACATGTAACACCGCGTCAACGGGCTGGGGAATAATTTGATAAAAATGCTCCTGATAGCACCATCGTCCGTCGAGTACTAAGCCCAAATATTTTATGTAGTCCTCGACTGAGTGGAACCGAATTGGTCATTGCTATGGTGGAAAATGTATAGTTACGGGGTCTGTGAAACAGCAAATCATTTGTTTTATATTGAGCTACTCTAAGCGGCAGCGTGACTCATCGAATTACCACTTCGATACCAAGTATGGCCAAACATATTGCTTATTTAAATTAAGCCCAGCCCGGAGAGAGTCCAGTCTCAGCTAATATCAACAACCACCCGCAAGTACGACTTCAGCTGGGAGCAGTACAACCTAAGCATTAGCATGAAGTCCTAAGCGCGATTCACGGAGAGACCACTGTGATACTTCAAATAATCTGGAATCAGCCGCTTAGGTATAGGAGCACCCCCTGATAACAGCGCCTCCCTGATATACCAGATTGGCATACTATTAAATAAGTTGACGACATCTAAAGGCACTGCCAACAGCATCTCTCCGGCAGTGACCGCCTTGGTGACAACGGGCCACAAGCATAGAAAGGCTATCGTCAGCCAGAAAAAATTGGTCTGATCGATACAACTTCGCTAAGTTATAGCCTGATGCGGGCAATCAGGATGCGGGCGATCTCTACACTAGCTTGCTTACATCATCCAGTGGTGATGCATCATACATACAGTGGGCCTGTAGAACCCTGAACACAGTACACAGTTATCTGTGATTGCCTCTGCCACATATGATTTCTACGCGGACGAAGTCGCGGGCAAAAGCTAGTAAGAAAAATATAATAGCAAAATTGACATTCCATCGACTGTTATTCCATGAATGACAATCGAAAAGTGTGCCATGTGCATGTATGCTGTAAAACATCCAAATGTAGCAATATTCGAAAATAAAAAATAAAATGGAACAAGCCGAAAAACTACAAATCAAATTCATCTCATTGCGTAGGTACTTTCTTTCATTCATCTCAGCTCACATAAGTCCTACTGCTGGAACCGATCCTCTTCTATAATAGGAGTCACACGGGTTTCCATAAGGTTTTATTTTTTGCCGTCTCCTTCTCTTCTATGAATGTTATATGTACATTATATTCTTTAGTCGTCTTTTATGACACCCATGGAAAAAATTGGAGATGGTGAATTGTATTCTTAATCCGTAACTATACGGATGACTTGATCAAAAATTATTGCGTCTGTTTAATATCTCAATTATGATAAGAACTAAAGTGGCATATCATTACGTGAAATAACTAGCACTACATATGATGATAAACAGTTCTTTCTTTCTTTCCCGTAAGAGTCTTAGGCGTATTTATTTATTCTTCTGGGACAGTATGGTGTTGTTCGTGCGATGACGAAGTAAGAATACAATTTACCACTCCCATATATTGCCCGTCGGAAGTCGTAGAAGTCAACTAAGGGATATAATATGCAGGTAACATCTATGCGAGAGAAGGAAAACTCGACAGAAAACTCTATGATGACACGTTTCACCAGAGCGCAATTGGCTCGAGCTCAGCAATGGAACTGATGTGGGCTGCGACGATGATGATGAAGATTCTTCTGGAAAATTTTCAACATCAACTATGATGGCTCGCCAACCTATCAGGCGTAGCAATTATAGGGCGACGCAGGCGCGAGTATCTGCGCCTGATGCCGCCCTAGCCGAGGCCGCGGGTGACTGGACCGGACAATTAGTCTGTCACCCGCTGAGAGGTCGACCGCGCTAGAAAAGACTGACGTCCTCCCCGAGGCGGGGACGTCGGTCGAGGAGAGGGTACTCCTCAAGGGGTATTCCGTCGGGCCGACCGCTGACGACAAGTCAACCTGCTCCGGTGGTCGGCCCAACGACGAAGGTGGCGTGTCACGGGTGGGTTACGGGTGCGTGCTTACGCTCCTCTGTCGCCCCGGATGGAGTCGGGCGAGGAGTGCGCCGACCATAACCCACCCCCAAAAAAAATCGTGGCAATTATGAAATTATCCGCCTTAAGAAGGCGACATGTTCAACAATGGACTTTAATAGTTAAATGGATGAATATTACGTTGTACCAAAAGTAATAGATATCATTGTGACCGATAAAATTCATTATAATAGTAATCATTCTTTTTTTTTATTTCCAACCACCATCTTATTTCATAGCATATATTTTCAATTACAAAAACACAATTAATTATAACGTAGAGGACGATATATAACAATTAGAGAACAAAGGGTTATATCCTTTTGCTTTCATGTTATTTCGAATTAACAGAATAACAAAATACAAAGACGGAAGGATTTGCCTCATGTAAAAATGAATTATAAATGGAATGAACAGAAAGCTCGCATGATTTGAGATGGGGGAAAACAATCAACTTGGCGTGGCGTGGAATTTATAATATCAGATTCCAGTTTTCGTTTAGAGGTGCGGTAAATTGCGAAATATTTAAAATATCTATTTCTATATAGTAGCTTGTTTAAATTAAAATTGACAACACTAGTATGTATTATTTTGTTACTTGTTTAAGAGGCGCGTCCCTAAAAAACGCGTGAATGGACACTTACAGTTTTAAAAATATTTAGGAACTCTCTGCATTAAATGACACGAAAAAAATACCTCAACTGCTTAACGAATGGGCCTATTAAGGGACCGTGTTATAATTCTAAAATAATTGTTAGTTGCCGAGGAAAAAAATTCTAAACATTGATCAAAAACATCGAAATCGACCTTTGCCGTTTTAAATATCTAGGCTATTTCATTGTTATATTTGAAAATATTTTTGATTGAATCGTGTGACGAAAGTCGAAATAATAGATTCACCGTTAAATTTTTTTACTAATTCATAACAAAAAATAATTATTTAGTCCTTTACTATGAAATAAATGCGTCTCGTAATTAGATTTGTCATAAAATCTACGCAAAGAAAAAATCAGTGTTGTCTCAGTACCCAAGGTGAACGCATGTCCGTCAGTTGCTCCGTGACATATGTCATTAGCTAAAGGTGGGTCGCGAGTGTCGGCCACGACTACTAATTTGTAATTTTCGAATAAATAGACGAACAATATGCAAGTTTAATTAAATGTTTTTTTTTTCATCAGATTAGTTATCAAACACCAATGTAGGTATTTATTAAAATCGAATTTCGAGTAAATAAGGGGAAACAGAAAGAAAATGATTACAGACATAAAAAAAAAACACGGAAGATTCAAACTAAAGCAGTAAGTATATGTTAATACAGTAAGTTATTCATCTTTTTACTGGTAAAAATAGCCAAAATGGAGTTGAAAACTTATATGGAACATTTGCTTTTAATATAAGGTTAGAGATTTTAAAATTCATATTTAGGTTAATGATGAATATTCAAATAATAATACATTAGAGATGAAATAAGGTGCAGAAATGAGAGTCATATATTGTACTAGAAGCTTTTTTATTCAATCTTCAAATCTTTTACTTTTAACTCAAATTTAAAGAACACTAGTGCTGTGTGGTAGCGGCTTCGAATACTACCAACCCTTGCTTTGCTCGTGGGTGTCGTAAAAGACGACTAAGAGCCCTAGATTGACCCGGACCAACTCCATCTGGTACCATTTGGGTCAACGATTACATTCCCAAGGAGGGTTGACGTCAGGCAAGTGGCCGGTTATAAAAGTCATTGCCGAAACTTTTTGCAATATGTCAAAACAGATGACATATTGCGTCGACCCCAAGTAATTGGGATAAGAGCAAGATGATGATGATTTTAATTAACTAAAGAATGAAGATGGTTTTAAAGCACAGAACTATAAGCTATTTCATATATGAAGTAAAAGAAGAATTAATGAAATGGTGGTCATGGGATGAGAGTGAGATAAGACCATGATGCGAGCGAAATAGGTGCGAAGTAAGAATGGAATGAAAGTAAGATGGGAACGGTAAGAGAGCAAAAATTATTGCCAATAAATTCCATTTAATTATTGTATCAGGATACAATAAGTTTCAATCCAAAAAATAAACTTTCAAATCCTTATATATTCAAATCATAACCGTGTCGTAGTAATATTAAACGTTATTTATTTCAGGCAACGTCGGAGCAAAGCATATCAGAACTTTTTACGTGGTAGGACCACACTGTCGATAGTCTTCTGATTGCAGCTATGGTACGATCAGTCTGGGGTAGTACCATACTCTCGCAGAAGATCGACACCTAAGTAGCAATTTGATGCAGCGCTTGATTCGATGTACTTCGAGAGAGCCGGAAGCATAACTTTCTGGGTGTATTTTTATGTGGTCGGTTTTAGTGATATCTGAAATTTGCGGTAGTCTTGGTCGGGGCACTGAGCATGAGGGACTGACATGGTTTACAGAGAGACCCGATGGGAATGGTCACTGCCGGCCACATGCCGGTCAACAGGGGACCCGAGCTCAGGATTATCCCCCTTGGAAGGCTGTCCTACCATCTGGCTAAAATCCCGTTGTGCCGGAGTGGGAAACCGGAGTGAACCTGGGCGGCTTCGCCTAGGGCACCGGGCCTTCCGTGCTTTGTCACAAAAGCGTCTCCCAAAACTCACCCCTCAAACACGAACTATGCGCCGCCCTTTATTTGTATCACAGAATCCCATTATACCCATTCACACTTCCTTCCTTCTCTTCTTAAAAAAACCCATGATGACGAATGTTAAATAGAGAAGTTTATTTACTGCGGGCCTCTCTTTCCATGTGGATTTTTATAATATCATTTAGGTTTACATAGCAGCCTCGACGCCGTCCACCATCATCTCGAGATGGCGTGGCTTGCCCTACTCTTTTCAACGGAGACGCAAATAGGTACTCCGGATGACGTTTCGTATCTAAATTACCCCGACTACGAGTTGGAGCATACGTTCTGTCTCAAAGCCGGGGTGTACGTATTCATACGGAGCGATATCTGTTGTCGCTGCCTCCACGGAAATTGTCCATGGTGACCTGTCAATTCTATGGTTCGGGGTCAATTCAATTATTTGAGAACGTCCAATGGGGGATTGACGAAATATTGGAGCAGTGTCCATCAGCGGAGGTGGTGGTTTATGGAGACTTCAACGGTCATCATAAAGAGGGGCTGGGGTCCCGAACCACTGACCACCAGGATTGACATCTCTTCAATATGCCTCGGCCTATGGTGTCTCATAACTGGTGACAAAGCCCACCCGTGTTCCAGATATTGAGACCTATGAGTCTTCTTCACTAGATATTCTGCTTATTATACACCAACATGGATACCAGGTGGTGGTTGAAGTGCCACCTCGGTCATTTGACTACTGCTTGGTCCCTAACAGAGCACCTGTTGTGGGGCCAAGTCGCTCTAAGACAACTGAGACTCGCAGAGTCTGCAGAGCAATATAAATCAGCAGATTGGGATGGACTTCGCGAGTATTACGCATCCTACCCATGAAAGCGACTTTACTTCGCCTCTGGGAACCCTGGCGTCTGTGCGAACTACGTTACTGAAACAGTTATGACAGGGATAGAATAATTCATCCCCCCCAAAAAGTAACTTAAAAATAATTGTTCTCAAATTCTCTGTGATTATTTTAAGCCCTATTAAGCGTTTTAATAAAAAAGATCATTCATAATTAAATTTATATATTTATTATTTATATTAACTTGACACAGTTTGGTTTTTATTCCGCCTACAAGGCGGGTACATCTAAATGAACTTAAGAGGATCTTCTCGTCCAACGTACCTCAGTTTCTGAAAACACAGGTCTAAAACCATTGTGTGTTAGCAGTGATGACTTACGGCATGGAAACGTGATCCCTAAATGTAAGCCTCATAACCGAGCTCAAAGTAGTTCAGCGTGCTATGGAGCAGGCTATACCCGGAATTTCTCTGCGTCATAGAAGCCACAGAAGAACGATTGTAACGGACATAACATGAACAATTAGCACGCTGGTGTGAGGTTCTCGAGTGGCAATGAAGTATCAAACAACACAGTGTAAGATGAACACTAGATGGAACGATGACCTGATGAAAGTTGCTGGGCGTCATTGGATGCCGGCGACACAGGCCTGCACTCTGTGGCGTAACATGAGGGAGGCCTACGTTCAGCAGTGGAGGGCGATAGGCGAAATGATGATGATGACTTATGTTCATAATTTTCATTCATCATTATAGCTCATATACGTTAAACTACCTGCGCTCTGAGCTGTTTCCAAAATATAAAGCCTATGTTCATCTATCAATGTATCTAAAAAAAATATCTAACCGTTACCATTATTGTCTAATGGTACCATGGTCTAATTATTTTAGCATTTACCAGAAAACATTCGGATTTATAATGTTACTATGATTTCTCCATAAAAAATAAATAGTAAATATAATACCCAGAAAGTGTACACACACACTCACCCCACCCTTTGCCACCGGCTATTCACTATGGCACTGTCTACGGTACGTCTACGTCACGATGCGATATGCAAATGCCTAAATCATTGCATTATTTTTGTGACACTTTGAACATCCTACTAAGACAAGCGCGAAATGAATACGTACTAGTGCAAGCATCGAAATTAGATTTATTTGTGTTCAGGGTGTGTATATTAAATACTGAGCGATGCGTTCGTGTGAGTAGAAAATGTCAATGTGTGCTCTATCAAAAGTTCCCACGCTTGAGGACGAGAGCACGGTAATATTATCAACCAGTAATCCAGCTTCATACAAACGGACGAAACGCGAGCTATACCTACGCGCCTCGATCTCGGCATGCGCTCGGCATGCAGACAGTCGCGACTGTGCTGCAGTGACGAGCGAACGGTGTGTTCTTTTTTTAACAATAACTGCGCGAATTTTTCACTAAAATTCATAATTATACACATATTTAATATGACAAGTAGGGTATATTGTGCTGTTTTTGGTTGCATGAATTCGTCAATAACGAATCCAGAGATAACTTTATTTTAGATTACCTGCAAACTCTGAAATCTTACCTATTATAAAATAATTTTACTTACTATTAGGTAGGTACATAATGTGTGTCGTTTTAATGTATAAGTATTACCTTTATTCTCCCGAAAAGAGTTGTCTGGATTAATAAATAAAGTGAATAAAGTGATTGACACGAGTGAAATAGGTAGTTATAGGCGGTTCATGAATCATGTTACGGTAGGTACGCTTGTGTTAAAACTCATAATGTGTTTTGTTTTGTTAGTTTATATAATTCAAAGTAAAGACGTGGTATTTTATTATTAATAATAACAGATGTCTATCGTACTGTGTGTATGAATAGTACTAGAAAAAAATAATTTGACCATCTGTCTGTTACTAGATTTTGTTATTTAAACATAAACATATTTTTTTTTTTATTAAAAACTACCAATCAAAAATCAACACGCATTCTTATTGAACACTTCCTATTCAATTCACAAAGTATTTTATTTGTTTATATAAGAAAAGTATATACAAAACTAAATGGAAACACAAAGTAGGCAAATGTAATTAAAATGCTGGAGGCGGGCAGCCCTATCACATGTTTATATACCGCATGGATGTAGGTATTTAATTCAAGGTTACGGCCGAGATACATTACTGATAGATGACTATACTGTGACGACAGCCTTAACATGTTGAAAGTCATGATATTTTGTGACATAGAGTATGATGGACAAAATGTAGTAAGGGTCTGTTAAGATAGGCATTGTGTATATTTTACCTTTATCATTTAAATCTTATTTTAAGGAACTGTGCATCAAGAATTTATGATATAAAAAAAATGTACGCACGTAAGAATATATATTTCTTTGGCGTAACAAGATAAAAATCTTTTTTTTTTAATATTATCCTTCGCGTTATCCTAAGTTTGTTAAAAATAACGACTAATAATAGAAAAAAAAGTAGTTAATACATTGAAAGATTTATTATAGCGCATGTGACGGTGTACGCGCGTATAGCAAAAGATGTTGACTAGCTAACTTCAGAGTGATGGTTTTTGTGAAGGTTTACCTGCGTCGTAAAAATTTACTCTCATAATTTTCCCTATCACACCATAACGTGATGAACGTCATAATAATTATCAACTTCAATAATTATTACTTTGTTTTATATTCTACATTTCTTCATCACAAATTATAGAATCATCATCTTAACGCTAGTTCAGACACGACGGGCAACGTGAGGTTACAAATCGTGCGGTTTGAAACCGCAAAAATTGTGATGGTGTTCAGACGCCGGCGATTATTAACTGATTTGATGGAGGTCGATGAAGAACTATGTGTTTTATTGTGGTTGCTTATAAAAAAAAAGAAAAGAAACAGGCAGTATTGGCTGCATTCAATTTAAGTGACCGACTAGTACATGGTCAGTTCGTAACGTTATATTCTAATAATTAATCCATGTCCATAAAATCTTTTGATGAACTAATTGGACTGATCAGGGATCCCATATTGCATGTCTTTTCTCCATTTCATCAATAAATAATTCGGTGTCGAAGCGATCCATAGCGAGCTCACTTGCTGTGATGTGCTAACCGCGCGGTGCCTGCAACGCAACTGAAGTCTGAACGCTGAAGAAAGACTCCATTGTAATAGAATCGCGCGGATGGCGCGCGATTCTATTTTCTAGCGGTTGAGTGGCGGTAACCGCGCGGCTTGAATAATCGCGCGGTTACTGCCACTGAATGATTGCGAAATACTCATACAAATAAGATCCGCGTGATCCCCGCGCGATTCTGAATCCTCGCGTTTCCCGTCGCGTCTGAACTAGCGCTTACTCTTATGGAAATTGCTTGAGCTCGACGAATACTTTTTACTTTTCTACTATCGTACTTACATATTTCTAAAGTACTGTAATTGAGTGTATTATAATTAGATGACGAATTGTATTAATACTCCGTCGCTACACGGACGTTTTAATATTATATATTTATAATTATAAACCACCTAAAACCAAATTAGAGTTGATAATTATTAACACGTTCACGGTATTCACTTCATATAAATAATTATTGTACCATTTAAACAAACACCACAACCTAAAAACGCTCCAACTACAGGTTTTAACCACAAATCACTTTATGTGTCATATAATTATAGATATAGGTAACTGTCATCACTCAACATACACCGCTGATACTGTTTATTTTTTTTTAATTATACACAACACACGTATTAAGGGAATTAATTCTAGGGCAAACCGCGTTAGCCGTGTAAATTTAATCAGCTTGCAAACAAATGACGAAGGTGGGACCTTCATATTATCATGGGAACTCGACCAACGGTTAATATGAAAATGTGGGTAACCAACGTGAAAATATGACGGCATTAATATAAATTGCACTTAGCCCGCTGTTGGGGAAAAACAACTATTAGGGACGGCGAAAGGAATAATGAGGATTGTACGCAAAGTATAATGTTAGCTCATGACCATTAGAGTAAGTACGTGTGTAATAACGCCACTCTCAATGTCAACCGGGCAGATTTATCTTAATTAAATGTAAATAATAGAACTGAATGTTTTTCTTTGCGTAATAGTCGTACAAAGTTATAATTTATCAAGATAAACTTGGGTTCTACTTCATTGATTGAATGACGTAAGTAAAACTCTAATCTATACTAATATTTAAAACTTAAGAGTTTGTTTGTTTGCTTGAACCCGCTAATCTCAGAAGTACTGGTCCGATTTGAAAAAATCTTCGAATGTTTGATAGCCCGTTTATCGAGGAAGGCTAGTCGGTATTTCATCACGCTAACATCATTAGGAACGGAGCACCGCTAAAGTTTCCCAACAATCATGTGTGACATAGTCGTTTTATTTAATTTTTTTTTTCAATTTTTGCATAAACGAAGTCGCGGGTTAAAGTTAACGTTAGCCCATAGTAATTATGGAATAGTGACGGACGATGTCACAGGCAGAAGCTAGTACGTAAGATTTCTATGCAAAATTTATGGTTATTGATATTCAGTATTTCTAAAGAGCTTTCCGAGCAAATTTATCCATTAGATTGTTTGCCTACTATTAATTAGATCGTAAATTATGACTAAACTAAAAACTATAAATTAATATCAGATCCGCCAGGCGTGCCAGGCCCTTGGGGTGTCGGGGATAGAATGTCATCAGACGATCTCTCCAGCACCTCGTAAAAGCGCGGAAGGGGCCGCTGTGGTTTTAGTGGGTATTTCGGTCACTTCCGTGGCCGGCGAGTCTCACACACACTCCCCCGTCTGTTTTCAACCGACGGGGGATAGTGCGTAAATGCATTTCCACAGCGTGAAAAAAAAACAAAAAAGGCGTGCCAGGCCCCGCTAGTGTCACCTAGTAGTCGCTGGTCGTCCTAAGCTGGACCTCCCTCGGGACACCCGGGGGTCTCATCCGGCCTGGACAGACCGCCTCCAGGTGTAAAGAGTGGTGGTGGCCGGGGCCTTCAACCTAACGCCCCGACCCTATTCAGTATCAGAGTAGATTCTACAAGCAAAAGATATATACATCTTGGAACCGTTTCTCCCACCCACAAGCGGGTGGAGTACGTAAACGTTAAAAGGCGCGCCATTAAAATCATGGAAGTGGGACCCGTGGTTCGAGAGACCAAAAAAGGCTTATAAAGATTTATAATATAATGAAAGCAATAAATACACTTAAAATAAAATAAAACTATCTTACGGATTTTATCGCGTTTGTATTTGATTCGTTTTTAACGCTGTAAAGTATTCGAAACGTCGGGCAATCAAAAATCACCTACATCCGTAAAATAGTTTTTTTTTTTTACTATATGTATACTCGCGTAGACATTACTCATTAAATACAATATAATATAAATAATCTTTTTTATTGTTCACAAAGGACAATATCATTTTCCACAAATATGATTGCTAATATCAATGACTAAACTTTACAAAGTTTATTGCTGTTGCTGACTAAAGAGCAAACGGCACACCTGACGTTAACTGGTACCCGCTGCTCATGGATCTTTGCTGGCCTACTGTAACAAAGTGAAGAAAGTCTAAATACTCTTGTATCGATGTTATCTGCATATATCCCTTAATCATCATTTACGACACCCACGGGCAAGAGAGGTGGTGGTTAATTATATTCTTAATCCTACTTATTGTAGTATTAGGTATTTATTGTAGTATAATGAAGTACAATACAATAAAATGAACGAGACAATAATATATTTAAGACCACTTCATCGTCATCATCTTGGCCCATATATGTCCCACTGTGATGCTCGGGCCTCCTTTGTGAGGGAGAATATGACCTACTATACCACGCTAGTCAGACGTGTTGGTATAGGGTTTTATTTCGAGTTTTCCTTCTCTTGCATTGATGTTATCTGCATTTAACATCACTTAGTCGTCTTATACGAGACTCACAGGCACGAGAGAGGGTGGGGAATTGTATTCTTAAAGAAAAGGCGGCTTGAAGAAGAAGGTAGTTGCAACATAATGATGATTGAATGGTTACTTAGTAATAGTTACTTATTAAGTAGGTTTAGCGAAGAAATATATGTTTTTCGTTGAAATACATTAATATCTGGTTGACCAAGCTTTGCTCGGTATAATTTTTTTTTGTAAGTAAATGGTATTTTTGAAGAACATATTTAGCATATATAAAAACTAAAAATGATGAAATAATGAAAAACAAGCATATCAAAAATCAATAAAACAGAATAATAATAACACTGAGATTCGATCTCACGCTGTTTGAATGCGACTGGACAACTTCCCAACTGAGCTATTGTTGCGCGTCATGCCGCCTTAGCCGAGGCCGCGGGTGACATGACCGGGGAGTTAGTCCGTCACCCACCGAGAGGCCGACCACGTGAGAAAAGACCGACGTCCTCCCCGAGGGGGGTGCGTGCTTACGCCCCTCTGTCGCCCCGGACGGAGTGGGGCGAGGAGTGAGCCGACCGCAGCCCACCCAAAAAAAAAAAATCTGAGCTATTGTCACTCTTGACGGCGACGGATAAATTTACATTCCTATACTAATGAAATTTTATGTCATCGTATTGATAAAACTAGCTAAAACACCGACAAAACAACATTTTCTATAAATAAAACCTAGCCAGATCCATTTTTTGGCTCCGAAATCTCTAGGATGCTAAATATCATGAAAATTGTTGGAGCCGTTTCCGAGATTCAGATTAAACATATATACAAAAATTACTCATTTAAAGATATAAGATTTAAATGAACAATTTAGTTAATAACAATGCGAATGATATACGAAAACAGAATAATGTCGTTTCATAGGGCTAAGTGTATTTACGTTATAGTTGAACGTCTAAAGGCTATTTCCAGTTATATTTTTATATAGTTTTTCATAATGTTAAAATGTAGTTGTTGCTTGTGTCAAATATTAAATACTTTTACCAAATATATCGTAGATAATTTCAGTATTTTCTAAAGAAAATTATTGTTGTATTTACTGATAAAAGCGTTTTAGTTTTTGTAACATTTATAAAGTTCGGATTTGCGTATTCAAATAACAGGCTTAAATAAATTCTTCTATAAAGCCACAAGCTTATATTATTTCTAGGTATATACGAATATATAAAAAGGTACTGAACAAAAACATGTATAATCTTCATGAGAGTCCCTCTTACACCCTGCTCAAACACAGGCGGCCGGCCTCACACTAGTAGGTAAAGGCGATCGGCAAAGCGTATTTTCTTTGAAAACTGATCCTTTGGCATATCTTACACGAGTTGAGGGTTTGACGTAACTCTTTATAAGAATAACCCCTGACATACCTTAGAGCAAGTAAAATATATGATTTTATACAAAAAATATACAGATTGTATAACAAGAATAAAGACATGTATTCATGCAAATATTTAGACATATTACTACCATAGCAATAAATAAATTCCCTATTCCGTGCGACCAAAAGTTTTATGTTACAATGTAGGCAACGGACCACCTCCTTTTTTTTTGTCCATGGGTGTCGTAAACCAACCCCTCTCTTGCTTGCCCGTGGTTGTCGTAAAAGACGACTAAGGGATTAAATATGAATATGATATCTATGTAAGGAGATATCGTGGTATAATAGGTTAATATCTCGCCTATTATGGAGGAGGCTCGAGCCCAACAGTGGGACGTAGATGAGCTGAAATGATAATGAGATTAGGTATGTCGTAATTCTATATAAAAGTTTCTAGATACATCCCTACCATCCATCAGCCTACAGACATCCACTGCTGGACATAGGCCTCCCCACGAGAATGGCACTCGGAACGGTCTTGCGCCACTTGCATCCAACGGTTCCCTGCGACTTTGAGAATATCATCAGTCTACCTAGTTGGGGGACGTTCTACGCTACGTCATCCGATTCGTGGTCGCCACATAAGAACCTTTCTTCCCCAACGGTTGTCGGTTCGACGAGCGATGTGGCCTGCCCATTGCCATTTCAACGTGTTAATTCTGCGGGCTATGCCGCTTACACCCGTTCTTCTACGGATTGCCGTGTTCCTTATTTTATCACGTAGAGAAATCGGTATTTCTCTCGGTACGCTCGGTAGCATAGCCCTCTCCATAGGTTGAGCTTTTTTTATGAGGCCAACATTTAGAGACCACGTTTCAGTGCCGTAAGTCATCGCTGGTAACACGCACTGATTATAAACCTTTGTTCTCAGACACCGCGGAATATTGGACGAGAAAATCCTCTTAAGTTTGCCGAACGCTGCCCAGCCGAGCTGATATTAGCAATGGTTTAATGACACGCAGCTTTGCCTGACCCTTCTTGGGAATTTGTTGAGAAGACAGCATCAGATGGAGTTGGCTCAGGTCTAAGTAAAGCTCCCGGCGGAGTTATGGTGCATGTGAAAACTGTCCCATGACTTCGTCGCAGTCGAGCGACAGGAACAGTGTGTGGTTTTTAGCTGGTAGGGACGCTGAAATTAATCGACGCTGAGTCCGGCATAAGAGGATCTTCTAGTCCAACATATGTCAGTGTCTTATAACACAGGTCTATGACCAGTGTGTGTTACCAGTGATGACATACGGCACGGAGACGTGGTCTCTAAATGTAAGCCTCACAACCAAGCTGAAAGTCGCTCAGTGTGCTATGCTCGGGATTTCTCTGTTCGCAAGTGGCAACTACATATCGGACGACGCAGTGTAGGACGCCCCCACTAGGTGGACCGACGACCTGGTGAACGTTGCTGGGCGTCGTTAGATGCAGGTGGCACAAGATCGCATTCTGTGGCGTAAAATGAGGGAGGCCTACGTCTAGCAGTGGATGGCAATAGGCTGAAATGATGATGATGAGCCCGGCATAACCCATCTATCAGAAGGGGAGGGGGAGCATGGGTAAAGACTGCGTTATCCCACGCGAAAATAAAAAGTTACGTAAGGCTCTTAGTCTTATTTTACGACACCCACGAGTAATGTTAAGGGTTGGTAATATTCGTAGCCTCCACACAGCATGATTGTATTATTTTCTTGTAACATAGTAAATAAATAATATAAGAACGCTTACTCATAAATCTCCCAGTTTGTATATGACTACTGAACCGAGCTATTAAATGAAAAGTTATTTAGTATCTTTCAATGAAACCTCATTTGGGATTTCATGAAATTCAACAACAAATCTCTCTAAACTTAGGCATTCAAAATATTCTAATTTATTGGAAATTACATTGAAATCTCTTTTATATCGATATTTGGTTAATGTTGATTTATTAATAAGTATTTCAATTAAACAACTTATATTCTTTGTGAAATATCTGTAGGTATTTAACAGAGAATAATAATATTAATAATTTATGTAATTGAATTGAAAAAAACCGACCGGGCCGGCTAGGCCCAATGGCTATGAGGAAAGAAGATGGGTAGGTTATGGGGTCGCACGCCGATAATCCGTCGCCCCGGACAGATTGGACGGACATAATGGGAGGGAATTTGACCTACTATACCATGCTGGTCAGACATGTTGGTATAGGGTTTCATTTTGAGTTTTCCTTCTCTTACACAGATGTTATGTGCATATTACATCCCTCAGTCATCTTTTACGACATCCATGGGCTTGCCCATAGGGAGTGATGAATTGTATTCTTACTCCGTCACCATACGAAAAAAACCCTTATTACACGTATACTGTAAAGGCATAGATATATATAAATATCTATGTAATTCCAAACAAGTATATTAAAATGCTGTGTTAAACCCTACTCGCAAACAAAAATAACAGGCGTCATATTGCCACCGATATTCTGCGGTAATGACCACAAACCGCAACCCAACTATACAGCTGTACATAGGAGTATGTTAATCTGTATATTGTTGTGAAATATATTAATAAAGAAATGCTCAAGAATATTTATGATAATTGAAGCAGTCACATCATATGTTGTGACTGATTCCACGTCTTTTCTTAATGGTGGGTGATCGTAAAAAACAAATAAGCGACAAACGGAAAATATTACTATTCATCATCATCATCATTTCAGCTCATATACGTCCCACTGTTGGGCTCGAGCCTCCTCCACAATAGGAGTGAAATTGACCTTACTGCACCATGCTAATCCGACAGGTTGGTATAGGGTTTTACTTCGAGTTTTCCTTCTCTTGCATAGATGTTATCACACACACAGGACAAGAAATGGTTTGTTGAACTGTATTATTACTCCGTCACTATGCGTCATAATATTATACTGTATATAAACATATATAGGTAAATTTTAATGGACTCCTCGAAATGATGTAATAACTCAAACGAGAAAAGTTATGAAGAAATTTAATATTGTCAAAATTAAAATGGTAAGTAATAAAAGTTAATATCTGAAACATCCTTTTACAAAAACATATAAAAGTACATAAAGAAAGTTAAAAGAAATTTTAAGAAAAATATATTTAATCGTTATTTTTACAATATATATAAATTCCGACGTCTTTAAATATAGCCCTTTTAAAATATATAAAGCGTCTTGCCTCCTCTCTTAACATATTCTTGTAACTTTTGGGTATAAAAGTATATTGTTATAAAATTAACAATAGCTTTAAAAGATTAAAAATACTTGACCTTTTTATATAACCTTTTTATATAACCTTTGAATTAATCATTTATGATTTTATATTTAATTAAACACACCATAAAATTCTTTGGTAAGTCATCTTTATTTGTTAACTTGTAACATTGCCGACGGAATTTGTTTGAAATCTTGCGAAGATATAACTTATAAAAACATTGGTTCTTTTACTATATAAAATTGCCATTTAAACTCTACAGTGCTATGGCAGAAATATAGTCAGTTGAAAGTCAAAAAGTACTTTCAAAAACAATAACTATATCCATGCAAGCGAAACTCTAGTACAGGTATATCCATACTAATATTATAAATGTGAAAGTAAGGATGTTTGTTTGTTTGTTTGTAACGCTTTCACGCTTAAACCACGAAACCGATTTCAAAAATTCTTTCACCAATGGAAAGCTATAATATCAGGGAGTAACATAGGCTATATTTTATCCTGGTATTCCTACAGGAACAGGAACTACGCCGCGGGTAAAGCGACTGAAATCGAAGCGAAGCGAGGGCGGGTTTCTAGTAATTTTATAAGCAAATATTCATTATTTTACATACATATTTATTCACCTGAGACTATTCTTATATTTGACAGTTCAATCATACCCCGCGATGAAAGGGACGGCGAGCAAAATATTATTGTTTTGGATAATCCTATTGGGGAAAAGGCTCAAGTTCAGAAATTTATGATTTTTTTTTGGGCAGTTTATGGTCTAGTCGTACGCCGGCCTTTCCGTCTGGGGTGACAAAAGGGCGGCGCGCGGCCCCATAACCTACCATATTCCTTCTCCTTCGCTATTGGGCCGACCAATATATAAATTATTTTATTTAAACTCAGTTCTCAACCTACACTAATATTATAACGAGGAAAGATTTGTTTGTTTGTTTGTATTGAATAGGCTCCAAAACTACTGGGCCGATTTCATAAATTCTTTCACCAATGAAAAGCTATAATATCAGAAAGTGATATAGGCTATAGTTTATCCCGGTATGCCCACGGGAACGGAAACTATACGGATAAGACGACTGAAACCGAAGCGAAGCAAGGGCAGGTTGTTAGTAAATAATAATTTATAATATGCATGCACCACAGTCATCTGTATTATTATTATTTTTATTATCTTGGCCTAAGCTAGGCCTAGGACGTATATGTACGTCCTATGGTTGAGCTCGAGCTTCTTCTATAGAGGGAGGAGAATTAGCTTACTCTACCACGCTGGCCAGATGGGTTGGTGTAGGGTTTTATTTCGAGTTTTCCCTCTCTTGCAGTCTGTTGTTATCTCCTTGTGTCTCTTAGTCGTCGCTTATGATCAAGCACTGGTAAGAAATGGGGTGGCAAATAGTATTCGTATTACTCAGTCACCACGTGGATAACAGTCATTTCAGCGTGGGTGGAAAAGTCCTGTTTTCGATTTACTCACATTTACGATAAATTCATAGATGTGAGTTAATTGAAAATAAAAATTTAGTAAAGGAAAGTAATTTTAATTAATATTGAAAGAACTCCAACGTGGTACGTAATATATATATATATATATACATTTTGAAAGCTTAATGCTGTTTGGTATCTTATAACAATTAGTAACTTGTGTGTCACTTCCAAAGACTTGTACCTACTTGCATTTCTAGGAATATGTTGAATCCGATATACACAACTCAAATGACGACTGGTAATTAATTAGCGAAAATAACACTGTTTTTATTCATCTCTTTTATTCAAACTCTTTTAATACTGAATAGAAAAATTATAAAAGATAAAAAGCATCACATATGGTAAATATATAATAGAAGATAGAGCAAGGCTATTTCAATCTAAAATATAACAATTCGTGTAATAAAATATTTACTCGTCATTGTAAAGGAATATGTATATAACCCCTCTCACTATACGGTCCCTTTCGTTAAAAAATGAATGTGAAAAAGCCTTTTTTCCGCTCACCCTATGTCGTATATGTTCCACGGATAAAGCAATGGAAGGGTTATAAAGGGAAATGTGATCATAATCCGTTACTTCCATATTTGTTTGGGAAACCCTCTAATACACTGACGGAGATTAAAGTACCAGATTCTTATGACATTGATTCTCGCATAAACTTGGGTTTGAATCTGTTTAGTTTGGCTCTATAATAATAATAGCATCTATCTGGTTATTTTGATTTATATTTAAGTTTATACGGATACCAGAAACTTGTATTGTAATGAAATTGCTGGTAATTGCTTGTTTTAATACACACTTGTGGTGCCCATAATAAGTTAAATCTTATTTTGGGTGTTATAGAAAAACTACTTTACAAGATATTTTAGAAAGTTAGAAAGACACGTCACTGTGATGGAATTTTCTTGCTTCTATATAATTTTATTTTGAATATTACCTTAGGTGCTCTTCATAATTAGGCAGAGCGTAAATGTAGTTTTAGTTACAATACTGCACATAAAATAATACAAATGTTTGTTTATATATATTGTAATAAGCAGGAACAACAAAGACAAAAGTCATCGTGTCCGATTCAACTTATCCAACATGATAAGAATAATTTAACATAAAATCTGAACATTTAAATGATACATGAAATCGTTAGTAAATCACGAAGGCAGATCAAGCGGAAGAATCTTTCGGTGTTTGCTGAGGTAAACAAACCTATTTTATTTAGATGAATCGTCTAAATAAAATTTATGTTATGTATTTGGATTTTTTATTGTTTAATTATTTGTTTTAACCCCGTGTGGTGACGGAATAAGAATACAATTCACCACCCTCCTTCTTAACAGTGAATGTCATAAAAGACGACGATATTATAAGCAGATTACTTTTATATAAGTTAAGGAAAACTCGAAAAAAATCCTATGCCACGTCTGATTAGCGTGGTATAGTTAGTAATTTCCCTCTCATAGTAAAGGAGGCCCGAGTCCCGCAGTGTGACTATAGGTTCATATGATGATGGTGATATTATTGATATGGTATGCTTTCTGTTAAACAAAAATCGGGACAAAGTGATTTTCACAAGACAACGTAGAATGACTCTCATTCACGGATCTTATTTTTAAGCTCCGATGTAAGAAGAGAGGTGTTATAAGATTGACGTCGACGCATGTCTGTCCGTGTGTGTATGTTTGTGTATATGTGCCTGGCTAGGGCATTAGAGCTTTCTAACGGATCGACCGATTTCGATGCGGTTTTTTTTATATGAAAGCCAGTTTCCTTGCGGTGGTTCTTGTGCTGTGGTCCAGCAGTATAAAAGTATCAGCTTTTTCCAAAATTATGTAATGGCGTATGATTATTCGCTTAAGTACATCACGCGAGCCAGTATAAATGTTGACAATGCATCAATGACAACGATTCCTATTAAAGAGAACGTAATATTTATTTTATTATTTTAGTTTGTGATTGGGGTTATTCAAAATTTTCAATTTTGTTTATAGATATCGACATATATTTCGACCACCAAGACCCGAGTATCGTAATATTCGATTCTTACGCCGAACAGTTCTTTGTGTGATTCGCAATTGATTGTTCTAAGTTTGGGTGTTAGTTTTGTATGGTAATTGTATGTTGGTGAAGTCCTCCACGATCGTAGAATTTATTTCTTAGTGCGAAATATTATCTTTAAAAAATGGAAGATAATTTTTATAAAATAGGAGGGTAGATACGTACATATATGTATATGGTAGAGTTCTTTATATCCCATAAGGAAAACTTAGCTATAATACGACCATAGTTTGAAAGATTAGCATACAGTTTGTTCGGTGTTTTTCTTTTGTTGTTGTGATGTTATCTGCTTATGTCCTATAGCCAACGTATACAACGCCTACGGACAAGGAAGGATTGGTGATAAATAGTTTTACTAGCTCCATAAATTTAAAGATATCATATTTCACAAAATAATATAGGTCACTAATTGGTTTGTTACTTTATTTAGCATTTAACATATTAGTGTACATATTATGTACACTTCCAGTAATCCAAACGGATACTTAATAAATTTCCAATGGAAGAAATCTTTATAAATACCTAGTTTTAACTGTAAAATTCGGTGATGTGATATCGTATGCTAGGTTACTTTTAATTTCCATTATTTACGTTGTAGGACTGTAAGGCTAATATTGTATCACTGAAGTCAAGGAACTCTGCACAGGTGGTCAGCCCAACGACAAAGGTGACGTACTCTATGGGTGGGTTACGGGGCCGCGCGTCGCCCCTCTGTCGCCCCGGATGGAGCCGGGCGGCGGGTGCGTTGACCGTAGCCAAACCAAAAAAAAAAGGGTAATATTGTATGGTGACAGTATAAAAATACAATTCAACCCGTCAATTTAGTAAAAAACGACTAAGCGAATAAATGTGCATATAACATTTATGTGAAAGATAGAAGACTCTAAATAAAATTATACCAACGCGTCTGATAAGCTCCTATTATGGAGGAGGCTCGAGCTCACCAAAGGGATATATTTGAGCTATGATGATGATGATTATCATTTGAGGAAGAGAGTACATAATTCAGATGAATATATATGTAAATACAGTATGTATATAGCTATGCATAATAGTTATCTGTATACAAACCTAGCTGCCGCTATAATCCTTTGTCGCAATCGACAAAAAATGGCCATATCTATCTACACTCCATGTGTGCATTGAACAAACTAAATGGTAAAAACAAATCAGCCTGACCAATCTCTGTCGAAATGCAACACTTTGGAATTTTCTAGTAAATGACATTGCAGGTTTCAAATGGAAGAGTTTAATTTTTTTTAAAGCGCAACATGTAATCGGTTCCAGAGTTCCTATTTTTAAAGAACGTATTACTGTGTGCAAATATTATGTGCCTACGAATAAAACTAGTATCCCAAATTTCTTTTTTTTTTCAATCTGTAAGTGTCACTTAGGTGTACCATAATCTGAATGATCCATTAACATTATTATTCTCTACTCCTATGGGTAGCTATATTATACATCATAATCTTTCTCGACTAATAACCTAGGCGACAGTATTTTAAATCGAATTGGCACAGTCACCCGGTTGAGAGAATTGTTCGAGAACAATAAACTCAATGCTGATCAAATTTGATATTTAATTAATAATTGACGATAAGCAGTTTCGAATTACGTTTAAATCCATATATGTCCTGTTATTGGTGTCTTAACAATGAAGAGCAATTTCTCTAGAACACGCTCTTAACACGTGTAGGGTTTTAAGTTCTACTGCACCAATGATATCTGCATATTATTTTCTTTAGTAGTCTTTTAGGCAACCCACGCCCAAGAAAGGGGTGTTGAATTGTATTCCTATTCAATTTGGATTATATTACAGTGAAATACGGATTATAATAATTAATTTCAATAGGTGATGGTTATTTTCAAAATAGCAATGTTTTAAATTGCTCGGATTTTAAAATTTTTACTTTTTGTTTTTGATACATTGGCCAACACAAAAAGATAAGACATTCTAAACTTCTTCAATATTTTTTAACAAGAATATAGATAGATCACAGCTGTAATATCAGTTTTCATGCTGCTTTTATAAAATAAATAATAGGTATATAGGTGCAATATGTTCAAAATCTACTTTGTCCATTAAAATATAATAAAATAAAAACTTTCTGGCACATAAGACAAATGGAGTTTCAAGAACAAGGTAGAAAACTAAAACGCAAAGCGACACGTTGTCATAAACACAAGTTTGGTGGACCATCACAACTTCGCTTTTAGCTTTAAAGCTGTTTGGGCATGTTGCAAGCTCGAACTACGTGTCTATTTTGCGGTCTAATTACACTAAAATGTTTGAATCTTGTCGTCTGTCACGACAACTATATGTACTGTTAATTGCGTATGATTTTATATAAAGAGAAAAACGCAACGATCTGCATTATCGTTTTCAATTGTATTAGTTATTTCAAATATATAATTTGGTACGGGCCGGTCCGTCCGGGATAATACCACATTCTCGCAGAAAATCGACGTCCGAGTAGTAATTTGTTTTTGCGCTTCGATCAGTGAGCGAAAGTACCAGCATCCCAACTTTCTGAGGGTGTTCGCATGTGGTAAGTTTTAGTGATACCTTTAGTATCACCGAACCTCATTGCACGCATTCACACTCCCTTCACTTTTTTCCGGTAGGTAAGCAACCTCGCAAATGTCCATGAGCAGCAGCAACACTTACCATCAGGTGTACAATTTGCTCGTTTGCCATTGTTTGGTATCATATTTTACCCGTGGATGTCGTAAAAGACGATTAAGGGATATAATATGCACATAATATCTGTGCAAGAGACGATAAATTCGAAATAAAACCCTATACCAACATGGTACAGTAAGGTCAAATTCCCTTCCATTGAGGAGAAGGCCCGAGCCCAACAGTGGGACGTATGTTGGCTGCGATGATGATGATATAATTTAACAACAAATATTTTCTAATTCTTGAAAAATTAAACTACGAAAAAATTAATTTTAATTTCTTACAACTTCATTTTTAACATTATCATTATCAGCCTATCAGACGTCCATTAGATATAGGACTCTTAACTCTAGGTGATAATGGTATATTCGCTAGACTTGGCGGCCGGGTAGATTATCACAGTTAGCATCTCTAAGTAATCCTAGTGTTTAATATCCTGGTGTTCTTTCTTTTTTGTTTTTTTTTTAATGCAAATGGCGGAAAACGAGCAAACAGTACACCTGATGGTAAGTGCTGCTCATGGACCTATGCAAGGCCGCTGCCTTCCACAAAGAAAGTGAAGGGAGTGTGAATGCATGCAATGAGGTTCACTAAAATACACTACACACAAACATCTTCAGAAAGTTGGGTTGCCGGCTCCTTCGCTCACCAAACGAAACGCAGTAATAAATTGTTACTATTCGGACGTCGATTTTCTGCTAGAGTGTGGTATTACACCGGATGGACGGGTCTGCGACTATAGATAGACAACTTTTAACAGTGTAGTCCTAACACTAATAAATTTCTTAGGCAGTTATTCCAATTTCCACTGGAAAATAATCAATGATGACTCAAAGTATTTCTAATCTGTCGCCTCTATTCCTAATCATCATTCTACTTGATACACGGCTCATTCTCATTGTTGCGCCCGAGCCTCCTTTACTTTAATAGAAGGGAAATTGACCTATCATGTCCGTTAGGTGCATTTTTCATCATCTCAGCTCCTGTAAGGAGCTGGATGAGGCTCAAGTCCAGGGAACTCGAGCCTCATCCACAATGGAAGGGAAATCGGCCTACTATACCTCTTTGCTTAGATGGGTTGGTGTAGTGTTTTATTTCGATCGTTCCTTCTCTTGGTTAGTCGGTATATCCACAATATATCCATTGTAAACAAAACTATCTTACGTATTTTATCGCATTTGTATTTGATTTGGATTGCCCGATGTTTTCGTGATGTTGTTCGCGAAAGAAGGAGGTGAATTGTGTTCTGGAGCGTAAAAGGTGGAAAGGTGGTTGGCACAAGGTTTTATTTCAAGTTTTTCTTCTCTTGAATATATGTTATCTGCATATATATATATATATATATATATATATATATATATATATATATATATATATATATATATATCTTTAAACGAGCAATTCTTGTATATATATATATATTTTGAGGATCTCGGAAACGGCTCCAACGATTTTGTTGAAACTTGGCATACCAGAGGATTCGGGCCCAAAAAATCGATCTAGCTAGGTTTTATGTATAGAAAATGTTGTTTTGTCAGTGTTTTTGGCAGACAATATAATGACATTAAATTTTAAAAGAATATGAATTCAAATTTTGCCATCAATGTCATAAGTTACGATAGCCCAGTGGCGAAGTAGTCTGGTTTCATTTTATTTTTGACATCGGCGACAAACGGCGTCGGATCGAATCTCGGTGTTATTATTATTCTCTTTTTGTAATTTTTTATATAAATTTCATTATTTATTTTTTTATTTTTATTAATATATATCTAAATAAATGCTACAAAAATACTCCGAGCGAAGCTCGGTCAACCTGATATTATATATATATATATATATATTCTACATATTATAACGTTTCATCGTTAATTACGACACCCATGGGCCAGAATGGGGCGGTAAAATGTATACTTAGTCACTACAAGGAGAACTTGCTAACAAACTAAAGACTTTATTGTAAAAAGCTAGCGTCTAACAACTTTCCACTTAATTAAAAAAAAATATACCGCTCTATAAAACAAAAGTACTTTAAAATTTCACTTATAATTAAAAGTACGGCACCAATACTAAAAAATGAGTTAATTTTAATTTTCTTAAGTACCTACATTACAAAAGAGAATAATAAATGCGAGTTTTAATTTCAGAATTACTTAACGTGCTTATACATTACTAGCAACCCGCCCTCGCTTCGCTTCGGTTTCAGTCGCCTTACTCGCGTAGTTCCCGTTCCCGTGGCTATACTGGGATAAAATATAGGCTATGTGACTCAGGGATACTGTAACATTGTAATGGTGAAAGAATTTTCGAAATCCTTCCAGGAGTTTTTGAGTTTATTCGTAAGGAACGTTTCCTCTTTATAATATTAGTGTAGATAACACCCTTAGAGTGTGAAAATTAAAAAATGCTGAAACACGTGTTTATTTATTTTCCTAAAGAGTATTTTTGGAGAATTTTAAGAAAATCAATGTAGATTTTTTTTTCTCCTTATTCAAACTTTGTTACTGCAGTTTACCCCCTTTTTTTTTATGGGTGGGCTATGGTAAGCGCACGCGCGGTCCAGTCCGTCCGGGGCGATGAAAGGACGGCGCGCGGGACCATAACTCACCCGTACCCATGTCACCTCGTTGTTGGGCCGACCACCGGAGCAGATGTGACTTGTCGTCAGTGGTCTGCCCGACGGAATACCCTTTCGGGTAACCTCTCACCTCTCGACGTACTGGGACGTCGGTCGCCATCGCGCGGTCAGCCTCTCTGCGGGTGACGGACAATTCCCCGGTCCGATCACCCGCGGCCTCGGCTAGGGCGGCATTAGGCGCAGATACTCGCGCCTGCGCCGCCCGAGTCGCCGGCGGCGGAACGTGTCGCCGAATAGGAGCTCTACTTGCACACGATCCGCCGCCTCCTTCCGTGAGATTACGGCCTCACAGAAGGCCGCGACCGCGTCCCAGTTCCTGACGCTGACGAGCATCTCCCTGGTGATGGTCGGCAGCGCCAGGTCGGCACCGATAATTGCGACGAGTTCACGGCGATCCCCCTCCCATGCAGCACACTCCTTGAGCGTGTGCTGCGCCGTGTCCTCGTCGCAACTGCAGTGGTGGCAGGACGGTGTGCTCTCCCTCCTGACAATCTTGTGCAGGTACTTCTCGAAGCAACCGTGCCCCGTCAGCACCTGCACCAGTCGGAAGGAAAGCACCCCGTGCGTCCGCTCCAACCACTCCATCAGCAACTCGGCGGGCGTCGACCCGCCAGACGGTGATCTCTTTGATGGAGACCATGCCACCGCGGGCGCGCGTCTCCGACACCCGCCGATAAATGTCGGTGAGCATCTCCGCCTCCAGGTACCATGGGGGAGTTCCGGCCAGGAGGCACGCTGCCTCCGTCGCCACCGTGCGGTAATCCCGTATGGCCCTGATCGCCATGACCCTCTGTGGTCGCCACAGGAGGGCCCTAAGGCAGATGATCAGGGACCCCGCCTACACCGGTGCGCCATACAGGGCCATCGACCGGATCACCCCCACGTACAGCTGTCGGCACGTAGCGCTGGGTCCGCCCACATTCGGCATCAGCCGCGAAAGGGCGGACGCCGCGCTGACAAGCCGGGGAACAAGTCGATGAAGATGCTCCCGGAACCAGAAATGCCCGTCGAGCACCAGGCCCAAGTACTTCATGTGGGCCTGGATGCTGATGGTGACCGACTTCATGGTGATCGCAGCGCCGGCGGGGGGCCCGGCGATACGGAGGCCATGGAACAAAAGGGCCTCCGTCTTTTCCAGGGCTACCCTCAACCCCAGCGCTTCGATTCGCTTGACAATCTCCTCGATGCCGAGAGTTGCCAGGCGTGCGGCCTCCTCTAGCATCCCACCCCGGGCTGTGAAGAGTGTATCGTCGGCGTAACAAATTACGCCCAGCCCGAGTGGGAGGCTTCCTCTCAACGCCCAGTCGTAGCCGATGTTTCACAGGGTCGGACCCAGAACCGACCTCTGTGGGACACCGCACGTCATGGGTTCGCACAACGTCCCTTACTCGGTCAACGTAGAGGACGCTGCGCCCCTCCAAGTAGTCTGCCATCAGCCACCTGAGGTACACGGGCACCCCGTGATACCTCAGCCCCTCCCTGATGCAGCTGAATCGCAGACTGTTGAAGGCGTTGGCGATGTCCAGGGACACCGCCAACAGAACTCCTCCGCCGCAATGGGGGCTGAATTAGAAAATACCCTTTCTTAGTGGATTTATATGTCACGCAAAGAAACTAATGTCAAAATTTCACGTTTCTGGCTTCAGTAGTTTCAGCTCTGTGATAATTCAGTAAACTGACATCTTTCCACCTATTTTACACCCTTAAAGGATGAAAATCGACAAACGCTGAAACATGTGTTTATTTATTTTTATTAAAGAGTATTTTTGCTTAATTTGAGGACAGTAGCTTAAGATTTTTTTCCATACAGACTTTACCGTTGCGTTTCACCCTCTTAGGGGTAGAATTTCAAAAAATCTTTTCTTAGAGGGTGCCTACGTCATGAAATGAAACTACTGTCCAAATTTCATTTCTCTAGCTTCAGTAGCTTCGGCTCACCCTGTTCCTTTATATGTATATTATTGTTAACGCTCCCGCAACATCCCTTGCAATTTCATAAAAATGGAATTTCATAAAATCCGTTCTTAGCTGACCTCTACTCTACGAAAGGAATATTTCTGCCAAATTTCAAGTCTGTACGCCTTATGGTTCCAGAGATATGGTGATGAGTCAATATATCGCTCGCAAAACCCGCCTCTCCTATATATATATATATATATATATAGATAATTTCAACAGAGTACATAAATAACCGCTTTTAAATATTCTCAAAGGTTTATACTCAGTTTAAATAATCATAACAATAAAAAGCTTATATGTTAAACGCTCTCCCAAACCGGCAAAATAAGGTTAACTAGTTGAGTTTAAAAACTAATCAAAAGTTTTCATATAAAGAAGCTGAAACCAGTCAAAGCAAGCAAGACATTACTATTTTATTGAACAGGTAAGAAAACTTATAGAATTGGTTTGCAACTGAAACTTTAAACCGGTGTTGGTTTAAATATGAGCCGTGGCTCATAGATAACAGAAATAAGTTAAAAAGTGTTCCTTTTATTTTTATTAGCTGTGCAATTTCGTTTGTGTGTATTACTTATTTCTGTATGGTGAAGGAATAAAAATATAGTTCATCGCTCCCTATTTTGCCGTAGATATTGTAAAAGGTAACCAAGGGATTAAATAATCATATAACGTCTATCAAGGGAAGGAAAATATATAACACGACTAGGTCAGCTAAGGTCAATTTTCTAAGGCGGCGGGTCGCGCGCGCGAAGAGCGCAGCCTCGACGAAGCGACCCGGCGCCGGCGACTGGGGCGGCGTAGGCGCGACTACCTGCGCCTCATGCCGCCCTAGCCGAAGCCGCGGGTGACGTGACCTGGGCATTAGTCCGTCACCCGCCGAGAGGTCGAACGCGTGAAGAAAAACCGATGTCCTCCCCAAGGGGGGGACGTCGGTCGATGGGAGGGTACCCCACTAGGAGGTATTCCGTCGAGCCGACCACTGATGATAAGTAACCCTGCTCCGGTGGTCGGTCCAATGACGAAGGTGATGTGGTGTTCGGGTGGGTTGCGGGTGTGCGTGCTTACGCCCCTCTGTCGCCCCGGACGAAGTGCTGCGAGGAGTGCGCCGACCACGACCCACCCCAAAAAAAAGGTCAATTTTCTTCCCATTGTGGACGAGGCTCGAGCCTAGCAGTGCAACGTAGGTATAAGAAGCAATCCAAATAATGGCTTTAAAATTAGGGCGTTTATTTAAAGGCGCTAATGTAAGGATTTTTCTGTGTGGTGATGGAGTAAGAATACAATTCACCACTCCCTATCTTGCCCGTGGATGTCGTAAAAGACGACTAGGGGATAATCAGTATATAACATCTGTGCAAAAGAAGGAAAACTCAAAACAAAACTCTATTCCAACACGTCTGATCAGCGTGGAATAGTAGGTCAAAACACTCTCATTATGGTGGTGGCCTGTGCCCAACAGTGGGACATATATAGTCCGAGATGATGAATGGTTATCGTAACCAACAACACTTAACAAACACTTTAGATTTGTAATCGTAATGCAGATTTGGTTTTTAATTTCTACTATAACGAAATACATTTAATTGTTAAGTTAAAATAAATGGTAATCCGTTGACCTAAGCTACTAATGAACAGATAAATAAATAAAAACCTTTACTGCTGACACAAGCACTTTTGATGTTTACTATAATATCCTACTAAATTAATTGCTGATACGGTTTGCATTATGGGCGATCGACTGCTGACCTTTTTGTTAGAAAGGGTATCTCTATAGTCTCCATCCTTTCATGATTTACCATTGAAGCTACCATAATATGAAATTCTGAGAGACTCTACGAATAGATAGGAGTACCCTAAATGCAACCTTCTTTCTTCATTATGTCTGTATAAATTCCAAGCTTGAGTCTCCTTTACAATCGAAGGAAACATGATCTATTATAACACACTGCTATGGTCCAAGTGGTTGGGCACAGAAATTTATTTTAAAATTTACTTCTCTTGGAATGACATTTTCTACGTATATTTCTTAGTGGTATATTACAATATCCACAAGAATATGGTATTAAATTGCATTTTTATTACAAAAATCACCTAGATGGCTACGCCTCCATATGCATGACAGTGTACTGCTAGACTTGTTTATTGCAATATAGTTCACGCTATAGATATATTCTGACGATAAATATTTAAAATCTGTGTATAGTCTATAAAATATTTACCAAGAAATTAACTTTGCTTTATTCAAGTTATGAAAAAACAAACCCAAAAATATGAAAGCGAAAACAACGTACTCGTTTTTAAAGTTAGCTTTGAATAAATCTCTGATTCTAAGAACTAATTTCACAAATATTTTGGCTACTCGATATTGACTCGACAACTTCAAGAGAGGCTTCAAATAGATTGGCTTATACAACACTATAATGGCGCATCTTCTATGAAGGATAGTAATTCAACTGTAAGCACGTTTGTAAGTAACTATTTGATCATTTACCATTTTCAATTTTAATTTATGATTTGACTTTAATTTACCATTTCTACGCATTTTACCTATTTTAAGTTCCTCATGGTCATCATTCATCAGTATTGTTCTATGTGGGAATCGAACCACTACGCCGTCCGTGCAGCGTTTAACAATGGGGTTTTTGATGACAAATTTCTGTCTCACTCGATATTGTAAGTTTATGATCTGTATAATATCGGTGTGCAGTTTGTTTGTTAGAATCCAAAGAGTCTTATGTCTGTGTGTAAGTTAGCCTGTTTATCGCGACAAATTATATGCTATAAATGCATATAGTTGCGACAAATGATAGCGGAGCAGTGTCTACAAATGTGTTGACGAGCAAAAATTGGTAACAGTAGTACATTCTTAAGCGTACTGCGCAAACATTGTTATTACAACAACTGCTGCGATAGCAAAAATGCCGAATGTGGCATTGCGGCTGTTATTAATATTAATAACATTATTAATGCCACAGGGCAACGTGGATCTTCAAATATAGTCTATAAAGATTGCACAAATAACCGTCCTGCATGAAGATTCATTCCAAAGCACTTGATATTGGAGTTGCTAGTTAAAAAAACTATGCCATATGTGCAGTAAAATTGAACACGTACGCCATAAAAATATGCATTTATTTTAAATTAATAGTTAATTTTTCCATTAAATATACCATTAAATTTAGTAAGAATAAAGTAATGTTAATTAAATATGTATTTATTTTAAATTAATCATTCGTTTTTCATTTAATATACCAATTGAATTTAGTTAGAACAAAGTTATGTTAGTTAAATATGCATTTATTTTAAATTAATAATTAATTTTTACATTAAATATGCCATTGAATTTAGTAAGAATAAAATTATGTTAATTAAATATGCATTTGTTTTAAATTAATCATTCATTTTTACATTAAACTAGCTGACCTAACAGACGTTGTTCTGTACAAATAAAACAACGCCACCTACCGCGTCCAATTGTGAATCTAAACCATTTTGAAATCCCCTTGAACACACACAAAAAATTTCGACAACATCGGTCCAGCTGTTTAGGAGGCCTTCAGTGATATATACATGTACACAAGAAATTTATATATAAAGATACACCGTTGAATTTACTAAGGATAAAGTTATGTAAGTTAAATATGCATTTATTTTAAAGTAATCATTCATTTTTACATCAAATATACCCACTGAATTTAATTAGAATAAATTTGTATTATTGATGGATTTGCAAAAGTGATGACGTAATTTAACAAGCTTTTAAGCTAGTACCCTCTCAAAACATATAAACAGTCCATTTTGGAGGCTCACAGTGAATGTTAGTCGCTTAATTACCCGCGTTTGTGGGTTATTTGTCGGATGACACTCAACAACGGCACGGCGTGCACACTAAACGACCTTGTTCATATACTACCTATGTATCTGTTAATAACAAAATTAAAGAACATTTTAAATGGGGTATCGTATAGATATTTATACGCTTATATTTAAAGACCAAATTAAAGATCTTTCACTAAGAAATCCATCAGTGTGACGGCTTTTTCAAACATAAGTGCAGTTGCTGGATTGAAATAAGTGTAGTAGCCTTTTTATTCCGGAGAAGACTCGTGCTCAACAGTAGGCTGTAAGATGAGCTGTAAAGAAGAGAGAAAGAAGAACGAGATGGTCATTCTCTATGAGAAAGGAATTAGAACGTAATGATCCTGAACTATTCACATTTCAGTCGTAGACACTTCGTTTCTCTATCAAAACTTATTATTACCGACAAATAGGATAACATAAGAAGTGATGACAAATGCTGATTGTCGCCCACGCACAATTCTTAATAGACACCAAAGTTGATTTCGACTTACGATGTAATTAGCGTTACTTTAATCTATATCACAATTACAAAGCTGATGAGTTTGTTTAAACGCATTAACCTCAGATGGATTCTAAGAAATGATGTTGTATCAGATAGCCTGTTTATTAAGAAAGATTCATCATCATCATTCAGCCCTTAACCATCCATTACGGAACGTAGGCTTCCCTCATGTTACGAAAGGATTGTATCATAATCGCCACGATTGGCCGACGGGTCGGCGAACGCAATGCGGTATTATACATTTTCCAGGCAAGAGCTACTGCCCGCTGTCGTGGTGGACCCTTAGCCGATTCTTACAACTCTTGTGGGTAAACAAGGGATGCCAATAATTATATTCATATCCCGTCACCGTCACGGGGGAAGAAAAATTATAAACTTCTAATATAGCCATTATACCTATATAACGCTGCAAAAATTAAGAGTGAAGCACCATCAACTTCTAGCAAAATGGGCAAACAAAAACATATGATATACAATGGTCATCACACATTCTGCGCAGTTGTTGTTGTTCTAACGACTGCTGGGATTACAAATTTAGTGGTTAATGTATTATGTATAGTATTAATATTGATATCATTGTGCATTCAGTATATATGTAAATACATGTAAAATGTTAATAACTAGCAACCCACCCTCACTTCGTTTCGATTTCAGTCACTTAGCCGCGTAGTTCCTGTGGGAATACCTGGATAAAATATAGCCTACGTTACTCCCTGCTTCCATTGGTGAAAGAATTTTTGAAATCGGTTCGGTGATTTAAGCGTGAAAGTGTAACAAACAAACAAGCTTACTTTCGCATTTATAATATCAGTAAGGATAGATAAGTAATCCACGTTAACGAAGCTACTGATGCAACTGTATAACGTATAATGTATACGTGAGTAGATTCACTGTAAACACTATTATCACACTCATTTTCTTGTTTGACAAAAGACATAAAATAATTATGTGGACGCCGTCATAACTTAATGAGTTTATACATTGTGTAACATTATATAACATTTTATATGCCAACTTTACACATAAGCTTGGAACTAGCTTGTGAAATTCTATTGAAATGGAAGATCTCACAAGAGAATATAGAGTACATTACATATATAAAAGTAGTGCTAGAACAATGGTATGAGTAAGAAACCGAGAAACCCGATAGAGTAATATAATATCATTATGGATTTTATCATTTATTTACGTGTTCGTTGAGAATTTTACGTTATATCTCAATCTTTTTTATTTTAATTAGGTATATTTAATTATATAAAGGAAGGAAAACTGGATGTATAAACCTACACCAATCCGTCTGACCAGCGGGATATAGTAGGTAGTTCAATTTCTATAGCATTATGGAGAAGGCGCGAGCCCAGCGGTTGGACGAATATAAGCTGTGATGCTGATGATGATGTTGAGGTAGAAATATTATGTTAGAATATAACCATACTAATGAATTTTATTTGCCACTAATACGTAACTACAATTCTAGTAAATAAATTAAATTGTATTAAATAGGGCAGAGAACTGGTACGCTCAAAATGCTCTGTCAGATACTTTTGGAGCATAGAATACCAAGAGGGATTTGGGTTAGGAATAACGGATAATAGGAACTTTATATGGTCTTCTTCTAAATAAAAATAAATAATCTAAAGAGCATATAACATCTAAGAAACTAGAAAGTTGGTAGGCACGGTAAAAGGAAATCATATGTCTCATCAAACGTGTTTTTCTTCAATCCGAGGTAAGCTTTGCTACAGACGATTTGTAAGGATTTGAGGGATGCCAATCTGTGCCGTCACAACCGCTAGAGGCAACCTAATACTTCGACCGAATAAAAAGGTCTTAGTTATTGCTTGTTAAAAGATTTCGCAAAGAGTATAGTATAAAACATGTATTTCGAATTATCCTGTAATTATTGAAAACGAAATATTTGTTTTTAACTAGAAATTGGAAATCTATATAAATAGAATAATGTCTTGTACACTTTTTTAATCTCATTCTGCCTTTGGCGTATAGTGCTGGACCTAGGCTTCACTATAGCCACAAGCCGCGTTCGTGTACTACCAGTACTTATCCCATGACCTGAAACTTTCACCAAGTCATTGATCCGCTTAGTGAACAACTCTCCCGCACTAAGTCGCCCGATAGGTGATTGGTACTCGAGAAATTATCTGTTCTAGCAGTTATCAGTATCATAATAATTGAAATCGTTTTAACACAACAATAAGTTTCCTTTAGACATAATAAACTACTTAAATGCAAAAAAAAAGGGCAAAGTCTTGTGTTCCTCTTCACTCAGATACAGAACCTTCAAAGTAGATTAGGGTTTATTTTGTTAATAAATAATCATTTAGCAGTAATTTCAATAAACTTTTGATGTGAAACATCTTTAGGCGAGGATGAACCTGATCGTTGGTGTGACGTTAACGCCACGTTTGGATATTCATTGGTACATTTGTGTAACGAATCCATAACCTATTTTAGAATTTTGTACAATATCGTCTAGTGAGCTTAAAATAAATTATTAACCTAAACACATACCTATAGTATTTATTTATTTATTTTAAAACTTCTGCACAAACAAAGGTACAAGGCGGACTTAATGCCTTAGGCATTCTCTACCAGTCGACCTAGGGTGGAGCAGAAATAATTTAAGCAATAATAGTTGAAGACAACCAGAATTTATCGTATCTATGATTACCAAATGATACAAATATATAAATATGAATACATATATACTATATAAATATATATACATACATATACATACACATACATACGTATACAATACATACATACATAAAAATGGATGTGAGCCGTCACAGATGAGTTGACTCCGCCAGAAAATCTAAGTAGAGTCGTTTAACTTTGGCCTTGAAAATGTCACGACTAGTAGCCATTCTGATGTACTAATGAAAATAAATGTTTATTGAATAAAAATCATCATATTCTGGAACAAAAATCTATTTCTATATTATATTTCATTAATAATTTATGCCATATTAGTTCCTGCCGTAATCTGTTTTTTTTTTTGCATATATACTAGTACAAAATAATTTCAATGTCCAGTTCAAATCAGCCAGTCGTCCTGAGCGATGGCTATTTTTTTTTACCACTTGTATAAAATTTGCGTAGATGTAAAATATTGCGTTTGTTTAAACCTATATAAAATAGATTTAAAATCATTAACGCGTAATCTATTTTCCATCATTATCATTGTAATCATAGCTTATATACGTCCCATTACTGGGCTCCAGCCTCCTCCACCATAGGAGGGAAATTGACCTTTTATACCACGCTGGTCAGACACATTGGCATAGGGTGTTATTTCAAGATTTATTTCTCTTGCTTAGATGTGTGATATGCATTTTGTAATCCTTTAGTCGTCTTTTACAACACCCAAGGAAAAGGGGTTGTGAATTATTTTCGTACCTCGTCACTACACGGCATTTTAATAAATAATATTTACTTTAGATGCTTTAAACAATAGTATAAATTGACACGTCTTCATATATATATATATATATATATATATATATTTCTTGTGTACGTGTGTATGTCACGGAACTCCTCCTAAGTTAATAAAGTTTTTTGAACACACTCGAGAATGGTTTAGATTCACAATTGGAACCGGTAGGTGGCGCTGCTGTCGATTTAAAGGAGAATTCCTTTTATTTTATTTGAATAGAACAACGTCTGTTGGATCAGCTAGTTTATTATAAATAAATATTTGAAGTACATATAAGAATTTGAGTCCGTGTGGTGACGGAGTAAGAATCCACTCCCTCTCTTAGCTGTGGTTGTCGTAAAAGACGACTCCTTAGTCGTCTTAGGGATACAAAGTGCATGTAACATCTGTGCAAGGGAAGGAAAACTCGAAATGAAACCCTATACCAACATGCCTGTTCAGCATGGTATAGTAGGTCAAATTCCCTCCCATTGTGGAGGAGACCCGAGCCCAACAGTGGGACGTACGAGGGCTGAGATGATGATGAAACATTTGAAATCTGGCTAAAGATTATTACAAATATTTTATTAATAATTTAATAACTTGATAGCAATATTACCATAGTGGCGTAATTAGATTGTCTTATCTTGATAATCTGTGCACTATCGATAGTGCAATGTAATGGGGCTGATGAAAATAGCATGATGGAAGAAAAATATGGTCGAATAATAAATTTGTTAATAAGTACTCCAATTTAATAAGTTTCGCCTTCATCCATGAAAGTTCGAATATAACTTAATTCACAAGAATATGCTGCCCTAGCTGAACAGCTGAGTTCGGATTTTGCCAAATTACCAAACTTGTTTGTTGATGTGAGATAAAACAAGAGGGGCACAGGTGGTAGCACTCAGCAAATTATGCAGAACCATATGGGCGCTAATCCATCAAGCGATTGGGATCGTGTGCTGGCTTTCATTAATCATCCTTCATTGTTTAATATATCCCCACATAAAGTAAGTAATTTACTCAGTATGAACAAATTAATGAACTGTAGCGTGCTCTTTTAGCATTACTCAGCTTTTCATTGGTTCAAACTCTTCAAAGGGTTTGAATTGTAGAATTGTATTTTAAAAATGGTACAAAACATTATGTAATATCTAATGTTTATATTGAAAAAGATAACCAGAAATAACATGGATTAAATCGGAGTTTATGCATTGGTGTTTTATGTCATGTTGAATGAATTATTATTTTCCGTGTGGTGATGGAGTAAGAATTCACCACCCTGTCTCTTGGCCATGGGTATCGTAAAAGACGACTAAGGGATTGATGAATGATTTATGTATTAGCCAATATTTCATGGAATATAATAATCATTTAATAATAATCATTTATTGCAGGCAATGCCCATAGTGTTAGTAACAATAATCTTAAAGCTAATGTTAGTAGACAAATTTACATTTCATAACTATATAGGTACTACATATCTATGTGGAGTTTCATCCAATGACGTAGCATTGGTGAATGCCTTCTTTCTATGAACACTCCCAGGATAGTGTTATTGTATAATACATATAATAATACCAGGTATATTTTTGTTGAATTTATTTAGAAATAATATTAATAATATCGAGCAAAGTCCAGTTTGGGAGTCATTTGGAGGACAAAGCCAAATTGGCAAGCAAAAAGTTGGGCGTCCTGAACAGAGCCATGCGGTACTTCACACCGAAACAGCGTCTTGTGCTACACACAGCACAAGTTCGTCCTCATGTGGAGTACTGCTCACATCTCTGGGCAAGTGCACCCAAATAACAGCTAGACCCACTTGACTCCCTGCAAAGACGGGCTGTTCGAATCATCGGGATCCCAATCTTACGGACGGATTGGAATCGCTGGAGCAGCGGAAAGACTTTGGGTCACTCTGTGTACTCTACCGACTCTTTCACGGGGAGTGCTCCGAGGAACTGTTTGACTTGGTACCACCGTCACCATTCTACCAACGTACCACTCGACATCGTAGCAGGGTTCATCCATTTCACCTGGAAACGTTATGGTCTTCAACTGTACGCTTCCAGCGATCATTTCTCCCACATACGTGCAAGCTCTGGAATGAACTACCTGCTGCTGTGTTTCCCAAGCGCTATGACATGTCCTTCTTTAAACGAGGTTTAAGAAGAGTATTTCCTTCACGGTAGGCAACGGCCTGGCTATGCACCTGGTATTGCAAAGGTCCATATGCAGCAGTTTCACTTACCATCAGATGTGCTGCTTGCTCGTTTGCTACCGTTGGCAATAAAAAAAAAAATAATAAAATAAAAATTAAATAATGAAAAAACGTCAATAATTACAAAAAGAGAATAATAATAACATCGAGATTCGATCCGACGCTATTTGAATGTCAAAACAAAACAAAAAAACTGGACACCTTCCCAACTGAGCTAGCGCCACTCTTGACGTTGAAGGCGAAATTTGAAACCATATTCTATTGACATTTTATGTCATTGTATTGATTAGCTAAAATCACCGACAAAACAACATCTTCTACAAATAAAACCTAGCTAGATCGATTTTTTGGCCCCGAAACCTCTAGTATGCCAAATTTCATCAAAATACTTGGGGCCGTTGCCGAGATCCTGAATATATATATATATATACATACAAGAATTGCTCGTTTAAAGATATAAGATGGAGGAAATGCAAAACTACAGTGCATTTGTAGTATCAGTGGTTTACGTGTTGTCATAATTTGCGTTTTGATTTATTAAGGCATGATGGCTACTGAGAGATAATGATTTTAAATAAACTGTGAATGTTGAATAAGACTCGACTTAAAGTTCTTTGTAACTTGAGACTATAACGATCCTGGAAATTAATAATTAACTAGTACATTAGATACGTAAAGCTTTAGAATCATATATACAATTAACTAACACAAAATAACTATTAAATTTTAGTGAGACACGAATAAACCACTACATAAACTACTGCGTTATCTGTTGGTACTGCCCTGTATTTAATCCTATTCATAAAAGCTTATTAAATAGTTACCGACAGCATATTGTTTAATCCTGATGCCATCCCGTATTGTCTGTTATTAACTCAGAACATCAAGCCGACGTACGGACTCGCATAATTAATATTGCAAATGTTATTAGCAGTTAGGGTTCACATTGTATGCGACCAGACGCAATGTAGTGAATACTTCGAAAAGGCTCTGTATATTAAACTACTGTGTGTGTGTGTGTGTATCATGTAAACCTAATTTTATGTTGTAGATAGTTAAAAAATATCAACAACATATTCATACAAAAGTCCAGCCACGAATTGTAAATAAAAGTATTTTACGGATTTTGTCGCGTTTGTATTTGATTTTTGTTTGCTCGACGTTTCGAATACTTTACAGCGTTCATGGTAAAATGTCTCACGTCCTACTATCTACCCGCTACAGAAATTAATTATTATAATTCGACCTAAATTTTGGTACAAATTTATTGGTAGTACAAAAAGAGAATGATTTTATATGAAGAAATTATATTGTTAATGGTAAATAGTTCTTAAATTTGTAGTAATTATTATGACCATTTATTAATTTAAACCTAATAAATCTTGTATACTATCACCGAATCGGAATGATCTACTTTCACAGTGTGGCCGCGTTAGAGATCTTAGTCTCCCCGTGATCATGAACGCTGTAAAGTGTTCGAAACGTCGGACAATCAAAAATCAAATACAGACGCGATAAAATCCGCAAAACAGTTTTATTTATGATATGTAATACTTGCGTAAACATCACATTATCCAATCATGAAGTTCATATCTGTTCCCTATTTCAACTCATCCGATCAGCGTTGTTAGTAAATCGATTTACCTATTATGTTTTATGAAGTTCAAACTCAGCAATGAGACCTACATTGAATGAGATGGTAATAATTATCATCCTGCTGTTATCTCAATGCCTTGGAGACAAGGCAATATCATGTGTTTTTTTATATATTACGAAAGTTTTGACGATAGTTTTATAATGACTGCACAGATGGCGAGATACTGTGTGAGTGTCGAGGGTTCGAATCCCATGCAGGACAACACTTTGTGTGATCCAAAAATAGTAGTTCTGAGTCTGGATATAAGTTATGTCCGTTAATTATATTATTATAAAGTCTCCCACAATACAACTCCGTTACCTTTTAAAAACCAAAAACGAAATAAAATTACTTTTACGGATTACATCGCGTTTGTATTTGATTTATGATTGCACGACGTTTTGAACACTTTGCAGCATTCATGGTCACGGGCAGACCAAGGTGTCTCACGTCCAACAAGTAATCATGGGCAAACAAAGAGATCCATAAGAACTCGGGTCAAAGAACACATAGCTGATGTGAAGCACCGCCGTCACACTAAGTCTGCAGTCTGTGAACATAGTCAGGATCGCGCCCGCCATAACATTAGGTTCAACCTCAAGTCTCAAACCTCAAGTCCTCGGAAAAGAACACCGATACCTGCCTAGAATGGTACGCGAGGCTATTGAAATCAAAAAACACAAAAATTTCAACAGAGAGGATGGCTGGGTATTACCATCAAGCTGGGATCCTGTTATAAACATAATTAAAAATAAATCCAAAGAGACCACCACAAGACTGCATGATACTGTCAGCACTTATTGTATAGATTTGACCCACAATAATAATAGTTGAAGATAATTTTATAAATCAAAAATATTTTAGTAAGACAAAGTAAGCCGCATCTAAAATTAAAAATCAATATTAATTTAGCATCATGTCCTCTGAGTTTTCTTGCCGGATCTTTCTCAGTGTGGCCGCGTTCCGATCCGGTGGTAGTATATTAGTTTTGTTAGTTTTAAATCAACAAATTGTAACAATAATTGCTACAAATTTAATAATTAATAATTACTAACCATAAACAATATAATTTTTTCATATAGAATCATTTTCTTCTTACACTGGCAATAAATTTGTACTAAAATGTGGGTCAAATTTAATAAATTTATGACTATAGTCCATAAAATATAGCTTGATCTCTGTGACATATGTCAACGAAACCAACGAAGTAAGTTTGAACGAGTGACATGTTTACAATTTTATTTTGTACCAGATATATTTTCAGTCTTTTCGTGCCAGTTTTATTGCAACTGAAGTGCAATATATTATAAATATAAAAATATTAATATTCATGCCTAAAATGCACCTCGTAAGTATTGAAATACCTAGTAAACATTTTATAGAAAATTACGCTTACTCACATATAAGGTTATGTTGGACTGTAAATAAAAAAGAGATGGGACAGTCGATATACGTAAATCGATAACCGATCTTTATTAAATTATTCATAAAAGAAATAAACCCAAAATAGTACCTATATAAAACTTTCAACATATTTTTACAATTACAACAGACAGTTACATTATAAAGTACATAAATTGAATTAATTAAATATTAAAAAACTACTTTTTGTCTCGGAGTAAATGATAATATTTTATGTATGCATTATTGTCAATAAACTAAACATGTTTATTAATAAAAGAATTGCAATTGATCGATTGATATAACGACTGTCCCTATTACGACAAAAAATGATAAATGTTCTAGCAGGAACGCTTCAGTGATGATAACAATAGTGACGTTGACCTTGATTGTACTCCTTTCGAATAATTAAAATAGTCAAAAAACAGTTTTTGTTTGATTTAAATTCAAAAAGATTTTCATTGATTGTATTTCAATTATAATAGAAAATTACAATTATAAAAATAAAGAGTTTTATCGATAAAAAACTACGGACTTCATCGTAAGCGTGACAGCACTAGGGACAACTGTCACAGAGATCAAGCTATATTTTATGGACTATAATTTTCTGTATCGGGTAGTAAATTATAAATGTCTGTAATAACGATTACTTGTTGGACGTGAGACACCTTAGTCCGCCCGTGACCATGAATGCTGCAAAGTATTCGAAACGTCGGGCAATCATAAATCAAATACAAACGCGATATAATCCGTAAAAGTAGTTTTATTTACAATGTGTAGTGCTCGCGTAAACATCAGATATCATTAACCAAAAACTAATTAAATGACCAATCGCCGGATAATAATCCTCCTTCAGAACGTAACTATGGCCAGACGGCTTCATATAAAGGTGGCTCAGATCAATGTAAACCTTTTATTTTTCTTTTACGACAGCCACGACTAATATAAAGGTTGGTAGTATTTGTAGCCGTCACGTGACAGCACCTCTACGATGAGTATAATACTGTTCCAAGTATTTGTTTTTTAAATAAAAATCTTAAACGTAATCAAGCATTAAGAATATTCGCTTCAATAATAATATTCATGTCAAAAGCCACTACAAATGCCAAAGTACTACAACAAATTCCTCTGTTGTGAAATTGAAATGATCCTCGAAAAAAAGATATTTCTACTGTCTCCGTTCAATATAATATGAGAAGGCTTATATGAACAGGTTAACGACCTATAAAAAGGCTTCATGTGTATGCGAAGTGGTTGTGAATCGAGCCACTCTCCATAGCCTAGAGTGTCGTTAGTCAATGCATGTAACTGGATAGTCGTGTTTCCATTCTTACCGCAGTGCAAATTCTTACGACTTTTTATTTATCTTCGTACTGCACTCCTTATAGAGTTATTTAACCGTTATTTATAAGATATAGTATCTAACAACTATAAGGTTCTTAATTGTAGCTCTGGCTTTAATATACAGGCATAGGGTTATCTGCCACTAGGGTTATACGCGTTACGTTATTATTTTACTATTGAAAATCTTTAGTTCCAAGTCTTGTGATATATGGAGTAATACAGATTATATTTTAGTTGTTTTTTTTAATCTTAATTAATATTATAAATGCAAATGTAAGTCTGTTTGCTTTGCTTTCACGCCTGAAAAACTCAACTAATTTATAAGATTTTTCACTCTTAGAGAGCTATATTAGTGGCGAGTAATATAGGCTATTTTTATTTCTGTATTCACACGAGGACGGCAACTACACCGATGAAATCATGGCAATTTGATTGATCTTAAAAATTCTTTCGCTTATGGAAAGAGAAGTTATCAGTGCGTGTTGGGGACTGTATTTTTCGCCATATTTCTGCAGAAGATGGTACTGCACAGATAAAACCGAAAGAATTTGCTAGTATATAATCAACATCTAGGAATTTAGAAATGGATTTTGGGTTTGCGGAAATGATGAAATCTGTAATGATGCTGATTAAATGGCAAACAGTTTATCTCCTGTTAAGTGGAATTAAAATTACAGTATTTCTACTGTTTTTTGAAACCGTTTAATACTATCACGTTTAATACGATTTCCCGCATAATACGACATTTTGCGTCGGTCCCAGCACCTTGAGACATGTTTTCATACATTTCTTAACGCTTAATACGATCGTCATCCTGTTGAATACGCCAACACGTGCCACTCAAATACACATATATTACCCCTTACGGCAGCGGCCAGCCACTATCGAGCAACCCTAAGTGATAATGACCAAGAAGAAGATGAGGCAACTCCAATTTTGTCACACGTCCAGGCATTATCAGCAGTTAATGATTTAAGACGCTATGTCACTTCTTTGAATCAAAGCGAAACCGCACTGCGAAAATTAAATTACGTTGAAAATCTTGTAATTGCCAATGCCTCAAAATCTTTTTGTTAAACTAAAATAAGCGATTACTTTAAGTAACGTAATAATAATAAACAAAATTTTTTTATATTTTTAAATATTTTTTATTTTTTAATATTTAAAAATGTATCTAGTAGTAAGTATATTAAATAAAGATAATAAACAACACTTTATTTAGGTAATTTTTAAATGTTAAATTCAATACGTAGGTATTCAAAATAATAATATAATATAATAAATAATAATGGCACGTTTTTCCCTTTCCCGCATAATACGCTTGCCCACCTAAGACGCGTTTTTGGTCAGGCCGCTTTTTTTTTTTAATTTTTTTTTTTATGACTGGGCTATGGCAAGCGCACGCGCGGTCCAATCCATCCAGGGCGATGAAAGGACGGCGCGCGGGCCCATAACCCACCCGTACCCACGTCAACTCGTTGTTGGGCCGACCACCGGAGCAGATGTGACTTGTCGTCAGTGGTCGGCCCGACGGAATGCCCTTTCGGGTAACGTCACCTCTCGACGTCCTGGGACGTCGGTCGCCGTCGCGCGGTCAGCTTCTCTGCGGGTGACGGACAATTCCCCGGTCCGATCACCCGCGGCCTCGGCTAAGGCGCCATTAGGCGCAGATACTCGCGCCTGCGTCGCCCGAGTCGCCGGCGGCGGAACGTGTCGCCGAATAGGAGCTCTACTCGCACACGATCCGCCGCCTCCTTCCGTGAGATTACGGCCTCACAGAAGGCGGCGACCGCGTCCCAGTTCCTGACGCTGTCGAATATCTCCCTGGCGATAGTCGGCAGCGTCAGGTCGGCACCGATAATCGCGACGAGTTCACGGCGCTCCCCCTCCCACGCAGCACACACCTCGAGCGTGTGCTGCGCCGTGTTCTCGTCACAATTGCAGTGGTGGCAGGATGGTCTGCTCTCCCTCCTGACAATCTTGTGCAGGTACTTCGCGAAGCAACCGTGCCCCGTAAGCACCTGCACCAGTCGGAAGGAAAGCACTCCGTGCATCCACTCCAACCACTCCATGAGCACCGGCCGGAAGGCCTCGACGATTTGGTCGGGTCCCTGCGAAATCGTCTTAAACGGGTTTTGCTGTATATTAAAATCAGGAAATCTCCAAATAAAACCCAATCCTAAAACCATCACCCACCAGTGACTGCGAATGAAATCCCCCTCCGTTAAGGACTGAATTGGTGGCGAAGAGTAAGGATGTATAAGAGCTGAGAATAAAAAACATAAAAAATAATCAAAATACTCTTTCTAACAATTTCTATTAACCGCCGAGTCTGAATTCATAATCGAATAACTATATAAAATGGCGTAAAGTATCCATATTTCAAATAATATTCTAAATTATACGATTGTGAAGGGCTGGGTGTGGAGTTATTATGTCGGAGCTTATTAATGTTGCCTACCAAAGTGTTCCACATAATTGAATCAGATTTAATGTTGTTTGCCAATTTAATTCGGTGGCTGCCGCCCCTTAAAATTATTTCACTTAGTAATACGCTGAAAATTAAAATGGAAACTGGATTTAAAGGTGTACATATTTTATATTTGAAAAAAAAACTTTTATATAAGTTTTTCGTGTGATGACGGATTGAGAACACAATTTACCACATCCTATCTTCTCCATGAATGTCGTAAAAGATGATTAAAGGATATGATATTCATCTATGGAAGAGAAGAAAAATTCCAAAGAAAACCCTCTAATCCACCAACATGTCTCACCAGCGTGTTATAGTAGGTCCATTACTCTCCTATTATGCAGAAGGCTCGCGTGAGTAGGCCCAAGTAGTGAGATGTGTATTAGCTGAGTTGTTGTAAGTAAAACATAGAATAGTTAGCACTTTTTCCTTTCGCACGGGTATTATAAAAACAATTTAGAGGTGTTAGCAGAGAGCTTTTTTAATTTATTAATATTTTTTGCGTATAAATCCTATAGCGGAAAGGCACTTAAATATTGTTAATTATATATTTTTTCTTAAATTAACCTAATAATCTACTAGCGAATCAGTAATATCTTTGAATAGAATTGTATTAGTTTAGGTACGGCATCGAATTATAAATAGAATAAAATTTTATTTAGATTCATTACCTACCTCTTATGAGACAGAAGTTCATTGCAAGGATAGTTTATTGAAGTAGTTATAAAGTGAAAAGGAAATGAAACTATTATTTAACGCCACCTAGACTTTTCAGCATAATTGTTAAATTCATTTCTCATGTCTTTTAGACTAGAATATAATTTTACATTAAATTTTATTTAGCTCTATTACATGCAGCAGTCTCATACGACAAGGGTTGTCTGCTGAAGTGATTGTCATGTTGGAGAGAAATATTAATCAACACTGCTTTTTACTCAACTAATTCAATGCTGACCAGACTTTTAGCACAATTGTCATATTCATAGATTATTTTAAGTATATTTCATCAATATATTGATACCTTATAATTTTTTATATACCAAAGTAAAAGGATAAAATCATAAATGAATATATAACATTGTATGTCTATGAATATATCTATTAAATAATTAAACTTTGTAAACTTGAGAATAAGGTAGTCCACCTGTGACCATGAACGCTGAAACGTGTTCGAAACGTCGTGAAATCAAAAATGCAATACAAACGCTATAAAACCCGTAAAAATGCTTTTATTTCAAACATTCAAAACATTAAACGAGTATTACATACTCGCGTAAATGCTACGAATATTACCAATCCTCCGATCATGTCCAGTTGATGGACCTGTACGGCGCACCGATGTAGACCGGCTCCCTATCCGTTCTTAAGGCTCTCTTGTGGTGATTACAGCGGGCCATTGTGGTCAAGATCTTACGCTGCTACCGCGGTCACCGCTTTCTGCGAAGCATGCGAAGCAGCAGCCTCGTGGAAAGAGGTGGCACATCTTGCGTGGAAGGAATTTCTCTATGGCCATACATTCTGTAGCTGGTAATTCGGGGCCGCCCTAGCCGACAATAAGTCCCTCGCTTGTAGATATACCGACTGCGTGAGGACGATGGCCCAAAGCGGCGTCGGAGAGGGACGGTACCCAGTGGGTAACCCGCCGGGCTAACTACGGACCATAAAAATTCGGTAGCAGTGGCCGGCCCATTGGCGGAAGGGGAGGGAATACTGTGGATTATAGAGCTGCGCACCGTGCATGCATCGCTTTGTACGGCGTTGTCCATAGCTCGCCCAAAAAAAGGGCAGGCGGCCAACCATAACACCATCACCAAAATTTTTTGCAATATGTACTGCGAAACAAAAGTTCATATTGAATCAACCCCAAGTAATTGGGGTAATAGAAGGGTGATGATGATGATATTCAGAGAAACTATCATCATTCATCATCATTTCAGTTCATATATGTCCCACTGCGGGGCTCGAGCCTCCTCCACAATAGACGGGAAATTGACCTTACTATACCATACTGGTCAGACAGGTTGGTATAGGGTTTTATCTTGTTTTCCTTCTCTCACATGATGTTAAATGCGTATTATATCCCTTAATCGTCTTTTACGACATCCACGGGTAGGATAGGGAGTGGTGAATTATATTCTTACTCCGTCACCACACAGAAAACCACAGAGAAACTATAGACAACCGTTATATTTCAGAGCAAATTTACTAATTAATAGTTGTACAGTGTTCCATATAATACAAGTATTAAATTCAAATTTGGCACTTTGTCCAGATCGGAGTATCAAACAATGTTGTCCTAACATATAACACCCAATTTCTAGTGATTAATATATAGGTTAACCGCTTAATTAATTAATAATATAATAACACAAATACATATTAAGAGCCGAGTGAATTAAATTAGTCTAGTATTCTTTCTCGAAAATTGCTTGTACCCATCGACGTATGTCCTCTTTGCGTATGAAAATAAATCAAAGCGGCGGCGTGTGAAGTGAAGCATGACCCTCTTTGTATAACGAGTCTACATAAAATGTATCTCTGCTATAAAAAAACATTTACTTCACTTGGCACCCATATTTTCTTTATAAACGAAACTTAGTGTATAACGTTAACATAACGTTCTTTTGTCATATGTTTCTACAGACAATTTTTGTATTATACAGTCTATTTCATTTATATTTGCTTCAACAATCTTGCTCTCATATGTTGTTACTATATGTCAGAAACGCTTTGGAGCTTAGCCACTACAATTTATCGTATTTTAATACTAGAACTTATAAGGGTTTACGTTCATGATTATTTTTTATGCATCATAAAGGGTTGTTTATGATGGCACTCACGCGATACTCGTTGGGTAATAATAGTACCCCTGTCAGACAATAAAATAAACATTGGTATACAAACAATTTTATTGTATTAACGTGAAATGTTTCTCATTTTCATAACTTTATTTTTGAATATACGAACTGAGGTGTAACACATCCATATTTCAATAGATAATTCCAATTACTTGGGGTTGATTTAATATGTAGGCAGGTACTATTTTTTCATAGAACATATTATAAAAGTTTTGGTAATGCTTTTATAACCGACCGCCTGCCTGATGTCGTGCCTCCTTGGAAATGTAATTGTTAACCTGACTGTTAGTTGTCTCACGAGACCCACGAGTAACGTAAAGGTTGGCAGTATTCATAGCCGTTACCGCACAGTTTTTTGTTATATGATAGGTAATTTTAATTTTCAAATAATAAAACACAAGAGATGGAAAAGTTAAAGAGTGAATGCCTGACGTGGTATGGACATGTGGTGAGATGTAAACTAATATTGTGAGGAAGCATTTAGCTGTAAATGTTGAAGGATTTCAAGGTCTTGTTAAGGTATAGTTTGATCATGTTCACTGAATAAGGTTCTGCTTGCGGTAACTACGTGGGGCAGGTCACTCCATTCTCTGCCATGTGGTTGAGGGGAATGATGGCTGCTCTAGTAGGTAAGTGCGCTTAAGGGGTTTATCTATACCAATAAATAAAATTGGAGTGTCTGTTTGTAATGTCAAAATAATAGGCTTTTTTCATGCTCACACGGTTATTTGCACGACACCTATGCCTAAAATAGCAATTAAAAAATTTTTGTCTGTCTGTCTGTCTGTTTGTTCCGGGTAATCTTCAAAACGGCTAGACCAATTTCAAAAATTCTTTCACCAATGGAAAGCTATAATATCAGGGCGTAAACTAGGCTATATTTTATCCCGGTATTCCCACGGGAACGGGAACTACGCGGGTAAAACGACTATAACCTATAACCGAAGCGAAGCGAGGGCGGGTTGCTAGTACAGTTTGATTTGATTTGGTAAGGGAAGACCGAAAAGCTAATTCATAATCTAAAAAGGTGGAACGAGTAATTGTACAATGGAGTTTCATATCTACAACAAGCACTTAACACTGTTTAAAATCTTAATATCACTAATCAATTATTTACTACTAATAATCTCAATAATTCATTAAGTAGCAAATGTCTTACATCTATACCAATAAATAAAATTGGAGTGTCTATTTGTAATGTCATAATAATAGGCTTTTTTCGTGCTCACACGGTTATTTGCACGACACCTATGCCTAAAATAGCAATTAAAAATTTTTGTCTGTCTGTCTGTTTGTTCCGGGTAATCTTCAAAACGGCTGGACCGATTTCAAAAATTCGTTCACCAATGGAAAGCTATAATATCAGGGCGTAAACTAGGCTATATTTTATCCCGGTATTCCCACGGGAACGGGAACTACGCGGGTAAAACAACTATAACCTATAACCGAAGCTAAGCGAGGGCGGGTTGCTAGTATTTAGATAAGATTTTGCTATTATTTGTTAATACTACGGAATGAAACCTTGTATCACAAGTGACTTAAAAATATAATTAACGGACGTAAATAAAACCCTAACTCAAAATCTTCAAGTATGCTATAGTACGTAATTTATGAAGCCACCTACTAAGTAAATACAATTAAAGAAACAAACAAAAGGTAAATCTAATTTTAAAAGAATATTGGAATTTCAAAATAGACTTTGTGAAGATCTTTAAAAACCACGAAAATCACTCTGTGCTCGCCGATGTGATCAATGTAGTAAGTAACGTCACACATTGGCATTTTCAAATGCATGTTCAACTCTCATATTGACTTGAAAAGCTTCCTGCAGCTATAAAATGGTATTCATACAATGGCATTCAATGTTCAAAAAGGCTGGCTCTATTCAGCTATGTAATATGATTTTTATTGAAAAGAAATTTACAATAAAAATGAGTTAGTAAATCTATAAAATATATAAATAAAATTGAGATACGATCGACGTACCCTTTTTTTTTTGGGGTGGGCTGCGGTCGGCGCACTCCTCGCACCACTCCGTCCGGGGCGACAGAGGGGCGTAAGCACGCACACCTGCAACCCACTCGAACACCACGTCGCCTTCGTCGTTGGGCCGACTATCGGAGCAGGGTTACTTGTCATCAGTTGTCGGCCCGACGGAATACCCCCTATTTGGGGTACCCTCCATCGACCGACGTCCCCCCCTCGAGGATGACGACGGTCTTTCCTCACGCGGTCGGCCTCTCGGCGGATGACGAATTAACTCCCCGGTTACGTCACCCGCGGTCTCGGCTAGGGAGACATGGCGCGCAGGTAGTCGGGCCTGCGCCGCCCCAGTCGCCGGTGGCAGGTCGCTGCGTCGAGGCTGTGCTCCTCGCGCGCGCGACCCGCTGCCTCCTTCTGCGAGACCACTGCCTCGCAGACGACTACGACCACGTCCCAGTTCCTGACGCTGTCGAACATCGCCCTAGCAATGGTTGGCAGCGTCAGGTCGGCACCGTTGATTGCGACGAGTTCACGACGTTGCTCTGCCCAAGCGGCACAGACCTCGAGCGTATGCTGCGCCGTGTCTTCATCGACGTACCCTTTACGTCCCAATTTTCTGTGGTGATAGGCATAAGTTCAATGCTTACGCAAAACAACTCTTATAGGGAGCCACAAATGATTATTCCGAATAATATTTATTTTAATCTTTTATTATTGTATGTGGTTAGAAAAATGTGAGGTTGTCAAATCTGATTTGATAGTAAATAACTTTTCAATTTCTTTTTAAATATAGTAATCATGTCAGTTTCTACAATATCTTTTGGTAATTTATCGATCGTCTGCACCTCTCAAACGTTATATTTCTTTTACCATAATTCGATTGCGGAGTTATAAGGTTGTCAAGCAGTAATTTAAATATACAGGTACATATTTTTTTTAACATAAACAAAAGTAGTTATCTCAACAATTTTCAATATAAATGGCACCTACTATAATATTTCGTTATCACCCAAAGGTTGACTGGAAGAGAATGCCTATGGCATTAAGTCTGCCTATGTACTTGTGCATGAAATTTAAATAAATAAATAAACAAATAATTGGTTACCTTCCATAGCAAATTTATTGCTTGGAATTTGAACTAATTCCCCCAGCTTGCATTCCTAATTAGTCTTCAGATTGAAGTATAAAAAACATTTCATATACTGTGCGAGTTATCGTTACATTGTAACCCATTACATTCAGTAATAAATTCATCCATATCAACATATCCACTGTACAGGCTACCCTAAAAATGCCACACTTGGAAAGCGGTTTGACAATTGCAGTTGGTGTTCTTTTTGCCGATTTTTATGATTTCATAAAGAATATAAGGGGTTACGACACATAGTATTCTTAAATCCACGCAGTTTAAGTTGATAAATGACCAATACTTTAAAATAAAGTATGAAATATAATGCTGTTTTAGTTTGTAAGAAAAATAGATTAAGCGCTGGCCCATTTTAAATTTAAAAAAAAAATTGAAAAAAAAAACATTAAGTTTTAAAAATAACCTAAAAAATTGTGAGACAAATGAAAAATAATAAAGTATAAATCCAAAAGACGACCAACTCTCTACTAATCAAACCAATGTTTGACTAGTTTACCAAGCGCATTAGGGGCTAGTTGAATAGAACGATGTAAATCTGCCCTCTCCGCATTGCAAATCTTCCTCGTTCCAGACGTTTCGGGTTAGCATCGAATTAACTTTGCCATATACACATTATTAGTATTTAAAATACAAAATATATTTAACTAAGCTGAGTTTAATACTCATAATATAATAATATGTATTTAACATAATACGCGTTTGTAAAATACATATTATTTAATACCTTACCGTGTGGTGACGGAGTAAGTATAGAATTCACCACTCCCTATCTTGCTCATGGGTGTGTATTGTATACGACTAAGAGAAAATGTTATACATACATACATATACATACATAATATCTGTGCAAAGGTAGGGTAACGCGAAATCAAAATCATATACCAATTCTACTGACCAGCGTGGTATCATAGGTCAATCTACTCCTATTGTAGAGGATATTCGGGCCTAGTAGTGGCACTTATATGAGCTAAGATGATGATTTAAATACTTATACGTATATTATATATAGAAAGGGAACCAAAGCTCTCTAGATCATCAATCATAACGCTAGTTAGTAACAGTGACGTGAACTCGAGCCACATCTCAAACAATGTATATACACATTAATGAAGAAACTAATAACAACCTGGCTAACAAAATAAACATTGTTAATCCTATTCCGAATAACTTGCACTGCGTTTAATTGGAAATTCCAGCTTCATAAACAAAGTTTGTTCATTTGAACAAGTAAGTGCGAAGTGTCTGAAACATAGGTACCAGTACAAAATTGAGATAAGAATAGATGAGGCCTATGAAATCCTTGTCGTTCGCTAACTAATTAAACATTAGAACGTCTTTCTAGTGTCGCTCCAATATTAAATTTCTAATGAAAAGTGAATATTTATAAAACCTTTGATCTAATAGGTACTTCTGTATGAAAAAAGCTTTCGCTTTTAAAAAGTTGTTTATAGTTATAGGCAAAGAAGCTAAACAAAAATTTAATTTCAGTATAATAGTCCTTGAAATATTTTACCAAGTTTTCCCTTCCAGTAATATCTATAAATAAATACGAAGACATTATGATTCAGTTTTGGAATAAAATTAAAACTTTACCTATCACGTAATATTTTATATCGTACAAAATATATATTCTAATATATTAAATATAATGGTATAGTATTTTTTTATTATTGCAAACGGTGGCAAACGTGGAAACAGTACACCTGATGGTAGGTGTTGCTGCCACTAATGGATCTTTGCTAGGCGGCTGCCTTCCGTGAGAAAAGTGAAGTGTGAATGCATGCAATAAGGTTTGATGATACTAAAGGCATCAACGAAACCCACCACACGCAAACACCCTCAGAAAATTGGGCTGCCGGCTCTCTCGCTCACCGAACGAAGCGCAGTATCAAATTGGTACTACTCAGACGTCGTTTTTCTGCAAGAGTATGGTACCCCGGACGGACCGGCCCGCGGCTGTAGACAGACAAAGGTCAGCAGTGTGGTCCTACCATTAGTTATCTTAAGTAATATTCTAAATTCGAAAGTGTGTTTGATTGTTACGCTTTTACGCCTAAACTTATGGAATTCAACCAATAAGAATGTCATTATCAATGAGTAACATGGGTTATGTATTATCCCAGTATGCCCATTGTAACGAAAACTATGCAGGTGAAATCGGAGGAATTTTAGCTAGTATATTATAAAACTATTTTTACTTGTGTTAATCATATTAAATTATTGCTTGCTATTTCTATCCTCTACATAATATAAACCAGTCTCTTCCCGTCTGCTTATTTTAATCGTTTAAACTACGAAACGGATTTTAATGTGGTTGTCATTGATATATAGAACGATTAAAAAGGTTTATATTCGTCATGATCATCATTTCAGCTCAGATACGTCCCACTGTTGGGCTCAAGCCTCTTCCTCAATATGAGGGAAATTGAACTTACTATACCGTGCTGGTCAGACATTTTGGTATAGAGTTTTATTTCGAGTTTTCCTTCTCTTGCATAGATGGTATATGCGTATTATATTCCTTAGTCGTCTTTTACGACATCCACGGGCAAGACAGGGAGTGGTGATTTGTATTCTTACTCCGTCATCACACGGAAAATATTCATAATTATATTCATAATACATGCGTATTACACTAGAGAAAAGCCTAGAATATTAAGAATGTATGATGTGATATCGTGAAAAAATATTTTGTGGACTTACATTGCAAACGCTCACTAAACCTTACGAGACAGATCAAGATCAAAGTTAATGTACCTACTAAGGAATTATATATATCTTAAAAAATATGCAGAAAAGCTACGCGGTGGTATAGGTCTATCTCCTAAATACAATCCATAATAACCATATTTTTTATCTTTTATATTTTACAGAAATAATAATTGGTTACATAACATTTTATTTTATAATTATGATACATTATTATTCATCATGATCATCACCCTTTTTTTGGGTGGGCTATAGTCCTCTCACAGGCCGTCCAATTCGTCCGGGGTGACGAAAGGACAGCGAACGGTCATAATCCACCGTATTCTCTCCCCTGCGCCATTGGGCCAAACACCGGTACCGAGTTCCTTGTCGTCCGTGGCCAGCCATGCGGGATACCCTTCCTCTCAAATGCCCCTACAGGGACGGATCATCATCACCCTGTTTTTATCCCAATTTATTGGGATTGACTCAATACTTAGTACTCTGGTTTCAATAGTACATCTTGCAAAATTATTGGCAATAGTTTTATGACCAGCCGCAAACCTGACGCCAACCCTTGGAAAATTACCTACTTATTGTAAAATACCGGAGGGCATCAGATAGAGTTGGCCCAGATCTAAGTAAAATTCTTAGTAGCTTCATAAGATGCCCAGAGCAATTTAAGGGTTGATATTACGACGACCGACGTCCCTGAACAGCGGGGGGACGTAGGTTAAGTAGAGGGTACTCCTCAAGGGGTA